>JASDDO010000018.1:315355954-317755954 GCA_030015575.1 Agapanthus africanus | reverse complement strand
TACTCACCTTGTATCCTACGTGTCGGTGTCGATATCTCCTTCGTCTTCTTCATCGTATGGAATCCACATGATGGTACCTACATAGATAACATAATCGGAATGCGTATTAAAATCACATCGGGAATACCAAAACGACACGCTAGGGCCTATAGGTTAGAACCTATAGACCACGCTTTCAAAACCATCAAACAATCCTCGATATCGCCGTACAAACGCCAAGTAATCGAGGTAAAACGCAAATATACCAATCCAAAATTTAAAATACGCAATACAAAAACACGAATCAAAACAGCAACTATAGAAAAGGGTCCCGGATTTCACCCTAGCTCAAATTAGACAATTTTGCATATGCCAGGGGTCTAATTTACAGATGTAGGAGCTATAGAACCAAAACGAACCAAAATGGTGGGACCCAGGCAGCAAATTGCGGCCAAACAGATTAAATCTGCTGCCAGAAAGGGGAGATAGGGTCTGGGGTTTTGGGGTTAGTTTCCTGGGTGCCTGCACATCTCTATGTGTTCTCAAAATAATTTTTAGAGTCTCGAGGTGATAGCAGATTCCATATAACCCTCACAGATTCCTCAATTCTTCCGATATCGGTTTCAAAATCCGTATTCTGGGTTTCTATTTTCTAGTTTGAGTCTTAATTCTAGTACTAGGGGGTTTGTGTGGCCTCTACTGAGTTCAATTTCACATCATAACTCTCAAATTCCCATAAACCCTAACTAGAATTTTCTAAGTCCACAAAACCACTCGATATCGGTTCTAATCTAACATGGGGGTATAAGTAATGGGAAAACTAATCTAGTGGTTCAGAAAATACCTCATTTGGCAACTCAAGAAAATTCTTGAGCTGCCCCAAGGGGCCAAAATTTTTGCTTTCTTTGTCCAATGTATTTCTCTTGAGCTTGTGCATCTTTTTTGTGAAATGAGGGTGGGGTTTTGAGTTGCTTTCCATGGTGTTTTTATGGCTTGGAGATAGAGGAATAAGGAAGAGGCAGCAGCAGCAGGAACAAGGAAGAGGGAGAGAGGAAATGAGGTAAAATTTGAAGGAGGAATGGTTCAAAACAAGTCAAAGGTAAAACCCACCCTTTCTCTCTCTCACCCTTACCTATATATTTTAGTCCTTTTCCTTTCTTTTCTTTTATTTTCTCCCCTCTAATAAACCAACAACCATGAAATAAAACATGTAGGAACGCCATAAGAAAATGTAACAAGTGAAAAAAAGATATGGTGCATGTTTGCACAAAATAAGCTTAAAACACGATTAGCGATTTTTAATCGCGATTATCACTAAATTAGTGTCAAATTAATCATAAAAACTTAAAATTTGCATAATTCACATAAAACATCTTCTTTTAGTAATTTCTATAATTTTCAAAATTTCCCCCCAATTTATCGGTATTTAATTATACCGAAATATTAAAATATTGATTAAAATTAATATTAAATTATAAAAATTCCCAAAAATAATATTCTATTTTTTTTTGAAATGTTACAGTAGGGGTTTAGGGATGTAGGTTTGGCTATTCATCGCGACCGTGGAATCCGTTTTTTATACAAGCTCGATGTAAAACACGGACGTCCTACTATATCCAATGTTTCATATGTTATCTTCTGCTGCAATGTTCTATGATGAGACCATATTACTGCCTGAGACGAATGCTTATACTATATATATGATATATAAATATTACAGCTTTCGTTTCTTCTGTAATGCTTAGGAAGCATAATTGATGGGATTTTATTAATGAGATTAATAAAAGAAAAGAAACCTAAAAGATGTTGTAGAATCAAAACTTTATAAAAATGGTAGCTACAGTTTTGCTTTCCACAGCGGTATATATGATATACCCTGCACCTTATTCGATGAGGAAAGAGCCGAGATCCCTTCACCAGGAGTGACCTCTTTAGCAAAACTGGCAGTTGCTACAAACTCGCGGTTTTGTTTTTTGATTGCTTCTATAGTTCTTGCTTTGCACAGCGGTATACATGATATACCCTGCACCTTATTCAATGAGGAAAGAGCCGAGATCCCTTCACCAGGAGTGACCTCTTTAGCGAAACTGGAAAAGCCTAAAAAACACTCCTTTTCAAAAATCACTTGTTTCTACAACGATATCAAGTTCATTACGCTCATGGTTTTCTGAAAAACCTGCGTAGCCCTCCGTCATTTCAGATAAATCCTACTTAGTATTCGTGCTGCGTTTGTTGACCTTGCCAAGGCACAGTGTACGGTAGCTAATTAATGTTTATCTACTAAAACATGAGATGTGATTGAATTAGGGTATTCGTACGGCCTTGTTGACCTTGTCAAGGGTCATACGGGTGGGTTTAATTCAATCGGGAAATGACGGGTTGAACTTGACTTGCGATATATGGTTTGTTGATCTTGTCAAGGTCATAGATCGCGAGGGGAAGAATATTATCGAGAATTTCAAGTGTTGAAATTTGCAATGAGATTGCATACCTTCTATAAGATAGATGGATTCTGATACCCACTACGAGTAAGAGTTACTCCTGGGAGAATATTACACAGGACAATTAGCCGATCAAGTAAGTGTCTAGAAAAGTGTTAACGGGGTTATGCCTATAGGAAAACGAGGTTTATTTTAATTAGGTCCGTGCGAAAGAACGGGGAACCTCCCTCAAAGTTCCAACACTAATTTGGCTGAAAGATTGACGAAATTGTAGGGTGTAATTAATCCTGGCTAATCTTACCTTTTAGGGTTTGAAGGAAGATTTGATAAAAACGGTGGGAGACATCCTGATTAGATAAGATAATAACCGATCTAATCTTGCGAGAGCATACACTAAAGTGTTTCCTTCTCTCTCTCAAGGTAGCGACCATATCAGGCCTTAATCAAGATAATAATATTGATGTATTGACTGAACCCACTTATTATACTGAGCAAGGGAACGTTGGTCCCGTTCTTTCTTATAAGTGTTATAAGAATGAACAGGGAATTGGACAATATCTGGATTCTTACGCCGCCCAAACGAAGAACAAGTATGTTGATGCATCTTCTTCGGGTGTGTTAGTTATTGAGAACTGTTTCTCAGTTCACCCTACGTCTTGGGTATTAGATACCGGATCGGGATCCTACATATGTAAATTGTTACGTGGGCTACGTAAAAGTAAATAATTGGGAAAGGGTGATCATTCCGTACAAGTAGGGAATTGTACAAATATTGCAGCCAAAGCAGTTCGCGAATATCACCTTGTATTACCAAGTAGTAATACATTGATTTTGAATGAGTGCTATTATATACCAAACATGATGTGCAACATTATATCAGTTTCTTTATTAAGTAAAGAAGGGTATAATTTTGTAATACAGGATAATTTTATGAACATCTTCCTAAATCAAAAGTTGATTGGATCAGGCTCGTTATATAATGGCATATTCATTCTCAATCAAAATACAGTCCTTAATATACAAAACACATACAAAAGGAAAAGTTCAGAAATGAACGAATCCTTCTTGTGGCATTGTAGACTTGGTCATATCAATGCGACACGGCTAGCTAAGTTACATAAGAATGGATATTTGAATCCGTTCGAATTATCATCTTATGATACTTGCCATTCATGTCTCAAATGTAAAATGACCAAAACTCCATTTAGTGGACACGGAGAAAGAGTTGAGGAACTCTTAGGACTGGTACATAGTGATGTATGCGGTCCCATGTCTTCACATGCCAGGAACGGTTCTTCCTACTTTATTACATTCACTGACGATCTCTCTAGATACGGACATGTGTTCCTGATGAAACATAAGTCTGAAGCTTTTGAGAAATTCAGAGAATATAAGAACGAAGTAGAGAACCAAACGGGTAAATGTATTAAGATCTTTCGATATGATCGAGGAGGAGAATACTTGAGCAATGAGTTCCTGGACTATCTAAAAGAGAATGGGATTCTCTCTCAGCTTACTCCTCCTTATACACCACAGCACAACGGTGTATCGGAGCGGAAGAATCACACCCTATTGGATATGATACGCTCTATGATGAGCAATGCTGAGTTATCTATTTCCTTCTGGGGTTATGCGCTTGAGACAGCGGGATACCTATTGAATCAAGTTCCATCTAAATATGTACCTACCACACCATATGAGATATGGAGTGGTAAGAGAACGTATCTTAAAACAGTTAAGATATGGGGTTGTCCGGCCTATGTCAAAAGACAAAATCCGGACAAACTCGAGACACGATCAGTTCTTTGCAAGTTTGTAGGATATTCGAAGAATTCCTATGGATATTGTTTCTACCACAGTGAGGAGCAAAATGTGTTTTTTGCTCAACATGCCACCTTTTTAGAAAAGGAATTTCTTGCAAAAGAAATTAGTGGCAAAGTGGTAGAGCTGGAAGAAGTTCCAGCACTGCAAACTACAACTGATGATTTATTGGAACCAGAGGATTCGGTAGCTCCCAACGAACCTCAGCCTCTCCGCCGATCTAGTAGGGTTTCTCATCCACATGAGAGATACTATGGTTTTCTCGTTGATGGTAGGAGCGAGGATTCCATCATGCAAGATGATGACCCGACTAGCTTCGAGTAGGCCATCATGAGTGGTGACTCTGTGAAATGGCTGGATGCAGTGCGATCTGAGATGGAATCCATGTACACCAACAAAGTATGGACTTTGGAAGTTGCTCCTGAAGAGGTAAAAGCCATTGGGAGCAAATGGATCTTTAAGAAGAAACTTGGTGTAGATGGAAAAGTTGAGACTTTCAAAGCTAGACTTGTTGCAAAGGGTTTTCGTCAACGACCAGGTGTGGATTATAACGAAACCTTTTCTCCAGTGGCTATGCTTAAGTCCATTCGGATCCTACTTGCCATTGCTACATACCATGATTACGAAATCTGGCAGATGGATGTTAAGACCACCTTTCTAAATGGTGATTTAGAAGAGTGCGTGTACATGACTCAGCCAGAGGGCTTCGTAGATAGTGGGGGCAGCGGAAAGGTGTGCAAGCTGCTTAAATCCATTTATGGGTTAAAGCAAGCATCGCGGAGTTGGAACATCTGCTTTGATGTTGTAGTCAAAGAGTTTGACTTCATCAAAAACGTAGATGAACCTTGTATATATAAAAAGGTTGCAGAGAGTAAGGTAGTCTTCCTCGTATTGTACGTCGATGACATACTCTTGATAGGAAATGATGTTCCTATGCTGCAATCGGTCAAGCTCTTCTTATCACAAAGATTCTCAATGAAAGATCTAGGTGATGCCTCCGGCATACTGGGAATTATGATCTATGGAGATAGATCTAAAAGGATATTGGGATTGTCCCAATCCAGGTACATTGACACCATACTAAAGTGGTTTAGTATGGAAGAATCCAAGCGTGGGAACTACCCACAATCTCTGGGCTCACTCTCTCCAAAGAGATGTCTCCCAAGACTGATTTGGAGAGAGTTCGCATGCAAGGGATACCCTATGCTTCGGCAGTAGGCTCTATCATGTATGCGATGCTATGTGCTATGTATCAGACCTGATGTAGCATACTCACTAAGTATAGTGAGTAGGTATCAAGCAGATCGTGGAGGGAGTCACTGGAGAGCTATGAAGAACATTCTTAAGTACTTGAGAAGAACTAAGGAGATGTTCTTGGTGTATGGTAATGTAGAACTCCAGGTGGAGTCCTTTACCGATTAAAGCTTCCAAAGTGATAAGGACGACTCTAAGTCGCACTCGGAATTTGTCTTTACCCTAAATGGAGGGGCGGTGTGTTGGAAGAGTTCCAAACAGGAAACCGTTGTAGACTCGACGATTGAGGCTGAATACATCGCTGCCAACGATGCTGCAAAAGAGGCTGTCTGGATCAAGAAGTCCATTACTGAACTTGGTGTGGTTCCATCCATTGAGCATACAATACCTTTGTATTATGATAATAATGGAGCTGTGGCTTTGGCCAAGGAACCCAGGTCCCATCAGACGTCGAGACATATTCTGAGGCGGTATCACCTGATCCGGGAGATAGTTGATCGCCGGGAGATCGAGGTCAGGAGTGTTGATACGAAGGACAACACTGCGGATCCACTCTTGAAGGCCATTCCTCAGACACAGTTTGAGAGACTCTTCGGGATGCTGGGCATGAGATACTACAACAGCCGGCCTTAGTGCAAGTGGGAGATTGTTAGTTATATATATATGCCCTAGAGGCCATTATTGTACATATGATGTATATTATAGTGGATGCTTGGATATATATAGAGAGGACTTTCTTGCTCGTCATGATAGTATGCTATTTGGTTTCACTTTATATTAACATGTTGACTTGTATTAGTTTACTGTCTTGTTTTCACATGTTGATAAAGCCCTTAGGATATGTACACGACTACTAGGACTATGATGAGATCCTACTAGTGGGGCCAGGGTAGTCAACGATTACATCCTATAATTTTTCCTAGTCGAGGGTGTATCGAGACAGGGCATCGATACACCAGACTAGCGTATACGTATCTTGACCCATATGATGGGCGATGGATGATCTCATATCCATCGGTGATTGACATCAAAGATAGTGTACGAGTGCTCAGTGGAGACTGGGTACATTAAACGGACTCGCCGAGAACTCCCAGATGGTATTATACCTCACGTCAAATTGCAGTTCTCTGGTGACACTGGTACAGGTTAGTCTGTAGACCCGAGATCGTCATAGAGTCTTGTGTGATTCCCACTGTGCTTGGATTTCCATCATACCACATCCAAGAGGGCGTGCAAATCGGTGGCTTTTGGGTACAGTCCCGAATCACATGGAGGCAATAAGCGATAGGAGGGGTTTCGTCTCTTCCGGTATAGGGAGTTGATGTTGTGCTGTGTTCGATTGGCTATAACTGGAAGTCCCTGGCTAGGGCGGATATTGAGTAATACTGGTAAGTATTATCAGTAGGTTCTCGATCTGTTATGAGCCTCACATTGACATGACTTATCGGTTACTGGGGTCTGACGTATACCACCCCTAGACTAGATATACAACATATCAAACGAAAAGACCGGACTGTACGGTAATGTTACTGATTGGATTCACAGGAGAATGTACAGGCTTACTTGTTGATCTTCTGATCACTCAATACCTGGATGGCTGTTAAGTTTGGCTGACCGCTCGCAGCTTGTGGGTGTTTGATATGATCATCACCTGCTACCGGCGTATTGACGATTCTTTAGACTCCTACAAAGAGTTTTCTTGACTCAGGCAAAACGGAGTAGGAGCACATATGTGATATGTGCGGGACCGAGGATAATATGATATGAGATACTGTATTCTATTCTCGTGATATTTGATATCGGCCGGGTATATGTGATATAGCCGGGTCATCGGATCAAGTGTTGATTCGATGAAATGATACAGTTTATATTAGTCGGTTATTTAAGAAATAGCTGGATTGTTGGATCAAGTGTTGATTCGATAAGTTAATGTATAATTATATATGTGATATATTACATCACATTATCTAATATTTTCTCGCTTTATTGATTCATTTTCTCACCAGATAATACATTGATATATATGCGATATATGTTAATTGTATTATTTTCTTTTGTTACAAAAATATATTATATATGTGATATATAATATTGTAACAAGTTATGTTTACAAATACAACATAATTAGTGAAGATTAAACATGGTTAGGGTTTGATTTGGGTTAATCTTTTCTAGAAGCTTCAAGAAGCTTTTGTTTTGTTTCTTGCGAAGATATTATGTGTTGATATTTTTGGAGATATTTTCCTAACCCAATCGACACCCTTTACCCTAGTTAAAACTCTACAATGGTTAAGTCTTTCTTGACCTAACCATGGTTGCAATTGTAATGATAATAACAATTCATTATTCATCACAAAAGGGATGATTATTCTTCTTCTTCTTCCTTGAGCTCTTGAAAAGCTTTCTATGTTTTTCTTTTGTGATGGATTAGTGTGAGATTACGAAAATAAAAGAGAGCTAAATTCCTACTTCATCCTCCTCATCTATTCTAGCCACTTGGATTAGGGTGTTCTCTTCTCTAATACTTGATTAGAGAAGTTAGAGCTTGATTTAAAGAAACTTCAAGGTAGATCATCTTCGAAAAGGAAGAGTTCAAGCAAGCATAGATCATTCGGGTTGTGGAGCCTCTCATGAGTCCGGGAGATCATGGATCGCGGCAAGGGGACTGCTACTCGGAGCTTATGAAGCGAAGGAGCAGACTACAAAGGTTGTAATCCCTCTCTCTTAGATGTAAAGGTGTTTACTTGCATGTTTAACCCTAATAATCTAGCAAAGATCCTTGCTTTGGGTTGTTCGGCACGTCTAAATTTTAAATCGGGCATGGTTGATGCCTTATAGACCCTTGTGACTGTGCCTAGTAACCGTACAATCCTTGCTTCTGATAGGGGTTTAACCCTTCAGATAAAGCAATCAAAGTCCATACTTTGTCGGTGTATATAGATTCCATCTCAGATCGCTTAGCATTGAAGGTGTTTCTACAGCACCACTACTAGGGTTTGGTAGCATCACACATGCCATATTAAAAAATATAGTGTGCTAAAGAAACAATCCTAAGGATCAAACGTGAAAAGCTAGGGTAAGAAGACTTTTTACACCATCACAAGTAGTAAAAGGCTTGGGTTTGAGAATACAACCTTTGTAGCTCCCTACGCTAGACTCCTTGGCCACTTGAGAGTTGGAAGAAGCTCGCTTGAGATCCTCTAGGTCCACGACGATCCATCCGGAGTCCTCTTTGTCCAAGCTAGATGCATCACTAGATCAAGTGAAGAAGTAGAATCCAACACTCTAAACTAATGGGCAAGAGTAGTGTAGAATGGTGATGTGGTTTGTTTTCTGACTTCAAAACCCCAACTTGATCACTCTTTTGCTCACTAATGAAAGCTAAAGAGCAAGAGAGAGGAAGAAGAAGATGATGGAAAATAAAGAGCTCAAGATAATGATAAGTATTAAGATAAGAATGAGAAAAGAAAATATATATATTTTCTCCTTCTCACTCTTAACCCTAGTTTATAAATATCTAGATATTTTCTTTTGGATGCAAAATGGACATGGAAATTAACTCAAGGTTAATGCAAAGGTTAGTGGGTGAATAAAATAATCAACCATGAGTAATTATCCAATTCCATTTTCATTTATCCAAAATGAAATATCAACATATTTATATAAGTGTGTGAGTCTTATATTGCCACCATCCATTGTATAAACAACCATGATACAAGAGTGTATGCATGTATGTGTGTATGCACATCCATATGTGCATCAATGAGAATAAATGCATACATGCATGCATACAACATACGACAAGAAGGGTTTAAAGTGAAAAAGGTTATGGTCAATGAAACATCAACACATGATTTAGCAAACCGGTCATATCACATACGACTCGACCAATAGCAAACCGCCCGATTAATATACGGTATCGCAAACGCGCATTTAATCGGGTCCCCACGCATATTTCGTATGCAAACCACATCGTTTTGCCTGGACTAGGTAACTCCATTGTGGGACTCTAAGACTCGTCAATACGCCGGCAGTAGGTGATGATCATATCAAGCTCCCCAAGCGGCAAGAGGTCAGCTAAACGTAACAGCCACCCGGGTATTGAGTGACCAGAAGAAAACAAGCAAACTTGTCACAACTCCCGTCGAGCCAACCGGTAACACTGCCGTATAGTCCGGTCTCTTCATCAGATATACTGCATACTGAGTCTAGGGATGGTAATGTCGACCCCAATAACTCAATAAGTCGTGCCGATGAATGGTCTATAACAGATCGAGAAACTACTGATAACACTTATCAGTAAATCTCAGTAGCCCTGGCCAGGGACTTACTGATATAGCTAATCGAGCAAGGCACAACATCAACTCCCAATACCGGGAGAGACGAAACCCCTCCTATTGCTCATCGTCTTCGTGTGTCTCGGGACTGTAACCAAAATCCACCTATTTGCACGACTCGGTAGAGCCGTGGTAGGGTGGTAATCAAAGTACCATGGGAGAACACACAAGACTCTATGACGATCTCGGGTCTACAGACTAACCTGTACCAGTATCACCTGAGAACTGCTATCCGACGATAGATATAATACCATATAGGAGTTCTCGGCGAGTCCGTCCAGTATACCCAGTCACCACTGAGCACCCGTATACGATCTCGATGTCAAACATCAATGGATGTGGGAACATCCATCGCCCATCATACGGGTCTAGTATCATATACGCTAGTCTACTCTGGTATATCGATACACCTACGACTAGGGATATTTCAGGATATGCTTATAAACTACAGACGTCCCACTAGTATGATCTCCATCATAATCACAGTAGTCAAGCAAATATCCTCAGGGCTTTATCAACATGTGTAAATGAATAAATGCATGATCAAGTCAACATATCAGATAAAGAAGAACCAGATAGCATACTATCATGTTGAGCAAGAATGTACATTGAATATATATATACATGTATAAATACATCCACTATCATATAATGGATTCTAGGGCATACATATATGCAACAATCTCCCACTTGCACTAAGGCTAGTTATTGGCATATCTCATACCCAATATCTCAAAAAGTCGCTCATGCTGCGGCTGAGGGAGGGCCTTGGTGAGTGTATCCGCGGTGTTATTCTTTGTGTCTACTCTTCTAATCTCGATCTCGCGGCGATCTACAATCTCCCGGATCAAATGAAAGCGCCTTAGGATGTGTCTGGACCGCTAATGGGACATGGGCTCCTTGGCTAACGCCATAGCCCCATTATTATCACAATACAATGGTATTGGATCAAAAATGGTTGGAACTACTTCAAGTTCCGAGACGAACTTCCTCATCCAGACGGCTTCCTTGGCGGCATCATTCGCAGCAATGTACTCAGCCTCCATCGTAGAGTCTGCAACGGAATCCTGTTTGGAACTCTTCCAACTTACCACCCCTCCATTAAGGGTAAATACAAACCGAGAGATAGATTTGCTGTCGTCCTTATCGCTCTGGAAGCTCGAATTGGTAAAGGCCTCCATTTGGAGATCTCCATTACCATACACCAAGAATGATATATCTGTACGTCTATTTTTATAGAGTGAGATATACCTTTTTGAAATTATTTCTATGACATTTACCTATATCAGTGGATGGTTAGGTAAGGAGCATTGAACAGCGGTGTAATTCTTCTTAACAATAAGTACAGTTTTCAACCTACGACACAAAGGGAATGAGTTATTAGACTCAGGGGACTTATACAGAGTATTGTATGTTGTCCAGTGTCCATCAGGACAGAGGGGTTGGTCCTCGTACTATATTCTGTTTACTTATGATTTCTCTAGTTCTTAGACAGGTGTTTCGTAGAAACACAGGGTCTAAGTTTTGAGAAGTTATAGGTATAAAAGTAAAGTAGAGAACCAGATGTTGCAAGTATCGGAATTCTTCAAAGTGATCGAAGATGTAGATATTTGTGCATGGTATTCAGTTGATAGTAATGATTAAGAGAACTTACTTCTCTTTCAGATTACTCATAATTGGAAGTACTCCTAAGTTGAATAATGCTGATTGGCCTCTTACCATTTAGTTGACATGCACTGAAGACAGTTGCATGATTTGAACCTGGTTCCAATTAAATCAGTGCCTCTGTTTCTGTATTGGATATAGAACAGTTCATATCTTGACATTGTTAAGGTACAGAGAGTTGTCCAGCTTATGCTTAAAACCAGACACTGGACAACTCAAGGCACGTTTCTGTAATGGCTGTTTGTGGGTTGACCCGGGCTATGACGAGGGTTGATTTTCTACCATCTGGAAGATCAATAGTGATATTGTTCTTGACTCGCCACAGTTTTAATAAAAATGTATTTTTTCAGAAAACAGTAGTGGGAGTATGGTAGAACTGGAAGTGATTCCAGAACCGCAAACGATTACTGAAGATTTGATAAGAACCTAAAGATTCAATCTGGTTTGACATTCCATTGGCCACTCCGCAGATATGGTGGGTAACCTCAGGCACCTGAGAGGTACTCCGGTAGCCTCAAGGACGGTGACAGGGAGGTTCTTGTTTACCTAGACTTGCCATTGCTGTTGTTCCAGGTTGTGAGACCCGGCAGGAGGATGAGTATAGCGTCGTTCTGAACTAGCTTTAGAAGTGTACGTCTATATGACTCTGCCAGAGGGTCATCGTAGTCTGTGGGAGCAGCGGAAGCATAATGGATAAGTAGCTTATCTCTATTTATAGACTAAAGCAGATATAACGGAGATAGATCATCTATTTCTGATTTGACAGTCATAGGTTTGACTTCATCAGAATAGGGTATGGATCTGTTAAGAAGGTAATAGGGTGTGATGTCCTGGTATTTGGATGACATACACAGAGTAGGAAGTGAAATTCCTATACTACGGTCGGTTATACTTTGGTTGTCACACAGTAGTTTCTCCACATAGGACTTAGATATTATATCAGACATTCTGGTTACTAGATCTATGGTTTTAAATCTAGATTTAGGAATTTTCCTAATCAGGGTACTTAGACAGCATTCTAAAGGTGTTTTAGAACGGACGACTCCTGGCACGGTAGTGTACCTGCAGGTGATGGAGTCACCCTCTCTAAACGTGTCTTACAGACTAAAGAGGAGAGGGATGTGCATGATTGGCAGATCGCTTGCTTAGGCAATTGAGTCAATCATGAGATGTCAAGTACCATACCAGATGTTGTTTTTGCATTAGATGCAATATGTTGATATTGATCCAATCCTTGAGAAACATTCAGAAGCAGTTTTAGAACATAAGTGCATGTTCTAGGGATATGATAACGACAGCCTCATTCGGGAGACAGTTATCATTCCCGGCTTCCAAGGTGACCTGGATGACAGAGTGACTGTCAGAGTTATAGTTTTCCTTCTGACAAGAGACAGTAGTTTGGACAGGTGGTCCAGGCGGATACTGAGGGAGGCATGGTGCAGGATACTGATTAAGTTCAGTTGACGATACAGTCTAAAAGGTTTGGATTTGGAGTTCATTTATGAACTAGGTCGCATCAGATATCCAGACACATTCTAAGATAGGTATTGCTCATTTCAGGAGATGGCTTTCTCCGCGAACTTGAGATTAAGAGAGATATAGAAAGAAACATCAGAGTGGATCCACTCACTGAGGCTATTCCTCGAAGGCAATAGTTTCGCAAACGAGCTTTGCGAGACTGACTGTTAGAGGAGTTGGGTGTTCGGTATCACACGGGCTGTGAGTATGCGACATCGCAATAATTAGCCTTGAGTGCAAGTGGGAGACTGTTGGAGATAGTGCCCTCATAGTCAATTATTGGATCACAGGCACGTGATTGCAATGATTGAGGGAGGACCTATACCGGTAGGACAGTGTTACTCAAGTTGATAGTATGCTATCTGGTTTATCTTTATCATCGTGTACTGTTTGAGGTGACATTACTGATCACTATTACACGTTGATAGAGCCCCTAGGATTCTTGCTTGACTACCAGCAGTATGATGGCGATCATATACGTGGGAGCTGGGGTCTATAAGCACATCCTTAAAAGGTCCCTAGTCGAGAGAGTTTCGAGACAGGGCATCGATACTCCAGAGTAGACTTTTGTATACAGTCGAGACCCCGATGAGGGGCGGTGGCCGGTCTCACAAGTCACTGGTGTCAGTTGGTTCACCTAAGATGTATACAGGTGCTCATTGGGTTATGTGTACACCGGACAGGACTCGCCGGGAACATGCTAGTTGGTCTTATACCTGACGTCAGATAGCAGTTCCCTGGTGACATGTGTACAGGTTAGTTCATCGACCTGAGATCGTCACTTATCTCGTATCAGTTCCCACTGTGCTTTGATTACTACCCTACCACGCTCAAAGGAGTCGTGCAAACAGGTTTTAGTTGGGTACAGTCCCGAGCCACATGGAGGCAGTGAGCGGATCTGCAGGGGTTCGTCTCTCCCGATATTGGGGGTGAGGTCGCGCTGTGTCTAGGAGAGCCATTACACGAAATCCTTGGCCAAAGTAGGAGATTTACTGGTAGATATTCCAGTAGTATCTTAGCGTGTTCTGGACTACACTCTGACACGACTTGTACCGCTATTAGGGGTCTGACTTTTACCAACCCCCTAGGCCTGCCATGCGATGCTCATAGACGAACGGAACGGACTGTACGGATATTGTCACTGACAGGCTCAGTAGAGTGTCAGCATGAGTTCGCTCTCAGACGTCCCTTTTGGTTAATAGCTGGTAGCCCGTCACGTATGGCTAATACCTCTGACGTGCTAGCGGTTAAATCCACAGCCAAACTATTGACGAGTCTTTAGAGTCCCCCACAGACAGTTTCTCATGTTTCGGGCGAAACGCTGTAGAGGCCTTATGGAGATATGGCAGGGTTCGATCTTATACGTGCGATATTGCATGGATCATGATCGGACAGATTATACTAGCGGGCTTTGGTTTAAGCCGAATCCTAGTATTGTACAGTGTAGATTTCGTCTCTTTGCATTTGTACTCAGTGGGAATACAAATGCGGGTATGTAGATACAGTCGCCGGGTTTTCCTGTAATTTATTACGGGATCAGTTTTTTGAAGTTGCCAGTTTGCATTCCGTTTCAGCCAGTTTTCCTTTCTTCCTTTCATTGGCTGATAATTGATGGAGGGGCTAATTTGCAAATATGCAAATTAGCAATTGTGGAGGGTTTATTTGTAAATGAGGGATTATGATGGATATAGCATCTTTGCTTTTTTCTTTCATCATGTGTGCATTTATTGTGATGGGAATGGGAAAAGATTAGATTAGAAATGGATGTGATATAATTTCCTCTTTATCTTCACACGGCTTATGGTCACCATCGGTTTTTCCTTACACTCACCTCCCTTGTATTTTCCCTTCTCCATTATTGTTATGGCCGTCCAATTCTTGGGTAAGAGAGAGGTTCATTTTTGGTAGGGAAAATTATGATCTCATTTTTTTTCTTGCTTCAAAATTCCAAAGCTCATCTCCATAGATTTTTCCTCCACATCTTTATGGCAACTTCACAACTTTAAGAGACAAAACATTCTACACTTATCCTACAGCATTCTTGGGCACGTCAGCTCGCCAATTTCATACCCGAGTTGCCTCGGTCCAGAGGTGTGAGCCCGTAAATGAACCCGGCGATGTGGTTCCCGTTCCGACGAGGAGATGAAGACCGGAGATTCCGCGAGGAGATCGGGGTGGAGGCCAAAAACCGAAGGACACGGATTGCTCGGTATAGCTCTCTACCCCATTCTCTAGTTAGCTAGAATTAGGTTAATGGCCCGATCCAGGTTTATAGTGCGCGGTAGTGCCGGTTTACAAGTTTTTGAAAAGTTTCGTTTCCGCATTTTGGCCTCGGAATGACGGCCGGGGCGCTGCCGTGCACTTACATCGACCCTACCAATTCTAGAGTTAGGTGACCCGGTCCCGACTCCTCGAGATGGTCTCCCACTGGACTCTAGAACCCGGTCACTTGTGCTCTCCACCTTGGGTCTATCCTAATGCGGAAAAGTAAATAATATACAACAATGGTGACATCATCCTCAACCCGGAAGTGCCCCAAATAAAAGAATATTACATTACAAATGAATTTTACATGAATGAAAAGTAAAACTATCATCTTACATAAAACCCCACGGCTATTCGATCACGACAATCCTATACATCACAACACAGCAACACATAACATCACATGTCATCAACGTAAGCAAGTATGCGTACCCCAATTGCCGTTGACATATAGCAACGAAACCGGCGATACGCATACTACGCTTACGGTCGCAGAAACAAGTATCACATACTACAAGTCGATGTTAAACCCTCCGATCGAATTAACGAACACCCATATTCCCCAGCAGGCTCAAAACTTGAGCACCGTTAAATAATACCCAAAATCTATGCCACAGTATTTAATGGACCAACCGTAGAAGGGCAGACCCAAGCTTCATTTGTGGCGCCACTAACTACGGTAAACCCTAAGGTTTAGTCGCAGTTTGGTGGTCACATCTCGAGTTAGGGTTACATTCTTCTAAAGGGTCCATAAGAATACCTGGATTATACATCGAGTATGTTCAACCTGGAAAATACCAGTATTTGATAATTCGTTCGACCTGTTCAACGTCGCCAAAGTTACCGAATACAATACTATAAAATACGAATACGAAATACTCCGCAAAGAGCCCATTTCCAAACTAACATCACATGCAAATTTGGACTTCAAAACAATACCAAAAACAGCAGAATAAGAATAAAAGATCACAGGTGCAATACGAGGTGCAGAGGAGAAGAAGGGGTCGGCGACGCCGGATTTTCTGGCCTCGTCGCCTGCCAGGAACCGAGCACACCCCCTCGTCTTGCACCTTTGTTCTTAAATCATCCTAAATGCCACTCTGCAGTTGCTAAAATAATTTTTTGAACACTTTTTAAAAAATTTACAGAAAGCATTTTCAAGGGTTTCCAAAATCGTATTTTACGGGGTTTTTCGTTTTCATATTGTCGTGACATCGTCTAGGCTTCTAGTTAGGCTCTGATACCATGAAGGTGTTTCTACAGCACCACTACTAGGGTTTGGTAGCATCATAGATGCTATATTAAAAAATATAGGGTGCTAAAGAAACAATCCTAAGAATCAAACTAGAAAAGCTAGGGTAACAAGACTTTTTACACCATCACAAGTAGTAAAAGGCTAGGGTTTGAGAATACAACCTTTGTAGCTCCCTACACTAGGCTCCTTGGCCACTTGAGAGTTGGAAGAAGCTCGCTTGAGATCCTCTAGGTCCACGACGATCCATCCCGAGTCCTCTTTGTCCAAGCTCGATGCTTCACTAGATCAAGAAAAGAAATAGAAGCCAACACTCTAAACAAATGGGCAAGAGTAGTGTAGAATGGTGATGTGGTTTGTTTTCTCACTTCAAAACCCTAACTTGATCACTCTTTTGCTCACTAATGAAAGCTAGAGAGCAAGAGAGAGGAGGAAGAGATGATGGCAAATGAAAAGCTTAAGATAATGATAAGTATTAAGATAAGAATGAGAAAAGAAAATATATATATATTCTCCTTCTCACTCTTAACCCTAGTTTATAAATATCTAGATATTTTCTATTGGATGCAAAATAGCCATGGAAATTAACTCAAGGTTAATGCAAAGGTTAGTGGGTGAATAAAATAATCAACCATGAGTAATTATCCAATTCCAATTTCATTTATCCAAAAAAAAAAAATTAACATATTTATATAAGTGTGTGAGTGTTATATTGCCACCATCTATTATATCAACAACCATGATACAAGAGTGTATGCTTGTATGCGTGCATGCACATCCATATGTGCATCAATGAGAATAAATGCATACATGCATGCATACAACAAAAGACAAGAAGGGTTTAAAGTCAAAAAGCTTATGGTCAATGATAAATCAACACTTGATTTAGCAAACCGGTCATATCACATACGACCCGACCAATAGCAAACCGCCCGATTAATATACGGTATCACATACGCGCATTTAATCGGGTCGCCGTGCTTATCTCATATGCACACCACATCGTTTCGTCCGGACTAGGTAACTCCATTATGGGACTCTAAGACTCGTCAATATGCCGGCAGTGGGTAATGATCATATCAAGCACCTCCAAGCCGCAAGAGGTCAGCTAAACGTAACGGCCTCACGGGTATTGATCGATCAGAAGAAAACAAGCGAACTTGTCGCAACACCCGTCGAGCCAACCGGCAACACTACTGTACAGTCCGGTCTCTTCATCAGATATGCTGCATACTGTGTCTAGGGATGGTAACGTCGACCCCAATAACTCAATAATTCGTGCCGATGAATGGTGTATAACAGATCGAGAAACTACTGATAACACTTATCAGTAAATCTCAACAGCGTTGGCCCGGGACTTCCTGATATAGCCAATCGAGCACAGCACAACATCAAGTCCCAATAACGGAAGAGACGAAATCCCTCCTATCGCTCATCGTCTTCGTGTGTCTCGGGACTGTACCCAAAATCTACCTGTTTGCACGACTCGGTAGAGCCGTGGTACGGTGGTAATCAAAGTATAGTTGGAGAACACACAAGACTCTATGCCGATCTCGGGTCTGCAGACTAACCTGTACTATTGTCACCTGAGAACTTCTATCTGACGATAGATATAATACCATATAGGAGTTCTCGGCGAGTCCGTCCAGTGTACCCAGTCACCACTGAGCACCCGTATACGATCTCGATGTCAAACATCAATGGATGTGGGAACATCCATCGCTCATCATATGGGTCTAGTATCACATACGCTAGTCTATTCTGGTATATCGATGCCCCATCTCGATACACCTATGACTAGGGACATTTTAGGATATGCTTATAAACTACAGACGTCCCACTAGTATGATCTCCATTATAATCACAGTAGTCAAGCAAATATCCTCAGGGCTTTATCAACATGTGTAAAAGAATAAATGTATGATCAAGTCAACATGTCAGATAAAGATGAACCAGATAGCATACTATCATGTCGAGCGAGAATGTAAATTGAATATATATATACATGTATAAATACATCCACTATCATATAATGGCCTCTAGGGCATATATATATCCAACAAGCATCCAGCCATTCTTACAGAGTCACCACTCCTGATGGTCTGCTCGAAACTATTTGGGTCATCATCTCATGATGCAATCCTCGCTCCCACTGTCACCGAGAATACCACAGTATCTCTTAAGTGGATGAAGAACCCTACCAGATCGGTGGAGAGGCTTAGGTTCGTCGGGAACTATTGAGTCCTTCGGTTCTACCAAATTATCAGCTGTAGTTTGTATAACTGGAACTCCTTCCAGTTCTACCTCATGGCCACTAATTTCTTCACAAGAAATTCCCTTTCCAAAAGGTGGCATGCTGAGAAACAAAACACCTTTTGCTCTTCAGTGTGGTAGAAGATATTCCCTTGCGAATGCTTAGGATATCCAACAAACTTCCACAGAACTGACCTTGCCTCAAGCTTGTCCGGATTTTGCTTTTAGACATAGGCCAGACAACTCCAAATCTTAACTTCCTTAAGAGATGGACTCTATAAAATATCACATATGGAGTGGTAGGCACCAGATTTGATTGGAACACTATTCAATAGGTATGCAGCTTCTCAAGTGCATAACCCCCAATAGGAAATAAGCAACTCAGTAGTACTCATCATAGAGCACACCATATCACATAGGGTGCGATTTGCTCCGCCCCGATACACAGATGTGCTGTGGTGAATACGGAGGAGTAATGCTGAGAGAGAATCTCATTCTCTTTTAGAATAGTCCAGGAATTCCGTGCTCAAGTATTCTCCTCTCTGATGACATCAAAGGACATAATACTTATACCCGTTTTGGTTCTCTATTTCTGACTTATATTCTTTGAATATCTCAAAAGGTTCAGACTTGTGTTTCAACAAGAACATATGTCCGAATCATGCGAGATCATCAGTGAATGTAACGACGTACAAAGTGTTAGTTATGTATATGCCCTAGAGGCCATTGTTGTACATGTGATATATATTATAATGGATGCTTGGATATATATAGAAGGACATTCTTGCTCGATATGATAGTATGCTATCTGGTTTTACTTTATCTTAATGTATTAAACATTACTGTTTTGTGATCACATATTGATAAAGCCCTTAGGATATGTACTCGACTACTAAGACTATGATGAGATCATACTAGTGGGGCCAGGGTAGTCTACGAGTACATCTTATAACTGGTCCTAGTCGAGGGAGTATCGAGAAAGGGCATCGATACTCCACAATAGACTAGCGTACACGCATCTTGACCCATATGATGGGCGATGGATGATCCCATATCCAGTAGTGTTGGACATCAAAGATGGTGTATGGGTGCTCAGTGGAGACTGGGTTCACTGAACGGACTCGCCGAGAACTCCTGGATGGTATTATACCTATCGTCAGATAGCAGTTCTCCAGTGACACTGGTATAGGTTAGTCTGTAGACCCGAGATCGTCATAGAGTCTTGTGTGATTCCCACTATGCTTTGATTTCCACCTTACCACGTCCAAATGTGCGTGCAAAACGGTTTCTTTGGGTACAGTCCCGAATCACATGGAGGCAAAGAGTGATAGGAAGGGTTTCGTCTCTCCCGGTATAGGGAGTTGATGTTGTGCTGTGTTCGATTGGCTATAATTGGAAGTCCCTGGTCAGGGCTGATATGGAGATTTACTGGTAAGTGTTATCAGTAGTTTCTCGACCCGTTATGAGCCTTACATCGTCACGACTTATCGGTTACTGGGGTCTGACGTTTACCACCCCTACAATAGATATGCAACATATCAGACGAAGAGACCGGACTATATGGTTGTGTTACTAATTGGATTCACAGGTGAATGTACAGGCTTGCTTGTTGATCTTCTGATCATTCAATACCTGGGTGGATGTTACGTTTAGCTGACCGCTTGCAGCTTGTGGGTTTTTGATATGATCATCACCTACTGGCGGCGTATTGACGATTCTTTAGAGTCCTACACAGAGGTTTCCTGGCTCAGGCAAAACGGAGTAGGAGCACATATGTGATATGTATGGGAACGAGAATAATACGATATGAGATACCGTATTATATTCTCGCGATATGAGATATCAGCCGGGTATATGTGATATAGCCGGGTCATCGGATCAAGTGTTGAATCGATGAATTGGTACATATTATATTAGTCGGTTATATGCAATATAGCCGGATTGTCGGATCAAGAGTTGATCCGATAATTTAATGTATAATTATATATGTGATATATTATATTACGTTAACTAATATAAGCTCGCTTTATTGATTAATTTTCTCACTGGATAATACACTGATGTATATGCGATATATGTTAATTGTATTATTTTCTTTTGTTACAAAATATATTGTATATGTGATATATAATATTGTAACAAGTTAGGGTTACAAATGCAACATGGTTGTTAAGTTTAAACAAAGTTAGGTTTTGGATTTGGGTTAGCTTTTTCATGAAGCTTCATGAAGCTTTTCTTTTGTCATTTTTCTTTGATATTTTGTGTAGTTATTTATTAACCCAACCCAAACCCTTAACTCTAGTTTATTCTCTAAATGAGTTAAAGCCTTCATTATATTAACTCTTGGTTGTAATTGTAACCACAACAATAATTTATTATTCATCACAAAATCTTTCTTCTTCTTCTTCCTCCTTGAAAAAGCTTTCTAGCTTTTTGTGTTGTGATGATTTAAAGTGAGAAATTGAAAACGAAAGAGAGCAAAATTCCTACTTCATCATCCTCATCTATTCTAGCCACTTAGATTAGGGAGTTCACTTCACTAATACTTGATTAGAGAAGTGAGAGCATGAGTTTGAGATTTTTCAAGGTAGATCATCTTCGAAAAGGAAGATTTCTAGCAAGCATGGATCATTCAATTTGTGGAGCCTCTCTAGAGTCTGGAAGTTCATGGATCGCGGTGAAGGGACTACTACTTGGAGCTTATGAACCAAAGGAATGGACTACAAAGGTTGTAATCCCTCTCTCTTAGATGTAAAGTTGTTTACATGCATGTTAACCCTAATTCTCTAGTTAAGATCTTGGTTAGGGTTTGTTTAGCACACCAAAAATTTTAAAGTAGCATGATTGATGCTAACCCTACAATGGTATCAGAGCCAAACTAGAGCATTAGGCATTGTCTAGACGAAGTTAGAAGTCCGATCGAACCCCGAAACCCCGAAACGACCCCTTTTCTGGAAATTTTTCAAAAATTTGAATTTTTTCATATTAAAAATACTCAGAAAATCATATAAGTAATTTTATGGACCCACCTGAAGAACGAGTCCCAAACTCGCTACAGTGACCACTCAACCGAGGCCAAAACTATGTTTTGGCGGCGGTTCCACGGCGCCACTGTGGAAGCTTGGGATGGGCCCTTCAGCGACGGTCCATAGGTGCTGGGGCATACTACTGGGAATTTTTCTTTCTGCTCAAGTGTTGAGCTCACTGGGTTATTTTGGGAATTCGTTGTATCTATCGAATTATCTAACTTCGCCTAGTTATCTGTGATGATTATGTCTTGCTGTGATATGTTATATTGGATCGTTGTGTATTGAATAGCCAGGGGTTTTATGTGAGATGAGAGTTTTCTTTTTCATTCATGTAAAATTCATTTGTTTGTAATATTCTATTATTGGGGCACTTCCGGGTGGAGGATGATGTCACCATTGTAGATTATTTACTTTTCCGCATTAGGATAGACCCAAGGCGGAGAGCATAAGTAACCGGGTTCTAGGGTCCAGTGGGAGGCCATCTCGAGGAGTCGAGACCGGGTCTCCTAACCCTAGTATTGGCAGGGTTACTTGCCGCTCTCGTAGGGGTCTAGGGATATGGGTTTGGCTATTCATCGTGAATGTGGAATCCGTGTTTTATCCAGTCTCAAAATAAAACACGGAAGTCCTAGTATATCCAATATTTCATATATTGACTTCTGCTGTATTGTTCTATGATGAGATCATATTACTGCCTGTGACGAATGCTTATACTATATGTATATGTTGATATATATAAATTACTGCTTTCGTTTCTTCTGTGATGCTTAGGAAGCTTAATTGATGGATTTTATTAATGAGGTTAATAAAAGAAAAGAAACCTAAAAGATTTTATAGAATCAAATTTTCAAAAAGGGTAGCTACAGTTTTTTTCTTTGCATAGCGGTATTCCTTGTAGAATATCCAACACCTTACTCGATAAGGAAAGAGCCGAGATCCTTTCACCGGGAGTGACCTCTTTAGCAAAACTGGTAGATGCTACAAACTCACGGTTTAGTTTTTGATTGCTTCTATAGTTCTTGCTTTGCACAGTGGTATTTATGAAATATCCTGCACCTTATTCGACGAGGAAAGAGCCGAGATCCCTTCACCGGGAGTGACCTCTTTAGCGAAACTAGAAAAGCCTGAAAAACATTCCTTTTCAAAATCACCTGTTTCTACAAATGATATCAAGTTCATTACGCTCATGGTTTTCAGAAAAACCTGCGTAGCCCTCCGTCATTTCAGATAAGTCCTCCTTAGTATTCGTGCTACGTTTGTTGACTTCCGTCAAGGCGCAGTGTGCGGTAGCTGACTAGTATTTATCTACAGCATGTGATGCGATTGTTTTAGGGTAGTCGTACGACCTTGTTGACCTCCGTGAAGGGTCGTGCGGGTGGGTTTAATTCAATCAAGAAATGACGGGTTGGACTTGACTAGTAGCCTATGGTTTGTTGACCTCCATCAAGGTCATAGGACGCTAGGGGTAAAAGATATTATCGGGAATTTCAAGTGTTGAAATTTTCAATAAGATTGCATACCTTCTATGAGATAGATGGATCCCGATACCCACTGCGAGTAAGAGTTACTCTTGGGAGAATTTTACACAGGACAATTAGCCGATCAAGTAGGTGTCTAGAAAGGTGTTAACGGGGTTATGCCGAGGTTTATTTTAATTAGGTCCGTGCGAAAGCACGGGGAACCTCCCTCAAAGTACCAACACTGATCTTGCTGAAAGATTGGAGAACTTGTACGGTGTAATTAATCCCGGCTAATCTTACCATTTAGGGTTTGAAGAAAAATTTGATTAAAACAGTGTGATCCATCCTGATTAAATAAGATAATAACCAATCTGATCTTGCAAGAGCGCACGCTAAAGTTTTTTCTTCTCTCTCTCTCCAGGTAGCAACCATGTCAGGCCTTAATCAAGATAACAATATGGATGTATTGACCGAACCTGTTTATTATACTGAGCAGTGGAACGTTGGTTCCGTTCTTTCTTATAATTGTTATAAGACTGAACAGGAAATAGAGGAATACCAGAATTCATACGGCGCCCAAACGAAGAATAAACATGTTGATGTATCTTCTTCGGATGTGTTAGTTACCGAGAACTATTTCTCAGTTCACTCTACGTCCTGGGTATTAGATACCGGATCAGGATCCCACATATGCAATGTAAGTCTACGGTAGCGCCCCGGCCGTCTGTTCGAGGCCAAAATGCGGAAACGAAACTTTTTCAAAACATTAAACCGGCACTATCGTACGCTTAAAACCCGGATCGTAACCATTAACCTACAACTAGCAACTAGAAAAAGGGTTGGAAAGCTATACCGATCGATCCGTGTCCATCGGTCTTTGGCCACCATCCCAAGCTCCTCACGGCATCTCCGGTCTCGATCTCCTCGTCGGAAAGGGAACCACATCTTCGAGTCTTTTTACGGGCTCCCGCTTCATCCGAAGTGTGTCCAAGATTGTTGTAGACTAAGTGTAGAACGCATTGCTTTAAGGGTTAATCGAAGTTGCCTTTTAGATGGAGATGGGGAAAATGAGCTTTGGAGATGAACTAAGGATTTTTGGTGCAAATGAAATGAGATCAAAAATCCACTCACACAAAGAAAATGAGGCTTACTAAAATGTAGTGGCCCGGCCATCATATGAGGGGAGAGAAGTGAGGGTATCAAGCAAAAGGAAAATGTGTGATAATGAGGAAAATAAGTCACACCAAGGTCTATCTCAAATCCCATCACAATAAAAGCAAGCAATGATGCACAAGGGAATCAATCTCATCCAAGAATACTCTAGATTTCTGCTGGAGCCCCAGACACCAAAAAAAAAAACCTCCCTTCATAAATTACACATTTGTAAAGAACCCACTCCAAGGAAAATTCAGCCAAAGAACAATAGAAAAGGAATTTGGCCAAAAAGAGAAAGCAAGCTGGCAACTTCAAAAAGTGATCCGGTAACAGATTATAGGATAACCCCGCAACTGTATATACATACCCGCATTTGTATTCTGACCGAATACAAATGCAATGAGACAAAATCTACACTGTATAATACTAGGATCCGGCTTAAACCAAACCCCGCCAGTATTATCCGTCCGAACTATAACACATGTACAAGTGCACGCGTACGTTCGAACCCTGCCATAAATCCATACGGCCTCTACAGCGTTTCTCCCGAAACATGGGAAACTGTCTGCGGGGGACTCTAAAGACTCGTCAATACCTTGGCTATGGATTTAACCACTAGCACAACAGAGGTATTAGCCGTATGTAACGGGCTACCAGGTATTGACCAAAAGGGAGGTCGATAAGCGAACTCATCCTGACACCTTACTGAGCCTGTCAGTGAAAATATCCGTACAGTCCGGTCCGTTCGTCTATAAGCATCGCATGTTGGGCCTAGGGAGTAGGTAAAAGTCAGAACCCCAAAAGCGGTACAAGTCATGTCGGAGTGTAGCCCAGAACACCCTGAGATACTACTGGAATACCTACCAGTAAATCTCCTGTAGGGTTCCTAGGCATACTCAAGAGGTCTCACAAGACATCAACCATGCCAAATTCAAAATTTTCCGGTGCCGAGAAACCCAAACGCGGATCGTTAACTAGAAATTAGGCGAAAATGCAAGCTAGTTAACAACTTTACTACTAAGTGAATGGAAATACAACCTTTGTAGATCCGGTCCTCCACTTCCTTGGCTCCGTGATGACGTCCCTCCGCTGCAACCATCAGAATCCTGGACTCTCGCGGTGGTTTCATCGGAGAAAAGATCGGGCTAGGTCATTGACTTCGATGCCGAAGATGATCTACGTCGAGGCGACTCTAACTCGAGCTCCATCTTCACCAAGTCATGAAACTTGAGAAGAAAACACCCTATACTACATGGCAAGTGGTAGAGGATGAAGAAATAGGATGTGGATTCACTTTAGAATTGGATTTCTCACTCATTTGATCATGGCACCATTGGAGGTAGCATGGTTTCTTCTTCTTGAAGAAGATGAAGAAGAAGAAGAAGAATATGATAAGCATAATAAAATCAATTGATTAATTATAATAAATCAAATGATCTTATCATATAGCAACCATGGGTTAGTTTAACAAGTGTACAGAATTAAGTAGGGTTTAAGTAAATGGTTAGGGTTAAGGAAAGAAACAAAATGGTCAAGCTTTCAATGCTTCACGAAGCTTCAACAAAAAACAAAAGAAGCAACCATTTTCTTTCTTGCCCTTATAAAAATAAATGCATAAAGAAAATAAATAAAACATTTAAAACCCTAACCATTAACCTAAATCATTGTTTAAAAGAAAACACACCTAAGTTTGCATGTATCATCAAACATGATACAATCATGTGCACAAAAATATATCACATATACTACTTGTGCACATCAAGTGATAAAATCAATCTTAAGTGAACAAATGCTAGTTAATGTAAAGTAATACATCAAATATATAATTATACATCAAATCATTAAATAAACACTTGATTTAATGATCCGGTCATATCGCATATAACCGACTAATATAAAGTGTATCAATGTATCGAATCAACACTTGATTCGGTAACCCGGCTATATCATATATAACCGTCCAATGATACAAATCGCGAGAATAGAATACAGTATCACATACTGTTATTATTCTCGGTCCCGCACATATCTCATATGCGCTCCTATTTCGTTTCGCTTGAGCCAAGAAACCTCTGTGTAGGACTCTAAAGACTCGTCAATACGCCGGCAGCAGGTGATGATCATATCAAACACCCACAAGCTTCAAGTGGTCTGCTAAACGTAACGGCCACCCGGGTATTGAGCGATCAGAAGATCAACGAGCAACCCCGCTCACACTCCTGTGAATCCAACCAGTAACACTTACCGTACAGTCCGGTCTCGTCGTCTGATATGTCGCATATCTCGCCTAGGGATGGTAAACGTCAGACCCCAGTAGCTCGATAAGTCGTGTCGATATGAGGTCTATAACAGTTCGAGAAACTACTGGTAACACTTACTAGTAAATCTCAGCACACCTGGCCAGGGATTTCCGGTTATAGCCAATCAAACACAGCGCAACATCAACTCCCTATACCGGGAGAGACGAATCCCCTCCTATCGCTCATTGCCTCCATGTGATTCGGGACTGTACCGAAAAACCACCATTTTGCACGCCCTCTTGGACGTGGTAAGGTGGAAATCAAAGCAAAGTGGGAATCACACAAGACTCTCTGACGATCTCGGGTCAACAGACTACTCTGTACCAGTGTCACCAGAGAACTGCCATCTAACGTAAGGTATAATACCATCTGGGAGTTCTCGGTGAGTCCGTCCAGTGTACCCAGTCTCCACTGAGCACCCGTATATCATCTCTGATGTCAAACACCAATGGATATGGGATCATCCATCGCCCATCTGTATGGGTCGAGAAGGTATACGCTAGTCTACACTGGTATATCGATGCCCCATCTCGATACACCTACGACTAGGGACTTTGAAGGATGTACTTATGCACTACCATGTCCCCACTAGTATGATCTACATCATAGTCCAGGTAGTCAATTACACATCCTAAGGGCTTTACCAACATGTAACAGAGAGGCAATCAGTGTACACGTTAAGGTAAAGAGTAACCAGATACCATACTATCATATCGAGCAAGAAAGTCCTCCCTATATATGTCCAAGCATCCACTACAATATACATCCTATGTATAGTAATGTCCTCTAGGTCATACATATAACTAACAATCTCCCACTTGCACTAGGGCCATCTGATAGCAGTGGTTGCAGTATCTCATACTCAACCATCCCATAAAAGTCTCTCTCTGGGAAAAGGCCTTTGTGAGTGGATCCGCCGTGTTGTCCTCTGAGTCTACTCTCCTAACCTCGATCACCCTGGACATCAACTATCTCCATGATCAGGTGATACTGCCTTAGAATATGTCTGGATCACTGATGGGACAGGCGTTCCTAGGCATAAGACACAACTCCATTGTCTCACAATGGGAGGAACGAAGTTCATCTCATGAACTAATATACATCCAGACTGCCTCTTTGGTAGCATCTTAAGTAGCGATGTATCCAGCCTTTATCGTCTAGTATGCTACGGTATCTATCTTGGAACTCTTCCAACATACCGTCCTTTTACTGAGGGTAAAGACAATGCCTATGACTGACATTCAGTCGTCCTTATCACCCTGGAACTTTTCCAGTGATTCTCCCCAGGATCGAATGATACCATCTCACTACAACTAGTGAGAATCCTAACATCCATTTAGATCTATCTCATAGATCCAAAACCCAGGATTTAGTAGGTATCACATTGATCCTATATGGATAATCCTTGTGATAAGCGGATATTGACTGAGCGTAGCATAGGAAACTCCTTCCCTATCAAGAGTATGTCATCCACGTACTCTACGAGGATCGCCACCGTACTCCCTATTACCTTTTTGTATATACAAGGTTCATCTACCATTTTGATGATGTCAAACTCTTTGACTAATACATCAAAACAGATGTTCCAACTCCGCGATGCCTGCTTTATCCTATAAAACATCTTGTTCACGTTTCCGCTGCTCCCACTGTCTACGAAGCCCTCTGGCTGTGTACTTACAGACGCTCTCTTCTAAAACATCATTTTAGAAAAGCAGTCATGACACCTAACCGCCAGATATCATAGTCATGGTATGTAGCCATGGCAAGTAGGATCCAGATGGAATTAAGCATAGCCACTGGAAAAGGTTTCATCATTATCCACGCCTGGTCGATGACGAAAACCTTTAACAAGTCTAGTTTTGAAAGTCTCAACTTTCCATCTACACCAAGTAATCTTCTCAAGATATACTTGCTCCTGTTGGGGATTTAAGTCTTCAGATAAAGCAATTAAAGTCCATACTTTGTTGGTGTATAAGGATTCCATCTCAGATCGCTAAGTATCCAGCCATTCTTACAGAGTCTCTACTCTCGATGGCCTGCTCGAAACTAGTTGGGTCATCATCTCATGATGCAATCCTCGCTCCCACTGTCATCGAGAAACCGAAGTATCTCTCAGGCGGATGAGGAACCCTACTAGATCGGCGGAGAGGCTGAGGTTCGTTCGAATCTACTGAATCCTTTGGTTCTACCAAATTATCTGCTGTAGTTTGTATAGCTGGAACCTTTCCAGTTCTACATAACAGACCTTGCCTCGATCTTGTCCGGATTTTTGCTTTTAGACATAGGCCGGACAACCCCAAATCTTAACTAACTTAAGATATGGGCTCTTCCCTTTCCATATCACATATGAAGTTGTAGGCAACTGATTTGATTTGAACTCTATTCAAAAGGTATGCAGCTCCTCAAGTGCATAACTCCTAAAAGGAAATAGGTAACTCAGTAATACTCATCATAGAGCACACCTTATCATATAGGGTGTGATTGCTCCGCCCCGACATACCATCGTGCTATGGTGTATACGGAGGAGTAATGCAGAGAGAGAATCTCATTCTCCTTTAGAATAGTCCAGGAATTCTATGCATAAGTATTCTCCTCCTTGATCTCATCAAAGGACATAATACTTATACCCGTATTGGTTCTCTACTTCTAACTTATATTCTGTGAATATCTCAAAAGTTTCGGACTTGTGTTTCAACAGGAACATATGACTGAATCTTGAGATATCATCAGAGAATGTAATGAAGTATAAAGAACCAGTCTTGGCATGTGTAGACTGGGGACCTTACATACATCAACATGTATCAATCCCAAGAGTTTACTAACTCTTTCTCTGTTTCCAGTAAACGGAGCTATAGTCATCTTATCTTTGTGACATGACTAGCAAGTTTCACAAGATGTAAATTCAAACTGATTTAAATATGCATCTATATGTAACTTCAGCTAGTCGGGTCACATTGATATGACCTAGTCTACAATACCTCAAGAAGGATTCGTTCATTTCTGAACTCCTTCTCTTGTGTGTGTTCTGTATACTAAGAACTGTAGTTTGATTTAGAACATCAATGCTTTTAGATAACGTGCCGGAATCGATCAACTTTTGATATAGGAAATGTTCAAAACATTATCCAACAATACAAAATTTTATCATTTCTTTACTAATAAAGAGACTGATATGATTTTGTATATCAGGTTCGGTATCTAATAACATTCGTTCAGAATCAATGTATTTGGGATACAGGGTGACAGTGACCAACAGACTTGGCTGCAACACTTGCACTGTTTTCTGTCTCATGAAACTTATCACCCGTTCTCAGTTCTCTACCTTTCTGTAGTCCTATGTAACAGATTACATATCTGGGATCCTGATCCGGTATCAAATACCCAGGACGTAGAGGATACAGAGAAACAGTTCTTTGTAATGAACACACCCGAAGGGGATGCATCAAATGCACTTTCTTCGTTTGGGCGGCATAGGAATTCAGGTATTCCTCTATTTCCTGCTCTGTCTTATAACAATTATAAGTTGGAGTGGGACTAACGTTCCCCGGTTCAGTATAGCAAGCGGGTTCGGTCAATACATCCGTATTATTATCTTGATTAAGGCGTGATATGGTCGCTACCTGGAGAGAGAGAGAAGAAAACACTCGTCGTGCGCTCTTACAAGAATAGATTGGTTATTATTTTATCTAATCAGGATGGCTCCCACTGTTTTTATCAAATCTTCCTTCAAACCCTAAAAGGAAAGACTAGCCGAGATTAATTACACACTACAAGTTCGCCAATCTTTCAGCCAGGCCAGTGTCGGTACTTTGAGGGAGGTCCCCCGTGCTTTCGCACGAACCTAATTAATGTAAAGCTCGTTTTCCCAGAGGCGTAACCCCGTTGACACCATTCTAGACACCTACTTGATCGGCTAATTGTAATGTGTAAAACTCTCCCAGGAGTAACTCTTACTCGCAGCGGGTATCGGGATCCAACTATCTCATAGAAGGTATGCAATCTCAATGCAAATTTCAACACTTGAAATTCCCGATAATATTTTGCCCCAAGCGATCTATGACCTTGACTGAGTCAACAAACCATAGACCGCAAGTAAAGTTCAACCCGTCATTTCTTGATTGAATTAAACCCACCCGCACGACCCTTGACTGAGTCAACAAGGCCGCACGACTACCCTAATCCAATCGCATCATATGCTTTGCAGATAAGCACTAATCAGCTACCGCACACTATGCCTTGACTGAGTCAACAAACGCAGCACGAATACTAACTATTACTTATCTGAATTGACGGAGGGCTACAACAGGTTTTTAAGAAAACCTTTTGCGTAATGAATTTTATATCGTTGTGGAATCAAATGATTTTAAAATGGAGTGTTTTTTAGGCTTTTCTAGTTTTGCTAAAGGGGTCACTCCCGGCGAAGGGATCGTCGGCCATTTCCTCATCGAATAAGGTGCAGGATATATCATATATACCGCTGTGCAAAGCAGAAACTATAGAAGCTATCAAAAGACAAACCGAGTGTGTAGCATCTGCCAGTTATTGCTAAAGGGGTCACTCCCGGTGAAGGGATCGTCGGCCCTTTCCTCATCGAATAAGGTGCAGGATATATCATATATACCGCTTTGCAAAGCAAGAACTGTAGCTACCTGTTTTATTTTTGAAATTCGATTCCACAACATCTTAGGTTTATTTTTTCTTTCATTAATCATATTAATGAAGTCCCATCATTTAAGTACCTAAACATCACAGATAAATACGACGTACACTTATGCCATCCGCATTCGCCTCGATGTCCCGTCTGCACCGTTAGGTTAGGTAACTAACGGCGGAGCGAGGCAGGGCTAGCGCAGGTGTAAAACATAAGCAACGTCTATATAATATATCATATATACTATATATAATATCTATCTGAACATATCACATGATCACATCACACATAACGCAGCAGAAAATATCATATGAAATATTGGATATACTAGGACGTCCCTGTTTTCAATATGAGCCTGTATAAAACACGGAATCCACGGTCGCGATGAATAGCCAAACCCACACCCCTAGACCCCTACGAGAGCGGCAAGCAACCCTACCAATTCTAGAGTTAGGAGACCCGGACTCGACTCCTCGAGTTGGTCTCCCACTGGACTCCAGAACCTGGTTACTTGTGCCCTCCTCCTTGGGTCTATCCTAGTGCGGAAAAGTAAATAATATACAATGGTGACATCTTTCGCAACCTGGAAGTGCCCCAATAAAAGAATATTACATACAAGTTTTTACATGAATGAAAATGAAAAACACTTATCTCACATAAAAACCCCCGGCTATTCAAACATGACGATCCAATATAATATATCCAGCAACACATAACATCACATGTCATCAACGTAAGTAAATATGCGTATCCCAATTATCGTTGACATATAGCAACGAAACCAGCGATATCACATATTACACTTACGGTCGCAGAAAAGAAAGTGTAAAACTACAACAGTTGGAATCCGCAACCTCTTTAGACATCGCATGCCTAATCAAATGAATTACTTAGACATCGCATGCCTAACAATTATAAACCCCGCATTTTAGTCTCATTATCGAAAACTCTTTTCAATACCAAGTTGGGCAATTCAACAAGGTTCCCAACATCCTGATCGAATGCTCGTCGCAAACTTCAGTAGACGGCCGCACCACCGATGCCGTCGACGAAGTGCACTAAGGAGGAACACCGCTGCTGTGAGCACCCGGACGGATGCTTTCGGCGACGGGGTTCTCCTACAGTCACTTGGTCGGGGCTATGGGGTGTAGCTGCCTATTAAGATTACCCGGCGAGTTTCCGCGTACGCTACGTGATTGCGACGGACTTTTGATCACATCAAAATTCCGTGGCAATCGATCAAGTGAGATTAAAATGCTATGTTTATAACATTCATTCAGCTATCTCATAACTATTTGTGGATTCCAAATATTGTATCACATTCCAGATAAGCAGAAAATGTTAAACTTTCCGATCGAACAGTCAAACACCCAAGTTTTCCCGAAACAGCTCAACACATGAAACAAGTTTAAAAACATTCAGTTCATGCCTCAGTACCAACGGTCCAGCCGTAGAAGGGTCAAGCCAATGCCTCACATGTGGCACGCCGTACTGCCCCAAACCCAAAGGTTCAAAGGGCAGTTCAAGACGGTCACATAAATGAGTTAAGATTTGTTGTCTTCTAGAGGGTCCATCGCGTTACTTGCACTACTTAGAACATTTTCAAACTACGGAAAAATCCAACACTTGGAAATTTCCCGGCAGGGGAAAAATTGGGTATTTATATCCGGTCGAACTTTTTAACATATTCTAAAATTACCCGGAAAAACCCAGACGAAGTTAAACTTCCCGATCGAAACACCGAGTCCCCAATACAACCCAGAAAACTCAACTCTTGAGTAAATATTAAAAATTCCAAGAAAATACAGCACTAACATATAGGAATTGCTGTGCAAAGCAAATGAAAAGATGCCCCTATATGGCCGCGGAACCGCCGCACATGCCTGGGTGGGGCCGCGGTACCGCGGCGCTTTAGTCGATTTGGGCTTTCGTGCTTCACAGTAACTCTTATAATACCCTGCTGTAATTTTTGGATATTTTTAATTTGGAAAAAACCACATTTTCAAAAAATGTACAGAGAAGGGTTATGCATTAGGGTTTCGGGTTCGATCGGGTTTCTAACTTCGTCTACGCATCGCCTAAGGCTCTAGCTAGGCTCTGATACCACTGTAGGGTTTCTAGGCACACTTAAGAGGTCTCGCAAGGCATCAACCATGCCAAATTCAAAATTTTCCGGTGCCGAGAAACCCTAATGCGGATCGTTAACTAGAAATTAGGCGAAACTACAAGCTAGTTAACAACTTAACTACTAAGTGAATGGAAATACAATCTTTGTAGATCCGGTCCTCCACTTCCTTGGCTCCGTGATGACGTCCCTCCGCTGCAACCATCGGAATCCTGGACTCTCGCGGTGGTTTCATCGGAGAAAAGATCGGGCTAGGTCGTTGACTTCGATGCCGAAGATGATCTACATGGAGGCGACATTAACTCGAGCTCCATCTTCACCAAGTCATGAAACTTATGAAGAAAACACCCTATACTACATGGAAAGTGGTAGACGATGAAGAAACAGGAAGTGGGTTCACTTTAGAATTGGATTTCTCACTCATTTGTTCATGGCACCATTGGAGGTAGCGTGGTTTCTTCTTCTTGAAGAAGATGAAGAAGAAGAAAAAGAATATGATAAGCAAAATAAAATCAATTGATTAATTATAATAAATCAAGTGATCTTATCATATAGCAACCATGGGTTAGTTTAACAAGTGGAGAGAATTAAGTAGGGTTTAAGTAAATGGTTAGGGTTAAGGAAAGAAACAAAATGGTCAAGCTTTCAAAGCTTAATGAAGCTTCAACAAAAAACAAAAGAAGCAAACATTTTCTTTCTTGCCCTTATAAAAATAAATGCATAAAGAAAATAAATAAAACATTTAAAACCCTAACCACTAACCAAAATCATAGTTTAAAAGCAAACACACCCAACTTTGCATGTCTCATCAAACATGATACAATCAAGTGCACAAAAATATATCACATATACTACTTGTGCACATCAAGTGAGAAAATCAATCTTAAGTGAAGAAATACTAGTTAATGTAAAGTAATATATCAAATATATAATTATACATCAAATCATTGTTAGTTGTATGTATGCCCTAGAGGCCAGTATTGTACAGATGATGTATATTATATTGGATGCTTGGACATATATAGAGATGACTTTCTTGCTCGACATGATAGTATGCTATCTGGTTGCTCTTTATCTTAACATGTACACTAGTCTCTTTATACTGTCTTATAGTTACATGTTGGTAAAGCCCTTAGGATTTGTACTTGACTACCTGGACTATGATGCAGATCATACTAGTGGGGACATGGTAGGCCATAAGTACATCCTTCAAGGTCCCTAGTCGTGGGTGTATCGAGACGGGGCATCGATATACCAGTGTAGACTAGCGTATACACTTCTCGACCCATGTGATGGGCGATGGATGATCCCATATCCATTGATGTTTGACATCAGAGATGGTATACGGGTGCTCAGTGGAGACTGGGTACACTGGACGGACTCGCCGAGAACTCCCCGATGGTATTATACCTCACGTCAGATGGCAGTTCTCAGGTGACACTTGTGCAGGTTAGTCTGTAGACCCGAGATCGTCATAGAGTCTTGTGTGATTCCCACTGTGCTTTGATCTCCACCTTACCACATCCATGAGGGCGTGCAAAACGGTGGTCTTTGGGCACAGTCCCGAGTCACATGGAGGCAATGAGCGATAGGAGGGGTTTCGTCTCTCCCGGTATTGGGGGTTGATGTTGCGCAGTGCTCGATTGGCGGTAGCAGGGAAGTCCCTGGCCAGGGATGATCAGAGATTTGCTGGTAAGGGTTATCAGTAGTTTCTCGACCCGTTATGAGCCTCACATCGGCACGACTTATCGGGTTATTGGGGTCTGACGTTTACCACCCCTAGACTTGATATGCGACATATCAGACGAAGAGACCGGACTGTATGGTAAGTGTTACTGGTTGGATTCACAGGAGTGTGAGCGGGCTAGCTCGTCGATCTTCTGATCGCTCAATACCCGGGTGGCCGTTACGTTTAGCAGACCGCTTGCGGCTTGTGGGTGCTTGATATGATCATCATCTGCTACCGGCGTATTGACGAGTCTTTAGAGTCCTACACAGAGGTTTCCTGGCTCAAGCGAAGCGAAATAGGAGCGCATATGAGATATGTGCAGGACCGAGAATAATGCGTGTATGTGATACCGCATTTCATTCTCGCGATATATGTTTCGATTGGTGATATTCGATATGACCTAGTTATTGAATCATAGATTCGATAAATCGATACATTGGATTCTAGTCGGTTATGTGCGACATGACCGGATCATTGAATCAAATGTTGATTTAATGATTTAATGTATAATTATATATTTGATATATTACTTTGCATTAGCTAGTATTGGTTCTCTTTAAATGGATATTCTCACTTGATGTGCAAATTGTATATGTGATATATTTTTGTGCACATGTTCGTATCATGTTTGATGATGCATGCTCATTTTGTTAAGTGTATAGAATTAAACTTAGGTTAAGAAAGTGATTAGGGTTTTTATTTATCCATTCTTTTATTTATTCACTTTTGGAAAAAGAATGGGATAAGAATACAAAATGGTTGCTTTCATTCTTGAACATTGTTGAAGCTTCATGAAGCTTTGACTTTGTGACCATTTTGTCTTCACACTAAACCCTAACCATTCTTCTAACCTTAGTTAACTCTCTACACTTAACTATGGTTCTCTTTATGATAAGTATTGATTTAATTTTATTTTATCTCAACACTTATCATATTCTTTCTTCTTCTTCATTTTCATCTTCAAGGAGAAAGCTTGATGCCATCAATGGCAACTTGATTTCTAAAGTGAGAAATCCAATTCTAAAGTGAACCCACCTCCTATTTCTTCACCCTCTACCTCTTGCCAAGTTGTTTTGGGTGTTTTCTTCATAAGTTTCACAACTTTGTGAAGTCGGAGCTTGAACTTGTGATGCCTCGACGTAGATCGTCTTTGACACGAAGCCGACGACCTATTCCGCTCGCTTTCCCGATGAAACCGATGAACGAGTCTAAGATTGGAAAAGGACAGCGAGAGGAGCACTACGTGGAGCTAAGGAAGTGGATATCCGGATCTACAAAGGTTGTAGAATCTAACTTTTAGTTAAGTAGTTAACTAGATTATCTTTTCGCCTAAACATCTAGTCTAAGATCCGTAGTCTAGGGTTTCTCGGCACCATTTTTTTTAAATTGGCATGTTCGATGCCTTGTGAGACCTCACTAGAGTGACTAGGAACCCTACAGTGGTATCAGAGCCTAGCTAGAGCCTTAGGCGAAGTCTAGACGCAATATGAAGCCCGAACGAACCCGAAACCCTAAACTTAACATGCTCTCTGTACATTTTCTAAAATCTGGGATTTTTCAAGATTAAAAATGCCTAAAAAATTCAGCAGGAATATCTAAGAATTATGGTGAAACACGAGCTCATGAAGCTTCCAAACAGCCGCGGAAACGCGGCAGAAGCATGGCTTCTGCCGCTGTTCCGCGGCCAACTGTTCACTTTACCCAATATTGTTTGCACAGTAATTCTTCTTCTCTGGTGCTGAGTTTTATGGGAATTTTTAATAATTATTCAAGAGTTGAATTTTCTGGGGTTGCTTTGGGGATTCGGTGTTTCGATCGGGGTATCAAATTTCGTCTTAGTGTATTTCCGGATAATTTTTTGAATATGTTAAAAAGTTCGACCGGATATAAATACCCAATTTTTCCCCTGTCGGGAAATTTCCAAGTGTTGGATTTTTCCGTAGTTTAACGACGTTCTAAGTAGTGCAAGTAACGCGATGGACCCTCTAGAAGACAACAAACCTTAACTCGATTATGTGACCGTCTTGAACTGCCCTTTGAACCTTCGGGTTTGGGGCAGTACGGCGTGCCATATGTGAGGCGTTGGCTTGACCCTTCTACGGCTGGACCGTTGGTACTGAGGCACGAACTGAATGTTGTTAGACTTATTTCATGTGTTGAGTTGTATCGGGAAAACTTGGGTATTCGACTGTTCGATCGGAAAGTTTAACATTTTCTTTTTATCTGGAATGTGATACAATAATTGGAATTCACAAGTAGTTATGAGATAACTGAATGAATGTTATAAATCTAGCAATTTAGTCCCATATGATATTGAAAAGAGTTTTCGATAATGAGACTAAAATGCGGGATTTATATCTGTTAGGCATGCGATGTCTAAAGAGGTTGCGGATTCCAACTGTTGTAGTTTTACACTTTCTTTTCTGTGACCATAAGTGTAGTATGATCATATCGCCGGTTTCCTTGCTATACGTCAACGACAATTGGGGTATGCATACTTACTTACGTTGATGACATGTGATGTTATGTGTTGCTGGATATGTTATATTGGATCGTCGTGTTCGAATAGCCGGGGGTTTTTATGTGAGATGAGTGTTTTTCATTTTCATTCATGTAAAAACTTGTATGTAATATTCTTTTATTTGGGGCACTTCCAGATAGCGGAAGTTGTCACCTTTTGTATATTATTTACTTTTCCGCATTAGGATAGACCCAAGGAGGGGAGCACAAGTAACCGGGTTCTGGGGTCCAGTGGGAGACCAACTCGAGGAGTCGAGTCCGGGTCTCCTAACCCTAGAATTGGCAGGGTTGCTTGCCGCTCTCGTAGGGGTCTAGGGGTGTGGGATTGGCTATTCGTTACGACCGTGGAATCCGTGTTTTATACTGGCTCATATTGAAAACACGGACGTCCTAGTATATCCAATATTTCATATGTTTATTCTGCTGCGATATCTGTGTTGTGACTCTGTGATGGATATAGTATATAGTATATATGATATATTATACAGACGTTACTTATGTTTTACACCCGCGCTAGCCCTGCCCTGCTCTGTCGTTAGTTACCTAACCTAACGGTGCACGAGGGGACATCGAGGCGAATGCGGATGGCATAAGTGTACGTCATATCTATCTGTGATGTTTAGGTATTTAAATGATGGGACTTCATTAATGTGATTAATGAAAGAAAAGAAACCTAAGATGTTGTAAAATCAGATTTTAAACAAAACAGGTAGCTACAGTTCTTGCTTTGCATAGCGGTATATATGATATACCCTGCACCTTATTCGATGAGGAAAGGACCGAGATCCCTTCACCGGGAGTGACTCCTTTAGCAATAACTGGCAGATGCTACACACTCGGTTTGGCTTTGATTGCTTTTAAGAGTATTTGCTTTGCACGGTGATATATATGATATATCCCGCACCTCATTCGATGAGGAAAGGGCCGACGATCCCTTCACCGGGAGTGACCCCTTTAGCAAAATTAGAAAAGCCTCAAAATCATTCCATTTTAAAACTTCATTTGATTCTACAACGATATCAAGTTCATTACGCAATAGGTTTTCAGAAAAACCTGACGTAGCCCTCCGTCATTTCAGATAAGTACTAGTTAGTATTCGTGCTACGTTTATTGACTATGTTAAGGCGTAGTGTGTGGTAGCTAATTAGTGCTTATCTGTATAAGCATATGATGCGATTGGATTAGGGTAGTCGTGCGACTTTGTTGACTATGTTAAGGGTCGTGCGGGTGGGTTTAATTCAATCGGGAAATGACGGGTTGAACTTGACTAGCACTTATGATTTATTGACTATGTTAAGGTCATATAGCTGCTAAGGGCAAAATATTATCGGGAATTTCAAGTGTTGAAATTTGCAATGAGATTGCATACCTTCTATGAGATAGTTGGATCCCGATACCCACTGCGAGTAAGAGTTACTCCTGGGAGAGTTTTACACATTACAATTAGCCGATCAAGTAGGTGTCTAGAAAGGTGTTAACGAGGTTACGTCTCTGGGAAAACGAGGTTTACCGTAAATGAGTTCGTGCGAAAGCACGGGGGACCTCCCTCAAAGTACCGACACTGGCCTGGCTGAAAGATTGGCGAACTTGTAGTGTGTAATTAATCCCGGCTAGTCTTTCCTTTTAGGGTTTGGAGGAAGATTTGATAAAAAGCAGTGGGAGCCATCCTGATTAGATAAGATAATAACCAATCTGATCTTGCACGAGCATACGCTAAAGTGTTTTCTTCTCTCTCTCTCCAGGTAGCGACCATTTCATGCCCTAATGAAGATAATAATATGGATGTATTGACCGAACCCGCATGTTATACTGTGCTGGGGAACGTTGGTTCCGTTCTTTCCTATAAGAGTTATAGGAATGAACAGGATATAGGGGAATACCAGGATTCCCATGCCACCCGAATGAAGAAAGTACATGTTGATGCATTTTCTTCGGGTGTGTTCGTTACTGAGAACTGTTTCTCTATTTGCTCTACGTCCTGGGTATTGGATACCGGGTCGGGATCCCATATATGTAATCAGTTACATGGGCTAAGGAAAGGTAGAGAACTTGGAGAAGGTGATAAAGACATTAGAGTTGGAAATGGTGCAATTGTTGCAGCTAAAACTGTCGGGGAATATCACCTTGTATTACCAACTGGTAATATATTGGTTCTGAACGAATGCTATTACATGCCGAACCTGATATGCAACATTATATCGGTTTCTTTATTAAGTAAAGAAGGATATAATTTTGTATTACAGGATAATGTTATGAACATTTTCCGTAACCAAAAGTTGGTTGGATCAGACACGTTATGCAATGGCATTTATGTTCTAAATCAATCAACAGTTCTGAGCATAACAAACACACACAAGAGGAAGAGTTCTGAACTCAACGAATCCTTCTTGTGGCATTGTAGACTGGGTCACATCAATGTGAGGCGACTGGCTAAGTTGCATAAGGATGGATATTTGAAACCTTTCGAATTTTCATCTTATGACACTTGCCAGTCATGTCTCAAAGGCAAGATGACCAAAACTCCGTTTACGGGATACGGAGAAAGAGTTACCGAACTCTTAAGACTGATACATAGTGATGTATGCGGTCCTATGTCTACACAAGCCAGGGATGGTTCTTCATACTTCATTACATTCACTGACGATCTCTCTAGATTCGGATATGTGTTCCTGATGAAACACAAATCAGAAGCTTTTGAGAAATTTAGGGAATATAAACAAGAAGTTGAGAACCAAACCGGAAAAAGTATTAAAATCCTACGATCTGATCGAGGAGGGGAATACTTGAGCAATGAATTCCTGGACTTCCTAAAAGAGAATGGGATTCTCTCTCAGCTGACTCCTCCATATACACCACAGCACAACGGTCTATCTGAACGGAGGAACCGCACCCTATTAGATATGGTGCGCTCTATGATGAGCACGGCTGAGTTACGTATTTCCTTCTGGGGATATACGCTGGAGACAGCAGCATACCTATTGAATCAAGTTCCATCTAAATCTGTACCTACCACACCATATGAGATATGGAGTGGGAAGAGACCATATTTTAAACGAGTTAAGATATGGGGTTGTCCGGCCTATGTAAAAAGGCAAAATCACGACAAACTCGAGGCACGGTCAGTTCTCTGCAAGTTTGTGGGATATCCTAAGAATTCCCAAGGATATTTTTTCTACCATGCTGAAGAACAAAAAGTGTTTGTTTCTCAATATACCACCTTTTTAGAAAAGGAATTCCTTGAAAAAGAAATTAGTGGCAAAGTGGTAGAGCTGGAAGAAATTCCAGATACACAAACTATAACTGAAGATTTAGTGGAACCAGAAGATTCGATAGTACCCGACGAACCCCAGCCTCTCCGCCGATCTAGTAGGGTTTCTCGTCCACCTGAGAGATACTACGGTTTTCTCATTGATGGTGGAAGCGAGGATTGCATCATGGATGATGATGACCCAACTAGCTTCGAGCAGGCCATCACGAGTAGGGACTCAGTGAAATGGCTGGATGCTATGCGGTCCGAGATGGAATCCATGTACACCAACAAAGTATGGACTTTGGAAGTTGCTCCTGAAGGGGTAAAACCCATTGGGAGCAAGTGGATCTTCAAGAAGAAACTTGGTGTAGATGGGAAAGTGGAGACTTTCAAAGCTAGACTTGTAGCAAAGGGTTTTCGTCAAAGACCAGGTGTGGACTATGACGAAACCTTTTCTCCAGTGGCTATGCTTAAATCCATCCGGATCGTGCTTGCCATTGCTGCCTTTCATGACTACGAAATCTGGCAAATGGATGTTAAGACCGCCTTTCTAAATGGTGATTTAGAAGAGTGCGTGTACATGACTCAGCCAGAGGGCTTCGTAGACAGTGGGAGCAGCGGGAAGGTGTGCAAGCTGCTTAAATCCATTTATGGATTAAAGCAAGCATCGCGGAGTTGGAACATCTGCTTTGATGTTGTTATCAAAGAGTTTGATTTCGTCAAAAATCCAGATGAACCCTGTATCTACAAGAAGGTGGCAGAGAGTAAGTTTGTCTTCCTCGTATTGTACGTGGACGACATACTCTTGATAGGAAATGATATTCCTATGCTGCAAGCGGTCAAGCTATTCTTATCACAAAGATTCTCAATGAAAGATCTTGGTGATGCCTCCTGCATATTGGGAATTAGGATCTATAGAGATAGATCCAAACGGATTTTGGGATTGTCCCAATCCAGGTACACTGACACCATACTAAAGAGGTTTAGTATGGAAGAGTCCAAGCGTGGGAACTTGCCCACGATCTCTGGAGTCACTCTCTCCAAAGAGATGTCTCCCAAGACTGATTTGGAGAGAGCTCGCATGCAAGGGATACCCTATGCTTCGGCAGTAGGCTCTATCATGTATGCGATGCTATGTACCAGACCCGATGTAGCATACTCACTAAGTGTAGTGTGCAGGTATCAAGCTGATCCAGGAGAGAGTCACTGGACAGCTGTGAAGAGCATTCTCAAGTACTTACGAAGAACTAGAGATATGTTCTTGGTGTATGGTAACGGAGAGCTCCAAGTGGAGTCCTTTACCGATTCGAGCTTCCAGAATGATAAGAATGACTCTAAGTCGCAGTCGGGCTTTGTCTTTACCCTTTACGGAGGGGCGGTTAGCTGGAAGAGTTCCAAACAGGAAACCGTGGCAGACTCGACGATGGAGGCTGAATACATCGCTGCCAACGATGCTGCTAAAGAGGCTGTCTGGATCAAGAAGTTCATTACTGAACTTGGTGTGGTTCCATCCATTGAGCATCCAATACCTTTGTATTGCGATAACAATGGAGCAGTGGCTTTGGCCAAGGAACCCAGGTCCCATCAGCGATCAAGGCATATTCTGAGGCGGTATCACCTGATCCGGGAGATAGTTGATCGCCGGGAGATCGAGGTCAGGAGGGTTGACACGAAGGACAACACTGCGGATCCACTCACGAAGGCCATTCCCCAGATACAGTTTGAGAGACTCTTCGGGATGCTCGGTATGCGATACTACAGCAGCTGGCCCTAGTGCAAGTGGGAGATTGTTAGTTGTATGTATGCCCTAGAGGCCAGTATTATACAGATGATGTATATTATATTGGATGCTTGGACATATATAGAGATGACTTTCTTGCTCGACATGATAGTATGGTATCTGGTTGCTCTTTATCTTAACATGTACACTAGTCTCTTTATACTGTCTTATAGTTACATGTTGGTAAAGCCTTTAGGATTTGTACTTGACTACCTGGACTATGATGCAGATCATACTAGTGGAGACATGGTAGTCCATAAGTACATCCTTCAAGGTCCCTAGTCGTGGGTGTATCGAGACGGGGCATCGATATACCAGTGTAGACTAGCGTATACGCTTCTCGACCCATGTGATGGGCGATGGATGATCCTATATCCATTGATGTTTGACATCAGATATGGTATACGGGTGCTCAGTGGAGACTGGGTACACTGGACGGACTCGCCGAGAACTCCCAGATGGTATTATACCTCACGTCAGATGGCAGTTCTCAGGTGACACTTGTGCAGGTTAGTCTGTAGACCCGAGATCGTCATAGAGTCTTGTGTGATTCCCACTGTGCTTTGATCTCCACCTTACCACGTCCATGAGGGCGTGCAAAACGGTGGTCTTTGGGCACAGTCCCGAGTCACATGGAGGCAATGAGCGATAGGAGGGGTTTCGTCTCTCCCGGTATTGGGGGTTGATGTTGCGCAGTGCTCGATTGGCCGTAGCAGGAAAGTCCCTGGCCAGGGCTGATCAGAGATTTGCTGGTAAGTGTTACCAGTAGTTTCTCGACCCGTTATGAGCCTCACATCGGCACGACTTATCGGGTTATTGGGGTTTGACGTTTACCACCCCTAGACTTGATATGCGACATATCAGACGAAGAGACCGAACTGTATGGTAAGTGTTACTGGTTGGATTCACAGGAGTGTGAGCGGGCTAGCTCGTCGATCTTCTGATCGCTCAATACCCGGGTGGCCGTTACGTTTAGCAGACCTCTTGCGGCTTGTGGGTGCTTGATATGATCATCATCTGCTACCGGCGTATTGACGAGTCTTTAGAGTCCTACATAGAGGTTTCCTGGCTCAAGCGAAACGAAATAGGAGCGCATATGAGATATGTGCAGGACCGAGAATAATGCGTGTATGTGATACCGCATTTCATTCTCGCGATATATGTTTCGATTGGTGATATTCGATATGACCTAGTTATCGAATCATAGATTCGATAAATCGATACATTGGATTCTAGTCGGTTATGTGCTACATGACCGGATCATTGAATCAAATGTTGATTTAATGATTTAATGTATAATTATATATTTGATATATTACTTTGCATTAACTAGTATTGGTTCACTTTAAATGGATATTCTCACTTGATGTGCAAATTGTATATGTGATATATTTTTGTGCACATGTTTGTATCATGTTTGATGATGCATGCTCATTTGGTTAAGTGTATAGAATTAAACTTAGGTTAAGAAAGTGATTAGGGTTTTTATTTATCCATTCTTTTATTTATTCATTTTTGGAAAAAGAATGGGATAAGAATACAAAATGGTTGCTTTCATTCTTGAACATTGTTGAAGCTTCATGAAGCTTTGACTTTGTGACCATTTTGTCTTCACACTAAACCCTAACCATTCTTCTAACCTTAGTTAACTCTCTACACTTAACTATGGTTCTCTTTATGATAAGTATTGATTTAATTTTATTTTATCTCAACACTTATCATATTCTTTCTTCTTCTTCATTTTCATCTTCAAGGAGAAAGCTTGATGCCATCAATGGCAACTTGATTTCTAAAGTGAGAAATCCAATTCTAAAGTGAACCCACCTCCTATTTCTTCACCCTCTACCTCTTGCCAAGTTGTTTTGGGTGTTTTCTTCACAAGTTTCACAACTTTGTGAAGTCGGAGCTTGAACTTGTGATGCCTCGACGTAGATCGTCTTTGACACGAAGCCGACGACCTATTCCGCTCGCTTTCCCGATGAAACCGATGAACGAGTCTAAGATTGGAAAAGGACAGCGAGAGGAGCACTACGTGGAGCTAAGGAAGTAGATATCCGGATCTACAAAGGTTGTAGAATCTAACTTTTAGTTAAGTAGTTAACTAGATTATCTTTTCGCCTAAACATCTAGTCTAAGATCCGTAGTCTAGGGTTTCTCGGCAACATTTTTTTGAAATTGGCATGTTCGATGCCTTGTGAGACCTCACTAGAGTGCCTAGGAACCCTACAATCATTAAATCAACACTTGATTTAATGATCCGGTCATATCGCATATAACCGACTAATATAAAGTGTATCAATGTATCGAATCAACACTTGATTCGGTAACCAGGCCATATCATATATAACCGTCCAATGATACAAATCACGAGAATAGAATAGAGTATCACATACTGTTATTATTCTTGGTCCCGTACATATCTCATATGCGCTCCTATTTCGTTTCGCTTGAGCCAGAAAACCTCTGTGTAGGACTCTAAAGACTCGTCAATACGCCGGAAGCAGGTGATGATCATATCAAACACCCACAAGCCGCAAGCGGTCTGCTAAACGTAACGGCCACCCGGGTATTGAGCGATCAGAAGATCAACGAGCAAGCCCGCTCACACTCCTGTGAATCCAACCAGTAACACTTACCGTACAGTCCGGTCTTGTCGTCTGATATGTCGCATATCTCGCCTAGGGGTAGTAAACGTCAGACCCCAGTAGCTCGATAAGTCCTGTCGATATGAGGTCTATAACAGTTCGAGAAACTACTGGTAACACTTACCAGTAAATCTCAGCAACCCTGGCCAGGGATTTCCGGGTATAGCTAATCGAACACAGCGAAACATCAACTCCCTATACCGGAAGAGACGAATCCCCTCCTATCGCTCATTGCCTCCATGTAATTCGGGACTGTACCCAAAAACCACCGTTTTGCACGCCCTCTTGGACGTGGTAAGGTGGAAATCAAAGCATAGTGGGAATCACACAAGACTCTATGACGATCTCGGGTCAACAGATTACTCTGTACCAGTGTCACCAGAGAACTGCCATCTGACGTAAGGTATAATACCATCTGGGAGTTCTCAGCGAGTCCATCCAGTATACCCTGTCTCCACTGAGAACCCGTATATCATCTCTGATGTCAAACACCAATGGATATGGGATCATCCATCGCCCATCTGTATGGGTCGAGAAGGTATACGCTAGTCTACACTGGTATATCGATACCACGTCTCGATACACCCACGACTAGGGACTTTGAAGGATGTACTTATGGACTACCATGTCCCCACTAGTATGATCTGCATCATAGTCCAGGTAGTCAAGTACACATCCTAAGGTCTTTACCAACATGTAACAGAGAGACAATCAGTGTACACGTTAAGGTAAAGAGTAACCAGATAGCATACTATCCTATCGAGCAAGAAAGTCCTCCCTATATATGTCCAAGCATCCACTACAATATACATCCTATGTACAGTAATGGCCTCTAGGGCATACATATAACTAACATCTCCTGCCTTGGCCAAGTACTTCGTGTAATGGCTCTCCTAGACACAGCGCGACCTCACCCCCAATACTGGGAGAGACGAACCCCTGCCGATCCGCTCACTGCCTCCATGTGGCTCGGGACTGTACCCAACTAAAACCTGTTTACACGACTCCTTTGAGCCGTGGTAGGGTAGTAATCAAAGTACAGTGGGAACTCACACGAGACAAATGATGATCTCAGGTCGATGAACTAACCTGTACATATGTCACAAGGGAACTGCTATCTGACGCTAGGTATAATACCAACTAGCATGTTCCCGGCGAGTCCTGTCCAGTGTACTCATAACCCAATGAGCACCTGTATATATCTTTGGTGAACTAACTGACACCAATGGCTTGTGAGACCGGCCACCGTCCCTCGTCGGGGTCTCAACTGTATACAATAGTCTACTAACGGAGTATCGATGCCCAGTCTCGAAACTCCCATGACTAGGGACCACTTTAAGGATGTGCTTATAGACTATCCAACTCTCACGTATATGATCGCCATCATACTGCTGGTAGTCAAGCAAGAATCCTAAGGGCTCTATCAATGTGTAATAGTGACCTATAAGGTCACCTAAAGCAGTACACGATGATAAAGACAAACCATGGTAGCGTACTATTTTCTATCAACGTGTAATAGTGAACTACAATGTCACCTAAAACATTTACATGATGATAAAGACAAACCAGATAGTATACAAACCTCTCGAGTAAGACTGTCCTACCAGTATAGGTCCTCCCTCAATCATTGCAATCACGTGCCTGTGATCCAATAATTAACTCTGAAGGCACTATATCCAACAATCTCCCACTTGCACTCAAAGCTAATTATTGCGATGTCGCATACTCACATCCCGTGTGATACCAAACACCCAACTCCTCTACTAATCAGTCTCACAAAGCTCGTTTGTGAAACTATTGCGTTCGAGAAATAGCCTCAGCTAGTGGATCCGCCCTTATGTTTCTTTCTATGTCTCTCTTTATCTCAAGGTCGCGGAGAAAGCCATCTCCCGAAATGAGCAATACCTGCCTTAGAATATGTCTGGATATCTGATGGGACCTAGTTCATAAATGAACTCCAAATCCAAATTTCTTAGACTGTATCGTCAACTGAAAACAATCAGTTTCCTGCGTCATGCCTCCCTCAGTATCCGCTTGGACCAGCTGTCCAAAATACTTCCCCTCGTCAGAGGGAAAACTATAACTCTGATAGCCACTCTGTCATCCAGGTCACCTTGGAAGCCTGGAATGATAACCGTCCCCGGAAAGAGGCTGTCGTTATCATATCCCTAGAACATCCACTTATGTTCTAAAACTGCTTCCGAACGTTTCTCCAGGATAGGATTAATATCAACTTACTGCATCTCGTGCAAAAACAATATCTGGTGTCGTACTTGATATCTCATGATTGACTCAATTGCCTAAGCAAGTGATCTGCCAATCACGCACATCCCTCTCCCCTTTAGTCTATAAGACACCTTTAGAGAGAATGACTCCATCACCTGCAGGTACACTACCATGCCATGAGTCGTCCATTCTAAAACACCTTTAGAATGCTGTCTAAGTACCCAGATTGGGAAACTACCCAAATCTAGATCTAAAACCATAGATCTAGTAACCAGAATATCTGATATAATATCCATATCCTTAGTGTTGAAACCACTATGTGACAACCAAAGTATAATCGACCCTAGTATAGGAATTTCACTTCCTACTCTGTGTATGTCATCCAAATACCAAGACATCACACCCTGCTACCTTCTTAACAGATCCATCCCTTATTCTGATGAAGTCAAACCTATGACTGTCACATCAGAAATAGACGATCTATCTCCGCTATATCTGCTTTATTCTATAAATAGACATAAGCTACTTGTCCACTATGCTTCCGCTGCTCCCACTGACAACGACAACCCTCTGGCAGAGTCATATACACGTGCACTTTTAAACCTAGTTTAGAACGACGATATACTCATCCTCCTGCCGGGTCTCACAGTCTGGAACAAGAGCAATGGCAAGTCTGGGTAAACAAGAACCTCCCTGTCACAGTCCTTAAGGCTACCGGTGTAACACCCGAGCCCAATACTACTATTTTCTGTTACTGGTTGAGTGTTGGATATTACTCATTTCATTTATCTTGCTTGTTTGGGTCTTACTGTAAAATTTTATCTGGCAAGGTCATTTCTGCATATAACAAATTTTAGCACCTAATGTAAAATTAAAAATATCTATCTTGTCCTACTCGTCACCCCTAGCCGCGTGGTAGCGTCCGTGCATCGAGTTCTCGTCCCGTTCGGTGAAACGGGCCAGTTTGGACGGCTACGCGCGCGTACAGGTGTCCGAATTCGGGGTATGTTTTTTAATCATAAAACATTTCATTTTAAAATTTGGAACCCGCTTAAAATCCTATTATTTAAATTTCAAATTTTTGGACCCAACCCGGGCGCGATTTGGAAATGTTTCATTTAGCGCCAAAATCCCAAATTAATAAAATATTCGAAACTATATATATAATATAATCTTACTGTTATTTATAATCTATTAAATCCTTTTTTAATATTCCCTAAATTTTCCTCAGCCAATCACAGGGCTCTTAACCCCCGTGGGCCCCCTCCAATCTCTCTCTCTCTCTCCATCTCTCATATCTATTCCTCTCTCTCTCTAACGTCTCTCTCTCTACCTTTCTCTAACTCTCTCTCTCTTCCCTATATATACATTCTTCCCCCTGCATATTTTTCCCAGAACTGAAAAATATAACCCATCGCGAGAACCCAACAACCTAACCCTAGCCGCCTCGTCACCGTCGCCGCCGCAGCCCCAACGCCGGCGCCAACGCCATCGTCGCCCTCGCCTCCGCCTCCTCTTCCCAACCTCAACATCTTCTCCTTCTACCCCGTGCGCCCTGTGCAGCCGCGATCGCTACAGTGCCCTGCAGCAACCTCCTCGTCGGCGGGCCTCGTCGTCGCCTTCCGTACTTCCGACCAGCACCTCACCGTGGTTCCCTCACCACCACTCTCCTCGTCCCGGTGCACCCCCTGACCAGAACAGCGACCCCGGCTACCCCCGCGATTTTCCCTGTGCTGCCTGAGACGTCGCCGGCGACCCTGCGCCGCCCCTGGCCATGGCCGACGAGCCCCAACCACCTCTGGACACCTTGTAGGTTTTCCCCTCCACCTTTCCTTTCCTCTTATCTTCTTCAAGAACTGTAAACAGCCGCTATAGTTTTGCAGATCGCCGGAGACGCCGTCCTCGCCGCCGTCGATCTCGCCGTCGTCGTAAATACCCTCTGGACCAGTGAGTATTTTCCCCCATCACCTTCTTCTCTGGTCTTTTCCTTATTTCCATGTCTATGCCCGCTTAAAACCCTATTTACTGTTTTGTGTTCGCCGGAATCCGGCCGTGCCGGTGACATGTCCTGACGATCCAGCGGAGTGCTCTGACCCGTGAGGTACCTTGGTTCGTCGTTTGGGTTCAATCCGTGAACCGTGCGTCCGTCACGTGTTTCCCCGCCGACGTTACGTTCCGTTTTCCCGGTCCGTGACCCGTCGAGGCAAGTATCACTTGCTACATGCTATACTATACATTTATATATGTTTTGACACATTAAACCTGTTAAACTTAACTTGGTATAGTCGTTTCTCATTTGGTTGCAATATGACATATATCATTTTACTGTTAACATAAAATCTACAGTTTTCTAGTTTAAACCTAATAACCAAGTTTATTCGTTAATCACATTTTACCGTTTAATAGATGGTAACACTTACCCATGTAGTTATATCACATTCGGACATTTGTATTCAAGGGCTTGATATAACTGTATTGCATCATCATTTAAACTATTGCACCGCTAAGGGTGCTCAAAACCAGTTAATATAATAAAACGGCTGCACTGTATTACTGCACTCTTGTGATTGAATGAAACTGCTTATTGTTATTTAGCTCATTACTCATTCCATGTTATTCAATACCCTGTTCGATTATATATCTGTTTGTGAGCACATCCACGATATTGTTACATCTTGACTTGACTTTGTCATACATGATATATATATTGATACACCTGACATGGTACCGTTTACTGTTGACTTGACCTGATGTACCATGACCTGACCTGTTACCTGATCTCGTGCCTAATGCCAACAAACCCGACATGTACTCCTCATGGACCATTCCTGTTGTCTATCAAGACAAACCTGCTGTTACCTGATCCTGTGTTGGCATTTGTTTCTTGATTACTGAATACCTGACTCGACATACATAGCTTGGGGGTATGGGAAAATCAAAAGTGTAAACTAAAGTGTAACTTAAAAGGGTATTACTTGATCCGTGGTCCCGGGGGGTAACGGGACAGAACCACTATTGGTTCACATATTCCTGATCCGTGGTCCCGGGGGGTAACGGGACATATCCTTTGAGTTACATGGAGGATTACTCAAATTGATTTCAAAGACTTTAGAATAGAAAACCTGATAGAAAAGTTTAGTTACCCATTGCACACTACCCTGCAATGCTTGATTCACATTATCTGCTACTCTTGTTTTATTCATCTTTATTTTGTATTGCCTGTTACACTGTTCATATTATATTACTTGATGTCATGACGCTCTGACATCTGGGTTTTGCATGGCCCAGATTCCATACCGCTGTTGCAGTCCGAGCAGGAGTACTTCAGCCAGCAGGCTGAGCTGTGAGGTGTTAGTATTAGTTAGTTTTATTTCCTGTATTTATTTCCTGATGTGAGCCCGCATTATGGGACACACTTTTCAGTTATTTGTATTGGATCATTTGCTTCCGCATTTATTTATCATTGACTCTTGTTATTTTGGATTATGGACATGTTTTACATAGTTTTATCTTGTTCTTGATATCTCTACAGCCGTAATATGACTGTGGATGGATACTTCCTACCCACAGGTAGCATGGTTGGCTATGTCACGTGCTCAATCTAGCGTACTCTGGGAAGCGAGGCGTGACATGGTTCTTTTGGTATCAGAGCCATAGGTTAGTTGGGTTGATTCTTTTGTAGTTGGGTATTGTACCCAATACACGAATCAGAATACCCGTGTTTAGGAAACATGTCTTGCCACTTTGCCGTTTACCATTCTTGAATCACATTCTTCCTGATTATATCTTTTACGATGTGCAAACTTCCTTTGCATATCGACTCGGAAAACCTGATTCCTTGCTATCTCTAGGACTTAGGCGACTTGGGTGGAGTTATGTAATTATGGCTATGATACCGCGGCATAGTTACAATGCGCCACTCTATTTAAGTATCTTGGAGTTCTAGTCTTGATCTATATTCAGAATCTATCATCATGCTAATATTGGGTGTTTTGATTTCAGGAATATGGCCGGTAAGAATTTGAAGATGTGCCAAAGACGTGCGGACAAAGCCGCCATGCGTAGAGTGATAAGGGGATTGCTGGAGAATCTAAAGAGACAGACCGAGCTTAAACCGGCGTCTGCATTGAACCAAACGACTGTATATAGAAGTGTTCCGGTGAACAGACGCAGCGTAGCACCAATGAAGAAAACAATTGTGGGTGATCGGAAAAGAAGCGTGATTTGTAACTACTGCCATGTACCCGGACATGTGCGAAAGGATTGTCATAAGAGGCTGGGACTCTGTTTTGGTTGTGGAGTGGCAGATCACGCCGTTAGTGCTTATCCGTCGAAGCTTCGTACAAGGGATGATATTCAGAAGCCTCCGCAGAGACCGTTCCAAGGGCAGAAACAGCTGACTCAAGGACCTAATCAAGCTCGAGCTTTTACCTTGACAGCTGAGGAAGCCAAGGAATCAGGAGAAGTGGTTTCAGGTACTTTACTCGTTCATGGTTTTCCCGCATTGGCATTGTTTGATTCTGGTGCATCCCACTGTTTTATGTCATCCAAATTTATAATTACACACTCGATTGCCTGCACGACCCTGTCTAGTTTCTGGGAAATACACACTGGGAATGGGAAAATCACAGCTAGTTGGGAGTGTAGGGATTGTACAGTTGTTGTGTGCGGACAGGGAACTCTTTGCAAATTTCTTGGTGATAGATACAGGCAGCTATGAAGTTGTCTTGGGAATGGATTTCTTGGCACTTTCCCACGCTCACATTGACTGTAGAGCAAAGAAAGTAAATTTCCAGATTCCCGGACATCCTGAGTTTACCTTCACTGGAGGAAGCAGTTCTGTCGGGCCAGTCGAGTTTAGGGCTAGGCCGACAAACAATGTTCTTGCAGCTATGGAAGTTGATAGTAATGAAGAGCCGGCGGTTGTTCGCAATTTTATGGATGTGTTTGAAGATATATCGGGTTTACCGCCGAAGCGAGACGTGGAGTTCGCGATTGACCTTATTCCTGGTGCAGCGCCAGTATCTAAAGCGTATTATCCAATGGCACCAGTAGAATTGGAAGAAGTTAAGAAACATACTGCTGAATTGCTTGAAAAGGGTTGGATTTGAAGCAGCAACTCGCCTTGGAAAGCTCCAGTTCTTCTAGTAAAGAAGAAGGATGGCACGAGAAGGATGTACATCGACTATCGAGAATTAAACCGGGTAACTATTAAGAACAAGTACCCGATCCCTCGCATTGGAGAACTTTTTGAGCAGCTTAGTGGCGCGAGGGTATTCTCGAAGCTGGATTTGCGATCCGGATATCATCTGGTCCGAGTGAAAGCAGAAGATATTTGTAAGACGGCGTTTCAAACTCGGTATGGACATTACGAGTACTTAGTAATGCCCTTCGGAGTAACGAATGCGCCAGCATTATTCATGGATTTGATGAACCAAATCTTTTCACCGTTCTTGGACCAGTTTATTATGGTATTCATTGACGATATTCCGGTTTACTCGAAAAGTTTTGAGGAGCATGCTGAGCATTTGAAGATCGCACTGCAGACATTGAGACAAGAGAAATTGTATGCGAAGATGAGTAAGTGCGAATTTTGGCTGGAAGAAGTGAAGTTTCTGGGGCATGTTGTGTCGGGCGATGGAATCGCAGTCGATCCCGAGAAGATTGCAGCAGTTCGAGATTGGCCGATTCCAAAGAATGTAGCTGAGATAAGAAGTTTTCTTGGATTAGCCGGATATTACAGGAGATTTGTGGAGAACTTCGCTCGTCTGGCAGAACCGTTGACCAAACTTACGCGCAAGGAGGTACCTTTTGTATGGACGGATAAGTGTGCGTTAGCCTTCGAGGCGTTAAAGCAGAATTTGATAACCGCCCCTATTCTGACCGTGTCAGACAATTCCGAAGGATTGGTGATTCACAGCGACGCATCTGGGAAAGGATTGGGATGTGTTTTGATGCAGCATGGGAAGGTTGTAGCATACGCATCGAGACAATTGAAGACCCATGAGAAGAATTATCCGACGCATGACTTGGAGCTTGCGGCTGTGATTTTCGCTTTGAAGATTTGGAGACACTACCTTTTGGGCGAGAGAGTCGAAGTCTTTACAGATTATAAGAGCTTGAAGTATGTGTTCACTCAGAAGGAGTTGAATATGAGGCAGCGTAGATGGTTGGAGCTGATGGCCGACTATGACCTTGATCTTAAATACCATCCGGGAAAGGTTAACGTCGTGCCGGATGCGCTTAGTCGGTTACCAGCAATTCAGGTGTTAACTACACAGAGGGAGATCATTGCAGATTTTCGAAGATTTGACTTGGAAGTTGTGCTACCGCATTCTACGGGACAGTTGATGCAATTGCAAGTACAGTCGTCTTTAATTGAGAAAATTAAAGCATCACAATCGCAGGATCCTAGACTGCAAAGGTTTCGAGAGCAGGTTGAAGTCGGACTACGAACAAATTTACTGGTCCACGAAGATGGTTCGTTGTGGTATGGTAGCCGTTTGTGTGTGCCAAAGGGAGATGTTCGTGAAGAGCTTATGAAGGAGGCACACAGTTCAGCTTACTCTGTACATCCAAGAGGCACAAAGATGTACCGAGATATTCGACCGCATTTCTGGTGGGAAGGCATGAAACGGGAGATTGCTCGCTTCGTGGCTAAATGCTTGGTGTGTCAGCAAGTCAAGGCTGAACACCAAAGGGTTGCTGGTTTATTGCAACCACTTCCGATTCCTCAGTGGAAGTGGGAACTTATAACCATGGATTTCGTGACGGCTTTACCACGGAGTCCAAAGGGCAACAATGCAGTATGGGTGATTGTTGACCGATTGACCAAGGCAGCTCATTTTATTCCTTTTCGGGTTGGTCAATCAACAGAGACTCTGGCAGAGCGGTACATGCAGGAGATTGTAAGACTGCATGGCGTACCGGTGAGCATCGTGTCCGATCGGGACACTCGGTTCTTATCATACTTCTGGAGGAGTTTACAGGAAAGTTTGGGGACTCGATTGAAGTTTAGCACAGCTTATCATCCCTAAACTGATGGTCAGTCGGAGAGAACGATCCAAACTCTTGAAGACATGTTGAAAGCATGCATGTTGGACTTCAAGGGTTCATGGGAGGATCACCTACACTTGGTGGAGTTTTCTTACAACAATAGTTTCCAAGCAACTATCCAGATGGCTCCGTTTGAAGCTTTGTATGGTCGTAAGTGTCGTTCACCTGTTTGTTGGGATGATGTTGGTGAACGAAGATTATTGGGACCAGATTTGGTGGTGCAGACAGTTGAGAAGGTTAACACTATTAGAAAGCATATGAAGGCAGCACAAGACAGACAGAAGAGTTGGGCTGACACGTCAAGAAGACCTCTAGAGTTCGCCGTGGGTGATTTGGTATTCTTGAAGATATCGCCGACTAGAGGGGTGATTCGTTTTGGGAGTCGAGGAAAGCTTAGTCCTCGATTCGTTGGACCCTTCGAGATATTGGAGCGCGTTGGAGAGGTAGCGTACCGTTTGGCGTTACCGCAGTCCTTGGCGGGTGTGCACGATGTGTTTCACGTATCTCAACTACGAAGGTATGTTCGAGATGAAACACACGTCTTGGATCATTCGGAGTTAACAGTACGGGAAGACCTGACTTTTGAGGAGCGACCGGTTGAAATCATGGATCGAAGGGAAAAGGTTCTTAAGAACAAGGTTATCCCCCTTGTGCTCGTTTCTTGGGGTAATCGATCGCATGGAGAGTCCACTTGGGAGAGAGAAGATGAGATCCGGCAGAAGTTTCCTCACCTTTTCCTGTAGTTTTCTATCTTGTATTCTTGGAATTTCGAGGACGAAATTCTTTTTGTAGTTGGGTATAATGTAACACCCGAGCCCAATACTACTATTTTCTGTTACTGGTTGAGTGTTGGATATTACTCATTTCATTTATCTTGCTTGTTTGGGTCTTACTGTAAAATTTTATCTGGCAAGGTCATTTCTGCATATAACAAATTTTAGCACCGAAAGTAAAATTAAAAATATCTATCTTGGCCTACTCGTCACCCCTAGCCGCGTGGTAGCGTCCGTGCATCGAGTTCTCGTCCCGTTCGGTGAAACGGGCGAGTTTGGACGGCTACGCGCGTGTACAGGTGTCCGACTTGGGGGTATGCTTTTTAATCATAAAACATTTCATTTTAAAATTTGGAACCCGCTTAAAATCCTATTATTTAAATTTCAAATTTTTGGACCCAACCCGGGCGCGATTTGGAAATGTTTCATTTAGCGCCAAAATCCCAAATTAATAAAATATTCGAAACTATATATATAATATAATCTTACTGTTATTTATAATCTATTAAATCCTTTTTTAATATTCCCTAAATTTTCCTCAGCCAATCACGGGGCTCTTAACCCCCGTGGGCCCCCTCCAATCTCTCTCTCTCTCTCTCTCTCCATCTCTCATATCTATTCCTCTCTCTCTCTAACGTCTCTCTCTCTCTTTCTCTCTCTCTCTACCTTTCTCTAACTCTCTCTCTCTCTTCCCTATATATACATTCTTCCTCCTGCATATTTTTCTCAGAACTGAAAAATATAACCCATCGCGAGAACCCAACAACCTAACCCTAGCCGCCTCGTCACCGTCGCCGCCGCAGCCCCGACGCCGGCACCAACGCCATCGTCGCCCTCGCCTCCGCCTCCTCTTCCCAACCTCAACATCTTCTCCTTCTCCCCCGTGCGCCCTGTGCAGCCGCGATCGCAGCAGTTCCCTGCAGCAACCTCCTCGCCGGCGGGCCTCGTCGTCGCCTTCCGTGCTGCCGACCAGCACCTCGCCGTGGTTCCCTCAACACCACTCTCCTCCTCCCGGTGCACACACTGACCAGAACAGCGACCCCGGCTACCCCCGCGATTTTCCCTGTGCTGCCTGAGACGTCGCAGGCGACCCCTGCGCCGCCCCTGGCCGTCGCCGACGAGCCCCAACCACCTCTAGACACCTTGTAAGTATGCCCCTCCACCTTTCCTTTCCTCTTATCTTCTTCAAGAACTGTAAACAGCCGTTAGAGTTTTGCAGATCGCCGGAGACACCGTCCTCGCCGCCGTCGATCTCGCCGTCGTCGCAAATACCCTCTGGACCAGTGAGTATTTTCCCCCATCACCTTCTTCTCTGGTCTTTTCCTTATTTCCAAGTCTATGCCCGCTTAAAACCCTATTTACTGTTTTGTGTTCGCCGGAATCCTGCCGTGCCGGTGACGTGTCCTGACGATCCAGCAGAGTGCTCTGACCCGTGAGGTCCCTTGGTTCGTCGTTTGGGTTCAATCCGTGAACCGTGCGTCCGTCGCGTGTTTCCCCGCCAACGTTACGTTCCGTTTTCCTGGTTCGCGACCCGTCGAGGCAAGTATCACTTGCTACATGCTATACTATACATTTATATATGTTTTGACACATTAAACCTGTAAAACTTAACTTGGTATAGTCGTTTCTCATTTGGTTATAATATGACATATATCATTTTACTGTTAACATAAAATCTACAGTTTGCTAGTTTAAACCTAATAACCAAGTTTATTCGTTAATCACATTTTACCGTTTAATAGATGGTAACATTTACCCATGTAGTTCTATCACATTCGGACATTTGTATTCAAGGGCTTGATATAACAGTATTGCATCATCATTTAAACTATTGCACCGCTAAGGGTGCTCAAAACCAGTTAATATAATAAAACGGCTGCACTGTATTACTGCACTCTTGTGATTGAATGAAACTGCTTATTGTTATTTAGCTCATTACTCAATCCATGTTATTCAATAGCCTGTTCGATTATATATCTGTTTGTGAGCACATCCACGGTATTGTTACATCTTGACTTGACTTTGTCACACATGATATATATATTGATACACCTGAGATGGTACCGTTTACTGTTGACTTGACTTGATGTACCATGACCTGACCTGTTACCTGATCTCGTGCCTAATGCCAACAAACCCGACATGTAGTCCTCATGGACCATTCCTGTTGTCTATCCAGACAAACCTGCTGTTACCTGATCCTGTGTTGGCATTAGTTTCTTGATTACTGAATACCTGACTCGACATACTGTTAGTGTATATGCCCTAGAAGCCATTACTGTATCATACTAGTTTGTATATTACTTAATGGAAGCTTGGGATATTTACCTTGTATATACAATCTTGCTCAAAATAGTAGTATGCTACTTGGTTTGTTTCTACTTCAATGTGTATATGTGTTTATTTTATTATATCACCTATACGCATTAGTGGAGCCCTTAGGATCTTTGCTTGATTACCAGCATTGTGATGGCCGTCACACTAGTGGGGCTGGGTAATCTATAAGCACATCCTTATGCAGGTCCCTAGTCGCAGGACTATTGAGACAGGGCATCGATACTCCGGAGTAGACTAGCGCATGCGCTTCTCATCCCAGTGTGGGAGACGGTCTGTCCCACAGCCGTCAGTACGTCGTACTGGAGATAGTATGCGGGTGCTCGTTGGGTTACGAGTACACTGGACAGGACTCGTCGGGAACTGACCGGTTGGTATTATACCTATCGTCAGTTATCGGTTCCCAGGTGACATGAGTACAGCTTAGTCCGCTGACTTGACACAGTCACTTCGCCTCGAGTGTGTTCCCACTGTTCTTTGATTACTACCCTACCACGGCTCAAAAGAGTCGTGCAAACAGGTAGTAGTTGGGTGCAGTCCCGAAGCACTTGGAGGCAGTGACGGTTAGACAGGATTCGTCTCTCCCGGTATTGGGGGTTGACATCGCGCTGTGTCTAGGAGAGCCATTACACGAGTAGTCCCTGGCCAGGGCAAGCGAGATATAATGGTAGGCTTCCAGTGTTATCTCAGGGTGTATTGGGCTTCACTCCGACATGACTTGTACCGCTATTAGGGGACTGACGTTTACCGCCCCCTAGGCCCGCCATGCAATGTATCAGACGAACAGACCGGACTGTACGGAGATTGTCACATTCAGGCTCAGTAGGAGTTCAGATGGGTTTCACCTCGTCAGTCTTCTTGTCGGCATCTACCTGGGGACCGTTACGCACAGCTAGTGCCGCTTGCGGTCTGTGGTTAAACCCACCGCCAGCGTAGTGTCGAGTCTTTAGAGTCCCACACAGAAAGCTATTCGCCTTTAGGCAAAAGAGTAGAGGTCGCATGGTTTTGCGACAGGTCGCATGGTTTTGCGACAGGGTTCAGTCACATCCGTGCACTTGTGCACGTTTAGTGTCCGGACAGTTTACACTAGCGGGCTTTGGTTTAAGCCAGATCCTAGTGTACGTATTGGGATTGGTTTTATCCAGTTTGTATTCATGTTCCTCGGAACGCGAATGCGGGTGTGTATGCACAGTTGACGGAGAGACAGAGGCAGAGGATTCTCATTAGGGTTGTTGACCGTTGACTGTTGACTATTGACTTTTTGCTCAACCCTAATAAGAATATGATATATGATTAACAATTATATTAATTAAGTATTATGGTGACATGGTTGTTGAGGGGTTGACTTTGTTGACTTGTTGACTTTGTTGACTTGTTGATTTTGTTGACCGGTTGACTAGGCTTGACTAGTTGACCATCATGATAACAATAGCTATCATTTCATGGCAAAGACTTTTGCTTGCTTGCTCTCTTGTGCAAAATGAGTGCATGAAATGATATGGCTATTGTTGCTTAAACCATAACATAATACTTGATTGCTATGATGTGTTATGATGGTTATGGATTATGAGAGCCAAATGAGAAAAGTCTTCTCTCGTTCTATCATTTTCATTCTCTCTCTTGTTCTTGAGCTCTCATCTCCTTCCTCTTGCTCTCCCTCTCTTTAGTCTATGGTTCACTTGTCTCATGTGTTGAGAACCAAGAACCATAGAGAAAATCCCAACACACTCTTCTCTACTCACTCTAGTTCACAAGGTTTGGCAAACCGAGTGAACTAGTTTCTTCAAAGACCGAAGAAGAAGCCAAAGGTAGAAGCTTTCAGGTGGATCGATCTTCGGCGCAAGGAGACGACGGGGTGAAGCCGATTCGGAAAACCATCGAGGCTTGAAGATGAAGGAGTTCAAGAAAGAAAGGTATAACCCCCTAACCGAGTAGTTAACAACTCCTAGTTAGGTTGTTAGTTAGATGTTTAACAAAGATCCGGTTTTGAGTCCATGTTACCACCTCTAGAAAATCGTTTTTCACCAAATTCCGCATGCCCGAAAGTACCGGGAGAGGTAGCATGGACTTACAGTGGTATCAGAGCCTGGTTAAACTCTATCTAACATGTTAGTAAAGTAACTAGTAGATCGATCAAAGAAAAAGTCACGAAACGAACTCGAGTTGTCAAGTTTCTGCCGATTTTTATTCTGTTCAAAAGTTGAAAATTTTCATCTTAAAAATCGGCTCAGGCTTTTGTTTGAATAACCACCAAATTTGGTCCCACGAACCGTTCAAAGAGCCGCGGAAACGCGGCGGGAGCACGCTCCCGCCGTGGTTCCGCGGCCGTGTTGACTCGGCCGAGGTCCAAATTTTGTGCAGAGTATTTCTGGGGTTGTTTTGGGATTTTTCGAATATGTATTTTCTTCACAGATTTTACAGAACGAAAATTTTGTATTTGGGGCCAATAAATCCGTATTTTTGATCGAACTTCGAAAAGACTTAAGCTGACGGGTTTTTCTGTGATGTGATATTTGTATTGAACGTCTGCTAATCGCTATATGTCGATTAGTGGGGGTTATACAAATCTGTGATCTGTAATGTTATTGGAATGTGTATATGAATTCATTGGATTGTCGCGGGTGAATAGTCGGGGGTTGTGAGACGAGAGTTTTCTTTTCTTTCAATTCATGTAAATTTGTAAATTGATGTAATAATTATTTGTATGGCCGCACAACCGGGTCGGGTTTGTAGCCGTCATTGTATAATTTCTTTTTACTGTTTTTGCTCCGAGGATAGACCCATGGAGGGGGTGCACACACTACCGGGTATGCCGAAGTGCCGAGTGGCCTACTCACGGAGTTGAGGGAGGTTGCTTCGCTTCGGGTACTTGGCGGGTAGTTTGCCGCACCCGTAGGGGTCTTGGGTGGGGTATTGGCTATTCACCGCGACCGTGTAATCTTCTTTTCGTTACAGGCTCGTACGAATTGCGGATTCCTAGTATATCCAATGTATTCATCTATGATCTGAAATGGCTATCATTGCAATATATCTATATATGATATTATTTAGGCGTTGCTTATGTTTTACAGCCGCGCTAGCCCAGCCCCCGCTCTGTCGTTAGTTAAGTAACCTAACGGGTAATGACGGGGCCCCGTGGCGAATGCGAATGGCATAAGCGTACGTCATATTTTGGTTGTTTTCTGCAATGGTAGGATTAAATGATGGGACGCATTAAAAGAACTAATGCAAGAATATCACGCATTAAAAGAACTAATGCAAGAAAAATAAACCAAGTAAAAGCCGTTGGAACACTTTCGAAAAACCACTCGGTTCTTTTCAAAACTAACTTTTAAATGCGGAGCTTGAGCCACTCCTTTTAAAAGCTATCTCGTTCCATCGATTATATCAAGTTCACTACGTTCACGGTTTAGCCAAAACCATTCGTAGCCCTCCGTCGTTTCACATGGATGGTCAATAGTATTCAAGCTATGTTTGTTGGCCAAAGTCAAGGCATAGTGATTGGTAGCTATTGGGTATTCATGTGCAGCATAGATAGATGCGTTACTTTGGAACAGTCGTACTGTCTTGTTGGCCAAAGTCAAGGGTAGGTGCGGGTGGATTCAAATTAACCTGGAGAACGACGGGTAGAACTTGACATGTGACTTATGATTTGTTGGCCAAAGTCAAGGTCATAAGAGCATGGGGCAAAAAAAATATCCACATCGGGAGTTTCAAAAGAACTGAAACTTGCTAGTGTTGCATACCATTTGGAGTGTGATGATTCTGGTAGGATTCCTTCAGTTTTGTCACGCGATGATATTTGGATCCCGATCCTACTGTGAGTATATGCTACTCCTCGGGAAATTTCTCACTAAACGATCAATGCTATAAACCTAGTAGGTGTCTAGAAAGGTGTTAGCGGGGCTATGCCCCCAGGGAAAAGAGGTTATTTAATTAAGGAACTTCACGAAAGCGTTGGAAAACCTCCCTCGAAGTACCGACACTGGCCTGGCTGAACGGTTAAGCAAGTATTGTACGGTGAGATTGATCCCGACTAATTCTTCCTTTTCGGTTTGAGGAGGGATTCGAGAAACAGTGGGAGCCATCCTGTTTAGACAAACTAAAAACCATTCTAAACTTGCACGAGCATCATGCTGAGTGTTTCTTCTCTCTCCTAATTGCAGCGACCAATCGACATGACTGGACTTAAGTTACTCCTAGATAAAAAGATACTGACAGGGCCAAACTATAAAGATTGGCTCAGGAATGTCAAGATGGCAATCACTTAAGACAAGCTGGGGTATCTTCTTACCACCAAAGCTCCCCCTGTCCCAGGTGCCAAAACCAGCGTCGCGGATAAGGAAATCCGTAAGACCTGGGAACTAGACTGCGCGAAGGCCAAGTGCCTCGTGCTTGCCTCTATGGACAATGAACATCAGAGGAGGCACGCGAATATGGACCTGGAATCCATATTTCTTCATACAAAAGAACTGTATGGAGAGCAATCTCGTATCGCAAGATACGAAGTGTCGAAGAAGTTATTTTCGGCAAGATTGGCCGTCGGATCATCGGTAGCGGAACACGTGCTTAAGATGATTGGCTACATTGAGGAGCTCGCGGACCTTGGGACCACGTTGGAGAATGAGCTCTATAGGGACTTGATTCTCCAGTCCCTTCCTTCCACTTACGCCCAGTTCATACTGAACTTCAACTTACAAGAAAAGGAAGTTGAACTTTCAGAACTCCTCAACATGCTGAGGAGCACAGAGGGCACCCTACAGAAAGGTAGGGAAACATCCACTTTGTTTGTAGGAGGATCTTCTTCTTCTAGGTCCAAGGCGAAAGCCAAGGGAAAGAAGAAGAAAGCCCCCGCCAAACCAAGGGGCGGTGTTAGTAAAGTAGATACGAAGGGAAAGACAAAAGTAACAAAGAAAGTGGGAAAGCTTGTGGATAAGGAAGAATGCTTCTATTGTCATAAGAAAGGACACTGGAAGAATGATTGCAGGGCTTGGAAAGCCAGGACACAGGAATTGAAGCAGGTTGCAGCTTCAGCTTCAGGTGTGTATGTTATTGAAAACTGTCTTTCAATAAACTCTACTTCCTGGGTATTGGATACCAGATCAGGATCTCATATCTGTAATTCTTTGCAGGCGTTTAGAAACCGTAGGGTTTTGAAGGCAGGTGACATGACCCTCAAAGTTGCAAACGGAGCTAGCATGGATGCTAAGGCCGTGGGGGACTATCACCTAGGGTTGTCAGATGGACACGTTTTGGTTTTGCGTAATTGCTATTTTGTACCCAACGCAACTTGTAATATCATTTCTGTATCTTTGACTTCTAAAGAAGGTTATGAATTTGCGTTTGTAAGTAATGTTGTAAACATTCACCGTAATCAAGTTCTGATTGGGTCAGGTACATTAAGCAATGGTATATACGTATTAAACCAACCACAGATTTTCAATGTCCAAAATACACACAAAAGAAAGTCTCCGGAAATAAATCTGACTTTCTTGTGGCATTGTAGACTGGGTCACATCAATGAGAGAAGGTTGACGAAGTTACATACAGAAGGATATTTGAATGCGTTCGAATATCAATCGTATGCCACTTGTCAATCCTGTCTCAAAGGAAAGATGACAAAGGCTCCGTTTACTGGACACGGAGTAAGGGCGAGCGAGCTCTTAGGACTCGTGCACAGCGACGTGTGCGGTCCAATGTCTACACATGCGCGAACCGGTTATTCTTACTTCATTACTTTCACGGATGACTTTTCAAGGTACGGTTATGTCTTCTTAATGAAACATAAGTCCGAAGCCTTTGGAAAATTCCAGGAATATAAGAATGAAGTAGAAAAACAAACCGGCAAAAGTATCAAGATTCTAAGATCGGATCGAGGTGGTGAATACTTAAGTGCCGAGTTCCTGGACTATTTAAAAGAGAACGAAATTCTCTCTCAGCTTACTCCTCCATACACTCCGCAACATAATGGTGTATCGGAGAGACGGAACCGAACCCTATTGGATATGGTACGGTCCATGATGAGTAATGCTGAGTTACCGCGATCATTCTGGGGGTATGCGCTAGAATCAGCAGCATACCTATTGAACCGAGTTCCCACTAAGACTGTGCCTACTACACCATATGAGATGTGGTGTGGAAAGAGACCCTGTCTTAATCACATTAAGACATGGGGAAGTCCAGTTTTTGTCAAAAAGCAGCATGCGGACAAGCTCGAGGCACGCTCAATACAATGCAAGTTCGTGGGATATCCAAAGAACTCTAAGGGATATTTCTTCTACTGCGAAGAGGAACAAAAGGTTTTTGTTTCTCGTCATGCCTACTTCTTGGAAACTGAGTTTTTGGAAAACCAGATAAGTGGGAGCACAGTAGAACTGGAAGAAATTCCAGAACCACGAGCTATTACTGAAAGCTTAGTGGAACCAGAGGGTTCAAAAGAACAGGACATTCCTACGCCGCTCCGCAGGAGTAGTAGGCAGTCTCATCCACCCGAGAGATACTACGGTTTTCTCATAGACGGGGATAGAAAGGATTGCATCATAGATTATGATGAGCCTACTAGCTTCCAGCAGGCCGTTCAGAGCGTTGACTCGGTAAAATGGCTGGATGCAATGCGGACCGAAATGGAGTCCATGTACACCAACAAGGTATGGACGTTGGACATTGCTCCAGACGGGGTAAAACCCGTAGGATGCAAGTGGATCTTCAAAAGGAAGATTGGTGTAGATGGACAGGTTGAGACCTATAAAGCTAGACTTGTTGCAAAGGGTTTTCGTCAAAGACCTGGTTTGGACTATGACGAAACCTTTTCTCCAGTGGCTATGCTGAAATCCATTCGGATCCTTCTTGCCATTGCTGCCTTCCACGATTATGAGATCTGGCAGATGGACGTAAAGACCGCTTTTCTAAATGGAAATTTAGAGGAGTGTGTCTATATGGACCAACCAGAAGGTTTCATTCAGAGTGGGAGCAGCGGAAAGGTGTGCAAGTTGCTTAAGTCCATCTATGGACTAAAGCAGGCATCGCGGAGTTGGACCATCTGTTTTGATGAGACAGTCAAGGAATTTGGCTTTATCAAAAATCCAGATGAACCATGCATCTATAGTAGATTTGTAGCGAGAACTGTAGTATTCCTCGTTTTATACGTGGATGACATTCTCTTAATAGGAAATGACATTCCTATGCTACAATCTGTCAAGGGGTTCTTGTCACACAGGTTCTCCATGAAAGACCTGGGTGATGCCTCATACATCCTGGGGACCCGGATCCATCGTGATAGATCCAAGAGGATATTAGGACTTTCACAGTCCAGGTACATCGACACCATACTGAAGAGATTCAGTATGGAAGATTCCAAGCGCGGTAACCTACCGGCTTGTCACGGGATCACCCTCTCTAAAGAGATGTCTCCCAAGAATGATTTGGAGAGGGATCGCATGTCTATTATACCCTACGCTTCTGCGGTAGGCTCTATAATGTATACGATATTGTGTACCAGACCGGATGTAGCTTATGTACTGAGTGTGGTAAGCCGGTATCAGTCAAACCCTGGGGAGAAACACTGGATAGCGGTAAAGAACATTCTCAAGTACCTGAGAAGGACTAAGAAGATGTTCTTGGTGTATGGCGGAAAAGACCTCTAGATCGAGGCCTTTGCTGACTCCAGCTTCCAGAGTCACAAGGATGATTCCAAGTTCATGTCGGGTTTTGTCTTTACCCTCAATGGAGGGGCGGTGTGTTGGAAGAGTTCCAAACAGGAAACCGTTGCAGACTCGACGATGGAAGCGGAATACATCGCTGCATCTGTTGCCGTAAAAGAAACTGTCTGGATGAGGAAGTTCTTGAAATAACTTCAGGTGGTTCCATCCATTGTTGATCCAATACCTCTGTATTGCGACAACAACGGGGCTATAGCTTTAGCGAAGGAACCCAGGTCCCATCAGAGATCCAGACACATCTTGAGGCGGTATCACCTGATCAGGGAGATCGTGGATCGCCAGGAGATCGAGGTTCAAAGGGTTGCTTCAGAAGATAACACTGCAGATTCATTTACCAAGGCCTTGCCCCAGAATCAGTTCGAGCGGCTGATCGAGATGATAGGTCTTCGATACGCCAGTACATGGCCTTAGTGCAAGTGGGAGAGTGTTAGTGTATATGCCCTAGAGGCCATTACTGTATCATACTAGTTTGTATATTACTTAATGGAAGCTTGGGATATTCACCTTGTATATACAATCTTGCTCAAAATAGTAGTATGCTACTTGGTTTGTTTCTACTTCAATGTGTACATGTGTTTATTTTATTATATCACCTATACGAATTAGTGGAGCCCTTAGGATCTTTGCTTGATTACCAGCGTTGTGATGGCAGTCACACTAGTGGGGCTGGGTAATCTATAAGCACATCCTTATGCAGGTCCCTAGTCGCAGGACTATCGAGATAGGGCATCGATACTCCGGAGTAGACTAGCGCATGCGCTTCTCATCCCAGTGTGGGAGACGGTCTGTCCCACAGCTGTCAGTACGTCGTACTGGAGATAGTATGCGGGTGCTCGTTGGGTTAGGAGTACACTGGACAGGACTCGTCGGGAACTGACCGGTTGGTATTTTACCTATCGTCAGTTATCAGTTCCCAGGTGACATGAGTACAGCTTAGTCCGCTGACTTGACACTGTTACTTCGCCTCGAGTGTGTTCCCACTGTACTTTGATTACTACCCTACCACGGCTCAAAGGAGTCGTGCAAACAGGTAGTAGTTGGGTGCAGTCCCGAAGCACTTGGAGGCAGTGACGGTTAGACAGGATTCGTCTCTCCCGGTATTGGGGGTTGACATCACGCTGTGTCTAGGAGAGCCATTACACGAGTAGTCCCTGGCCAGGGCAAGCGAGATATACTGGTAGGCTTCCAGTGTTATCTCAGGGTGTATTGGGCTTCACTCCGACACGACTTGTACCGCTATTAGGGGACTGACGTTTACCGCCCCCTAGGCCCGCCATGCGATGTATCAGACGAACAGACCGGACTGTACGGAGATTGTCACATTCAGGCTCAGTAGGAGTTTAGATGGGTTTCACCTCGTCAGTCTTCTTGTCGGCATCTACCTGGGGACCGTTACACACAGCTAGTGCCGCTTGCGGTCTGTGGTTAACCCCACTGCCAGCGTAGTGTCGAGTCTTTAGAGTCCCACACAGAAAGCTATTCGCCTTTAGGCAAAAGAGTAGAGGTCGCATGGTTTTGCGACAGGTCGCATGGTTTTGCGACAGGGTTCAGTCACATCCGTGCACTTGTGCACGTTTAGTGTCCGGACAGCTTACACTAGCGGGCTTTGGTTTAAGCCAGATCCTAGTGTACGTATTGGAATTGGTTTTATCCAGTTTGTATTCATGTTCCTCGGAACGCGAATGCGGGTGTGTATGCACAGTTGACGGAGAGACAGAGGCAGAGGATTCTCATTAGGGTTGTTGACCGTTGACTGTTGACTATTGACTTTTTGCTCAACCCTAATGAGAATATGATATATGATTAACAATTGTATTAATTAAGTATTATGGTGACATGGTTGTTGAGGGGTTGGCTTTGTTGACTTGTTGACTTTGTTGACTTGTTGATTTTGTTGACCGGTTGACTAGGCTTGACTAGTTGACCATCATGATAACAATAGGTATCATTTCATGGCAAAGACTTTTGCTTGCTTGCTCTCTTGTGCAAAATGAGTGCATGAAATGATATGGCTATTGTTGCTTAAACCATCACATAATACTTGATTGCTATGATGTGTTATGATGGTTATGGATTATGAGAGCCAAATGAGAAAAGTCTTCTCTCATTCTATCATTTTCATTCTCTCTCTTGTTCTTGAGCTCTCATCTCCTTCCTCTTGCTCTCCCTCTCTTTAGTCTATGGTTCACTTGTCTCATGTGTTGAGAACCAAGAACCATAGAGAAAATCCTAACACACTCTTCTCTACTCACTCTAGTTCACAAGGTTTGGCAAACCGAGTGAACTAGTTTCTTCAAAGACCGAAGAAGAAGCCAAAGGTAGAAGCTTTCAGGTGGATCGATCTTCGGCGCAAGGAGACGACGGGGTGAAGCCGATCCGGACAACCATCGAGGCTTGAAGACGAAGGAGTTCAAGAAAGAAAGGTATAACCCCCTAACCGAGTAGTTAACAACTCCTAGTTAGGTTGTTAGTTAGATGTTTAACAAAGATCCGGTTTTGAGTCCATGTTACCACCTCTTGAAAATTGTTTTTCACCAAATTCCGCATGCCCGAAAGTACCGGGAGAGGTAGCATGGACTTATACATACATAGCTTGGGGGTATAGGAAAATCAAAAGTGTAAACTAAAGTGTAACTTAAAAGGGTATTACTTGATCCGTGGTCCCAGGGGGTAACGGGACAGAGCTATTCGTGACTCTTACATTTTCCTGATCCGTTGTCCTGGGGGGTAACGGGACAGAACCACTATTGGTTCACATATTCCTGATCCGTGGTCCCGGGGGGTAACGGGACATATCCTTTGAGTTACATGGAGGATTACTCAAATTGATTTCAAAGACTTTAGAATAGAAAACCTGATAGAACAGTTTAGTTACCCACTGCACACTACCCTTCAATGCTTGATTCACATTATCTGCTACTCTTGTTTTATTCATGTTTATTTTGTATTGCCTGTTACACTGTTCATATTATATTACTTGATGTCATGACGCGCTGACGTCTGGGTTTTGCATGGCCCAGATTCCATACCGCTGTCGCAGTCCGAGCAGGAGTACTTCAGCCAGCAGGCTGAGCTGTGAGGTGTTAGTATTAGTTAGTTTTATTTCCTGCATTTATTTCCTGATGTGAGCCCGCATTATGGGACACACTTTTCAGTTATTTGTATTGGATCATTTGCTTCCGCATTTATTTATCATAGACTCTTGTTATTTTGGATTATGGACATGTTTTAGATAGTTTTATTTTGTTCTTGATATCTCTATAGCCGTAATGTGACTGTGGATGGATACTTCCTACCCACAGGTAGCATGGTTGGCTATGTCACGTGCCCAATCTAGCGTACTCTGGGAAGCGGGGCGTGACAACCGGAGTACCTCTCGGGTGCCTGAGGTTACCCACCATATTTGTGGAGTGGCTAATGGAGTGTCAAACAAGATTGAATCTTTAGGTTCTTTTAAATTTTAAGTAATCGTTTGCAGTTCTGGAATCAATTCCAGTTCTACCATACCCCCACTACTGTTTTCTGAAAAAATCCATTTTACTAAAACTGTGGCGAGTCATAAACAATATCACTATTGATCTTCCAGATGGTAGAAAATCAACCCTCGTTATAGCCCGGGTCAACCCACAAACAGCCATTACAGAAACGTGCCTTGAGTTATCCAGAGTCTGGTTTTAAGCATAAGCCGGACAACTCCCCGTATCTTAACATTATTAAGATATGAACTATTCTATATCCAATATAGAAACAGAGGCACTGATTTAATTGGAACCAGATTCAAATCCTGCAGCTGTCTCTAGTGCATGTCAACTAAATGGAGAGAGGCCGATCAGCAATACTCAATTTAGGAGTGCTTCCAATTATGAGCAACCTGAAAGAGAAGCAAGTTCTCTTAAACCATTACTATCAACTGAATACCATATACAAGTATCTACATCTTCGATCACCTTGAAGAATCCCGATACTTGCAACACCTGGTTCACTACTTTATTCATATACCTATAACTTCTCAAAACTTGGACCTTGTGTTTCTACGAAACACTTGTCTAAGATCTAGAGAAGTCATAAGTAAACAGAATATAGTACGAGGACCAACCCCTCTGTCCTAATGGACACTGGACAATATACAATACTCTGTATAAGTCCCCTGAGTTGAATAACTCAAACCCTGTGCGTCGTAGGTTGAAAACTGTACTATGGTTAAGAAGAATTACACCGCTGTTTAATGCTCCTTACCTAACCATCCACTGATATAGGTAAATGTCATAGACAAAATTTCAAAAAGTTATATCTCATTTTATAAAAATAAACGTACAGATATATCAATTTGAAATTGGTGCATAACAACGGATATTCAAAACCAAATATTTGCCGTCTGGCAAACAATCCAGGCGATTTCCTCAAATATCACCAATTACAATGAATCCCGATATAATGAGGATGATCACCCAATTCCCAATAACTTACACACACTCATCATCTGTAAAACCATACAGATGTGAGAATCATACCCGGTAAATACATACCGTGGAGCAAGGACTAATTGGGAAATTTGTTTTCTTTTAACAATACACAGCGAAACTGAAACACGTAAATGTTTTGAAGGGGTATCCGAGTATTATAAGTAATGCCTCTTCCATTATCAGATTCACAACTGTAACTGTATATTTCTTATCCATCTCTCTAAATCCCTTTATATGTCTTTAGTCATTACCTTCTGCACACCCCTTTAGGCTAAATGATTTTCTTCCTTCCCTACCGTTCGGCACCAGCCCATGGTTTGGAAGAAGACTATCCAATAAGCATAATGGGTGTACTGTCCTAAACCTAGGAGCACTCGCAACCCGAGAGAAGGTAAAGATAAAAGACAACTGAATAAATCCATATTCCTATTTCTCCTGAACCAGAATCCATCCCCGAACTGGAACAAGTTCCTTCGAGTTCGTATATAACCATACGATGGAGTATCTAAATAACTGTGGATCTTCGTAGTGATACAGAGTGTCCTGGAGAAATACAAAGGTGAAGTAGGAGTGGTGATGAAATACTTGGTTTGGTCGTGAATAGCAGTCGCAATTTACTTTGCCCTCTTACTAATTCCTTTATTTGTCTTAACTTATTACTTTCTGTACACCATCGTTTGGCTAATTGGTTTTCTTCATTCCCCACCGTTCGGCACCTGCCTATGGTTTGGATGAAGACTATCCAATTAGCATAATAGGTGTACCGTCCTAATCCAATGAGCACTCGCAACCTGAGAGAAGGTAAAAGGAAAAGACAACTGAATAGTCCTATTCATTTTCTCCAGAACCGGAAACCATCCTCGAATCTGGAACAAGTTCCTTCGAGTTCGTATATAACCATACGATGGTTTTATCCAATGGATCTGGATGTTCGTAGCAATACGGGGTGTTCTGGAGAAAAGGGTAAAAGTAGGAGTGGCAATGAGGTATGCAACTCAGACAATCCAAAAGCCAGTATTTTTAAAATGTTCGGTTAACTTGGTCACTGAGTCATCGTCAAGACTCGGGTCTTGGTCGCTGCCGAAGAGAGAGAGAAAAGAAACACTCAGCGTGCTCTCTAACCTAGATCAGAATGGTTATTAATTTATCTAATCAGGAAACCTCCCACTGTAACCTCAAATTCTTCTCTAAACCTGAAAGAAGAATTAGTCGGGATCACCCGAGGAGTAAACCAACTCATCAGTGGGAATCGGGATCCAACTATGATCGCATGATAACGTGATAGAATCCACTCACGTTATCACACTCCAGAAGGTATGCGCATATCTGGCAAGTTTCAGTTTCTTTAGAAACCCCCGATGTGATTTTTACCCCATGCTCTTATGACCTTGACGAAGGCCAACATATCATAAGTCACATGTCAAGTTCTACCCGTCATTATCCAGGTTAATTTGAACACATCCGTACATACCCTTGACGAAGGCCAAAATAGTAGTACGACTATCCCAAACCAACGCATCTATCTATGCTGCAGAAAAGTAACAAATAGCTACCATACACTATGCCCTGACGAAGGCCAACATACATAGCATGAATACTAAGTGCTACCTCTTTGAAATGAAAGAGGGCTACGAATGGTTTTCGGCGAAAAACCTTTAACGTAATGAACTTGATATCGTTGAAGGAACCGGATAGCTTTTTATAAAAATATGGTGGCGGAAACCTTTGCTAAAGAGGTCACTCCCGGTGAAGGGATCTCGGCTCTTTCCCCGTAGAATGAGGTGTAGGATATTCCAACTGAATACCATGATGCAAAGCAAAAGGCAATCGGCTATAGTGAAGTTATTACCCAGACGTAAACTTCTGTCCAAGAGGTCACTACCGGTGAAGGGATCTCGGCCCTTTCCTCGTCGACTGAGGTGCTGGATATTCATAACCGAATACCACTGTGCGAAACAAAAGAGAACGTCCTTGCAATAACAGCTTTTTTTGAAAAAAGTTGCAACAACATCAAACAGGTTTGTTTAGCTTGCATTGATCCGAATCAATGCAGTCCCATCAATTGATCACACTAATAAAGAACGAAAATACGATGTACGTATATGCCATCCGCATTCGCCATTGGGTCCCGTCATCACCCGTTAGGTTACTTAACTAACGACAGAGCGGGGACTGGACTAGCGTGGGGGTAAAACATATACAATATCTACTAGTATATATATGAATATACAATATTCGCTCAAGGCATGATAAGATGCAACATCACAGAGAATAATAAGCATCACAGAACAATACAGATAATCTGGGATCCCCGGGTTTCTTAGAGCTGCTACTAAAACCCGACGTTCTACTGGTCATGTGGATAGCCTGTGCAATGAAATACTAGACCCCTACGGGCGCGGCAAGTTACCCACCAAAACCTGAAGCGAGGCATCCCCCTTCAACAACGTGAATAGACCACCCAGCACTTCACGGAATCCGGTAACTTGAGCACCCCTCCTTGGGTCAACCTGTACCCCCTACGAGTGCGGCGAATAGCCCGCCAATTCTAGAGTGAAGCCCCCTCCGTCTTAAAGCCATGAGATGCGGGCCCGTTGCCCTCTAGAACCCGACTACCCGTGCACTCCTCCGCGGGGTAATCCTACTACAGAAAGTAAAATATACAACGGGTGCATCGACCTCAGCCCGGTCATGCCACGAAAGAATAATATACAAACAGGAAGTAACGGCAGTCCACATGTCGGACGCTCGTCCCGCAATATCAAATGTACATATACAACCAAACTGTACTACCATTGCATCCAAGCTATCTACCATGACAAATCCGCAACATCACAGCACAACACAGAACATCAACGTGAATGTCACGTTCGCAAATCCGTATAAAAGAACTATAGCAATTAGACTGGATTTACCGATAAAATGACATTCATGGTCGCAGATATAATGTAAATACTGTGAACTAGCATATTTAAAATTTTCGATTGACAAAATTTCCCGAAGTGGGCCCCAAGCATAATACCCAGTACTCAAATAAATCTGGGCCCAAAATAAAATTACCAGAAACCCCTTTTCCAACTCAGAGAGCAGTGCAGAAATTTTAGTGCAGAGAAGACAAAAATTGGCGGCGGAACCGCTGCCATAGCAAGAGTAGGGCCGCGGTTCTGCGGCGTAAGTGTAGCTTCGCGCTACCAAATTTTCTCAGAATACTTAGAAAACCCTGCACGCATTTCTGCAACACTCAAAATAATTTTTCGAGCACAAAATAAATTCGACAGAAACTGCATTTTTGAAATTGTGGTTTTTGAAAATTTCGTTCGATCGAGTTCTAAACATGCTAGAGCAAGCTAGTAAAGGTTAATGGCCTGTCTCTGATACCATGTAAGTCTACGGTAGCGCCCCGGCCGTCTGTCCTTGGCCAAAAAGCGGAAACGAAACTTTTTCAAAACTTTAAACCGGCGCTATCGTATGCTTAAAACCCGGATCGTAACCATTAACCTACAACTAGCAACTAGAGAAAGGGTTGGAAAGCTATATCGATCGATCCGTGTCCTTCAGTCTTTGGCCACCATCCCAAGCTCCTCGCGGCATCTCCGGTCTCGATCTCCTCGTCGGAAAGGGCACAACATCTTCGAGTCTTTTTACGGGCTCCCGCTTCATCCGAAGCAACTCGGGCACGAAGTGTGCAAGTCGACGTGTCCAAGATTGCTGTAGACTAAGTGTAGAACGCATTGCCTCAAGGGTTAATCGAAGTTGCCTTTTGGATGGAGGTGGAGAAAATGAGCTTTGGAGATGAACTAAGGATTTTTGGTGCAAATGAAATGAGATCAAAAATCCACTCTCACAATGAAAATGAGGCTTACCAAAATGTAGTGGCCCGGCCATCATATGAGGGGAGAGAAGTGAGGGTATCAAGCAAAAGGAAAATGTGTGATAATGAGGAAAATAAGTCACACCAAGGTCTATCTCAAATCCCATCACAATAAAAGCAAGCAATGATGCACAAGGGAATCAATCTCATCCAAGAATACTCTAGATTTCTGCTGGAGCCCCAGACACCAAAAAAAAAAAAACCTCCCTTCACAAATTTCACATTTGCAAAGAACCCCCTCCAAGGAAAATTCAGCCAAAGAACAATAGAAAAGGAATTTGGCCAAAAACAGAAAGCAAGCTGGCAACTTCAAAAAGTGATCCGGTAACAGATTACACGATAACCCCACGACTGTATATACATACCCGCATTTGTATTCTGACCGAATACAAATGCAAGGAGACAAAATCTACACTGTATAATACTAGGATCCGGCTTAAACCAAAGCCCGCCAGTATTATCCGTCCGAACCATAACACATGTACAAGTGCACGCGTACGTTCGAACCCTGCCATAAATCCATACGGCCTCTACAGCGTTTCGCCCGAAACTTGAGAAACTGTCTGTGGGGGACTCTAAAGACTCGTCAATACCTTGGCTGTGGATTTAACCACTAGCACAACAGAGGTATTAGCCGTACGTAACGGGCTACCAGGTATTGACCAAAAGGGAGGTCGATGAGCGAACTCATCCTGACACCATATTGAGCCTGTCAGTGACAATATCCGTACAGTCCGGTCCGTTCGTCTATGAGCATCACATGTTGGGCCTAGGGAGTTAGTAAAAGTCAGAACCCCAAAAGCGGTACAAGTCGTGTTGGAGTGTAGCCCAGAACACCCTGAGATACTATTGGAATACCTACTAGTAAATCTCTTGCCTTGGCCAAGGATTTCGTGTAATGGCTCTCCTAGACACAGCGCGACCTCACCCCTAATTCCGGGAGATACGAACCCTTGCCGATCCGCTCACTGCCTCCATGTGGCTCGGGACTGTACCCAACTAAAACCTATTTGCACGACTCCTTTAAGCCGTGGTAGGGTAGTAATCAAAGTACAGTGGGAACTCACACGAGACAAATGACGATCTCAGGTCAATGAACTAACCTGTACACATGTCGCCACGGAACTGCTATCTGATGCTAGGTATAATACCAACTAGCATGTTACCGGCGAGTCCTGTCCGGTGTACTCATAACCTAATGATCACCTGTTTACATCTTAGGTGAACCAACAGACACCAATGGCTTGTTGGACCGGCCACCGCCCCTTATCGGGGTCTCGACTGTATACACTAGTCTACTAACAGAGTATCGATGCCTAGTCTCGAAACTCCCACGATTAGGGACCACTTTAAGGATGTGCTTATAGACTATCCAACTCTCACGTATATGATCGCCATCATACTGCTGGTAGTCAAGCAAGAATCCTAAGGGCTCTATCAACGTGTAATAGCGACCTATAAGGTCACCTAAAGCAGTACACAATGATAAAGACAAACCATGGTAGCATACTATTCTCTATCAACGTGTAATAGTGAACTACAATGTCACCTAAAACATGTACACGATGATAAAGACAAACCAGATAGTATACAAACCTCTCGAGTAAGACTGTCCTACAGGTATAGGTCCTCCCTCAATCATTGCAATCACGTGCCTGTGATCCAATAATTGACTCTGAGGGCACTATATCCAACATGCAATATATTGCATGGGCTAAAGAAAGGCAGAGAACTGGGAATGGGTGATCATTCCGTAAGAGTAGGGAATGGTGCAAATGTTGCAGCCAAAGCAGTTGGCGAATATTACCTTGTATTACCAAGTGGTAATACATTGATTTTGAATGAATGCTACTATATACCGAAAATGATATGCAACATTATATCAGTTTCTTTATTATGTAAAGATGGATATAATTTTGTAATACAGGATAATGTTATGGACATCTTCCTAAATCAAAAGTTGATTGGACCAGGCTCGTTAAATAATAGCATATACGTTCTAAATCAAAACACAGTTCTTAATATACAGAACACACACAAGTGGAAAAGTTCTGAAATGAACGAATCCTTCTTGTGGCATTGTAGACTTGGTGATATCAATGCGGCACGACTAGCTAAATTACATAAAGATGGTTATTTAAATGCGTTCGAATTATCTTCTTATGAAACTTTCCTTTCATGTCTCAAAGGCAAAATGATCAAAACTCTGTTTAGTGGACACGGAGAAAGAGTTACAGAACTCTTGGGATTGATACATAGTGATTTATGCGGTCCCATATCTACACATGCCAGGAATGGTTCCTCGTACTTCATTACATTCACTGACGATCTCTCAAGATACGGACATGTGTTCCTGTTGAAACACAAGTCTGAAGCTTTTGAGAAATTCAGAGAATATAAAAACGAAGTAGAAAACCAAACGGGTAAAAGTATTAAGATCCTTCGATCTGATCGAGGAGGAGAATACTTGAGCAATGAGTTCCTGGACTATCTAAAAGAGAATGGGATTCTCTAGAACCAGAGGATTCAGTAGTTCCCAACGAACCCCAGCCTCTCCGTCGATCTAGTAGGATTCCTTATCCACATGAAAGATACTACGGTTTTCTTATTGATGGTGGGAGCGAGGATTGCATCATGGAAGATGATGACCCAACTAGCTTCGAACAGGCCATTACGAGTGGTGACTCTGTGAAATGGCTGGATGCAATGCGATCTGAGATGGAATCCATGTACACCAACAAAGTCTAGACTTTGGAAGTTGCTCCAGAAGGGGTAAAACCCATTGGGAGAAAATGGATCTTTAAGAAGAAACTTGGTGTAGATGGAAAAGTTAAGACTTACAAAGCTATACTTGTTGCAAAAGGGTTTTCGTCAACGACCAGGTGTGGATAATGACGAAACCTTTTCTCTAGTGGCTATGTTTAAGTCCATCCAAATCTTACTTGCCATTGCTGCATACCATGACCACGAAATCTGGCAAATGGATGTTAAGACCGCCTTTCTAAATGGTGATTTGGAAGAGTACGTGTACATGCCTCAGCCAGAGGGCATCATAAACAGTGGGAGCAGCGGAAAGGTGTGCAAGCTGCTTAAATCCATTTATGGGTTGAAGAAGGCATCACGGAGTTGGAACATATGTTTTGATGTGGTAGTCAAAGAGTTTGACTTCATCAAAAACATAGATGAACCTTTTATATACAAGATGGTGGCAGAGAGTAAGGTTGTCTTCCTCGTATTGTACGTAGATGACATATTCTTGATAGGAAACGATGTTCCAAACAGGAAACCGTGGCAGACTCAACGATAGAGACTAAATACATCGCTGCCAACGATGCTGCCAAAGAGGCTGTCTGGATAAAGAAGTTCATCACTGAACTTGGTGTGGTTTCGTCCATTGAGAATCCAATACCTCTGTATTGTGATAAAAATGGAGCTGTGGATTTAGCGAAGGAACCCAGGTCCCATCAGAAGTCCAGACATATTCTGTGGCGGCATCACCTGATCCGGAAGATAGTTGATCGCCGGGAAATCGAGGTCAGGAGAGTTGATACGAAGGACAACTCTGCGGATCCACTCACAAAGGCCATTCCTCAAATACAATTTGAGAGACTCTTCGGGATGTTGGGTATGAGATACTACAACAGCTGGCCTTAGTACAAGTGGGAGATTGTTAGTTATGTATATGCCCTAGAGGCCATTGTCGTACATGTGATGTATATTATAATGAATGCTTGGATATATAAAGAGAGGACTTTCTTGCTCGATATGATAGTATGCTATCTGGTTTCACATTATCTTAACGTGTTAACAAATACTGTTTTGTGATCACATGTTGATAAAGCTCTTAGGATATATACTCGACTACTAAGACTATGATGAGATCATACTAGTGGGGCCAGGGTAGTCCATGAGTACATCCTATAACTGTTCCTAGTCAAGAGTGTATCGAGAAAGGGCATCAATACTCTAGAGTAGACTAGCGTACACGCATCTTGACCCATATGATGGGCAATGGATGATCTCATATCCATTATGTTAGTGTATATGCCCTAGAGGCCATTACTGTATCACACTAGTTTATATATTACTTGATGGAAGCTTGGGATATTCACAGTTGTATAGACAATCTTGCTCAAAATGGTAGTATGCTACTTGGTTTGTCTCTACTTCAATATGTGCATGTGTTTCTTTTAGCATATCGCTTATATATATTGGTAGAGCCCTTAGGATCTTTGCTTGATTACCAGCGTTGTGATGGCAGTCACACTTGTAGGGGCTGGGTAATCTATAAGAACATCCTTATACAGGTCCCTAGTCGTAGGACTATCGAGACAGGGCATCGATACTCCGGAGTAGAGTAGCGTATGCGCTTCTCATCCCATCGGGGGAGATGGTCTGTCCAACAGCCGTCAGTACGTCGTACTTGAGATAGTATGCGGGTGCTCGTTAGGTTACGAGTACACTGGACAGGACTCGTCGGGAACTGTTGGTTAGTATTATACCTATCATCAGTTATCAGTTCCCAGGTGACATGAGTACAGCTTTGTCCGCTGACTTGACACTGTCACTTTGCTTCGAGTGTGTTCCAACTGTACTTTGATTACTACCCTACCATGGCTCAAAGGAGTCGTGCAAACAGGTAGTAGTTGGGTGCAGTCCCGAAGCACTTGGAGGCAGTGACAGTTAGACAGGATTTGTCTCTCCCGGTATTGGGGGTTGACATCGCGCTGTGTGTAGGAGAGCCATTACACAAGTAGTCCCTGGCCAGGGCAAGCGAGATATACTGGTAGGATTCCAGTGTTATCTCAGGGTGTTCTGGGCTACACTCCGACACGACTTGTACCGCTATTAGGGGACAGACATTTACCACCCCCTAGGCCCGCCATGCGATTCTCTCAGACGAACGGACCAGACTGTACGTCGATTGTCATATACAGGCTCAATAGCAGTTCGGATGGGTTTACCTCATCGGCCTTCTTATCGATATCTACCTGGGGACCGTTACGTACAGCTAGTGCCGCTTGCGGTCTGTGGTTAAACCCACTGCCAGCGTAGTGTCGAGTCTTTAGAGTTCCACACAGAGAGTCTCCCTGCACTGAGCGAAACATGTAGAGGCCGTATGGTTTTACGGCAGGGCTACGATCACTTACGTGCACTTGTGTGCGTATGTTGTTCGGGCTGCCAATACTAGTGGGCTTTGGTTTAAGCCGGATCCTAGTATTGCGCGGATGGATTTGTTTTGTTTTCTGTGCATTCGCATTCTACGGAATGCGGATGCAGGTGTGTATGCACAGTTGTGAGGAGCGAAGAGGAAGGTGGTGCCTTATTAGGGTTTTGACAGTTGATTCGGTCAAAACCATAATGAGGCGGACACATTTGGGTTTTGGTAGTTGGTTCGGTCAAAACCATTATGAGCCGGGGACATTCTTTACTAATCTTTTTAGTGATAATTATGTTATGGCTAATTTCTTTGACCATTTGACCACACTTGATTTTGTTGACCGTTTGACCAAAGTTGACTTGGACCTTCATGAGAGGTCTAGAGTATTCTTTGGTTTTCTTTTTATTATTGATATGAAAATGGTCAATTCAAATGTAGCCATCAATTTTATCATGAAAGGATTAGTAAAGATGATGTTTGTGTATTATTGCAACCATGGTTCATTTTCTTTGGTTCATAATTCATTTCTCATTTCTCATTCTTTCTCTTGTGAGAAGAAAAAGAAAAGGCTCCATGGTTGTTCTCCTTCTTCTTCCTCCTCTTGAAAATTCCATTAATCTCATTTGTTGAGAGAAAAAGGATCCAAATAGACAAACACATCCATCTACTACTTCTACACAACCTAGGACATCAAGACTGGCGATCTTGTTGCCCTAGTTGCCTCGGCTCGAGGTGGAGCTCAGAGCACAACTCTCGGGTGGATCGTCTTCGACTCAAGAAGGCCGTAGAGGTGATCAAGATCCGGATCGATCCTCGGAGCACAGATGGACGAGCAGGACAGCGGAGGGAAGACCCGAAGGATCGGTATCATGAGGTATAATCTCTATGGCATAATACATAGAACCTCAAGTTGTTTGCTAGTTTGTTGTTTAGCAAAGATCCTTCTTTTAGTCCATGTTGCTTTGCGCCAAAAATCGTTTTTCGCCGTTTCCGCCTTCCCGTAAGAACCTTGGTGAGCAACGTGGACTTACAGTGGTATCAGAGCCAAGCTAAACATAAACTAGCATGTTAGCAAAGTATTTAGAATTTCGATCGGAAAAAAAAATCGCGAAACACGTCCATAAAAACCAACTTTCTGCCGATTTTTTATACTGCTCTAAAAATAATTTAACATATATGAAAAATTGGCTTAGGGTTTTCTAAAGACACAGAACAAAAACGATCCAGTGAGTCGGTCAAAGCGCCGCGGATCCACGGCAAGAACATGCTTCTTGCTGCGGATCCGCAGCCGAGTTGACTCGGCCGTGGACCATTTTTGCTACAGTGTACTTAGTTGGAGGTTTTGGGATTTTTAGTATATTTTATTTCTACCCAGAATTTCTAGAAAACAAATTTGTGTTTGGGGTGGTTACAAATCCGTATTTTGATCGAAATTCCGTAGACTTTGGCTAATGAATGTTATCTGTGATGTGATATATGTATTGAACGTCTGCTTATCGCTATACGTCGATTAGTAGGGATTATACATATCTGTGATCTGTAATGTTGATGGATTGTGTATATGAACTCGTTGGATTGTCGCGGATGAATAGCCGGGTGGATGTGAGATGAGAGTTTCTTTTTCTTTCATTCAATGTAAAATTTGTAATTGATGTAATATTATTTTATGGCCGCACATCCGGGATGAGGTTGTAGCCGCCATTGTATAATTTCTTTTACTGTTTTTACTCATAGGATAGACCCAAGGTGGGGTGCACAAACTACCAGGTACCTCAAAGTGCCGAGTGGCCTACTCACGTTATTGAGGGAGGTTGCTTCGCTTCGGGTACTTGGCGGGTAGTTTGCCGCACCCGTAGGGGTCTAGGGTGGGGTATTGGCTATTCATCACGACCGTGTAATTCTCTTTTCGTTGCAGGATCGAACGAATCGCAGATTCCTAGTATATCCAAAGTGTTCATCTGTGATCTGGAATGGCTATCATTGCATCTGACGAATGTATATATCTATATATGATATCTTTTTAGGCGTTGCTTATGTTTTTCATCCGCGCTCGTCCAGCCCCCGCTCTGTCGTTAGTTAAGTAACCTAACGGGTGATGACGGTCCCCGTGGCGAATGCGGATGGCATAAGCGTACGTCATATTTTCGTTGTTTTCTGCAATGGTAGGATTAAATGATGGGACGTATTAAATTAATGCAAGAAAATAAACCAAGGTAAAGTCGTTGGAACAATTTCAAAACCACTCGGTTCTTTTCAAAAACCAACTTTTAAACGCGGAGCTTGAACCACTCCTTTTAAAAGCAATCTCGTTCCATCGATTATATCAAGTTCACTACGTTCACGGTTTCGCCAAAACCATCCGTAGCCCTCCGTCGTTTCATATGAATATCCAACAATATTCAAGCTGTGTTTGTTGGCCTTAGTCAAGGCACAATGTTTGGTAGCTGGTGGGTATTCATATGTTGCATAGATAGATGCGTTGGTTTGGGACAGTCGTATTACTTTGTTGGCCATAGTCAAGGGTATATACGGGTGGGTTTAAATCAACCTGGACAACGACGGGTAGAACTTGACATGTGACTTATGATTTATTGGCCTTAGTCAAGGTCATAAGAGCATGGGGCAAAAATCCACATCGGGAGTTTCTAAAGAAACTGAAACTTGCTAGTGCTGCATACCATTTGGAGTGTGATGATTCTGGTAGGATTCCTTCGGTTTTATCACACAATGATATTTGGATCCCGATCCTACTGTGAGTATATGCTAGTCCTCGGGAACTTTCTCGCTTAACGATCAATTCTATAAACCAAGTAGGTGTCTAGAAAGGTGTTAGCTGGGCTACGCCCACAGGGAAAAAAGGTTACTTAATTAAGGAACTTCGCGAAAGCGTTGGAAAACCTCCCTCGAAGTACCGACACTGGCCTGGCTGAACGGTTAAGCAATTATTGTTCGGTGAGATTAATCCTGACTAATTCTTCCTTTCTGGTTTGAGGAGAGATTCGAGAGACAGTGGGAGACATCCTGTTTAGATAAATTAAAAACCAATCTAAACTTGCAAGAGCATCATGCCGAGTGTTTTCTTCTCTCTCTCTTAATTGCAGCGACCCAGTGACCACACCTAGATTACATCTAGATAATAAAATGACTGAATCTGACTGTAATGACTAGCAAAGGTCTGTCCAGATGTCCATTGCCCATGACAAGCTGGGACACCTCTTGACTGATCCAACCCCTGCCGTCTCAGGTCCAGTTTCCCCTGTCACGGATATTCATATCAAAAGGACATCGGAAGAAGACTGTGCGAAAGCCAAGTGCCTCGTGTTAGCCTCAGTTGATAGTGCATACCAGAGGCAGCACGAGAAGATGGACTTAGTTTCTGTCTTCCTCGATAACAAAGATTTATATGGAGAGCAATCTCGTATCGCAAGATATGAGACCTCGAACGAATTGCTTCCAGCGAGGTTGGCTATCGAGTCATCTGTAGGGGGCAACGTCCTTACAGAGACCAGCTATTTTGAGCTCACGGACCTGAAGACCACGTTGAAGAGCGGGTCAGATGCCGACTTGATTCTACAGTCTATACCTTCTACCCTGAAGGAAACCAGGGAAATAAAAGGAAAGGGAAGGGCAGAAGTTTTAGGACTGGATGTAGTAAAAGAGGGACGTTCCTATTGTTACGGGAATGAACATTGGCAGAAGAATTGCAGGGCTAGCAAAGCCAGTAGCCAGGATTCGAAGCATGTTTTGGCTTCGGCTTCGGGTGTGTTTGTAATAGAGAACTGTATGTCAGTTAACCCTACTTCCTGGGTATTGGATACCGGATCAGGATCTCACATCTATAATTCGTTACAGGCTCTGAGAAACCGTAGGGTTATTAGGATAGGTGACATGACCCTCAGGGTTGCTAACGAAATGAGCATGTACGCTGAATCCGTAGGGGAATATCATCTTGGACTGACAACTGGGCAGATATTGATTCTGCGTAACTGTTTTTATGTACCAGGTGCGACTTGTAATATCATATCTATATCCTTAATTTCTTAGGAAGGATATGGTTTTACTTTTGTAAGCGATGTGGTCAACATCCACCTAAATCAAGATCTGATTGGGTCAGGTAAATTGAAAAACGGGATATACGTATTGAATCAAGCTCAGATTTTCAGTGTCCAGAACACACTTAAAAGAAAGTCTCCGGAATTAAATCATGCTTTCTTATGGCATTGTAGACTGGGTCACATTAATGAGACACGGTTAACAAAGTTACATAAAGAAGGATACTTGGATCCGTTCGAGTACCAGTCTTATGCCACTTGTGAATCTTGTCTCATGGGAAAGATGACAAAGACTCCGTTCACTGGTCACGGAGAAAGAGCAAGCGAGCTCTTGGGACTCATACACAGTGACGTGTGTGGTCCAATGTCTATACATGCGCGAAGTGGTTATTCATACTTCATTACTTTCATAGATGATTTCTCTAGGTATGGACATGTCTTCCTGATGAAGCATAAATCTGAGGCCTTTGAGAAATTTCGGGAATAAAAGAATGAAGTTGAAAAACAAAAGTATCAAGACACTGAGATCTAATCGAGGTGGTGAATACTTGAGTGCCGAGTTTCTGGGCTACTTAAAAGAGAATGGAATTCTCTCTCAGCTTACTCCTCCATACACACCACAACACAATGGTGTATCGGAAAGGCGGAATCGAACCCTATTAGATATCGTTCGTTCCATGATGAGTATGGCCGAGTTACCGCGATCCTTCTGGGGTTATGCACTAGAAACAGCTGCATATCTTTTGAACCAAGTTCCTACTAAGTCAGTGCCTACCACACCATATCAGATGTGGAGTGGGAAGAAACCCTGTCTTAAACACTTTAAGACATGAGGGTTTCCAGCTTTTGTTAAAAAGCAGCATGCTGACAAGTTCGAGGCACGTTCAGTACAGTGTAAGTTTGTGGGATACCCAAAGAACTCCAAGGGGTATCTTTTCTATTACGCAGAGGAACAAAAGGTTTTTGTTTCTCGTCATGCCCGCTTCTTGGAAACTGAGTTTTTGGAAAATCAGATAAGTGAGAGCGCAATAGAACTGGAAAAAATTCCAGAACCACGAGCTATTACTGAAAGCTTAGTAGAACCAGAGGGTTCGAAAGAACAGGACATTCCTACGCCGCTCCGCAGGAGTAGTAGGCAGTCTCATCCGCCCGAGTGATACTACGGTTTTCTCATAGACGGGGATAGAGAGGATTTCACTATTGATTATGGTGAGCTTACTAGCTTTAAGCAAGCCATTCAGAGCGGTGACTCGGTAAAATGGCTGGATGCAATGCGGACCGAGATGGAGTCCATGTACACCAACAAAGTTTGGACTTTGGACTTTGCTCCAGAAGGGGTAAAACCCGTAGGCTGCAAATGGATCTTCAGAAAGAAGATTGGTGTAGATGGGTAGGTTGAAACCTATAAAGCTAGACTTGTTGCAAAGGGTTTTCGTCAAAGACCTGGTTTGGACTATGACGAAACCTTTTTTCCAGTGGCTATGCTCAAATCCATTCGGATCCTTCTTGCCATTGCTGCCTTCCACGATTATGAAATCTGGCAGATGGACGTAAAGACGGCTTTCCTAAATGGAAATTTAAAAGAGTGCGTCTATATGGATCAGCCAGAGGAATTCATTCAGAATGGTAGCAACGATAAAGTGTGCAAGTTACTCAAGTCCATCTATGGACTGAAGCAGGCATCGCGGAGTTGGATCATCTGCTTCGATGATACTGTCAAAGAATTCGGCTTTATCAAAAACCCAGATGAACCATGCATCTAGAGTAAGATTGTAGGGAGAACTGTAGTATTCCTCATCTTGTACGTGGATGACATTCTACTAATAGGAAATGATATTCCAATGCTACAGTCAGTCAAAGGATTCTTGTCACAGAGGTTCTCCATGAAGGACCTGGGTGATGCCAACTACATTCTGGGGATCCAGATCTATCTTGATAGATCTAAGAGGATGTTGGGACTTTCACAGTCCAGATACATCGACATCATACTGAAACGATTCAGTATGGATGATTCCAAGATCGGTAATCTACCGGCTTGTCACGGAATCACCCTCTCCAAGGAGATGTCTCCCAAGACTGATTTAGAAAGGGCTCGCATGTCATCTATACCCTACGCATCTGCGGTAGGCTCTATAATGTATGCGATGTTATGTACCAGACCAGATGTAGCATACACATTGAGCGTTGTAAGCCGGTATCAGTCGGACCCAGGGGAGAAACACTGGATAGCGGTAAAGAACATTCTCAAATACCTGAGAAGGACTAAGGAGATGTTCTTGGTGTATGGCGGAAAAGACCTCCAGATCGAGGCCTTTGCTGACTCTAGCTTCCAGAGTGACAAGGATGACTCCAAGTCCATGTCGGGTTATGTCTTTACCCTCAATGGAGGGGCGGTTTGCTGGAAGAGTTCCAAGCAGGAAACCGTTGCTGACTCAACAATGGAAGCGGAGTACATAGCTGCTTGCGATGCCGCAAAGGAAGCTGTCTGGATGAAGAAGTTCCTCACGGAGCTTCAGGTGGTTCCTACCATTGTTGATCCAATACCGCTGTATTGCGACAACAACGGAGCTATAGCTTTAGCGAAGGAACCCAGATCCCATCAGAAGTCCAGGCATATTTTGAGGCGGTACCACCTGATCAAGGAGATCGTAGATCGCCGGAAGATCGAGGTGAAGAGAGTAAATACGGAGAATAACACTGCAGATCCACTCACGAAAACCCTACCCCAGACTCAGTTTGAGCGGCTGATCGAGATGATAGGTCTTCGATACGCCAGTACATGGCCTTAGTGCAAGTGGGAGATTGTTAGTGTATATGCCCTAGAGGCCATTACTATATCATACTAGTTTGTATATTACTTGATGGAAGCTTGGGATATTCATAGTCGTATAGACAACCTTTCTCAAAATGGTAGTATGCTACTTGGTTTGTCTCTACTTCAATATGTGCATGTGTTTCTTTTAGCATAACGCTTATACATATTAGTAGAGCCCTTAGGATCTTTGCTTGATTACCAGCATTGTGATGGCAGTCACACTTGTGGGGGCTGGGTAATCTATAAGCACATCCTTATACAGCTCCCTAGTCGTAGGACTATCGAGACAGGGCATCGATACTCCGGAGTAGACTAGCGTATGCGCTTCTCATCCCAGCGGGGGAGATGGTCTGTCCCACAGCCGTCAGTACTTCATACTTGAGATAGTATGTGGGTGCTCGTTAGGTTACGAGTACACTAGACAGGACTCGTCAGGAACTGTTGGTTGGTATTATACCTATCGTCAGTTATCAGTTCCCAAGTGACATGAGTACAGCTTTGTCCGCTGACTTGACACTGTCACTTCGCCTCGAGTGTGTTCCCACTGTACTTTGATTACTACCCTACCATGACTCAAAGGAGTCGTGCAAATAGGTAGTAGTTGGGTGCAGTCCCGAAGCACTTGGAGGCAGTGACGGTTAGACAGGATTCGTCTCTCCCGGTATTGGGGGTTGATATCGCGCTGTGTGTAGGAGAGCCATTACATAAGTAGTCCCTGGCCAGGGCAAGCGAGATTACTGGTAGGTTTCTAGTATTATCTCAGGGTGTTCTGGGCTACACTCCGACACGACTTGTACCACTATTAATGGACTGACGTTTACCACCCTCCTACGCCCGCCATGCGATACTCTCAGACGAACGGACCGGACTGTACGGAGATTGTCACATACAGGCTCAGTAGGAGTTCGGATGGGTTTACCTCATCGGCCATTTTTTCGACATCTACCTGGGAACCGTTACGTACAGCCAGTGCCGCTTGCGGTCTGTGGTTAAACCCACTGCCATCATAGTGTCGAGTCTTTAGAGTCCCACACAGAGAGTTTCCCTGCACTGAACGAAACGTGTAGAGGCCGTATGGTTTTACGGCAGGGCTACGATCACTTACGTGCACTTTTGTGCGTATGTTGTTCGGGCAGGCAATACTACTGGGCTTTGGTTTAAGCCGGATCCTAGTATTGCGCGGATGGATTTGTTTTGTCTTGTGTGCATTCGCATTCTACGGAACGCGGATGTGGGTGTGTATGCACAGTTGTGAGGAGCGAAGAGGAAGGAGGTGCCTCATTAGGGTTTTGACAGTTGATTCGGTCAAAACCATAATGAGGCGGACTCATTTAGGTTTTGGCAGTTGGTTCGGTCAAACCAATATGAGCCGGGGACATTCTTTACTAATCTTTTTAGTGAAAATTATGTTATGGCTAATTGCTTTGACCATTTGACCACACTTGACTTTGTTGACCGTTTGACCAAAGTTGAATTGGACCTTTATGAGAGGTCTGGAGTATTCTTTGGTTTTCTTTTTATTATTGATATAAAAATGGTCAATTCAAATGTAGCCATCAACTTTATCATGAAAGGATTAGTAATGATGATGTTTGTGTATTATTGCAACCATGGTTCATTTTCTTTGGTTCATAATTCATTTCTTATTTCTCATTCTCTCTCTTGTGAGAAGAAAAAGAAAAAGCTCCATGGTTGTTCTCCTTCTTCTTCCTACTCTTGAAAATTCCTTTGATCTCATGTGTTGAGAGAAAAAAGATCCAAATAGACAAACACATCCATCTACTAGTTCTACACAACTTAAGACATCAAGACTGGCGATCTTGTTGCCCTAGTTGCTTCGACTCGAGGTGGAGCTCGTAGCACAACTCTCGGGTGGATCGTCTTCGACTCAAGAAGGCCGCGGAGGTGATCAGGATCCGGAACGATCCTCGGAGCTCAGATGGATGAGCAGGACAGCGGAGAGAAGACGCGAAGGACTTGTATCGTGAGGTATAATCTCTATGGCATAGTAGATAGAACCTCAAGTTGTTTGCCAGTTTGTTGTTTAGCAAAGATCCTTCTTTTAGTCCATGTTTTCTTTGCGCCAAAAATCGTTTTTCGCCGTTTCCGCCTCCCCGTAAGAACCGGGGTGAGCAACGTGGACTTACACATTGGTGTTGGACATCATAGATGGTGTACGGGTGCTCAGTGGAGACTGGGTACACTGAACGGACTCGCCGAGAACTCTTGGATGGTATTATACCTATCGTCAGATAGCAGTTCTCCGGTGACACTGGTACAGGTTAGTCTGTAGATCCGAGATCGTCATAGAGTCTTGTGTGATCCCCACCGTGCTTTGATTTCCGCCTTAACACGTCCAAAAAGGCGTGCAAAACGGTGGCTTTTGGGTACAGTCACGAATCACATGGAGGCAATGAGCGATAGGAGGGGTTTCGTCTCTCCCGGTATAGGGAGTTGATGTTGTGCTGTGTTTGATTGGCTATAACTGGAAGTCCCTGGCCATGGCTGATATGGAGATTTACTGGTAAGTGTTATCAGTAGTTTCTCAACCCGTTATGAGCCTTATATCGACACGACTTATCGGTTACTGGGATCTGACGTTAACCACCCCTAGACTAGATATGCAACGTATCAGACGAAGATAATGGACTGTATGGTAATGTTACTGATTGGATTCACAGGAGAATGTACAAGCTTTCTTGCTGATCTTCTGATCGCTCAATACCTGGATGGCTGTTCTATTTAGCTGACCGCTTGCAGCTTGTGAGTGTTTGATATGATCATCACCTACTTCCGGCGTATTGACGATTCTTTAGAGTCCTACACAGAGGTTTCCTGGCTTAGGCAAAACGGAGTAGGAGCACATATGTGATATGTGCGGGACCGAGAATAATACGATATGAGATACCGTATTATATTCTCGCGATATGAGATATCGGCCAGGTATATGTGATATTGCCGGTTCATCGGATGAAGTGTTGATTCGATGAATTTGTACATGTTATATTAGTCGGTAATATGCAATATAGCCGGATTGTCGGATCAAGAGTTGATTCGATAATTTAATGTATAATTATCTATGTGATATATTACATTACGTTAACGAATATAATCTCACTTTATTGATTCATTTTCTCACTGGATAATACATTGATGTATATCCGATATATGTTAATGGTATTATTTTCTTTTGTTACAAAATATATTGTATATGTGATATATAATATTGTAACAAGTTAGGGTTACAATTGCAACATGGTTGTTAAGTTTAAACAAAGTTAGGTTTTGGATTTGGGTTAGCTTTTAGGTTAGCTTTTGGGTTAGCTTTTTCATGAAGTTTCATGAAGCTTTCTTTTTGTCATTTTGCTTTGATATTTTGTGTAGATATTTATTAACCCAACCCAAACCCTTAACTCTAGTTTATTCTATACATGAGTTAAAGCCTTCATTTTATTAACTCATGGTTGTAATTTTAACCACAACAATAATTCATTATTCATCACAAAAACTTTCTTCTTCTTCTTCCTCCTTCAAAAAGCTTTCTAGGTTTTTGTGTTGTGATGATTTAAAGTGAGAAATTGAAAACAAAAAAGAGAAAAATTCCTACTTCATCATCCTCATCTATTCTAGCCACTTAGATTTGTGTGTTCACTTGACTAATACTTGATTAGAGAAGTGAGAGGTTGAGTTTGAGATTCTTCAAGGTAGATCATCTTCGAAAAGGAAGATTTCTAGTAAGAATGGATCATTGGACTTGTGGAGCCTTTCTAGAGTCCGGAAGTTCATGGATTGCGGCGAAGGGACTACTACTCGCAGTTTATGAAGCAAAGAAATGGACTACAAAGGATGTAATCCCTCTCTCTTAGATATAAAGTTGTTTACATGCATGTTAACCCTAATTCTCTACTTAAGATCTTGGTTAGGGTTTGTTTAGCACCCCAAAATTTTCAGAGTAGCATGATTGATACTTGCCAAAACCTTCTCAAGGTGCTATGCTAACCCTACACAATGAACCGGTCCTGGCATGTGTAAACAGAAGATCTACATACATCATCATGTATCAATCCCAAGAGTTAATAACTCTTTCTCTGTTTCCAATAAACGGAGCTATGGTCATCTTATCTTTGTGACATGACTGGAAAGTTCCATAAGATGTAAATTCAAACTGATTTAAATATGCATCTAAATTTAACTTAGCTAGTCGGGTCGCATTGATATGACCTAGTCTACAATGCCTCAATAAGAATTCATTCATTTCTGAACTCTTCCTCTTGTGTGTGTTTTATACGTTAAAAACTGTGGTTTGATTTAGAACGTATATGCTTTTAGATAATGTGCCTGAACTGATCAACTCTTGATATAGGAAATGTTCAAAACATTATCCAACAATACAAAATTATATCCTTCTTTACTAAATAAAGAGACTGATATGATGTTGTATTTCAGGTTCGGTATCTAATAATATTTGTTCAGAATCGATGTATTTGGTAATTCAGGGTGATAACTGCCAACATACTTGGCTGCAACACTTGTACCGTTTCCAACTCTTGAAACTTATCACCCATTCTCAGTTCTCTACCTTTCTGTAGACCATGTAACAGATTACATATGTAGGATCCTAATCCGGTATCTCATACCCAGGACGTAAAGGAAACTGAGAAACAGTTCTCTGTAATGAATACACCCAAAAATGATGCATCATCACGTACTTTCTTCATTTGGGCGGCATGGGAATTCTGGTAATCCCCTATTTCCTGCTCGGTCTTATAACAATTATAAGTTGGAGCCGGACCAACGTTCCCTAGCACAGTATAACAAGCAGGTTCGGTCAATACATCCATATTATTATCTTGATTAAGGCGTGACATGGTCGCTAGCTGGAGAGAGAGAGAAGAAAATACTCAGCGTATGCTCTTGCAAGATTATATTAGTTATTAATAAATCTAATCTGGATGGCTCCCACTATTTTAGTCAAATTTTCCTTCAAACCCTAAAAGGAAAGACTAGCCGGGATTAATTATACCGTACAAATTCGCCAATCTTTCAGCCAGGCCAGTGTCGATACTTTGAGAGAGGTTCCCCGTGCTTTCACACGGACCTAATTAAAATAAACCTCGTTTTCCTAGGGGCATAACCCCGTTAACACCTTTCTAGACACCTACTTGATCGGCTAATTGTAATATGTAAAATTCTCGCAGGAGTAACTCTTACTCATGGTGGGTATCGGGATCCAACTATCTCATAGAAGGTATGCAATCTCATTGCAAATTTCAACACTTGAAATTCCCGATAATATTTTACCCCTAGCATCTTATAATCTTGTCGGAGGTCAACAAACCATAGGCTACTAGTCATGTTCAACCCGTCATTTCTTGATTGAAATAAACCCACCCGCACGACCCTTGACGGAGGTCAACAAGGCCGCACGACTACCATAATCCAATCGCATCGTATGTAGCAGATAAGCACTAGTCAGCTACCGCACACTACGCCTTGTCTGAGGTCAACAAACGTAGCACGAATACTAAGTAGTACTTATATGAAATGACGGAGGGCTACGACAGGTTTTAAGAAAACCCTTTGCGTAATGAACTTGATATCGTTGTAGAATCGAGTGAATTTTAAAAGGAATGTTTTTGAGCCTTTTACTAGTTTTGCTAAAGAGGTCACTCCCGGTGAAGGGATATCGGCTATTTCTGTTAGTGTATATGCCCTTGAGGCCATTACTGTATCATACTAGTTTGTATATTACTTAATGGAAGCTTGGGATATTCACAGCTGTATAGACAATCTTGCTTAAAATGGTAGTATGCTACTTGGTTTGTTTCTACTTTAAAGTGTACATGTGTTTCTTTTAGTATATCACCTATACACATTAGTGGAGCCCTTAGGATCTTTGCTTGATTACCAGCGTTGTGATGGCAGTCACACTCGTGGGGGCTGGGTAATCCACAAGCACATCCTTATACAGGTCCCTATTCGTAGGACTATCGAGACAGGGCATCGATACTCCGGAGTAGACTAGCGTATGCGCTTCTCATCCCAGCAGGGGAAACAGTCTGTCCCATAGCCGTCAGTACGTCGTACTTAAGATAGTATGCGGGTGCTCCTTAGGTTACGAGTACACTGGACAGGACTCGTCGGGAACTGATTGGTTGGTACTATACCTATCGTCAGTTATCAGTTCCCAGGTGACATGAGTACAGCTTAGTCCGTTGACTTGACACTGTCACTTCGCCTCGAGTATGTTCCCACTGTACTTTGATTACTAACCTACCACGGCTCAAAGGAGTCGTGCAAACAGGTAGTAGTTGGGTGCAGTCCCGAAGCACTTGGAGGCAGTGACGGTTAGACAGGATTCGTCTCTCCCGGTATTGGGAGTTGATATCACGCTGTGTTAAGGAGAGCCATTACACACAGTCATCCCTGGCTAGGGCAAGCGAGATGCACTGGTAGGTTTCCAGTATTATCTCAGGGTGTTCTGGGCTACACTCCGACATGACTTGTACCGCTATTAGGGGACTGACGTTTACCGCCCCCTAGGCCCGCCATGCGATATTCTCAGACGAACAGACCGGACTGTATGGATACTGTCACATTCAGGCTCAGTAGGAGTTCAGATGGGTTTCACCTCGTCAGTCTTCTTATCGGCATCTACCTGGGGGCCGTTACGCATAGCTAGTGCCGCTTGCGGTCTGTGGTTAAACCCACTGCCAGCATAGTGTCGAGTCTTTAGAGTCCTACACAGAGAGCTATTCGCCTTTAGGCAAAAGAGTAGAGGTCGCATGGATTTGCGACAGGGTTCAGTCACATCCGTGCACTTATGCACGTTTGGTGTCCGGACATTTATTACTAGCGGGCTTTGATTTAAGGCAGATCCTAGTATACATTTTGCGATTGGTTTTATCTCGTTTGTATTCGTGTTCCTCGGAACGCGGATGCGGGTGTGTATGCACGGTTGACAGAGACAGAGGCAGAGGATTCTCATTAGGGTTGTTGACTGTTGACTTTTGCTAAATCCTAATGAGAATAAGAAATATGATTAATAATAATATTAGTTAAGTATTATTGTGCCATGGTTGGGTTGAAAGGTTGACTTTGTTGACATGTTGACTTTGTTGACCGGTTGACTAGGTTGGACTTGTTGACCATCGTCATGACAATGGCTATCATTTCATGGCATTGACCTTTGCTTGCTTATTTTGTTCACAAATTGCATTTAATGCATAAAATGATATTGCCATTTGATATGATAACAACCATCACATAATACTCAATTATTATTATTTGTTATGATTATTTTGGATTATGAGAGCAAGGGTGGAGAAAAAGTCTTTCTCATTTCTATCATTCTCATTCTCTCTCATCCTCAAGCTCTCCCTCTTCCTCTTGCTCTCTCTAGCTCAAGGAAACTCCCTCTCATGAGTTGAGAACCATTTCCTTAGAGATAAAAACCCAAAAAACTTCTCTACTTATCCTAGTATACAAGGTTTAGCAAACCAAGTGTTCTAGTTTCCTCTAGATTGAGGTTGGAACCAAAGGTAGAAGCTTTCGGGTGGATCCATCTTCGGCACAAGGAGACGACGAGGAGAGAACCATCCGACCACCACAAAGAGTCGAAGAGAAGGAGTTCAAGTTAAGGTATAACCCCCTAACCGAGTAGGTAAAACTCCTAGTTAGGTTGTTGGATAATTAGTTTAACAAAGATCCGTTTTTGAGTCCATGTTACCCCACCGTAGAAAATCGTTTTTCACCATTTCCGCAACCCCAAAGAACCGGAGACGGGTAACGTAGACTTACAGTGGTATCAGAGCCTAGTTAAACACTATCTAACATGTTAGCAAAGTAACTAGAAGTTCGATCGGAGAAAAAACCGCGAAACACCCCGAAAATATCAACTTTCTGCCGATTTTGTTTTCTGTTCAAAAAATAATAAATCATATACTAAAAATCGGCTCAGGGTTTTTAAAACACACTAAAGAAAAATGGTCCCGTGAATCGGTCAAAGCGCCACGGAACCGCGGCAGGAGCGTGCTCCCGCCGCGGATCCGCGGCCGAGTTGACTCGGTCATGGGCAATTTTTCCTGCAGTGTGTTCATTGGGGTGTTTTGGGATTTTTACAATGTGTTTTTTCTGCCCAGATTTTCCAGAAAGCAAAATTTGTTTTTGGGGTTTAAAAATCCGTATTTTGATCGAACATCTAAAAACTTTAGCTAATGGGTTATATCTGTGATGTGATATATGTATTGAACGTCTGCTAATCGCTATACGTCGATTAGTGGGGGTTATACATATCTGTGATCTGTAATGTTGATGGTATGTGTATATGAATTCATTGGATTGTCGTGGATGAATCGCCGGGGGGTTTTGAGATGAGAGTTTTCTTTATCTTTCAATTCATGTAATTTGTAATTGATGTAATATTATTTATTTGGCCGCACATCCGGGATGAGGTTGTAGCCGCCATTATATAATTTCTTTTACTGATTTTGCTCCTGGGATAGACCCAAGGAGGGGGTGCACAAACTACCGGGTACCTCAAAGTGCCGAGTGGCCTACTCACGTTGTTGAGGGGGGTTACTTCACTTCGGGTATTTGGCGGGTAGTTTGCCGTACTCGTAGGGGTCTAGGGTGGGGTATTGGCTATTCACCGCGACAGTGTAATCCGCCTTTCGTTACAGGCTCGTACGGAATGCGGATTCCTAGTATATCCAATGTGTTCATCTATGATCTGGAATGGCTATCATTGCATCTGACGAATGTATATATCTATATATGATATCTATTTAGGCGTTGCTTATGTTTTGCATCCGCGCTAGTCCAGCCCCCGCTCTGTCGTTAGTTAAGTAACCTAACGGGTAATGACGGGGCCCCGTGGCGAATGCGGATGGCATAAGCGTACGTCATATTTTCGTTGTTTTCTGCAATGGTAGGATTAAATGATGGGACACATTAAATTAATGCATTAAAATAAACCAAAGCATAGTCGTTGGAACAATTTCAAAAACTACTCTGTTTCTTTTCAAAAACTAATTTTTAAACGCGGAGCTTAAGCCTCTCCTTTTAAAAGCTATCTCGTTCGATCGATTATATCAAGTTCACTACGTTCACGGTTTTTCCAAAACCATTCATAGCCCTCCGTCATTTCACATGGATAGTCAATAGTATTCAAGCTATGTTTGTTGGACAAAGTCAAGGCATAGTGATTGGTAGCTATTGGGTATTCATGTGCAGCATAGATAGATGCGTTGGTTTGGGATAGTCGTACTGCCTTGTTGGCCAAAGTCAAGGGTAGGTACGGGTGGGTTCAAATTAACCTGGAGAATGACGGACAGAACTTGACATGTGACTTATGATTTGTTGGCCGAAGTCAAGGTCATAAGAGCATGGGGCAAAAATCCACATCGGGAGTTTCTAAAGAACCAGAAACTTGCTAGCGCTGCATAACATTTGGAGTGTGATGATTCTGGTAGGATTCCTTCAAATTCGTCACGCAATTATATTTGGATCCCGATCCTACTGTGAGTATATGCTACTCCTCGGGAAATTTCTCACTTAACGATCAATGCTATAAACCAAGTAGGTGTCTAGAAAGGTGTTAGTGGGGCTACGCCCCCAGAGAAAAGAGGTTAATTAATTAAGGAACTTCGCGAAAGCGTTGGAAAACCTCCCTCGAAGTACCAACACTGGCCTGGCTGAATGGTTAAGCAAGTATTGTACGGTGAGATTGATCCCGACTAATTCTTCCTTTTTAGTTTGAGGAGGAATTCGAGAAACAGTGGGAGCCATCGTGTTTAGACAAACTAAAAACCACTCTAAACTTGCAAGAGCATCATGATAAAGTGTTTCTTCTCTCTCTCCTAATTGTAGTGACCAATCGTCATGACCGGACTTAAGTTATTACTAGATTAAAACATACTGACAGGGCCAAACTACAAAGATTGGCTCAGGAATGTCAAAATGGCAATCACTTACGACAAGCCGGGGTATCTTCTTACCACCAAAGCTCCCCATGTCCCAGGTCCCACCTCCAACGTCGCGGATAAGAAAATTCGTAAGACTTGGGAGATTGACTACGCGAAGGCCAAGTGCCTCGTGCTTGCCTCTATGGACAATGAACATCAGAGGAGGAACGAGAATATGGACCTTGACTCCATATTTCTCCTTACAAAAGAACTGTATAGAGAGCAATCCCGTATCGCCAGATTCGAAGTCTCGAAAAAGCTGTTTTCGACGAGATTGGCCGTAGGATCATCGGTAGCGAAACACGTGCTTAAGATGATTGGCTATATTGAAGAGCTCGCGGACCTTAGGACCACGTTAGAGAACGAGCTCTATACTGACTTGATTCTCCAGTCCTTTCCTTCCATTTATGCCCAATTTATCCTGAACTTCAACTTGCAAGAAAAAGAAGTTGAACTTTCAGAACTCCTCAACCTGCTGAGGAGTGCAGAGGGCACCCTACAGAAAGGTAAGGAAACATCCACTTTGTTTCTAGGAGGATCTTCCTCTTCTAAGTCTAAGGCGAAAGCCAAGGGAAAGAAGAAGAAAGCCCCAGCCAAACCAAGGGGCGGTGTTAGTAAAGTGGAAATGAAGGGAAAAGCAATGGTAACAAAGATAGCGGGGCAGCTTGTAGGAAAGGAAGAGTGCTTCTATTGCCATAAGAAAGGACACTGGAAAAAGGATTGCAGGGCTTGGAAGGACAAGAACCAGGACCCGAAGCAAGTTGCGGCTTCGGCTTCAGGTGTGTATGTTATTTAAAACTGTCTATCAATAAACTCTACTTCCTGGGTATTGGATACCGGATCAGGATCTCATATCTGTAATTCCATGTAGGCACTGAGAAAGCGTAGTGTTTTGAAGGCAGGTGATATGACCCTCAGAGTTGCAAACAGAGCTGGCATGGATGCTGAGTCCGTGGGGGACTATCACTTGGGAATGTCAGATTGACATGTTTTGGTTTTTGCGTGATTGTTATTTTGTACCCAATGCAAATTGTAATATCATATCTGTATCTTTATTATCTAAAGAAGGTTATGAATTTGCATTTGTAAGCAATGTTGTAAAAATTCACCTTAATCAAGTTTTGATTGGGTCAGGTACATTAAGCAATGGTATATACGTATTAAACCAACCACAGATTTTCAATGTCCAGAATACACACAAAAGAAAGTCTCCGGAAACAAATCAGGCTTTCTTATGGCATTGTAGACTGGTTCACATCAATGAGAGAAGGTTGACGAAGTTACATACAGAAGGATATTTGGATCCGGTCGAATATCAATCATATGCAACTTGTCAATCCTGTCACAAAGGAAAGATGACAAAGACTCCGTTCACTGGACACGGAGTAAGAGCGAGCGAGCTCTTGGGACTCATACACAGCGACGTGTGCGGTCCAATGTCTACACATGCGCGAAGCGGTTATTCTTACTTCATTACTTTTGCGGATGACTTTTCAAGGTACGGATATGTCGTCTTAATGAAACATAAATCCGAAGCCTTTGGAAAATTCCAGGAATATAAGAGTGAAGTAGAAAAACAAACCGGAAAAAGTATCAAGACATTGAGATCTTATCGAGGTGGTGAATACTTGAGTGCCGAGTTCCTGGATTACCTAAAAGAGAATGGAATTCTCTCTCAGCTTACTCCTCCATACACTCCGCAACACAACGGTGTATAGGAGAGACGGAACCAGACCCTATTGGATATGGTACGTTCCATGATGAGTAACGCTGAGTTACCGCGATCATTCTGGGGATATGCACTAGAATCAGCTGCATATCTTTTGAACCGAGTTCCAACTAAGACTGTGCCTACCACACTATATCAGATGTGGTGTGGGAAGAAACCCTATCTTAAGCACATTAAGACATGGGGATGTCCAGCTTTTGTTAAAAAGCAGCATGCGGACAAACTCGAGGCACGCTGAGTACAGTGCAAGTTTGTGGGATATCCAAAGAACTCTAAGGGATATTTCTTCTATTGCGAAGAGGAACAAAAGGTTTTCGTTTCTCGTCATGCCTGCTTCTTGGAAACTGAGTTTTTGGAAAATCAGATAAGTGGGAGCGCAATAGAATTGGAAGAAATTCCAGAACCACGAGCTATTACTGAAAACTTAGAAAAACCAGAGGGTTCGAAAGAACATGACATTCCTACGCCACTCCGCAGGAGTAGTAGGCAGTCTCATCCGCCCGAGAGATACTACGGTTTTCTCATAGACGGGGATAGAAAGGATTGCATCATTGACAGTGATGAGCCTACTAGCTTCCAGCAAGCCATTCAGAGCGTTGACTCAGTAAAATGGCTGGATGCAATGCAGACCGAAATGGAGTCCATGTACACCAACAAAGTATGGACTTTGGACATTGCTCCAAATGGGGTAAAACCCGTAGGATGCAAGTGGATCTTCAAGAAGAAGATTGGTGTAGATGGACAGGTTGAGACCTATAAGGCTAGACTTGTTGTAAAGGTTTTTCGTCAAAGACCTGGTTTGGACTATGACGAAACCTTTTCTCCAGTGGCTATGCTAAAATCCATTCAGATCCTTCTTGCCATTGCTGCCTTCCAGGATTATGAGATTTGGCAGATGGACGTAAAGAACGCTTTTCTAAATGGAAATTTAGAGGAGTGTGTCTATATGGACCAGCCAGAGGGTTTCATTCAGAGTGGGAGCAGCGGAAAGGTGTGCAAGTTGCTTAAGTTCATCTATGGACTAAAGCAGGTATCGCGGAGTTGGAACATCTGTTTTGATTAGACAGTCAAAGATTTTGGCTTTATCAAAAATCCAGATGAATCATGCATCTATAGTAGATTTGTAGCAAAAACTGTCGTATTCCTCGTTTTATACGTGGATGACATTCTCTTGATAGGAAATGACATTCCTATGCTACAATCTGTCAAAGGGTTCTTGTCACACAGGTTCTCCATGGAAGACCTGGGTGATGCCACTTACATTCTGGGGATCCGGATCCTTCGTGATATATCCAAGAGGATATTAGGACTTTCGCAGTCCAGGTACATCGACACCATACTGAAAAGATTCAGTATGGAAGATTCCAAGCGCGGTAACATACCGGCTTGTCACGGGATCACCCTCTCCAAAGAGATGTCTCCCAAGACTGATTTGGAAAGAGATCGCATGTCTATTATACCTTACGCTTCTGCGGTAGGCTCTATAATGTATGCGATGTTGTGTACCAGACCAGATGTAGCTTATGCACTGAATGTGGTAAGCCGGTATCAGTCAAACCCTGGGGAGAAACACTGGATAGCGGTAAAGAACATTCTCAAGTACCTGAGAAGGACTAAGGAGATGGTCTTGGTGTATGGCGGAAAAGACCTCCAGAGCGAGGCCTTTGCTAACTCCAGCTTCGAGAGTGACAAGGATGATTCCAAGTCTATGTCGGGTTTTGTCTTTACCCTTAATGAAGGGGCGGTGTGTTGGAATAGTTCCGAACAGGAAACCGTTGCTGACTCGACGATGGAAGCGGAATATATCGCTGCTGCTGATGCCGCAAAAGAAGCCGTCTGGATGAGGAAGTTCTTAACGGAACTTCAGGTGGTTCCGTCCATTGTTGATCCAATACCTCTGTATTGCGACAACAACGGGGCTATAGCTTTAGCAAAGGAACCCAGGTCCTATCAGAAGTCCAGACACATCTTGAGGCGGTATCACCTGATCAGGGAGATCATGGCTCGCCAGGAGATCGAGGTTCAGAGAGTTACTACGGAAGATAACACTGCTGATCCACTCACGAAGGCCTTACCACAGACTCAGCTCGAGCGGCTGATCGAGATGATAGGTCTTCGATACGCCAGTTCATGGCCTTAGTGCTAGTGGGAGATTGTTAGTGTATATGCCCTAGAGGCCATTACTGTATCATACTAGTTTATATATTACTTAATGGAAGCTTGGGATATTCACAGTTGTATAGACAATCTTGCTCAAAATGGTAGTATGCTACTTGGTTTGTTTCTACTTTAATGTGTACAAGTGTTTCTTTTAGTATATCACCCAAACACATTAGTGGAGCCCTTAGGATCTTTGCTTGATTACCAGCGTTGTGATGGCAGTCACACTCATGGGGGCTGGGTAATCCACAAGCACATCCTTATACCGGTCCCTAGTCGTAGGACTATCAGGACAGGGCATCGATACTCCGGAGTAGACTAGCGTATGCGCTTCTCATCCCAGCAGGGGAAACGGTATGTCCCACAGCCGTCAGTACATCGTACTTGAGATAGTATGCGGGTGCTCGTTAGGTTATGAGTACACTGGACAGGACTCGTCGGGAACTGATTGGTTGGTACTACACCTATCATCAGTTATCAGTTCCCAAGTGACATGAGTACAGCTTAGTGCGCTGACTTGACACTGTCACTTCGCCTCGAGTGTGTTCCCACTATACTTTGATTACTACCCTACCATGGCTCAAAGGAGTCGTGCAAACAGGCAGTAGTTGGGTACAGTCCCGAAGCACTTGGAGGCAGTGACGGTTAGACAGGATTCGTCTCTCCCGGTATTGGGAGTTGATATCGCGCTGTGTCAAGGAGAGACATGACACACAGTCGTCCCTGGCCAGGGAAAGCGAGATGCACTGGTAGGTTTCCAATGTTATCTCAGGGTGTTCTGGGCTACACTCCGACATGACTTATACCGCTATTAGGGGACTGATGTTTACCGCCCCGTAGGCCCGCCATGTGATATTCTCAGACGAACAGACCGGACTGTACGGAGACTGTCACATTCAGGCTCAGTAGGAGTTCAGATGGGTTTCACCTCGTCAGTCTTCTTATCGGCATCTACCTGGGGGCCGTTACGCAAAGCTAGTGCCGCTTGCGGTCTGTGGTTAAATCCACTGCCAGCGTAGTGTCGAGTCTTTAGAGTCCCACACAGAGAGCTATTCGCCTTTCGGCAAAAGAGTAGAGGTCGCATGGTTTTGCGACAGGGTTCGGTCACATCCGTGCACTTATGCACGTTTGGTGTCCGGACAGTTATTACTAGCGGGTTTTGGTTTAAGCCAGATCCTAGTATACATTTTGGGATTGATTTTATCTCGTTTGTATTCGTGTTCCTCGGAACGCGGATGCGGGTGTGTATGCACGGTTGACAGAGATAGAGGCAGAGGATTCTTATTAGGGTTGTTGACTATTGACTTTTGCTAAACCCTAATGAAAATTAGAAATATGATTAATAATAATATTAATTAAGTATTATTGTTCCATGGTTGGGTTGAAAGGTTGACTTTGTTGACCTGTTGACTTTGTTGACCGGTTGACTAGGTTGGACTTGTTGACCATCATCATGACAATGGCTATCATTTCATGGCATTGATCTTTGCTTGCTTGTTTTGTTCACAAATTACATTTAATGCATGAAATGATATTGCCATTTGATATGATAACAACCATCACATAATACTCAATTATTATTATTTATTATGATTATTTTGGATTATGAGAGCAAGGGTGGAGAAAAAATCTTTCTCATTTCTATCATTCTCATTCTCTCTCATCCTCAAGCTCTCCCTCTTCCTCTTGCTCTCTCTCTAGCTCAAGGAAACTCCCTCTCATGAGTTGAGAACAATTTTCTTGGAGATAAAAACCCAAAACACTTCTCTACTCATACTAGTATACAAGGTTTAGCAAACCAAGTGTTCTAGTTTCCTCTAGATTGAGGTTGGAGCCAAAGGTAGAAGCTTTCGGGTCGATCCATCTTTGGCACAAGGAGACGACGAGGAGAGAACCATCCGACCACCACAATGAGTCGAAGAGAAGGAGATCAAGTTAAGGTATAACCCCCTAACCGGGTAGGTAAAACTCCTAGTTAGGTTGTTAGATAGTTAGTTTAACAAAGATCCGTTTTTGAGTCCATGTTACCCCACCGTAGAAAATCGTTTTTCACCATTTCCGCAACCCCAAAGAACCAGGGACGGGTAACGTGGACTTACAATTTCCTTATTGAATAAGGGGCAGAATATTTCATAAATACCGCTATGCAAAGCAAAAAAATATATAAGTAATCAAAAGACAAATCGAGTTTGTAGCATTTGCTAGTTTCGCTAAAGAGGTCACTCCCGGTGAAGGGATCTCGGCTCTTTCCTTATCGAATAAGGTGCAGGATATTCTATAAAGAATACCGCTATGCAAATCAAGTACTAGAGCTACTTGTTTTTAAAACAAGTTTCTACAACATCTTTAGATTTCTTTTATTTCATTAATCTCATTAATGAAGTCCCATTTATTATGCTTCCCGAGTATCACATATGAAACGAAAGCAACAATATATAATATATATCATATATATATAATATAAGCATTCGTCTCAGGCAGTAATATGATCTCATCACAGAACATTGCAGCAAAATAAAACATATGAAATATTTGATATACTAGGATTTCCAGGTTTTATTTTAAGCCAGTATAAAGAACGAATTCCTTGGTCGCGATGAATAGCCAAACCCACATCACTAGACCCCTATGAGAGCGGCAAGCAACCCTGCCAATTCTAGAGTTAGGAGACCCGGTCTCAACTCCTTGAGATGGTCTCCCACTGAACCTTAGAACCCGGTTTCTTGTGCTCCCCGACTTGGGTCTATCCTAATGCGGAAAAGTAAATAATATACAATGGTGAGATCATCCACAACCCGGAAGTGCCCCAATAAAAGAATATTACATATAATGAATTTTACATGAATGAAAATAAAAAAATCTCATCTCACATAAAACCCTCGGCTATTCAAAACACGACGATCCAATATAACATATCCCAGCAACACATAACATCACATGCCATCAACGTAAGTAAATATCCGTATCCAAATTTTTGTTGACATATAGCGACGAAACCGGCAATACGCCACGTATTACACTTACAGTCATAGAAAAGAAAGTGAAAAACTACAACAGTTGGAATCCGCAACCATCTTAGACATCACAAGCCTATCCAGATGAATTCCTTAGACATTGCATTCCTAAACATTATAAACCACGCATTTTAGTCTCAATATCGAAAACACTTTTCTATATCAAGTCAGGCAATTCAACAAGATTCCCGACATCCTGATCGAATGCTCGTCGAAAACTTTAGTAGACGGCCGCACCCCCGATGCCGTCGTCGAAGTGCACTAAAGGCGGAACACCGCTGTCGCGAGCACCCGAACGGATGCTTTTGGCGATGGGGTTCTCCTACAGTAACTTGGTCGGGGCTATGGGGCATGGATATCTATTAAGTTTACCCGGCGAGTATCCGCGTACGCTACATGATTGCGACAGACTTTTGATCACATCAAAATCCCGTGGCAACCGATCAATTGAGACTAAACTGCTAGATTTATAAAATTCAAACTAGTTATCTCATAACTACATGTGGATTCCAAATATTGTATCCCATCACAAGATACCTGGATGATGTTAAAATTTTCGATCGATTCATCAAAGTCCCACAATTTCCCGACAGCTCAACACTTGAGCACAGTTTTAATAATACCCAGAAGATGCCACAGTACCTGTGAACCAGCCGTAGAAGGGTCAAACCAACGCCTCACATGTGACAATGCTAAACTACTACAAACCCTAGGGTTCAGTGGTGGTTTTGACGTCCACATAATCTAGTTAAGGTTTCATTCATCTAGAGGGTCCACAGAATCGCTTGCATATTTTTCTGAATACGTTAAACATTGAAAAAATGGGTTTTTGACAATCGTTCGAACTTTTATACTTCGCCTAGACAATATGTGAACAATCCGAAACATTGTTAAAACTACGAATACGAAACACTCCGAATTGCTTATAGTGTAAAATTACATCACATGAAAAATTGGGGGGGCTCGGATTTGGCCGAAATTAGCATGATGGTGCTCGGCCCAATTTTGTCCAAATGGCCTCAAATTTTTTCAGTGTTCTTGATATATCCCATATATCACTCTGTACTTGTTTAAAAAAAATTTTGACAACTTTTTAAAATCGACAGCAAGCAGGTTTTGACGATGCAGATTTCGGAGTATTTTGGTTTCTTAATCTTAACAAAATCTGTATAAATTTCTAGCAAGGCTATGATACCACTGAAGGGTTGCCTAGCATGGAAGCAAGGTTTCGGGAGGCATCGTCCATGCCAAATTCAAAAAATTGCCGTTCTAGCTAACCCTAACTTTGAATCGTAAACTAGAAATCGTACGGAAAGTAATGCAAACATCTTTGCAAAAGAAGTGTGCAAGGAATACAACCTTTGTAGACCGGTCCTTCACTTCCATAGCTCCGTGTAGTAGTCCCCTTCGATGCGATCATGAACTCCGGACTCTAAAGAGGCACCCTTGAAAAAACGAACATGCTTGCTTCGAAGACTTCGAGGCCGAAGATGATCTACATCGAGGAGACACTAATCCAAGCTATCTCTTCACTAATCATGGAATAAGTGAAGCAAACACCTTATACTAAATGGAAAGTAGTAGAGGATGATGAAGTAGGAATTTTGTTCACATTAGAAATCATTTTCTCACAAGGTTTCATCACTTTGTCAAAATCAAGAGAGCTCAAGAATGAGGAAGAAGAAGATGAAGTTGTGATGAACTAAAGAATGAACTCATGAGGTTACAAATGCAACCATGGTCATAAAATATCATGGCTAACTCATGTAGAGAATAAACCATAGCCTATGGTTAAGGGTTGGGTTAATAAAATCCTAAGGTAGACAAACAAGTGGACTAAGTCAATGTTTTCCACAAGCTTCTCAAAGTTTCAACCATGACCCATTATCCATTTGTTTGAATTACATAAGAAAAATAAAAACCCTAGCATTAACCTAGCATGGTGTGAGTCTCATACATCCATGTTGCATGTGTAACCAAGCACGGCACACTAAAATATTTCACATATATAATAAGTGTGCAAAAATAAAACAATACATTTAACATATATCACAAATATATATCAATGTATCATCTAGTGAGAAAAATGAATACTTAAGTGAGCTAATATTAGTTAATGTAATGTAATATATCAAATATATAATTATACATTAGATTATCAAATCAACACTTGATTTAATAATCCGGCTATATCACGTATAACCGACTAATATCAAATGTAACATCTTATGGAATCAACACTTTATCCGCTAACCCGGTTATATCTCATATAACCAATCATGTCACACTCGCGAGAATATAATACGGTATCACATATCGTATTAATTTCGGTCCCGCACATAACACATATGTGCTCCTACTCCGTTTCGCTTGAACCAGAAAACATCTGTGTAGGACTCTAATGACTCGTCAATACGCCGGCAGTAGGTGATGATCATATCAAACACCCACAAGAAGCAAGCGGTCTGCTAATAGTAACGGCCACCCAGGTATTGAGCGATCAGAAGATCAACAAGCAAGCCTGCTCTTATTCCTACGAATCCAATCAGTAACACTACTGTACAGTCCGGTCTTTTCTTCTGATATGTCGCATATCACAGTCTAGGGGTGGTGTAACGTCAGACCCCAATAGCCCGATAAGTCATGCCGATGCAAGGTCCATAACTGTTTAAGAAACTACTGATAACACTTACCAGTAGATCTTATCAACCCTGGCCAGGGATTTCCTGTTATGGCCAATCGAGCATAGCGCAACATCAACTCCCTATACCGGGAGAGACGAAACCCCTCATATTGCTTATTGCCTCCGTGTGATTCGGGACTGTACCCAAAAGCCAACGTTTTGCACGTTCTCTTGAACGTGGTAAGGTGGAAATCAAAGCACAGTGGGAATCACATAAGACTCTATGACGATCTCGGGTCTACAGACTAACCTGTACCAGTGTCACCAGAGAACTGCTATCCGATGATAGGTATAATACCATCTAGGAGTTCTCGGCGAGTCCGTTCAGTGTACCCAGTCTCCATGGAGCACCCGCATACCTTCTCTGATGTCAAACACCAATGGATATGGGATCATCAATCGCCCATCATATGGGTCGAGAAGCGTATACGCTAGTCTACTCTGGTATATCGATGCCCTGTCTCGATACACCCTTAACTAGGAACATTTGAAGGATATACTTAACGACTACTCTGTCCCCACTAGTATGATCTGCATCATAGTCCTGGTACTCAAATACTCATCCTAAGGGCTTTATCAACATGTATTATAAAGACAATAAGTGTACATGTTAAGATAAAGAGCAACCTGATAACATACTATCATGTCGACCAAGAAAGTCCTCCCTATATATGTCCAAGCATCCACTACAATATACATCGTATGTACAGTAATGGCCTCTAGGGCATACATATTACTAACACATATATATATACATAGTCCCATACCTATGCGTGTGTGTGTGTGTATACATATTCCCATATACGCACGAGTAAATAAAATGTATGCAAGTGTGTGTGTGTGTGTATACACCTTATTCTAAGGTTCGCGACTAAGAAAGTAACTAACGGCACTATCATCAAAGTACACTAAACTAACCCAAAATCATCTAAAACATGTCTATCTACATATATACATCTCATAATACATAAGTATATATATATATATATATATATATATCATAACGCATACGTATTTTATATTACGAAACTGTGGGGGTGCTATACGCCATTCACCCGACTTACCCCGTAGATATATATCTACTCACCTGATCTTCGCTTGCTGAGACGATGACGCTACGCTCTCCTCGTCATCTCAAAATCCACGTGGGGTACCTACATATCACACATAGTATCGTAAACTGGAATCGCGAACGAAAACCAAAACGATACACGAAACGTACATAGGTTAAAACTGTTAGTGTATATGCCCTAGAGGCCATTACTGTATCATACTAGTATGTATATTACTTGATAGAAGCTTGGGATATTCACAGTTGTACATACAATCTTGCTCGAAATGGTAGTATGCTACTTGGTTTGTCTCTGCTTTAATGTGTACATGTGTTTTTTTTATTATATCACCTATACGCATTAGTGGAGCCCTTAGGATCTTTGCTTGATTACCAGCGTTGTGATGGCAGTCACACTCATGGGGGCTGGGTAATCCATAAGCACATCCTTATACAGGTCCCTATTCGTAGGACTATCGAGACAGGGCATCGATACTCCGGAGTAGACTAGCGTTTGCGCTTCTAATCCCAGCGTGGGAGACGGTCTGTCCCACAGCCGTCAGTACGTCGTACTTGAGATAGTATGCGGGTGCTCGTTAGGTTACGAGTACACTGGACAAGACTCGTCGGGAACTGTTGGTTGGTATTATACCTATCGTCAGTTATCAGTTCCCAGGTGACATGAGTGCAGCTTAGTCCGCTAACTTGACACTGTCACTTTGCCTCGAGTGTGTTCCCACTGTACTATGATTACTACCCTACCACGGCTCAAATGAGTCGTGCAAACAGGTAGTAGTTGGGTGCAGTCCCGAAGCACTTGGAGGCAGTGACGGTTAGACAGGATTCGTCTCTCCCGGTATTGGGGCTTGACATCGCGCTGTGTCCAGGAGAGCCATTACACAAGTAGTCCCAGGCCAGGGCAAGCGAGATTATACTGGTAGGTTTCCAGTGTTATCTCAGGGTGTTCTGGGATACACTCCGACACGACTTGTACCGCTATTTGGGGACTGACGTTTACCGCCCCCTAGTCCCGCCATTCGATGTATCAGACGAACAGACCGGACTATACGGAGACTGTCACATTCAGGCTCAGTAGGAGTTTAGATGGGTTCACCTCGTCAGTCTTCTTATCGGCATCTACCTGGGGACCGTTACGTACAGCTAGTGCCGCTTGCGGTCTATGGTTAAACCCACTGCCAGCGTAGTGTCGAGTCTTTAGAGTCCCACACAGAGAGTTATTCGCCTTTAGGCAAAATGAGTGGAGGTCGCATGGTTTTGCGACAGGGTTCGTTCACATCCGCGCACTTGTGCACGTTTGCTGTCCGGACAGCTTATACTAGCGGGCTTTAGTTTAAGCCAGATCCTAGTATATAATTTGGGATTGGTTTTATCTCATTGTATTCGTGTCCCTCGGATCACGGATACGGGTGCGTATGCACAGTTGACTGAGACAGAGGGAGAGGACTTTGATTATGGTTAATGACCATTGTCATTTTGTTAACCCTAATACTTATGTGTGTATTATGATTAATTGATATTAGTTAAATATAATTGTGCATGGTTAGGGTTGTTGACCATTTGGCTATCATGACTTCTTGACTTAGGTTGACATCTTGACCATCATCATTCCATATAAAAGATGCTCTTTGATACTTGCAATTTGCATTTAATGTGAAATGATAATGGTCATGTCTTGATTAACCATGGCAATTATCTAGCTAATTATCTAATTTACATAATTCACACATATATGTGAGAATGGTTCATTATTCTTCTCATTCTATCATATAGATTCTCTCTCCTCCTCTTCCTCTCTCTCTAGCTCTCCCCTCTCATGAGTTGAGAAACACTTGAGCTTGAGATAAACCATTCTAAGATACTCTCTACTCTCTTCTAAGGTTCTAGGATTACCACTTCTAGCATCTTAGTTACTTCTAGCTTGAAGTTGAAGCCAAAGGTTGAGGCTTTCGGGTGGATCCTTCTTCGACTAGAGAAGGCGACAGGAAGATCACATCTTTCACTCCAAAGCAGCAAGGAGAGAAGGACATAAAGCCCTAAGTATAACCTTTCTTCCATGTAGCTAAAACTAGTTAGCTTGTAGTTAGTTTTTGTTTAGCAAAGATCCTCCTTTAGTTAGTCCATGTTGCCTTGAGTGATAAAAATCCGATTTTTATACCGTTTCCGCCTCCCCGCAAGCACCGGGGTGGGCAACGTGGACTTACATTGGTATCAAAGCCTAACTAAACATAAACTAGCTAGGTAGTAAAGTGTATAGAAGTTCGATCGGTAAAAATCGCAAAACTAAAATTCCAAAACCCTAAGTTTCTGTTTTTTTTTCTGCTCTAAAAATAATAAATCATACTTCAAAAATCGGCTCAGGGTTTTGTTAAGAAGCACACCAAAAACGATCCAGTGAATCGCTCAAAGCGTCGCGGTTCTGCCGCAAGAACATGCCTTTTGTCGAGGAACCGCGGCCGTATTGACTCGGTTCTGGACCGAGTTTGGTGCAGTATTCTTCTGCTGAGGTTTTGGGATTTTTAAGATGGTTTTTTTCTGCCCAGATTTTCCAGAAAAGAAAGTTGTATTTGGGGTGCCTATAAATCCGTATTTTTGATCGAACTTCACTACACTTTGACTAATGGGTTATATCTGTGATGTTTATATGTATTGAACATCTGCTAATCCTTATACGTCGATTAGTGGGGGTTATACATATCTGTGATCTGTGTTTGTTGATGGTATGTGTATATGAATGCGTTTGATTGTCGCAGGTGAATAGACGGGGGGTTTTGTGAAACGAGAGTTTTCTTTTCTTTCAATTCATGTAACATGTAAATTGATGTAATATTATTTGTATGGCCGCACAACCGGGTCGGGGTTGTAGCGGTCATTGTGTAATTCTTTTTACTGTTTTTGCTCCTAGGATAGACCCATGGAGGGGGTGACAAACTACCGGGTATCTCGAAGTGCCGAGTGGCCTACTCACGGTGTTGAGGGAGGTTGCTTCGCTTCGGATACTTGGCGGGTAGTTTGCCGCACCCGTAGGGGTCTTGGATGGGGTATTGGCTATTCACCGCGACCGTGTAATCCGCTTTTCGTTGCAGGCTCGAACGGATTGCGGATTCCTAGTATATTCAATGTATTCATCTGTGATCTGTAATGTCTATCATTGCTATATATCTATATACGATAACTATTTAGGCGTTGCTTATGTTTTACAACCGCGCTAGCCCAGCCCCCGCTCTGTCGTTAGTTAAGTAACCTAACGGGTAATGACGGGGCCTCGTGGTGAATGCGAATTGTTGGAGATAGTGCCCTCAGAGTCAATTATTAGGTCACAGGTACGTGATTGTAATGATTGAGGGAGGACCTATCCCGGTAGGACAGTCTTACTCGAGATGATAGTATGCTATCTGGTTTACCTTTATCATCGTGTACTGTTTTAAGTGACCTGACACGTCGCTATTACACGTTGATAGAGCCCCTAGGATTCTTGCTTGACCACCAGCAGTATGAGGGCGATCATATAAGTGGGAGCTGGGGTCTATAAGCTTATCCTTAAAAGGTCCCTAGTCGTGGGAGTTTCGAGACTGGGCATCGATACTCCATTAGTAGACTAGTGTATACAGTCGAGACCCCGACGAGGGGCGGTGGCCGGTCTCACAAGCCACTGGTGTCAGTTGGATCACCTAAGATGTATACAGGTGCTCATTTGGTTATGAGTACACCGGACAGGACTCGTCGGGAACATGCTAGTTGGTCATATACCAGACGTCAGATGGCAGTTCCCTGGTGACATGTGTGCAGGTTAGTTCATCGACCTGGGGATCGTCATTTGTCTCGTGTGAGTTCCCACTGTACTTTGATTACTACCCTACCACGGCTCAAAGGAGTCGTGCAAACAGGTTTTAGTTGGGTACAGTCCCGAGCCACATGGAGGCAGTGAGCGTATCTTCAGGGGTTCGTCTCTCCTGGTATTGGGGGTGAGATCGTGCTGTGTCTAGGAGAGCCATTACACAAAGTCCTTGGCCAAGGCAAGGAGATTTACTGGTAGGTATTCCAGTAGTATCTCAGGGTGTTCTGGGCTACACTCCGACACGACTTGTACCGCTTTTGGGGGTCTGACTTTTACCAACCCCCTAGGCCCGCCATGCGATACTCATAGACGAACGGACCGGACTGCACGGATATTGTCACTGACAGGCTCAGTTGGGTGTCGGGGTGAGCTTCCTCATCGACGTCCCTTTTAGTCAGTACCTGGTAGCCCGTTACGTATTGGCTTATACCTCTGACGTGCTAGTGGTTAAATCCACAACCAAGGTGTTGATGAGTCTTTAGAGTCCCCCACATTCAGTTACTCAGCTTTCGGGCGAAAGGTTGTAGAGGCCGTATGGAGATATGGCAAGGTCCGATCAGATACGTGCGGTATTGCACGGATCAGGATCGGACAGTCTGTACTATAGGCCGTATGCATATATGGCAGGGTTTGATCAGATACGTACGGTATTGCACGGATCAGGATCGAACGGATATTACTAGCCGGTTTTGGTATAAGCCGGATTCTAGTATAGTACAGTGTAGATTTTGTCTCATTGCATTTGTATTTCGGTCGAAATACAGATGCGGGTGTGTATGCACAGTATCGGGGTTTTTCCTGTAATTTATTACGGGACCAGTTTTCTGGAGTTGCCAGTTTGCTTTCCGTTTCGGCCGATTTCCATTGTTCCGTTCATTGGCCGAAGATTGGTGGAGAAGGGCTTATTTGCATTGTTGCAAATAGGCTTTTGTGGAGGGGGTTCTTTGCATCATGATGGTTTTCATGATGAGCACCATCATTGACTTCTCCTTCTCATGATGGATTGACTTTGGTTATGTTGATGGTTGTTTTGAGTGTTGGACTTACCTAGCTATCATTTCTTCACATCATAACTTGACACTCCCTTGTATGATGGTTCAACCACTCCCCCATGACCTTTCTTTTTCTCTCTCCAATCACACAAAAGAAAATGGGGGGCCGGCCACTTTTGGGGGAAGGTTTTTTGATTCATTTGGTAGTGTGGTATTTTTCTTCTCATGTTTGCTAGAAAAGTTCTCTAGCTCCTTTCCAAAAGGGTTCCTCTCTTTTCCTCCACAAAATGGCACAACTCCAAACCCCAAAATGAGACAATAGCTCACTACACATTCTACAGCGAATCTTAGGCACGTCGAGTAGCCGGCTTCGTGCCCGAGTTGCCTCGGCATTGAGGTGGGAGCCCGTAAACAAAGTTGGCGATGTGGTGTACTTCCGGCGACGAGGAGGAGACGGGACATTCCGCAGGAGATTGGGACTATGACGAGAAGACCGGAGGACTTGGATCGTCGGTATATCTCTAACCCATCTTCTAGTTAGCTTAGACTTGTTAATGGTTACGATCCGGGTGTTTAGTGCGCGGTGGTGCCGGTTTGGTAAGTCCGCAAAAATTTAAGTTATTCACCGCTTCCGCATTCCGGCGTCGGATTGACGGCCGGGGCGCCGCCGTGCACTTACAGTGGTATCAGAGCCTCCCCATTAACTTAGTCTAGCTTTGTGTAATGTGTTTGCATTTCCGATCGATCAAAAAGTTCCAAAACCCGTATTGCCTTCGCATCAGTTTCTGTCGAAATTTTTTGGAGTCTAAAAATTTTTCAGGTGGTCTCAGAATGATGTGCAGGGAGTTATAAGAACACTGAAAAAATTTCGTATCACGATCCCTCCATACGACCGCGGAAGGGCGGCCAAAACCCTCTTCTGGCCGCGCTTCCGCCGCAAGTTTGTGGGCTCGTGTGATTATTTTTTTGCAGTGGGCTTATGGGCTTATTTCAGGGGTTTTGGGATATTAAATTTGGGCCAATTGTTTCTGTGAGTGCTACAGTTTTCTTTGGGGCCCACTTGTTAATTGTTTGATCAATCGGAAATTTTTAAACACATTTTTCACAGTATTTACATTATATCTGCGACCGTGAAAGTCACTCGATCGGTAAATCCGGTCTAACTGCTATAGCCCGGTTAGACGGATTTGCGAACGTGACTTTCACGTTGATGTTCTATGTTTATGCTGTGATATTGCGGATCGGTCGTAGGGATAGCCTGGATGCAATGCTAGTACAGTTGTGGTTGTATTATGTACATTTGATATTGCGGGGCGAGCGTCCGACATGTGGACTGCCGTCACTGCCTGATTGTATTATTCTTTTGGGGCACGACCTGGTTGCGGTCGATGTACCCGGTGTATGTATATTTTACTTTCTGTACTAGGATTGCCCCGCGGAGGGGTGCACGGATAGCCGGGTTCTAGAGGGCAACAAGCCCGCATCTCATGGCATTGAGACGGAGGGGGCTTCACTCTAGGATTGGCAGGCTATTCGCCGCACTCGTAGGGGGTACAGGTTGACCCAGGAGGGGTGCCCAAGTTGCCGGATTCCGTGGAGTGCTGGGTGGTCCATTCACGGAGCTGAAGGGGGCTGCCTCGCTTCAGGTTTTGGCGGGTGACTTGCAGCGCCCGTAGGGGTCTAGGATTTCATTGCACAGGCTATCCACACGACCAGGGGAACGTCGGGTTTCAGCAGTGGCTCTGTGAAACCCGGGGATCCCAGATATCTGTATTGTTTCTGTGATGCTGTTCATTCTCTGTGATGTTGCATTTCTTTCACGCCTTGAGCGAAATACTATATATTGGTATATATATTAGTAGATGTCGTATATGTTTTGCATCCGCGCTAGTCCAGTCCCCGCTCTGTCGTTAGTAAGCTAACCTAACGGGTAATGACGGGACCCAGTGGCGAATGCGGATGGCATATACGTACATCAGTATATTTTCGTTCTTTTTGGTGTGATCAATTGATGGGACTGCATTGATTCGGATCAATGCAAGTTAAAACAAACCTAATCTGATGTTGTTGGAACACTTTTCAAAAAGCTGTTATTGCAAGGACGTTCTCTTTTGTTTTGCATCGTGGTATTCAGTTGGAATATCCTGCTCCTCAGTCGACGAGGCAAGGGCCGAGATCCCTTCACCGGGAGTGACCCCTTGGACAGAAGTTTGCGTCAGGGCATTAACTTCACTATAGCCGATTGCTTTTGCTTTGCACCGTGGTATTCATTTGGAATATCCTGCACCCCATTCTACGGGGAAAGAGCCGAGATCCCTTCATCGGGAGTGACCTCTTTAGCAATGGTTTTCGTCACTATATTTTTAAAAGCTATCCGTTCCTTCAACGATATCAAGTTCATTACGTTAAAGGTTTTCGCCAGAAACCATTCGTAGCCCTCCGTCGTTTCATATGGGTGGTCAATAGTATTCAAGCTGTGTTTGTTGGCCTTAGTCAAGGCACAGTGTTTGGTAGCTGTTGGGTGTTCATATGCTGCATAGATAGATGCGTTGGTTTGGGACAGTCGTATAGCCTTGTTGGCCCTAGTCAAGGGCTTGTACGGGTGGATTCAAATCAACCTGGATAATGACGGGTAGAACTTGACATGTGACTTATGATTTGTTGGCCTTAGTCAAGGTCATAAGAGCATGGGGTAAAAATCACATCGGGAGTTTCAAAAGAACTGAAACTTGCCAGATATGCGCATACCTTCTGGAGTGTGGTAGCGTGAGCGGATTCCGTCACGTTATCATGTGATGATAGTTGGATCCCGATTCCAACTGATGAGTTAGTTTACTCCTCGGGTAACCCCGACTAATTCTTCTTTCAGGTTTGGAGGAGAATTTGAGGTACAGTGGGAGGTTTCCAGATTAGATAAATTGGTGACCATTCTGATCTAGGTTAGAGTGCACGCTGAGTGTTTCTTTTCTCTCTCTCTTTGGCAGCGACCATTGACCCGACCCTAAGACTTTGACTCAGTGACCAAGTTGACCGAACCTTCTTAAACACCGGCTTTTGGATTGTCAGAGTTGCAAACCTCATTGCCACTCCTACTTTTACCCTTTTCTCCAGGACACCCCGTATTACTACGAACGTCCACTTCCATTGGACAAAACCATCGTATGGTTAGATACGAACTCGAAAGAATTTATTCGAGGATGGTTTCCGGTTCTGGAGAAAACGGATAGGATTATTCAGTTGTCTTTTCCTTTTACCCTCTCTCAGGTTACGAGTACTCCTTGGTTTAGGGGTAGTACACCTATTACGCAAATTGGATTGTCTTCTTCCAAACCTTAGGCTGGTGCCGACCGGTAGGGAATGAAGAAAACCAATTAGCATAACGATGGTGTGCAGAAGGTATTAAGTTCAGACAAAGCAAGGGATTAGTAAGAGGGCAAAGTAAATTGCAACAGATATTCACAACCAAACCAAATATTTCGTTACCACTCCCACATCACCTTTGAATTTCTCCAGGACACTCCGTATCACTACGAAGATCCACAGTTTATTTGGATATTCCATCGTATGGTTAAATACGAACTCGAAAGGAACTTGTTCCAGTTCGGGGATGGATTCTGGTTCAGGAGAAATAGGAATAAGATTTATTCAGGTGTCTTTTATCTTCACCTTCTCTCGCATTGCGAGTGCTCCTAGGATTGGGACAGTACACCCATTATGCTTATTGGATAGTCTTCTTCCAAACCATAGGCTGGTGCCGAACGGTAGGGAAGGAAGAAAACCATTTGGCCTAAAGGGGTGTGCAGAAGGTAAAGACTAAAGACATATGAAGGGATTTGGAGAGGTGGCAAAGAATTATACGGTTACAGTCGTGAATCTGGAAGAGGCATTACTAAGAATACCAGGATACCCCATAGAAACATTTCGATGTTTCAGTTTCACTGTGTAATGTTAAAGGAAAACTGATTTCCCGATTAGACACTTGCTCCAGGGTATGTATTTACCAGGTATGATTCTCACATCTGTATGGTTTTACAGATGATGAGTGGGAGTAAGTTATTGGGAATTGGGTGATCATCCTCATTATATCGGGATTCGTTGTAATCGGTGATATTTGAGGAAATCACCTGGGCTGTTTGCCGGTCGGAAAATATTTGGTTTTGAATATCCGCTGTTATGCACCAATTTCAAATTGATATATCTGTACGTCTATTTTCATAGAGTGAGATATACCTTTATGAAATTATGTCTACGACATTTACCTATATCAGTGGATGGTTAGGTAAGGAGCATTAAACAGCGGTGTAATTCTTCTTAACCATAAGTACAGTTTTCAACCTACGACACACAGTGAATGAGTTATCAGACTCAAGGGACTTATACAGAGTATTGTATGTTGTCCAGGGTCCATCAGGACAGAGGGGTTGGTCCTCGTACTACATTCAGTTTACTTATGACTTCTCTAGTTTTTAGACAAGTGTTTCGTGGAAACACAGGGTCCGAATTTGGAGAAGTTATTGGTATTTGAATAGAGTGGAGAACCAGGTGTCACAAGTATCGGGATTCTTCAAAGTGATCGAAGATGTAGATACTTGTGTATGGTGTTCAGTTGATAGTAATGATTAAGAGAACTTGCTTCTCTTTCAGGTTACTCATAATTGGAAATGCTTCCTAAGTTGAGTAACGCTGATCGGCCTCCTTCCATTTAGTTGACATGCACTGGCGACAGTTGCATGATTTGGATCTGGTTCAATTAAATCAGTGCCTCTGTTTCTATATTGGATATAGAACAGTTCATATCTTAACATTGTTAAGGTACGGGGAGTTGTCTGGTTTATGCTTAAAACCAGACACTGGACAACTCAAGGCACGTTTCTGTAATGGCTGTTTGTGGGTTGACCCAAGCTATGACGCGGGTTGACTTTCTACCATTTGGATGAACAATAGAAATATTGTTCTAGACTCGCCACAGTTTTATTAAAAATGGATTTTTTCAGAAAAACAGGAGTGGGAGTATGGTAGAACTGGAAGTGATTCCAGAACCACAAACGATTACTGAAGATTTGATAAGGAACCTAAAGATTCAATCTGGATTGACATTCCATTGGCCACTCCGCAGATAAGGTGGGTAACTTCAGGCACCCGAGAGGCACTACGGTAGCCTCAAGGACGGTGACAGGGAAGTTCTTGTTTACCCATAATTACCATTGCTGTTGTTCCAGGCTGCGAGACTAGGCGGGAGGATGAGTATGGCGTCGTTCTAAACTAGTTTTAGAAGTGTACGTCTATATGACTCTGCCAGAGGGTTGTCGTAGTCAGTGGGAGCAGCGGAAGCATTGGTGGACAGGTAGCTTATGTCTATTTATAGACTAAAGCAGATGTAGCGGAGATAGATCATCTATTTCTGACGTGACAGTCATAGTTTTGACTTCATCAGAATAGGGGATGGATCTGTTGAGAAGGTAGTAGGGTGTGATATCCTGGTATTTGGATGATATACACAGAGTAGGAAAAGAAACTCCTACACTACGATCGGTTATACTTTGGTCGTCACACAGTTGTTTCTCCACAATGGAAATGGATTTTATATCAGACATACTGGTTACTAGATCTATGGTCTTAGATCTAGATTTGGGTGGTTTCCCAATCAGGGTACTTGACAGCATTCTAAGAGTATTTAGGATGGACGACTCCTGGCACGGTAGTGTACCTGCAGGTAATGGAGTCACCCTCTCCAAAGGTGTCTTGCAGACTAAAGGGGAGAGGGACGTGCATGATTGGCAGATCACTTGCTAAGGCAATTGAGTCAATCGTGAGATGTCAAGTACCACACCAGATGTTGTTCTTGCACTAGATGCAATAAGTTGACATTAATCCAATCCTGGAGAAACAGTCGGAAGCAGTTTTAGAACATAAGTGGATGTTCTAGGGATATGATAACGACAGCCTCATTTAGGAGACAGTTATCATTCCAGGCTTCCAAGGTGACATGGACGACAAGAAGGTTGTCAGAGTTATAGTTTTCCTTCTGATGAGGGGCAGTATTTTGGACAGGTGATCCAAGGCAATACTGAGGGAAGCATGGCGCGCAGGATACTGATTGAGTTCAGTTGACGATACAGTCTAAGAAGTTTGGATTTGGAGTTCATTTATGAGCTATGTCCCATCAGACATCCAGACACATTCTAAGACAGGTATTGCTCTTTTCGGGAGATGGCTTTCTCCGCGAACTTGAGATATAGAGAGACATAGAAAGGAACAACTAAGCGGATCCACTCACTGAGGCTATTCCTCGAACGCAATAGTTCCGCAAACGAGCTTTGTGAGACTGACTAGTAGAGGAGTTGGATGTTCGGTATCACACGGGCTGTGAGTATGCGACATCGCAATAATTAGCCTTGAGTGCAAGTGGGAGATTGTTGGAGATAGTGCCCTCAGAGTCAATTATTAGGTCACAGGTACGTGATTGTAATGATTGAGGGAGGACCTATCCCGGTAGGACAGTCTTACTCGAGATGATAGTATGCTATCTGGTTTACCTTTATCATCGTGTACTGTTTTAAGTGACCTGACACGTCGCTATTACACGTTGATAGAGCCCCTAGGATTCTTGCTTGACCACCAGCAGTATGAGGGCGATCATATAAGTGGGAGCTGGGGTCTATAAGCTTATCCTTAAAAGGTCCCTAGTCGTGGGAGTTTCGAGACTGGGCATCGATACTCCATTAGTAGACTAGTGTATACAGTCGAGACCCCGACGAGGGGCGGTGGCCGGTCTCACAAGCCACTGGTGTCAGTTGGATCACCTAAGATGTATACAGGTGCTCATTTGGTTATGAGTACACCGGACAGGACTCGCCGGGAACATGCTAGTTGGTCATATACCAGACGTCAGATGGCAGTTCCCTGGTGACATGTGTGCAGGTTAGTTCATCGACCTGGGGATCGTCATTTGTCTCGTGTGAGTTCCCACTGTACTTTGATTACTACCCTACCACGGCTCAAAGGAGTCGTGCAAACAGGTTTTAGTTGGGTACAGTCCCGAGCCACATGGAGGCAGTGAGCGTATCTTCAGGGGTTCGTCTCTCCCGGTATTGGGGATGAGATCGTGCTGTATCTAGGAGAGCCATTACACAAAGTCCTTGGCCAAGGCAAGGAGATTTACTGGTAGGTATTCCAGTAGTCACTACTACAAATATGGGTTGCTCCTACGGATTTATCCGTAGGGGCAACCCACTGCCCCTACGGATATATCCGTAGGGGCTAAAAAATACCCCGTAGGTGCAAAGGCCGCAGGTGCAAGTTGAGGCCCCGAACGTGCCCCTACGGATAAATTTATGCCCCTACGGATAACTCAGTAGGTGCTATAGCCCCTACGCAGTACCCCGTAGGGGTAATAAAATCATATATTTAATTTTTTTTTTTGAATATATTGTCTGTACCTACGGCTATATCTGTAGGTCCTATTAGTTCCCCTACGGCTACAGCCGTAGGGGATATAAAGTAGCCCCTACAAATATATCCGTAGGGGCCACTCCCAACACACTGCACTGAGATCGGGGGGAAAATATCAGGATAACCTGATATTTTGCCCCTACGGTTATATACGTAGGGGATAAACAGTGGCCCCTACGTACATATCCGTAGGGGCATCCCCAACACCCTGCACTGATATCAGGTGGGAAAATATCAGGTTTCCTGATAGTTTGCCCCTACGGCTAACGCCGTAGGGGCAACATATATACCTACGGATTAATCCGTAGGTACAGTTTGTCTGTATTTTTTTTTAAAAAAGGGCTGCTAGATTTTTTCCCGCCCTGTGCACAATACTATATACATCAATCAAATCATATATTGCAGTATTCATAATCACATCCCACGCATATATATAATATACAAAAGAAACCCAAAAACTGAATATGATATAAATTCAAACCAATATCAATATCGTTTCAAAATGTAGTACAATGTGATATAAATAAATACATGTTTCAAAAAATAAAAACCAAAAATCTACCCTAGTTCGGTCCAGCTCCACCTCCGAATAACGTTAAAATAACGCGCGCCTGCTCCTCGGTAAATACACTCTCCAATGCTACAGATAAGGGAGTCTGAGCGGCATGTGGAGCTGGCGTTGTGGTCTGCGCAGCCGCCGTCGAGGTAGTCGCTTGCGGAGCCGCGGCTGCGGGAGTCTGAGTGGGCGGTGGAGCTACAGGAGCTGTCTGCGGTACCGCAGCCGATGTAGTGGCTTGCGGAGCCGCAGCCGAAGGAGATGCATGTGGAGGCTCGGCCGATCTACCCTGTCGCGTCTGGACATAACGTGTGTAAGAAACGTGTAAGAACTGTGTATTATTCGAATTCGTTTCATTATTAAGTTATTTCGAAACCCTGTTTGGATATCTAGTTTGGAAAAGCGTTGTTTATTTTAATTACATATGTATGTATGATTAATCAAAATTAATTCTAAAACCAAATAAGCTCAAGCTACGTACTAATTATGGATATGTTGATATGTATATAATATGAAATGATATTTTACTATAAAGTAGTATACATACCAGCATCTCCTTCAACTCCTGAACGGTGGCCCTCAAGCTATCCAGTTCCTGATGGACATGCCGGCCACTGGAGACGGAGGAAGTAACCGCCGGGGTGGAGTCCAACCTCATATGGGCCCTGCTGGGGCCCAATCCCCGGCCTCTCTCCCAACCTCCGTGGTGCCCTCCGTGTGCGGCGTCCAGAACTGGGGTCAGCAGCCTCGGATCGTTCTGTCCGGTAAAATCGATCCCCGAGGCCTGGGCCTGCTCAACCACCCGCTCCTACACCCACATTAAGCAGTAAAGTATAAGTATAAAATTTAAACTTGAACCTTCCAAAACTAAAATTTCAAATTTGGGTAGAAAAAATATTAACACTTACGCAGTACTCCTGGGTAGCGACGTCGGGACATCGAAGCTCGCCCGTGGCGGGATCTGTCGAGGTGCCGTGGACGGCAAGATATGCGGACAGCACGCTCGGTGTACCACCTGACGCCACGGTCCGAGCTGTCTGCAATATTAGAAAGTAACTCTTAATATTAGAAATGTTAGAGAATAACTCTTAATATTGCAGAATATTAGAGAATAACTCTTAATTTACCGATAACTCCATGGCTCGAGTAATGTTCCTCGAGCCACCTGTGTAAGTGGGGCGACCCCTCTTCGCCGACTTCCTGTTCTCCGTATTCTGAGCGGCCTGTTTCTGCACAACGCATTAACATTTAGTTTTCTAATTAAGAAACACAAAGAAATAAATTATATCATAAATAATGAATTAAATTTAAAATACATACTCGTTTGCGTTCGGAGTCGAAATAAGCGCACAATATAGGCCATGTCTCTACGTCGACTCTCGCAAACGCCGGAGTAGATAGGAGGGCCGCTCTCTCTGCCTCGGGGGTCGCTATCCACAGGGAGTAGCAGTCGGCCTTCAGCTCATTCCTGTTGTATCGGATCTTGGCCTGCATGTTCTTCATCAGGCCATTGTACAGAGCATGAAGGTCGAGCACCCTCCCCGGGTGATCAGGGTCGGCTACAGGCTGAAAATCGTAATCCAACTGAAAATACAAAAAAACATTGTTATTAGATTGCAAGTGTTAATAATAAATATATTGGATAGATCAAATGAAAATATATATTAATACATACCTGAGCCTGTTCAAAGAAGAGGGCGAATGAGCGCTGGTGCTGCTCGCCCCACTCAACGTGAAGTGGATAGTTCTTCACGATCCGGCTCTCGTCCCCCAAATACCGGCCGAACCTCTCGGCATAAGGACCGGTATAGCGATAGTCAAGGGTAAAAAATAGGGGGAATGCTGCCTCCCCCCTAGCTCTATCAGGCCTCAGCCTATGGGACTGATTCGGGCCTCGAGTCCCCCTCTGGGGGTGGAGAGGCCCTGCGTCTGCACGAAATATCAAGACAATCAATAATAAGACAAAGTTGTATTAAGAATTCAAGTGTGATATATACCTCCGGTGAATAGCGCACGAGCCTGGGCCCGAGCAGCAGCACGAGCGGGACGATAGTTCCTCCGGTGAGGAACAACCGGGGTCCCGGACGCATCCCCTCCAACTGTAAAATAAACATCGACGCTAAATCTCCATGAAGTTCATATTTATTCTATAGAGCATATGTAAAATAAATAAATATTTTAAATTTATTCATACTAACCTGCAGACGATGCGGAGGGTATGGAAGCGGCAGGAGTGGCCCCTGTGGAAGGTGTGGACGCACCACCTATAATTAGACAATTAAAAATAGATTTTATAAGTAATTGCAAAAAGAATGTGTAGATCAATAATATAACGTTCTAAATCAATATGCATGCACTATAGGACATATAAACATACCCGCAGGTGCGGTGGTGTCACCACCTACAGCTAGACAATAATAAAAATTGCTAAGTAAGAGCAAAAGGAATGTGTATATTTATGATATAGCATTCTAAATCAATATACATACACTATATGATATATAAACATACCTGGAGGAGCGGGGGTGGCCTCTGTCCCAGATGTGGACGCATCACCAACAACTAGACAATCAAACATTGACAATATAAGTAATTTTTACATAAACATGCATGAATATCTGTAATATTACATTCAAAATGGATATGCGTGCAGTATACCTGGAGGTGTGGCCAAATCAACACGGAAGGAGGCATCCGAAGGGGTCTCCGATCTGGGTGCAAGACCGGCCCTCTGAAGCTCCCTACGGAGCTCTCCGGGCGGCAGAACCGCTCTGCCTCTGCCTCTGCCGCGGCTGGAGCTCCTGCCGCCCCTCGCTGCTCCCGACATCGTCATCAAATCTAGATAAACGGTTCGTGGACGCATTAGACAATCATTAAAAGTATTGACTATATATGATCTAGAGCGTAAAATGTGAAGTAATAATATAACATTACTGATAACCTTTTTCGTTTCGTGGGCGCATCATACATATCTACTTGGATTTCATCGTCGATGTCATTTCTAACCCACGTAACTTCATGATCGGTCGAAGACAACCCGTCCTTCGAAACAGACGGTCGGAGCACTTTAAGCCTTCTCTCTTCTTCGTCCTCATCGCTGTCCTCGTATTCTGGGACATCGTAGACATCTCTAGGTTTCCATCGACATACAACACTCCACCCCGGATGCTTCAAGCACTGTGAGTAGTATACTTGGAACGCTTGGTTCGGAAAGATAAACGGATCGTCCTGACCGTAAAATCGAAGTGTGTTCACACTTGTCAATCCATATTCATCTTTCCAGGTCCCAAGACTGCTTCTCCACTTGTCTGTATCGGTTCGCGGATCGTACCAAGTACAGTGGAATATATAAAAGGGTTCTGATCGTCCGGGATAGTGGATGCCGAGTATACAATTTAAGTACCCATAGTAAATCACACCGTCCGATCCTACCGTCGCAATCCCACTGTTCTGAGTGATTCTAGATGTTTCTATGTCCTTAACTTCGAATTTGTATCCAAGGACACCAAATCCTTTGTAATGTGCAACTTCCATACTAGGAAATTGAGCTAAACATCTTGAATCACTCTCAAATGATGCAGACAAGTTCGGATCGTGGATCTAACAAAACAAATTTTACGATAAATACAGAACGATACAAGTTTAGATTAAAACCGATAGCAATAAAATGTAATTCGAATAACTTACATGCTCTGTGACCCAATCACAAAAATTATCCTGATGGTATTTTTCCAAACGCTCTTCGTTCCAATCAGGATGCCCCTCACGTACCTCGATAAAATGAGTTCTGTTTTCGACAAATAATTGTGACATTAATATTATGTCATTTCATACACAAACACAGATATAACAATTAATCCAAAAAAACTTACTCTCTAATTTGTTCAAGACATACGCAATTAAGCAAGATAAACCGGTATATCTTGTTGATAAACATAGTGTCTACCCTCTTATACTCGGCTTTACCATATGGCCCGTCTTGAATTCTTCGTGGTCGGTTAAGCCTTGTCTCAATGTTCTCGTCCAGATAGCGGGAACAAAATGTGGTTGCTTCATCAAGAAGATAACCTTGCATGATAGAACCCTCTGGTCGATTTTTATTGCGTATATACTTCTTAAGAGTGTAAAGGTACCTAATGAGAATATGTTGAATAAATAAACACGGGCATACATGACAAAAATAAATTTATAAATTGCGCGAAACGAAAAATTTAACGTACCTCTCGACGGGATACATCCATCGATATTGTACCGGTCCGGCTAATTTCGCCTCAGTTGCAAGATGAACCGTCAAGTGTATTATGATATCGAAGAATGACGGTGGGAAAATACGCTCAAACTTGCAAAGTATCAACGCAATAGAATTTTCTAGTTTATCCAGCGTCGCAACCTCCAGCGTTTTAGCACACAACTCCCTGAAAAAACAACATAGGTCGTTGATTACCAGACCAACCGAGTCGGGGAGAGAAGTCCTGAGGGCTAATGGAAGAAGGTGCTCCACGATAACATGGTGGTCATGACTTTTCAGCCCATCGATCTTGCCCTTCACAATTTTTATTTTCTTGCTGAATGATCCTGAGAAGCCTGTGGGGACTTTCAAATCATGCAACACCTGCAGGAATCTTTTCTTCTCCAGTTGTGACATATGATAAGCGGCATTGGGAAGTACAAACTTGCCCGGTTTACCCGCTACCGGTTTAGGGTGCAGTTCACTTCTTATTCCCCACTCTTGTAGATCCATCCGGGCATTCATGTTGTCTTTCGATTTCCCGTCTTTACACAGAAGCAAGTTAAGTATGTGCTCTGATACTCCCTTCTCTATATGCATGACGTCCAGACAATGACGCACTGAATTTGTAGACCAGTACGGAAGCTCGAAGAAAATGCTTAACTTGTTCCAATATTGTGGTTTGACCTGTCTCGTCGGATCCATCCCGAAGGTCACGTTATTGTAACCATCCCATTTAGCAGTCACGTCCTCTCCGGACAATGGGGATGGAGGCCCAAGAAGCTCCTGATGACCATCAAAGTGAACCGTGTCTAACCTATAGGGATGGTCTGGAGGCAGAAAACGTCGATGGCCGCAATAACAAACCTTCCTGCTAAAATTCAAAAATTTTGATGTTGTGTGTTCATGGCAATGAGGACATGCTTTGTGACCATGTACGGACCAACCTGAAAGCATTCCATACGCAGGAAAGTCATTAATTGTCCACATTAAAGCCGCACGCAGTATGAAGGTTGTATTTGTGTTTGAATCATATGTCTCTACACCATCAATGAACAAAGTTTTCAGCTCCTCAATCAGAGGTCGGAGATAGACGTCGATATTGTTCCCCGGTGAGTTTGGTCCGTCGATAAGAAGAGGCATCATAAAGTATGATTGGTCCATAGCCAACCAAGGCGACAGATTATAAATTATCATTACAACGGGCCATGTACTGTGACTTCCAGCCATATAGTTGAATGGGCAGAAGCCATCGGCAGCCAGTCCGAGCCGGACATTGCGAGGATCGCTACTGAATATTGCGTGCCTCCTATCGAAATCCTTCCATGCCGGTGAATCTCTTGGATGGCTCATTTTTCCATTTTCGCTTGGAGGAGCACGGTGATGCCAAATCATTGCCTCGGCTGTTTTCTTGCACCTAAATAGCCTCTGTAGCCTCTGTGTTATGGGAAAATATCGTGCTATCTTCACAGGTATATCAGGCTTCTTATCAGAATCTTTCGGCTTATACCTGGCCTCTCCGCATGTTGGACACTCTTTCAAATCTGAATTCTCTTTCCGGTACAACACGCAATTTTTAGGACATGCTTGAATCTTCTCGCACTTTAGACCCAAATCAGACATCATTTTCTGGGCTTCGTACCAGCTTTCGGGCACATTATTTCCCGGAGGCATAGAATCTTTCAAGAACGAAAGAAGCATTGTGAATGACTTGTTGCTCCATCCATTTAGGCACTTAATTTGGAAAAGTTGGACGAACCATGATAGGGTGGAATACTTCGCATTCTCATAAATTGGTTTCCTAGCATCATTCATGAAATTTTCATATTTATCCGCACGCGGTCCTTGACCGGAAGGAATGTCATCTTCGGTACGAATAGATTCACCTAGGGCAGCCTCTACCATATCCTCCATTTCTTCTGATGGAAATAAATTTCCGTATCCTGCCGTATTACCGAATTCTTCTTCTTCTCCTGCCGCATTATCGTGTTCTCCTTCTTCTACCGCAGTACTGCATTCTTCTCCTTCCCCGTGATATTTCCAAATTGAATAAAGTCTAGTAAACCCATATTTTACAATATGAAGCTCTGCCAATTCTACCTTCCGCCAGTACTTATTGCCACATCTATCACACGGACAAAGAATCTTCTCTATTATGATCTTATTATGTGCTCGTGCAAATTCAAGGAAAGCAGCAACTCCTGCGACAAACTTAGATTGCATACGTTGTTTCCAATCCACATACATCCAGTCCTTAACTCTGACGTACTCATGGGCCATGTTAGACTGAATAACATATAAATTGTAGGTTATGCTGACTATATTGAGAAATATAAGAACGGGATAGTTACTGACAAAGAAGAAAATTCATGTATATGCTTTGTGTGTGCGTTTGTCGTTGAAAAGAATAAATTATCGCACGTTATGTTGACCGATAGACGGGGACTAAGTGGCGCTTTTAGTTTCATATATGGGTATCGATGGGAATATGAAGGTTTCATATTATCATATATTGGTTTTAACCCGAACATTTCGAGTCGCTCTCTGATTATGCGTTTGTATGTATGTGTTCCGGCTGTCGGGGGTAGGCTTCTATCCCATTAAGAATGTATAGAGCGAACGCCCATCACTTGTGCTTTCAACCGTTTCGAGTAAATTTCGGCAGCACCTCCCCGCTGTTCTCCGAATACACTGTAATAGAATAGATAATCATTTCAAAGCTGAGAAACAACGTTGAAATGAACATCTAATCTATCTTTGTACACGGAGAACCAGCGGAAAGGTACCGACGAAATATCTCGAAACGGATGAAAACACAAGTGAATGAAGGCGTTTGCTTTATACATTCTTAACTTGTCCACACGGGACAAATCTATGGGTTACCATACGATTGAATTTTCTCGTCGCGTAGACTATACGACGGTTGTTAGTATCGAGCTATACTGTCCGATATTTAACAACCTTCGTATAGTTCTAGGTCACGACGAGCATCGCACGTATGTTAACCGATAGACGGGGACTAAGTGGCGCTTTTAGTTTCATATACGGGTATCGATGGGAATATGAAGGTTTCATATCATCATCGAGTATCATATATTGGTTTTAACCCGAACATCTCGAGTCGCTCTCTGATTATGCGTTTGTATGTATGTGTTCCGGCTGTCGGGGGTAGGCTTCTATCCCATTAAGAGTGTATAGAGCGAACGCCCATCACTTGTGCTTTCAACCGTTTCGAGTAAATTTCGGCAGCACCTTCCCGCTGTTCTCCGAGTACACTGTAATAGAATAGATAATCATTTCAAAGCTGTGAAACAACGTTGAAATGAACATCTAATCTATCTTTGTACACGGAGAACCAGCGGAAAGGTACCGACGAAATATCTCGAAACGGATGAAAACACAAGTGAATGAAGGCGTTTACTTTATACATTCTTAACTTGTCCACACGGGACAAATCTATGGGTTACCATACGATTGAATTTTCTCGTCGCGTAGACTATACGACGGTTGTTAGTATCGAGCTATACTGTCCGATATTTAACAACCTTCGTATAGTTCTAGGTCACGACGAGCATCGCACGTATGTTAACCGATAGACGGGAACTAAGTGGCGCTTTTAGTTTCATATATGGGTATCGATGGGAATATGAAGGTTTCATATTATCATCGAGTATCATATATTGGTTATAACTTGAAAAACGTGCCGTTGAAACAAATTATTGTTCTCCACCTTGCACTCTCTTAACAATGGTACATGCATTAAACATGTAGAGCTATCTATAACAACTCTAAAGTTTCACCTGTTGGGTTCAACAGAAAGGTTTTTGATATAACAAACACAATCTTCCTCAATTTTTCCCTTGAATCGATGTGAAATTAATAGTGTCCATATGACACAATGGATATATTTTCTACACAAAAGGAAAAAGGCAAACAATAATAAAGCAATTATAATTCTATCAAGTATCCATACTGAAAAAGAATAAATAGCAAACTAAAAATTAATCACTAATGAAAAACAAACAAAAGTGCTTATTATTATACTTCAGAGGTTATAAGTGCTTGATCCCCATAGTACATAGGCTGTATCCGCAATTAACCCTTTTCTATATACTTGAGTGTATAGAATTTCTAAAAGTTACACACGGTTTTTCTAAATCCAATTCTTTCCTTTCACTACAAAACCCTTTATATTTTCTAATAGGTACCAAGAACTTTCAAAGTTTTTGGATATGCACAAAAAGAAAGTATCGCCAATAAGATTGACATAACCCAAATGACTTTGACCCATTACATATAAATGTCATGGTCTTTCAATATTTATCAAACAAATACCATAGACTTTGTTTGTTACAAATAAATACCATGAAGTTTTAACGTTTCACATAATTTTCATAGATTTTGTTGTTTACAAATACATACCATTGACCTCCAACGTTTTCCAGATAAATACCATGAATTTTGTTGTTTACAAATAAATACATGAACTTTCAGCGTTTTTTAGATAAATCCCATAGACTTTCATGGACCATTTTCTCATATAAAAATCATGGACTGTGTTATTCACAAATAAACAGTATCGACTTTCACTATTTTCCAGATCAATCCCCTAAAATTTCACCTTTTTAAGCCTAACCCAGCCCCAGCCGAACCCCAACCCAACACCAAACCCTAACCCGGCCTAACCCTAACCCCAACCCAGCCCCAGCCGAACCCCAACCCAACACCAAACCCTAACCCCAACCCAGCCGGAGCCGAACCCCAACCCAACACCAAACCCTAACCCCAACCCAGCCCCAGCCGAACCCCAACCCCAACACCAAACCCCAACCGAACCCTAACCCTAACCCTAACCCCAACACCAGTCGAACCCCAACCGATCGAACCCGTACCCTAACCCTAATCCTAACCCTAACCACAACCGATACCTAACCATAACCCTCATCGCTACCCTAACATCATTAAAATAATGTTTAACTAACCTGTAGGCTAGGCGGTGGAGGAGACGACGGAGACGCAATCGGCGACGACGAGGGCGGTGGCGATGACGAGATCACTACAGGCGGTGGCGACGACGATTCGGCCGGCGGTGGCGACGACGAGATCACTGCAGGCGGTTGCGACGACGATTCGGCCGGCGCTGGCGATGACGAGAACGGCGATCGGCGGGAACGTCAAGGTTTGGGGATTTGGGTTCGCGCGTAAATTAAAGGAAATAAGAAATAATCAGCGTAGGGAACGATTACTTAAATCGCTATTTAGTTGTCCCTACGGATATACCCGTAGGTACTTGGTTTGCGCCACCGTAGGGGCAAAAAACACTTTAAGATTTAATAATTTTTAAATAAATATTGAACGACCGTAGGGGCAACCACTTTGCCCTACGTATTAATCCGTAGGGCCAAACTTTTATTGCCCCTACGGATGATATTATCCGTAGGGGCAACCCATTATTTTACTAGTGAGTATCTCAGGGTGTTCTGGGCTACACTCCGACACGACTTGTACCGCTTTTGGGGGTCTGACTTTTACCAACCCCCTAGGCCCGCCATGCGATACTCATAGACGAACGGACCGGACTGCACGGATATTGTCACTGACAGGCTCAGTTGGGTGTCGGGGCGAGCTTCCTCATCGACGTCCCTTTTAGTCAGTACCTGGTAGCCCGTTACGTATTGGCTTATACCTCTGACGTGCTAGTGGTTAAATCCACAACCAAGGTGTTGATGAGTCTTTAGAGTCCCCCACATTCAGTTACTCAGCTTTCGGGCGAAAGGTTGTAGAGGCCGTATGGAGATATGGCAAGGTCCGATCAGATACGTGCGGTATTGCACGGATCAGGATCGGACAGTCTGTACTATAGGCCGTATGCATATATGGCAGGGTTTGATCAGATACGTACGGTATTGCACGGATCAGGATCGAACGGATATTACTAGCCGGTTTTGGTATAAGCCGGATTCTAGTATAGTACAGTGTAGATTTTGTCTCATTGCATTTGTATTTCGGTCGAAATACAGATGCGGGTGTGTATGCACAGTATCGGGGTTTTTCCTGTAATTTATTACGGGACCAGTTTTCTGGAGTTGCCAGTTTGCTTTCCGTTTCGGCCGATTTCCATTGTTCCGTTCATTGGCCGAAGATTGGTGGAGAAGGGCTTATTTGCATTGTTGCAAATAGGCTTTTGTGGAGGGGGTTCTTTGCATCATGATGGTTTTCATGATGAGCACCATCATTGACTTCTCCTTCTCATGATGGATTGACTTTGGTTATGTTGATGGTTGTTTTGAGTGTTGGACTTACCTAGCTATCATTTCTTCACATCATAACTTGACACTCCCTTGTATGATGGTTCAACCACTCCCCCTTGACCTTTCTTTTTCTCTCTCCAATCACACAAAAGAAAATGGGGGGCCGGCCACTTTTGGGGGAAGGTTTTTTGATTCATTTGGTAGTGTGGTATTTTTCTTCTCATGTTTGCTAGAAAAGTTCTCTAGCTCCTTTCTAAAAGGGTTCCTCTCTTTTCCTCCACAAAATGGCACAACTCCAAACCCCAAAATGAGACAATAGCTCACTACACATTCTACAGCGAATCTTAGGCACGTCGAGTAGCCGGCTTCGTGCCCGAGTTGCCTCGGCATTGAGGTGGGAGCCCGTAAACAAAGTTGGCGATGTGGTGTACTTCCGGCGACGAGGAGGAGACGGGACATTCCGCAGGAGATCGGGACCATGACGAGAAGACCGGAGGACTTGGATCGTCGGTATATCTCTAACCCATCTTCTAGTTAGCTTAGACTTGTTAATGGTTACGATCCGGGTGTTTAGTGCGTGGTGGTGCCGGTTTGCTAAGTCCGCAAAAATTTAAGTTATTCACCGCTTCCGCATTCCGGCGTCGGATTGACGGCCGGGGCGCCGCCGTGCACTTACACGAATGGCATAAGCGTACGTCATATTTTGGTTGTTTTCTGCAATGGTAGGATTAAATGATAGGACGCATTAAAAGAACTAATGCAAGAAAATAAACCAAGTAAAAGTCGATTGGAACACTTTGAAAACCACTCGGTTCTTTTCAAAACCAAACTTTTAAATGCGGAGCTTGAACCACTCCTTTTTAAAAGCTATCTCGTTCCATCGATTATATCAAGTTCACTAGGTTCACGGTTTTGCCAAAACCATTTGTAGCCCTCCATCATTTCAATTAAATATTCGGTAGTATTCAAGCTATGTATTTTGACCTCACGCCAAGGCATAGTGATTGGTAGCTGCCGGATATTTATCTGTTGCATAGATAGAATGCGTTGGTTTGAGACAGTCGTACTGCCATTTTAGCCTACGTCAAGGGTAGATACGGTTGGGTTCAAATTAACCTGGATAACGATGGGAAGAACTTGACATGTGACTTATGACATTTTGACCTCACGCCAAGGTCAGCATGGGGCAAAAATCCACATCGGGAGTTTCATAAGTACTGAAACTTGCTAGCGCTGCATACCATTTGGAGTGTGATAATTCTGGTAGGATTCCTTCGGTTTTATCACGCGATGATATTTGGATCCCGATCCTACTGTGAGTATATGCTACTCCTCGGGAAATCTCTCACTTAACGATCAATGCTATAAACCTAGTAGGTGTCTAGAAAGGTGTTAGCGAGGCTACGCACATAGGGAAAAGAGGTTACTTAATTAAGGAACTTCGCGAAAGCGTTGGAAAACCTCCCTCGAAGTACCGACACTGGCCTGGCTGAACGGTTAAGCAAGTATTCTACGGTGAGATTGATCCCGACTAATTCTTCCTTTATGGTTTGAGGAGGGATTCGAGAGACAGTGGGAGCCATCCTGTTTAGACAAACTAAAAACCACTCTGAACTTGCAAGAGCATCGTGCTAAAGTGTTTCTTTTCTCTCTCCTAATTGCAGCGACCAATCAAGATGACCGGACTTAAGTTATTACTAGATAAAAACATACTGACAGGGCCAAACTACAAAGATTGGCTCAGGAATGTCAAAATGGCAATCACTTATGACAAGTTGGGGTATCTTCTTACCACCAAAGCTCCCCCTGTCCCAGGTCCCAAAACCAATGTCGTAGATAGGGAAATCTATAAGACCTGGGAAATAGATTGCGCGAAGGCCAAATGCCTCGTGCTTGCCTCTATGGACAACGAACATCAGAGGAGGCACGAGAATATGGATCTTGAATCCATATTTCTTCATACAAAAGAACTGTATGGAGAGCAATCTCGTATCGCCAGATACGAAGTGTCGAAGAAGTTGTTTTCGGCAAGATTGGCCGTCGGATCATCGGTAGCGGAACACGTGCTTAAGATGATTGGCTACAAAGAGGATCTCGCGGAACTTAGGACCACGTTGGAGAATGAGCTCTATACGGACTTGATTCTCCGGTCCCTTCCTTCCACTTATGCCCAGTTCATCCTGAACTTCAACTTACAGGAAAAGGAAGTTGAACTTTCAGAGCTCCTCAACATGCTAAGGAGTGCAGAGGGCACCCTACAGAAAGGTAGGGAAACATCCACTTTATTTGTAGGAGGATCTTCCTCTTCTAAGTCCAGGGCGAAAGCCAAGGGAAAGAAGAAGAAAGCCCCCGCCAAACCAAAGGGCGGTGTTAGTAAAGTGGATACGAAAGGAAAGGCAAAAGCAACAAAGGTAGCGGGGAAGCTTGTGGGGAAAGAAAAGTGCTTTTACTGTCACAAGAGTGGACACTGGAAACAGGATTGCAAGGCTTGGAAGGCCAGAACCCAGGATCTGAAGCGAGTTGCGGCTTCAGCTTTAGGTGTGTATGTTATTGAAAACTGTCTATCAATAAACTCTACTTCCTGGGTATTGGATACCGGATTAGGATCTCATATCTGTAATTCTTTGCAGGCGTTGAGAAAGCGTAGGTTTTTGAAGGCAGGTGACATGACCCTCAGAGTTGCAAACGGAGCTAGCATAGATGCTGCGGCCGTGGGGGACTATCACCTGGGAATGTCAGATGGACATGTTTTGGTTTTACGTAATTGCTTTTTTGTACCCAACGCAACTTGTAATATCATTTCTGTATCTTTGATTTCTAAAGAAGGTTATGAATTTGCGTTTGTAAGTAATGTTGTAAACATTCACCTTAATCAAGTTCTGATTGGGTCAGGTACATTGAGCAATGGTATATACGTATTAAATCAACCACGGATTTTCAATGTCCAGAATACACACAAAAGAAAGTCTCCAGAAATCAATCAGGCTTTCTTATGGCATTATAGACTCGGTCACATAAATGAGAGAAGGTTGACGAAGTTACATACAGAAGGATATTTGGATCCGTTCGAATATCAATCATATGCAACTTGTCAATCTTGTCACAAAGGAAAGATGACAAAGACTCCGATTCACTGGACATGGAGTAAGAGCAAGCGAGCTCTTGGGACTCGTACACAGCGACGTGTGCGGTCCAATGTCTACACATGCACGAAGCGGTTATTCTTACTTCATTACTTTTATGGATAACTTTTCAAGGTACGGTTATGTCTTCTTAATGAAACATAAATCCGAGGCCTTTGAAAAATTCCAGGAATACAAGAATGAAGTAGAAAAACAAACAGGCAAAAGTATCAAGGCACTGAGATCTGATCGAGGTGGTGAATACTTGAGTGCTGAATTCCTGGATTACTTAAAAGAGAATGGAATTCTCTCTCAGCTTACTCCTCCATACACTCCGTAACATAACGGTGTATCGGAGAGATGGAACCTAACCCTATTGGATATGGTACGGTCCATGATGAGTAACGCTGAGTTACTGCGATCATTCTGGGGATATGCGCTAGAATCAGCTGCATACCTTTTGAACCGAGTTCCCACTAAGACTGTGCCTACCACACCATATGAGTTATGGAGTGGGCAGAAACCCTATCTTCAATACCTGAAGATTTGGGGATGTCCAGCTTTTATCAAAAAGCATCATGCAGACAAACTCGAGGCACGCTCAGTACTGTGCAAGTTTGTGGGATACCCAAAGAACACCAGGGGGTATCTTTTCTATTACGCAGAGGAACAAAAAGTCCTTGTTTCTCGTAATGCCCACTTTCTGGAACATCAGTTCTTAGAAAAGGAAATAAGTGGGAGCGCAATAGAACTGGAAGAAATTCCAGAACCACGAGCTATTACTGAAAGCTTAGTAGAACCAGAGGGTTCGAAAGATCAGGACATTCCAACGCCACTCCGCAGGAGTAGTAGGCAGTCTCATCCGCCCGAGAGATACTACGGTTTTCTCATAGACGAGGATAGAGAGGATTGCATCATAGATTGTGATGAGCCCACTAGCTTCCAGCAAGCCATTCAGAGCGTTGACTCGGTAAAATGGCTGGATGCAATGCGGACCGAAATGGAGTCTATGTACACCAACAAAGTATAAACGTTGGACATTGCTCCAGATGGGGTAGAACCCGTAGGATGCAAGTGGATTTTCAAAAGGAAGATTGATGTAGATGGACAGGTCGAGACCTATAAAGCTAGACTTATTGCAAAGGGTTTTGCAAAGACTTGGTTTGGACTATGACGAAACCTTTTCTTCAGTGGCTATGCTGAAATCCATTCGGATCCTTCTTGCCATTGCTGCCTTCCACGATTATGAGATTTGGCAGAAGGACGTAAAGACCGCTTTTCTAAATTGAAATTTAGAGGAGTGTGTCTATATAGACCAGCCAGAGGGTTTCATTCAGAGTAGGAGCAGCGGAAAGGTGTGCAAGTTTCTTAAGTCCATTTATGGACTAAAGTAGGCATTGCGGAGTTGGAACATCTGTTTTGATGAGACGGTCAAGGAATTTGGCTTTATCAAAAATCCAGATTAACCATGCATCTATAGTAGATTTGTAGAGAGAACTGTAGTATTCCTCATTTTATACGTGGATGACATTCTCTTGATAGGAAATGACATTCCTATGCTACAATTTGTCAAGGGGTTCTTGTCACACAGGTTCTCCATGAAAGACCTGGGTGATGCCTCATACATTCTGGTAATCCGGATCTACCGTGACAGATTCAAGAGGATATTAGGACTCTCACAGTCCAGGTACATCGACACCATACTGAAAAGATTCAGTATGGAAGATTCCAAGCGCGGTAATGTACCGGCTTGTCACGGGATCACCCTCTCCAAAGAGATGTCTCCCAAGACTGATTTGGAGAGGGATCGCATGTCTATTATACCCTACGCTTCTGTGGTAGGCTCTATAATGTATGCGATGTAGTGTACCAGACCAGATGTGGCTTATGCACTAAGTGTGGTAAGCAGGTATCAGTCAAACCCTGGAGAGAAACACTGGATAGCGGTAAAGAACATTCTCAAGTACGTGAGAATGACTAAGGAGATGTTCTTGGTGTATGGCGGAAAAGACCTCCAGATTGAGGCCTTCGCTGACTCCAGCTTCCAAAGTGATAAGGATGATTCCAAGTCCATGTCGGGTTTTGTCTTTACCCTCAATGAGGGGCGGTGTGTTGGAAGAGCTCCAAACAGGAAACCGTTGCTGACTCGACTATGGAAGCGGAATACATCGCTGCATCTGATGCCGCAAAAGAAGCCGTCTGGATAAGGAAGTAACTTCAGGTGGTTCCGTCCATTGTTGATCGAATACCTCTGTATTACGACAACAATAGGGTTATAGCTTTAGCGAAGGAACCCAGGTCCCATCAGAAATCCAGACACATCTTGAGGCGGTATCACCTGATCAGGGAGATCGTGGATCGCCTAGAGATCGAGGTTCGGAGGGCTGCTTCAGAAGATAGCACTGTAGATCCATTCAAGAAGGCCTTACCCCAGACTCAGTTCGAGCGGCTGATCGAGATGATTGGTCTTCGATACGCCAGTACATGGCCTTAGTGCAAGTGGGAGATTGTTAGTGTATATGCCCTAGAGGCCATTACTGTATCATACTAGTATGTATATTACTTGATGGAAGCTTGGGATATTCACAGTTGTATATACAATCTTGCTCGAAATGGTAGTATGCTACTTGGTTTGTCTCTGCTTTAATATGTACATGTGTTTCTTTTATTATATCACCTATACGCATTAGTGGAGCCCTTAAGATCTTTGCTTGATTACCAGCGTTGTGATGGCAGTCACACTCGTGGGGGCTGGGTAATCCATAAGCACATCCTTATACAGGTCCCTAGTCGTAAGACAATCGAGACAGGGCATCGATACTCCGGAGTAGACTAGCGTATGCGCTTCTCATCCCAGCACGGGAGACGGTCTGTCCTACAGCCCTCAGTACGTCGTACTTGAGATAGTATGCGGGTGCTCGTTAGGTTACGAGTACACTGGACAGGACTCGTCGGGAACTGTTGGTTGGTATTATACCTATCGTCAGTTATCAGTTCCCAGGTGACATGAGTACAGCTTAGTCCGCTGACTTGACACTGTCACTTCGCCTCGAGTGTGTTCCCACTGTACTTTGATTACTACCCTACCACAGCTCAAAAGAGGCGTGCAAACAGGTAGTAGTTGGGTGCAGTCCCGAAGCACTTGGAGGCAGTGACGGTTAGACAGGATTCATCTCTCCCGGTATTGGGGGTTGACATCGTGCTGTGTCCAGGAGAGCCATTACATAAGTAGTCCCTGGCCAGGGCAAGCGAGATATACTGGTAGGTTTCAAGTGTTATCTCAGGGTGTTCTGGGCTACACTCTGACATGACTTGTACCGCTATTAGGGGACTGACGTTTACCGCCCCCTAGGCCCGCCATGCGATGTATCAGACGAACAGACCGGACTGTACGGAGACTGTCATATTCAGGCTCAGTAGGAGTTCAGATGGGTTCACCACGTCAGTCTTCTTATCGGCATCTACCTAGGGACCGTTACGTACAGCTAGTGCCGCTTACGGTCTATGGTTAAACCCACTGCCAGCATAGTGTCGATTCTTTAGAGTCCCATACAGAGAGGTATTCGCCTTTAGGCAAAATGAGTGGAGGTCACATGGTTTTGCGACAGGGTTCGTTCACATCCGCGCACTTGTGCACGTTTGCTGTCCGGACAGCTTATACTAGCGGGCTTTGGTTTAAGCCAGATCCTAGTATATAATTTGGGATTGGTTTTATCTCATTGTATTCGTGTCCCTCGGATCACTGATACCGGTGCGTATGCACAGTTGACTGAGACAGAGGGAGAGGACTTTGATTAGGGTTAATGACCATTGTCAATTTGTTAACCCTAATGCTTATGTGTGTATTATGATTAATTGATTTTAGTTAAATATAATTGTGCATGGTTAGGGTTGTTGACCATTTGACTATCTTGACTTGTTCACTTAGGTTGACATGTTGACCATCATCATTCCATATAAAAGATGCATTTTGATCCTTGCAATTTGCATTTAATGTGAAGTGATAATGGTCATGTCTTGATTAACCAAGACAATTATCTAGCTAATTATCTAATTTACATAATTCACACATATATGTGAGAAAGGTTCATTATTCTCCTCATTCTATCATATAGATTCTCTCTCCTCCTCTTCCTCTCTCTCTAGCTCTCCCCACTCATGACTTGAGAAACACTTGAGCTTGAGATAAACCATTCTAAGAAACTTTCTACTCTCTTCTAAGGTTCTAGGATTAGCACTTCTAGCATCTTAGTTACTTCTAGCTTGAAGTTGAAGCCAAAGGTTGAGGCTCTCGGGTGGATCCTTCTTCGACTAGAGAAGGGGACAAGAAGATCACATCTTTCACTTCAAAGGAGCAAGGAGAGAAGGACATAAAGCCCTAGGTATAACCTTTCTTCCATGTAGCTAAAACTAGTAAGCTTGTCGTTAGTTTTTGTTTAGCAAAGATCCTCCTTTAGTTAGTCCATGTTGCCTTGAGTGATAAAAATCCGATTTTTATACCGTTTCCGCCTCCCCGCAAGCACCGGGGTGGGCAACGTGGACTTACAAAAACTTATGGTCTATGCATGCACGAATAACCAACAACTCTTGACGATTGACGTATAAACGTGAAACGACCGAGATAAAACACAAATACCAATTTCATTTCATTAAAAATCGCAAAACGAATTCAGAAACTTCATAAAATACTTCCAGATTTTACCCTAGATAAAACTAGCCAGTTTTTCATATGTAAAGGGTCTAGTTAATTGATATAGGAACCACAGACCAAGCACGAGGCCTGGTGGTCAGGTCCTGGCCGCAATTTTCGGCCAGAATGCAATTATTTGCGGCCTGGAAGTGGGGGTTGGGTCCAGGGTTTCAATGGTAGCTTCTAGGATGCCCGCTTGTATCTCTGTGTTTGCTAAATAATTTTCCAGGTCCCCGAGTTATAGCAGATATCAATTTCCCTTCACAATTTCCACAAAAATACGATATCGGGGATTTCTAAGTTCACTAATTAGGGTTCTAGTCTCTGGTTTAGTCCAATATATTATCACTAAAGGGGTTGTATGGCCTCTACTAAGCTCAATTACACTACACAACCCAAGGATTACACTACACAACCCTAACTTGAAATTTTCTAACCTCACTAAACATCACTATATCACATCTAAACATGCAAGGACACTAATGTGAATGATATACTATGCTAATGGTAAACAAATTACCTCATTTGGCACAAGTGCCCAAAATCCATCCTTTCTTGGTCCAAAATGCTTGTGAGGAGCTTGTGCATGTTTTTAATGAAATGGGGATGAGGTTTTGATAAGTTTTTGATGATGTTGTCAGGGTTGAAGAGGATGGGGGAGTGAGAAGCAGCCATGGGAGGTGAGGATAGGAAAAATGAGGAGGAAATAATGGAGGAACAAGTGCCATGACCAAGGTTTGACCCCTCACCTCTCTCTCTCTTCTATCTCATGCCCATACCTCTTTTCTTTATTCATTTTCATTTTCTTTTTCTTTTCTTCTCTTCTCTTTTAGAACTAAACCATGCATAAATAAAAATAAAGAAAAGCCATGGTAGAATGTAACAAATGGGAAATATGACATTGTACATGTCATGATGCACAAATCTAGATTAATGCACGATTAGCGATATTTAATCGCGATTAGCATTAAAATTGTATATAATTAATTATAAAAATTCATTATTTGCCTAAATCACATAAAACATCCTCATTTCAGTAATTTCCATAATTTTCCAAATATTTCCCACTTTATCGGTATTTAATTATACCGCATTATTAAAATATTCATAATATTTATTATTTAATTATAAAAATTCCTAAAAATAATATTTTATTTTTCTGAAATGTTACAGTCTTCCCCCTTAAAGAAATTCGGTCTCCGAATTTAAATTTAAACCCCTAAAATACTAAAATATTTCAGTAAAAAGGTCAAGTCGTCGGGGCGACGAAATCATAAATACATAAAACATGTCGTAGCGCAAAGCATGTGCATGAAAACAAGTATATAAACTAAAATCAAAACTCCGTCAAGCATCCCGCAATCATCGAAGTTATAGCGAAGACACCAATGTCAAAGCCCAATACAAAAATCAACATGATATACATCAAACTATATATGTAAACATCATCAAAACATCTGGAAGCAATGCATGCCATACCTTTTCAAGTCGCTGTGCGATGTGCGCATCACAGCACGGTGGCAGACGTCTATTGTAAGAAAATAACTATATGTATATATATGTTTTGTTTAACATACACGTCCCGCCGTTTCGAAAAATAATTTAGAAGGGTTTCCTTTGTTAAATGTCTTGTGTCAACTCAGACACGTAGGTAAATACTGAGACTATAGCTCCTTTTTGGAAATCCCTTCGATAACTACCAATGAATGCAAAAATATATCCAGGTACTGTCCTCAGACTAGTTCTGCTCAGCTACTATATCAAATAGTAAATATCATAAAACATGCTGCTCAAGGAAAAATCAATCCCAAAATGTATATAAGACTGCCACGTGCGTCAGGTGCGCACGGAAACCGAAATCAATGAATGTGCCATACATGTGCACAGAAACAAAATCTAAGTGCAATGGGTGTGCACGAAAGCACATGTCAATGGCAACGTGTGTGCCTGACAGCAATATCAGGTGCATCTGATATGCACGAAGAATCTCGATTTAGTGCATCTGGCATGCACCAAAATTGCATCAAGCGCTCAAGTATGCGCAAGAATCCAATTCAAGTCACAAGGTGCATGAAAACAAATATCGAATATCACAATCGAAATTGACGGTATACAACACATTTCAATCCAAATCCAAATCAGGTATACCGTGGTATATATAACCTCACAACCATGTGCATCAACGTGCACAAAATCGAATCAAAATACTACGAGTGCATGAAAACTATGCCGAAAGCATAAGTCAAATCACATGAATACCATAGGCATGAAATCAAAATCACCTCTCAAATGATATCAAATCGAAGTCAAGTGCAACTGTGGTGCACAAAATCTCAATCATGCAAATAAATCGCCTAAAATATCAGGCATGAACTCAAAATCAACATCTCGAATGACATCAAATCGAAGTAAAGTGCAACTGTGGTGCACAAAAATCTCAATCATGCAAATAAATCACCCAAATTACCAAAATCAAAGATAGCGGAAATAGTCCCTCTCTAGCACATCCTCTAAAGATCTCTGGCCAACTGTCATGGTGATTTGAAGAATTAAAGTTTAACCGCAATCAAGACGGTGTCGCTTTGCAGCTAGCCGGTTGAGCACGGGTCGATCCACAGGGAGATGGTTGTATGTCCTTTCTTGTCTTAGACGAGTCAATAAAGAATTTGTGTATGAGTTGTTCGATTCTATCCTAAGTGTATTATTTGCAAGTATAAAGTTGTTAAGAAAAAGATACGAGATTATAAGCTAAAGAAATCCGTACTCAAAACCTTTGAGCCGAATCTTGACCAATTGAAGGTAGAGCAATCGGCAACAACGTGGATTAGGGGATTTAAGCGCGGTATTCGTGGAATACGGCTTATTTACCCTTGTCCTTCCGTTCTTGTCTCTTGCTTTCGCCTCCGGCCAAACCGAACGCAACCGGTCGCGGTTAGGAATCACCGTTACCTTGTCAGGGTACGGTGCCTAACGGAGCGCTTGCGTATGGTTTGGGCGGAGTTCAATGGAAAATACGGGAAAAGGAAATGGCAAAGAAACATTAACTTATAATACCGTATTTCTTCTTAACAATAATAATTACATTCATTCACAAAAGAGAACCAAAAAGAGAGAACAAGAAGAAAAGAACAAAGAAAAGAAAAGATTACAAACAAGTAATTAAAGTGCATGAATAAAATTGCAAGAAGGTAAAGCACGATAATAATAAGCGAGTAATAAAATATAAGAACCATAGAACTCAAAACAAGCATGGGATCAATAGCCAACCCTTAAACTTGCAAGCTCAATCAAGAGGTTGCAAGATCAAGGGAAGGGTAGAGAACGCATGTGAATTGAAGCGCTAAGGCGAGAACGAAATGATACAACCCCTTGAGACCAATGACCAAAACTTAAACTTGCAAGCTCACTTAAGAGGTTGCAAGATCAAGTTAAGGTAGAGAGCTCAAGAGGGAAGCTAAACAAAAAGAATAATACAAAAACCTTCATCTTTATTCACATCCACAAAAAGCTCTCACTACAATTCATGGAAGAGGAATAAAGAAGAAGAAGAAAAAGAACTAAATTGTAACAAAAAGGAACCAAAGAATGAACACTTGGCTTGGCTCAGATCTGCTGTATTTATAGGCAGGGAAATGAAAACCTAGGGCAACAATCTGCCACCAAATAAGATTACCAAAAAGCCCCCAAAAGTTGACAGTGAGAGGGGTCCACATGGCCGCGGATCCGCGGCCAATACCCCCCTTTGGCTGCGGATCCGCGGCCTTATTGATGAGTTGCGTCGTCGTACTTTGGGTGCTTCCCTGGTCTTCTGTCCCCTCTTGTCTGGTATATGTATTTTCTGAAAATACTTTCACATTTCTTCCAGAATTTCTGTTGAGGAAAGGTGGACTTTTGTGGATGCTTTTGTCATGATTGCCTCGAGCTCCGCGTAGATTTCTTGGAACTTGTTGTTGCCATTGAGCCTTGTGCATGAAGGTGACATTGATTTGACATTTTGTCTTCCTAAACTGGTATCTGGCAACATACGGATGACGAGCGGAGACCGTGTTTTCTCAGTGGTTGGCAGGAAAGATTTTGTCGTGTTTTCCATGAATTTCACCGTTTTAGAATCGAGAACCTGTATCCTGCAAATATGTAACAAACACGGATTAAAAGCACCTACCTATAAACAACCGAGCGTAAGAATGGGCGGTATAAAATGCAGTATTCTGTGATGAACAAATACCCCCAAACTTAACTTTTGCTCGTCCCGAGCAAAACCAATTATTCACAAAAATAAAATCCTAACCGCACTTTCGCAGGGAACGCGATTGCACTGAGCGCGTGCAACAAGCCGTTAAACCTCTAGGTGTCCCTAGTAGGAGGACTGTTGTCTCCTGAGGGTTTTCAGCGGATACTACCCATAAAATCCGGTCAAGTTGGTTTTGTACAATAACTAAGATTCAAACCCTAAAGTTTTTGTTTCAGAAAATAACAATTCTATAATCCTAAGTTTAGACTATCGAACCTTTATTTTTCACACCTCGCTTCTTATTTAACTACAGATTTTATATGTCTTTACGTGCAGTACAATTAGTGTCGTTAAGTTCCAGAAGGATCGATTAAAGTCATCTTGTCGCACAATAAAGCCCAGATAACAATTTTAAAAGGATCACATAAGTTTTATAAAGAGTTAAGCATTTTTCAAGTTTTGTTTTCCAGTAAGGTTTCAACTTCAGAATTTCTATCTTCCTTAACAGGAAACTAAGTCGTATTTTTCACCACCTTTTTCTTGTTTTCATTCATACACACCTCTGTGAACGTGCAATAGTCTTTATCATAGAATAAAACCTTCATATCTCCGTTAAATTTTTTTTATAAAAGCCTGTCTTTTATCAAGATTATTCTCACACAAAGAACCGTTAGGAATTTTAACTCGGAGAGAACACTTGCTTGACTTTGTTTTAAACTGGACTTTCTAGGCTTCTTAGCGAGCTTTGGGCCAATGCACCCAAACCAGTTGGTTTTAGAGCATTAGGTGTAGAAACACCCCAGCGGACTTAATTACTCAAGTTACCTAGGTCCAAAAACAAAAGACAGTTTGACGTGAAAATCAGATGATTTAATACGAACGGAGATATAACCGGCAGTTCAATTATTTTTTTGGATAAAAGACGTGTTTAGTGGGTTTGGTGTGTAATCATTCCAATCAAGTTTCCGATGGGTTATTTTTCAGACTTAGCTCCAATTACGGCATCAATAACATTCCTTCATATTCGCTTACTTCATAAACTATTCTTGACATTACTTATTTCAGAACAAACCTATTTGATCCTCAGAAAATCATTTATCTGTTTAAAAGTTTAAACATGAAAGACTTGTCATCTAATTCCCAAAATTCACGACACGTGTAGTATGATGTAAAGACGTATATCAGCTATAGTTAACTTCAAAGGAGAGTTATCTTTCAGGTTTTCAAAATCTAAACATAAGATTTAGTTATTCCTATTTTTCAAACAAAAACCGTCGAATGTTGAATCAGAGTTCTTCCGCAATCTAACTTGACAAAAATGTTTTTATATTTTTAGAAAATTTTCAGATTTTTATGGATTTTATGGATTTAATATGCAGATGCAAAATATACATATGAATGCGAAGGAAGAAAGCTTACCGAGCACACCCCCAAACTTAAACTTGACAGTGCCCTTACTGTCAGGCTATACCAAGAGGGTTAAAATTGCCGGTGCTTCCTAGAAACAAATTATATACAAAACAAAAAGGAAAACAAAAATATATACAAAAAAGTGTCCCCCCCAAACTTAAGTAAAACAGTGATTCCACTGTTAAGCGTTGAAATTCAGGATTTAGGGGGGAAAGAACATTATCAAGCAATACAAGGCCTTACACAGGCCAAAGGTGAGCACCAACCATTCAAAGATTTTATCGCTATAATGTACAGGTTGGTGGAAGAAGGCGTAGAGAAAAGAGAAGGACAATACTCGAGACCGTATGCGAAGAGAAGCGGGATACGGTCTCGGTATATGAGAGGAAGAAGAATGGCGGAAGGGAAAAAGAAGTGGAATACGAACTTGAGGGTGCAAATGGAGTAAATAGATTAGCACAATTTGTGATGACCGATGTGTGAAAAGTGATTGTGCTAATATATTTACTCGTCGAGAAATTGGGTCAAATCCCTCAAGGTTCGTGAGAAACCATGGGTACGCCGAACCTGGTAAACCAGACATAGTAAATGAAAGTGGTACGGGTTCTTGCAAGGTCGGAACGATGGAAAGGATGGAGGGAAGTGGTTGAGGAAGGGTATCGGTTAAGGGTTCTGGAGGGTGTACACAGTCAGTGAAAGGAACATGATGAATTGGAAAATCCGACTCATCATCCAGAACTGTTTCATCCTCAAAAATATCCTCAAAATTTTCCTCAAAGTTAAGCTCATCCAAGCATATTTCTTCAAAGTCCAGACGCATATGGGGTTCGGGAAAAACATTTAATGACTTGGGATGATGATTTGAAGAGACAAACTCAGCCAAATCTATGGGTTCATCATCCAAAATATCCCCAGCGTCAATATCCTCAATCAAGTGAAAATCAAAATTCTCTGACACCTCATCAAAAGCATGGATATTAATCGATTCTGGTTCTAAGATATAGGTGTAGAGGTCAAAAGGATTAGGTATGGTTTCACTTGGAAGGGACCCTTCATAATCGGGCAAATCAAACACTACGATGTCGCACAACTCATTCATCATTCTATCTTCAATTGATAAATCATGTGGGATACTCGATAGACTTTCAAAACAGGAGTTGTGGGATTCAATTTGGGACGGGTAGGTTTGATTTGGAAGGGGGTACATCTCACTCTCTCCACTCAAATTCACAGCCTGTCCTGCCGCCTCATCATACATTGAAAAAGTTGGAGCTAGTTGAAAACTAGCTACCGGGTCACTAGGTTGCATGAGGGCGGCCATGGACGCATTCAAATCCATCATCTGTTAGCTTGACGCTACCCTAAAGTCTTCCAACGACTGTTCCAGACTAGACATGGGTTGTGAAGGGGTTTCAGTAAAAAATTCAAAGTTGTTTGTATACTGAAAATTCCCAAAAGGCTATGTAGAAGCAATGTCTAGGGAAGTTGCAAAAGTTGGGTAGGACTGGTAGGAATTGAATGGTTGGACAGGGGTAGGATCAACAGGTGGATAAGAAGGTGAATGAAATTGTTGATCCCGAGAATTTGAAGTGGTGAAAGGAGTGAAAGATCGACTACGAGATTGTTCAATACGTTCAGCGATGGACAAAGGTCTCGGGGTTACAACTGGATTTTCAAAAGGTGTATCAACGCAAGAAGGGGTGAATGTTTGAAACGGTTGATACGAAGTGGATTGCGGGGTCCAGTTGTTCGTCCTAGACGTGTCTATCCGATCTTTCAAAGAAATTTTGGGCATGGAGGGGTCGTTTAAAGTTCGACCAAAACAAGAACCCTATGAAGTAATGTCTGGTTGTGGGTACCAAAGTTCGGCAAGAGTTTTGCGAGGTGGAGTACCCATGATATGAAGAGAGAATGAAAGAAAGGTAGAGAAAAGGAGGGGAAAAAGAATGTGATTTTTTTTTTTAAATATATATTAACAAAAGAATGAAATATACACAAAAAGAATATGGACAAAAATAATCACGACACAAAAATACCACACACTTAATCGTTCTAGGGTTCACCTAGGTCAACTAGACCTGCTCCAGAACTTGATTTTCGAAGTAAAACTGTGTCGAGAAACGGGCTCAAGATACACTGATCACGAGGCCAGGTAAGTGCAGAGAGGAGGGGAGGTTTTCCAACGCTTTCGCGAAGTTCCTTAATTAAATAATCCTTTCTCTTTTGGCGGTTTCGCCGTTAACACTTTCCTAGACACCCCGTAAACAATATACCGTTAAGCGAGCTTCTAAACACAATTAACTTCTCCTAGTGAGCGCGAAGTCCTTAAGGCTTAAAGTCTAGTTTCTTTTAAAATTTGTGCGGGTAATCGTTATGCTCAAGTTCGTGATTTGTGGGCCACGGACAAGGTGATGAAATCCTTTACCGTATGTTGTGGGGTTCGCTTGCCCTTAAGTCCGTATTAATGTATGCAATGCGCAATTCAAAAATTCTATAAAGAATCAAACAATCGTTTTTTAGTTTAAGCGCGGCGCTGCAACAAATACGGGTTAGTCAATTTTGGCGTTTGCTAGCGAACTTGCAAAGAATCCTGCAAAGAATAGTATATTGGAAGCGTCGGATTTGAGAAGAAGGTGTTAGGAAAGTACGTACCGTTAAGTTTTGGGTTAGGAAACCCCCGTTGAATCAAATCCGGTAAGCTTGAAAGGTTCGCTTGCGCGGGTCAAACTACCCGGATCTTTGGCACTGTACTTCGTAAATCACCCTTGCCTTGAATGCACACTTTGCTCCCAACAATCGCAGCTTGCAAACTTGCAAAAATCTGCACTCTTGCCCACAAAAATGATCAAAAAAAGACAAAAAGAAATTTTTTTTTATTTATATATATACAAAAAGAATATTAACCCGAATAACAAGAAAGAAAATACGCTACCGTCTCCCCGGCAACGGCGCCATTTGATTGGAAGAATTAAAGTTTAACCGCAATCAAGACGGTGTCGCTTTGCAGCTAGCCGGTTGAGCACGGGTCGATCCACAGGGAGATGGTTGTATGTCCTTTCTTGTCTTAGACGAGTCAATAAAGAATTTGTGTATGAGTTGTTCGATTCTATCCTAAGTGTATTATTTGCAAGTATAAAGTTGTTAAGAAAAAGATACGAGATTATAAGCTAAAGAAATCCGTACTCAAAACCTTTGAGCCGAATCTTGACCAATTGAAGCTAGACCAATCGGCAACAACGTGGATTAAGGGATTTAAGCGCGGTATTCGTGGAATACGGCTTATTTACCCTTGTCCTTCCGTTCTTGTCTCTTGCTTTCGCCTCCGGCCAAACCGAACGCAACCGGTCGCGGTTAGGAATCACCGTTACCTTGTCAGGGTACGGTGCCTAACGGAGCGCTTGCGTATGGTTTGGGCGGAGTTCAATGGAAAATACGGGAAAAGGAAATGGCAAAGAAACATCAACTTATAATACCGTATTTCTTCTTAACAATAATAATTACATTCATTCACAAAAGAGAACCAAAAAGAGAGAACAAGAAGAAAAGAACAAAGAAAAGAAAAGATTACAAACAAGTAATTAAAGTGCATGAATAAAATTGCAAGAAGGTAAAGCACGATAATAATAAGCGAGTAATAAAATATAAGAACCATAGAACTCAAAACAAGCATGGGATCAATAGCCAACCCTTAAACTTGCAAGCTCAATCAAGAGGTTGCAAGATCAAGGGAAGGGTAGAGAACGCATGTGAATTGAAGCGCTAAGGCGAGAACGAAATGATACAACCCCTTGAGACCAATGACCAAAACTTAAACTTGCAAGCTCACTTAAGAGGTTGCAAGATCAAGTTAAGGTAGAGAGCTCAAGAGGTAAGCTAAACAAAAAGAATAATACAAAAACCTTCATCTTTATTCACATCCACAAAAAGCTCTCACTACAATTCATGGAAGAGGAATGAAGAAGAAGAAGAAAAAGAACTAAATCCTAACAAAAAGGAACCAAAGAATGAACACTTGGCTTGGCTCAGATCTGCTGTATTTATAGACAGGGAAATGAAAACCTAGGGCAACAATCTGCCACCAAATAAGATTACCAAAAAGCCCCCAAAAGTTGACAGTGAGAGGGGTCCACATGGCCGCGGATCCGCGGCCAATACCCCCCTTTGGCCGCGGATCCGCGGCCTTATTGATGAGTTGAGTCGTCGTACTTTGGATGCTTCCCTGGTCTTCTGTCCCCTCTTGTCTGGTATATGTATTTTCTGAAAATACTTCACATTTCTTCCAGAATTTCTGTTGAGGAAAGGTGGACTTTTGTGGATGCTTTTGTCATGATTGCCTCGAGCTCCGCGTAGATTTCTTGGAACTTGTTGTTGCCATTGAGCCCTGTGCATGAAGGTGACATTGATTTGACATTTTGTCTTCCTAAACTGGTATCTGGCAACATACGGATGACGAGCGGAGACCGTGTTTTCTCAGTGGTTGGCAGGAACCCGGATTTTGTCGTGTTTTCCATGAATTTCACCGTTTTAGAATCGAGAACCTGTATCCTGCAAATATGTAACAAACACGGATTAAAAGCACCTACCTATAAACAACCGAGCGTAAGAGTGGGCGGTATAAAATGCAGTATTCTGTGATGAACACATGGTCACTCATAACATGTCTCGTCGACGGTGCCGAACTCTGGCCTACTAGGTGTACGTAATATGACCGATCCTGGGTCAAGGTCTTCTCGTATAGCATTCCAAAAAGGTTATGTCGAAGTCTCCCCCAAATCTTGTTTCTGCCGAACTGCCCAGTAGTTATAATCCTTTACTAACTCTGTTTTCTTGTTCCGAAACGGATGCTTACTCATCGCGACTCCTTCTGGAAGATATATTCATGTACAACGCCTCTGCATGTGTATCACATCTCTGATGTCAGCAGAGTGGAACGTCATCTCATCAAGATCTCGCACGAAGCTCTTACTCTACTTTTCTCTAATGTCGACTGCTTCGGACTTGTCTCTTCGTGGCTACATGGACTATGCTCCCACGGTTATACTCGTATCTGTAGTCTCCCAAGCAATGTATCCCATCACATGATATCCAAATGACGTCGAACCTTTCGATCAATTCGTCGAAGTCCATAATCCCCTAAGAACTCAACATGTTTAGTACAGTTTAATAATATCGAGTACATGCCACAGTACCTATGGACCAGCCGTAGAAGGGCAAACCCAAGCCTCAATAATGGCACCACTGAACTGCTGCAAACTCTAAGGTTTCAAAGCGTTCTCATGGTCATTATATCGAGTTAGGGTTCCATTCTTCTAGAGGGCCCACGGAATTACTTGCATGTTTCTCCGAATACTTTAAACTTGGAAAATGAGTTTCTGACATTCGATCGTCTTCTATCGACTTTCAACGTACCTGCATAAAGTCGTCTCTAGTTGGAATCAATTAATCTGATGACGTCGCATCAAGGTAGGCAACGAATCACATGTCCTAGTCATTCCTCCTAGGGTGACTGGAGATCTTCTATCATATCTTTAAGTACAACTCGTGCGGTATTAGCTTCAAACATCTCGGGCGATATCTTGTTATTCGCAGCAAAAACTGGCTCATTTGTCCACACGCTGAACAGTGCCTCAATCATCAAAATAATCGGTGCATCAACGGTCATCACATTCTGGCCGGCCTCTAGCAGTAGCCTGAGCCTCTGGTACTGATCTGTACGTCCGAGAAATCTCGTAAAAGTAATCCATCAAACGCTCATGGCGTGAAAACATAATAAAACGTTGCATCTATGCAAATCGTATGTCCCTAGAATCACGCCCTGGTCAGTCCTCGTTCATGATGAGCTCATGCAGACGCAACTCTAGCCGTAGCTCTCTCTTCCCGTGTAATCGTAGCAGCAAAACCATAAACCAATATCGATGAGGATAGATCATATGAATGAATATAATAATGTGCAAGGAAATATATATCCTAAGGCTTTTTAAGCGGAGCAGCGTATCGTAAGTATGCCGCGGAACATACACACGGTACGCCACTCTCCTTAAGTCATCTACTCCATCAACCAAGATCAACCTATGCGACGAAATTTCAAGTGTAATACTCCCTCGACCAAGTCTAAGTTCCATAAGGTCAGGCTTAGATTCCGTATATATACAAACGTCCTAGGCTCCGCATAGTCAAACATAGACTCGAGCCAAGGTTAAGCTAGAGCTTTGATACCAACTTTGTCATGACCCGAAATAGTACGTGACTGGCACTTGAATCATATGAAGTCTATAGGACCCCATCTAATTCAAGTAAGCCAAAAATCTCAGAAATCTAAACCTTTTAAAAGAAGAAAGAAGGAAGTGTTTAGTTTTAAAGCAAGTTTTTTAACAACATAAGCCGAAGTATTGCGTTTTAAAATCTCAAATCTTTTCTAAAAAATCGGCAGAGTTTCCTTTGTAAATACTGGCCCCAAAAAGGGTACAATATGAATAATATATATACATGAATGAAAAAGGGCATCCCCAAGCGGGAGCTATCTCTTCGTCAATTGACGGTCACAACCACACAAGCAATATAATATACAACGCCGAAGGGCGAGAATCAATCTCAAAAGGAAACTCAAAAACATCAAGAAAATCATAATAATACAACACGCGACTCTAAAGTCAAAATAATATACAACTGGTCTCTAAATCTGAAATAAATATACAAGTTTGGTTGATGGAGTTTACTAGATACAACTGAAGTAAACAAATATACAATGGTGGTCACGATGTAAGTGAACCCACCTACCAAAGCAATCACCCGGAATGAAAACAGTGTGCCAGCAAAGCTGCAACGAACCTGTATGGCAAAACCTGCAAAAAACTGTGGCACAACGGGAGTGAGTTGCCAACTCATGAGTAGAAAACATCACAGAGCAGAAATCGTATGTATGACTCAATCCTAGGTCAATGCGATCAGTAATATATATATATATATATATATATATATATATATCCTCAATATGATAAGGCCTGAAGCATGAAAAGGTGGCAAGGGTAAACATCTATACATAAGTGTAATACCAAGTGTTTGTGTCGGTGCCTTAGGTAGAAACATATCATAAATATGAGGTATGAATGCATGAAAACAGAATACATATAAATAAGAAAACTGTTTTCATATCTCATTAAGATCTATGTATATAAAAACGAGATATCATCAATGAAATCAACATAAAGCAGTGTCTAGCATCGATACAAAAATATATATCTCGCTGCCTCAATATCTAGGGCTTCGGCTATCCGGACTGGCGCATGGCCTCCGGCTATCCGGACTGGCCTAAACTCCAATCGGTATCCTCCGGATATCCGACGAGTCACAATGTAGTCACCGGTCGGTTGTGTTCCCCTGCCAGGCTCAACGCCATCATCTGCGGCCTTCTCGTCCGGGGGTACCGCACCGGGTCCACCATGCACCCATAGACGGTTCCTCCTCCTCCTCGAATCGGGTGTATGATATCGCTCAAGAGCCAAGAAAACTCATGGTGGACACCTCTCAAATCATATCATGAGAAAACCACAACTTTCAATTTTAAAATGATAATAAATTTATAAAATCCTTGCGGTTTCTCCAAATCCATAAATTTCATGGAAATCCGAAATCCCAATCTCAAGTATAAATAAACAATGAATTCTAAAATATTTGGCTCCGGCAATCCGGACTGGACCTAATAATAATGCATGAAAATGAACGTATAATTATGCATGACAATCACAGAAATAAATGCAATGTCTAGGCTATCATAATAATAATATATCGGAACTATCAGCTAACAAGCGATATCAATGAATTACTATTTTCTACAGTGTATGAGGCATGACAATTACCGATGATGATGCGTGTGAGCCAGCAAGCAGGTATACATGGAACATACGCATCATCGGTAATGGTGCTGGTGTCCTGACAGGATGATTTCAATAATAGTATATGAAAACACAATATAAGCATGCAATGCGATGCGAACAGCAAGAATATGCTGGAGCTGAATAATAAACACAACAATAAATAATCTACATTAATATACATGGGTCATACAGTTTGCCGTTTGAGGTAACATGAATCGTGATGTTTTAGAAAATAGGGCTACGGTGTTTTTAAGGAAATGTATGTCCTTTGAAATATCCGCAGAATCCCTTGGCCTGTCTTTAAAATACTCACGATTCGTTAGTTTTGAAATAGGTATGACCCGAGTCTAGTCTAACATCTACAAGTAAAATACTGGACCAAACTAACAGACTGATCGAAAGGGTAAGGAAAACCACTTAAGTCTGAGTCGATATATATATATATATATGTATATATATATATATGTATGTATGTATATATATATATATGTATGTATGTATGTATGTATGTATGTATATAATAGTCGGTGATCCCGCCTCAATAGTATCACATATGATACAATATATAACATGACATCCTCGAGTCAAGAGTGTGGATCTATCATCAATAAATAGCTCGTACAGTAAATCCATCATACGGCATCCCAAATCTGGATACGGGTCAATTATCGCAATATCTCATTATTCATCTGGTATCCTTTTCATCATATATCATGATCTGGGGGTACTAATCTAAGTCTAGTACATACTGATACCATCTACATATATATATGCGTGTGTATAAAAACGCATCGCCTAAAGGACCCGCTATAACATCATGTCGTATCTCATAATACGAACCAATACACATCACCGAGCTCATGGCATCATGCCCAATCTCATCGACTCATCTCCAAATACCATGTATTATCCTCATCATCCAAGTATATGTATACGTATATATATATATATATATATATACATAGTCCCATACCTATGCGTATATATATATATATATCCCTATATACGCACGAGTAAATAAAATGTATGCAAGTGCGTGTGCGTGCGTGTATGTAAACCTTATTCTAGGGTTCGCGACTAAGAAAGTAACTAAGGACAGTATTATCCAAGTACACTAAACGAACCCAAAATCATCTAAAACATGTCTAACTACATATATACATCTCATAATACATAAGTTTATATATATATATATATATATATATATATCATAACGCATACGTGTTTTATATTACGAAACTGCGGGGGTGCTATACGCCATCCACCCGACTTCCTCCGTAGATATATATCTAATCACCTGATCTTCGCTTGCTGAGTCGATGACGCTACACTTTCCTCGTCTTCTCAAAATCCACGTGGAGTACCAACATATCACACATAGTATCGTAAACTGAAATCGCGAACGAAAACAAAAATGATACACGAAGCTTACAGAGGTTAAAACAAATGGTCTAAGCATGCACGAATAACCAACAACTCTCGAAGATTGACGTATAAACGTGAATCGACCGAGATAAAACACAAATACCAATTCCAATTCATTATAAACAGCACAATGAATTCAGAAACTTCATAAAACACTTCCAGATTTTACCCTAGATAAAATTAGCCAATTTTGCATATGTAATGGGTCTAGTTAACTGATATGGGAACCACAGACCAAGTATGAGGCCTAGGGGTCAGCTCCTGGCCGCAATTTGCAGCCTGGAAGTGGGGGTTGGGTCCAGGGTTTCAATGGTAGCTTCTAGGATGCCTGCTTGTATCTCTGTGTTTGCTAAATAATTTTCCAGGTCCCCGAGTCATGGCAGATATCAATTTCCCTTCACAATTTCCACAAAATACGATATCGGGGATTTCTAAGTTCATTAATTGGGGTTCTAGTCTCTGGTTTAGTCTAATATATCATCACTACAGTGGTTGTATGGCCTCTACTAAGCTCAATTACACTTCACAACTCAAGAATTCCTCAAAACCCTAACTTGAAATTTTCTAACCTCGCTAAACACCACTATATCACATCTAAACATGCATGGACACTATTGTGAATGAAATACTATGCTAATGGTAAAGAAATTACCTCATTTGGTAACTCAAGAATTTTCTTGAGTTGCCCCAAATGCCCAAAATCCATCCTTTCTTGGTCCAAAATGCTTGTGAGGAGCTTATGCATGTTTTTAATGAAGTGAGGATGTGGTTTTGATGAGTTTTTGATGATGTTGTGAGGGTTGAAGAGGATGGGGGAGTGAGAGGCAGCCATGGGAGGTGATGAAAGGAAAAATGAAGAGGAAATAATGGAGGGAACAAGAGCCATGACCAAGGTTTGACCCCTCACCTCTCTCTCTCTTCACTCTCATGCCCATACCTCTTTTCTTTTTCTTTTCTTTTCTTCTCTCTTAAAAAAAACCATGCATAAATAAAAATAAAGAAAATCCATGGTATAATGTAACAAATGGGTAATATGACATGGTACATGTCATGATGCACAAATCTAGCTTAATGCACGATTAGCGATATTTAATCGCGATTAGCATTAAAATTGTATATAATTAATTTAAAAAATTCATTATTTGCCTAAATAACATAAAATACTCTCGTTTCAGTAATTTCCATAATTTTCCAAATATTTCCCACTTAATCGGTATTTAATTATACCGCATTATTAAAATATTCATAATATTTATTATTTAATTATAAAAATCCAAAAAGTGGATAGAGGAAGGTCCGTCGTTTCATAATATTTATTATTTCCCACTTTATCAGTAATTTCCATAATTCCCAAAAATAATATTTTATTTTTCTGAAATGTTACACTACATTAATAAAAAATATTTAGACCAAACCTCTAAGGACCGTCGCGCTCAATTAGGATAGAGGAAGGTCGTGGGTAATTTATCGCTTATCCGCATTTCTCTTGTAGTGTTTAGACAAGTGTGACTAAGGAAAATGGTTACTTAATTAGGCCCTTTATTTTGGTGATTCGTAGAGCAGATACCTCCCACTTACCTGGCCACACAATCGTTCATTGCGTTCACTTGCCTCCCAGTTCTGCTTCGCTTCACTCGTTCAACTCAATCATTCACTCCGTTCAATTGCTTCGGGTGAACTCAAAGGCCAACCGGGCCCACTAGCAGCAAGAGACGCTCGCGGTCGCCGACTCGGCAACCACTCACTATTCGAGCTCGCCGGCCTGACAGTTTGACTAAACAGTTTTCATGCCTTGCGCCGTTCCACTTGTTCAACCGAAGCGTTGTTCCGCTTCGCTCCACTCCTTCAACTGTTGGTTGGAATCAATCTCTTTCTTTAAAGTCCAGCTTGAAAAGTATACTAAGAAACCCACCAACCGCCCACCCTTCCTCTTATCCAGGCGACAACAAGAAGTAAACCTTCGCTACACCAAAGCACTAGTGGCACATCAAAGAATTTCGACTGCTTATTCATTCGATCTGCTAAACGAAAAAGCCCGAATGGGGGTGGAAGACTGCTATGCATATTGATCCTGCAACTTGTCCTTTGGAAGTCTAGGAGCGGTCTAGTGACTTGAACTAAGAGACCCTAGTTTTAGGGATTGATTGTGCATTTTGTGGTTTGTTGAGTCAAGCATAAAGCCTCTCTTTCAAAGAAAAACAATTTCCAAAATCCAAAAAGTGCTTAAATCATTTCACCCTCTTTTCTTATAATAGGTAAACCAAATAGTTGAACTCTTGCCGAGCTTTGTTATCCAGAACCAAATATATCTTATTTTCGTAACTGCTTCGGTACAAAATCCGAATTTTCCATGCCTTTAAGAGATAGGATAGTGCAAGAGGAAAAGAACAGTTGGATATCTCACTCAAGGTCCTATCAACCGCATCAAAATTTCACATCTTCTTATGTTGATAATCCGTTTAAGGCAAGTGAGGGAACTTTAAAACGCATTTCCATCGCTGAGCATATTGTGAAGGCTGAAAGCAAAAGTTTCAATCCTTTTACTAATCCAAAACCGTTAGGACAACAAATACCATCATTCCTTTATGAAAATATTGATACTCGTTTTGAGGCGAATATGACATCTTTTACACCCATGACCATTGCTGAACAAATAGCAATTTCCAGTCGCAAACTAGTCAACCAATCTCAATATTCTTCATATCCCAATGTTGATCCTAATCCTGGTTATAAAACTTGGGTTCACTCTTCTAATTCTTATCCACAGTACCAAACCTTCACATGCTCTCATATTGACACTTATCTTGAAGCTAACGGGACAAATCAGAAACGCATGTCGATTGCAGAACACATTGAACTCGCCTGTAGACAACAAGTAAGAGCATCTCTTCTTAACATTTCTCTTCAGGCTAACGCGGCAAATCATAAATGCATGTCAATTGCTGAACATGTTGAACTTGCCTGTAGCCAACAATCAGACAATTCCCAACCATACTCATCTTCTTCACCTTATCTAGACACTGCTTCTGAAAATGAATTAAAAAGTTCCACGTTTCAAAGAGAATCCTTTATAGGAACTTCTTCACAACCTGTCACGTCCCGCTTCCCAGTATACGGGCAGAGGACGCGACGAGGCCGCTACGTATTTACTCTGAAGTAAATACGCTAAGCGTATCTAAGCAATATTAGTAAAATGCACAAGAGACAATAGATATAATTGAACAGCAACTTTATTTATTAACATTCTTTTGTACAATACATAGAAAAGTAAATACATCGGAATGAAAGCAATGCCTAAACAGTGGCATAACAGAAATGGAAAGTACTGAAATGAAAAGGTGTATAATGAAGCTAGAGCTCTGGGTCATAAGCAAGCTGATCCAAGTCCTCGCTGGTAGGCTCAATCTCTTGAGTGTCCATATCACCTGACAACATTCCAAAGAAGAAAGAGAAAAAATGTCGTCAGCGAACAATCGCTCGGTAAGTCCCAAAGATAAGGGAGAAATAGAATAGATAAAGAGAGAAAGTAGAGTGAGTGTATCTTTTAAAGTTGTATTATATTGTTAAACTGTTGTATTCATTAACGCTATTGTTTGTAGCTTGGTACAGAAGGATGCCAGTGTATACGAGAGGAATCTCTATATGCCAGAGACTAATGCAAATGGAAGTACAAGGCTCCGTCGATAATACCACAGAAAAAAGGCATGGATGTAATTACGTCTTATGGTTGCTGTCTCGTGCCACTTCTAACACCTTCCGTACCAATCTACCCCTTAAACCCCGTGATATCTTGATTGTATTGTTTATATTGTATTGTAAATTGTATTGTCTTGTAATATAGATTGTTCAATTGGATGACTTGCCGAAACCATGATAACGGTAAATGGATGTAACTGGAGAATTATGGATGTAACTGGAGAATCATGTAAATGGAAATATATCCATGGTTCGGTTCAATCAATATAGATTGAATAGATTGAATATATGTACTCATGTTGAATTGTTATATTGTAGATTGTACTTGAATTATATTCAAGTCGGATTATTATAATGAGACTCGGTCTGAGTCAGACAATTAGAAAAGAAATTGAAATGCTGAATTAGATTTTGATGTTATCGGTAACCGCTGCACATGGGCGGCAGGATTTCTGTCTTTTTCGAGGACGATTACCGTGTTGATAACACCGTTGTTAATTTGTCTACCTTACATAGGCAAACACCCACTTCTCCGGCTCCCTGAGGCTCAAAAGATTGGTCTCACTTAAACATATATTTACTAGGGTCCTTAAGGTAATTTATAGAACTTGAGAGGGTTTTATGTAAAAAAAAATTTGTATAATTTTCAAAATACACCCCAAGTATTTAATTATTGTATTTAGAGTTGTCATAGATGTATATTTTATATTTGTGATATTTCTAGTGAAAATAACCTAATTTCATAATATAGGGTATTTAATTATAATATTGAACTTGTATGGAAATTCATGGTATTTTCATGTAAAGTGATTCTTGTGATTTTAGAAAAAAGTGGGAATATTTATATTATAAAAAAATAGATATTTTAATGATACATATAGATATTTATATTATAAAAAAATATATATATATATATATTTTTCTAAAAATAATTTTAATATATATTATATTTCTAGAAATCTCATTTTCTTAAGATATTTGTATTTTAAATCTCTCGAGACCGAATGCTCCTTGCGGAGGTGTGCATCTCGCACTACTAAGCCTAGGGATGTGCGATAATCCACACCATCCCAGTCGGGTTCCTCAAAATGGGTTGTAGCGGCGTTTTGCAAAGATTTATAAAAATACGTAATCTTATAGAAAACAGTTTTAATAGTTAGTGGTACTTATATGTAAAGTTTCGTTTTCTCGTATTCTATGTTCCCGAAAAGTATTGTGTTATGTTGCATATGGGTGTTATGAGGAGGTAGGTCATTACCTCGTGATCTACTTAAAGGTATTGCAAGATTGTGATGTTTTAAATGTCGAAATTAAACTACATGGTATTATAGTGAAAAAGTACGATAAAAATTGAAATAGAAATTCTTTTGATATGGAACATATTCAATATGACATGTTAATGTTTAATAGTCAACATGTAAGGGTTTAGTATGATTATATTTAAGAAAAAGTGTGATTTTTTAGGAAGAACAGATTCGGACATCGGATTAACCCTGATTCCGTCGGGTTTTAGAAATACATGTTTTTAGAAAAGAATAGAGAAGAGGGAGGTGGGTCTTATGAGTTTAAAATCAAGAGAAGTGGGAGAGAAAAGGGTAGGAGGCGTCGGTGCGTCGTTTCTTCGCCGGGACTCCTTGGATCGTCGTCGGAAAATTGCCGAAATTTTGCCCTTTATTAACTTCAATTGCACACTAAAATTTCTAGAGGAACTTCTTGAGTGTTTGGATAGAATTGTGAGTGAGGGGTGTGTGTTTAGGGGTGGTATTTATAGGGTAAAGCTAAGGTTAGGGTTAGGTGAAGGGGTGTATTGAAAATTGTATTAATTTGTAAAAAAAAGGGTTTAATGGGATTTTAAAGAGCTCTGGAAGCGATCCAAGGAATTAAAGTGTGCAGGAGTGATGGGGAGGTGAAAAGACACAACTTTTGTGTTGACAACTCGGCGGTCCGGCCGGCAGCAGCGGCCGAGTCGCCGGCCGATCCGGGCCGAGTCAGGCCGGGGTCAGTCGTCGTCGGTCCGTCATCGCTTCGTCTTCACCCTGGTCCAGTTTCTTTTATATGTGTAGTGGGTTTTTTATGAGTTATGCACGTGTAGACACTTGGACTTCTAAGAATTCAAAAGAAAACAATATTAAAAATAATGTGGGGTATGGGATTTGAACTTTGGTACTTTGGTTCAGTAGTGCAAGATATCACCAATGAGCTACAAGCTCCTTCTTACTATTAAAAAGCAAAACAAACTTATAACTTGTGCTCAGGCAGAAGTACCCCATTCTATATTTTTGAAAAAATTGTACAGAAAGTTAGGGTTGCTACATTCTACCCTTCTTATAAAAATGTCGTCCTCGAAATTTGTAAAAGGAAAGTGTAAAAGATTTAAGGAAAGTTTGGTGACTGAAGTACTGATAGTGTATGAAAAATAAGAAAGTGGTGCATGGGTTTTGAGAATGTGAAAGTGAATTACTAGTGTTACCTTGGTCAACTGTCTCGGTTTCTACGGCTGCTAAGGTGTAAGCCTGTCGCTGGGGTACGTTTCTCCTAATTGGGGGCACATTCTGTCCTCGGGGCATATTTCTCTGCCCTCGAGGCAAGTTCCTCATTACCTGTTGGAATTGGAAAGTAGACTGTGTAGATGGTGGAGCAGGGAGTGCTAGACGAGGTGCAGGAGCCTGGATAGCTGGCCGCTGCGGGTAGTTGGTTGGTGTGTGAGCTGGATTGCGTCTATAAGGGCAGTTTCCAATTCCGTGATTGGATGCGCCACAAACCAAGCATAGGCTTTTTGTGCGCCTACAGTCTTTCCACAAGTGTCCTTCCATCTTGAAATAAAAGCAAAAATCGGGACTTGGATGATCATTGGCTTCCTCCAGTCTCCTGAGTTCAACAGCTGGCCTTGAAGAGGCTCCTCCTGCCATATGATTGGCAGGGCGCTTCACTCAGGCAGATTGAGGTCTTCCCTTCTTCTTTACTGCTGCCTCATATCTTCGGGCAGCCTTTAAAGCCAAATCATGGGTTGGGAAATCCCCTGTAACTAAAACAGCTTAGATTTTCGGGTCCAACCCTTGCTGAAATCTTCTAGCTCTGATCTCAGCAGTCAGTTTGAGATAGGCCGCAAACCTGTTACGGTCTTGTGTTAGCTGTGTAGTATGTGATATTTTGAAAATCGAATTTATTGACACATTTCTTACCGACTGAGCATGGTGAAATCAGCGTCATACTCATCTACGGACTTGGACCACATCGAACCATGTTGTAGATGGATGAACTGCTGTTTCATGTCGAACCTGGCAGTCTCAGGAATGTACTTAGCATCGAACATGTCGCGGAAAGTCATCCATTCGATGGGTTATTCAAGAATGCTTTCTTCCGCCTTCCACCAATTTCGTGCATTGTCCGTGAGCTGTAGTTTCGCAATACGGACCCAAGCTATTTCTGGCACTTGTGCCGCTGCCAGATCATCTTCGATACTCTGAGCCCATTCCTCAGCTTCCAGTGGGCTCTCCTTTCCTGAGAACTGTTTGGGGTGCAAAGCCTTGAATTTCTTCACCCCAGGTGCTTCTGCCTCAGGACGGTTCATTAAAAGAGCAGTCTGCTGCTGCTGTCCCTCTAGGACGCTGCAGATCGCCTCAAGAAGAACCGTCTGCTCATTGCGCGGAGCAGGGACGGCAGGTGTGATTGGTAATGGAGGTGGGGTGTTGTTGAAGTTGGTGTTGGAGTTGTTTGGGGAATCCATAACCTTAAAAGAAAATTAAAGTTTGGAATGATTCAAAGTATATGAAATGATAAGGTTCAATGAACATGAATTGTAAAGAATGTTTAAGTTGCTGTTTCTTGTGTTTATATTGCTTAGGACTTCATGCAGAACTGACATGCATGGTAGGGTTCCATACAGCTCGGACCTACATGGGCCACCAACAAAACCTGTCACGCCCCGCTTCCCAGTATACGGGCAGATGACGCGACGAGACCGCTACGTATTTACTCTGAAGTAAATACGCTAATCGCATCTAAGCAATATAAGTAAGATGCACAAGAGACATTAGATATAATTGAATAGCAACTTTATTTATTAACATTCTTTCGTACAATGCTTGGAAAAGTAAATACATCTGAATGAAAGCAATGCTTAAACAGTGGCATAAAAGAAATGGAAAGTACTGAAATGAAAAGTTATACAATGAAGCTAGAGCTCTGGATCGTAAGCAAGCTTATCCAAGTCCTCGCTGGTAGGCTCAATCTCCTGAGTGTCCAGATCACCTGACAACATTCCAAAAAAGAAAGAGAAGGAATGTTGTCAGCGAACAATCGCTCTGTAAATCCCAAAGATAAGGGAGAAATAGAATAGATAGAGAGAGAAAGTGTAGAGAGTGTAGCTTTTAAAGTTGTATTATATTGTTATATTGTTGTATTCATTAAGGTTGTTGTTTGTAGCTTGGTACAGAAGGATGCCAGTGTATACGAGAGGTATATGCCAGAGACTAATGCAAATGGAAGTACAAGGCTCCGTCGATAATACCATGGAACAATGGCATGGATGTAATTACGTCTTATGGTTGCTGTCTCGTGCCACTTCTAACATCTTCCGTACCAATCTACCCCTTAAACCCCGCGATGTATTGATTGTATTGTTTATATTGTATTATAAATTGTATTGTCTTGTAATATAGATTGTTCAATTGGATGACTTGCCGAAACCATGATATCAGTAAATGGATGTAACTGGAGAATCATGTAAATGGAAATATATCTATGGTTCGGTTCAGTCAATATAGATTGAATAGATTGAATATATGTATTCATGTTGAATTGTTATATTTTAGATTGTACTTGAATCATATTAAAGTCAGATTATTATAATGAGACTCGGTCTGAGTTAGACAATTAGAAAAGAAATTGAAATGCTTAATTAGGTTTTGATGTTATCGGTAACCGCTGCACATGGGCGGCAGGATTTGTGTCTTTTTCAAAGACGATTACCGTGTTAATAACACCGTTGTTAATTTGTCTACCTTACATAGGCCAGCACCCACTTCTCCGGCTCCCTGAGGCTCAAGAGATTGGTCCCACTTAAACCTATATTTACTAGAGTCCTTAAGGTAATTTATAGAACTTGAGGGGGTTTTATGTAAAAATACTTTTGTATAATTTTCAAAATACATCCCTAATATTTAATAATCGTATTTAGAGTTGTCATAGATGTAGATTTTATATTTGTGATACTTCTAGTGAAAATAACCTAATTTCATAATATAGGGTATTTAATTGTAATATTGAACTTATATGGAAATTCATGGTATTTTCATGTAAAGTGATTCTTATAATTTTTGAAAAAAGTGGGAATATTTATATTATCACAAAAATAAATATTTTAATGATACATATATATATATATATAAATAATTTTAATATATATTATATTTCTAGAAATCTCATTTTCTTAAGATATTTGTATTTTAAATCTCTTGAGACCGAATGCTCCTTACCGAGGTCTGCATCTCGCACTACTAAGTCCAGGGATCTATGATAATCCGCACCATTCCAGTCGGAATCCCCAAAATGGGTTGTAGCGGCGCTTTGCAAAGATTTATAAAAATATGTAATCTTATAGAAAACGGTTTTAATAGTTAGTGGTATTTATATGTAAAGTTTCGGTTTCCCGTATCCTATGTTCCCGAAAGGTATTGTGCTTTATTGCATATGAGTGTTGTGAGGAGGTAGGTCATTACCTCGTGATCTATTTAAAGGTATAGCAAGATTGTGATGTTTTAAATGTCGAAATTAAACTATATGGTATTATAGTGAAAAAGTACGATAAAAATTGAAATAGAAATCTTTTTGATATGGAACTTGTCTAATATGACTTGTCAATATTTAATAGTCAACATGTATGGGTTTAGTATGATTATATTTAAGAAAAAGTGAGATTTTTTTTTAGGAAGAACCGAATCGGATATCGGATTAATGCTGGTTCCGTCGGATTTTAGAAATACATGTTTTTAGAAAAGAATAGAGAAGAGGGAGGTGGGAATTACGAGTTTAAAATCAAGAGAAGAGGGAGAGAAAACGGTAGGAGGCGCCGGTGCGTCGTTTCGTCGCCGGGAGCTCCTATGGTCGTCGTTGGAAAATCGCCAAAATTTTGCCCTTTATTAACTTCGATTGCACACTAAAATTTTTAGAGGAATTTCTTCAGAGTTTGAACAGAATTGTGAGTGTGGGGGTGGTGTCTAAGGGTGGTATTTATAGGGTAAAACTAGTGTTAGGGTTAGGTGAAGGGGTGTATTGAAAATTGTATTAATTTGTAATATAAATAGGGTTTAATGGGATTTTAAAGAGCACTGGAACCGATCCAAGGAATTAAAGTGTGTAGGAGTGATGGGGAGGTGAAACGGTACAACTTTTGTGTTGACGACTCGGCGGTCCGGCCGAGTCCGGCCGGTGGCGCCGGCCGTGTCGGCCGAGTCGCCGGCCGATCCGGGCCGAGTCAGGCCGGGGTCGGTCGTTGTCGGTTGGTCGTCGCTTGGTCTTCCCCCTGGTCCAATTTGTTTTATATGTGTAGTGAGGATTTTATGAGTTATGCACGTGTAGACCCTTGGACTTCTAAAAATTCAAAAGAAAATAATATTAAAAATAATGTGGGGGAAAGGATTTGAACTCTAGTGCTTTGGTTCAGCAGTGCAAGGTATTACAAATGAGCTACAAGCTCCTTCTTGCTACTAAAAAGCAAAAAAAATTATAACTTGTGCTCAAGCAAATGTACCCTTTTCTATATTTCTGAAAAAATTGTACAGAAAGTTAGAAAGTAGGGTTGTTACACAACCAATATCTAGTTTTGAAGTAGAGTTGGAATTGAGTAGTGAGAAAGAACAAGAGATCCCTCAAAGTCAATCCGAAACCAATTCTTTTGATCTCGACACCTTCCATCCTGCTCCCCAACCAAATATATTCGATGTTCAACCGCTTCATTGTCTAAGTGATGAGGTGTCCGAGAATAACATGTTTGACTTTGCTAATAGCGAGTGTGAAAGAGAGCTTGACACCATTTCAAATCAAACCGATCCTTATTCGACTACACTTGATATTTCAAACCTTCCAACTCAATCAAGTGAACCAAGTTATTTATCGATTGAGGCTAGTATAATTGATGAATTATTGAATACCTATTCATTTGATTTGACCGAAGGTGTTAATGAGAGCGGTGATGAGAATCTCATTGAAGATGAACCCGTTATGTTGGATGAGTTGGATTCTCCTACCCATCTTGTCCCTTCTATTGACTACGAAAATCTTCCTGTATAATTAAACAATCCTATTCTTATCACCGATTTATCTGATAAGAAGAACGATATCCGGCCTTCATCTCCCATATCTGGTTCAACAATGCTCGACACCCAAATTTTTTCACCCATTTCACTACCCTCTTTCTTTGGCTCTTCTAATCTTCTTTCAACTCCACCGAGTTTTGATGAATCACACTCCGATATTTCGAGTTCTATGATTCTTGAAAGATCACACGATTTAGACTGTTTTGAGGAGGAGGGAAACGATCATTTCGAATCTCCTGCCTCTAAAATTTCTGACGAATCGATTGTTTTGAATCTTGGTCCGCATAAGACTGACCTTGGAACTTTCAACCGTCATTGTGAATTTGCATATTCCATCAATATAAATATTGATGAAATTATTACTTGGACCATTCATAAAAGTTTTGATGATATTTTCGCCAAATAACTCGCATTCCGAAAAGACATAAAAGTTGTGATGAATCAACCCCCACCCAAAGAATTTGAACCGCCACCCTTTCTTCTTATCAAAAACAAGAATGCGAGTATGGCACCACCACTATTTCGTCTCTACCAACCGAGACATAAATCTGATCGATTCCGCCTCTTATCCCCTACTTCTTCACATCTATAATTTTCCACCAACCTTTGTGGTACATCGATAAAATATTCAAATGGTTGGTGTTGACTTTTGGTCTTCGTAAAGCTTTGCATAGACCAATAACTTTACCCCACTTTTATTATTTTAAATGCTTAAAACTGTTTGAGTTTGGAGGGAGGGGAGAAAATATTTTGGCACTTGAAAGAAAACAATTTCCACAAAATTGTGAGCCAAAAAATAAGTTTGGGGGAGGATTTCACTGTCATTAATTCTTGCCCCCATTACAAACTTTTCTTTCCAAGTCTATAGATTTTAAGCTTAACAGATGACATCAGTAAGTGTAAGTCCACGGTAGCGCCCCGGCCGTCTAACAGACGCCAAATGCGGAACAAAAACTTTTTACAACTGGCGTTATCGCGTACAATAACCCGGATCTGCCATTAAAGCTAAACTAACAAACTACGAAATGGGTAGAAATATTATACCGAATGATCCGAGTCCTTCGGTCTTCAACCATCATCCCACGCTTGGTTGCGGCTGCTCCGATCTTCTCGTCCAGGTAGCACCACGTCGACGGATCTTTAAACGGGCTCTCGCCTCTGAACCGAGGCAACTCGATCATCAAGTTTGCTAAAAGAGATGACCAAGATTGATGTAGAGAATGAGTAGAACACTTTGTCTCGTAACGTCCAAAACTATAGACGAACGGTTAATGATGTTGCCTTTTGGAATCGGGTGAAATGAGAAATGAGGCTATCTAATTTCCATGAGTCCAAAACAATATCAATCTTTTTTCCAAGCAACCATAATCCATCACAAATGTGGCCGGCCACTTATAGGAAGAGGGGGGGTGAGGGTAGGAGCAAAAAGGGTGACCATAAGCAAAAGATCTTAAGCAAATACAAAGAAGAGTTAATGCAAAAGAATGAGTCATCATACACCTTGTATGAACACAATAAATGCACAATTAAAGCACTGATGACTCATATGACTTATCACCACTTCTAGAACCTTCTAGAAGCATGACTCACCCTCATTACTCACCCAAGAAGAAAAGATAAATCCGCATTTATCCGAATGTTAAATACGGCTGATAGAAAACTGGAAACTGGCAACTTCCAAAAGTGATCCTGAAACGAATTTCAGGATAACCCCGTATCTGTATAAACATACTCGTATTTGTATTACGACCGAATACAAATACAACTGAGACAAAGATATTATATCTACTAAGTATAATACTCGGATCCGGCTTAAACCAAAGCCAACCAGTATTATCTGCCCGAAAAATGACACGTGCGAAAACGCACGTGTATTTTCCGAACCCTGCCATAAAACCATACGGCCTCTACAATGTTTCGCCCGAACTTGGGAAAGTGTCTGTGGGGGACTCTAATGACTCATCAACACACTGGCACTGGGTATAACCTCTAGCATGTCAGAGGTACAAGCTGTACGTAACGGTTGCCTATGTATTGATTGGAAGGGAAGCTGACGAGCGAATCTGTAAACCCTACTGAGCCTAACAGTGACAATATACATTCAGTCCGGTCCGTTCGTCTATGTGTATCGCATATCTGCCTAGGGGCTGGTAACGTCAGACCCCCAATAGCGGTATAAGTCATGTCAGAGAGTAGCCCAGAACATCCTGAGATACTACTGGAGAACCTACCAGTAAATCTCCTGCCTCGGTCGAGGGCTTTGTGTAATGGCTCTCCTAGACACAGCGCGATCTTACCCCCAATACCGGGAGAAACGAATCCCCTGCCGATCCGCTCACTTGCCTCCATGTGGCTCAGGACTATACCCAAAAAAGACCTGTTTGCACGACTCGTTTGAGCCGTGGTAGGGTAGAAATCAAAGCACAGTGGGAACTCCCATGAGACAAATGACGACCTCAGGTCTATTAACTAACCTGTACACATGTCACTAGGGAATGGCTATCCGACGCTAGGTATAATATCAACTAGCAGATTCCTGGCGAGTCCTGTCCGGTGTACTCATAACCCAATGAGCACCTGTATACATCTTAGGTGAACCAACTAACACCAATGGCTTATGAGACCGTCCACCGCCTCTCGTCGGGATCTCGACTGTATACACTAGTCTACTCTAGAGTATCGATGCCCTGTCTCGAAACTCCCACGACTAGGGACACTTTAAGGATGTGCTTACAGACCCCAGCTCCCACGTGTATGATCGCCATCATACTGCTGGTAGTCAAGCAAGAATCCTATGAGCACTATCAACATGCAATAGTGAACTAAAGCATGTAAACTATGATAAAGACAAACCAGATAGCATATTATCATCTTGAGCAAGACTGTCATATCGGTATAGGTCCTGCCTCAATCATTGCAATCACGTACCTGCGATCCAATAATTGACTTTGAGGTCACTATCTCCAACAATCTCCCACCTGCACTTAAGGTTAATTATTGTGATGTCGCATACTCACAGCCCGTGTGATACCGAACATCCAACTCCTCTACTAATCAGTTTCACAATGCTAGTTTGAAAAACTCTTGTGTTCGAGAAATAGCCTCAGTGAGTTGATCCGCCCTGATGTTTCTTTCTATATCTCTCTAAATCTCAAGTTCGCGGAGAAAGCCATCTCCCGAATCGAGTAATACCTGTCTTAGAATATGTCTGAATATATGATGGGACCTAGTTCATAAATGAACTCTAAATTCAAACTTCTTAGACTGTATCGATAACTGAACCTAATCAGTATCCAGCACCATGCCTCCCACAGTATCCTCTTGGACCACCTGTCCATAATACTGTCCCTCGTCAGAGGAAAAACTATAACTCTGACAATCACTCTGTCATCTATGTCACCTTGGAAGCCTGGAATGATAACCGTCTCCCGAAAGAGGTTGCCGTCATCAAATCCGTAGAACATGCACTTATGTTCTATAACTGCTTCCTTATGTTTCTTCAGGATTGGATTAATATAAACTTATCGCATCTAGTGCAAAAACAACATCTGGTGTGATACTTGACATCTCACGATTGACTCAATTGCCTAAGCAAGCGATCTGCCAATCATGCACATCCCTCTATCCTTTAGTCTGTAAGACACCTTTAGAGAGGGTGACTCCATCACCTGCAGGTACACCACCATGCCAGGAGTCATCTATTCTAAATACTATTAGAATACTATCAAAGTACCCACATTGGGTAACTACCCAAATCTAGATCTAAAACCATAGATCTAGTAACCAGAATGTCTGATATTACATCCATATCCTTTGTGGAGAAACAACTGTGTGACTACCAAAGTACAACCGATCGTAGTATAGGAATTTTACTTCCTACTCTGTGTATGTCATCCAAATACCTAGACATCACACCTTACTACCTTCTTAACAGATCCATCCCCTATTCTGATGAAGTCAAAGCCATGACTGTTACATCAAAATTAGATGATCTTATCTCCGCTATATCTGCTCAAGCCTATAAATAGACATAAGCTACTTGCCCACTATGCTTCTGCTGCTCCCACTTAATACGACAACCCTCTGGCAGAATAATATCTACGTACACTTCTAAAGCTAGTTTAGAATGACGTTATACTTATCCTCTTGCCGGGTCTCATAGTCTGGAACAACAGTAGAGTCAAGTCTGGGTAAACAAGAACCTCCCTGTCACCGTCCTTGAGGCTACCGGAGTACCTCTCGGGTGTCTAAGGTTACCCACCATATCTGCGGAGTGGCTATTGGAATGTCAAACCTGAATGAATATATAGGTCCTATTAAATTTTCCATAATCGTTTGTGGTTCTGGAATCACTTCCAGTTCTACCATACTCCCACTACTAATTTCTGAAAAAATCCATTTTACTAAAACTGTGGCGAGTCAAGAACAATATCACTATTGATCTTCCAGACGGTAGAAATGTCAACCCTCGACATTGCCCGGATCAACCCACAAACTGCCATTACAGAAACGTGCCTTGAGTTATCCAGTGTCTGGTTTTAAGCATAAGCTAGACAACTCCCCATACGTTAACATCGTTAAGATATAAACCATTCAATATCTAATATAGAAATTTTGGCACTTATTTAATTGGAACCAGATTCAAATCATGCAGCTGTCTCCAGTGCATATCAACTTAATGGAGAGAGGCTACTCAGCATTACTCAGCTTAGGAATCCATCCAATTATGAGTAACCTGAAAGAGAAACAAGTTTCTCAAAACTATTACTATCAACTGAATACCTATCACAAGAATCTACATCTTCTATCTCTTTGAAGAACCCGATACTTGTGATACCTGGTTCTCTATTTTATTCTTGTACCCACAACTTCTAAAAACTTAGACATTGTATTTCTATGAAACACTTGTCTAAAAACTACAGAAGTCATAAGTAAACAGAACATAGTACGAGGACCTACCCCTTTGTCCTGACGGATACTGGACAACATACAATACTCTGTATAAGTCCGCTGAGTTGAATAACTCAAAACCTATGCATCGTAGGTTGAAAACTGTACCCAGGCGATTTCCTCAAGTATCACCAATTACAACGAATTCCGATATAATGAGGATGATCACCTAATTCTCAATAACTTACTCCCACTCATCATCTGTAAAAACCATACAGATATGAGAATGAAACCTGGTTAATACATACTCTGGAGCAAGTTTCTAATCGGGAAAATAGTTTTCTTTTAACAATGCGCAGTGAAACTGAAACATTAAAATGTCTCGTAGGGGTATCCTGGTATTCCTAGTAATGCCTCTTCCATAATCCTATTCATGACTGTTGTTAGTTATATGTATGCCCTAGAGGCCATTACTGTACATTGGATGTATATTGTAGTGGATGCTGGGACATATATAGGAAGGACTTTCTTGCTCGACATGATAGTACGCTATCTGGTTGCACTTTGTCTTAACATGTATACTTTCTGTCTCTCTGATTACATGTTGATAAAGCCCATAGGATGTGTACTCGACTTCCAGGACTATGATGTAGATCATACTAGTGGGGCCTGGGTAGTCCATGAGTACATCCTTGAATTGTTCCTAGTCGAGGGAATATCGAGACGGGGCATCGATATTCCAGAGTAGACTGGCGCATATCTTCTCGACCCATGCGATGGGCGATGGATGATCCCATATCCATTGGTGTTTGACATCGAAGATGGTATGCGGGTGCTCAGTGGAGACTGGGTACACTGAACGGACTCGCCGAGAACTCCCAGATGGTATTATACCTCACGTCAGATGGCAGTTCTCTGGTGACACTGGTACAGCTTAGTCTGTTGACCCGAGATCGTCATAGAGTCTTGTGTGTCTCCCACTGTGCTTTGATTTCCACCCTACCATGGCTCTACTGAGTTGTGCAAACAGGTGGTTTTTGGGTACAGTCCCGATTCACATGGAGGCAATGAGCGATAGGAGGGGATTCGTCTCTCCCGGTATTGGGGGTTGATATTGTGCTATGCTCGACTGGCCATAACAGGAAATCCCTGGCCAGGGTTGCAGTGATATACTGGTAAGAGTTATCAGTAGTTTCACGAATGTTATGGACCTCAAGTCGGCATAACTTATCGAGCTATTGGGGTCTGACGTTTACCACCCCTAGGCGAGATATGCGACATATCAGACGAACAGACCGGACCGTACGGTAAGTGTTACTGGTTGGATTCGCAGGAGTGTGAGCGGGCTTGCTCGTCGATCTTCTGATCGCTCAATACCCGGGTGGCCGTTACGTTTAGCAGACCGCTTGCGGCTTGTGGATGCTTGATATGATCATCATCTGCTGCCGGCGTATTGACGAGTCTTTAGAGTCCTACACAGAGGTTTCCTGGCTCAAGCGAAACGAAATAGGAGCGCATATGAGATATGTGCGGGACCGAGAATAATGCGTGTATGTGATACCGTATTCCATTCTCGCGACGAATGTGTCGAATGGTTATATGCGATATAACCTGGTTATCGAATCAAGGATTGATTCGATAAGCCGATACATATCATACTAGTCGGTTATATCCGATATGACCGGATCGTTAAATCAGGTGTTGATTTAATGATTTAGTGCATATTTATATATTTGATATATTACTTTGCATTAACTAGTATTGGTTCACTTTAAAAGGATTTTCTCACTTGAATTGTACACATTGTATATGCGATATAGTTTTGTGCACATGTTTGTATCATGTTTGATGATACATGCTTACTTGGTTAAGTGTAAAGAATCAAACCATGGTTTAAGTTAATGATTAGGGTTTTGATTATTTATTCATTTATCTTTTTCTTATTTATTCATTTTGGAAAAAGGAAAAGATAAATGAATGGTTGTAAGTTTTGTTTTTTAGTTGAAGTTTCTTGAAACTTTGACTTAGTCTCCTTTTTGTTCTTATCCTTAACCCTAACCATTCCATTAACCATGGTCTTCTCTCTACACTTAACTAAGGTTAAAAGTATGATAAGATTTAATTCTTATTCATTTTTATTATTCAACTTATCATATCTTTTTCATCTTCTTCTTCATGAGCAAGAAGAAGAAAAGCTTTCTAGTTCAATGGCAACATGTGAAATCTAGTGAGAAATCCAAAACTAAAGTTTACCCACTTCCTATTTCTTCATCCTCTACCTCTTGCCATGTAGTAGAGTGTGTTTCCTTCACAAACTTTCAAGGTTTGGTGAAGGTGGAGCTTGATCTAGCGATGCCTCGACGTAGATCATCTTCGGCATGGACATCGACGACCTAGCTCGCTTATTCTTCGACGAAGCCGACGCTAGAGCCCGGGAGTTCACTTGGACAGCGGAGGCACTTCGTTGCGGAGCTATGGAGGTGGACAAACGGATCTACAAAGGTTGTATTTCCGTTATCTTATAGTTTAGTTGTAAACTAGCTTGCTTGTTTCGCCTAAATATCTAGCAAACGATCCGTAGTCGGGTTTGTAGGCACCCGTAAAATTTTATTTGTGCATGTTTGATCACTTGTGAGACTTAACTAGAGTGCCTAGGAACCCTTCAGTGGTATCAGAGCCTAGCTAGAGCCTTAGGCGATGCGTAGACGGAATTTGAAGTCCGATCGAACCGAAAACCTACATCCAACTTGCTCTCTGTACTTTTTTCAAATTTGTGGATTTTTGCAAATTAAAAATATGCAGAAAAATAAGCAGGGAAATCTAAGAATTACGGTGCAAAAATTACCTAATGATCCCTCAAAAGTGCGGCGGAACCGCGGCATTAGCGTGCTAATGCGGCCCTTCCGCCGCCGTTTTGTCTTATTAGGCACTAAATTTTGCACAGTAACTCCTATTTTTCAGTGTTGGTTTTCCTGGAATATTTTTTTCTGAAATCAAGAGTTGAGTATTTTGGGTTGTATAAGGGGTTCGTACATTCGATCGGATTGTCAAATTTTGTCTATGTGTTTTTCCGGATAATTTTAGAATATGTTAAAAAGTTCGACCGGATATAAATACCCAATTTTTCCCCTGTCGGGAAATTTCCAAGTGTTGGAGATTTCTGTAGTTTAATCACGTTCTAAGTAGTGCAAGTAACGCGATGGTCCCTCTAGAAGACACAAACCTTAACTCGATTATGTGACCGTCTTGAACTGCCCTTTGAACCTTCGGGTTTGGGGCAGTACGGCGTGCCACATGTGAGGCGTTGGCTTGACCCTTCTACGGCTGGATCGTTGGTACTGAGGCACGAACGGAATGTTGTTAGACTTGTTTCATGTGTTGATCTGTTTCGGGAAAAGTTGGGTGTTAGATTGTTCGATCGAAAAGTTTAACATTTTCTGTTTATCCGGAATGGGATACAATAATTGGAATTCACAATAAGTTATATGATAACTGAATGAATGTTATAAACATAGCAATTTAGTCTCACTTGATCGGTTGCCACGGAATTTTGATATGATCAAAAGTCCGTCGCAATCACGTAGCGTACGCGGATACTCGCCGGGTAAACTTAATAGACAGCCTCACTCCATAGCCCCGACCAAGTGACTGTAGGAGAACCCCGTCGCCGAAAGCATCCGTTCGGGTGCTCGCGGTAGCGGTGTTCCGCCTTGGTGCACTTCGTCGACGGTATCAGGGGTGCGGCCGTCTACTGAAATTTGCGACGAGCATTCGATCAGGATGTCGGGAATCTTGTTGAATTACCCGACTTGGTATTGAAAAGTGTTTTCGATTTTGAGACTAAAATGCGGGGTTTATAATAGTTAGACATGTGATGTCTAAGAAATTCATTTGGTCAGGCATGCGATGTCTGAGGAGGTTGCGGATTCCAACTGTTGTAGTTTTACACTTTCTTTTCTGTGACCGTAAGTGTAATATGTGATATCGCCGGTTTCGTTGCTATATGTCAACGACAATTGGGATGGACATATTTACTTACGTTGATGACATGTGATGTTATGTGTTGCTGGATATGTTATATTGGATCGTCGTGTTTGAATAGCCGGGGGTTTTTTTTTTATGTGAGATGAGTGTTTTTTATTTTCATTCATGTAAAAACTTGTATGTAATATTCTTTTATTGGGGCACTTCCAGGTCGCGGAAGTAGTCACCATTTGTATATTATTTACTTTTCTGCACTAGGATAGACCCAAGGAGGGGAGCACAAGTAACCGGGTTCTGGGGTCCAGTGGGAGACCAACTCGAGGAGTCGAGTCCGGGTTTCCTAACCCTAGAATTGGCAGGGTTGCTTGCCGCTCTCGTAGGGGTCTAGGGGTGTGGGATTGGCTATTCATCACGACCGTGGAATCCGTGTTTTATACTGGCTCGTATTAAAAACACGGACGTCCTAGTATATCCAATATTTCATATGTTTCTTCTGCTGTGTTTTATCTGTGATCATGCAATGTTCTGTGTTCTGTGACAGGTATTATATATAGTATATATGATATATTATATAGACGTTGCTTATGTTTTACACCCGCGCTAGCCCTGCCTCGCTCTGGCGTTAGTTACCTAACCTAACGGTGCAGACGGGACATCAAGGCGAATGCGGATGGCATAAGTGTACGTCATATCTATCTGTGATGTTTAGGTAACTTAAAATGATGGGATATTCATTAATGAGATTAATGAAAGAAAATAAACCTAATTGATGTTGTGGAATCGAATTTCAAAATAAAACAGGTAGCTACAGTTCTTGCTTTGCATCGTGGTGTTCATTATAGAACATCCTGCACCTTATTCGATGAGGAAAGGACCGAGATCCCTTCACCGGGAGTGACTCCTTTAGCAATAACTGGAAGATGCTACAACCCTCGGTTTGTCTTTGATCGCTTCTATAGTTTCTGCTTTGCACAGTGATATATATGATATATCCCGCACCTCATTCAACGAGGAAAGGGCCGACGATCCCTTCATCGGGAGTGACCCCTTTAGCAAAACTAGAAAAGCCTCAAAAACATTCCATTTAAAAACCATTTGATTCCGCAACGAGATCAAGTTCAAAGCGTTAAAGGTTTTCACAAAAACCATTCGCAACCCTCCGTCATTTTAGGAAGTAGAGTACTTAGTATTCGTGCTGTGTTTGTTGACCATAGTCAAGGCACAGTGTACGGTAGCTAAGTGATGTCTTCTTACACCGCATATGATGCGATTAGTTAGGACAGTCGCGTGACTTTGTTGACCTTAGTTAAGGGTCATGTGGGTGGGTCTAATTAATCACGAAATGACGGGTAGAACTTGACTAGTACTTATGATTTGTTGACCATAGTTAAGGTCATAAGTGCTAGGGGTAAAAACCTTTATCGGGAGTTTCAAGTGTTGAAACTTGCAATGAGATTGCATACCTTCTATGTGATAGTTGGATCCTGATACCTACTGCGAGTAATTGTTACTCCTGGGAGAGTTTTGCACTTTGCAATTAGCCGATCAAATAGGTGTCTAGAAAGGTGTCAACGGGGTTACGCCTCTGGGAAAACGAGGTTTACTGTAATTAGGTCCGTGCGAAAGCACGGGGAACCTCCCTCAAAGTACCGACACTGGCCTGGCTGAAAGATTGGTGAACTTGTAGAGTGTAATTAATCCCGGCTAGTCTTTCCTTTTAGGGTTTGAAGGAAGATTTGATAAAAACAGTGGGAGCCATCCTGATTAGATAAAATAAATAACCAATCTGATCTTGCAAGAGCGCACGCAGAGTGTTTTCTTCTCTCTCTCTCCTGGTAGCGACCATATCACGCCTTAATCAAGATAATAATACGGATGTATTGACCGAACCCGCTTGTTATACTGAGCTCGGGAACGTTGGTCCCGCTCCAACTTATAATTGTTATAAGACAGAGCAGGAAATAGGGGAATACCAGAATTCCCATGCCGCCCAAACGAAGAAAGTGCATATGATGCATCTCCTTCGGGTGTGTTCATTACAAAGAACTGTTTCTCAGTATCCTCTGAATCCTGGGTATATGATACCGGATCAGGATCCCAGATATGTAATCTGTTACATAGGGCTACAGAAAGGTAGAAAAACTGAGAACGGGTGATAAGTTTCATGAGGCAGAAAACGGGGCAAGTGTTGCAGCCAAGTCTGTTGGTCACTGTCACCCTGTATTAAGAATACATTGATTCTGAACAAATGCTATTAGATACCGATCCTGATATACAAAATCATATCAGTCTCTTTATTAGTAAAGAAAGGATATAATTTTGTATTGATGGATAATGTTTTGAACATTTCCTATATCAAAAGTTGATCGGTTCAGGCACGTTATCTAAAAGCATTGACGTTCTAAATCAAACTACAGTTCCTCGTATACAGAACACACACAAGAAGAAGAGTTCAGAAATGAACGAATTCTTCTTGAGGCATTGTAGACTAGGTCATATCATTGCGACCCGACTGGCTGAAGTTACATTTAGATGTATATTTAAATCAGTTTGAATTTACATCTTGTGAAACTTGCCAGTCATGTCACAAAGATTATATGACCATAGCTCTGTTTATTGGAAACAGAGAAAGAGTTAGTAAACTCTTGGGACTGATACATGATGATGTATGTAAGATCTCCTGTCTACACATGCCAGGACTGGTTCTTTATACTTCATTATATTCTCTGATAATCTCTCAAGATTCAGTCATATATTCTTGTTGAAATATAAGTCCGAACCTTTTGAGGTATTCACAGAATATAAGTAGGAAGTAGAGAACCAAAATACGGGTATAAGTATTATGTCCTGTGATAAGATCAGGGAGGAGAATACTTGTGCATGGCATTTCTGGACTATTCCAAAAGAAAATGAGATTCTCTCTCAGCATTACTCCTCCGTATAAACCATAGCACGATGGTATATCGGGGCGGAGCAATCACACCCTATATGATAAGGTGTGCTCTATGATGAGTACTACTGAGTTACCTATTTCTTTTTGGGGTTATGCACTTGAGAAGCTGCATACCTATTGAATTAGGTTTGAATCAAATCAGTGCCTACCACTCCATATGAGATATGGTATGGGAAGAACCCATCTCTTAAGCGAGATAAGATTTGGGGTTGTCCGGCCTATGTCAAAAGAAAAATCCGGACAAGATCGAGGCAAGATCAGTTCTGTAGAACTGGAAAGGTTCCAGCTGTACAAAACTGCTAATGATTTGACAGAACCAAAGGATTCAATAGATTCCAACGAACCTCAGCCTCTCCGCCGATCTAGTAGGATTCCTCATCCGCCTGAGAGATACCTCGGTTTCTCGATGACAGTGGGAGCAAGGATTGCATCATGAGATGATGACCCAACTAGTTTCGAGCAGGCCATCGAGAGCAGGGACTCTGTAAGAATGGCTGGATGCTTAGCGATCTGAGATGGAATCCATGTACACCAGCAAAGTATGGACTTTAGCTGCTATATCTGAAGGGTTAAATCCCCGTCAGGAGCAAGTATATCTTGAGAAGATTACTTGGTTTAGATGGAAAAGTTGAGACTTTCAAAGCTAGACTTGTTAAAGGTTTTCGTCATCGACCAGGCGTGGATAATGATGAAACCCTTTTCCAGTAGCTATGCTTAAGTCTATCCAGATCCTACTTACCACGGCTACATACCATGACTGCGATATCTGGTGGTTGGGTGCCATGACTGCTTTTCTAAATACTGATTTAGAAGAGAACGTCTATAAGAACACAGCCAGAGGTCTTCGTAAACAGTGGGAGCAGCGGAAACGTGTGCAAGTTGCTTTACATGATGAAGCAGGCATCGCGGAGTTGGAACGTCTGTTTTGATGTGATAGTCAAAGTGTTTGACTTCATCAAAATGGTAGACGAACCTTGTATATACAAAAGGGTAGTAGAGAGTAAGGTGGTCATCTTCGTATTGTACGAAGACAACATACTCTTGATAGGAAAAGAGTTTCCTATACTATGATCGGTCAATCTCCTATTATCACAAGGATTCTCCAAATAGGATAAAGATGATACCTCCTAAATCCTGAGATTTGGACCTATGAGATAGATCTAAAGGGATATTAGGGTTCTCACTAGGTATAGTGAGATTGTATCAATCGATCCTGGGGAGAATCACTGGAAGTGTTCCAGGGTGATAAAGACGACTGAATGTCAGTCACAGGCATTGTCTTTACCCTCAGTAAAGGGACGGTATGTTGGAAGATTTCCAAGCTAGATACCGTGACAAACTAGATGATAAAGGCTGGTAACATCGCTATTAAAGATACTACCAAAGAGGAAGTTTGGGTGTATATTAGTTCATAAGATGAACTAGGTTCCTGCCATTGTATGACAATGGAAGTGTGGCTTTGGCCCTTGGAACCCTGGTCCCATCAGTGACCCAGACGTATTCTGAGGCAGCATCACCTGATCGTGGAGATAGTTGATCTCCAGGGTGATCGAGGTTAGGAGAGTAGACTCAGAGGACAACACGGCGGATCCACTCACGAAGGCCTTTTTCCCAAAGAGAGACACTTTTATGGGATGGTTGAGTATGAGATACTGCAACCACTGCTACAGATGGCCCTAGTGCAAGTGGGAGATTGTTAGTTATATGTATGCCCTAGAGGCCATTACTGTACATTGGATGTATATTGTAGTGGATGCTGGGACATATATAGGAAGGACTTTCTTGCTCGACATGATAGTACGCTATCTGGTTGCACTTTGTCTTAACATGTATACTTTCTGTCTCTCTGATTACATGTTGATAAAGCCCATAGGATGTGTACTCGACTTCCAGGACTATGATGTAGATCATACTAGTGGGGCCTGGGTAGTCCATGAGTACATCCTTGAATTGTTCCTAGTCGAGGGAATATCGAGACGGGGCATCGATATTCCAGAGTAGACTGGCGCATATCTTCTCGACCCATGCGATGGGCGATGGATGATCCCATATCCATTGGTGTTTGACATCGAAGATGGTATGCGGGTGCTCAGTGGAGACTGGGTACACTGAACGGACTCGCCGAGAACTCCCAGATGGTATTATACCTCACGTCAGATGGCAGTTCTCTGGTGACACTGGTACAGCTTAGTCTGTTGACCCGAGATCGTCATAGAGTCTTGTGTGTCTCCCACTGTGCTTTGATTTCCACCCTACCATGGCTCTACTGAGTTGTGCAAACAGGTGGTTTTTGGGTACAGTCCCGATTCACATGGAGGCAATGAGCGATAGGAGGGGATTCGTCTCTCCCGGTATTGGGGGTTGATATTGTGCTATGCTCGACTGGCCATAACAGGAAATCCCTGGCCAGGGTTGCAGTGATATACTGGTAAGAGTTATCAGTAGTTTCACGAATGTTATGGACCTCAAGTCGGCATAACTTATCGAGCTATTGGGGTCTGACGTTTACCACCCCTAGGCGAGATATGCGACATATCAGACGAACAGACCGGACCGTACGGTAAGTGTTACTGGTTGGATTCGCAGGAGTGTGAGCGGGCTTGCTCGTCGATCTTCTGATCGCTCAATACCCGGGTGGCCGTTACGTTTAGCAGACCGCTTGCGGCTTGTGGATGCTTGATATGATCATCATCTGCTGCCGGCGTATTGACGAGTCTTTAGAGTCCTACACAGAGGTTTCCTGGCTCAAGCGAAACGAAATAGGAGCGCATATGAGATATGTGCGGGACCGAGAATAATGCGTGTATGTGATACCGTATTCCATTCTCGCGACGAATGTGTCGAATGGTTATATGCGATATAACCTGGTTATCGAATCAAGGATTGATTCGATAAGCCGATACATATCATACTAGTCGGTTATATCCGATATGACCGGATCGTTAAATCAGGTGTTGATTTAATGATTTAGTGCATATTTATATATTTGATATATTACTTTGCATTAACTAGTATTGGTTCACTTTAAAAGGATTTTCTCACTTGAATTGTACACATTGTATATGCGATATAGTTTTGTGCACATGTTTGTATCATGTTTGATGATACATGCTTACTTGGTTAAGTGTAAAGAATCAAACCATGGTTTAAGTTAATGATTAGGGTTTTGATTATTTATTCATTTATCTTTTTCTTATTTATTCATTTTGGAAAAAGGAAAAGATAAATGAATGGTTGTAAGTTTTGTTTTTTAGTTGAAGTTTCTTGAAACTTTGACTTAGTCTCCTTTTTGTTCTTATCCTTAACCCTAACCATTCCATTAACCATGGTCTTCTCTCTACACTTAACTAAGGTTAAAAGTATGATAAGATTTAATTCTTATTCATTTTTATTATTCAACTTATCATATCTTTTTCATCTTCTTCTTCATGAGCAAGAAGAAGAAAAGCTTTCTAGTTCAATGGCAACATGTGAAATCTAGTGAGAAATCCAAAACTAAAGTTTACCCACTTCCTATTTCTTCATCCTCTACCTCTTGCCATGTAGTAGAGTGTGTTTCCTTCACAAACTTTCAAGGTTTGGTGAAGGTGGAGCTTGATCTAGCGATGCCTCGACGTAGATCATCTTCGGCATGGACATCGACGACCTAGCTCGCTTATTCTTCGACGAAGCCGACGCTAGAGCCCGGGAGTTCACTTGGACAGCGGAGGCACTTCGTTGCGGAGCTATGGAGGTGGACAAACGGATCTACAAAGGTTGTATTTCCGTTATCTTATAGTTTAGTTGTAAACTAGCTTGCTTGTTTCGCCTAAATATCTAGCAAACGATCCGTAGTCGGGTTTGTAGGCACCCGTAAAATTTTATTTGTGCATGTTTGATCACTTGTGAGACTTAACTAGAGTGCCTAGGAACCCTTCAACTGTAACCGTATATTTCTTTGCCATCTCTCCAAATCCCTTTATTTCTCTTTAGTCGTTACCTTCTATACACCTTTGTTGGGCTAAATGGTTTTCTTCCTTCCATACCGTTCGGCACCAGCCTATGGTTTGAAAGAAGACTATCCAGTAAGCATAATAGGTGTACTCTCATAAACCAAGGAGTACTCACAACTTGAGAGAAGGTGATGATAAAAGACAACTGAATAATACCTTATTCTATTTCTCCCGAATTGGGGAAAAAAGCAAAGGTGAAATAGGAGTGGCGATGAAGTACGTGTTTTGGTCGTGAATGATAACAGTCGCAATTTACTTTGCCCTCTTTCTAATCCCTTTATTTTGTCTTTTAGCTATTACCTTCTGTACACCCTACTTAGGCTAATTGGTTTTCTTCATTCCCTACCTTTCGGCACCTGCCTATGGTTTGGAATAAGACTATCCAATAAGCGTAATAGGTGTACCCTCCTAAACTAAGGAGCCCTCGCAACCTGAGAGATGGTGATAATAAAAGACAACTGAATAAACTAATTCTATTTCTCCTGAACCTGGATCCATCCTCGAAGAAGTCCCTTCGAGTTCGTATATAACCATACGATGGATCTATCCAATGGAAGTGGATATCCGTAGTAATACGGGGTGTTCTGAGAAATACAAAGGGTAAAAGAATGAGCGGCAATGACTTATGCAACTTTAGACGATCCAAAATCCAATATTTTAAGAAAGTTCGGTCAACTTGGTCACTGAGTCATAGTCTAGGGTCGGTCAAAGGTCGCTGCCAAAGAGAGAGAGAAAAGAAACACTCTGCGTGCACTCTAACCTAGATCAGAATGGTTATCACTTTATCTAATCAGGAGACCTCCCACTGTAATCTCAAATTCTCCTCCAAAACCGAAAGAAGAATTAGTCGGGATCACCCGAAGAGTAAACCAACTCATCAGTGAGAATCGGGATCCAACTATCATCGCAAGATAACTTGATGGAAGCCACTCAAGTTATTACACTCCAGAAGGTATGCGCATGCCTGGCAAGTTTCTTGTATGTTTGAAAATCCTAATATGATTTTTACCCCATGCTCTTATGACCCTGGCGAAGGTCAAAATGTCATAAGTCACATGCCAAGTTCTACCCGTCACTATCCAGGTCAATTTGAACCCACCCGTACATACCCTTGACGAAGGCCAAAATAGTAGTACGACTGTCCCAAACCAACTCATCTATCTATGCAATAAATGAATACCCAGCAGCTACCAAACACTATGCCTTCGCGAAGGTCAAAATACATAGCTTGAATACTACTGAATACCCAAAATAAATGACGGAGGGCTACGGCTGGTTTTTGGCGAAAAACCTTTAACGTAATGAACTTGATCTTGTTGTAGGAACCTGATAGCTTTTTATAAAATATAGTGACGAAACCTTTGCTAAAGAGGTCATCCCGGTGAAGGGATCTCGGCTCTTTCCTCGTGGAATGAGGTGCAGGATATTCCAACTGAATACAGCGATGCAAAGCAACTTGTAATCGACTATAATAAAGTTATTACCCTAACGTAAACTTCTGCCCAAAGGGTCACTCCCGGTGAAGGGATCTCGTCCCTTGCCTCGTCGAATGAGGTGCAGGATATTCCAACTGAAAACCGCTATGCAAAACAAAAGGAAACGTCTTTGTAATAACTCCTTTAAAATTTGTTCCAACAACATCAAATATAGTTTTTTTTTACTTTGCATTGATCAGAATCAACGCAGTCCCATCAATCAATCACACCAGAAAAGAACGAAAATATAATGTACGTATATGCCATCCGCATTCGCCACTGGGTCCCGTCATCACCCGTTAGGTTACTTAACTAATGACAGAGCGGGGGCTGGACTAGAGCGGGTGTAAAACATATACAACATCTAATAGTATATATACCAATATACAATAATCTCTCCAGGCGTGATAATATGCAACATTACAGAAAAGTAATAAGCATCACAGAACAATACAGATAATCTGGGATCCCCGGGTTTCACAGAGCCGCTACTGAAACCCGACGTTCCCCTGGTCGTGTGGATAGCCTGTGCAATGAAACCTAGACCCCTACAGGTGCGGCAAGTTACCTACCAAAACCAGAAGCGAGGCAGCCCCCTACAGCATAGTGAATGGACCACCAAGCACTTCACGGAATCCGGTAAATTGAGCACCCTTCCTTGGGCCAACCTGTACCCTCTACGAGTGCGGCGAATAGTCTGCCAATTCTAGAGTGAGGTCCCTTTGCCTCTCAAATCCATGAGATACAGACCCGTTGCCCTCCAGAACCCGGCTATCCGTGCACTCCTTCGCGGGATATACCTAGTACAGAAAATAAAATATGTACAACGGGTACATCGACCTCAACCCGGTCGTGCCACAAAAGAATATTATACAACAGGCAGTGACGGCAGTCCACATGTTGGACGCTCACACCGCAATATCAAATGTACAAATAAATCCAAACTGCACTATCATTGCACCCTGCTATCCACCACGACAAATCCGCAACATTACAGCACAACACAGAACATCAACGCGAATGTTATGTTCGCAAACCCGTCTAAAAGAACTATAGCAATCAGACGCGGTTTACCGATCAAATAACATTCCCGGTGGGAGATATAATGTAAATACTGCATACTAACAAATTTAAAATTTCGATCGACCAATTTTCCTAAAGTGGGCCCCACGTACATCTGCTGTACAGAAACAAAATCTGGGCCCAAAAGAACTATACCAAAAACCACAATTTCCAAAATGAAGCTCTCTGGAAAAAGTTAGTGCACTGTTCCCACTAACGCGCCGCGGTTCCCGGTGCTCTTGTGGGATCGCGTGCCCAAATTTTTCCAGTATGCTTAGAAAACCCTGCACGCTTTTCTGTGATATGCAAAATTATTTTTAGGCCCTTTTAAAAAATCGACAGAAACTTGTGTGCTAAAAATTTGTGATTTCGGAAATTCCGTTCGATCGATCTTTTAAACGCGTTAGCACAAGTTAGTAAAGCTTAATGGTGAGGCTCTGATACCACTGTAAGTCCACAGTAGCGCCCCGGCCGTCTAACAGACGCCAAATGCGGAACAAAAACTTTTTACAACCGGCGCTATAGCGTACTATAACTCGGATCTGCTATTAAAACTAAACTAACAAACTACGAAGTGGGTAGAAATGTTATACCGAACGATCCGAGTCCTTCGGTCTTCAACCATCATCCCACGCTTGGTTGCGGCTGCTCCGATCTCCTCGATCTCCAATCTTCTCGTCCAGGTGGCACCACGTCGACGGATCTTTAAACGGGCTCCCGCCTCTGAACCGAGGCAACTCGATCATCAAGTTTGCTAAAAGAGATGACCAAGATTGATTTAGAGAATGAGTATAACACTTTGTCTCGTTACGTCCAAAGCTAAGGACGAACGGTTAATGAAGTTGCCTTTTGGAATCGGGTGAAATGAGAAATGAGGCTATCTAATTTCCATGAGTCCAAAACAATATCAATCTTTTTTCCAAGCAACCATAATCCATCACAAATGTGGCCGGCCACTTATAGGAAGAGGGGGTGAGGGTAGGAGAAAAAAGGGTGACCATAAGCAAAAGATCTTAAGCAAATACAATGAAGAGTTAATGCAAAAGAATGAGTCATCATACACCTTGTATGAACACAATAAATGCACAATTAAAGCACTAATGACTCATAAGCCTTATCACCACTTCTAGAACCTTCTAGAAGCATGACTCACCCTCATGACTCACCCAAGAAGAAAAGATAAATCCGCATTTAACCGAATGTTAAATACGGCTGATAGAAAACTGGAAACTGGCAACTTCCAAAAGTGATCCTGAAACGAATTTCAGGATAATCCAATATCTGTATAAACATACCCGCATTTGTATTACGACCGAATACAAATACAACTGAGACAAAGATATTTTATATACTAAGTATAATACTCGGATCCGGCTTAAACCAAAGCCAACCAGTATTATCTGCCCGAAAAATGACACGTGCGAAAACGCACGTGTATTTTCCGAACCCTGCCATAAAACCATACGGCCTCTACAATGTTTCGCCCGAACTTGGGAAAGTGTCTGTGGGGGACTCTAATGACTCATCAACACACTGGCACTGGGTATAACCTCTAGCATGTCAGAGGTACAAGCTGTACATAACGGTTGCCTATGTATTGATTGGAAGGGAAGCTGACGAGCGAACTCATCTATAAACCCTACTGAGCCTAAAAGTGACAATATTCATACAGTCCGGTCCATTCGTCTATGAGTATCGCATATCTGCCTAGGGGCTGGTAACGTTAGACCCCAAATAGCGGTATAAGTCGTGTCAGAGAGTAGCCCAGAACACCCTGAGATACTACTGGAGTACCTACCAGTAAATCTCCTGCCGGGCTTTGTGTAATGGCTCTCCTAGATACAACGCGATCTCTCCCCCAATACCGGAAGAGACGAATCCCCTGCCGATCCGCTCACTTGCCTCCATATGGCTCGGGACTGTACCCAAAAAAGACCTGTTTGCACGACTCCTTTGAGCAGTGGTAGGGTAGAAATCAAAGCACAGTAGGAACTCGCATGAGACAAATGACGACCTCAGGTCGATGAACTAACCTATACACATGTCACCAGGGAATTGCTATCTGACGCTAGGTATAATACCAACTAGCAGATTCCCGGCGAGTCCTGTCCGGTGTACTCATAACCCAATGAGCACCTGTATACATCTTAGGTGAACCAACTAACACTAATGGCTTGTGAGACCGGCCACCGCCCCTCGTCGGGGTCTCGACTGTATACACTAGTCTACTCTGGAGTATCGATGCCCTGTCTCGAAACTCCCACGACTAGGGACACATTAAGGATGTGCTTACAGACCCCAGCTCCCACGTGTATGATCGCCATCATACTGCTGGTAGTCAAGCAAGAATCCTATGGGCTCTATCAACATGCAATAGTGAACTAAAGCATGTATACTATGATTAAGACAAACCAGATAGCATACTATCATCTTGAGCAAGACTGTCATATCGGTATAGGTCCTGCCTCAATCATTGCAATCACGTACCTGCGATCCAATAATTGACTTTGAGGGCACTATCTCCAACAATAAGGACATTGCTGCAAATATGTTTCGGGGAGGTTTGTGCTTATTCATGCATCATTTTTTGCATTATACTAAATAAAAGCACAAATATTTTTTTGATAATGAAACTTAGAAAGTGAAAGATACATATGATATGAAGGAAAATTTTAAGAAAAGAAAGAACATTAGATGTTTTTAAAACGAAACTAGTAATAGGTAGTCATGAGCTGTTGTCTCAAGGGTTAATAAGATGAAGGGAATCACTAATCTAAGGATCGAATTGAGTCTGAAAAATAGTCCACATTCTTGAGTTCGGACATCTGAATGTTGATACCCTACTATACACACTTGTACACATCTTGAAACTTGGGATAGTAGAGGATACCTTAAAATGCTCTTTTCTAAAAGTCTTAGCATGATGGAAAATAAATATATAAACAAAAAATATAAATGAAAAAAATGGTGCAGAAAAATGAACACTGGTTTTGTAATTACTTACGGCAGTATAAGAAAAAATATGGCTAGGGTGCTTTATCACCTAGTGCCTTAGACCAACTGGTTTGGGAGCCACTGCTAAGCCTTGGGTGTTGCAAGACTAGGATATTGCTAATTACGCCTTAATAAGTGAGCATATTCGGTAATCGGTTGGTTAGTACCTCAAGAAATATTAACAGTCGCATGAAAAATGTGTGAGCAATTCTATCTGAAATATTTACCGACTAAAAATTACTAAGGAAGATGGATAAGAGTATGATAGATTGAATTGAATTCTCTGACTGTAGGGATGTCTTTTACACACACAAAGGGGTATATGATCGATATTTGGAAGAAAAGTAGGGAGGAAGACTAAAGGCGAACTTTTTTTTAGGGATAATGTGATTTTTGACATCTTTTCATGACTATTAAGATAGGGCTCATGACTACGAAAAAGCTAGTTTAGTTTGAAACTCTTATTTTCAAGTTTTTTCTTTTATATGTTCTTTATCTTTGCATGTAACCTTCATCGTCTTTTTTTTATTATGGGATTTTGTGGGTGCAATCTGCTGAAAACCCTCAAGAGACAACACTCCTCCTACTAGGGACACCTAGAGCTTTAAAGGCTTGTTACACGTACTCCGTACAATCGTGTTGCCTACGAAAATGTGCTAGGTTTTTCTTTTTTCTTCTTCTCTTTAATAACTAGTTTGATCGGAACGATCAAAGTTAAGTTTGGGGGTATTTGATTAGTATAAAATATTTCACATTTGAATGATTATTTTCTCCACTATTGCTAAGTTCTAAAAGATGTTTATTGTAAATATAGAACATCTAAGGGTTTATTTGTAAAATGATTATTATCATATATTTCTACATTATAATTAAAATAATGAGGGAAAATACATGCATATAATATTTAAATGAAATATTGTAATTAAAATATGCATATCATATCAAATATTTCTAATCAATATTCTTAATATTTAAATCATATAAAATGGTTAGGATAATATCTCAAAATAATAACAAATACTACTAACACTATGTCTTGAGATATTGTGCAGATATTAGATTATGTCTGGAGATCAAGAGACCTGAGATGTCAGAATCAAATCTGCCGAAATATTGAAGCAAATCATAGGATATAGCAACGGCAAAGACTCAGAGTTAGATTCTCAGAATCTAGACATCTAGAAGATCTACACATGTCAACACCAGAGACCTGAAGAATTTTCAAACGTGATGACACTAAACCGCCGCGGTTAGGCGGCCAAACACCTAGATTTGCGGCAGATTCGCGGCCCTTTGATGGCCGTTGGATTTGAGATTTTTTGATTGTTATCGTAACAACAAATAATCATACATGACAACTAAGGTTTTTAGCATCTATGACTATTTAAGGAACTGAGAGCTTCATATGAAAGATCATTAATCTGAAGTGATCAAGAGGTCCAAAGCGATCCACGCATCCAAGTGATCATCAGTTATTCATCTACCTCCAACAAGAGAGCGAGAGCAAAAACTAGGGTTCTTTGTAATCTACTTTCTACGAAGAGTTGTATGAAAAATTGATTAATAAAGGTAGATCTTAGTTTATTTCTTTTTGAATTTACTTTCTGCATTTAATTTTTGCATCTTAATCATGTTTTATTGTTCATCTTTTCTTCTATCTCAAACCATAAGCGAGTAATTCCTAGCTTGCTAGGGTTCGTAGGTTAGGGTAGATCAATGGATGAAAAAATTATTTAACTCCTTTTATATATTTTAAAATCTATAAACTTTAGTAAAATAAATGTTAGCATCCTAACTGGACGCGCTGCCAATTTATTACTAGTCACGACCCTGATTCGAGATCTGTTTAATACTTGTTTTGGTAAAGGCTAGACAAGAATAGAGATAAATGCAAGGACAAGGGTTAAGAGTAGGGAAACCCTAGTTTCTTCCAAAAGATAACCCTAATCCCCATTCATCACTATCGATCTGGTTTAAGCTATTAAAAGATAAAATGAGGTATTTTTAATTAGTCAACCATTACTACTAAGTCATATGAACCCTACAAGACTCTTCCTTATAAATCTTACAACCGTTTCAAATAAAACCATAACTAATCAACCCATCTTTCATCAACTCGTCTAAAGTAAGATAAAGGTTCACGTTTCCCTACGGATGACCCGTACTCATCGCGGCTAGTTACTAGCGACACCGTCTTGATTGCGGTTACATTATGAAAACTTTTTTAAAAACAGATCAATCAAGCATCCACTAGGGTACTTGCGGCCACGGTGTTCCGCCTAAGTGCATGTCACGACCCGAAATAGTACACGACTGGCCCTTGAATAATATGAAGTCTATAGGACCCCGTCTAATTCAAGTAAGCCAAAACCCCAGAAATCTAAACCATTTTCAAAGAAGAAGTGTAGAAAACATGTTATAAAACAAGTGGTTTATAAATAACATAAGCCGAAGTATTGCATTTAAAATATCAAGTCTTTTCAGAAAATTTCGGCAGAATTTCCTTTGTAAATACAGGCCCCAAACGGGGTACAACATGAATAATATATGCACAATGAAAAAGGCATCCCCAAGCGGGAGCTAGCTCTTCGCCAATTGGCTGTCACAACCACGCAAGCAATAAAATATACAACGCCGAAGGGCGAGGATAAAAACTCAAAAGGAAACTCAAAACTTCAAGAAAACCCATAATAATACAAGCGCGACTCTAAGGTCGAAATAATAAACAACTGGTCTTCTAAGTCTAATAAATAATACAGTCTGGTTGATGGAGGTTTACTAGATACAACTGAATATAAATAAATGGTACAATGGTGGTCACGATGCAAGTGAACCCACCTAACAAAGCAATCACCAGGAAATGGAAGTAGTGTGCCAAGAAGCCGCAATGAAACCTGTACGGTAAAACCTGGAAGAACTGTGGCACAACGGGGGTGAGTTTCCAACTCGTGAGTAGAAAAAATCACAGAGCAGAAATCATATGTATGACTCAATCCTAGGTCAAACGATCAGTAATATATACATATCCTCAATATGATAAAGTCTGAAGCATGAAAAGGTGGCAAGGGTAAACATCTACACCAAGTGTAATACCAAGTGCTCATGTCAGTGCCTCAGGTAGCAACATATCATAAACATGAGGTGTGATCAATGTAATCATCATGAAATCAGTGTCAACTATATCATAAAGTCTAAGTATGTGGATATCACCCAACTATGTAATCAATGCATGTATGCGTGTGGATCTCATCCACGTGTCAACCAATGACGCAACAATATCATGCATGTAAATGTCATGAAAGCATATGCATGAAAGTATGGGGAAATAAATCAACGGGTGTCCCTCGCGACACTTCAAAATCAAGAAAACCTGAGTGCTCAGCATCGACACTCGAAACATCATGAAACCCGTGTCCAGCATCGACACGTAAATCCTCATCTATCAGGCGCTGTCACCACGACTGGCCCTGATAGGTACGTATCATACGCTATCTCGAAAACCCAAGTGCACAGCTTCGACCCTCGCAATTCGAAGTATCCATACGTACATAACTCAAATACTGTCACCGGAAGGTATGATTCCCCTGTTAGGCTCATCGGCGTGGTCCATCGATCTTCTTGCGCCGGGGCACCTCCGGGCCCCACCATGTACCCACACATGGCCCACGACTCCTCCTCGCATGGGTTATATATATATCAAAACCGATAAAATTCATGGCGGCTGCTGAAATATCATATCAAGAGAAACTGGGTTTTTAAAATAGTACATACTTTCTTTTGAAATACCCACGATTCTGTAAGTCAATGCTACCTCTCCCGGTACTTTCGAGCATGCGGAATTTAGTGAAAAACAATTTTCTAGAGGTGGTGACATGGACTCAAAACCGGATCTTGGTTAAACATCTAACTAACAACCTAACTAGGAGTTGTTAACTACTCGGTTAGGGGGTTATACCTTTCTTTCTTGAACTCCTTCGTCTTCAAGCCTCGATGGTTGTCCGGATCGGCTTCACCCTGTCGTCTTCTTGCGCCGAAGATCGATCCACCTGAAAGCTTCTACCTTTGGCTTCTTCTTCGTACTTTGAAGAAACTAGTTCACTCGGTTTGCTAAACCTTGTGAACTAGAGTGAGTAGAGGAGAGTGTGTTGGGATTTTCTCTATGGTTCTTGGTTCTCAACACATGAGACAAGTGAACCATATACTAAAGAGAGGGAGAGCAAGAGGAAGGAGATGAGAGCTCAAGAACACAAGAGAGAGAATGAAAATGATAGAATGAGCAAGAATTTTCTCACTTGGCTCTCATAATCCAAAACCATCATCACAAAAATAGTAATCAAGTATTGTGTAAATGGTTTAAGTCAAAATGGCTATATCATTTCATGCACTCATATTGCACAAGAGAACAAGCAAGTAAAAAGTCTTTGCCATGAAATGATAGCCATTGTCATCATGATGGTCAACTAGTCCAACCTAGTCAACCGGTCAACAAAGTCAACAAGTCAACAAAGTCAACCCCTCAACAACCATGTCACCACAATACTTAATTATTATTATTGTTAATTACATATCATATTCTCATTAGGGTTGAGCAAAAAGTCAATAGTCAACAGTCAACGGTCAACAACCCTAATGAGAATCCTCTGCCTCTGTCTCTCCGTCAACTGTGCATACAAACCCGCATTCGCGTTCCGAGGAACACGAATACATACTGGATAAAACCAATCCCAAAACGTACACTAGGATCTGGCTTAAACCAAAGCCCGCTAGTGTAAACTGTCCGGACACTAAACGTGCACAAGTGCACGGATGTGACAGAACCCTGTCGCAAAACCATGCGACCTGTCGCAAAACCATGCGACCTCTACTCTTTTGCCTAAAGGCGAATAGCTTTCTATGTGGGACTCGAAAGATTCGATACTATGCTGGCAGTGGGTTTAACCACAGACCGCAAGCGGCACTAGCTGTGCGTAACGGTCCCCAGGTAGATGCCGACAAGAAGACTGACGAGGTGAAACCCATCTGAACTCCTACTGAGCCTGAATGTGACAATCTCCGTAATGTCCGGTCTGTTCGTCTGATACATCGCATGGCGGGCCTAGGAGGCGGTAAGCGTCAGTCCCCTAATTGTTAGTTATATGTATGCCCTAGAGGCCATTGCTATACATAGGATGTATATTGTAGTGGATGCTGGGACATATATTGGGAGGACTTTCTTGCTCGACATGATAGTATGCTATCTGGTTGCTCTATACCTTAACGTGTACACTGATTGTCTCTCTGTTACATGTTGGTAAAGCCCTTAGGATGAGTACTTGACTACCTGGACTATGATGCGGATCATACTAGTGGGGACATGGTAGTCCATAAGTACATCCTCCAATGTCCCTAGTCGTGGGTATATCGAGACGGGGCATCGATATACCAGAGTAGACTAGCGTATACCTTCTCGACCCATACAGATGGGCGATGGATGATCCCATATCGATTGGTGTTTGACATCAGAGATGATATACGGGTGCTCAGTGGAGACTGGGTACACTGGACGGACTCGCCGAGAACTCCCAGATGGTATTATACCTTACGTCAGATGGCAGTTCTCTGGTGACACTGGTACAGAGTAGTCTGTTGACCCGAGATCGTTATAGAGTCTTGTGTGGTTCCCACTATGCTTTGATTTCCACCTTACCACGTCCAAGAGGGCGTGCAAAACGGTGGTTTTTGGGTACAGTCCCGAATCACATGGAGGCAATGAGCGATAGGAGGGGATTCATCTCTCCCGGTATAGGGGGTTGATGTTGCGCTGTGTTCGATTGGCTATAACAGGAAATCCCTGGCCAGGGTTGCTGAGATTTACTGATAAGTGTTACCAGTAGTTTCTCAAATTGTTATAGACCTCATATCGACACGACTTATCAAGCTATTGGGGTATGACGTTTACCACCCCTAGGCGAGATATGCGACATATCAGACGATCAGACCGGACTGTACGGTAAGTGTTACTGGTTGGATTCACAGGAGTGTGAGCGGGCTTGCTCGTCGATCTTCTGATCGCTCAATACCCGGGTGGCCGTTACGTTTAGCAGACTGCTTGCGGCTTGTGGGTGTTTGATATGATCATCACCTGCTGCCGGCGTATTGACGAGTCTTTAGAGTCCTACACAGAGGTTTCCTGGCTCAAGCGAAACGAAATAGGAGCGCATATGAGATATGTGTGGGACCGAGAATAATGCGTGTATGTGATACCTATTCTATTCTCGCGATGAATGTATTGAATGGTTATATGCGATATAACCTAGTTATCGAATCGAGGGTTGATTCGATAAGCCGATACATTGGATATTAGTCGGTTATATGTGATATGACCGGATCGTTAAATCAAGTGTTGATTTAATGATTTAATGTATAATTATATATTTGATATATTACTTTGCATTAACTAGTATCGGTTCACTTTAAATGGATTTTCTCGCTCGGATGTGCGCATTATATATGTGATATGATTTTGTGCACATGCTTGTATCATGTTTGATGGTGCATGTAAAATTGGTTAAGTATAAAGAATTAAACCTTGGTTAATGAAATGGTTAGGGTTTATTATTTGCTTATTCATTTTATTCATTTATTTATTCTTTTGGAAAAAGAAAAAGAAATGATAAAATGGTGGCATTCTTTGTTCTTTCATGAAGCTTCATGAATACTTTGACTCTGTGACCACTTTGTCTCATCCTTAACCCTAACCATTCCACTTAACCCTAATTAATTCTCTACACCTAACCATGGTTCTATTATGATAAGAATTCATTATTCTTTTCATTTTAGGATTAACTTATCATATTATCTTCTTCTTCTTCTTCATCTTCTACTTGAAGAAAAAGCTTGCCTCATCAATGGCAACTTGATGAAAAGAGTGAGAAATCCAATTCTAAAGTGAACCCACTTCCTATTTCTTCATCTTCTAGCTCTTGCCAAGTAGTAGAGTGTGTTTTCTTCACAAGTTTCATGACTTGGTGAAGTGGGAGCTTGATCTTGTGATGCTTCGACGTAGATCATCTTCGGCACGAAGCCGACGACCTTGCCCGGCCATTTCTCCAATGAAGCCGACGCTAGAGCCCGGATTTTGATTTGGACAGCGGAGAGGACTTCATCACGGAACCGTGGAGGTGGAGGACCGGATCTACAAAAGTTGTATTTCCGTACTCTTAGTTAAGTAGTTAACTAGTTGTTTTGTCGCCTAAAATTCTAGCCAACGATCCGTATTAGGGTTTCTCGGCACCTCTAATTTTTGAAATTGGCATGGTTGATGCCTTGTGAGACCTCTTCAGCGTGCCCAGGAACCCTACAGTGGTATCAGAGCCTAGCTAGAGCCTTAGGCGTTGCGTAGACGCAGTTTGAAATCCGATCGATCGAAATCCCTAACTCCAAATTGCTCTCTGTCCTTTTTTTGAAATTGTGGATTTTTGAGAATTAAAAATATGCAGAAAACTCAGCAGGAATTTCTAAGAGTTACTGTAAAATTCGAGTGTCCAACTCCACTATAGTGCGGCGGAACCGCGGCAATAGCATGGCTATTGCGGCGGTTCCGCGGCCAAAATGGCTCATTGTTCAAAAAGTTTTACACAGAAATTCTTACATAACAGTGCTGGTTTTTCTGGGAATTTTTAATATTTATTCAAGAGTTGAATTTTCTGGGGTTGCTGAGGGAATCGATTATTCGATCGGATTGTCAGACTTTGTCTATGTGGCTTTCCGGGTATTTTTTGAATATGTTAAAAAGTTCGACCGGATATAAATACCCAATTTTTCCCCTGTCGGGATATTTCCAAGTGTTGGATTTTTTCGTAGTTTAACGACGTTCTAAGTAGTGCAAGTAACGCGATGGACCCTCTAGAAGACAACAAACCTTAACTCGATTATGTGACCGTCTTGAACTGCCCTTTGAACCTTCGGGTTTGGGGAAGTACGACGTGCCACATGTGAGGTGTTGGCTTGACCCTTCTACGGCTGGACCGTTGGTACTGAGGCACGAACTGAATGTTTTTAGACTTGTTTCATGTGTTGATCTGTATCGGGAAAACTTGGGTGTTCGATTGTTCGATCAGAAAGTTTGACATTTTCTATTTATCCGGAATGGGATACAATAATTGGAATTCACAAGAAGTTATGTGATAACTCAATGAATGTTATAAACATAGCAGTTTAGTCTCACTTGATCGGTTGCTACGGAATTTTGATGCGATCAAAAGTCCGTCGCAATCACGTAGCGTACGCGGATACTCGCTGGGTAAACTTAATAGACAGCCTCACTCCATAGCCCCGACCAAGTGACTGTAGGAGAACCCCGTCGCCGAAAGCATCCATCCGGGTGCTCGCGGTAGCGGTGTTTCGCCTTGGTGCACTTCGTCGACGGCGTCAGGGGTGCGGCCGTCTACTAAACTTTGCGATGAGCATTCGATCAGGGTGTCTGGAATCTTGTTGAATTGCCCGACTTGATATTGAAAAGTGTTTTCGATAATGGGACTAAAATGCGGGGTTTATAATTGTTAGACATGCGATGTCTAAGGAATTCATTTGATTAGGCATGCGATGTCTATAAATATTGCGGATTCCAACTGTTGTAGTTTTACATTTTCTTTTCTGTGACCGTAAGTGTAATATGTGATATCGCCGGTTTCGTTGCTATATGTCAACGACAATTGGGATGCGTATATTTACTTACGTTGATGACATGTGATGTTATGTGTTGCTGGATATGTTATATTGGATCGTCGTGTTTGAATAGCCGGGGGGTTTTATGTGAGATGAGTGTTTTTTCATTTTCATTCATGTAAAAAGTTGTATGTAATATTCTTTTATTGGGGCACTTCCAGGTTGCGGAAGATGTCACCTTTTGTATATTATTTACTTTTCTGCACTAGGATAGACCCAAGGAGGGGAGCACAAGTAACCGGGTTCTGGAGTCCTGTGGGAGACCAACTCGAGGAGTCGAGTCCGGGTCTCCTAACTCTAGAATTGGTAGGGTTGCTTGCCGCTCTCGTAGGGATCTAGGGGTGTGGGTTTGGCTATTCATCGCGACCGTGGAATCCGTGTTTTATACTGGCTCGTATTGAAAACACGGACGTCCTAGTATATCCAATATTTCATATGTTTCTTCTGCTGCGATATCTGTGATGCGATCATGTGATGTTCTGTGATAGATACAGTATATAGTATAAATGATGTATTATATAGACGTTACTTATGTTTTACACCCGCGCTAGCCCTGCCCTGCTCTGCCGTTAGTTACCTAACCTAACGGTGCACGAGGGGACATCGAGGCGAATGCGGATGGCATAAGTGTACGTCGTATTTATCTGTAATGTTTAGGTACTTAAATGATGGGACTTCATTAATGAGATTAATGAAAGTAAAAAGAAACCTAAAGATGTTGTAGAATCGAATTTCAAAATAAAAAGGTAGCTACAGTTCTTGCTTTGCACAGCGGTATATGTGATATATCCTGCACCTTATTCGATGAGGAAAGGACCGAGATCCCTTCACCGGGAGTGACTCCTTTAGCAATAATTGGCAGATGCTACACACTCGGTTTGTCTTTTGATTGCTTTTAAGAGTTTTTGCTTTGCACAGAGATATATATGATATATCCCGCACCTCATTCGACGAGGAAAGGGCCGACGATCCCTTCACCGGGAGTGACCCCTTTAGCAAAACTAGAAAAGCCTCAAAAGCACTCCATTTTTAAAATCATTTGATTCTACAACGATATAAAGTTCATTACGCAATAGGGTTTTCAGAAAAACCTGTCGTAGCCCTCCGTCATTTCAGATAAGTCCTAGTTAGTATTCGTGTTGCGTTTGTTGACTCAGTCAAGGCGTAGTGTGCGGTAGCTGATTAGTGCTTATCTGCAAAGCATATGATGCGATTGGATTAGGGTAGTCGTGCGGCCTTGTTGACTCAGTCAAGGGTCGTGCGGGTGGGTTTAATTCAATCGAGAAATGACGGGTTGAACTTTACTTGTGGTCTATGATTTGTTGACTCAGTCAAGGTCATAGATCGCTTGGGGCAAAATATTATCGGGAATTTCAAGTGTTGAAATTTGCAATGAGATTGCATACCTTCTATGAGATAGTTGGATCCGGATACCCGCTGCGAGTAAGAGTTACTCCTGGGAGAGTTTTACACATTACAATTAGCCGATCAAGTAGGTGTCTAGAAAGGTGTCAACGGGGTTACGCCTCTGGGAAAACGAGGTTTACAGTAATTAGGTTCGTGCGAAAGCACGGGGGACCTCCCTCAAAGTACCGACACTGGCCTGGCTGAAAGATTGGCGAACTTGTAGTGTGTAATTAATCCCGGCTAGTCTTTCCTTTTAGGGATTGAAGGAAGATTTGATAAAAAGCAGTGGGAGCCATCCTGATTAGATAAAATAATAACCAATCTATTCTTGCTAGAGCGCACGCTGAGTGTTTTCTTCTCTCTCTCTCCAGGTAGCGACCATATCACGCCTTAATCAAGATAATAATACAGAATATTGACCGAACCCGCTTGTTATACTGAGCTGGGGAACGTTGGTCCCGCTCCAACTTATAATTGTTATAAGACAGAGCAGGAAATTGGGGAATACCAGAATTCCCGTGCCGCCCAAACGAAGAGAGTGCATGCTGATGCATCATCTTCGGGTGTGTTCATTACAAAGAACTGTTTCTCTGTATCCTCTACGTCCTGGGTATGTGATACCAGATCAGGATCCCAGATATGTAATCTGTTACATAGGGCTACAGATAGGTAGAGAGCTGAGAACGGGTGATAAGTTTCATGAGGCAGAAAACGGGGCAAGAGTTGCAGCCAAGTCTGTTGGTCACTGTCACCCTGTATTACAATACATGATTCTGAACGAATGTTATTAGATACCGAACCTGATATACAAAATCATATCAGTCTCTTTATTAGTAAAGAAATGATAAAATTTTGTATTGTTGGATAATGTTTTGAACATTTCCTATATCAAAGGTTGATCGGTTCAGGCACGTTATCTAAAAGCATTGTAGTTCTAAATCAAACTACAGTTCTTTAGTATACGGAACACACACAAGAGGAAGAGTTCAGAAATGAACGAATCCTACTTGAGGCATTGTAGACTAGGTCATATCAATGTGACCCGACTAGCCGAAGTTACATGTAGATGCATATTTAAATCAGTTTGAATTTACATCTTGTGAAACTTGCCAGTCATGTCACAGAGATAAGATGACCATAGCTCCGTTTACTGGAAACAGAGAAAGAGTTAGTGAACTCTTGGGATGATACATGTTGATGTATGTAAGGTCCCCTGTCTACACTTGCCAAGACCGGTTCTTTGTACTTCATTACATTCTCTGATAATCTCTTTAGATTCAGACATATGTTCTTGTTGAAACACAAGTCCGAACCTTTTGAGATATTCACAGAATATAAGTTAGAAGTAGAGAACCAATACGGGTATAAGTATTATGTCCTTTGATGAGATCAAGGAGGAGAATACTTGAGCACGGAATTTCTGGACTTTTCTAAAGGAGAATGAGATTCTCTCTCAGCATTACTCCTCCGATACACCATAGCACGATGGTATATCGGGGTGGAGCAATCACACCCTATATAATAAGGTGTGCTCTATGATGAGTACTACTGAGTTACCTATTTCCTTTCGGGAGTTATGCACTTGAGAAGCTGCATACCTATTGAATAGGGTTCAAATCAAATCAGTTGCCTACCATTTCATATGTGATATGATAAGGGAAGAGCCCATCTCTTAAGTTAGTTAAGATTTGGGGTTGTCCAGCCTATGTCTGAAAAGCAAAATCCGGACAAGCTCGAGGCAAGGTCTGTTATGTAGAACTGGAAAGGTTCCAGCTATACAAACTGCAGCTGATGATTTGAAAGAACCAAAGGATTCAATAGTTACCAACGAACCTCAGCCTCTCCGCCGATCTAGTAGGGTTCCTCACCCACCTGAGAGATACTTCGGTTTCTCTATGACAGTGGGAGCGAGGATTGCATCATGAGATGATGACCCAACTAGTTTCGAGCTGGCCATCAGGAGTAAGGCTCTGTAAGAATGGCTGGATGCTTAGTGATCTAAGATGGAATCCTTATAGACCAACAAAGTAAGGACTTTGGTTGCTATATCTGAAGGGTTAAATCCCCATCAGGAGCAAGTATATCTTGAGAAGATTACTTGGTGTTGATGGAAAAGTTGAGACTTTCAAAGCTAGACTTGTTAAAGGTTTTCGTCATTGACCAGGAGTGGATAATGATGAAACCTTTTTCCAGTATCTATGCTTAAGTCCATCCAGATTCTACTTGCCACGGCTACATACCATGACTACGATATCTGGTGGTTGGGTGTCATGACAGCTTTTCTAAATGATGTTTTAGAAGACGGAGTCTATAAGTACACAGCCAGAGGGCCTCGTAAACAGTGGGAGCAGCGGAAACGTGTACAAGATGCTTTATAGAATAAAGCATGTATCGCGGAGTTGGAACATCTATTTTGATGTGTTAGTCAAAGAGTTTGACATCATCAAAATGGTAGATGAACCTTGTATAAACAAAAAGTTAGTAGGGAGTATAGTGACGATCCTCGTAGAGTACGTGGATGACATGTTCTTGATAGGGAAGGAGTTTCCTATGCTACGCTCGATCAATCTCCGCCTATCACAATGATTCTCCATATAGGATTAAAGTGATACCTCCTAAATCCTGGGTTTTGGATCTATGAGATAGATCTAATTGGATGTTAGAATTCTCACTAGTTGTAGTGAGATGGTATCAACCGATCCTGAGGAGAATCACTGGAAAGGTTCCAGGGTGATAAAGACGACTGAATGTCAGTCGCAGGCATTGTCTTTACCCTCAGTAAAGGGACGGTATGTTGGAAGAGTTCCAAGCTATATACCGTGGCATACCAGACGATAAAGGCAGGATACATCGCTACTTAAGATGCTGCCAAAGAGGCAGTCTGGATGTATATTGGTTCATGAGATGAACTTTGTTCCTCCCATTGTGTGACAATGGAGTTGTGGCTTATGCCAAGGAACGTCCGTCCCATCAGTGATCCAGACATATTCTAAGGCAGTGTCACCTGATCATGGAGATGGTTGATCTCCAGGGTGATCGAGGTTAGGAGAGTAGACTCAGAGGACAACACGGCGGATCCACTCACAAAGGCCTTTTCCCAGAGAGAGATTTTTATGGGATGGTTGAGTATGAGATACTACAACCACTGCTATCAGATGGCCCTAGTGCAAGTGGGAGATTGTTAGTTATATGTATGCCCTAGAGGCCATTGCTATACATAGGATGTATATTGTAGTGGAAGCTGGGACATATATTGGGAGGACTTTCTTGCTCGACATGATAGTATGCTATCTGGTTGCTCTTTACCTTAACGTGTAAACTGATTGTCTCTCTGTTACATGTTGGTAAAGCCCTTAGGATGAGTACTTGACTACCTGGACTATGATGCGGATCATACTAGTGGGGACACGGTAGTCCATAAGTACATCCTTCAAAGTCCCTAGTTGTGGGTATATCGAGATGGGGCATCGATATACCAGAGTAGACTAGCGTATACCTTCTCGACCCATACAGATGGGCGATGGATGATCCCATATCCATTGGTGTTTGACATCAGAGATGATATACGGGTGCTCAGTGGAGACTGGGTACACTGGACGGACTCGCCGAGAACTCCCAGATGGTATTATACCTTACGTCAGATGGCAGTTCTCTGGTGACACTGGTACAGAGTAGTCTGTTGACCCGAGATCGTCATAGAGTCGTGTGTGGTTCCCACTGTGCTTTGATTTCCACCTTACCACGTCCAAGTGGGCGTGCAAAACTGTGGTTTTTGGGTACAGTCCCGAATCACATGGAGGCAATGAGCGATAGGAGGGGATTCGTCTCTCCCGGTATAGGGGGTTGATGTTGCGCTGTGTTCGATTGGCTATAACAGAAAATCCCTGGCCAGGGTTGCTGAGATTTACTGGTAAGTGTTACCAGTAGTTTCTCGAATTGTTATAGACCTCATATCGACACCACTTATCAAGCTATTGGGGTCTGACGTTTACCACCCCTAGGCGAGATATGCGACATATCAGACGATCAGACCGGACTGTACGTTAAGTGTTACTAGTTGGATTCACAGGAGTGTGAGCGGGCTTGCTCGTCGATCTTCTGATCGCTTAATACCCGGATGCCGTTACGTTTAGCAGACCGCTTGCGGCTTGTGGGTGTTTGATATGATCATCACCTGCTGCCGGCGTATTGACGAGTCTTTAGAGTCCTACACAGAGGTTTCCTGGCTCAAACGAAATGAAATAGGAGCGCATATGAGATATGTACGGGACCGAGAATAATGCGTGTATGTGATACCGTATTCTATTCTCGCGATGAATGTATCGAATGGTTATATGCGATATAACCTAGTTATCGAATCGAGAGTTGATTCGATAAGCCGATACATTGGATATTAGTCGGTTATATGTGATATGACCGGATCGTTAAATCAAGTGTTGATTTAATGATTTAATGTATAATTATATATTTGATATATTACTTTGCATTAACTAGTATCGGTTCACTTTAAATGGATTTTCTCGCTCGGATGTGCGCATTATATATGTGATATGATTTTGTGCACATGCTTGTATCATGTTTGATGGTGCATGTAAAATTGGTTAAGTATAAAGAATTAAACCTTGGTTAATGAAATGGTTAGGGTTTATTATTTGATTATTCATTTTATTCATTTATTTATTCTTTTGGAAAAAGAAAAGGAAATGATAAAATGGTGGCATTCTTTGTTCTTTCATGAAGCTTCATGAATACTTTGACTTTGTGACCACTTTGTCTCATCCTTAACCCTAACCATTCCACTTAACCCTAATTAATTCTCTACACCTAACCATGGTTCTATTATGATAAGAATTCATTATTCTTTTCATTTTAGGATTAACTTATCATATTATCTTCTTCTTTTTCTTCATCTTCTACTTGAAGAAAACGCTTGCCTCATCAATGGCAACTTGATGAAAAGAGTGAGAAATCCAATTCTAAAGTGAACCCACTTCCTATTTCTTCATCCTCTACCTCTTGCCAAGTAGTAGAGTGTGTTTTCTTCACAAGTTTCATGACTTGGTGAAGTGGGAGCTTGATCTTGTGATGCTTCGACGTAGATCATCTTCGGCACGAAGCCGACGACCTTGCCCGCTCATTTCTCCGATGAAGCCGACGCTAGAGCCCGGATTTTGATTTGGACAGCGGAGAGGACTTCATCACGGAGCCGTGGAGGTGGAGGACCGGATCTACAAAGGTTGTATTTCCGTACTCTTAGTTAAGTAGTTAACTAGTTGCTTTGTCGCCTAAAATTCTAGCCAACGATCCGTATTAGGGTATCTCGGCACCTCTAATTTTTGAAATTGGCATGGTTGATGCCTTGTGAGACCTCTTCAGCGTGCCCAGGAACCCTACACTAATAGCGGTACAAGTCGTGTCGGAGTGAAGCCCAATACACCCTGAGATAACACTGGAAGCCTACCAGTATATCTCGCTTGCCCTGGCCAGGGACTACTCGTGTAATGGCTCTCCTAGACACAGCGCGATGTCAACCCCCAATACCGGGAGAGACGAATCCTGTCTAACCGTCACTGCCTCTAAGTGCTTCGGGACTGCACCCAACTACTACCTGTTTGCACGACTCCTTTGAGTCGTGGTAGGGTAGTAATCAAAGTACAATGGGAACACACTCGAGGCGAAGTGACTGTGTCAAGTCAGCGGACTAAGCTGTACTCATGTCACCTGGGAACTGATAACTGACGATAGGTATAATACCAACCGGTCAGTTCCTGACGAGTCCTGTCCAGTGTACTCGTAACCCAACGAGCACCCGCATACTATCTCCAGTACGACGTACTGATGGCTGTGGGACAGACCATCTCCCACTCTGGGATGAGAAGCGCATGCGCTAGTCTACTCCGGAGTATCGATGCCCTGTCTCTCTAGTCCTGCGACTAGGGACCTGCATAAGGATGTGCTTATAGATTACCCAGCCCCCACTAGTGTGACTGCCATCACAACGCTGGTAATCAAGCAAAGATCCTAAGGGCTCCACTAATGTGCATAGGTGATATACTAAAATAAACACATGTACACATTGAAGTAGAAACAAACCAAGTAGCATACTACTATTTTGAGCAAGATTGTATATACAAGGTGAATATCCCAAGCTTCCATTAAGTAATATACAAACTAGTATGATACAGTAATGGCCTCTAGGGCATATACACTAACAATCTCCCACTTGGACTAAGGCCATGTACTGGCGTATCGAAGACCTATCATCTCGATCTGCCGCTCGAACTGAGTCTGGGGCAAGGCCTTGGTGAATGGATCTGCAGTGTTATCTTCTGAAGCGACCCTCCGAACCTCGATCTCCTGGCGATCCACGATCTCCCTGATCAGGTGATACCGCCTCAAGATGTGTCTGGATCTCTGATGGGACCTGGGTTCCTTCGCTAAAGCTATAGCCCCGTTGTTGTCGCAATACAGAGGTATTGGATCAACAATAGACGGAACCACTTGATGTTCTTTCAAGAACTTTCTCATCCAGACAGCTTCTTTTGCGGCATCAGATGCAGCGATGTATTCCGCTTCCATCGTCGAGTCTGCAATGGTTTCCTGTTTGGAACTCTTCCAACAGACCGCCCCTCCATTGAGGGTAAAGACAAAACCCGACATGGACTTGGAATCATCCTTGTCACTCTGGAAGCTGGAGTCAGCAAAGGCCTCGATCTGGAGGTCTTTTCCGCCATACACCAAGAGTATCTCCTTAGTCCTTCTCAGGTACTTGAGAATGTTCTTTAACGCTATCCAATGTTTCTCCCCAGGGTTTGACTGATACCAGCTTACCACACTTAGTGCATAAGCTACATCCGGTCAGGTACACAACATCGCATACATTATAGAGCCTACCGCAGAAGCGTAGGGTATAATAGACATGCGATCCCTCTCCAAATCAGTCTTGGGAGACATCTCTTTAGAGAGGGTGATCCCGTGACAAGCCAGCAGGTTACCGCGTTTGGAATCTTCCATACTGAATCTTTTCAGTATGGTGTCGATGTACCTGGACTTTGAAAGTCCTAATATCCTCTTGGATCTATCACGATGGATCCGGATCCCCAGGATGTATGAGGCATCACCCAGGTCTTTCATGGAGAACCTGTGTGACAAGAACCCCTTGACAGATTGTAGCATAGGAATTTCATTTCCTATTAAGAGAATGTCATCCATGTATAAAACGAGGAATACTACAGTTCTCGCTACAAATCTACTATAGATGCATGGTTCATCTGGATTTTTGATAAAGCCAAATTCCTTGACCGTCTCATCAAAACAGATGTTCCAACTCCGCGATGCCTGCTTTAGTCCATAGATGGACTTAAGAAACTTGCACACCTTTCCGCTGCTCCCACTCTGAATGAAGCCCTCTGGTTGGTCCATATAGACACACTCCTCTAAATTTCCATTTAGAAAAGCGGTCTTTACGTCCATCTGCCAGATCTCATAATCGTGGAAGGCAGCAATGGCAAGAAGGATCTGAATGGATTTCAGCATAGCCACTGGAGAAAAGGTTTCGTCATAGTCCAAACCAGGTCTTTGACGAAAACCCTTTGCAACAAGTCTATCTTTATAGGTCTCAACCTGTCCATCTACACCAATCTTCCTTTTGAAGATCCACTTGCATCCTACGGGTTTTATCCCGTCTGGAGCAATGTCCAACGTCCATACCTTGTTGGTGTACATGGACTCCATTTCGGTCCGCATTGCATCCAGCCATTTTACCGAGTCAACGCTCTGAACGGCCAGCTGGAAGCTAGTAGGCTCATCATAGTCTATGATGCAATCCTCTCTATCCCCGTCTATGAGAAAACCGCAGTATCTCTCGGGCGGATGAGACTGCCTACTACTCCTGCGGAGCGGCGTAGGAATGTCCTGTTCTTTTGAACCCTCTGGTTCCACTAAGCTTTCAGTAATAGTCTGTGGTTCTGGAATTTCTTCCAGTTCTACTGCGCTCCCACTAATTTCCTTTTCCAAGAACTGGTGTTCTAGAAAGTGGGCATTACGAGAAACAAGGACTTTTTGTTCCTCTGCATGGTAGAAAAAATACCCCCTGGTGTTCTTTGGGTATCCCACAAACTTGCACAGTACTGAGCGTGCCTCGAGTTTGTCCGCATGCTGCTTTTTGACAAAAGCTGGACATCCCCAGATCTTCAGATATTGAAGATAGGGTCCACTCCATAACTCATATGGTGTGGTAGGCACAGTCTTAGTGGGAACTCGGTTCAAAAGGTATGCGGCTGATTCTAGCGCATACCCCCAGAATGATCGCGGTAACTCAGCGTTACTCATCATGGACCGTACCATATCCAATAGGGTTCGGTTCCGTCTCTCCGATACACCGTTATGTTGCGGAGTGTATGAAGGAGTAAGCTGAGACAGAATTCCGTTCTCTTTTAAATAGTCCAGGAATTCGGCACTCAAGTATTCACCACCTCGATCCGATCTTAGGATCTTGATACTTTTGGCGGTTTGTTTTTCTACTTCATTCTTATATTCCTGGAATTTTCCAAAGGCTTCGGACTTATGTTTCATTAAGAAGACATGTCCGAATCTTGAAAAATCATCCGTAAAAGTAATGAAGTAAGAAAAACCGCTTCGCGCATGTGTTGACATTGGACCGCACACGTCGCTGTGTACGAGTCCCAAGAGCTCGCTCGCTCTTACTCCGTGTCCAGTGAACGGAGTCTTTGTCATCTTTCCTTTGAGACAGGATTGACAAGTAGCATATGACTGATATTCGAACGGATTCAAATATCCTTCTGTATGTAACTTTGTCAACCTTCTCTCATTGATGTGACCTAGTCTATAATGCCACAAGAAAGTCTGATTTATTTCCGGAGACTTTCTTTTGTGTGTATTCTGGACATTAAAAATCTGTGGTTGGTTTAATACGTATATACCATTGCTTAATGTACCTGACCCAATCAGAACTTGATTAAGGTGAATGTTTACAACATTGCTTACAAACGCAAATTCATAACCTTCTTTAGAAACTAAAGATACAGAAATGATATTACAAGTTACGTTGGGTACAAAAAAGCAATTACGCAAAACCAAAACATGTCCATCTGACATTCCCAGGTGATAGTCCCCCACGGCCTTAGCATCCATGCTAGCTCCGTTTGCAACTTTGAGGGTCATGTCACCTGCCTTCAAAACCCTACGGTTTCTCAACGCCTGCAAAGAATTACAGATATGAGATCCTGATCCGGTATCCAATACCCAGGAAGTAGAGTTTATTGAAAGACAGTTTTCAATAACATGCACACCTGAAGCTGAAGCTGCAACCTGCTTCAGATCCTGTTTTCTGGCTTTCCAAGCCCTGCGATCATTCTTCCAGTGTCCCTTCTTATGAAAATAGAAGCATTCTTCCTTATCCACAAGCTTTCCCATTTTCTTTGTTGCTTTTGCCTTTCCCTTCGTATCCACTTTACTAACACCGCCCCTTGGTTTGGCGGGGGCTTTCTTCTTCTTTCCCTTGGCTTTCGCCTTGGACCTAGAAGAGGAAGATCCTCCTACAAACAAAGTGGATGTTTCCTTACCTTTCTGTAGGGTGCCCTCTGCGCTCCTCAGCATGTTGAGGAGTTCTGAAAGTTCAACTTCCTTTTCTTGTAAGTTGAAGTTCAGGATAAACTGGGCGTAAGTGGAAGGAAGGGACTGGAGAATCAAGTCCGTATAGAGCTCATTCTCCAACGTGGTCCCAAGGTCCGCGAGCTCTTCTATGTAGCCAATCATCTTAAGCACGTGTTCCGCTACTGATGATCCGACGGCCAACCTTGCCGAAAATAACTTCTTCGACACTTCGTATCTTGCGATACGAGACTTCTCTCCATACAGTTCTTTTATATGGAGAAATATGGATTCGAGGTCCATATTCTCGAGCCTCCTCTGATGTTTGTTGTCCATAGAGGCAAGCACGAGGCACTTGGCCTTCGCGCAATCTAGTTCCCAGGTCTTACGGATTTCCTTATCCGCGACGCTGGTTTTGGGACCTGGGACAGAGGGAGCTTTGGTGGTAAGAAGATACCCCAGCTTTTCGTAAGTGATTGCCATCTTGACATTACTGAGCCAATCTTTGTAGTTTGGCCCTGTCAGTATGTTTTTTATCTAGAAGTAACTTAAGTCCAGTCATGTCGATTGGTCGCTGCAATTAGGAGAGAGAAGAAACACTCAGCTTGATGCTTTTGCAAGTTTAGAATGGTTTTTAGTTTATCTAAACAGGATGGCTCCCACTGTTTCTCGAATCCCTCCTCAAACCAAAAAGGAAGAATTAGTCAGGATCAATCTCACCGTACAATTCTTGCTTAACCGTTCAGCCAGGCCAGTGTCGGTACGTCGAGGGAGGTTTTCCAACGCTTTCGCGAAGTTCCTTAATTAAATAACCTCTTTTCCCTGTGGGAGTAGCCCCGCTAACACCTTTCTAGACACCTACTTGGTTTATAGCATTGATCGTTAAGTGAGAATTTTCCCGAGGAGTAGCATATACTCACAGTAGGATCGGGATCCAAATATCATCGCGTGACGAAACTGAAGGAATCCTACCAGAATCATCACACTCCAAATGGTATGCAACTCTAGCAAGTTTCAGTACTTATGAAACTCCCGATGTGGATTTTTGCCCCATGCTCTTATGTCCTTAGCGTGAGGTCAAAATATCATAAGTCACATGTCAAGTTCTTCCCATCATTATCCAGGTTAATTTGAACCCATCCGTACCTACCCTTGACGTAGGCCAAAATGGCAGTACGGCTGTCCCAAACCAACGCATTCTATCTATGCAACAGATAAATATCCGGCAGCTACCAATCACTATGTCTTGGCGTGAGGTCAAAATACATAGCTTGAATACTACCGAATATTTAACTGAAATGATGGAGGGCTACGAATGGTTTTGGTTAAACCGTGAACGTAGTGAACTTGATATAATCGATGGAACGAGATAGCTTTTAAAAAGAGTGGCTCAAGCTCCGTATTTAAAAGTTGTTTTTGAAAAGAACCGAGTGGTTTTTCGAAAGTGTTCCAACGACTTTTACTTGGTTTATTTTCTTGCATTAGTTCTTTTAATGCGTGATATTCTTGCATTAGTTCTTTTAATGCGTCCCATCATTTAATCCTACCATTGCAGAAAACAACCAAAATATGACGTACGCTTATGCCATTCGCATTCGCCACGGGGCCCCGTCATTACCCGTTAGGTTACTTAACTAACAACAGAGCAGGGGCTGGGCTAGCGCGGCTGTAAAACATAAGCAACGCCTAAATAATCTCATATATAGATATACTGCAATGATAGCCATTTCAGATCACAGATGAACACATTGGATATACTAGGAATCCGCAATTCGTACGAGCCTGTAACGAAAAGCAGATTACACGGTCGCGGTGAATAGACAATACCCCACCCAAGACCCCTACGGGTGCGGCAAACTACCCGCCAAGTACCCTTAGCGAAGCAACCTCCCTCAACTCCGTGAGTAGGCCACTTGGCACTTCGGCATACCCGGTAGTTTGTGCACCCCCTCCATGGGTCTATCCTAGGAGCAAAAACAGTAAAAAGAAATTATACAATGACGGCTACAACCCCGACCCGGTTGTGCGGCCATACAAATAATTATTACATCAATTTACAAATTTACATGAATTGAAAGAAAAGAAAACTCTCGTCTCACAACCCCCGGCTATTCACCCGCGACAATCCAATGAATTCATATACACATTCCAATAACAATACAGATCACGGATTTGTATAACCCCCACTAATCGACATATAGCGATTAGCAGACGTTCAATACAAATATCACATCACAGATAAAAACCCGTCAGCTTAAGTCTTTAGAAGTTCGATTAAAAATACGGATTTTCAGGCCCCAAACACAAAATTTTCGTTCTGGAATATCTGGGCAGAAAATACATATTTCAAAAATCCTAAAACAACCCCATAAAAACACTGCACAAAATTTGGACCTCGGCCGAGTCAACTCGGCCGCGGAACCGCGGCGGGAGCGTGCTCCCGCCGCGTTTCCGCGGCGCTTTGACCGGTTCGTGGGACCAAATTTCGTGGGTGTTTAATAAAAACCCTGAGCCGATTTTTAAGATGAAATTTATCAATTTTACAGAACTTTAAAAATCGACAGCAACTTTGAATTTCGGGTTTATTTCGGGACTTTTTCTCCGATCGAATTTCTAGCTACTATGCTAACATGTTAGATAGAGTTTAACTAGACGCTGATACCACTGTAAGTCCATGCTACCTCTCCCGGTACTTTCGGGCATGCGGAATTTGGTGAAAAACAATTTTCTAGAGACGCTAACATGGACTCAAACCGGATCTTGGTTAAACATCTAACTAACAACCTAACTAGGAGTTGTTAACTACTCGGTTAGGGGGTTATACCTTTCTTTCTTAAACTCCTTCGTCTTCAAGCCTCGATGGTTGTCCAGATCGGCTTCACCCCGTCGTCTCCTTGCGTCGAAGATCGATCCACCTGAAAGCTTCTACCTTTGGCTTCTTCTTCGTACTTTGAAGAAACTAGTTCACTCGGTTTGCTAAACCTTGTGAACTAGAGTGAGTAGAGGAGAGTGTGTTGGGATTTTCTCTATGGTTCTTGGTTCTCAACACATGAGACAAGTGAACCATAGACTAAAGAGAGGGAGAGCAAGAGGAAGGAGATGAGAGCTCAAGAACACAAGAGAGAGAATGAAAATGATAGAATGAGCAAGACTTTTCTCACTTGGCTCTCATAATCCAAAACCATCATCACAAAAATAGTAATCAAGTATTGTGTAAATGGTTTAAGTCAAAATGGCTATATCATTTCATGCACTCATATTGCACAAGAGAACAAGCAAGTAAAAAGTCTTTGCCATGAAATGATAGCCATTGTCATCATGATAGTCAACTAGTCCAACCTAGTCAACCGGTCAACAAAGTCAACAAGTCAACAACCATTTCACCACAATACTTAATTAATATTATTGTTAATTACATATCATATTCTCATTAGAGTTGAGCAAAAAGTCAATAGTCAACAGTCAACGGTCAACAACCCTAATGAGAATCCTCTGCCTCTGTCTCTCCGTCAACTGTGCATACACACCCGCATTCGCGTTCCAAGGAACACGAATACATAATGGATAAAACCAATCCCAAAACGTACACTAGGATCTGGCTTAAACCAAAGCCCGCTAGTGTAAACTGTCCGGACACTAAACGTGCACAAGTGCACGGATGTGAAAGAACCCTGTCGCAAAACCATGCGACCTCTACTCTTTTGCCTAAAGGCGAATAGGGTTTTCTGTGTGGGACTCTAAAGACTCGACACTACGCTGGCAGTAGGTTTAACCACAGACCGCAAGCGGCACTAGCTGTGCGTAACGGTCCCCAGGTAGATGCCGACAAGAAGACTGACGAGGTGAAACCCATCTAAACTCCTACTGAGCCTGAATGTGACAATCTCCGTACAGTCCGGTCTGTTCGTCTGATACATCGCATGGCGGGCCTAGGGGGGCGGTAAACGTCAGTCCCCTAATAGCGGTACAAGTCGTGTCGGAGTGAATCCCAATACACCCTGAGATAACACTGGAAGCCTACCAGTATATCTCACTTGCCCTGGCCATGGACTACTCGTGTAATGGCTCTCCTAGACACAGCGCGATGTCAACCCCCAATACCGGGAGAGACGAATCCTGTTTAACCGTCACTGCCTCTAAGTGCTTCGGGACTGCACCTAACTACTACCTGTTTGCACGACTCCTTTGAGCCGTGGTAGGGTAGTAATCAAAGTACAGTGGGAACACACTCGAGGCGAAGTGACAGTGTCAAGTCAGCGGACTAAGCTGTACTCATGTCACCTGGGAACTGATAACTGACGATAGGTATAATACCAACCGGTCAGTTCCCGACGAGTCCTGTCCCGTGTACTCGTAACCCAACGAGCACCCGCATACTATCTCCAGTACGACGTACTGATGGCTGTGGGACAGACCATCTCCCACTCTGGGATGAGAAGCGCATGCGCTAGTCTACTCTGGAGTATCAATGCCCTGTCTCGATAGTCCTGCGACTAGGGACCTGCATAAGGATGTACTTATAGATTACCCAGCCCCCACTAGTGTGACTGCCATCACAACGCTGGTAATCAAACAAAGATCCTAAGGGCTCCACTAATGTGCATAGGTGATATACTAAAATAAACACATGTACACATTGAAGTAGAAACAAACCAAGTAGCATACTACTATTTTGAGCAAGATTGTATATACAAGGTGAATATCCCAAGCTTCCATTAAGTAATATACAAACTAGTATGATACAGTAATGGCCTCTAGGGCATATACACTTACAGATTCTCAAATCCAAAAATATCATGGAAACAACATATCTCAATGCGTATAATCATAAAGCATGATATATACGACATATAATAGAAATGTATGCATATCCGTAAATCATGCAACACGGAACAACGATATGCACATAACAAGGGTAAACCGCTCCTTTAAATGAATCCAGCTTTTAAAATGTCTCTTGCGGTTCCCGATTTTCCCAAAGTCAAATGCAACATTGTATAAGAGTGCACATGTAACTGTAGCAAGGAAATTGTGCAAGGAGTCATATCATGATGCAGCAATCCTACTGTGTAGTGACATGGCAATTACCGATGATGATGTGTGTGAGCCGGCAAGTAAGTGTGCATGAAGCATACGCATCATCGGTAATGGTGCTGGTGTCCTGATAACATAGGTTTAATATAACAATAAACATATTTAAGCATGCAATACGATGTGAATAGCGAGAATATGCGGAAAATAAATAATAAACGCAACAGTGAAGAATCTACATCAATATATGTATGCCATACAGTTTGGCCATTTGAAATAACACGAATCGTGGTGTCTAGAAAAATAAGGGCTACGGTGTTTCTAAGAATAGATACGTCTTTTGAAAATATCCGTAGAATCGCTTGGCCTGTCTTTAAAATACTCACGATTCGTTAGTTTTGAAATAGGTATGACTCGAGTCTACTCTAACATCTATAAGTAAACTACAAGACTAATCGAAAGGTAAGGAAACCACCTAAATTTGAGTCGATATATATAAATATAATAGTCGGTGATCCCGCCTCAATAGTATCACATACGATACAATATATATTATGACATACTCATGTCAAGAGTGCGGATCTATCATCAATATATAGCTCGTACGTAAATCCGTCGTACGACATCCCAAATCTGGGAACGGGTCAAATATCACATTCATCTCAGTATTCATCTGTTATCCATTATCATCATTTCTCATGAACTGGGGGTACTGATCTAAGTCTAGTACAAACTGATACCATCTGCATATATATGCGTATATGAAAACACACGCCTAAAGGCCTGCTAAAATCTCATGTTGTATATCAAAATACGAACTAAAACATATCACCGATCTCATAGCATCATGCCCAATCTCATCGACTCATCTACAAATATCATCCACTATACTCATTATCAATGTATAGGTATACGTATATATATATATGCCTAGTCCCATACCTATGTGTGTATTTATATACATATATATATACACACACACGTATCCCCATATACGCACAAGTAATAATAATAATGCATGCAATGGTGTGTGTGCGTGTGTGAAACCTATTCTATGGTTCGCGACTAAGAAATCAACCATGACACTATCATCCAAAATCACAACACATCTGTAGGTATATAACATATCATCAACTACACTACGAACTGCGTGGGTGCTATACACCATCCACCCGACATCCCCCGTAGATATATTTCTACTCACAATGATCCCCGTTTGCTGGAGTCGATGACGCCATGCTCATCCTCGCCGTATTGAAATCCACATGGGGGTAGCTACAACTAATACAAAATCGCAAATGCGTATTAAAATCAAGTCGGAAAACCAAAACGGCACACGTTTCGCTCATAGGTTAAAACCTATAGCCTACGCCTGCAAAACCACCAAACAACCCCCGTCGCTGACATACAAACATTAGACAATAGAACACAAAATCAAATACCAAATCCCAAATTAAAACGAAGTCGGAAAACAATGCAGCAACTCATGAAAATGGTCCCAGATTTTACCCTAAGTGAAATTAGACAATTTTGCATATATGGAGGGTCTAATTTACTGGAGTTAAAGCCCCGGAACAAGAACGAAGCAAATTGGGTATACCAAGGCCGCAAATTGAGGCCCAAATGAATAAATCTACGGCCTGGCAGTGGGGTTAGGGTCCAGGGATTTGGGTATAGGTTCTAGGTTGCCTGCTTGTGTCTCTGTATTTGCTAAATATTTTTCAGGTGTCCCGGGTGATAGCAGATACCAAAATACATCACAATTTCCATAAAATTTGCCGATGTCGGTGTTTCTAAGTTTGGGTTTGGGGTTTGTTCATATCATAATTTTGCATTATTATATTCCCCATTCTTATTCATTATATAAATAAACAGGTCCTTTTGACCCATGTCTGCAAAATAGTTGCAGGTTACAGGTTCTCGGAACAAAAACAGTGAAAACGATGAAAAGACGATACAAAAGTGAGACTACAACCAAAAAATGGAAAGATCTTGATCATGCCTACAGTTTGAAGACTAAACGAAGATCAATGGACAATTTCACAAAGAACAAAGGCAGTGCAAGGTTCAAGACTTCAACACGAAGCAAGCGGTAAAGTCCACGAAATTATTCACTGTGGAAATCTGGAAGAAATCTAGAAGACTATCTGAGAAACCAAGTGAATAAAATAGGAGAAACAAAGCAACAGAAGAAGACCTAAAAAAATGAAGCCGCAAGCTCCATACTTGACCGTGGAACCGTGGCTAAACTTGGCTACTGGCCGCAGATCCGCGGCCGTGCGTGGCGCGTGCGTGGCGCGTGTCGGTGGTGTCGTTGCGACGGTGCATTTATTAGGTTTTTCTTGGGGTAAAATTATAATTGCAAATGTGAGTCGATTGTAACCCTAGGGTTTCTATGTTCTATAAATAGAAACCCTAAACCTCTTTTAGGTATGCCTCTTCTTGTGCCTTATTGTATTTATCAAAATTCAGAACCTGTAAATGTTCGAAGAGAGCATCAAATAAAAATTAGAGTAAGTTTTCTATTCTTTCCCTAGTTAATTTTATTATCTGCCCTAGTATAATTTTCCTTTCTGCCCTAGTTTAGATTTTATTCTCTGCCTTAGTTAATTAGTTTAGAACATGTTTTTCAATTCCCTAATGAGTGAGTAGTTTTCTCTCTTGTTAGGGTTAGATTTGGGGAAGGCTTAAGAGATGATGATCTCTCACCCCTTTCTTGCCCATCACACGTTTTTGTAGGAATCCATGCATACATGCACACACCGTTCCCTACGGCACCCTATCCCACGAGGTAACGGTGATACCGTAGTATAAACGACCGGTTGCGCATGTTTTCCATGGAGGTTAGAGTAAGGATTAAGAAAGGAAGGACAAAAACCTAGAGGAAGAAACGTAGTTTCTTCCCGATCGTACTAATCCACATTATTAATTATTACCATAACACCTCATAGATCTTAATTAGGGCATAGAAAGCGGTGAGGAATATTGACTTTCCAAACTTAACCTAAACCTAACCGTAGCAAGTTTCTAATCCTAGTCTAGATCAAACTTAGTTTTTAGATTTAATCAATCCGACATCAATCGGAATTAACTCGTTAGAACAAATCGAGAATGCACGAAATCCCTGTGGACCGACCCGTACTCACCGGCCAGCTACCAAGCGACGCCGTTCTTGATTGCGGTAAACAATTCTTTGAATCAAACCAAATGGCGCCATTGCCGGGGATGGCGTTGTTATTCTCTTTTTGTAATTTCGGGTTAATATAAAATTGAAAAATCATAAAAATTGAAAAATAAAAAATATAATTTTTTTTATCATCTTGTATTGTTTGAAGGGTTTTTTGTGTGAATTTTGCAGGACCGACGAACGAATTCAGATCTGGAAAAATCCAGAGATCAAAACAGAAAACCCAAGATCTGAACAACAGAGAAAAGTCAAACCAGAAGAGCAGAAGAAATTTGGGGAACCGAACCGACTGAAGGACCGCGCTTCCGCCGCGTTGACCCGTCTTTGACCACGGATCCGCCGCGGTCTTGTGATGTCAGCAAGCGAAAAATCCACTGTAAGCTTCTCCCCTTCTTCTCTGCAACCCCTGATATCTCCTCTGTAAATATTTGCCTGCAGGATTCTTTGCGCTAAAAATCTCTTCCCCTTCTCAATAACTTGACCTTGTGCAGGATTCTTTGCGCCGCGCTTAAAAAAAATTTGTTTGCAAGTGATTGTTTTTACTGCTTTGCATATTTAAATTGACTTTATGGGGCTTGAACACCAATCCAGATTGGGTGGGGATTTCATTACCCTTCCCAAGACCCCAAAAATCACATAAAGCATATTGCATTGACTATTCAAGTTAATTAAAAAAGATTAGACTCAGCCCTAAAGACTTCGCGCTCAATAAGATAAAGGAATAGTTGTACGCATCGACCGTTGATCCTAACCTGACTTTGTGGTGCCTAGGCTAGATAGGTAGTGAAAGGTAACTTTATAAGGCCCGTCTCACGGCGATTCATGAGCGGATCCCTCCTTTTTCTACTTGTGCTTACCTGGCCACAATTGGCGGTGAAGAGGCGGTTTGAGGTCCTACTTCTTGTCCATTCGAACAGTTAGGAGCTGTCTAGCTGACCTAGCTGACCCTAGATCTAGGCTTGATTATGCATTTATCATTGATTGAACGTCTCTAAGCCTTTTATTGAAAATCTTTTTTGCAAAAAGCTCCACATAAAAAAACACAAAAAGAAAAATAAGGGAAATTTTTTTTACAAAAACTTGCAACTTGTCGCTAAGAAATCCGTGTAACCCACATTCTTTTTCTTTTCCTTTCTTACATCATGGGTATCCCACCTCCCAAAACTCTTGCCAAACTTTGGTACCCTCAACCAAACATTGCTTCATACGCGAATTGTTTTGGTCGAATTACGGACGACCCCTCCATGCCCAAAATTTCTTTGAAAGATCGAATAGAAACGTCTAGGAGAAACAGTTCGACTCCACAATCCACTTTGTATCAACCATTTCAGCCTTCACCACCTTCTTACGTTGATACTCCTTTTTCGAGTCTTGTTGTAACTCCGAAACCCATGTCTATCGCTGAACATATTGAACAATCTCATAACCGATCTTTCACTCCTTTCAACACTTCCAGTTCTTGGGATCAACAAGTCCATTCACCTTTTTACCCAAATGTTGATCCTACTCCTGTCCAACCATTCAATTCCTACTAGTCCTATCCGACTTCCACACCTGCCCTAGACATTGCTTCTACACAACCATTTGGGAGTTTCACTTATCCAAACAATTTTGAATATTTTACTGAAACCCCTTCACAACACATGTATAATCTGGAAAAGTCATTGGAAGCTTATACGGTAGCGACAAACCAAATGATGAGGAATATAGATGCGTCCATGGTCGCCCTTATACAACCTAGTGACCTGGTATCTAGTTTCTAACTAACTCCAAAAATTCCAATGTATGATAAGGCTGTTGGATAGAGTGAGAATTTGAGTGGAGAAAGTGAGCTATACACCCTTCCAAATCAAACCTACCCATACCTAATTGAATCATACAACTTCGGTTTTCAAACAAGAGTCCCAAATGATTCACCAGTTAAAAATAAAGCGTGTAATGAGTTGTGCGACTTTGTAGAGTTTGATTTACCTGATTGTGAAGAGCCCTTTTCGAGTGAACCCAAACCTAATTCTTTCGAACTTTACACCACCAATCTAGAACTTGAATTGATAAATATCCATGCTTGTAATGAGGTGTCTAAAAAAATTGATTTTCACTTGATTGAGGATATTGACGCTGGGAATATTTTTGATGATGAACCAGTAGATTTGACTGAAATTTTATCTCTGATTCATCAACCCGAGTCAATAAGTGTTTCTCCCGAACTTCATATGCGTCTTGATTTTGATGATAATTGCATGGATGGGATAACTTTTGAGGAGAATTATGAGGATAATATTAAGGATAGTATTGAGGATGAACCAGTTTTGTTTGATGTGTCAGATTTTCCAATTCATCCTCCTGAACCTTTAACTGTTATACTTCCTAAATCACCCTCCCTCCTTTCCATCGTTCCGACCACACAAAAGATCACGCAGGAGGACTGTGAGCTTGAAAAATTTCTGTTTGATCACAACAGTTTTGACGCCACTAGTGCGTTCCTCTTTGAATCTGACACAGTTCTCACAGCTGATAACGATTACGAGTGTTTCACTTTTTCGGACGATTTTGAAGACTCACCGCCCGAGTTTGAGTCCTTTGAATTTTCAGATGAGTTAGTCGAACCATCAGACTTGGTTGCTTACAGTAATTTCGAACCATTGATGGAATCCTTCAAGTTCGAGACAGTTTCCTTAGGTGAGAATAAGACTATCCCTAAATCACTCCCTTTCGTCCTTTCCATCGCTTCGACCGTGCAAGAATCCATCGTGCTTCCATTTTAAATGGATGGTTTACCAAGTTCAATGTACCCATGTTTTCTCGCGAATCTTGAGGGATTTGACCCTATTTCTCGACGGGTTGATAGATTAGCACAATCACTTTTAACATATCGGTCATCACAATTTGCGCTAATTTATTCACTCGATTTACACCCTCAAGTTCGTACTACACTTCTTTCTCTCTTCCGCCATTCTTCTCCTCATATACCAAGACCATATTCCACCTTTCTTCTCATACGGTCTCGTGTGTTTCTTATTTCCTTTCTCTACACTCCATTCTTCCACCAACCCTACCATTATCATGATAGAATTTTTGAATGGTTGGTGCTAACCTTTGGTCTGTGTAAAGCCTTGCGTAGTTTGATTTTTCTCCTCCTTAACTCTGAATTTTAACGCTTAAACAGTGGAAACACTGTCTCACTTAAGTTTGGGGGGAGGACTTTTTGTATATATATATATTTTTTCTTTTAAATAAAAAAAAATAAAAATTAAACAGGGGAATACCGGCCATTTTGACCTTCTTGGTGTAGTATGACAGTGAGGACACTGTCAAGTTTAAGTTTGGGGGTGTGCTCGGTAAGCTTTCTTCCTTCGCATTCATATGTATATTTTAGCATTTGCATACTTATTTTAAAACCCATAAAAATTGAAAATTTTCAAAAATTATAAAAATTGAAAAGTTCAATTTTTGCCATATTTGACTTAAGTTTGACATGGCGGTTGACTAACTAGGAAAAACTAGATCAAAAACATAGTAAATTAAAACTATAAAAATAACCTTTCTTAAAATTTAACGGTAGAAAGTATATGTCTTTGTAGTTTATTTAGAAATAGGCTAATTTCAAGTTGACTTCTTGGGCTAAGTTAAAACAAGGAAAAAGTATTGATATCTTTATTAAAATATAAGTTTGAAAATTAATTCCTAAGCTTAAGTCTAAATTCTGAAAATATATACCCTACAACTTGCACAAACACGAATCTTGAAACTTGGAATAGTAGAAGAGACCTTAATGCTCTTGTCTAAAGTCCTTAGTATAAATGAAAATAAAATAAAAATATAAGTGTGAATAAAGAGATAAAAAAATGAACACTGGTTTTGTAATTACTTAAGGCTGCAAAAATAGAAAAATATATAGCGAGGGTGCCTTATCACCTAGTGCCTTAGACCAACTGGTTTGGGAGTCACTGCTAAAGCCTTAGGTGTTACAAGACTATGAATTACCCATTAATGTGCAAACACATTTTGTAATCGGTCATTGGTACCTCAAGAAGTATTAACGGTCGCATGAAGAATGTGTGAGAAAATTTCACCTAAAAATTCACTAATTGAAAAGTACTTTGAATGATGGACAAGAGTATAATAGCTTGATTTGAATTTCCAAGTGTAGGGGTGATATATATACACACGTAGGGGTATGTGATTGGGGTTTAGATGAGAGATAGGAATGAAAAAATAGGACTTGTATCTTTAATAGAGATGATAAAAATTCCTAAGTTGAGATGGAACTCTAGAAGAAAAACTTAAATGATGCCAAAAGCTAAGTAAATTTACAAGAATATATATAATCTTAAGTTAAATGATAAGGAAGCGTGAAAAATACGGGTGGATAATTTATGAGTCGAAGATAATAGAGTTTCTTGTTGGAAAACCTAATTGGAGAATAAAAGTCAATATGTCAAAATGATAGGATTTTGTGGGTAGTATCCGCTGAAAACCCTCAGGAGACAACAGTCCTCCTACTAGGGACACCTAGTGGTTTAACGGCTTGTTGCACGAGTTCAGTGCAATCGCGTTTCCCTATAAAAGTGATGGTAGGTCTTTGTAGGTTTGCTCGAGGACGAGCAAAAGATAAGTTTGGGGGTATTTGTTCATATCATAATTTTGCATTATTATATTCCCCATTCTTATTCATTTTATAAATAAACAGGTGCTTTTGACCCATGTCTGCTACATAGTTGCAGGTTACAGGTTCTCGGAACAAAAACAGTGAAAAAGATGAAAAAACGATACAAAAGTGAGACTACAACCAACAAATGGAAAGATCTTGATCATGCCTACAGTTTGAAAACTAAACGAATATCAATGGACAATTTCACAAAGAAAAAAGGCAGCACAAGGTTCAAGACTTCAACAAGAAGCAAGCGGTAAAGTCCACGAAATTATTCACTGTTGAAATCTTGAAGAAATCTAGAAGACAATCTGAGAAACCAAGTAAATAAAATAGGAGAAACAAAGCAACAGAAGAAGACCTAAAAAAACGAAGCAGCAAGCTCCACACTAGGCCGCGGAACCGCGGCCAAACCTGGCTATTGGCCATGGATCCGCGGCCATGCGTTGCACGTGCGTGGAGTGTGTCGGTGGTGTCGGTGCGACGGTGCATTTATTAGGTTTTTTTGGGGTAAAATTGTAATTGCAGATGTGAGTCGATTGTAACCCTAGGGTTTCTATGTTCTATAAATAGAAACCCTAGGGTTTCTAACCCTAAACCTCTTTTTGAGGTATGCCACTTCTTGTGCCTCATTGTATTTATCAAAATTCAGATCCTGTAAATGTTGGAAGAGAGCATCAAATAAAAATTAGAGTAAGTTTTCTATTTTTGCCCTTGTTAATTTTATTATCTCTCCTAGTATAATTTTTCTTTCTGCCCTAATTTAGATTTTATTCTCTGCCCTACTTAATTAGTTTAGAACATGTTTTTCAATTCCCTAATGAGTGAGTAGTCTCCTCGCTTGTTAGGGTTAGATTTGGGGAAGGCTTGAGAGATGAAGATCTCTCACCCCTTTCTTGCCCATCACACGTTTTTATAGAACTCCATGCATACATGCACACACCGCTCCCTACGGCACCCTATCCCACGAGGTAGCGGTGATACCGTAGTATAAACGACTGGTTGCGCATGTTTTCCAAGGAGGTTAGGGTAAGGATTAAGAAAGGAAGGACAAGAACCTAGAGGAAGAAACCTAGTTTCTTCCCGATGGTACTAATCCACTTTATTAATTATTACCATAACACCTCATAGATCTTAATTAGGGCATAGAAAGCGGTGAGGAATATTGACATTCCAAACTTAACCTAACCCTATCAAGATTCTAATCCTAGTCTAGATCAAACTTAGTTTTTAGATTTAATCAATCCGACAACAATCGGAATTAACTCGTTAGAACAAATCGAGAATACACAAAATCCATGTGGACCGACCCGTACTCACCGGCTAGCTACCAAGCGACGCCGTTCTTGATTGCGGTAAACAAATTCTTTGATCAATCAGGGTTCTATTCTCTGGTTTCAGTCCATTTTACAATCTCTAGAGGGGCTTAAGGTCACTATTAAGCCTCAATTACACATCACAACTTAAGAATTTCTCAAACCGTAACTAGAAATTTCCAAACCTCACTAAACGACAATAAATCGATTCTAATCAAACATGGATGTAAAAGCAATGGAAATACTATGCTAAAGGTTGAGAGAATACCTTATTTGGCAACTCAAGAAAATTCCTGAGTTGCCCCAAGTGTCCAAAATCCTTGCTTTCTTAGTCCAAAGTGTAGCTAGTGAGCTTGTGCATGATTTTGTGAAATGGAGATGGAGTTTTGAGTTGATTTTGTGGTGTTTTGAGGTGTGAAGTGGAGGTGGAGTGTCACGACCCGAAAGTACGGAACATGACTGGCACTTAAACTACGAACGTCTCGAGGCGTAAGTAATCTAAGTAAACCGAAAACCCAGAAATCCAAACCAAGAAAAGTAGTAGACTGCATGAAAACCAATTTAAACAAGTAGTTTTAATAGCATAAGCCGAATTATGCGGTTTTTAAGAACATCAAAATTTACTGAAAATTTCGGCAGAGTCTCCTTTGTAAAAACTGGCTCCCAAACGGGATACAACATGAATAGCATACGAAATCAATAAAAAGGCATCCCCAAGCGGGAGCTAGCTCTTCGTCAATCGACGGTCACAACCACACAAGCAATATAATATACAACGCCAACGGCGAGGATCAAAACTCAAAAGGAACTCAAAACCACCAGAAATGTAACGAGCGACTCTAAGGTCGAAAGAATAAACAGCATTGGTCTCTCTCTCAAAATAAATAGATGTTAGGTTGATGGAATTTACTAGATACAACTGAAATATATTATACAAGGTAATATGATGGGTACGATACAAGAAAAACCCACCTACTAGCAAGTCACCCGAATGAAACTGAGCCCGCAACGCCGTAATGAAACCTGTACGGCAAACCTGCAAGAAACTGGGGCACAACGGGGGTGAGTTGCCAACTCGTGAATAGAAAAACATCTACGCACAGAAATCGCATAAATAACGCAACCTAGGTCAATGATCATAATATATCCTCAAAAATATACATAACAAGCAGCCTATAACAATGGCTAGGGTAATATCTAACCGAGTGAAATCTCGTGTGCCCGTGTCAGTGCCTCAGGTAGCAATATATCATATGAATGAGGTATGAATGCATGAAAACAGAATACATGTAAATGAAGAAACTTTTTTCATAAATTAGTGAGATTTCCTTCGTATTTTTAAACTGAGGTATCATAATGAAATCAGTATCAACAGTGTCTAGCATCGATACGAAACATAAATCTCACTGTCTCGAAATATCAATGTCTCAATCTCAATATCTAGGGCGCCGTCAGTCCAGACCGGCCCCTACCATCCATCTCAAGACCACGACGGTATCCTCCGGATATCCGACGCGTCGGGTAATATCACCGGTAGGTAATCTGTCCCCTGCCTGGCTCAACGTCAACACCACATTCATCTTGCCCCGGGGTACCATATCGGGCCCACCATGTACCCATGACGGTTCATCCACTCCTCGACACGGATCTCGAAAACCACAGCAAACTCATGGTGGACGACACTTACATCACTAGAAAACCACAATTTACATATTTTAAAAGGTTAATAAGTTTAGAAATTTTGCGGCTTTCCCCCGAAATCCAGAAATATCATAAATCTCAAGAAGTCATCACAAGTGCATATGTCAATGCTAATGAATGTATATGGTATCAATAACCAAGTTGCAATGTATGATTAATAACTAGGCATGAACAATGGAATAACAGTATGCATGAAGTGACAAGTAATAACTACAATGTCTAAACTGGCATATAACCCAGGTACACTAATATCGTATCAACTACTAACTAACAAGCTAAGCCAAGCAATAGTATTTTCTAAGTGTACGTGACATGGCAATTACCGATGAAGATGTGTGTGAGCCGGCAAGTAAGTGTATGTGGTACATACGCATCATCGGTAATGGTGCTGGTGTCCTAACAGCATGATATCAATAATGGAGTATGCAGCAAAATAAGTATGCGGGGCAGAGCGAACAGCAATAATGTGCGGAAGCAGAATACTAGACACAACGATAACTAATCAGTATTAAACTAATATAAGTCCTACAAATGGTGCCTTTTGAAATAACACGAATCATGGGGTTTTGAAAATAGGGGCTACGGTGTTTTTATGAAAAGATACGTCTTTTGAAATATCCGTAGGATCCCTTGGGCTGTCTTTTAAAATACCCACGATTCGTTAGTCTTTGAAATAGGTAAGAAGTCTAATCGAATCTAACAACTACAGTAAACTATACGGCTGAACTACAGGTAAGGGAACCGCCTATCATCTGAGTCCATACATATACATACCTGTATATGTATAGTCGGTGATCCCGCCTCAATAATATCATATCCGATACCATATCTATAATCAGGCATCCCAAGTCAAGAGTGCGGATCAATCATCAATATAGCTCGTACGTAAATCCGTCGTACGGCATCCCAAACTGGGTACGGGGCAATATCATATTCATCATACTATTCACCTGGTATCCTCTTTATCAATTATCATGATTGGGGTACTGATCTACGTCTAGTACCATACTGATACCGCCTACGTATGTATGGACGTGTGTGAAACACTACGTCAAGGACCCGCTACAACGTCATGTCGTATCTAAGATACGACCCCTGCTATATCACCGATCTCACGGCCTCAAATCGAATCTCATCGACTCAGCTCAATCCCAAGTATCATCCTCAAATCCGTATGTGAACACATAGTCCCATACCCATGTGAACACATACTATAAAGAATCCCATGAGCACATATCAATAGGAATGTATGCAGGTATGTATGTGTGTATGTGTAGTGCAACACTTCCCTAGGGTTCGCAACACTAAAATAATCCAACACACCAATATCCATCCTAAGCATCGTTATTAATCCCAAATAACATATAATAATTGTTGGTGTGTATACGCATCCGTATACACCACCACGGACTGCGGGGGTGCTATACGCCATCCACCCGACTTCTCCCCGTAGATATAAATCTACTCACCTGGTCCTCGCTCGCCGGTGCCGACGTCGCCAGGCGCTTGCTTGTCGTCCCGAAGTTCACATGGGGTACCTATATATCATAACGCACCATATCGCATTAAAACTAAATTCGAAATCGAAACGGCATACGAAAATCAAATCGGCACGCGTATCACGCATAGATCCAAACCTATCGCCTACGCATGCAAGAATAGTCAAACTAACCCCCGATGTCGATGTACAAACGTCAAACCATCGAGAAAACCCAAACACACCAATCGTGATTTCAAAACTCACTAATTATATAAGAAATAGGGTTTAGTTCATCAAAACCATAAAATTAAACAATTCGTTTTATTTTCCAAAAACCTAGTTAGCACAAATTCCCATTTCGGTTCAAAACTTGATGTTTTACCCAAACTAAATATTTTCACGATTCTAATGGCCAAAATGCTCACTTAATATCATAATTAGGTCACACAAATCACCTCCATATTTTTAATCTCACGAATTAGCATTAACTCAAAATTCAAGTTTGCAAGAAATATCGATTTTAACACTTTTCAAAGTAAAATTCACAATTTATCAATTAAGCATGGTTTTGCAAGATCAAAGTCGCTAAACAACAAATTAAAATGCTAATAAAGTCATCAAAACTTTAATTACATTTTAAATCTCAATTTTATATGTATTTCACTAAAACCTAGTTTGCAAATTACATAATTAATACAAATTTAAATTTAACAAAGATATAAACTACCAACTAGATTAGTTTTAGCATAATAACATGTTAAACTACGCAATTTTCCCATGATCAATTATAAGAACCCCAACTTAAATTCACAACCCTAATCTAGAATTTCTTAATCATACAATTGAACCTACATAAAACCAAATTAACACTTAATTAAGCTAACTACAAGCAATTAACAACGATTTAAGCAAAAGGGTTAGAATTTACCCAAACAAATTGAAGATCCCACAAGCACACATAGCCCTCCAAAATGCTCCCTTGTCACCAAAATCCATGCGATAAGGGCTAAGCAAAAAATGGATAGGAGTCGGATTTGGGTTTTGGGATTTTTTTGATGGATTTTGGGGCAATTTTTGAAGAAGTTTTGAAGAGAAAAGAGAAGGGGAAAAGGGGGGGCTGTTGCTGCTGTAGGAGAGGGAGGGGTCGGCCAGAAATTGAGGGGGGGGGAGGAGAGAGAGGGAGGTAGAGAAAGTGGGGGAAAGTCAAGGTCAAGGTAAGGTCAAAAGTCCACCTAATTCACCCATTTCTTTTCTTTTCTTTCATATCTTTTCCTTTGAAAATCAAGTGGGGAAAAATATGGTGGCTGCTGAATTCAGCCATGGAGAGGAGTTAGTGGGGGGCTGTGGGTGTGGGTACGGGTGTGGGGTGATGAAAAATGATAAATACAATACCCCAAGCATCCATTTACGCTAAAAAAAGCCTTTTTTCTTCAATAATTTTTAAACCGTTTTGGCAAATGATTTCGTTCCAAAAACTACATGATAAAATTTTATTTAATGTTTTATGATGCACAAAATTTGTTTCAACTCATTCCAATTTATAATTTTCCCTAATTAAATGTATTAGTGACGGCTTAAAATAATAATAAAATAATATTTTTTTCAGAAAATTTGAAATTTCACCAGCGGCTCAATAAACACCAAATAATAGCTATTACATAGCTAGAATATGTATATTTAATTTTTATAATAAGATATTTGTATTTTGAGGTTTTATAGAAAAACCCCTTATTTTACCGTTTTTTTGAAATTTCACCGAAACGATTTTCAAAACGTTACAATCTTCCCCCCTTAATGAAATTCGGTCCCCGAATTTAAATTAAAACTCTCCCCAAATACTAAAACATCTAAACCAAAACCATCAAGTCGTCAGGGCTCCGAAATTGTAAATACATTAAACAAATCGTAGAGCAGCGCATGCTCTTGAAAAATGAGTATATAACTCAAATCAAAACTCCGTCAAGCATCCCGCAATCATCGGAGTCATGGAGAAGACATCAATGCCAAATCCAAATCAAAACCAATATGATATGACTCGAAACTATACATGTAAATATCGAATCTATATCTGTAAGTATCCGAAGGAAATGCATGCCAAATCTCCTTAAGTCGCTGTGCAACGCGTATAACACTGCACAGTGGCGGACGTCTATCATAAGAAAATAACTATATACATATATACCTTTGTTTGAAATGTACGTTCCGCCGTTTTGGAAACAATTTAGAAGGGTCTCCTTGTTTTAAACATTTCGTGTCATATCAGACACGTAGGTAAATACTGAGGCTATAGCTTGCTTTTTGGAAATCCCTTCAATAACTATCAATGCATGCAAAATATATTCAGGTACTGTCCTCTGACTAGTCCTGCTCAGTACGAAAACACATAGCAATATCATAAAAACGTACTACTCTATAAGAAATCAATCCTAAAATATGCACATGAATACTACGTGCGTCTGGTGCGCACGGAAATCAAAATCCATGAATGTGCCATACATGCGCACAGAAACAACATCTAAGTGCATCGGGTGTGCACGAAACATCTGTCGTAGGCAACAGGTGTGCCTGACAGCAAAATCAGGTGCATCTGACATGCACAAAAAAAATCTCGATTTAGTGCATCTGGTGTGCACCAAATCGCATCTCGTAACAGGCGCCCAACAGGCGCTAAAAATCCAATCCGGTGCATAAAATGCACAAAACAAATGTCGGGCATCACCCTCGAAATCGAAATCCAGTGTATCCAAGTGCACAAAATATATGTCACTGCACTGCCAGCATATATAAACTATACAGAGTGTAGGAACCAAATCGCGTGCGTGCATACGCACAAAATCAACTCAACTGTTTAAAACCGTAAAATCACAAACATGTGAAACTAAAGCACGAAAACGATATCAAGTGCAACACTGTGCAAAGATCGTAAATCCTCAATCATCAAAATCAAATCATACGAATAAATCACCCAAAACATCGAAACCAATAATGGCGGAATAGTATCGCTCAAGTGCATCCTCTAAGAATCTCGGGCCAACTGTCGCGGTCACTAATGGGACGTCTCGTCGATGATCATGAACTCTGGCCTGCTGGTGTGCGTAACCATGACCACTCCTGGGTCAAGGTCTTCACTGTGAATTACCAATCTTTTGGTCCATCGGCTCATCGGCCCTGTCAGGTGTGCTAACGGGGACGATTCCGTTCTGGCACTTCTCCGGTCATCTCTTGGTCAATCATCGCGACCACTCGTAAGATAGCATATCACTGGCGTCGGCCTCTGGCTCTCTGAATGTACGTGACACATCTGACCCTGGGTTAAAGTATCATTGCAACAGTTGTTGGAGATAGTGCCCTCAGAGTCAATTATTAGGTCACAGGTACGTGATTGTAATGATTGAGGGAGGACCTATCCCGGTAGGACAGTCTTACTCGAGATGATAGTATGCTATCTGGTTTACCTTTATCATCGTGTACTGTTTTAAGTGACATGACACGTCGCTATTACACGTTGATAAAGCCCCTAGGATTCTTGCTTGACCACCAGCAGTATGAGGGCGATCATATAAGTGGGAGCTGAGGGTCTACAAGCTTATCCTTAAAAGGTCCCTGGTCGTGGGAGTTTCGTGACTGGGCATCGATACTCCATTAGTAGACTAGTGTATACAGTCGAGACCCCGACGAGGGGCGGTGGCCGGTCTCACAAGCCACTGGTGTCAGTTGGATCACCTAAGATGTATACAGGTGCTCATTGGGTTATGAGTACACCGGACAGGACTCGCCGGGAACATGCTAGTTGGTCATATACCAGACGTCAGATGGCAGTTCCCTGGTGACATGTGTGCAGGTTAGTTCATCGACCTGGGGATCGTCATTTGTCTCGTGTGAGTTCCCACTGTACTTTGATTACTACCCTACCACGGCTCAAAGGAGTCGTGCAAACAGGTTTTAGTTGGGTACAGTCCCGAGCCACATGGAGGCAGTGAGCGTATCTTCAGGGGTTCGTCTCTCCCGGTATTGGGGGTGAGGTCGTGCTGTGTCTAGGAGAGCCATTACACAAAGTCCTTGGCCAAGGCAAGGAGATTTACTGGTAGGTATTCCAGTAGTATCTCAGGGTGTTCTGGGCTACACTCCGACACGACTTGTACCGCTTTTGGGGGTCTGACTTTTACCAACCCCCTAGGCCCGCCATGCGATGCTCATAGACGAACGGACCGGACTGCACGGATATTGTCACTGACAGGCTCAGTAGGGTGTCAGGATGAGTTCGCTCATCGACATCCCTTTTAGTCAATAGCTGGTGGCCCGTCACGTATTGGCTTATACCTCTGACGTGCTAGTGGTTAAATCCACAGCCATAGTATTGACGAGTCTTTAGAGTCCACCACACTTTCAGTTACTCAAGCTTTCGGGCGAAACGCTGTAGAGGCCGTATGGAGATATGGCAGGGTTCGATCAGATACGTGCGGTATTGCACGGATCGTGATCGGACGGTTTTTACTAGCCGGCTTTGGCTTAAGCCGGATCTTAGTATTTGATAATGTATTTTTGTCTCTTTGCATTTGTATCCGGTCGGAATACAAATGCGGGTGTGTATGCACAGTATCGGGGTTTTCCTGTAATTTATTATGGGACCAGTTTTCTGGGGTTGCCAGTTTGCATTCCATTCCGGCCGGTTTTCTCTTTTTCCTTCCCGGTCGGACTTTTCGTTGGAGGGTGTTAATTGCAAGTTTGCAATTAACATTTTGTTGAGGGGGTTTCTTGCAAAAGGATTGATATGATTGCTTTTTTTTTGGCTCCATGATGCATTAATTCTTGACTTGAAAGAGTATGGGCCGGCCACTGTTTTAGGCATGGTGTGAAGTTTTTAATTTGTGTAGGAATGATTCTTGCATAATTCGTGGGCCCCCCCCAATTTGTTTAAGAGTGTGCTGGATTGTTTTGAGGGGTGGTTAAAAATTAATATTTATATTCATTTTTGAGTGCTTGAGTGTGCAGAGATTTTTTTTTGGCTGAGCTCTTTAGTGAGCTTGCTTGATTCCTATCATTTCCAGTGAGCACATTTTCTAAAGTGGCCGAGCTCATTTTTTTTTGGATGCTTCATTTCTTCATTAAGCATCCATGGAAAATTCTTGTCCATAAATTCCTCCATCTTGGCAACCTCATTAACCCCAAAGAGACAACGATTCTACATTATTCTACAGCAAATCTTGGACGCGTCGGCTAGCCAACTTCGTGCCCGAGTTGCCTCGGTATTGAGGTGGGAGCCCGTAAAAGATACAGGCGATGTGGTGCCCTTCCGGCCAGGAGATGGAGACCGGACATTCCGCAGGAGATCGGGACGACGACGAGAAGACCGGAGGACTCGGATCTGTCGGTATATCTCTAACCCCTTTTCTTGTAGATGGCTTAGACTAGTTAATGGTTCGATCCGGTTAAAGTGCGCGGTGGTGCCGGTTTGCTAAGTCCGCAAAATTTTAAGTTATTCACCGCTTCCGCATTCCGGCGTCGGATTGACGGCCGGGGCGCCGCCGTGCACTTACAGTGGTATCAGAGCATCCCCATTAACTTAGTCTAGCTTTGTGTAATGTGTTTGCATATCCGATCGATCAAAAAGTTCCAAAACTGCATTTTACCCACGACAGTTCCTGTTGAAATTTTTCAGTCTCCAAAAATTTTTCAGGTTGCATAAAAGTACTGTGCTAGATGAACTAAGACCATTGGAAAAATTCGAGAAAGTGATTCTCCCATTGGAGCGCGGAAGCGCGGCAGATACCCTCTTATTGCCGCGCTTCCGCCGCCGTATAAAAAGATCAATGGGCCGGATTTTTTCAGTGGGCTTCTGGGGATAAATTTGGTTTTCTGGAATATTTAAATTGGGCCCATATTTTCTGTAACTGCTACAGTATTGTTTTGGGGCCCACTTGATATAATTTGATCGGTCGGATATTTTAAACACATTTTTCACAGTACTTACATTATATCTGCGACCGTGAATGTCACTCGATCGGTAAATCCGGTCTAACTGCTATAGCCCGGTTAGACGGATTTACGAACGTGACTTTCACGTTGATGTTCTGTTTTTGCTGTGATGTTGCGGATCGGTCGTGGGGGATAGCCTGGGTGCAATGCTAGTACAGTTGTGGTTGTATTATGTACATTTGATATTGCGGGGCGAGCGTCCGACATGTGGACTGCCGTCACTGCCTGTTTGTATTATTATTTTGGGGCACGACCTGGTTGCGGTCGATGTACCCGGTGTATGTATATTTTACTTTCTGTACTAGGATTGCCCCGCGGAGGGGTGCACGGATAGCCGGGTTCTAGAAGGCAACAAGCCCGCATCTCATGGCATTGGGACGGAGGGGGCTTCACTCTAGGATTGGCGGGCTATTCGCCGCACTCGTAGAGGGTACAGGTTTGACCCAGGAGGGGTGCCCAAGTTACCGGATTCCGTGAAGTGCTGGGTGGTCCATTCACGGTGCTGAAGGGGGCTGCCTCGCTTCAGGTTTTGGCGGGTGACTTGCCGCGCCCGTAGGGGTCTAGGATTCTCATTGCACAGGCTATCCACACGACCAGGGGAACGTCGGGTTTCAGCGGCTCTGTGAAACCCGGGGATCCCAGATATCTGTATTGTTTCTGTGATGCTGTTCATTCTCTGTGATGTTACATTTTATTCATGCCTTGAGCGAAATATAATATATTGGTATATATATTAGTAGATGTTGTATATGTTTTGCATCCGCGCTAGTCCAGTCCCCGCTCTGTCGTTAGTTAGCTAACCTAACGGGTAATGACGGGACCCAGTGGCGAATGCGGATGGCATATACGTACATCAGTATATTTTCGTTCTTTTTGGTGTGATCAATTGATGGGACTGCATTGATTCGGATCAATGCAAGTTAAAAACAAACCTAATCTGATGTTGTTGGAACACTTTTTCAAAAAGCTGTTATTGCAAGGACGTTCACTTTTGTTTTGCATCGTGGTATTCATTTGGAATATCCTGCTCCTCAGTCGACGAGGCAAGGGCCGAGATCCCTTCACCGGGAGTGACCCCTTGGACAAAAAGTTTGCGTCAGGGCATTAACTTCACTATAGCCGTTTACTTTTGCTTTGCATCGTGGTATTCAGTTGGAATATCCTGCACCCCATCCTACGGGGAAAGAGCCGAGATCCCTTCACCGGGAGTGACCTCTTTAGCGAAAGTTTTCGTTACTATATTTTCTAAAAAGCTATCCGTTCCTTCAACGATATCAAGTTCATTACGTTAAAGGTTTTCGCCAGAAACCATTCGTAGCCCTCCGTCGTTTCATATGGATAGTCAGTAGTATTCAAGCTGTGTATGTTGGCCAAAGTCAAGGCACAGTGTTTGGTAGCTATTGGTTATTCATATGCAGCATAGATAGATGCGTTGGTTTGGAACAGTCGTACTGCCATGTTGGCCAAAGTCAAGGGTATGTACGGGTGGATTCAAATTAACCTGGAGAATGACGGGTAGAACTTGACATGTGACTTATGATATGTTGGCCAAAGTCAAGGTCATAAGAGCATGGGGCAGAAATCACATCGGGAGTTTCAAAAGTACTGAAACTTGCCAGATATGCGCATACCTTCTGGAGTGTGATACCGTGAGCGGATTCCGTCACGTTGTCATGCGATGAGAGTTGGATCCCGATTCCCACTGATGAGTTGGTTTACTCCTCGGGTGACCCCGACTAATTCTTCTTTCAGGTTTGGAGGAGAATTTGAGGTACAGTGGGAGGTTTCCAGATTAGATAAATTGGTAACCATTCTGATCTAGGTTAGAGTGCACGCTGAGTGTTTCTTTTCTCTCTCTCTTTGGTAGCGACCATTGACCCGACCCTAAGACTTTGACTCAGTGACCAAGTTGACCGAACCTTCTTAAACACCGGCTTTTGGATTGTCAGAGTTGCAAACCTCATTGCCACTCCTACTTTTACCCTTTTCTCCAGGACACCCCGTATTACTACGAACGTCCACTTCCATTGGACAAAACCATCGTATGGTTAGATACGAACTCGAAGGAATTCGAGGATGGTTTCCGGTTCTGGAGAAAACGAATAGGATTATTCAGTTGTCTTTTCTTTTCACCTTCTCTCAGGTTGCGAGTATTCCTTGGTTTAGGAGTAGTACACCTATTACGCAAATTGGATAGTCTTCTTCCAAACCATAGGCTGGTGCCGACCGGTAGGGAATGAAGAAAACCAGTTAGCCTAAACGGTGTACAGAAGGTATTAAGTTCAGACAAAACAAGGGATTAGTAAGAGGGCAAAGTAAATTGCAACAGATATTCACGACCAAACCAAATATTTCGTTACCACTCCCACATCACCTTTGTATTTCTCCAGGACACTCCGTATCACTACGAAGATCCACAGTTTATTTGGATACTCCATCGTATGGTTATATACGAACTCGAAAGGAACTTGTTCCAGTTCGGGGATGGATTCTGGTTCAGGAGAAATAGGAATTAAGTTCATTCGGTTGTCTTTTATCCTCACCTTCTCTCGCATTGCGAGTGTTCCTAGGATTGGGACAGTACACCCATTATGCTTATTGGATAGTCTTCTTCCAAACCATAGGCTGGTGCCGAACGGTAGGGAAGGAAGAAAACCATTTGGCCTAAAAGGGTGTGCAGAAGGTAAAGACTAAAGACATATGAAGGGATTTGGAGAGGTGGCAAAGAATTATACGGTTATAGTTGTGAATCTGGATAATGGTAGAGGCATTACTAGGAATACCAGGATACCCCATCGAAACATTTCAATGTTTCAGGTTCAACTGTGTACTGTTAAAAGAAAACTGATTTCCCGATTGGACACTTGCTCCAGGGTATGTATTTACCAAGTTTGATTCTCACATCTGTATAGTTTTACAGATGATGAGTGGGAGTAAGTTATTGGGAATTGGGTGATCATCCTCATTATATCGGGATTCGTTGTAATCGGTGATATTTGAGGAGATCATCTGGGCTGTTTGCCGGTCGGCAAATATTTGGTTTTGAATATCCGCTGTTATGCACCAATCTCAAATTGATATATCTGTACGTCTATTTCCATAGAGTGAGATATACCTTTTGATATTATGTCGATGACATTTACCTATATCAGTGGATGGTTAGGTAAGGAGCATTAAACAGCAGTGTAATTCTTCTTAACCATAAGTACAGTTTTCAACCTACGACACACAGTGAAAGAGTTGTTAGACTCAGCGGACTTATACAGAGTATTGTATGTTGTCCAGTGTCCATTAGGACAGAGGGGTTGGTCCTCATACTATATTCTGTTTACTTTTAACTTCTCTAGTTCTTAGACATGTGTTTCGTAGAAACACATGGTCTAAGTTTTGAGGAGTTATAGGTATTTAAATAGAGTAGAGAACCAGGTGTAGCAAGTATCGGGATTCTTCAAAGAGATCGAAGATGTAGATACTTGTGTATGGTATTCAGTTGATAGTGATGATAAAGAGATCTTGCTTCTCTATCAGGTTACTCATAATTGGAAGTATTCCTAAGTTGAGTAACGCTGATCGGCCTCCTTCCATTTAGTTGACATGCGCTGGGGACAGCTGCATGATTTGAATCTGGTTCAATTAAATCAGTGCCTCTGTTTCTATATTGGATATAGAACAGTTCATATCTTAACGATGTTAAGGTACGGGGAGTTGTCCGGTTTATGATTAAAACCAGACACTGGACAACTCAAGGCACGTTTCTGTAATGGCTGTTTGTGGGTTGACCCAGGCTATGACGCGGGTTGACTTCCTACCATCTGGATGAACAATAGCAATATTGTTCTAGACTCGCCACAGTTTTATTAAAAATGGATTTTTTCAGAAAACAGTAGTGGGAGTATGGTAGAACTGGAAGTAATTCCAGAACCACAAACGATTACTGAAGATTTGATAAGGAACCTAAAGATTCAATCTGGATTGACATTCCATTGGCCACTCCGCAGATAAGGTGGGTAACTTCAGGCACCCGAGAGGTACTACGGTAGCCTCAAGGACGGTGACAGGGAAGTTCTTGTTTACCCACAATTACCATTGCTGTTGTTCCAGGCTGTGAGACCAGGCGGGAGGATGAGTATAGCGTCGTTCTAAACTAGTTTTAGAAGTGTACGTCTATATGACTCTGCCAGAGGGTTGTCGTAGTCAGTGGGAGCAGCGGAAGCATTGGTGGACAGGTTGCTTATGTCTATTTATAGACTAGAGCAGATGTAGCGGAGATAGATCATCTATTTCTGACGTGACAGTCGTGGGTTTGACTTCATCAGAATAGGGGATGGATCAGTTGAGAAGGTAGTAGGGTGTGGTGTCATGGTGTTTGGATGACATACACAGAGTAGGAAAGGAAACTCCTACACTACGATCGGTTATACTTTGGTCGTCACACAGTGGTTTCTCCACAAAGGAAATGGATTTTATATCTGACATACTGGTTACTGGATCTATGGTTTTAGATCTAGATTTGGGTGGTTTCCCAATCAGGGTACTTGACAGCATTCTAAGAGTATTTAGGATGGACGACTCCTGGCACGGTAGTGTACCTGCAGATAATGGAGTCACCCTCTCCAAAGGTGTCTTACAGACTAAAAGGGAGAGGGACGGGCATGATTGGCAGATCACTTGCTCAGGCAATTGAGTCAATCGTGAGATGTCAAGTACCACACCAGATGTTGTTCTTGCACAAGATGCAATAAGTTGACATTAATCCAATCCTGGAGAAACAGTCGGAAGCAGTTTTAGAACATAAGTGGATGTTCTAGGGATATGATAACGACAGCCTCATTCAGGAGACAGTTATCATTCCAGGCTTCCAAGGTGACATGGACGACAAGGAGGTTGTCAGAGTTATAGTTTTCCCTCTGACGAAGGGCAGTATTTTGGACAGGTGATCCAAGGCAATACTGAGGGAGGCATGGCGCGCAGGATACTGATTAAGTTCAGTTGACGATACAGTCTAAGAAGTTTGGATTTGGAGTTCATTTATGAGCTAGGTCCTATCAGACATCCAGACATATTCTGAGACTGGTATTACTCTTTTCGGGAGATGGCTTTCTCCGCGAACTTGAGATATAGAGAGACATAGAAAGAAACAACTAAGCGGATCCACTCACTGAGGCTATTCCTCGAAAGTAATAGTTTCGCAAACGAGCTTTGTGAGACTGACTAGTAGAGGAGTTGGATGTTCGGTATCACACGGGCTGTGAGTATGCGACATCGCAATAATTAGCCTTGAGTGCAAGTGGGAGATTGTTGGAGATAGTGCCCTCAGAGTCAATTATTAGGTCACAGGTACGTGATTGTAATGATTGAGGGAGGACCTATCCCGGTAGGACAGTCTTACTCGAGATGATAGTATGCTATCTGGTTTACCTTTATCATCGTGTACTGTTTTAAGTGACATGACACGTCGCTATTACACGTTGATAAAGCCCCTAGGATTCTTGCTTGACCACCAGCAGTATGAGGGCGATCATATAAGTGGGAGCTGAGGGTCTACAAGCTTATCCTTAAAAGGTCCCTGGTCGTGGGAGTTTCGTGACTGGGCATCGATACTCCATTAGTAGACTAGTGTATACAGTCGAGACCCCGACGAGGGGCGGTGGCCGGTCTCACAAGCCACTGGTGTCAGTTGGATCACCTAAGATGTATACAGGTGCTCATTGGGTTATGAGTACACCGGACAGGACTCGCCGGGAACATGCTAGTTGGTCATATACCAGACGTCAGATGGCAGTTCCCTGGTGACATGTGTGCAGGTTAGTTCATCGACCTGGGGATCGTCATTTGTCTCGTGTGAGTTCCCACTGTACTTTGATTACTACCCTACCACGGCTCAAAGGAGTCGTGCAAACAGGTTTTAGTTGGGTACAGTCCCGAGCCACATGGAGGCAGTGAGCGTATCTTCAGGGGTTCGTCTCTCCCGGTATTGGGGGTGAGGTCGTGCTGTGTCTAGGAGAGCCATTACACAAAGTCCTTGGCCAAGGCAAGGAGATTTACTGGTAGGTATTCCAGTAGTATCTCAGGGTGTTCTGGGCTACACTCCGACACGACTTGTACCGCTTTTGGGGGTCTGACTTTTACCAACCCCCTAGGCCCGCCATGCGATGCTCATAGACGAACGGACCGGACTGCACGGATATTGTCACTGACAGGCTCAGTAGGGTGTCAGGATGAGTTCGCTCATCGACATCCCTTTTAGTCAATAGCTGGTGGCCCGTCACGTATTGGCTTATACCTCTGACGTGCTAGTGGTTAAATCCACAGCCATAGTATTGACGAGTCTTTAGAGTCCACCACACTTTCAGTTACTCAAGCTTTCGGGCGAAACGCTGTAGAGGCCGTATGGAGATATGGCAGGGTTCGATCAGATACGTGCGGTATTGCACGGATCGTGATCGGACGGTTTTTACTAGCCGGCTTTGGCTTAAGCCGGATCTTAGTATTTGATAATGTATTTTTGTCTCTTTGCATTTGTATCCGGTCGGAATACAAATGCGGGTGTGTATGCACAGTATCGGGGTTTTCCTGTAATTTATTATGGGACCAGTTTTCTGGGGTTGCCAGTTTGCATTCCGTTCCGGCCGGTTTTCTCTTTTTCCTTCCCGGTCGGACTTTTCGTTGGAGGGTGTTAATTACAAGTTTGCAATTAACATTTTGTTGAGGGGGTTTCTTGCAAAAGGATTGATATGATTGCTTTTTTTTTGGCTCCATGATGCATTAATTCTTGACTTGAAAGAGTATGGGCCGGCCACTGTTTTAGGCATGGTGTGAAGTTTTTAATTTGTGTAGGAATGATTCTTGCATAATTCGTGGGCCCCCCCCAATTTGTTTAAGAGTGTGCTGGATTGTTTTGAGGGGTGGTTAAAAATTAATATTTATATTCATTTTTGAGTGCTTGAGTGTGCAGAGATTTTTTTTTGGCTGAGCTCTTTAGTGAGCTTGCTTGATTCCTATCATTTCCAGTGAGCACATTTTCTAAAGTGGCCGAGCTCATTTTTTTTTGGATGCTTCATTTCTTCATTAAGCATCCATGGAAAATTCTTGTCCATAAATTCCTCCATCTTGGCAACCTCATTAACCCCAAAGAGACAACGATTCTACATTATTCTACAGCAAATCTTGGGCGCGTCGGCTAGCCAACTTCGTGCCCGAGTTGCCTCGGTATTGAGGTGGGAGCCCGTAAAAGATACAGGCGATGTGGTGCCCTTCCGGCCAGGAGATGGAGACCGGACATTCCGCAGGAGATCGGGACGACGACGAGAAGACCGGAGGACTCGGATCTGTCGGTATATCTCTAACCCCTTTTCTTGTAGATGGCTTAGACTAGTTAATGGTTCGATCCGGTTAAAGTGCGCGGTGGTGCCGGTTTGCTAAGTCCGCAAAATTTTAAGTTATTCACCGCTTCCGCATTCCGGCGTCGGATTGACGGCCGGGGCGCCGCCGTGCACTTACAACATTGTCCTGGAAGAAATCCTGCTCACGGTCTCTTCCATGTCTCGTCTCTGCCAACTGTCCGGAAGTCATCATCCTTTCCTATATCTGCATCTTGCTCCGGAATGGCTGCATACCCATCGCGACCTCTTCTAGAAGGTATATCCAGTACTCTGCCTCGGCATGCGTATCGCATCTCTGATGTCGGCGGAGTGGAATGTCGTCTTATCCAGATCTTGTACGGACCTCTTTACTCCACTTTCTCTAATGTCGACTGCTTCGGACTTGTCTCATCGTGGCTACATGGACTGAGCTCCAACGGCTATCCTCGTATCGGGAGTCTCCCAAGAAATGCATCTCACCACCTAGCATCCGAATTAAGTCAAGCCATCCGATCGATTCGTCAAAACCTCATAATCCCCCAAGAGCTCAACATCTTGGGCACAGTTTAATAGTATCGAATACATACCACAGCATCGGTGGTCCAGCCGTAGAAGGGCAAACCCAAGCCTCACTAATGGCGCCGCAGAACTGCCGCAAACCCTAAGGTTCAAAGGCTTTCACACGGTCATTAAGTCGAGTTAGGGTTTCATTCTTCTAGAGGGACCATAGAATTGCCTGCATGTCTTTCCGACTACTTTAAACTTGGAATAATAGGTTTCCGACATTCGATCGTCTCTGTCGACCCTCACGTCTCTGCGTGAAGTCGTCTCTAGCTGGAATCAATCTATCTGATGACCTCGCATCGGGGTAAGCGAACGATCCACATGTCCTAGTCATTCATCCTAGATGACTAGCGACCTCCTATCATCTCTTAGTACAACTCGTCCTGCACGATTTCCAGCATCTGGGGCAATATCTCGTTGTTCGCAGCAATAACTGGCTCGCTCGTCTGCACGCTAAACAGTGCCTCGATCGTCATGAATAAGCAACACACCAACGGTCATCAAAATCTGGCTGGCCTCCATCATTGTCTCAATTCTCTAGTGTCGATCAGCACCTCCGAGTAACCTCATAAAGGCGATCCGCCAAACGCTCGTGGCGCGGAAAGACAGTAAAAAGACACATCTCTGCAATCGTGTGTCGCCGGAATTTCGGCATGGTCAGTCCTCGTTCGTGACGAGCTTGTGCTGACCGCAACTCTAGCCGTAGCTCTCCCTGCCCATAACCGTAGCAGCAAAACAATAACTGGTACTGATGAGGCTAGATCGGAATGAATATAATACTGAGCAAAGAAATGTACATCCTAAGGCTTCTTAAGTGGAGTAGCGTATCGTAAATATGCCGCGGAACATACCCACGGTACGTCACTCAACTTTAGTCACCTATTCCATCAACCAAGGGTCATCCTACGCTCCGAAGGTAAAACCTAACGCTCTGATACCAACTTTGTCACGACCCGAAAGTACGGAACATGACCGGCACTTAAACTACGAACGTCTCGAGGCGTAAGTAATCTAAGTAAACCGAAAACCCAGAAATCCAAACCAAGAAAAGTAGTAGAGTGCAGGAAAACCAATTTAAACAAGTAGTTTTAATAGCATAAGCCGAATTATGCGGTTTTTAAGAACATCAAAATTTACTGAAAATTTCGGCAGAGTCTCCTTTGTAAAAACTGGCTCCCAAACGGGATACAACATGAATAGTATACGAAATCAATAAAAAGGCATCCCCAAGCAGGAGCTAGCTCTTCGTCAATCGACGGTCACAACCATACAAGCAATATAATATACAACGCCAACGGCGAGGATCAAAACTCAAAAGGAACTCAAAACCACCAGAAATATAACGAGCGACTCTAAGGTCGAAAGAATAAACAGCACTGGTCTCTATCTCAAAATAAATAGATGTTTGGTTGATGGAATTTACTAGATACAACTGAAATATATTATACAAGGTAATATGATGGGTACGATACAAGAAAAACCCACCTACTAGCAAGTCACCCGAATGAAACTGAGCCCGCAACGCCGTAATGAAACCTGTACGGCAAACCTGCAAGAAACTGGGGCACAACGGGGGTGAGTTGCCAACTCGTGAATAGAAAAACATCTACGCACAGAAATCGCATAAATAACGCAACCTAGGTCAATGATCATAATATATCCTCAAAAATATACATAACAAGTAGCCTATAACAATGGCTAGGGTAATATCTAACCGAGTGAAATCTCATGTGCCCGTGTCAGTGCCTCAGGTAGCAATATATCATATGAATGAGGTATGAATGCATGAAAACAGAATACATGTAAATGAAGAAACTGTTTTCATAAATTAGTGAGATTTCCTTCGTATTTTTAAACTGAGGTATCATAATGAAATCAGTATCAACAGTGTCTAGCATCGACACGAAACATAAATCTCACTGTCTCGAAATATCAATGTCTCAATCTCAATATCTAGGGCGCCGTCAGTCCAGACCGGCCCCTACCATCCATCTCAAGACCACGACGGTATCCTCCGGATATCCGACGCGTCGGGTTATATCACCGGTAGGTAATCTGTCCCCTGCCAGGCTCAACGTCAACACCACATTCATCTTGCCCCGGGGTACCATACCGGGCCCACCATGTACCCGTGACGGTTCCTCCACTCCTCGACACGGATCTCGAAAACCACAGCAAACTCATGGTGGACGACACTTACATCACTAGAAAACCACAATTTACATATTTTAAAAGGTTAATAAGTTTAGAAATTTTGCGGCTTTCCCTCGAAATCCAGAAATATCATAAATCTCAAGAAGTCATCACAAGTGCATATGTCAATGCTAATGAATGTATATGGTATCAATAACCAAGTTGCAATGTATGATTAATAACTAGGCATGAACAATGGAATAACAGTATGCATGAAGTGACAAGTAATAACTACAATGTCTAAACTGGCATATAACCCAGGTACACTAATATCGTATCAACTACTAACTAACAAGCTAAGCCAAGCAATAGTATTTTCTAAGTGTACGTGACATGGCAATTACCGATGAAGATGTGTGTGAGCCGGCAAGTAAGTGTATGTGGTACATACGCATCATCGGTAATGGTGCTGGTGTCCTAACAGCATGATATCAATAATGGAGTATGCAACAAAATAAGTATGCGGGGCAGAGCGAACAGCAATAATGTGCGGAAGCAGAATACTAGACACAACGATAACTAATCAGTATTAAACTAATATAAGTCCTACAAATGGTGCCTTTTGAAATAACACGAATCATGGGGTTTTGAAAATAGGGGCTACGGTGTTTTTATGAAAAGATACGTCTTTTGAAATATCCGTAGGATCCCTTGGGCTGTCTTTTAAAATACCCACGATTCGTTAGTCTTTGAAATAGGTAAGAAGTCTAATCTAATCTAACAACTACACTAAACTATACGGCTGAACTACAGGTAAGGGAACCGCCTATCATCTGAGTCGATACATATACATACCTGTATATGTATAGTCGGTGATCCCGCCTCAATAATATCATATCCGATACCATATCTATAATCAGGCATCCCAAGTCAAGAGTGCGGATCAATCATCAATATAGCTCGTACGTAAATCCGTCGTACGGCATCCCAATCTGGGTACGGGTCAATATCACATTCATCATACTATTCACCTGGTATCCTCTTTATCAATTATCATGATCGGGGTACTGATCTACGTCTAGTACCATACTGATACCGCCTACGTATGCATGGATGTGTGTGAAACACTACGTCAAGGACCCGCTACAACGTCATGTCGTATCTAAGATACGACCCCTGCTATATCACCGATCTCACGGCCTCAAATCGAATCTCATCGACTCAGCTCAATCCCAAGTATCATCCTCAAATCCGTATGTGAACACATAGTCCCATACCCATGTGAACACATACTATAAAGAATCCCATGAGCACATATCAATAGGAATGTATGCAGGTATGTATGTGTGTATGTGTAGTGCAACACTTTCCTAGGGTTCGCAACACTAAAATAATCCAACACACCAATATCCATCCTAAGTATCGTTATTAATCCCAAATAACATATAATAATTGTTGGTGTGTATACGCATCCGTATACACCATCACGGACTGCGGGGGTGCTATACGCCATCCACCCGACTTCTCCCCGTAGATATAAATCTACTCACCTGGTCCTCGCTCGCCGGTGCCGACGTCGCCCGGCGCTTGCTTTTCGTCCCGAAGTTCACATGGGGTACCTATATATCATAACGCACCATATCGCATTAAAACTAAATTCGAAATCGAAACGGCATACGAAAATCAAATCGACACGCGTATCACGCGTAGATCCAAACCTATCGCCTATGCATGCAAGAATAGTCAAACCAACCCCCGATGTCGATGTACAAACGTCAAACCATCGAGAAAACCCAAACACACCAATAATGATTTCAAAACTCACTAATTATATAAGAAATAGGGTTTAGTTCATCAAAACCATAAAATTAAACAATTCGTTTTATTTTCCAAAAACCTAGTTAGCACAAATTCCCATTTCGGTTCAAAACTTGATGTTTTACCCAAACTAAATATTTTGACGATTCTAATGGCCAAAATGCTCACTTAATATCATAATTAGGTCATACAAATCACCTCCATATTTTTAATCTCACGAATTAGCATTAACTCAAAATTCAAGTTTGCAACAAATATCGATTTTAACACTTTTCAATGTAAAATTCACAATTTATCAATTAAGCATGGTTTTGCATGATCAAAGTAGGTAAACAACAAATTAAAATGCTAATAAAGTCATCAAAACCTTAATTACATTTTAAATCTCAATTTTATATGTATTTCACTAAAACCTAGTTTGCAAATTACATAATTAATACAAATTTAAATTTAACAAAGATATAAACTACCAACTAGATTAGTTTTAGCAAAATAACAACATGTTAAACTACACAATTTTCCCATGATCAATTATAAGAACCCCAACTTAAATTCACAACCCTAATCTAGAATTTCTTAATCATACAATTGAACCCACATAAAACCAAATTAACACTTAATTAAGCTAACTACAAGCAATTAACAACGATTTAAGCAAAAGGGTTAGAATTTACCCAAACAAATTGAAGATCCCACAAGCACACATAGCCCTCCAAAATGCTCCATTGTCACCAAAATCCATGCGATAAGGGCTAAGCAAAAATGGGTAGGAGTCAGATTTGGGTTTTGGGATTTTTTTGATGGATTTTGGGGCAATTTTTGAAGAAGTTTTGAAGAGAAAAGAGAAGGGGAAAAGGGGGGGCTGTTGCTGCTGTAGGAGAGGGAGTGGTCGGCCAGAAATTGAGGAGTGGGGGAGGAGAGAGAGGGTGGTAGAGAAAGTGGGGGAAAGTCAAGGTCAAGGTACGGTCAAAAGTCCACCTAATTCACCCATTTCTTTTCTTTTCTTTCATATCTTTTCCTTTGAAAATCAAGTGGGGAAAAATATGGTGGCTGCTGAATTCAGCCATGGGGAGGAGTAAGTGGGGGTGTGGGTGGGTGTGGATACGGGTGTGGGGTGATGAAAAATGATAAATACAATACCCCAAGCATCCATTTACGCTAAAAAAAAGCCTATTTTCTACAATAATTTCTAAACCGTTTTGGCAAATGATTTCATTCAAAAAACTACATGATAAAATTTTATTTAATGCTTTATGATGCACAAAATTTGTTTCAACTCATTCCAATTTGTAATTTTCCCTAATTAAATGTATTAGTGACGGCTTAAAATAATAATAAAATAATATTTTTTCCAGAAAATTTGAAATTTCACCAGCGGCTCAATAAACACCAAATAATAGCAATTATATAGCTAGAATATGTATATTTAATTTTTATAATAAGATATTTGTATTTTGACTTTTTACAGAAAACCCCCTTATTTTACCGTTTTTTCGAAATTTCACCGAAACGATTTTCAAAACTTTACATGGAGGAGGGGTGCTGCCATGGGCTGAAGAGGGAGAAGAAAAAGATGAAGATGGTGAAAGAAACAAAGGGCCATGACCAAGGTTGACCCTCGCCTCTCTCTCTCTCTCTCTTGCCCATGCTTCTATATTCTATTCTTTTCTTTTGTTTTCTTTTCATTCTTATCTTCTTATTTCATTCTAAAACAAAACCATGCATAGAAAAAAGAAAAAGACATGGTAGGAAAATGTAAAAATGCAAAATATGACATGGTGCATGTCATGTGCACAAAACTAGCTTAATGCACGATTAGCGATCTTTAATCGTGATTAGCATTAAAATAGTGTATAATGAATCATAAAATCTTATAATTTGTATAAATCACATGAAGCATCCTCTTTTTAGTAATTTCTATAATTTTACAAATTTTTCTCGAATTTATCGGTATTTCATTATACTGCAATATTAAAATATTTAATATATTTATTATTTAATTATAAAAATTCCCCAAAAAATATTTTATCTGTCTAAAATGTTACAATCTTCCCCCTTAAATAAATTCGGGGACAATTTTAAACCCCTCAATACTAAAACATTTCAGTAAAATGTCCAAGTCGTCGGGGCTCCGAAATCATCAATATATAAAACGCATCGTAGCCCAATGCATGCGCATAAACAATGAGCAGATAACTCAAAAAAAACATAACTCCATCAAGCATCCCGCAATCATCGGAGTCATGGTGAAGACACAAATGTCAAATCCAAAACGAAACCAATATGATATATATCAAAACTATCCATGTAAATATCTGAAGGTAATGCATGCCAAACCTTTCATGTTGCTGTCCGATGCGTATAACACTGCACAGTGGCGGACGTCTGTTGTAAGAAAAACCATATATATATTTATCATTTATTTAATATGTACTTCCTGCCGTTTTTGAAAATAATTTAGAGAGGTTTCCTCGTTTTAAACTTTTCGTGTCATATCAGACACGCAGGTAAATACTGGGACTATATATCCCTTTTTGGAAATCCTTTCGATAATTATCAATGCATGCAAAATATATCCAGGTACTGTCCTCTGACTAGTCCTGCTCAGTACGAAAAAAAATAGCAAATATCATAAAAACGTGTTGCTCCATAAGAAATCAATCCCAAAATGTGCATATTAATGCTACGCGCGTTTGGTGCGCACGAAAATTTGAAATCCATCAATGTGCCGTACATGTGCACAGAAACAAAATCTAAGAGAAACGGGTGTGCACGAAACACCTGTCATAGGCAACGGGTGTGCCGGACAGCATTATCAGGTGCATCTGATATGCACGAAGAATCTCGATTTAGTGCATCTAGTGTGCACCAAAATCGCATAAGCGCCCAAGCATGCGCAAGAATCCAAATCAAGTGTATGGAAAAAAATATCGAATATCAAAATCGAAATCGACGGTATACGACACATTCAATCCAAATCCAAATAAGGTATACTGTGGTACATAATCTCACAACCATGTGCATCAGCATGCACAAAATCAAATCAAATACTAAAAGTGCATGAAAACTATGCCGAAACTACAAGTCAAATCATATGCATATCATAGGCATGAAATCAAAATCAATATCTTGAATGATATCAAATCGAAGTCAGGTGCAATTGTGGTGCACAAAATTTCAATCATGCAAACAAATCGTCCAAAATACCAAAACTCAAAAATGACGGATGCGTGATAATCGAATCACCAAATCACAAATCATAAATACCATCGTCGATATGTCCTCCTTTAAAGTCGAGAAGGTGTCGGTGCATCCAATGCTAGCAGAGCAAGATATCTACTTGCCTACTGTTCGTGGCCCGTCTTCTGGTGCCCTTAGGCTCTCGTCTCTCACTGGAGATTGCTAAGTGCATAGCTCCTCGGCTCAACGGTTCAATATGGAAATGATAATGGAAGTAGTCCGCTCTGGCACATCCTCTAAAGATCTCTAGCCAACTATCATGGTCACTCATAACATGTCTCGTCGACGATGCCGAACTCTGGCCTGCTGGGTGTGCACAATATGACATCTTCTATGTCCAAGTCTTCTCGTATAGTATTCTACAAAGGTTCCGTCGAAGTCCCTCTCGATCTCGTTTCTGCCGAATGGCCCAGAGGTTATCACCCTTTTCTATATCTGTTTCTTGTTCTGGAACGGCTGCATACTCATCGCGACTCCCTCTGGAAGATATATCCATATACAATGCCTCTGCATGCGTATCACATCTCTGATGTCGGCGGAGTGGAACATCATCTCATCAAGATCTCATACGAACCTCTTACTCCACTTTTCTCTAATGTCGACTACTTCGAACTCGTCTCTTCGTGGCTACATGGACTGTGCTCCAATGCCGATACTCGTATCTTGAGTCTCCCAAGCAATATATCCCGTCACATGATATTCGAATGATGTCGAACCTTTTGATCGATTTGTCAAGGTTCCATAATCCCCCAAGAGCTAAACATCTTGAGTACAGTTTAATAGTATTACAGTACATGCCACAGTACCTGCGGACCAACCGTAGAAGGGCAAACCCAAGCCTCACAAATGACACCGCTGAACTGCCGCAAACCCTATGGTTCAAAGGTGTTCCATGGTCATTACGTCGAGTTAGGGTTTCATTCTCCTAGAGGGTCTATAGAATTACTTGCATTGTCTTCCGAATACTTTAAACTTGGAAAATGGGTTCCTGACATTCGATCGTCTCCATCGACTCTCAACGTACCTGCATGAAGTCGTCTCTAACTGGAATCAATCAATCTGATGACCTCACATCGGGGTAGGCAACGAACACATGTCCTAGTCCTTCTTCCTTGGGTGACTAGTGTTAGTGTATATGCCCTAGGGGCCATTATTGTATCATACTAGATTGTATATTACTTAATGGAAGCTTGGGTTATTCACAGTTGTATATACAGTCTTGCTAAAAATGGTAGTATGTTACTTGGTTTGTGTCTACTTTAATATGTGCATATGTTTCTTGTAACGTATCACTTATACATATTGGTAGAGCCCATAGGTTCTTTGCTTGATTACCAGCGTTGTGATTGCAGTCACACTAGTGGGGGCTGGGTAGTCTATAAGCAACATCCTATACAGGTCCCTAGTCGTAGGATTATCGAGACAGGGCATCGATATTCCAGTGTAGACAAGTGTGTACGCTTCTCATCCCAGTTGGGAAGATGGTCTGTCCCATAGCCATCAGTACATCGTACTGGAGATAGTATACATGTGCTCGTTAAGTTATGGGTACACCGGACAGGACTCGCAGGGGTACTGTTGGTTGGTATTATACCCATCGTCAGTTAACAGTTCCCAGGTGACATAAGTACAGCATAGCCCGCAGACTTGACACTGCTACTTTGCCTCGAGTGTGTCCCACTGTTCTTAGATTGCTACTATACCACGACTCAAAAGAGTCGTGCAAACAGGTAGCAGTTGGGTGCAGTCCCGAGCACTTGGAGGCAGTAGTAGTTAGATAGGATTCGTCTCTCCCGATATTGGGAGATGATATCGCGCTGTATCAGAGAGCCATTACGCAAAGTCCCTGGCCAGGACAAGCGAGATTTACTGGTAGGTTCCAGTAGTTTCTCAGGGTGTAATGGCCTTCGCTCCGACACGACTTATACAGCTATTAGGGGACTGACGCTTGCCGCCCCCTAGGCTTGATATGCGATAGTCTTAGACGAACAGACCGGACTGTATGGAGATTATCACATCAAGCTCAGTTGGAGTTCGGATGAGTTTCCTCATCGGCCTTCTTATCAACATCTACCGGGGGACCGTTACATACAGCTAGTGCTGCTTGCGGTCTGTGGTTAAACCCACTGCCAGCGTAGTGTCGAGTCTTTAGAGTCCCACACAGAGAGTTTCCCTACTTCAGGCGAAACGATATAGAGGTCGTATGGTTTTATGACAAGGGTTCGGACGCGTATGTGTGTTTTCGCACGTACGACTTTTCGGACAGTTTTTACTAGCCGGCTTTGGTTTAAGCCAGATTCTAGTATCGGGTTATTGGATTTATACAGTCTAAAGTTTTTCCGTGTTTTCACGGATTGGAGGGGCGTTCTCGTAATTTGTCGGGAAGCTTCTAGAAGCATGGTGACTTGGGGGGTAAGGTGGTATTGCATTAAATGAGATTAGTGACTCATTTGTGTGATTCATCCATGTCATTAATGCATCATAAATGCTTAATGACTCATGGAGATGAATCACTCAAATGCATTTATGAAGCATGGTTGATTAATCATTTATTTATTTATTTGATAAATAATAATGCTTCATAAATATTATGATAGATCATTATCTCATTTTCATTCTCATCTTCACCTTCTCTCTCCTCAAGCTCTCTCATTCTTCAAACCCTAACCCTAACCTCTCATGAGTTGAGATCAAGGGTTAGTTAGACTAATACATCCATAACCTCACTCTATATCCCCTAGGTAGCTTAGATTAGCACTTAAAGCAACCTAGTTATCTCAAGTTTGAGATTATGCTTGGCGTAGGAGCTTTCGGGTGGATCGTCTTTAACTCAAGGAGGCCGTAGAGGTGCCGATATTCCAAGGAGCCTACGAGGAGTGGAGGACAGCGATGAAGACCCGAAGGACATGTAACGTGAGGTATAATTTCGAATCCGAGTAGTTAAACCTCAAGTAGATAGTTAGCAATGGTTTAGATAACAATTCATGCGCTCAAGTCCGTGTTACGAAGCTTTGACAATCGTTTTTCATATATTCTGCCTCCCCGCAAGTTCGTGGGGTGCGTGACATGGACTTACAACTAGCGATCTTCTATCATATCCCTAAGCATAGCTCGTGGGGAAATAGCTCCAAACATCTGTTGTGATATCTCATCATTCGCAGCAACAACTAGCTCATTCGTTCGCACGCTGAACAGTGCCTCAATCATCAAGTATAATCGGTGCTTCGGCGGTCATCACATTCTGGCTGGCCTATAGCAGTAGCCTGATCCTCTGGTGCTGATCTGCACGTCCGAGAAATCTCGTAAAAGCGATCCATCAAACGCTCATGGCGCGAAAACACAATAAAATGACACCTCGATGCAATCGTGTGTCTCTGGAATCACGCCCTGGTCAGTCCTCGTCCGTGACGAGGTCGTGCTGACGCAACTCTAGCCGTAGCTCTCTCTGCCCGTGTAGTCGTGGTAACAAAACCATAAACCAATATCGATGAGGATAGATCATGAATGAATATAATGCTGTGCAAGGAAATGTACATCCAGAGGCTTCTTAAGCGGAGTAGCGTATCGTAAGTATGCCGCGGATCATACACACGGTACGTCACTCTCCTTAAGTCACCTACTCCATCAACCAAGGTCAACCTACGCGATGAAAATTCATGTCTAATACCCCCTCGACCAAGTCTAAGTTCCGCAAGGTCAAGCCTAGATCCCGTATATATACAAACGCCCTAGGCTTCGCATAGTCAAACATAGAATCGAACCAAGGTTAAACCTAGCGCTCTGATACCAATTTTGTCACGAGCCGAAGTAGTGTGTGACTGGCCATTGAATCATATGAAGTCTCTTGGACCCCATCTAATTCAAGTAAGCCAAAAGAACAGAATTCAAAACCATTTTCAAAGAAGAAGTGTAGAAAACATGTTATAAAACATGTGGATTGTAAATAACATAAGACGAAGTATTGCATTTTAAAATATCAAGTCTTTTCAGAAAATTTCGGCAGAGTTTCCTTTGTAAATACAGACCTCAAACGGGGTACAACATGAACAATATATGCACAATGAAAAAGCTATCCCCAAGCGGGAGCTAGCTCTTCGCCAATTGGCGGTCACAACCACGCAAGCAATATAATATACAACGCCAAAGAGCGAGGATAAAAACTCAAAAGGAAACTCAAAACATCAAGAAAACCTATAGTAATAAAAGCGTGACTCTAAGGTCGAAATAATAAACAACTGGTCTTCTAAGTTTAATAAATAATACAGTCTGGTTGATGGAGTTTTACTAGATACAACTGAATATAAATAAATGGTACAATGGTGGTCACGATGCATGTGAACCCACCTGACAAAGCAATCACCCGGAAATGGAAGCAGTGTAACAAGAAGCCGCAATGAAACCTGTACGGCAAAACCTGCAAGAACTGTGGCACAACGGGGGTGAGTTGCCAACTCGTGAGTAGAAAACATCACAGAGCAGAAATCGAATGTATGACTCAATCCTAGGTCAAACGATAAGTAATATATACATATCCTCAATATGATGAAGTCTGAAGTATGAAAAGGTGGCAAGGGTAAACATCTATACCAAGTGTAATACCAAGTGTTCGTGTCAGTGCCTCAGGTAGCAACATATCATAAACATGAGGTGTGATCAATGTGATCATCATGAAATCAATGTCAACTGTAACATGAAATCTAAGAATGTGGATATCATCCAACTAAGTAATCAATGCCTGTATGCGTGTGGATCTCATCCACATGTCAACCAATGACGCAACAACATCATGCATGTAAATGTCATAAAAGCGTATGCATGAAAGTATGAAGATAAAAATTAACGGGTGTCCCTCGCGACATATTAAAATCATGAAAACCTGAGTGCCCAGCATTGACACTCGAAACATCATGAAACCCGTGTCCAGCATCGACACGTAAACCCTCATCACGAATGGCCCTGATAGGTACGTATCATACGCTATCTGAAAAACCCGAGTGCCCAGCTTCGACCCTCGCAATTCGACGTATCCATATGTACATAACTCAAATACTGTCACCGGTAGGTATGATTCCCCTGTCAGGCTCATCGGCGTAGTCCATCGATCTTCTTGCCCCAGGGTACCTCCGGGCCCCACCATGTACCCGCACACGGCCCACGACTTCTCCTCACATGGGTTATATATATATATATATCAAAACCGATAAAACTCATGGTGGCTGCTGAAATATCATATCAAGAGAAACCGGGTTTTTAAAATAGTACATACTTTCTTTTGAAATACCTATGGTTCTCAAATCCAGAAATAACATGGAAATAACATATCGTGTATAATCATATAGCATGATGTATGTGACATATAATTGAAAGTATATCCGTAAATCATGCAACACGGAACAGAAATATGCACATAACAAGGGTAAACCGCTCCTTTAAATGAATCCAGTTTTTAAAATTTCTCTTGCGGTTCCCGATTTTCCCAAAGTCAAATGCAGTATCGTATAAGAGTGCACATGTAACTATAGAAAGTAAATTATGCAAGGAGTCATATCATGATGCAGCAATCCTACTGTGTAGTGACATGGCAATTACCGATGATGTGTGTGTGAGCCGGCAAGTAAGTGTGCGTGAAGCATACGCATCATCAGTAATGGTGCTAGTGTCCTGATAACATGGGTTTAATATAACAATAAACACATTTAAACATTCAATGCGATGCGAATAGCAAGAATATGCGAAAAAGTCAGACCCCCAAAAGCGGTACAAGTCGTGTCAGAGTGTAGCCCAGAACACCCTGAGATACTACTGGAATACCTACCAGTAAATCTTCTTCCTTGGCCAAGGACTTCGTGTAATGGGTCTCCTATACACAGCGCGATCTCACCCCCAATACCGGGAGAGACGAAACGCTTGCCGATCCGCTCACTGCCTCCATGTGGCTCGGGACTGTACCCAACTAAAACCTGTTTGCATGACTCCTTTGAGCCGTGGTAGGGTAGTAATCAAAGCACAGTGGGAACGCACACAAGACAAATGACGATCTCAGGTCGATGAATTAACCTGTACACATGTCACTAGGGAACTGCTATCTGACGTCGGGTATAATACCAACTACCATGTTCCCGGCGAGTCCTGTCCAGTGTACTCATAACCCAATGAGCACTTGTATACATCTTAGGTGAGCCAACTGGCACCAATGGCTTGTGAGACCGGCCACCGCCCCTCGTCGGGGTCTTGACTGTATACACTAGTCTACTAATGGAGAGTCGATGCCCAGTCTCGAAACTCCCACGACTAGGGACCACTTTAAGAATGTGCTTATAGACTACCCAACTCTCACGTATATGATCGCCATCATACTGCTGGTAGTCAAGCAAGAATCCTAAGGGCTCTATCAACGCGTAATAGTGATCTGTAATATCACCTAAAACTGTACAGGATGATAAAGATAAACCAGATAGCATACTATCATCTTGAGTAAAACTGTCCTACCGGCATAGGTCCTCTCTCAATCATTGCAATTACGTGCCTGCGATCCAATAATTGACTTTGAGGGCACTATATCGAACACGACACTTAGGCCACGAACGACAACAGACGTAAAGCAATTTAAGTAAGCCGAAAACCCAGCAATCTAAACCATTAAAAGTAGGAAAAGATAGAAACATTTTTAATTCTCAAGCAAAACATTAAAGATTAAGTTTGTTTTCATAAAAATTTCGGCAGCACCTCCTTTGTAAAAGCTAGCCTCAAAATGGGAACAAACATAAGATATAAGTATAGCATCCCCAAATGGGAGCAAATCTTACCCAAAGGCAACACAACCACCACAAGAAGATATACGACGACGTAGTGAAGGAACAGCATAAAAGAGATAATCAAAATAAACAAAGGCCAGCTCACACGAGCACGATATCCAGAGTCGCAAGAATATACAACATCGATCCTCACAACTCGTCTCTAATCAATACATGAAGGTGGTAGATGGAGAGTACAAGATACAATAAGATATACAATGAACATCATCGGATAAACGCAAAACCTGTTAGTTATGTATATGCCCTAGAGGCCATTGTTGTATATGTGATATATATTATAATGGATGCTTGGATATATATAGAGAGGACATTCTTGCTCAATATGATAGTATGCTATCTGGTTTCACTTTATCTTAACGTGTTATAAAATACTGTTTTGTGATCACATGTTGATAAAGCCCTTAGGATATGTACTCGACTACTAGGACTATGATGAAATCATACTTGTGGGGCCAGGGTTGTCCACGAGTACATCCTATAACTGTTCCTAGTCGAGGGTGTATCGAGACAGGGCATTGATACTCCAGAGTAGACTAGCATACACGCATCTTGACCCATATGATGGGCGATGGATGATCCCATATCCATTGGTGTTGGACATCAAAGATGGTGTACGGGTGCTCAATGGAGACTGTTTACACTTAACGGACTCGCCGAGAACTCCTGGATGGTATTATACCTATCGTCAGATAGCAGTTCCCGGTGACACTGGTACAGGTTAGTCTGTAGACCCGAGATCGTTATAGAGTCTTGTGTGATTCCCACTGTGCTTTGATTTCCACCTTACCACGTCCAAAAGGGCATGCAAAACGGTGGCTTTTGGGTACAGTCCCGAATCACATGGAGGCAATAAGCGATAGGAGGGGTTTCGTCTCTCCCGGTATAGGGAGTTGATGTTGTGCTGTGTTCGATTGGCTATAACTGGAAGTCCCTGGCCAGGACTGATATGGAGATTTACTGGTAAGTATTATCAGTAGTTTCTCGACCCGTTATGAGTCTTACATCGACACAACTTATCGGTTACTGGGGTGTAACGTCTTAGATTTCGGTTAGTGTTCGTTTAGACGTTAATGCGGGTTTACAGTAAAATGTTTACCAATTCGGGTTCCTCACATTTTATAACATTTAATTAATAATTTATTATTATTTGTTATGAGCATGCACGCACGTGTACACGTCAATATGAGGTTTGTTTGTGCTAATCTAGTTCTTAGCAACCATGACACTTAACCTAATCCCTTTGCTTTATCCAAATCCTTGCTTTAATCCTTAACCATTCTTTGATCTTTTGTGAGAGAGAGAGAGAAATTGTTTTGGACGTGAGGAGGTGGCAATGATGAGGTGTGGGTGCATTTATGTAAGTGTATGGTTTGCATTTAATGCTAATGTTACACTCACCTCTCACCTCACCCTAGACTCACCTCCCTCTCTCATTTCCTCACACTCTCTCATTCTTTCTCACTTAATTCTTTCATATTTCTCTCTTCCTCTCTCATCAAACTGAACACTCTCTCATTTTCATCCCAAAATCCATCACAAATTCACAAAAACTCACAAAAATCACACATTTTTCTCGGATTTGCCTCTTAGATGCCTTGGAGTGTGCAAAGCTTGGATATTTGAGTTCTTTTGTGTAGGTAATGATTCATTTCTATTCTTTAGCTATTTATTGTGTAGCTTAGCTTGTTAGTTTTAGTTTTTATCGCGTATCGTATCATTTCGGTTAAATATCGTATTTTTGGTGTATTTTTTGGGTCATGGATGATCTGCTGTTAAACCAGGTAATTGTTGCAAAAGTTGACATGACAGTAACCTAGTGTAGAGACCTAGAACCTACCCTCAAATTACGAACCATTTCCATCATGAAACAGCTGCAGATTTAATTGTTCTAGCCGCAATTAGCGGCCAAAGTAGGGACTGGGGTGGTGAGTTTTTGGATAAGGGTCTCTATGGTGGTATGTGGTCTCATGGTACTTGCGATTTTTACAAATTACTGGTAAAGAAAAATTTGGGACCACTTTACATATTTCTAGTCTTTCGTTCGATACGTTATCCGATACGGTGCGTGTTCCCTATTGCTGTTGCTCTGAGTTGGTTTCGTAGTGTCGCTATACGCGTTAGCTACAACGTGAACCCTTTAGAGTACGTATGCGTGTCGTGTTGGTCGGTGTAGATTGTACGTATTTTGGGTCTATTGCTAATATATTTCTATTATATTGTTTTATGTTACTGGTTCACAGGCGGGAACTTCGGACACTGCTACAACGGGAAAACAAGAATTAGGCTTCACCTAGTTAGGAGCGTTGGTGAGTAGATTTAACATCTACAAGGGAATCTCCCGCATAGCGTTATGCGTCTGGGCTAGAAATGACTTGACTTGTCACATATTCTATTTCATATTTAGAATTGCGCATTCACCCTTCTGCTTAGTTATTGTTGTGCTTGGACTAGTATCCTTAGGACCCCGGACATATTATTGACGGCTCATGTTGCACGAGCACTGATTGTATGCCACACATACCGTCAATAATTGCCATGACACGCACAACCCACTTATAGATATGATATAGTTTGGTTAGGGACATTGAGACATCGATTCATATTTCTTATCGCATATGACATATAGCCTATCTCTATATCTACATACTTACACATATGCCTTGACGTATGTACATGCTAGTAATCTGTATACCTATCGAGTATTGTACCATTAGCAATAGGTATATACACACTTAATGACATAGCTACAGGTATACCTTGCACATATACTTCAGTTATAACCTGGGGTATATTACATCATTACTTATAGGTAGATACATATACCATGCTATACCTTTATGTTTACAAATATATCAGTTATAGCTACATATTTACCTTTACTTGATGTTATTTAGAATTGGAGAAAATAGGAACCGCATGATATTTTATATTAACTTATTTCAGTTAATTAGCGGCTTTTCCTTTATATGCTTACATTTCAGTTTTATGTTGCATATATTATATTCATGGATTTTCGCATTGAGATATGGATTTTTCCTGATGTTTTCTGGATTTGGGGACCGTGGGAATTCATGAAATTATGCATTATTTGAAAAACTAGGTTTCCTTTGATATGATATTTCAGCATCCACCATGAGATTTATCGGTTCTGATATATATATACCCTATGCGAGGAGGCGAGGAGGCCGTGTGAGGGTACATGATGGGGCCCGGAGGTTCCCCGGGGCAAGACGATTGATGGACCTTACCGATTGAGCCTGTCAGGGGAACCATACCATCCGGTGACATTACCTATGACTCGGCGGTTATTGTGGGGATACCGACGGGATTCATGTACGTATGGATACGTCGAAAGGCGAGGATCAGAGCTAGGCACTCGAGCTTTCGGTATAGCGTATGGTACGTACCTATCAGGGTGCCAGTCTTGATGACAACACCTGATAGATCAGTATTTCTGTGTCGATGCTTGACACATTGGTTTCATGATATTTTTACTCCTATATATAATAGTGAAATTGGACGCTGTTATATATGCATATATGTATATATTAGTGGAATGGGACGCTAATATATATGTATATATATCAATTCATATACTTCATCATATTTTTTCATGCAAATATACCTAGGTTATAATAAATTCACTTGATATTGGATTTAGGACATATGATATTTACTTGATTTTGTACATTCAGGATATAGGAGATTTATTCGATATTGTACATTATGAATTTGTGAGACTTATATGATATGAGAGCCAATTTGGGGGCTCATTTAAGGAAATTGGGATTTGGACTGTCTTACTGGATTGTGATCCTACCACGATGTCAGGATTCCGTGGAAATGACATATTTTATTCCATACTCCACATTTATTGTTTATGCACTGTTTCATGTATTAGTAGTACCTGTTAGAGTACCTTTCATGATTGTTGCATTTACATACCTTTATTCATATGCATCGCTTCTTGTGTAGTTGCACCTGTTAGTGTACCTTTCATGATTGTTGCATATATACATTTTTATATCATTAGTGCATGATTATTGCATACCGATTGTCATATTATTATTGCTTCATGTATTAGTTGTACTTGCTAGTGTACCTTTCATGATTATTGCATTCATATGACATTTTATTGCTATTAATTGCATATGTTAGACTCACGTTGTACGTACATACTTGCGATTAGCTGCATATGTTAATTACTATTCACGCGTTGGCAACTTAGCCCCGTTGTGCAACAGTTGTTTTGCAGGGTGTTCCCAAGGGTAGTCGAGGCAGGTTATTCATCTATCTGATCATCTTTTGTTGCGGATACCGCTTCAGCTTATAATGTGCAGTTTTGCTTAGGTGGGTTTCGTGGTTATCCGTATAGTTGTATTGTATCTTCGTTGTATCATTGTACTCTCCATCTACTATTTTCTTGTTGACTTAGAGACTTGGTGAGGGCGATATTGTATATTATTTTGTGACTTGGTTGTCTTTTATACAGTTTCCTTCCTATCGTCTTTTATTTCTTCGCTACGGCGTCATATATTTGTTGTGGTGGTTGTTTTCCGACTTTGGGCATGTATTTGCTCCCGTATGGAGATGTTTTATTTATATTTACGATGTACCCATTTTTGGGGCTAGTTTTTACAAAGGAGGTGCTGCCAAATTTTAAAGAAAGAAAAGTTGGATTTTTAAAGAATTTGGGTTGCGATTTTAAACAAAGTTTAAACACTGTTTCTTATCTTTTCTTGTCTTTTATTGGTTTAGATTTCTGGGTTTTGGCTTTCTTTTACTGCGTTACGCCTGTAGAAGTTGCATAGTATTAGGTCCGTCACGTGCCAAATTCCGGGTCGTGACAAAGTTGGTATCAGAGCGCTAGGTTTTACCTTTCAGAGTGTAAGATGACCTTGGTATGATGGAGTAGGTATCTTAAGCAGAGTAACGTAGTGTGTGTATGTCTGCGGCATACTCACGATACGGTACTCCGTCCAAAGTGTCCTAAGTACCAATTCCTTGAAATTCCTTCCTTGATGATTCATATCTTTGTGATTCGATTTCCGTGTTCTTATCGAATCTTATTTCCATTTATAGCCTTGCCGCCGATGACTATGGGGACCCAGAGTGATGCAGCGAGGACTGACCAGGATGGCACGCTCGATGCACAGGTGCAGACGGATCCGCCTTCGACAGATAGTATCTCTAGGCTTGTGGCAAAGATGCAAGACATGCGCCAGACGATGAGTTCATTGGTTGCGGTCGTTCGAGCGCAGCGACAGGAGGTTGTCACCCCTGTTACCCAGTTTTTCCTTACGATCAGCATGCAGCAGTCCGTTACCTACATAGCACTAGTGGATGCAGCCCCAGTTGATGAGGCATGCCTTCCAGAGACTTTGAGAGTTCCGGGACAGTGGAGGACTCGTACCGGTGTACCAGCCCAGAGACAGAGGCTTAGTCGTCGAGACAGATTTCGTGACCGTCGTGGGAGTAGCAGAGGCTTAAGACGAGGACAGTCGTTCAGCTCTCATCCCCAGGGGGCTCACCAGTTATCGCATGGATGTTTTCGATGCGGAAGCCTTCAACACTTCGTCAGACATTGTTCCTTAGCACCACGTCAGGCTTATGTGCAGAGAAGTCGTGGACATAGAAGGTTCGCTCAGAGGGGTCAGGTTAGCAGAGGAGGAGTTCAGGCAGTTGCGGGTAGGGGGCAGACACGAGAGTTTGCTTCTACTCATCGGGATGCGTGGGCGTCTAATGCAGAGTCTTCAAGTATCCTTAATTCGTATGTTCTTTTGATGTACTTATTTGTTTTACACACTTTGTGACGTGGTTGGGACGAGAGTCGTGTTAGGTAGATCAGCTACTTGTTGTGTTAACTTCTGTCAGCGATTCTTTTATTACGCGACACGTATTTCGGTCGTGTGCCAATCGTTTAGGAGAAAGAGATTCGTCCATCGTTTTGATCCTTCTTGAGATGTTGGATTTGACGTTCTCCTGGGCACAGACTGGTTAGCTACGTGCTAGACGTCTGGGGACTACCGTGAGAAAACTGTCAGGTTTTGTTTTCCCGGTGAGTCAGTTCTTGTTGTGCAGGTGGACAGTGGTGCCGCCTCTCACAGCTTGAATTCAGCCTTTTTCGCTAGTCGGCTTTTGAGGAGAGGATGTTGAGGATTCTTGGTGTTTATTCGTGATACCAGAGCCACAGTGGGTTTGTTGGACCGGGTTCCTATCATGCAAGAGTTTCCGACGTTGTCCCAGATGAGCCGGCGAAGCTTAGGGAGCTTAAGTATCAGCTGCAGAGTTGTTTGTTGAGGGGGGATTGTGCGTTTGAGTGTTTCGCATTGGGGAGCTCCTAGTTTTGTTCGTCAAGGTGAAGGACGGCAGATCGAGGTTGTGTATTGATTTATCGTCAGCTGAACCGGCTAACGGTGAGGATAGGTATCCTTTGCCTCGCATTGAGGATTTCTTCGATTAGCTCCCGAATGCGAGACATTTTCTAAGTTTGTGTGGGATCAGGTCATCATTGTTGCGGGTTCAGAGTGATGACATTCCGAAGACTGCCTTATGCATGCTACGGGCTTTGTGTGTTTTGGTGGTGTCGTTGGACTCACCAATGCCCTAGCAGCATTCGTAGATATGATGAACCATATTTCTTCAGGCCGTTCCTCGACCAGTTATTGTTGTGTTGTTGACAACATTCTGGTCTATTCATTGTGTCTTGAGGAACAGGAGAAGCACTTGAGAATTTGTTTCGCAGGTATTGGGAGAGCACCAACTGTTTGCTAGATTCTCGGAGTGTTCCTACAGGCTTTTTTGTGTTGACTGTAGGTCTTGTAGTTACGGGAGACGGTTTTTGTATAGTCCCAAGGAAGATCAAGGCCATACAGCTTTGGCCTAGACTTGTGTACGGACGGAGGTCCGCAGATTTTTGGGCTTATCAGGTTTTTACCGCCGTTTCGTGCAGTATTACTAGTGTAGCGCTGTACCGTTGACTAGACTGGCCGGAAAGGAGGTTCTTTTCTTGAACTGAGGCATGCGTGCGAAGTTTTCTGCAGTTGAAGACTTGGTTAACAACTGCATCAGTTCTTTCTTTGCTTTTTGGTTCGGGCGACTTTGTTGTTTAACAGTGACGTTTCGCGATTGGGGCTCGATTTTGCGCTGATGCGGCATTATAGGGTTATTGCTTTTACATCCTTAGATTGGAGGAAGTACTAGCAGGATATCCCACTCATGATCTGGAGATGGCCGCGGTGGTCTTGCGTTGGAGAATTGGAGACACTACTTGTTCGAGAGCCGTGTCAGGTTTTCACGGACCACCAGAGCTTAATGTACATCTTCCTGCAGCAGGTTGTTATTGTTGAGATAGTCTTCTGCAGATTTACAGTTCTTGTGCGATCGTTGAGTGCAGCTTAAGTTCGCCTCTACTGAGGGGACAGCTTGCTCATGTCCGCACCCGACCACTTTTCCTTAATCGCTTTCGCGAGGCACTGCCCGCCGATGCTCGTTCGTCAGAGATACTAGAGCATACTCAGCTGGGTAATGATTCGGAGTCCTGGATTTATGACAAGGGTGTGCTAAGTTTAGGGACGCGTTTGTGTACATGATACTATTGGGCAGAGACACGAAATCCTATAGCATGCACATCAGTCAACTCTCTGTACTCATTCGAGTTCCACCAGCATTTGACGTGACTTGTGAGATAGTTACGGGTGGGCAGACATGTAAAGAGAAGTTTCGGGTTTCGTTTCAAGGTGCCTGTCTTGTTGTGTGCTTTGGTTGAGCATCTTAGACCGGCTGAGAGTTGCAACCTTTAACCGTTCCGAAGTGGGAATAGGAGAAGACCTCCACGAATTTCGTTATGGTGTCTACCCAGGTTTCGTCAAGGTATGACTCCATTCGGATGCTTATTGTCCGGTTATGCTCAGTTTGCTCAGTTGTCCTTTGTTAAGTTTGTACGTTGCACGGAGTTCCTTCATGGGCCATACCCAATGAAGGCACCCTGTTCACATGCCGTCTTGGACAGGAGCTTCAGGAAGCCTTGGGTACTGGTTGAGCTTTAGCTCCATCTTTTCATCCGCAGGATGATAGTTTTGTGAGAGCGGGCTATACCGACTCTGGAGGATATGTTTGTGCGTACGTACTAATTGTTATCGGCAGTTGGGATCGTCACTTGCCATAGTTAAGGTTCTCCTTCGATAGCAGTTATCAGGAGGCACTCCAATTGGCAACCTTTAGGTTTAGTTGTTAGGTATTGTCGATCTCCAGTCTATTTTTCTGACTCTGCGTAAGTAGGATTTTTGGACCCCAGCTAGTCTAGAGACTTCGGAGATGATCCAGTTGTTTTAGGTCAGGATGAGAATTGTCCATTGCGGATAGAGGTCTTATACCGACCGCGGTGGTCGTAGACTTGACTTCACAGTGGAAGATCATGTATTCCTACGGATTTTTCTGATGAATGACGTGTTGAGTTTTGGGAAGCTTATCCCAGAATTGTAGGTCGTTTTGAGATCCTTAAAGCGAGTTAGTTTCGTTGCCTTTAATTTGCCACTTCCGCCCAGATTATTGAGTATTCACCCCGTATTTCCTTGTGTCGATACTTTGCAATTACCTTCATGACCTTTCTCACATGATTCAGCAACAGATCATTTAGCTTGAGACGCGATCTTTCGTTCACCAGCAGCCAATTGTGTTAATGGCTCGGCAGGTGGAAAAACTTCGGTCAAGGGTCCTGCCATCTGTGAAGGGTTTTTCTTGGACGTAGCCGAATGGTGAAGTGATCACTTGTAAGGCTGCGAACGAGATATGAGAGTTGTAATCTTCTCTTTGAAGGTATGCTTAGTGAAAATTTTAAATTCGGGGATGAATTTTTATAAGGGGGGAGATTGTAACGCCTTAGATTTCGGTTAGTGTTCGTTTAGATGTTAATACGGGTTTACTTTAAAAAGTTTACCAATTCGGGTTCCTCAAATTTTATAACATTTAATTAATAATTTATTATTATTTGTTATGAGTATGCATGCACGTGTGCACGTAAATATGAGGTTTGTTTGTGCTAATCTAGTTCTTAGCAACCATGACACTTATCCTAATCCCTTTGCTTTATCCAAATCCTTGCTTTAATCATTAACCATTCTTTCATCTTTTGTGAGAGAGAGAGAGAGAAATTGTTTTGGAAGTGAGAAGGTAGCAATGATGAGGTGTTGGTGCATTTATGTGAGAGTAAGGTTTGCATTTAATGCTAATGTTACACTCACCTCTCACCTCACCCTACACTCACCTCCCTCTCTTATTTCCTCACACTCTCTCATTCTTTCTCACATAATTCTTTCATATTTCTCTCTTCCTCTCTCATCAAACTGAACACTCTCTCATTTTCTTCCCAAAATCCATCACAAATTCACAAAAACTCACAAAATCATACCTTTTTCTTGGATTTGCCTCTTGGATGCCTTGGAGTGTGCAAAGCTTGGATATTTGAGTTCTTTTGTGTAGGTAATGATTCCTTTCTGTTCTTTAGGTATTTATTGTGTATCTTAGCTTGTTGGTTTTAGTTTTTATCGCGTATCATATCGTTTCGGGTAAATATCGTATTTTTGGTGTATTGTTTGGGTCTCGGATGATCTGCTGTTAAACCAGGTAATTGTTGCAAAAGTTGACATGACAGTAACCTAGTTTAGAGACCTAGTGTCACGTCCCGAAAGTACGGAACATGACCCGCACTTAAACTACGAAACGTCTCGAGGCGTACGTATTCTAAGTAAGCCGAAAACCCAGAAATCCAAACCAAGAGAAGTAGTAGAGTGAAGGAAAACCAACTTAAAACAAGTAGTTTTAAAAGCATAAGCCGAATTATGCGTTTTGTTTAAAAACATCAAGTATTTTCTGAAAATTTCGGCAGAGTCTCCTTTGTAAAAACTGGCCCCCAAACGGGATACACATGAATAGTATACGAAATCAAAAAAAGGCATCCCCAAGCGGGAGCTAGCTCTTCGTCAATCGACGGTCACAACCACACAAGCAAAATAATATACAATGCCAAGGGCGAGGATCATAATTCAAAAGGAAACTCAAAACAACAAGAAATCCATAGAAATACAACGCGCGACTCTAAGGTCGAACGAATAACATCACTGGTCTCTATCTCAAAATAAATACATGTTTGGTTGATGGAACTTCTAGATACAACAGAATAATAGTATACAAGGTATAATGATGGGTACGATACAAATAAACCCACCTACTAGCAAATCACCCGGAAATGGAAGTAGTGCCAGCAAAGCCGTAATGAAACCTGTACGGCGAAACCTGCAAGAACTGTGGCACAACGGGGGTGAGTTGCCAACTCGTGAATAGAAAAACCTCTACGAATAGAAGCGCATGTATGACGCAATCCTAGATCATACGATCATAATATATCCTCAAATATATATAACATGCAGCCTATAACAATGGTTAGGGTATACCTCTAAGCAACGGTAATACCAAGTGCTCGTGTCAGTGCCTCAGGTAGCAATATATCATATGAATGAGTTATGAATGCATGAAAATAGAATACATGTAAATGAAGATACTGTTTCCATAATTTAGTGAGATTTCCTTTGTATTTTTAAAATGAGGTATCATAAATGAAATCAGCATCAACCGTGTCTAGCATCGACACAAAACGTAAATCTCAATGTCTCAAAATCTCAGGCTCCAGCTATCCGGACTGGCCTGTATCATCAAATCTCAGTACCTCAATATCTCGAAATCTCAATGTCTCAATATCTAGGGCGGCGTCAGTCCAGACCGGCCCCTACCATCCATCTCAAGACCACGACGGTATCCTCCGGATATCCGACGCGTCGGGTAATATCACCGGTAGGTAGTGCTCTCCTGCCAGGCTCAACGTCAGCAACACGACCTTCTTGCCCCGGGATACCTTACCGGGTCCACCATGTACCTGAAACGGTTCATCCAACTCCTCGAATCGGGTCTTGAAATCCATCAGCAAACTCATGGTGGACGACTCATATATCATGGGAAAACCGCACTTTTGATTTAAAAAGAGAGAAAGAAGTTTATAAATGTTTTTGCGGTTTTCCCCCAAATCCAGAAAATCTCATGGAAACCCGAATCAAAATCATCAATAGTATGTAAAACCATGAATATAAGCATGAGAATCCATGATTGCGGCATAGCGATGAATAACAGTATTCATGAAGTAGCAAGTAATAACTACAATGTCTAAACTAGCATATAAGGCAAGTATACTAATATCATGTCTAAACTATTAGCTAACAACCTATGTCAAATGAAATAGTATTCTCTAAAGTGTTCGTGACATGGCAATTACCGATGAAGATGTGTGTGAGCCGGCAAGTAAGTGTACGTGGTACATACGCGTCATCGGTAATGGTGCTGGTGTCCTAACAGCATGATATCAACAATAGGATATGAATCAACAATGTAAGTATGCGATGCGGAGCGAGCAACCAAAATGAGCGGGAGGTAAATATTAAACAATGGTGCCATTTGAAATAACACGAATCGTGGGGTTTTGAAAATAATGGCTACGGTGGTTTTAAGAAAGGATACGTCTTTTGAAATATCCGTAGATCCCTTGACCTGTCCTTTAAAATACCCACGATCCTCTAGTTTTGAAATAGGTAGGAGTCTAATCTAATCTAACAACTGTACTAAACTATACGACTGAACTAACAAGCTGAACTACAGGTAAGGAAACCGCCTATCATCTGAGTCGATACATATACATACCTGTATATGTATAGTCGGTGATCCCGCCTCAATAATATCATATCCGATACCATATCTATAATCTGACATCCCAAGTCAAGAGTGCGGATCAATCATCAATATATAGCTCGTACGTAAATCCGTCGTACGGCATCGCAAATCTGGGTACGGGTCAATATCACATTCATCATACTATTCATCCGGTATCCTCTTTATCAAATATCATGATTGGGGTACTGATCTACGTCTAGTACAATACTGATACCGCCTATGTATGCATGCACTTGTGTGAAACACTACGTCAATGACCCGCTACAACGTCATGTCGTATCTCAAATACGAACCCTGCCATATCACCGATCCCACGGCCTCAAATCAAATCTCATCGACTCAGCTAAAATCCCAAGTACTATCCTCATCATCCATGCATGTGTATATGAATGTACATATGCATAGTCCCATACCCACACATATATACATATATACACCTCCCAATCTGCGCACAAGAAAGTAATGTATGCAAGTCTGTGTGTGCGTATGTGGGTATAACAACTACTCTAGGGTTTCGCAACTAACCCAAAGCTAATCCATGAACACATAATCATATTTATCATCAATAACTCAAACAATATATATATGTGTGTATACGTATTCGTATACATCACCACAAACTGCGGGGGTGCTATACGCCATCCACCTGACTTCTCCCCGTAGATATAAATCTACTCACCTGGTCCTCGCCCGCCGGTGCCGACGTCGCCAAGTGCTTGCTTATCATCTCGAAGTACGCATGGGGGTACCTACATATCACAACGTATCGTATCGCATAAAAACCAAATCCGAAATCGAAACGGTATACGAAAACCAATTCGGCACGCGTATCACGCAGAGGTCAAAACCTATCGTCTACGCATGCAAGAATAGCTAAAGCAACCCTCGATGTCGATGTACAACGTCAAACCATCGAGAAAAACCCAAACACACCCATTTACACATTCACAACACTAATTATAATATGAATTAGGTTGCAATTCACAAAAATCTCAAACTCACTTTAAAAGCTATTTTTCCGAAAATCTAGCAAGCAAAATTAACCGTTTTAGTACAAAAATCGATGTATAAACGAATCTAGCGGCCACAATATCCACTAAATATCATAACAAAGTCATATAAACCATTCCTATAATTTATTCTCATCAATTTGCATAAATTCCAAAATCCTAGTTTGCAAAAATATCAATTTTTAACACCTTTTAAAGCAAAATTCACAATTCAACAATTAAGCTTGGTTTTGCATAACCTAAGATATTAAACCACTCATAATAATGTTAATGATGTCATAAAAAATATAATTACATTTTAATCTTAATTATATATGAATTTCACTAAAACCTAGTTTGCAATTTCTTAAAATTACAACAATTTAAATTTAACCCTTTGCAACTAGCAACTAAATTAGTTTTAGCATAACATTAATATGTCAATTACATCACATAAACATAATCTCACAACACAAATTACCAATTTGAATTCAAACCCCTCTCCTGAATTTTAAAACATGCACTTAGAACTAATTAAAAACCTAATTAAACATTTAATTAAGCTAACCTAAATCAATTAACAACAATTTAACAAAAAGGTTAGAATTATACCTCATGATCAAGAGATCAAATATGAAAATCAAAGACTCTAAAATGCCAACTTGTTCTCTAGATCCATGCAAGTTGGGCTAATGATAAATGGGTAGGGATTAGATTTGGATTTTAGCTTGATTTTTGTGGATTTTTGAAGCATTTTGGATGATTTTTTTGATGGAAACAAAGGGAGGAGAAGAGGGAAAAGGGGCTGCTGTTGGGGTGCAGGTTCGGCCAGAAATGGGGAGGGAATTGGTGAGGGAGGAGAGAGAGTGAGGTGGAGAAAGTAACATCTAGTCAAAGTCCACTCTTTTTCTATCATTTTCTATTCTTTTCTTTTCTTTTCTTTGCTTTTCTTGGTGATTGGAGAGAAAGAGAGAGGGAGGGCTGTCATGGTGGGGCCGGCCACATGGAGAGATGGAGAGAGGGTGAGGTGTGGGTGTGTGGGTTAGGGAAAAAGATAAATATATTACCGCAATTCCCGTTAACACTAAATTCACCAAAAAAAACCTCTTTTCTTCGATATTTTCTAAACCATTTTGGCAAACCATTTCATTTCAGAAACCACAAGATAAAATTTTATTTAATGTGTTATGATGCACAAAATTTGTTTCACCTCATTCAAATTTGTAATTTTTCCTAATTAAATGTATTAGAGACGGCTTAAAATAATATTAAAATAATTAATTTCTGAAAAATTTTCAGAAAATTTGAAATTTATCAGTGGCTAAATAAACACCAAATACTAGCAATTACATAACTAGAATATGTATATTTAATTTTATAATAAAGATATTTGTATTTTGACTTTTTACCGAAACCCCCCTTATTTTACCGATTTTCCGAAATTTCACCGAAACGATTTTCAAAACGTTACACCTAGAATCTACCCTCAAAATATGAACAATTTCCATCATGAAACAGCCGCAGATTTAAAGGTTCTGGCCGCAATTTGAGGTCAGAGTAGGGACTGGGGTGGTGAGTTTTTGGATAGGGGTCTCTGTGGTGGTATGTGGTCTCATGGTACTTGCAATTTTTACAAATTACTTGTACAGAAAAATCTGGGACCACTTTAGCTATTTCTAGTGTTTCGTTTCACGCGATACGTTATCTGATACGGTGCGTGTTCTCTGTTGCTGTTGCTCTGAGTTGGTTTCGTTGTGTCGCTATACGCGTTAGCTACAATACGAACCCTTTAGAGTATGTATGCGTGTCGTGTTGGTCCGTGTAGATTGTACGTATTTTGGGTCTATTGCTAATATATTTCTATTATATTGTTTTATGTTACAGGTTCGCATGCGGGAATTTCGGACACTGCTACAAAGGGAAAACACGTGGTAGGCTTCACCTAGTTAGGAGCGTTGGTGAGTAAATTTAACATCTACAGGGGATCGCCCGCATGACGTTATGCATCTAGGATAGAAATGACTTGACTTGTTGCATATTCTATATCATATTTAGAATTGCGCATTCACCCTACTTCTTAGTTATTGTTGTGCTTGGACTAATATCCTTAGGACACCGCACATATTATTGACGGCTCATGTTGCACGAGCACTGATTGTATGCCACACACACCGTCAATAATTGCCATAACACGCACAACCCACTTATAGATATGATATAGTTTGGTTAGGGACATTGAGACATTGATTCATATTTCTTATCGCATATGACATATAGCCATCTTTATATCTACATGCTTACACATATTCCTTGACGTACGTACATGCTAGTTATCTGTATACCTATAGAGTATTGTACCATTAGTAATAGGTACATACACACTTAATGACATAGCTACAGGTATACCTTGCACACATACTTCAGTTATACCAAGGGGGTATATTACGTCATTATTTATAGGTAGATACATATACCTTGCTATACCTTTATGTTTACACATATATCAGTTATAGCTACATATTTACCTTTACTTGATGTTATTTAGAATTGGAGAAAATAGGAACCGCATGATATTTTACATTAACTTATTTCAGTTAATTAGCGGCTTTCTCTTTATATGCTTACATTTCAGTTTTATGTTGCATATATTATATTCATGGATTTTTGCATTGAGATATGGATTTTTCATGATCGATGTTTTCTGGATTTGGGGACCGTGGGAGTTCATGAAATTATGCATTATTTGAAAAACCCGGTTTCCCATGATATGATATTTCAGCATCCACCATGCGATTTATTGGTTCTGATATATATATATACCATATGTGAGGAGGCGTTGAGGCCGTGTGAGGGTACATGGTGGGGCCCGGAGGTTCCTCGGGGCAAGACGATTGATGGACCTTGCCGATTGAGCCTGTCTGGGGAACCATACCATCCGGTGATATTACCTATGACTTGGCGGTTATCGTGGGGATACCGACGGGAGTCATGTACGTATGGATACGTCGAAAGGCGAGGGTCAGAGCTAGGCACTCGAGCTTTTGGTATAGCGTATGGTACGTACCTATCAGGGTGCCAGTCTTCGTGACAGAACCTGATAGATCAATATTTCTGTGTCGATGCTTGACACATTGGTTTCATGATATTTTTACTCCTATATATAACAGTGAAATGGGATGCTCTTATATATGCATATATGTGTATATTAGTGGAATGGGACGCCAATATATATGTATATATAACAATTCATATTCTTCATCATATTTATTCATGCAAATATGCCTAGGTTATAGGAGATTCACTTGATATTGGATTTTGGACATATGATATTTACTTGATTTTGTACATTCAGGATATAGGAGATTTATTCAATATTGTACATTAAGGATTTGTGTGACTTATATGATATGAGTGCCAATTTGGGGGCTCATTTGAGGAAATTGGGATTTGGACTGTCTTACTGGATTGTGATGCTACCACGATGTCAGGATTTCGTGGAAATGACATATTTTATTCTATACTCCATATTTATTGTTTATGCACTGCTTCATGTATTAGTAGTACCTGTTAGAGTACCTTTCATGACTGTTGCATTTACATACTTTTACTCATATGCATTGCTTCATGTGTAGTTGCACCTGTTAGTGTACCTTTCATGATTGTTGCATATATACATTTTCATATCATTAGCGCATGATTATTGCATACCGATTGTCATATTAATATTGCTTCATGTATTAGTTGTACCTTCTAGTGTACATTTCATGATTATTGCATTCATAGGACCTTTTATTGCTATTAATTGAATATGTTAGATTCACGCTGTACGTACATACTTACGATTATCTGCATATGTTAATTACTATTCACGAGTTGGCAACTTACCCCCGTTGTGCCACAGTTGTTTTGCAGGGTGTTCCCCAGAGTAGTCGAGGCAGGCTATTCATCTATCTGATCATCTTTTGTTGCGGATACCACTTCAGCTCCTAGTGTGCAGTTTTGCTTAGGTGGGTTTTGTGGTTATCCGTAGTGTTGTATTGTATATTCGTTGTATCCTTGTACTCTCCATCTACTATTTTCTTGTTGACTTAGAGACTTGGTGAGGGCGATATTGTATATTATTTTGTGACTTGATTGTCTTTTATACAGTTTCCTTCCTATCGTCTTTTATTTCTTCGCTACGGCATCGTATATTTGTTGTGGTGGTTGTTTTCCGCCTTTGTGCGTGTATTTGCTCCCGTATGGTGATGTTTTATTTATATTTATGATGTACCCATTTTTGGGGCTAGTTTTTACAAAGGAGGTGCTGCCAAATTTTAAAGAAAGAAAAGTTGGATTTTTAAAGAATTTGGGTTGCGATTTTAAACAAAGTTTAAACAATGTTTCTTTTCTTTTCTTGTCTTTTATTGGTTTAGATTTCTGGGTTTTGGCTTTCTTTTACTGTGTTACGCTTGTAGACGTTGCGTAGTATTAGGGCCATCACGTGCCAAATTCCGGGTCGTGACATGGGGTCTGACGTTTACCACCCCTAGACTAGATATGTAACATATCAGACGAAGAGACCGGACTGTATGGTAGTGTTACTGATTGGATTTACAGGAGAATTTATAGGTTTGCTTGTTGATCTTCTGATCGCTCAATACCTGGGTGGCTGTTACGTTTAGCTGACTGCCTGCAGCTTGTGGGTGTTTGATATGATCATCACCAATCGCCGGCATATTGACGATTCTTTAGAGTCCTACAAGAGGTTTCCTGGCTCAGGCAAAATGGAGTAGGAACACATATGTGATATGTGCGGGACCGAGAATAATACGATATGAGATACGGTATTATATTCTCGCGATATGAGATATCGGCCGGGTATATGTGATATAGCCGGGTCATCGGATCAAGTGTTGATTCGATGAATTGGTACATGTTATATTAGTCGGTTATATGCAATATAGAAGGATTGTCGGATCAAGAGTTGATTCGATAATTTAATGTATAATTATGTATGTGATATATTACATTACGTTAACTAATATAAGCTCACATTATTGATTCATTTTCTCACTGGATAATACATTGATGTATATGCGATATATGTTAATTGTATTATTTTCTTTTGTTACAAAATATATTGAATATGTGATATATAATATTGTAACAAGTTAGGGTTACAAATGCAACATGGTTGTTAAGTTTAAACAAAGTTAGGTTTTGGATTTGGGTCAGCTTTTGGGTTAGCTTTTTCATGAAGCTTTCCTTTTGTCATTTTGCTTTGATATTTTATGTAGATATTTGTTAACCGAACCCAAACCCTTAACTCTAGTTTATTCTCTACATGAGTTAAAGCCTTCATTTTATTAACTCATGGTTGAAATTGTAACCAAAACAATAATTCATTATTCATCACAAAAGCTTCCTTCTTCTTCTTCCTCCTTGGAAAAGCTTTCTAGCCTTTTGTGTTGTGATGATTAAAAGTGAGAAATTGAAAACAAAAGAGAGCAAAATTTCTATTTCATCATCCTCATCTATTTTAGCCACTTAGATTAGGGTGTTCACTTCACTAATACTTGATTAGAGAAGTGAGAGCTTGAGTTTGAGATTCTTCAAGGTAGATCTTCTTCGAAAAGAAAGACTTCTAGCAAGCATGGATCATTCGACTTGTGGAGCCTCTCTAGAGTCCAGAAGTTTATGAATTGCGGTGAAGGGACTACTACTCGGAGCTTATGAAGCGAAGGAATGGACTACAAAGATTGTAACCCCTCTCTCTTATATGTAATGTTGTTTAGATGCATTTTAACCCTAATTCTCTAGTTAAGATCTTGGTTAGGGATTGTTTAGCACCCCAAAAAATTTAAAGTAGTATGATTGATGCTTGCCAAAACCTTCACAAGGTGCTATGCTAACCCTACAGTGGTATCAGAGCCAAGCTAGAGCATTAGGCATTGTTTAGACGAAATTAGAATTCCGATCGAACCCCGAAACCCTGAAACGACCCCTTTTCTGGATATTTTTCAAAAGGTTGAAGTTTTTCATATTAAAAATACTCGGAAAATCATGCAGGGAATTTTATGGACCCGCCTGAAGAACGAGTCCCTAACTCGCTATAGTGACCGCGTAACTGCGGCCAAAACCTGGTTTTGGCGGCGGTTCCGCGGCGCCACTGTGGAGGCTTGGGATGGGCCCTTCAGCGACGGTCCATAGGTGTTAGGGCATGCTACTGGGAATTTTTATTTCTACTCAAGTGTTGAGCTCACTTGGGTATTTTGGGAATTCGTTGTATCTATCGAATTATCTAACTTCGCCTAGTTATCTGTGATGATTATGTCTTGCTGTGATATGTTATATTGGATCGTTGTGTATTGAATAGCCGGGGGTTTTATGTGAGATAAGAGTTTTCTTTTTCATCCATGTAAAATTCATTTGTATATAATATTCTTTTATTGGGGCACTTCCGGGTTGAGGATGATATCACTATTGTATATTATTTATTTTTCCGCATTAGAATAGACCCAAGACGGAGAGCACAAGTAACCGGGTTCTAGGGTCCAGTAGGAGGCCATCTCGAGGAGTCGAGACCAGGTCTCCTGACCCTAGAATTGGCAGGGTTACTTGCCGCTCTCGTAGGGGTCTAGGGATGTGGGTTTGGCTATTCATCGCGTTTGTGGAATCCGTGTTTTATCCAGGCTCAAAATAAAACACAGACGTCCTAATATATCCAATATTTCATATATTGACTTCTGCTGCAATGTTCTGTAATGAGATCATATTACTGCCTGTGACGAATGCTTATACTATATGTATATGTTGATATATATAAATTACTGCTTTCGTTTCTTCTGTGATGCTTAGAAAGCTTAATTGAAGGGTTTTATTAATGAGATTAATAAAAGAAAAGAAACCTAAAAGATGTTGTAGAATCAAATTTTCAAAAAGGGTAGCTACATTTTTTGCTTTGCATAGTAGTATTCCTTATAGAATATCATTCACCTTATTCGATAAGGAAAAAACCAAGTTCCTTTCACCGGGAGTGACCTCTTTAGCAAAACTGGCAGTACTACAAACTCACGGTTTAGTTTTTGATTGCTTCTATAATTCTTGATTTGCACAGCGGTATTTGTGAAATATCCTGCACCTTATTTGATGAAGAAAGAGCCGAGATCCCTACACCGGGAGTGACCACTTTAGAGAAACTAGGAAAGCCTCAAAAACACTCCTTTTCAAAATCACTTGTTTCTATAAACGACATCAAGTTCATTATGCTCATGGTTTTCAGAAAAAACCTGTGTAGCCCTCCGTCATTTCAGATAAGTCATACTTAATATTCGTTCTATGTTTGTTGACCTCCGTCAAGGCGTAGTGTGCTTTAGCTGACTAGTATTTATCTGCAGCATGTGATGCGATTGTTTTAGGGTAGTCGTACGACCTTGTTGACATCCGTCAAGGGTCGTACGGGTGGGTTTAATTCAATCAGGAAATGAAGGGTTGAACTTGACTAGTAGCCTATGCTTTGTTGACCTTTTTCAAGGTCATAGGACGCTAGGGGTAAAAGATATTATCGGAAATTTCAAGTGTTAAAATTTGCAATAAGATTGCATACCTTCTATAAGATAGATGGATATAAGATAGATGGATCCCGATACACACTATGAGTAAGAGTTACTCCGGGGAGAATTTTATACAGGACAATTAGCCGATCAAGTAGGTTTCTTGAAAGGTGCTAACGGGGTTATGCCTCTAGGAAAACGAGGTTAATTTTAATTAGGTTCATGCGAAAGCATGGGGAACCTCCCTCAAAGTACCAACACCGATCTGGCTGAATGATTGGCGAACTTATATGGTGTAATTAATCCCGGCTAATCTTACCTTTTAGGATTTGAAGGAAGATTTGATTAAAACGGTAGGAGCCATCCTGATTAGATAAGATAATAACCAATCTAATCTTGCAAGAGCGCACGCTAAAATGTTTTTCTTCTCTCTCTCTCTCTCTCCAGGTAGCGACCATTATTGGAGATAGTGCCCTCAGAGTCAATTATTGGATCACAGGCACGTGATTGCAATGATTGAGGGAGGACCTATGCCGGTAGGACAGTCTTACTCAAGATGATAGTATGCTATCTGGTTTATCATTATCATTGTGTACTGCTTTAGGTGACATTACTGATCACTATAGCACGTTGATAGAGCTCCTAGGATTCTTTCTTGACTGCTAGCAGTATGATGGCGATCATATACGTGGGAGCTGGAGTCTATAAGCACATCCTTAAAGTGGTCCCTAGTCGTGGGAGTTTCAAGACAGGGCATCGATACTCCAGAGTAGACTAGTGTATATAGTTGAGACCCCGACGAGGGGCGGTGGCTGGTCTCACAAGCCACTGGTGTCAGTTGGTTCACCTAAGATGTATACAGGTGCTTATTGGGTTATGAGTACACCGGACAGGACTCGCCGGGAACATGCTAGTTGGTTTTATACCTGACGTCGGATAGCAGTTCCCTGATGACATGTGTACAGGTTAGTTCATCGACCTGAGATCGTCATTTGTCTCGTATAAGTTCCCACTATACTTTAATTACTATCCTACAACGACTCAAAGGAGTCGTGCAAACAGGTTTTAGTTGGGTACAGTCCCGAGCCACATGGAGGCAGTGAGCGGATCTGCAGGGGTTCGTCTCTCTCGGTATTGGGGGTGAGGTCACGCTGTGTCTAGGAGAGCCATTACACGAAGTCCTTGGCTAAGGCAGGAGATTTACTGGTAAATATTCCAGTAGTATCTCAGGGTGTTCTGGGTTACACTCCGACACGACTTGTACCGCTTTTGGGGGTCTGACTTTTACCAACCCCCTAGGCCCGCCATGCGATGCTCATAGACGAACTGACCGGATTGTACGGATATTGTCACTGACAGGCTCAGTAGGGTGTCAGGATGAGTTCGCTCATCGACGTCCTTTTTGGTCAATAGCTGGTAGCCCATTATGTATGGCTAATACCTCTGACGTGCTAGTGGTTAAATCCACAACCAAAGTATTGACGAGTCTTTAGAGTCCCCCACAGACAGTTTCTCAAGTTTCGGGCGAAACGCTGTAGAGGCCGTATGGATATATGGCAGGATTCGATCTTATACGTGTGGTATTGCATGGATCATGATCGGACGGATAATACTAGCGGGCTTTGGTTTAAGCCGGATCCTATTATTGTACAGTGTAGATTTTGTCTCATTGTATTTGTATTCGGTCGAAATACAAATGCGGGTATGTATATACAGTCGCTGGGTTTTCCTGTAATTTATTACGGGATCGATTTTTTAAAGTTGCCAGTTTGCTTTCCGTTTCGGCCATTTTCCTTTCTATCATTCTTTGGCTGATAATTGGTGTGGATGGGGTTATTTGCAATTGTGCATTTTATTATGGAGAAGACCTTTTGTGATGATAGCTTCATGATGGTTCAACCATCATTTGACATCTTTGTTCATGATTGCTTGACTTTTGGAGATGAGATGGTTGATGGAGTGGGTTGACATAATTATTGAGGTGACTCATTTTTGATGATGATTACATTTTTTCTTTTGCCTTGGATCATTGATTTTTCCCTCCTCCATGAAGCTTGGCCGGCCACACATTTGAAGGGGGGCTGTCCAAAATTTTGTGTGGGAAAAAATGAGTCTCATTTGCTAGCTTAAAATTCCCAAGTTCATCTCAAAAGCTTACATCTCCTTCACCACTTCCAAATGGAAACCTCACTAACCCCGTGTGACAAAACCATTCTACACTTAGCCTACAGCATTCTTGGACACGTCGGCTCGCCAACTTCGTGCCCGAGTTGCCTCGGTCCAGAGGTTGGAGCCCGTAAAATAACCCGGCGATGTGGTGCCCTTTCCGACGAGGAGATGAAGACCAGAGATTCCGCGAGGAGATCGGGATGGAGGCCGGAGACCGAAGGACACGGATCGCTCGGTATAGCATTCTACCCATTCTCTAGTTTGCTAGCATTAGGTTAATGGCCCGATCCGGGTTTAAAGTTCGCGGTAGCGCCGGTTTTTTAAGTTAAAGAAAAGTTTTATTTTCCGCATTTTGGCCTCGTTCAGACAGCCGGGGCGCTGCCGTGCACTTACACTGGTATCAGAGCCATGCTATTAACCTAGCCTAACTTGCTCTAACATGTTTACAAGTTCGATCGAACGGATTTTCCAAAAACCGTATTTTCAAGCACAGTTTCTGTCGATTATATTTTGTGCTCCAAAAATTTGTCTGGGCATGTCAAAAAATCGTGCAGGGTTTTTTTAGTATTCTGTAAAAATTTGGTAAGGTGATGCAACAGTGCGACCGTGGAAACGCTGCCAAACCTCTGTTCTGGCCGCGGTTCCGCAACTGAAAAAGGTCAACGCCGTACCAAATTTCTACAGTGTCTTTCTGAGTTGAAATTGGGGTTTTTGGTATGTTCTGTTTGGGCCCAGATTTATTTTGAGTGCTACAGTTGTGCTTGGGGCCCACTTCGGTAAATTTAGTCGATCGAAAATTTTAAACATGTTAATTCACAGTATTTACATTATATCTGCGACCGTGAATGTCACTTGATCGGTAAATCCTGTCTAACTGCTATAGCCCTTTTAGACGAATTTGCGAACGTGACATTCACGTTGATGTTCTGTGTTGTGCTGTGATGTTGCGGTTTGTCGTGGTGGATAGCCTGGATGACATGGTAGTACATTTTGGTTTATTATGTACATTTGTTATTGCGGGACGAGCATCCGACATGTGGACTGCCGTCACCGCCTGTATGTATATTATTCTTTTGGGGCACGACCGGGCTGAGGTCGATGTACCCGTTGTATGTATATTTTACTTTCTGTACTAGGTGAAGGTTTCCTAGGCACACTAATGAAGTTTCACAAGTGATCAAACATGCCCAATTGAAATTTTACATGTGCCGAGAAAACCTAATACGGATCGTTAACTATATATATAGGCGAAGCAAGCATGTAATCGAATTAAATGCTAAGGGAAAGTGACTACAACCTTTGTAGATCTGGTCCACCATTTCCTAAGCTCCGTGATGATCTCCCTCCGCTGTCCAAATCGAACCCTTGACTCTAGCATTGGCATCATCGAAGAATGGGCGGGCTTGATCGTCGGTTCGATGCCGAAGATGATCTACGTCGAGGCATCACAAGAACAAGCTCCAACTTCAACAAGCCTTGAAAACTTATGAAGGAAACACCCTATACAACTTGGCAAGAGGTAGAGGATGAAGAAATAGGAAGTGGGCAGACTTTAGATTTGGATTTCTCACTCATTTTGGCTAGTTGCCATTGATGGTGCAAGCTTTCTTCAAGTTGAAGATGAAGAAGAAGATGATAAGTCTATGTAAATGATAAATAAATCAATACTTATCATTTACTAACCCTTGGTTAGTTGTAGAGAATGGACCATGGTTAACTTGAATGGTTAAGGTTAAAGATGAGACAAGAATGGTGACTTAGTCAAAGTTTCAAGAAACTTCAACTACAAACAAATCAAGCCACCATTCTAATTTCATTATCATTTTCTTTTTCCAAAATAAACAAAAAGAATAAATAAATGAATAAGTAAAGAAAAAGAAAACCCTAATCATAAACTTAACCATGGTCTAATTCTTTACACTAACCCTAGCTTGCATTTAACATCAAACATGATACAATCATGTGCACAAAATATATCACATATACAATGTGCACAAACCAAGTGAGTAAATCCATTTAAAGTGAACCAATACTAGTTAATGCAAAGTAATATATCAAATATATAATTATACATTAAATCATTAAATCAACACTTGATTCAATGATCCGGTCATATCGCATATAACCGGCTAGTATCCAATGTATCGGCTTATCGAATCAATCCTTGATTCGATAACTAGGTTATATCGCATACAACCATTCGACACATTCATCGCGAGAATGAAATACGGTATCACATACACGCATTATTCTCGGTCCCGCACATATCTCATATGCGCTCCTATTTCGTTTCGCTTGAGCCAGGAAACCTCTGTGTAGGACTCTAAAGACTCGTCAATACGCCGGCAGCAGATGATGATCATATAAAACACCCACAAGCCGCAAGCGGTCTGCTAAACGTAACGGCCACCCGGGTATTGAGCGATCAGAAAATCGACGAGCAAGCCCGCTCACACTCCTGTGAATCCAACCAGTAACACTTACCGTACAGTCCGGTCTGTTCGTCTGATATGCCGCATATCTCACCTAGGGGTGGTAAACGTCAGACCCCAGTAGCTCGATAAGTCATGCCGACATGAGGTCCATAACATTCGTGAAACTACTGATAACTCTTACCAGTATATCACTGCAACCCTGGCCAGGGATTTCCTGTTATGGCCAGTCGAGCATAGCACAACATCAACCCCCAATACCGGGAGAGACGAATCCCCTCCTATCGCTCATTGCCTCCATGTGAATCGGGACTGTACCCAAAAACCACCTGTTTGCACGCCTCAGTAGAGCCGTGGTAGGGTGGAAATCAAAGCACAGTGGGAGACACACAAGACTCTATGACGATCTCGGGTCAACAGAATAAGCTGTACCAGTGTCACCAGAGAACTGCCATCTGACGTGAGGTATAATACCATCTGGGAGTTCTCGGCGAGTCCGTTCAGTGTACCCAGTCTCCACTGAGCACCCGTATACCATCTCTGATGTCAAACACCAATGGATATGGGATCATCCATCGCCCATCGCATGGGTCGAGAAGATATGCGCTAGTCTACTCTGGAATATCGATGCCCCGTCTCGATATTCCCTCGACTAGGAACATTTCAAGGATGTACTCATGGACTACCCAGGCCCCACTAGTATGATCTACATCATAGTCCTGGAAGTCGAGTACACATCCTAAGGGCTTTATCAACATGTAACAGAGAGACAGAAAGTATACACGTTAAGATAAAGAGCAACCAGATAGCGTACTATCATGTCGAGCAAGAAAGTCCTACCTATATATGTCCCAGCATCCACTACAATATACATCCAATGTACAGTAATGGCCTCTAGGGCATACATATAACTAACAATCTCCCACTTGCACTAGGGCCATCTCTAGCAGTGGTTGCAGTATCGCATACTCAACCATCCCCTAAAAGTCTCTCTTTGGGAAAAGGCCTTCGTGAGTGGATCCGCCGTGTTGTCCTCTGAGTCTACTCTCCTAACCTCGATCACCCTGGAGATCAACTATCTCCATGATCAGGTGATGCTGCCTCAGAATATGTCTGGGTCACTGATGGGACCATGGTTCCTTGGCCAAAGCCACAGTTCTATTGTCACACAATGGTAGGAACCTAGTTCATCTTATGAACCAATATACACCCAAACTGCCTCTTTGGTAGTATCTTTAATAGCGATGTTACCAGCCTTTATCGTCTAGTTTGTCACGGTATCTAGCTAGGAAATCTTCCAACATACCGTCCCTTTACTGAGGGTAAAGACAATGCCTGCGACTGACATTCAGTCGTCCTTATCACTCTGGAACACTTCCAGTGATTCTCCCCAGGATCGATTGATACTATCTTACTCCAGCTAGTGAGAATCCTAACATCCATTTAGATCTATCTCATAGACCCGAATTCCAGGATTTAGGAGGTATCATCTTTATCCTATTGGAGAATCCTTATGATAAGAGGAGATTGACCGATCGTAGTATAGGAAACTCTTTTCCTATCAAGAGTATGTTGTCCACGTACAATACGAGGATGACCACCTTACTCTCTACTACCGTTTTGTATATACAAGGTTCATCTACCATTTTGATGAAGTCAAACACTTTGACTATCACATCAAAACAGACGTTCCAACTCCACGATGCCTGCTTCATTATGTAAAGCAACTTGCACACGTTTCCGCTGCTCCCACTGTTTACGAAGACCTCTGGCTGTGTTCTTATAGACGTTCTCTTCTAAATCAGTATTTGGAAAAGCAGTCAGGGCACCCAACCACCAGATATCGTAGTCATGGTATGTAGCAATGTTAAGTAGGATCCGGATGGACTTAAGCATAGTCACTTGGAAAAGGTTTCATCATTATCCATGCCTGGTTGATGACTAAAACCTTTAATAAGCCTAGCTTTGAAAGTCTCAACTTTTCCATCTACACCAAGTAATCTTCTCAAGATATACTTGCTCCTGATGGGGATTTAACCCTTCAGATATAGAAACCAAAGTCCATACTTTGTTGGTGTATAAGGATTCGATCTCAGATCACTAAACATCCAGCCATTCTTACAGAGTCCCTACTCTCGATGGCCTGCTCGAAACTGGTTGGGTCATCATCTCATGATGCAATCCTCGCTCCCACTGTCATCGAGAAACCGAGGTATCTCTCAGGTGGGTGAGGAACCCTACTAGATCGGCGGAGAGGCTGAGGTTCGTCGGAAACTATTGAATCCTTTGGTTCTGTCAAATCATTAGCAGTTTTGTACAGCTGGAACCTTTCCAGTTCTACAGAACTGATCTTGCCTCGATCTTGTCCGGATTTAGCTTTTGACATAGGCCGGACAATCCCAAATATTAACTTACTTAAGATATGGGCTCTTCCCTTTCCATATCACATATGAAGTGGTAGGCAGTGATTTGATTCGAACCTAATTCAATAGGTATGCAGCTTCTCAAGCGCATAACACCCAAAAAGGAAATAGGTAACTCAGTAATACTCATCACAGAGCACACCATATCTAATATTGTGCGATTGCTCCACCATGATGTACCGTTGTGCTGTGGTGTATTCAGAGGAGTAATACGGAGAGAGAATCTCATTTTCCTTTAGAATAGTCCAAGGATTCCATGCACAAGTATTCTCCTCCCTGATCTCATCATAGGACATAATACTTATACCCGTATATTGGTTCTCTACTTCCTACTTATATTCTGTGAATATCTCAAAAGGTTCGGACTTATATTTCAACAGGAATATATGACTAAATCTTGAGAGATTATCAGAGAATATAATGAAGTATGAAGAACCAGTCGTGGCATGTGTAGACAGGAGATCTTACGTACATCATCATGCATCAGTCCCAAGAGTTCATTAACTCTTTCTCTGTTTCCAATAAACAGAGCTATGGTCATATTATCTTTGTGACATGACTGGTAAGTTTCACAAGATGTAAATTCAAACTGATTTAAATATACATCTAAACGTAACTTCAGCCAGTCGGGTCGCATTGATATGACCTAGTCTACAATGTCTCAAGAAGAATTCGTTCATTTCTGAACTCTTCTTCTTGTGTGTGTTTAGTATACAAGGAACTGTAGTTTGATTTAGAACGTCAATGCTTTTAGATAACGTGCCTGAACCGATCAACTTTTGATATAGGAAATGTTCAAAACATTATCCATCAATACAAAATTTTAACATTTCTTTACTAAATAAAGAGAGTGATATGATTTTGTATATCAGGTTCGGTATCTAATAGCATTTGTTCAGAATCAATGTATTGGTAATACAGGGTGACAGTGACCAACAGACTTGGCTGCAACACTTGCCCCGGTTTCTGTCTCATTAAACTTATCACCCGTTCTCAGTTTTTCTAACTTTTTGTAGCCCTATGTAACAGCTTACATATCTGGGATCCTGATCCGGTATCATATACCCAGGATTCAGAGGATGCTGAGAAACAGTTCTTTGTAATGAACATACCCGAAGGAGATGCATCATATGCACTTTCTTCGTTTGGGCGGCATAGGAATTATGGTATTCCCCTATTTCCTGCTCTGTCTTATAACAATTATAAGTTCGAGCGGGACCAACATTCCCCAGCTCAGTATAACAAGTGGGTTCGGTCAAAATTCCGTATTATTATCTTGATTAAGGCGTGATATGGTCGCTACCAGGAGAGAGAGAGAAGAAAACACTCTGCGTGCGCTCTTGCAAGATCAGATTGGTTATATATTTTATCTAATCAGGATGGCTCCCACTGTTTTTATCAAATCTTCCTTCAAACCATAAAAGGAAAGACTAGTCGGGATTAATTACACTCTACAAGTTCGCCAATCTTTCAGCCAGGCCAGTGTCGGTACTTTGAGGGAGGTTCCCCGTGCTTTCGCACGGACCTAATTACAGTAAACCTCGTTTTCCCAGAGACGTAACCCCGTTGACACCTTTCTAGACACCTACTTGATCGGCTAATTGCAAAGTGCAAAACTCTCCCAGGAGTAACAATTACTCGCAGTGGGTATCGGGATCCAACTATCATATAGAAGGTATGCAATCTCATTGCAAGTTTCAACACTTGAAACTCCCGATAAAGATTTTTACCCCTAGCACCTATGACCTTAACTATGGTCAACAAATCATAAGTACTAGTCATGTTCTACCCGTCATTTCGTGATTAATTAGACCCACCCACATGACCCTTAACTAAGGTCAACAAAGTCACGCGACTGTCCTAACTAATCGCATCATATGCGGTGTAGGAAGACATCACTTAGCTACCGTACACTGTGCCTTGACTATGGTCAACAAACACAGCACGAATACTAAGTACTCTACTTCCTAAAATGACGGAGGGTTGCGAATGGTTTTTGTGAAAACCTTTAACGCTTTGAACTTGATCTCGTTGCGGAATCAAATGGTTTTTAAATGGAATGTTTTCGAGGCTTATCTAGTTTTGCTAAAGGGGTCACTCCCGGTGAAGGGATCGTCGGCCCTTTCCTCTTCGAATGAGGTGTGGGATATATCATATATATCACTGTGCAAAGCGGAAACTATAGAAGCGATCAAAAGACAAACCGAGTGTGTAGCATCTGCCAGTTATTGCTAAAGGAGTCACTCCCGGTGAAGGGATCTCGGTCCTTTCCTTATCGAATAAGGTGCAGGATGTTCTATAATGAACACCGCGATGCAAAGCAAGAACTGTAGCTACCTGTTTTTATTTTGAAATTCGATTCCACAACATCAATTAGGTTTATTTTCTTTCATTAATCTCATTAATGAATATCCCATCATATAAGTCCACCTAACCATCACAGATAAATATAACGTACGCTTATGCCATCCGCATTCGCCTCGATGTCCCGTCTGCACCGTTAGGTTAGGTAACTAACGCCAGAGCGAGGCAGGGCTAGCGCGGGTGTAAAACATAAGCAACGTCTATATAATATATCATATATACTATATATAATATCTGTCACAGAACATCACATGATCACATCACAGATAAATCACAGCAGAAGAAACATATGAAATATTGGATATACTAGGATATCCGTGTTTTTAATACGAGCCAATATAAAACACGGATTCCACGGTCGTGATGAATAGCCAATCCCACACCCCTAGACCCCTACGAGAGCGGCAAGCAACCCTACCAATTCTAGAGTTAGGAGACCCGGACTCGACTCCTCGAGTTGGTCTCCCTCTGGACTCCAGAACCCGGTTACTTGTGCTCCCCTCCTTGGGTCTATCCTAGTGCAGAAAAGTAAATAATATACATCAACGGTGACATCTTCCGCAACCTAGAAGTGCCCCAATAAAAGAATATTACATACAAGTTTTTACATGAATGAAAATGAAAAACACTCATCTCACATAAAAAAAAACCCGGCTATTCAAACACGACGATCCAATATAACATATCCAGCAACACATAACATCACATGTCATCAACGTAAGTAAATATGCGCATCCCAATTGTCGTTGACATATAGCAACGAAACCGGCGATATCACATATTACACTTACGGTCACAGAAAAGAAAGTGTAAAACTACAACACTTGGAATCCGCAACCTCCTCAGACATCGCATGCCTGACCAAATGAAATACTTAGACATCGCATGCCTAACAATTATAAACCCCGCATTTTAGTCTCATTATCGAAAACACTTTTCAATATCAAGTCGGGCAATTCAACAGGATTCCCGACATTCTGATCGAATGCTCGTCGCAAACTTTACTAGGCGGCCGCACCCCCGACGCCGTCGACAAAGTGCACCAAGGCGGAACACCGCTGCCGCGAGCACCCGAACGGATGCTTTCGGCGACGGGGTTCTCCTACAGTCACTTGGTCGGGGCTATGGAGTGAGGCTTTCTATTAAGTTTACCCGGTGAGTATCCGCGTACGCTACGTGATTGCGACGGACTTTTGATCACATCAAAATTCCGTGGCAACCGATCAAGTGAGACTAAAGTGCTATGTTTATAACATTCATTCAGTTATTTCATAACTATTTGCGAATTCCAAGTATTGTATCACATTCCGGATAAATAGAAAATGTTAAACTTTCCGATCGAACAATCGAACACCCATGTTTTCCCGATACAGCTCAACACATGAAATAAGTCTAACAACATTCAGTTCGTGCCTCAGTACCAACGGTCCAGCCGTAGAAGGGTCAAGCCAACGCCTCACATGTGGCACGCCGTACTGCCCCCAAACCCGAAGGTTCAAAGGGCAGTTCAAGACGGTCACATAATCGAGTTAAGGTTTGTTGTCTTCTAGAGGGACCATCGCGTTACTTGCACTACTTAGAACGTCGTTAAACTACGGAAAAATCCAACAATTGGAAATTTCCCGGCAGGGGAAAAAGTGGGTATTTATATCCGGTCGAACTTTTTAACATATTCTAAAAATACCCGGAAAAGCACACCGACAAAATTAGACAGTCCGATCGAATACACCGAGTCCCAATACAACTCAGAAAATACAACTCTGGAATAAATATTAAAAGCATCCAGAACACACAAGAAACACCAAAAGAAACAACTGAAGAAAACTCACAGCCTGATCATCACAGACGGCCGCGGAACCGCCGCAAAAGGGGGGTCAACGCCGCGGTTCCGCGGTCGTACTGTAGAATTAGGCTATCGTTTTCTGCAGTTTTTCTTAGAATTTCCTGCACATTTCTCTGCATATTTTTAATTCTAAAAAATCCACAAATTCAGAAAAAGTCCAGAGAGCAATATTAGGGTTTGGGTTTTGATTCGATCGGAGTTCTAATTCCGTCTAGACTTCGCCTAAGGCTCTAGCTAGGCTCTGATACCACTGAAGGTTTCCTAGGCACACTAATGAAGTTTCACAAGTGATCAAACATGCCCAATTGAAATTTTACATGTGCCGAGAAAACCTAATACGGATCGTTAACTATATATATAGGCGAAGCAAGCATGTAATCGAATTAAATGCTAAGGGAAAGTGACTACAACCTATGTAGATCCGGTCCACCACTTCCTAAGCTCCGCGATGATCTCCCTCCGCTGTCCAAATCGAACCCTTGACTCTATCATTGGCATCATCGAAGAATGGGCGGGCTTGATCGTCGGTTCGATGCCGAAGATGATCTACGTCGAGGCATCACAAGAACAAGCTCCAACTTCAACAAGCCTTGAAAACTTGTGAAGGAAACACCCTATACAACTTGTCAAGAGGTAGAGGATGAAGAAATAGGAAGTGGGTAGACTTTAGATTTGGATTTCTCACACATTTTGGCTAGTTGCCATTGATGGTGCAAGCTTTCTTCAAGTTGAAGATGAAGAAGAAGATGATAAAGAATTATGATAAGTCTATGTAAATGATAAATAAATCAATACTTATCATTTACTAACCCTTGGTTAGTTGTTGAGAATGGACCATGGTTAACTTGAATGGTTAGGGTTAAAGATGAGACAAGAATGGTGATTTAGTCAAAGTTTCAAGAAACTTCAACTACAAACAAATCAAGCCACCATTCTAATTTCATTATCATTTTCTTTTTCCAAAATAAACAAAAAGAATAAATAAATGAATAAGTAAATAAAAAGAAAACCCTAATCATAAACTTAACCATGGTCTAAATCTTTACACTGACCCTAGCTTGCATGTAACATCAAACATGATACAATCATGTGCACAATGTGCACAAACGAAGTGAGTAAATCCATTTAAAGTGAACCAATACTAGTTAATGCAAAGTAATATATCAAATATATAATTATACATTAAATCATTAAATCAACACTTGATTCAATGATCCGGTCATATCGCATATAACCGGCTAGTATCCAATGTATCGGCTTATCGAATCAATCCTTGATTCGATAACTAGGTTATATCGCATACAACCATTCGACACATTCATCGCGAGAATGAAATATGGTATCACATACACGCATTATTCTCGGTCCCGCACATATCTCATATGCGCTCCTATTTCGTTTCGCTTGAGCCAGGAAACCTCTGTGTAGGACTCTAAAGACTCGTCAATACGCCGGCAGCAGATGATGATCATATCAAACACCCATAAGCCGCAAGCGGTCTGCTAAACGTAACGGCCACCCGGGTTTTGAGCGATCAGAAGATCGACGAGCAAGCCCGCTCACACTCCTGTGAATCCAACCAGTAACACTTACCGTACAGTCCGGTCTGTTCGTCTGATATGCCGCATATCTCGCCTAGGGGTGGTAAACGTCAGACCCCAGTAGCTCGATAAGTCATGCCGACATGAGGTCCATAACATTCGTGAAACTACTGATAACTCTTACCAGTATATCACTGCAACCCTGGCCAGGGATTTCCTGTTATGGCCAGTCGAGCATAGCACAACATCAACCCCCAATACCGGGAGAGACGAATCCCCTCCTATCGCTCATTGCCTCCATGTGAATCGGGACTGTACCCAAAAACCACCTGTTTGCACGACTCAGTAGAGCCGTGGTAGGGTGGAAATCAAAGCACACTGGGAGACACACAAGACTCTATGACGATCTCGGGTCAACAGACTAAGCTGTACCAGTGTCACCAGAGAACTGCCATCTGACGTGAGGTATAATACCATCTGGGAGTTCTCGGCGAGTCCGTTCAGTGTACCCAGTCTCCACTGAGCACCCGTATACCATCTCTGATGTCAAACACCAATGGATATGGGATCATCCATCGCCCATCGCATGGGTCGAGAAGATATGCGCTAGTCTACTCTGGAATATCGATGCCCCGTCTCGATATTCCCTCGACTAGGAACATTTCAAGGATGTACTCATGGACTACCCAGGCCCCACTAGTATGATCTACATCATAGTCCTGGAAGTCGAGTACACATCCTAAGGGCTTTATCAACATGTAACAGAGAGACAGAAACTATACACGTTAAGATAAAGAGCAACCAGATAGCGTACTATCATGTCGAGCAAGAAAGTCCTACCTATATATGTCCCAACATCCACTACAATATACATCCAATGTACAGTAATGGCCTCTAGGGCATACATATAACTAACACTAGGATTACCCCGCGGTGGGGTGCACGAGTAGCCGGGTTCTAGAGGCCAACGGGCCCGCATCTCATGGCGTTGAGACGAAGGGGGCTTCACTCTAGAATTGGCGGGCTATTCGTTGCACTCGTAGGGGGTACAGGTTGACCCAGGGGGCGTGCCCAAGTTACCGGATTCCGTAAAGTGCTGGGTGGTCCATTCACGTTGTTGAAGGGGGCTGCCTCGCTTCAGGTTTTGGCGGGTAACTTTCCGCGCCCGTAGGGGTCTAGGATTTCATTGCACAGGCTATCCACACGACTAGGGGAACGTCGGGTTTCAGTAGCGGCTCTATGAAACCCGGGGATCCCAGATATCTGTATTTTTCTGTGATACTTATTACATTTCTGTGATGTTGCATTTTATCACGCCTTGAGCAAATATTATATATTGATATATATACTAGTAGATGTTGTATATGTTTTACATCCACGCTAGTCCAGTCCTCGCTCTGTCGTTAGTTAAGTAACCTAACGGGTGATGACGGGACCCAGTGGCGAATGCGGATGGCATATACATACATCATTATTTTCGTTCTTTATTGGTGTGATCAATTGATGGGACTGCGTTGATTCGGATCAATGCAAGCTAAAAAAACCTATTCTGATGTTGTTGGAACAATTTTTCAAAAAGCTGTTATTGCAACGACGTTCTCTTTTGTTTTGCACAGTGATATTCGGTTATGAATATCCAGTACCTCAGTCGACGAGGCAAGGGCCGAGATCCCTTCACCGGGAGTGTCCCCTTGGACCGAAGTTTGCGTCAGGCCAATAACTTTACTATAGCCGATTACTTTTGCTTTGCATCATGGTATTCAGTTGGAATATCCTGCACCTCATTCTACGGGGAAAGAGCCAAGATCCCTTCACCGGGAGTGACCTCTTTAGCAAAGGTTTTCGTCACTATATTCCGGGAGTGACCTCTTTAGCAAAGGTTTTCGTCACTATATTTTTATAAAAAGCTATCCGGTTCCTTCAACGATATCAAGTTCATTACGTTAAAGGTTTTTCGCCAAAAACCATTCGTAGCCCTCCGTCATTTTAGAAAGGTAGCACTTAGTATTCATGCTATGTATGTTGCCGTTCGTCAAGGCATAGTGTATAGTAGCTATTTGTTACTTTTCTGCAGCATAGATAGATGCGTTGGTTTAGGACAGTCGTACTACTATTTTGGCCTTCGTCAAGGGTATGTATGGGTGGGTTCAAATTAACTTGGATAATGACGGGTAGAACTTGACATGTGACTTATGACATGTTGGCCTTCGTCAAGGTCATAAGAGCATGGGGTAAAAATCACAACGGGACTTTCTAAAGAAACTGAAACTTGCCAGATATGCGCATACCTTCTGGAGTGTGATAACATGAGTGGATTCCGTCACGTTATCATGCGATGATAGTTGGATCCCGATTCCCACTGATGAGTACGTTTACTCCTCGAGTGATCCCGACTAATTCTTTTTTTAGGTTTGGAGGAGAATTTTACGTTACTGTGGGAGGCTTCCTGATTAGATAAATTGGTAACAATTTTGATCTAGGTTAGAGTGCACGCTGAGTGTTTCTTTTCTCTCTCTCTTTGGCAGCGACCATGACCTGACCCTTGACTATGACTCTGTAACCAAGATTAACCGAACCTTCTTAAACAATGGCTTTTGGATTGTCAGAGTTGCATACCTCATTGCCACTCCTACTTTTACCCTTTTCTCCAGAACACCCCGTATTACTACGAACGTCCACTTCCATTGGATAAAACCATCGTATGGTTATATACGAACTCGAAGGAACTTGTTCCAGATTCGAGGATGGTTTCTGGTTCTGGAGAAAACGAATAGGACTATTCAGTTGTCTTTTCCTTTTACCTTCTCTCAGGTTACGAGTGCTCCTTGGATTAGGACTGTACACCTATTACGCAAATTGGATAGTCTTCTTCCAAACCGTTGGCAGGTGCCGACCGGTAGGAAATGAAGAAAACCAATTAGCCTAACGATGGTGTACAGAAGGTATTAAGTAAAGACAAATAAAGGGATTAGAAGGAGGGCAAAGTAAATTGCGACTGCCATTCACGACCACACCAAGTATTTCTTCGCCAATCCTACATCACCTCTGTATTTCTCCAGAGCACTCCGTATCACTACGAAGATCCACAGTTTATTGGTCGTATGGTTATATATGAACTCGAAAGGAACTTGTTCCAGTTCGGGATGGATTCTGGTTCAGGAGAAATAGGAATAAGGTTTATTCAGGTGACTTTTATCTTTACCTTCTCTCGGGTTGCGAGTGCTCCAAGAATTAGGACAGTACACCCATTATGCTTATTGGATAGTCTTCTTCCAAACCATAGGCTGGTGCCGAACGATAGGGAAGGAAGAAAACCATTTGGCCTGAAGGGGTGTACAGAAGGTAATGACTAAAGACATATAAAGGGATTTGGAGAGATGGCAAAGAAATATACGGTTACAGTTATGAATCTGTATAATGGAAGAGGCATTACTAGGAATACCCGGATACCCCTACGAAACATTTCAATGTTTCAGTTTTATTGTGTACTGTTAAAAGAAAACTGATTTCCCAATTAGACACTTGCTCCAGGGTATGTATTTACCAAGTATGATTCTCACATCTGTATGGTTTTACGGATGATGAGTGGGAGTAAGTTATTGGGAATTAGGTGATTATCCTCATTATATCGGAATTCGTTGTAATTGGTAATATTTGAGGAAATCGCCTGGGTTGTTTTCCGGACGGCAAATTTTTGGTTTTGAATATCCGCTGTTATGCACCTATTTCAAATTGATACATCTGTACGTCTATTTTACAGAGTGAGATATACCTTTTTGAAATTATGTCCATGACAGGTAAGGATCATTAAACAGCGGTGTAATTCTTCTTAACCATAAGTACAGTTTTCAACATATGACACACAGGGAATGACTTATTAGACTCAAGGGACTTATACAGAGTATTGTATATTGTCCAGTGTCCATTAGGATAGAGGGGTTGGTCCTCATACTATATTCGGTTTACTTATGACTTCTCTAGTTTTTAGACAAGTTTTTCGTAGAAACGTAAGGTCCGAATTTTGAGAAGTTATAGGTATAAAAATAAAGTAGAGAACTAGGTGTTGCAAGTATCGGGATTCTTCAAGGTGATCGAAGATGTAGATACTTGTATATGGTATTCAGTTAATAGTAATGATTAAGAGAACAAGTTTCTCTTTCAGGTTACTCATAATTGGAAGCATTCCTAAGTTGAGTAATGTTGAACGGGCTTTTTCCATTTAGTTGACATGCACTGGAGACAGCTGCATGATTTGAATCTGGTTCCAATTAAATCAGTGCCTCTGTTTCTGTATTGGATATAGAACAGTTCATATCCTGACTATGTTAAGGTACGGGGAGTTGTCCAGCTTATACTTAAAACCAGACTCTGGATAACTCAAGCCACGTTTCTGTAATGGTTGTTTCTGGGTTGACCCGGGCTAAGACGAGTGTTGACTTTCTACCATCTAGAAGATCAATAGTGATATTGTTCTAGACTCGCCACAGTTATAATAAAAATGGATTTTTTCAGAAAACGGTAGTGGGAGTATGGTAGAACTGGAAGTGATTCGAGAACAGCAAACAATTACTGAAAATTTGATAAGAACCTAAAGATTCAATCTGGATTGACATTCCATTAGGCCACTCCGCAGATGTGGTGGGTAACCTCAGGCACCCGAGAGGTACTCCGGTATGCTCAAAGACGGTGACAGAGAGGTTCTTGTTTACCCAGACTTGACATTACTGTTGTTCCATACTATGAGACCTGGCAGAAGGATGTGTATAGCGTCGTTCTGAACTGGCTTCAGAAGTGCACGTGTATATGATTCTGCCAGAGGGTTGTCATAGTCAGTGGGAGCAGCGGAAGCATAGTGGACAGGTAGCTTATGTCTATTTATGGACTAAAGCAGATATAGCGGAGATAGATCATCTATTTCTGATATGACAATCATAGGTTTGACTTCATCAGAATAAGGGATGGATCTGTTAAGAAGGTAGTAGGGTGTGATGTCCTGGTATCTGGATGACATACACAGAGTAGGAAGTGATATTCCTATACTACGATCGGTTATACTTTGGTTGTCACACAGTGGTTTCTCCACAAAGGATATAGACTGTATATCAGATATTCTGGTTACTGGATCTATAGTTTTAGATCTAGATTTGGGAAGTATCCCAATCTGGGTACTTAAACAGCATTCTAAAGGTGTTTTAGAATGGACGACTCCTGGCACGGTAGTGTACCTGCAGGTGATGGAGTCACCCTCTCTGAAGGTATCTTATAGACTAAAGGGGAGAGGGATGTGCATGATTGGCAGATCACTTGCTTAGGCAATTGAGTCAATCGTGAGATGTCAAGTACCACACCAGATGTTTTTGCACTAGATGTAGTAAGTAGATATTGATTCAATCCTGGAGAAACATTCGGAAACAGTTCTAGAACATAAGTGGATGTTCTTGGGATATGATAACAACAGCCTTTTTTCGGGAGACGGTTATCATTCCAGGCTTCCTAAGTGACCTGGATGACAGAGTGGCTGTCAGAGTTATAGTTTTCCCTCTGACGAGGGGCAGTGTTTTGGACAGGTGATCCAAGCGGACACTGAGGGAGGCATTACGCAGGATACTGGTTAAGTTCAGTTGACGATACAGTCTAAGAAGTTTGGATTTGGAGTTCATTTATGAACTAGGTCCCGTCAGATATCCAGACATATTCTAAGACAGGTATTGCTCATTTCGGGAGATGGGTTTCTCCGCGAACTTGAGATAAAGAGAGACATAGAAAGAAACATGAGGGTGGATCCACTCACCGAGGCTATTCCTCGAACGCAATAGTTTCGCAAACGGGTTTTGTGAGACTGATTAGTAGAGGAGTTGGGTGTTCGGTATCACACGGGCTGTGAGTATGCGGCAACGCAATAATTAGCCTTGAATGCAAGTGGGAGATTATTGGAGATAGTGCCCTCAGAGTCAATTATTGGATCACAGGCACATGATTGCAATGATTGAGGGAGGACCTATGCCGGTAGGACAGTCTTACTCAAGATGATAGTATGCTATCTGGTTTATCTTTATGATCGTATACTGCTTTAGGTGACATTACTGATCACTATTGCATGTTGATAGAGCCCCTAGGATTCTTGCTTGACTGCCAGCAGTATGATGGCGATCATATACGTGGGAGCTGGAGTCTATAAGCACATCCTTAAAGTCGTCCCTAGTCGTGGGTCGTCCCTAGTCGTGGGAGTTTCGAGACAGGGCATCGATACTCAAGAGTAGACTAGTGTATACAGTCGAGACCCCGACGAGCGGTGGTGGCCGGTCTCACAAGCCACTGGTCTCAGTTGGTTCACCTAAGATGTATACAGGTAATCATTAGGTTATGAGTATACCGGACTGGACTCGCCGGGAACATGCTAGTTGGTATTATACCTGACGTCAGATAGCAGTTCCCTGGTGACATGTGTACAGGTTAGTTCATCGACCTGAGATCGTCATTTGTCTCGTGTGATTTCCCACTGTACTTTGATTACTACCCTACCACGGCTCAAAGGAGTCGTGCAAACATATTTTAGTTGGGTACAGTCCCAAGCCACATGGAGGCAGTGAGCGGATCTGCAGGTGTTCGTCTCTCCCGGTATTGGGAGGGAGGTCGCGCTGTGTTTAGGAGAGCCATTACACGAAGTTCTTGGCCAAGACAGGAGATTTACTGGTAGGTATTCCAGTAGTATCTCAAGGTGTTCTGGGTTACACTCCGACATGACTTGTATCGCTTTTGGGGGTCTGACTTTTACCAACCCCCTAGGCCCACCATGCGATGCTCATAGAAGAACGTACCGGACTGTACGGATATTGTCACTGACAGGCTCAGTAGGGTGTCAGGATGAGTTCGCTCATCGACGTCCTTTTTGGTCAATAGCTGGTAGACCGTTACGTATGGCTAATACCTCTGATGTGCTAGTGGTTAAATCAACAACCAAAGTATTGACGAGTCTTTAGAGTCCCCCACAGACAGTTTCTCAAGTTTCGGTCGAAACGCTGCAAAGGCCGTATGGATATATGGAAGGGTTCGATCTTATACGTGCGGTATTGCACGAATCATGATCGGAAGGATAATACTAGCGGGTTTTGGTTTAAGCCGGATCCTAATATTGTACAGTGTAGATTTTCTCTCATTGCATTTGTATTCGGTTGAAATACAAATGCGGGTATGTATAAACAGTCACGGGGTTTTCCTGTAATTTATTATGGGATCGATTTTTTGAAGTTACCAGTTTGCTTTCCGTTTCGGCCATTTTCCTTTCTATCTTTCTTTAGCTGATAATTGGCGTGGAGGGGGTTATTTGAAATTGTGCATTTTATTACGGAGAAGACTTTTTGTGATGATAGCTTCATGATGGTTCAACCATCATTTGACTTCTTTGTTCATGATTGCTTGACTTTTGGAGATGAGGGTTGATGGAGTGGGTTGACATAATTATTGAGGTGACTCATTTTTTATGATGATTACATTTTTTCTTTTGCCTTGGATCATTGCTTTTTCCCTCCTCCATGAAACTTGGCCGGCCACACATTTGAAGGGGGGCTGTCCAAAATTTTGTGTGGGGAAAAATGAGTCTCATTTGCTTGCTAAAAATTCCCAAGTTCATCTTAAAAGCTTACATCTCCTTCACCACTTCCAAATGGCAACCTCACTAACCCCGTGAGAGAAAACCATTCTACACTTAGCCTACAACATTCTTGGACACGTCGGCTCGCCAACTTCGTGCCCGAGTTGCCTTGGTCCACAGGTGGGAGCCCGTAAAAGAACCCGACGATGTGGTGCCCTTTCCGACGAGGAGATGAAGACCTGAGATTCCGCGAGGAGATCGGGATGGAGGCCGAATACCGAAGGACACGGATCACTCGGTATAGCATTCTACCCATTGTCTAATTTTCTAGCATTAGGTTAATGGCCCGATCTGGGTTTAAAGTCCGCGGTAGCGCCGGCTTTTAAAGTTAAAGAAAAGTTTTGTTTTCCGCATTTTGGCCTCGTTAAGACCGCCGGGGCGCTACCGTGCACTTACAACCATGTCAGGCCTTAATCAAGATAATAATATGGATGTATTGACCGAACTCGCTTGTTATACTGAGCAGGGAAACGTTGGTTCTGTTCTTTCTTATAATTGTTATAAGACTGAACAGGAAATAGAGGACTACCAGAATTCACACGCCGCCCAAACGAAGAATAAACATGTTGATTTATCTTTTTCGGATGTGTTAGTTACCGAGAACTGTTTCTCAGTTCACTCTACATCCTGGGCATTAGATACCGGATCAGGATCCCACATATGCAATATATTTCATGAGCTAAAGAAAGGTAGAGAACTGGGAATGGGTGATCATTCCTTAAAAGTCGGGAATGGTGCAAATGTTGTAGCCAAACCAGTTGGCGAATATCACCTTGTATTACCAAATGGTAATACATTGATTCTGAACGAATGCTATTATATACCGAACATGATATGCAACATTATATCAGTTTCTTTATTAAGTAAAAAAGGATATAATTTTATAATACAGGATAATGTTATGAACATCTTCCTAAATCAAAAGTTGATTGGATCAGGCTCGTTACATAATGGCATATACGTTCTAAATCAAAACACAGTTCTTAATATACAGAACACACACAAGAGGAAGAGTTCAGAAATGAACGAATCCTTCTTGTGGCATTGTAGACTAGGTCATATCAATGCGACACGACTAGCTATGTTACATAAGGATGGATATTTGAATCCGTTCGAATTTTCATCTTATGAAACTTGCCAGTCATGTCTCAAAGGCAAGATGACGAAAACTCCGTTTAGTAGACACGAAGAAAGAGTTACGGAACTCTTAGGACTGATACATAATGATGTATGTGGTCCCATGTCTACACATGCCAGGAACAGTTCTTCCTACTACATTCACTGACGATCTCTCAAGATACGGACATGTGTTCCTGTTGAAACACAAGTCTGAAGCTTTTGAGAAATTCAGGGAATATAAATACGAAGTCGAGAACCAAACGGGTCAAAGTATTAAAATCTTTCGATCTAATCGAGGATGAGAATACTTGAGCAATGAGTTACTGGACTATTTAAAAGAGAATGAGATTCTCTTTCAGCTTACTCCTCCTTATACACCACCGCACAATGGTGTAACGGAGCGGAGGAATCGCACCCTATTAGATATGGTGCGCTCTATGATGAGCACTGCTGAGTTACCTATTTCCTTTTGGCGGTATGCGCTTGAGATAGCCATATACCTATTGAATAGAGTTCCAACTAAATTAGTGCCTACCACTCCATATGAGATATGGAAAGGGAAGAGACCGTGTCTTAATTTCGTTAAGATATGGGGCTGCCCAAGCATTCGCGAGGACATATCTTATACCACCCTGAAGAATAAAAGGTATTTGTTGCTCAGCATGCCACCTTTTTAGAAAAGGAATTTCTTGCAAAGGAAATTAGTGGCAAGGAGGTAGAACTGGAAGAAGTTCTAGTTACACAAACTGAAACAGAAGATTTGGTAGAACCAGAGGATTCAGTACTTCCCAACGAACCCCAGCCTCTCCTCCGATCTAGTAGGGTTCTTCATCCACCTGAGAGATACTACGGTTTTCTCATTGATGGTGGGAGTGAGGATTGCATCATGGAAGATGATGACCTAACTAGCTTCGAGCAGGCCATCACGAGTGGTGACTCTGTGAAATGACTGGATGCAATGCTATCTGAGATGGAATCCATGTACACCAACAAAGTATGGACTTGGGAAGTTGCTCCTGAAGGGGTAAAATCCATTGGGAGCAAATGGATCTTTAAGAAGAAATTTGGTGTAGATGGAAAAGTTGAGACTTACAAAGCTAGACTTGTTGCAAAGGGTTTTCGTCAACGACCAGATGTGGATTATGACGAAACCTTTTCTCCAGTGGCTATGCTTAAGTCCATCCGGATCTTACTTGCCTTTTTTGCATACCATGACTATGAAATTTGGAAAATGGAAGTTATGACCGCCTTTCTAAATGGTGATTTGGAAGAGTGCGTGTACATGACTCAGCCAGAGGGCTTCGTAGAAAGTAGGAGCAGCGGAAAGGTGTGCAAGCTGCTTAAATCCATCTATGGGTTGAAGCAAGCATCGCGGAGTTAGAACATATGTTTTTATGTAGTAGTCAAAGAGTTTTACTTCATCAAAAACATAGATGAACCTTGTATATACAAGAAGGTGGCAGAGAGTAAGGTTGTCTTCCTCGTATTATACGTAAATGACGTACTTTTGATAGGAAACGATATTTCTATGCTGCACTCGGTCATGCACTTCTTAGCACATAGATTCTCAATGAAAGATCTAGGTGATGCATCCTGCATTTTGGGAATTAAGATCTATAGAGATAGTGTTAGTGTATATGCTCTAGAGACCATTATTGTATCATAGTAGTTTGTATATTACTTATTAGAAGCTTGGGATATTCACAGTTGTATTGACAATCTTGCTCAAAATGGTAGTATGCTACCTGGTTTGTTTATACTTCAATATGTGCATGTGTTTCTTTTAACATATCGCTTATACATATTAGTAGAGCCCTTAGGATCATTGCTTGATTACCAGCGTTGTGATGGCAGTCACACTAGTGAGGGATGGGTAGTCTGTAAGCAAATCCTTATACAGGTCCCTAGTCGTAGGATTATCGAGACAGGGCATCGATACTCCAGAGTAGACTAGTGTGTACGCTTCTCATCTCAGCAGGGGAGATGGTCTGTCCCACAGCCATTAGTACGTCGTACTGGAGATAGTATGCAGGTGCTCATTAGGTTATGAGTACACCGGACAGGACTCGTTGGGAACTGCCGGTTGGTAATATACCTATCGTCAGGTAGCAGTTCCCAGGTGACATGAGTACAGCTTAGTCCGTCGACTTAACACTGCCACTTCGCCTCGAGTGTGTTCCCACTGTACTTTGATTACTACCCTACCATGGCTCAAATGAGTCATGCAAACAGGTAGTAGTTTGGTGCAATCCCGAAGCACTTGGAGGCAGTGGCGGTTAGATATGATTCGTCTCTCCCGATATTGGGGGTTGATATCGCACAGTGTTTTGGAGAGCCGTTACACAAAGTCCCTGGCCTGGGCAAGCGAGATTTACTGGTAGGTACTCCAGTAGTTTCTCAAAGTGTAATGGGCTTCACTCCGACACGACTTATACCGCTATTAGGGGTCTGACGTTTACCGCCCCCTAGGCCCGATATGCGATGCTCTTAGATGAATAGACCGGACTGTACGGAGATTGTTACAGATAGGCTCATGAGTTATTCTCATCGGCCTTCTCATCGACATATACCTGGGGGTCGTTACGTATAGCTAGTGCCGCTTGCGGCCTGTGGTTAAACCCACTGCCAGCGTAGTGTCGAGTCTTCTCATCGACATATACGAGGGTTTCCCTGCATCAGAAAAAAGATGTAGATGTCGTATGGTTTTACGACAGGGTTCGATCACGTGCGTGTATTTGTACACGCATGATGATTCAGACGGACGATACTAGCAGGCTTTGGTTTAAGCCGGATCCTAGTATTGTACTGATGGATTGTTTTCGTCTTTTTTATCCGCATTTTTTTGGAATACGGATACGGGTACGTATGTACGGACGAGGGGCATTTTTGTAAATTGGTCAAAGATTCTTCTAGAAGGTAACATGTTACATTGTTATTATTCATTTTGGTTTAAATGAAAATGCATTATGACATAGGAGAATGAGGTGGAAATTGTATGAAGATGGACATTGCTTCACAAGACACATGGTGACTTTTTAGCCTATGACTCGTTTTTTGTTACTTGAACCATATATGTGATAATTGATATTAATTTATGAGATGAATTATCAATATGGTTCAGTTGAGAAAATTTAGAGAGCTAACTCCATTCTTCATTCTCTTTCCTCACTAGCTTTTTCTCCAAGGTCACCTTCTTCCTCAAAACTCTAGTGAACTCATGTGTTGAGTGATATAGGGCAAGCATAGATATTACAATCCATCTACGCATCTCTACATCCTCTACGACATCATGGGTAGCGACCTTGATGCCCTAGTTTCCTCCGTTGAGGTAAGAGTTCGATGCACATCTCCTCGGATGGATCATCACGGATTTGAGGAGTCCGATGAGGGAGCGGCGATCCAAACGATCCACGGAGTCAACACCTAGAAGTAGGACAGTGAGGAATGAAGACCAGAAGCACAGGAATCGTGAGGTATAAACTTCTGTATTTTAAGTTAAACCTCACTTTTAGTTTGCTAGTTAGGGTTTAGCACCAATACTGGAGTCCAAGTCCGTGCCGCAATCTTTTGAAAATTGTTTTTCACCTATTCCGCCTCCATGCAATCCCTCGGGGTGCGCGACATGGACTTACAGTGGTATCAGAGCCTACCTAAACCCAAACTAGTTCGTTAGCAAGCTTTAGAACTTCGATCGTCGGAAAAACTGGAAAACAAAACGCCGAAAACCTTACATACTGTCGAATTTTAAAAGTGCTGTAAAAATTATTTCATGTGTACTAAAAATACGTGTAGGGTTTTCTAAAATGGCGGAAGAAAGATGGTCCCCTAAATCGCTAAGATGACCTCGGAACCGCGGCGGATCGGACCGATCCACCGTGGAGGCTTGGCCGAGTCGAGGCCGATTCAGGCCATTCTTCTTCTGTTATTTCTTTCTTTGGGTGTTTAGTTCTCTGGAATATTTGGTTTCTACTCAGTATGTTTCTGAATGCTGGTTTGCATTTGGGGTGGTTACGGAAAATGTTTTTCGATCGAAATTCTAATTGTACTTGGCTAACCGGTTCTTCTGTAATTTTTATATGTGTTTTAAACTTCATCTAATTGCTATATGTCTATTAGTTTGAAGTTTCACATATTTGTTGGTTTGTGTATATGAACTTGTTGGATCGTCAATGATGAATTGCCGGGAATGTGAGAGGAGCGTTTTTTTTATCTTTCATTCATGTAAATTGTAAAATTGATGTAATATTCTTTTACGGGGCACAACCGGGTTGAGCTTGTAGCCACCGTTGTATTATTTTCTTTTTACTGTTTTCTGGTCCTAGGATAGACCCAAGGTTGGTACACAAACTACCGGGTTCTTTGAAGTGCCAAATAGCCTACTCACTTTGTTGAGAGAAGATGCTTCACTTCTGGAATTTGGAGAGTAGTTTGCCGTACCTGTAGGGGTCTGTGGTGGGGTTTGGCTATTCATCACGACCATGGAATCCGTCTTTCGTTACAGGTTTAAACGAAATGCGATATTCCTAGCATATCCAATATGTTCATCTGTGACTGGAATGTCTATTATTGCATCAGACGAATGTTATTATTATATATGGTATACAATAGACGCTACTTATGTTTTGCATCCGCGCTAGTCCAGCCCCCGCTCTGGCGTTAGTTAAGTAACCTGACGGTGAAGACGGGGCCCAGTGGCGAATGCGGATGGCATAAGTAGACGTTGTATTTTCGTCTTTTTCTGTTGGATAGCTGTTAGTCAAGGCATAGTGATTGGTAGCTGTTGGATATTCATATGAAGCATAGATTGATGCGTTGATTTGGGACAGTCGTACTGCTTTGTTAGCCAAAGTCAAGGGTAGGTACGGGTGGGTTCAAATTAAACTAGAGAATGACAGGTAGAACTTGATATGTGACTTATGATTTGTTGGCCAAAGTCAAGGTCATAAGAGCATGGGGCAAAAATCCACATCGGGAGTTTCTAAAGAAACTGAAACTTTCTAGTGTTGCATACCATTTGGAGTGTGATAATTTTGGTAGGATTCCTTCAGCTTTATCACACAATGATATTTGGATCCCGATCCTACTGTGAGTATATGCTACTCATCGGGAGATTTTTTCACTAAACGATCAATGCTATAAACCAAGTAGGTGTCTAGAACGGTGTTAGCGGTGCTACGCCTCTAGGGAAAAGAGATTTTGTAATTAAGGAACTTCGCGAATGAGTTGGAAAACCTCCCTTGAAGTACCAACACTAGCCTGGCTGAAAGGTTAAGCAAGAATTGTAGGGTGAGATTAATCCTGACTAATTCCTCCTTTATGGTTTGAGGAGGGATTCGAGAAACAGTGGGAGCCAGGCTGTTTAGATAAACTAAAAACCAATCTAAACTTGCAAGAGCATTATGCTAGGTGTATTTTTCTCTCTCTCCTAATTGCAGCAACCAGGTGACCAGATTATGTTACAGTTAGATAATAACATGACTGAGTTTTACTATAAAACTGGCAAAGGTTTGTCCAAATGTCCATTACCTATGACAAAACTGGACCACCTCATTACTACTCACGCCACTGTCGTCCCAGGTCCAGTTTCCAATGTCACGGATGATATCCGTAAGACAAAAGGAAAAGACTATGCAAATGCCAAGTGCCTCATGTTGCCCTTAGTTAATGGTGAATACCAGCAGGAACACGAGAAGATGGACTTAGTTTTTGTCTTCCTCCATAACAAAATTTAATATGGAGAGCAATCTCGTATCGCAAGATATGAGACCTCGAAGGAGTTGCTTCAAGCGAGGTTGGCTGTCGGATCATCTGTAGGGGACCACGTCCTTACAATGATTCGCTGTATTGAATAGCTCGCGGACCTGGAGACCACGTTGAAGAACAAGTCGAGTGGTGACTTGCTTCTACAGTACCTACCTTCTACTTACGCCCAGGGGAAGAAAGTTATACTTCCAGTTGTGGGAACCCTGAAGGAAACCAGGGAGACACCCGCTTTGCTTATTGGGGAATATTCCTCTTCTAGATCCAAGGTAAAACCCAAGGTTGAGAAGAAGAAGACCACCACAAAGCCGATAGGCAGTGTCTGTAAAGTAGAATAAAAGGGAAGGGCAAAAGTTTCATGGCTAACGGTAGTAAAGGAGGGATGTTCCTATCGTCATGGGAAAGGGCATAGGCAGAAGGGATGCAGGGCTTGGAAAGCCAGAATCCAGGATCCGGAGTATGTTGTGGCTTCGGCTTCGGGTGTGTTAGTGTTTGAAAACAGTCTGTCAATTAATTCTACTTCCTGGGTACATGATACCAGACCAGGATCTCATTTTTCACAGACTTTGAGAAACCGTAGAGTTATCAGGGCTGGTGATATGACTCTCTGAGGTGCTAACGGAATGAGCAAGCATGCTGTATCCGTAGAGGAATATCATCTAGAATTGATAAGTGAGCAGTTATTGATTCTACATAACTGTTTATATGTACCTAGTCAAGCATGTAAATTTCATATCATATCTTTACATTATAAAGAAGGATATGATTTACATATGTAACCAATGTAATCCACATCCACCTAAATCAAAGTATTTATTGGGTCAGGTACATTAGATAACAGTATGTACGTATTAGATCAAGCTCATGTTTTCAAACGTCCAAAACACATTTACAAGAAAATCTCCAGAATCAAATAGGGCTTTCTTATGGCAATATATGTAAGTGCACGGCGGCGCCCCGGCCGTCGATCCGACGGCCAAATGCGGAAGCGGTGAATAACTTAAATTTTTGCGGACTCAGCAAACCGGCACCACCGCGCACTATAACCGGGATCGAACCACTAACTAGTCCTAGCTATCAACAAGAAAGGGAATAGAGATATACCGACGATCCAAGTCCTCCGGTCTTCTCGTCATGGTCCCGATCTCCTGCGGAAAGGTCCCGTCTCCTCCTCATCGCCGGAAGTGCACCACATCGCCTACTTCTTTTACGGGCTCCCACCTCAATGCCGAGACAACTCGGGCACGAAGCCGGCTACTCGACGTGCCCAAGGTTCGCTGTAGAATGTGTAGTGAGCTATATTGTCTCTATTAGGGTTGAAGGAGTTGCCATATGGTGGAGGAAAAGATACAAGCTTTTGGAGAGGAGCTAAAAATACTTTGCCAAACCAAAATGAGTGTAATTCCCTCATCTAAAAATTGGGACAGCCCCCAATGAGCCAAGGCCGGCCATGACAATGAGAGGAGGGTGAGAATGGAGAGTCAAGAGAGAGACCAAAGAGGGAGCCATTCTCCAGTAATACAAAAAAGAGAGAGGAAAGCTATCATGCAAAAGAAATGATAGCAAGGAAAGTCCAACACTCCAACACCAATGATCATCCATCATCAACAACAATCCCAACACTCTACCAACAACCATGGCTAAAACCATGATGATAAAGAAAGTCAAGCAATCACGAGTTTATGAAGTCAAATGATGGGACAAGAATCATGTCATGATAATAAGCAAAGAACCCCCTCCACAAACACTCATTTGCAACAATGCAAATAAGCCCTCCTCCACCAAACTTCGGCCAATGAACGGAACAAAGGAAATTGGCCGAAACGGAAAGCAAACTGGAAACTCCAGAAAACTGGTCCCGTAATAAATTACAGGAAAACCCCGATACTGTGCATACACACCCGCATCTGTATTTCGACCGAAATACAAATGCAATGAGACAAACTCTACACTGTACTATACTAGGATCCGGCTTATACCAAAGCCGGCCAGTAATATCCGTTCGATCCTGATCCGTGCAATACCGCACGTATCTGATCGAACCCTGCCATATATCCATACGGCCTATAGTACAAACTGTCCGATCCCGATCCGTGCAATACCGCACGTATTTGGTCGGACCTTGCCATATCTCCATACGGCCTCTATAACCTTTCGCCCGAAAGCTGAGTAACTGAATGTGGGGGACTCTAAAGACTCGTCAATACTATGGCTGTGGATTTAACCACTAGCACGTCAGAGGTATAAGCCAATACGTGACGGGCCACCAGCTATTGACTAAAAGGGACATCGATGAGGGAACTCATCCTGACGCCCTACTGAGCCTGTCAGTGACAATATCCGTACAGTCCGGTCCGTTCGTCTATGAGTATCGCATGGTGGGCCTAGGGGGTTGGTAAAAGTCAGACCCCCAAAAGCGGTACAAGTCGTGTCGGAGTGTAGCCCAGAACACCCTGAGATACTACTGGAATACCTACCAGTAAATCTCCTTGCCTTGGCCAAGGTCTTCGTGTAATGGCTCTCCTAGACACAGCGCGACCTCACCCCCAATACCGGGAGAGACGAACCCCCGAAGATCCTCTCACTGCCTCCATGTGGCTCGGGACTGTACCCAACTAAAACCTGTTTGCACGACTCCTTTGAGCCGTGGTAGGGTAGTAATCAAAGTACAGTGGGAACTCACACGAGACAAATGACGATCCCCAGGTCGATGAACTAACCTGCACACATGTCACCAGGGAACTGCCATCTGACGTCTGGTATATGACCAACTAGCATGTTCCCGGCGAGTCCTGTCCGGTGTACTCATAACCCAATGAGCACCTGTATACATCTTAGGTGATCCAACTGACACCAGTGGCTTGTAAGACCGGCCACCGCCCCTCGTCGGGGTCTCGACTGTATACACTAGTCTACTAATGGAGTATCGATGCCCAGTCTCGAAACTCCCACGACTAGGGACCTTTTAAGGATAAGCTTATAGACCCCCAGCTCCCACTTATATGATCGCCCTCATACTGCTGGTGGTCAAGCAAGAATCCGAGGGGCTCTATCAACGTGTAATAGCGACGTGTCAGGTCACCTCAAGCAGTACACGATGATAAAGGTAAACCAGATAGCATACTATCATCTCGAGTAAGACTGTCCTACCGGGATAGGTCCTCCCTCAATCATTACAATCACGTACCTGTGACCTAATAATTGACTCTGAGGGCACTATCTCCAACAATCTCCCACTTGCACTCAAGGCTAATTATTGCGATGTCGCATACTCACAGCCCGTGTGATACCGAACACCCAACTCCTCTACTAGTCAGTCTCACAAAGCTCGTTTGCAAAACTATTGCGTTCGCGGAATAGCCTCAGTGAGTGGATCCGCTTAGTTGTTTCTTTCTATGTCTCTCTATATCTCAAGTTCGCGGAGAAAGCCATCTCCCGAAAAGAGCAATACCTGTCTCAGAATATGTCTGGATGTCTGATGGGACCTAGCTCATAAATGAACTCCAAATCCAAACTTCTTAGACTGTATCGTCAACTGAACTTAATCAGTATCCTGCGCGCCATGCCTCCCTCAGTATTGCCTTGGACCACCTGTCCAAAATACTGCCCCTCATCAGAAGGAAAACTATAACTCTGACAACCTCCTTGTCGTCCATGTCACCTTGGAAGCCTGGAATGATAACTGTCTCCCGAATGAGGCTGTCGTTATCATCTCCCTAGAACATCCACTTATGTTCTAAAACTGCTTCCGACTGTTTCTCCAGGATTGGATTAATGTCAACTTATTGCATCTAGTGCAAGAACAACATCTGGTGTGGTACTTGACATCTCACGATTGACTCAATTGCCTGAGCAAGTGATCTGCCAATCATGCCCGTCCCTCTCCCCTTTAGTCTGTAAGACACCTTTGGAGAGGGTGACTCCATTACCTGCAGGTACACTACCGTGCCAGGAGTCGTCCATCCTAAATACTCTTAGAATGTTGTCAAGTACCCTGATTGGGAAACCACCCAAATCTAGATCTAAGACCATAGATCTAGTAACCAGTATGTCTGATATAATGTCCAAGTCCTGTGTGGAGAAACCACTGTGTGACGACCAAAGTATAACCGATCGTAGTATAGGAGTTTCCTTTCCTACTTTGTGTATGTCATCCAAATACCAGGATATCACACCCTACTACCTTCTCAACAGATCCATCCCCTATTCTGATGAAGTCAAACCTATGACTGTCACGTCAGAAATAGATGATCTATCTCCGCTACTGGCGCTTCAGTCTGTAAATAAACATAAGCTACCTGTCCACCAATGCTTCCGCTGCTCCCACTGACTACGACAACCCTCTGGCAGAGTCATATAGACGTGCACTTCTAAAACTGGTTTAGAACGACGCTATACTCATCCTCCCGCCGGGTCTCGTAACCTGGAACAACAGCAATGGCAATTGTGGGTAAACAAGAACTTCCCTGTCACCGTCCTTGAGGCTACCGTAGTGCCTCTCGGGTGCCTGAAGTTACCCACCTTATCTGCGGAGTGGCCAATGGAATGTCAATTCAGATTGAATCTTTAGGTTCCTTATCAAATCTTCAGTAATCGTTTGTGGTTCTGGAATCACTTCCTGTTCTACCATACTCCCACTACTGTTTTTTTTGAAAAAATCCATCTTTAATAAAACTGTGGCGAGTCTAGAACAATGTCGCTATTGTTCATCCAGATGGTAGAAAGTCAACCCTTGTCATAGCCTGGGTCAACCCACAAACAGCCATTACAGAAACGTGCCTTGAGTTGTCCAGTGTCTGGTTTTAATCATAAACCGGACAACTCCCCGTACCTTAACATCGTTAAGATATGAACTGTTCTATATCCAATATAGAAACAGAGGCACTGATTTAATTGAACCAGATTCAAATCATGCAGCTGTCCCCAGCGCATGTCAACTAAATGGCAGGAGGCCGATCAGCGTTACTCAACTTAGGAATACTTCCAATTATGAGTAACCTGAAAGAGAAGCAAGATCTCTTTATCATTACTATCAACTGAATACCATACACAAGTATCTACATCTTCGATCTCTTTGATGAATCCCGATACTTGCTATACCTAGTTCTCTACTCTATTCAAATACCTATAACTTCTCCAAATTCGGACCCTGTGTTTCCACGAAACACCTGTCTAAAAACTAGAGAAGTCATAAGTAAACCGAATATAGTATGAGGACCAACCCCTCTGTCCTAATGGACACTGGACAACATACAATACTTTGTATAAGTCCGCTGAGTCTAACAACTCTTTCACTGTGTGTCGTAGGTTGAAAACTGTACTTATGGTTAAGAAGAATTACACCGCTGTTTAATGCTCCTTACCTAACCATCCACTGATATAGGTAAATGTCATCGACATAATATCAAAAGGTATATCTCACTCTATGAAAATAGACGTACAGATATATCAATTTGAAATTGGTGCACAACAGCGGATATTCAAAACCAAATATTTGCCGACCGGCAAACAGCCCAGGTGATCTCCTCAAATATCACCGATTACAAATAATCCCGATATAATGAGGATGATCACCCAATTCCCAATAACTTACTCCCACTCATCATCTGTAAAACTATACAGATGTGAGAATCATACCTGGTAAATACATACCCTGGAGTAAGTATCTAATCGGGAAATCAGTTTTCCTTTAACATTACACAGTGAAACTGAAACATTGAAATGTTCCGATGGGGTATTCTGGTATTCCTAGTAATGCCTCTTCCAGATTCACGACTGTAACCGTATAGTTCTTTGCCACCTCTCCAAATCCCTTCATATGTCTTTAGTCTTTACCTTCTGCACACCCTTTTAGGCCAAATGGTTTTCTTCCTTCCCTACCGTTCGGCACCAGCCTATGGTTTGGAAGAAGACTATCCAATAAGCATAATGGGTGTACTGTCCCAATCCTAGGAACACTCGCAATGAGAGAGGGTGAAGATAAAAGACAACTGAATAAACCTTATTCCTATTTCTCCTGAACCAGAATCCATTCCCGAACTGGAACAAGTTCCATTCGAGTTCGTATATAACCATACGATGGAGTATCCAAATAAACTGTGGATCTTCGTAGTGATACGGAGTGTCCTGGAGAAATACAAAGGTGATGTGGGAGTGGTAACGAAATATTTGGTTTGGTCGTGAATATCTGTTGCAATTTACTTTGCCCTCTTACTAATCCCTTGCTTTGTCTGAACTTAATACCTTCTGCACACCATCGTTATGCTAATTGGTTTTCTTCATTCCCTACCGGTCGGCACCAGCCTAAGGTTTGGAAGAAGACAATCCAATTTGCGTAATAGGTGTACTACCCCTAAACCAAGGAGTACTCGTAACCTGAGAGAGGGTAAAAGGAAAAGACAACTGAATAATCCTATCCGTTTTCTCCAGAACCTGAAACCATCCTCGAATAAATTCTTTCGAGTTCGTATCTAACCATACGATGGTTTTGTCCAATGGAAGTGGACGTTCGTAGTAAAACGGGGTGTCCTGGAGAAAAGGGTAAAAGTAGGAGTGGCAATGAGGTTTGCAACTCTGACAATCCAAAAGCCAGTGTTTAAGAAGGTTCGGTCAACTTGGTCACTGAGTCATAGTCTTAGGGTCGGGTCAAATGGTCGCTGCCAGAGAGAGAGAGAAAAGAAATACTCAGTGTGCACTCTAACCTAGATCAGAATGGTTACCAATTTATCTAATCTGGAATCCTCCCACTGTACCTCAAATTCTCCTCCAAACCTGAAAGAAGAATTAGTCGGGGTCACCCGAGGAGTAAACTAACTCATCAGTGGGAATCGGGATCCAAATATCATTGCATGATAACGTGACGGAATCCGCTCACGTCATCACACTCCAGAAGGTATGCGCATATCTGGCAAGTTTCAGTTCTTTTGAAACTCCCGATGTGATTTCTGCCCCATGCTTTTATGACCTTGACTTTGGCCAACAAATCATAAGTCACATGTCAAGTTCTACCCGTCATTCTCCAGGTTGATTCGAATCCACCCGCACAAGCCCTTGACTTTGGCCAACAAGGCTATACGACTGTTCCAAACCAACGCATCTATCTATGCTGCATATGAATAACCAACAGCTACCAAACACTGTGCCTTGACTTTGGCCAACAAACACAGCTTGAATACTATTGACTATCCATATGAAACGACAGAGGGCTACGAATGGTTTCTGGCGAAAACCTTTAACGTAATGAACTTGATATCGTCGAAGGAACGGATAGCTTTTTAGAAATATAGTGACGACAACTTCCGCTAAAGAGGTCACTCCCGGTGAAGGGATCTCGGCTCTTTCCCCGTAGAATGGGGTGCAGGATATTCCAACTGAATACCACGGTGCAAAGCAAAAGTAATCGGCTATAGTGAAGTTAATGCCCTGACGCAAACTTCTGTCCAAGGGGTCACTCCCGGTGAAGGGATCTCGGCCCTTGCCTCGTCGACTGAGGAGCAGGATATTCCAACTGAATACCACGATGCAAAACAAAAGTGAACGTCCTTGCAATAACAGCTTTTTGAAAAGTGTTCCAACAACATCAGATTAGGTTTGTTTTTAACTTGCATTGATCCGAATTAATGCAGTCCCATCAATTGATCACACCAAAAAGAACGAAAATATACTGATGTACGTATATGCCATCCGCATTCGCCACTGGGTCCCGTCATTACCCGTTAGGTTAGCTTACTAACGACAGAGCGGGGACTGGACTAGCGCGGATGCAAAACATATACGACATCTACTAATATATATGCCAATATATTATATTCGCTCAAGGCGTGAATAAAATGCAACATCACAGAGAATGAACAGCATCACAGAAACAATACAGATATCTGGGATCCCCGGGTTTCACAGAGCCGCTGAAACCCGACGTTCCCCTGGTCGTGTGGATAGCCTGTGCAATGAAATCCTAGACCCCTACGGGCGCGGCAAGTTACCCGCCAAAACCTGAAGCGAGGCAGCCCCCTTCAGCAACGTGAATGGACCACCCAGCACTTCACGGATTCCGGTAACTTGGGCACCCCTCCTGGGTCAACCTGTACCCCCTACGAGTGCGGCGAATAGCCCGCCAATCCTAGAGTGAAGCCCCCTCCGTCTCAATGCCATGAGATGCGGGCTTGTTGCCCTCCAGAACCCGGCTATCCGTGCACCCCTCCGCGGGGCAATCCTAGTACAGAAAGTAAAATATACATATAACGGGTACATCGACCGCAACCAGGTCGTGCCCCAAAAGAATAACACAAACAGGCAGTGACGGCAGTCCACATGTCGGACGCTCGCCCCGCAATATCAAATGTACATAATACAACAAAACTGTACTAGCATTGCATCCAGGCTATCCCCCACGACCGATCCGCAACATCACAGCAAAAACAAAACATCAACGTGAAAGTCACGTTCGCAAATCCGTCTAACCGGGCTATAGCAGTTAGACCGGATTTACCGATCAAGTGACATTCACGGTCGCAGATATAATGTAAATACTGTGAAAAATGTGTTTAAAATATCCGATCGATCAAAAATTAACAAGTGGGCCCCCAATCAAAACTGTAGCACTCACAGAAATCCTGGGCCCAATTTTAATATTCCAAAACCCATATTTTAAGCCCAGAAGGCCTCTGAAAAAAATTGGTGAAGTGATCTCCACAGTGTGCGGCGGAAGGGCGGCGGGAAGGGGGTTTTCGCGGCGGTTCCGCGCTCCAACTGTGGAGTTACTTCGTCGAATTTTTACATAGCTCTTAGATTTTCCAGTACATCAATATTTTACAACCTGAAAAATTTTTCGACACCAAAAATTTTCAACAGAAACTGATGCGAACTAAAATGCAGTTTTGGAACATTCGATCGATCGAAACAGAAAAACACATTACACCAAGCTAGACTATGTTAATGGCGAGGCTCTGATACCACTGTAAGTGCACGGCGGCGCCCCGGCCGTCGATCCGACGGCCAAATGCGGAAGCGGTGAATAACTTAAATTTTTGCGGACTCAGCAAACCGGCACCACCGCGCACTATAACCGGGATCGAACCACTAACTAGTCCTAGCTATCAACAAGAAAGGGAATAGTGATATACCGACGATCCAAGTCCTCCGGTCTTCTCGTCATGGTCCCGATCTCCTGCGGAAAGGTCCCGTCTCCTCCTCGTCGCCGGAAGTGCACCACATCGCCTACTTCTTTTACGGGCTCCCACCTCAATGCCGAGACAACTCGGCCACGAAGCCGGCTACTCGACGTGCCCAAGGTTCGCTGTAGAATGTGTAGTGAGCTATATTGTCTCTATTAGGGTTGAAGGAGTTGCCATATGGTGGAGGAAAAGATACAAGCTTTTGGAGAGGAGCTAAAAAGACTTTCCCAAACCAAAATGAGTGTAATTCCCTCATCTAAAAATTGGGACAGCCCCCAATGAGCCAAGGCCGGCCATGACAATGAGAGGAGGGTGAGAATGGAGAGTCAAGAGAGAGACCAAAGAGGGAGCCATTCTCCACTAATACAAAAAAGAGAGAGGAAAGCTATCATGCAAAAGAAATGATAGCAAGGAAAGTCCAACACTTCAACACCAATGATCATCCATCATCAACAACAATCCCAACACTCTACCAACAACCATGGCTAAAACCATGATGATAAAGAAAGTCAAGCAATCATGAGTTTATGAAGTCAAATGATGGGACAAGAATCATGTCATGATAATAAGCAAAGAACCCCCTCCATAAACACTCATTTGCAACAATGCAAATAAGCCCTCCTCCACCAAACTTCGGCCAATGAACGGAACAAAGGAAATTGGCCGAAACGGAAAGCAAACTGGCAACTCCAGAAAACTGGTCCCGTAATAAATTACAGGAAAACCCCGATACTGTGCATACACACCCGCATCTGTATTCCGACCGAAATACAAATGCAATGAGACAAACTCTACACTGTACTATACTAGGATCCGGCTTATACCAAAGCCGGCCAGTAATATCCGTTCGATCCTGATCCGTGCAATACCGCACGTATCTGATCGAACCCTGCCATATATCCATACGGCCTATAGTACAAACTGTCCGATCCCGATCCGTGCAATACCGCACGTATTTGGTCGGACCTTGCCATATCTCCATACGGCCTCTACAACCTTTCGCCCGAAAGCTGAGTAACTGAATGTGGGGGACTCTAAAGACTCGTCAATACTATGGCTGTGGATTTAACCACTAGCACGTCAGAGGTATAAGCCAATACGTGACGGGCCACCAGCTATTGACTAAAAAGGACATCGATGAGGGAACTCATCCTGACGCCCTACTGAGCCTGTCAGTGACAATATCCGTACAGTCCGGTCCGTTCGTCTATGAGTATCGCATGGCGGGCCTAGGGGGTTGGTAAAAGTCAGACCCCCAAAAGCGGTACAAGTCGTGTCGGAGTGTAGCCCAGAACACCCTGAGATACTACTGGAATACCTACCAGTAAATCTCCTTGCCTTGGCCAAGGTCTTCGTGTAATGGCTCTCCTAGACACAGCGCGACCTCACCCCCAATACCGGGAGAGACGAACCCCCGAAGATCCGCTCACTGCCTCCATGTGGCTCGGGACTGTACCCAACTAAAACCTGTTTGCACGACTCCTTTGAGCCATGGTAGGGTAGTAATCAAAGTACAGTGGGAACTCACACGAGACAAATGACGATCCCCAGGTCGATGAACTAACCTGCACACATGTCACCAGGGAACTGCCATCTGACGTCTGGTATATGACCAACTAGCATGTTCCCGGCGAGTCCTGTCCGGTGTACTCATAACCCAATGAGCACCTGTATACATCTTAGGTGATCCAACTGACACCAGTGGCTTATGAGACCGGCCACCGCCCCTCGTCGGGGTCTCGACTGTATACACTAGTCTACTAATGGAATATCGATGCCCAGTCTCGAAACTCCCACGACTAGGGACCTTTTAAGGATAAGCTTATAGACCCCCAGCTCCCACTTATATGATCGCCCTCATACTGCTGGTGGTCAAGCAAGAATCCTAGGGGCTCTATCAACGTGTAATAGCGACGTGTCAGGTCACCTCAAGCAGTACACGATGATAAAGGTAAACCAGATAGCATACTATCATCTCGAGTAAGACTGTCCTACCGGGATAGGTCCTCCCTCAATCATTACAATCACGTACCTATGACCTAATAATTGACTCTGAGGGCACTATTTCCAACAATATAGACAGGGTCACATCATTGAAACAAGGTTGACGTAGTTACATATAGAGGGATATTTGAATCCATTCGAATATCAGTCTTATGTAACTAGTCAATCATGTCTCATAAGAAAGATGACAAAGACCCTGTTCACTGGACACGGAGTAAGGGCGAGCGAGCTCTTAAGACTCATAGAAAGCATTGTGTAGGTCCAATGTCTATATATGCACGAAGTGGTTATTCCTATTTTCATTACTTTTTCGGGTCATTTCTCTGGGTTAGGACATGTCTTCGTATTGAAGCATAAATCCGAGGCTTTTGAGAAATTCCAGGAATACAAGAATGAAGAGGAAAAACAAACAGGCACAAGTATCAACTCACTGAGATTTGATCAAGGTAGTGATACTTAGTTGCCAAGTTCCTGGATTACCTAAAAAGAGAAAAGAAATCTCTCAAAGCTTACTCCTCCATACACATCACAACTTTATGGTATATCGGAGAGACGGAACACAACCCTATTGGATATGGTTGATTCCATAATGAGTAACACTGAGTTATCGTCATCCTTCTGAAGTTATGCACTAGGATTAGCTACATATCTTTTTGAAAAAGGTTCATACTAAGACTGTGCCTACCACACCATATAATATATGGATTGGGAAGAAACCCTATCTTCAGTACTTGAAGATTTAGGGATGTCCAGCGTTTGTAAAAAGCAGTATATGGACAAGTTCGTGGCACACTCGGTACTGTTTAAGTTTGTGGGATACCCAAAGGACTCCAGGGGGTATTTTTCTATTTTCGTGGAGGAAAAAAAGATTGTTGTTTCTCAGAATGCCCATTTTTTGGAAAATTAATCTTTTTAAAACAAATAGTGGGAGGGCAATAGAACTGGAAAAAATTCCAGAACCACAAACTCTTACTGAAAGTAACGTAGAACCAGAAGTTTCAAAAGAATCGGACATACTTACGCCACTCCGGTGAAGTAGTAGGCAGTCTCATCCGCCCAAAAGAAACTGAGGTTTTCTTATAGACGGGGATAGAGAGGATTGCATCATTGACAATGATGTGCCAACTAGCTTCCAGTATGCTATTTAGAGAAGAGACTTGGTAAAATGGCTAGATGCAAAATGGACCAAAATGGAGTCTATATAGACCAACAAAGTATAGACTTTGAACTTTTCTCCAGATGGGGTAAGACCCATAGGCTGCAAATGGATCTTCAGAAAGAAGATTGGTGTAAATGGACAGGTTAAAACCAATAAGGCTAGACTTGTTGTAAAAGGGTTCTTTCCATCAAAGACCTGGTTTGGACTATGATGAAACCTTTTTCTTCAGTGGCTATGCTCAAATCCATTCAGATCCTTCTTGACATTATTGTCTTCCATGATTGTAAGTTCTGGCAGATGAACGTATAGATGGCTTTTTCAGTATTTGGAAGAGTGCATCTATAGGGTTCATCCAGAGGGTTTTCAATCAGAGTGGGAGCAGCAGGTATGTGTGCAAGATGCTTAAGTCTATGGACTGAAGCAGGCATCGCGGAGTTGGAACTTTTGTTTTTAATGAGAAAATCAAAGAATTCGACTTTATCAATAATCCAGATGAACAAGGTATATATATGTATTACTATCAGTCAAAAGATTCTTGTCACAGAGGTTCTCCATGAGAAACCTGGGTGATACCAACTACATTCTGGGGATCCAGATCTATCGTAATAGATCAAAGTGGATAATGGGACTTTTTCAAAGTCATGGTACACCAACGCCATACTGAAAATATTTTTTAGTATGAAAGATTCTAAAGCACGGTAGTCCACCAGCTTGTCACAGAATCACTTTCTCCAAAGAGATGTCTACCAAGACTGATTTGAAAAGGGCTCGCATATCGATTATACCCTACGCTACTGCGGTAGGCACTATAACATATGCGATGTTGTATACCAAACCAGATATTGCTTACGCAGCGAAAGCGTAATAAACCGATATCAGTCAAACCTAGGGGAGAAGTACTGGGAAGCAGTATTGAACATTCTCAAATGCCTGAAAAGGACTAAGGAGATGTTCATGATGTACAGCAGTTTGGACCTCCAGATCGAGGCCTTTGCTGACTCCAGCTTCCAGAGTGATAAGAGAGACTCCAAATCCATATCGAGTTATTGCTTTATCCTCAGTAGAGGGACGGTCTGTTGAAAGAGCTCCAAACAAAACACCGTTGCTGACTTAACAATGGAAACGGAGTAGATCGCTGCTTGTGACACTGCAATAAAAACAGTCTGGATAAGGACGGTCTTAATTGAACTTCAAGTGGTTCTTTTCATTGTTGCTCCTATACTTTTGTATTGCGACAACAATCGGCGCTATAGCTTTAGGGAAAGAACCCAAGTCCTATCAGTGATCCAGACACTTCTTAAGGCGGTAACACCTGATCAAGGAGATAGCTTTTCTCAAGGAGATCGAGGTATGGAGAGTAGATACGAAGAACAACACTACAGATCCACTCACCAGGACCATCTCTCAGATAGTGTTCGATAGGCTATTCGAGACCTTCGGTTTGCAATATGCCAGTATATGGCCTTAGCGCATGTGGGAGATTATTAGTGTATATGCCCTAGAGGCCATTATTGTATCATACTGGTTTGTATATTACTTAATGGAAGCTTGGGATATTCACAGTTGTATTGACAATCTTGCTCAAAATGGTAGTATGCTACCTGGTTTGTTTCTACTTCAATATGTGCATGTGTTTCTTTTAACATATCGCTTATACATATTAGTAGAGCCTTTAGGATCATTGCTTGATTACCAGCGTTGTGATGACAGTCACACTAGTGAGGGATGGGTAGTCTGTAAGCAAATCCTTATACAGGTCCCTAGTCGTAGGATTATCGAGACAGGGCATCGTTACTCCAGAGTAGACTAGTGTGTACGCTTCTCATCCCAGCAGAGCAGATGGTCTGTCCCACAGCCATTAGTACGTCGTACTGGAGATGGTATGCAGGTGCTCATTAGGTTATGAGTACACCGGACATGACTCGTTGGGAACTGTCGGTTGGTAATATACCTATCGTCGGGTAGCAGTTCCCAGGTAACATGAGTACAGCTTAGTCCGTCGACTTAACACTGCCACTTCGCCTCGAGTGTGTTCCTACTGTACTTTGATTACTACCCTACCACGGCTCAAAGGAGTCATGCAAACAGGTAGTAGTTGGGTGCAGTCCCGAAGCACTTGGAGGAAGTGGCGATTAGATAGGATTCGTCTCTCCCGGTATTGGGGGTTGATATCGCACTGTGTTTTGGAGAGCCGTTACACAAAGTCCCTGGCCAGGGCAAGCGAGATTTATTGGTAGGTACTCCAGTAGTTTCTCAGGGTGTAATGGGCTTCAATTCGACACGACTTATACCACTATTAGTGGTCTGACGTTTACCGCCCCCTAGGCCCGATATGCGATGCTCTTAGACGAACAGACCGGACTGTATGGAGATTGTCACAGATAGGATCAGTTGGAGTTCGGATGAGTTATTCTCATCGGCCTTCTCATCGACATATACCTGGGGGTCGTTACGTACAGCTAGTGCCACCTGCCACCTGTGGTTAAACCCAATGCCAGCGTAGTGTCGAGTCTTTAGAGTCCCACAGAGAGGGTTTCCCTGCATCAGACAAAAGATGTAGATGTCGTATGGTTTTACGACAGGGTTCGATCACGTGCGTGTACTTGTACGCGCATGATGATTCGGACGGACGATACTAGCGGGCTTTGGTTTAAGCCGGATCCTAGTATTGTACTGATGGATTGTTTTCGTCTTTTTGTATACGCATTTTTTCGGAATACGGATACGGGTACGTACGTACGGACGAGGGGCATTTTTGTAAATTGGTCAAAGATGCTTCTAGAAGGTGACATGTCATATTGTTATTAATTATTTTGGTTTAAATGAAAATGCATCATGACATAGGAGAATGAGGTGGTAATTGCATGAAGATGGACATAGCATCATATGACACATGGTGACTTTTAGCCCATGACTCATTTTTTCTTACTTGAACCATATATGTGATAATTGATATTGATTTATGAGATGAATTATCAATATGGTTCTATTGAGAAAATGTAGAGAGCTAACTCCATTCTTCATTCTCTTTCCTCACTAGCTTTTTCTCCAAGGTCACCTTCTTCCTCAAAGCTCTAGTGAACTCATGTGTTGAGTGATCTATGGAAAGCATAAATATTACAATCCATCTACACATCTCTACATCCTCTACGATATCATGGGTAGCAACCTTGATGCCCTAGTTGGCTCTGGTGAGATAGGAGTTCGATGCACATCTCCTCGGGTGGATCATCATGGATTTGAGGAGTCCGATGAGGGAGCAGCGATCCAAACGATCCACGGACTCAACTACTAGAAGAAGGACAGTGTGGAATGAAGACCAGAAGGACCGGAATCGTGAGGTATAAACTTCTGTACTTTAAGTTAAACCTCACTTTTAGTTTGCTAGTTAGGGTTTGGCACCGACCTGGAGTCCAAGTCCGTGCCGCAATCTTTTGAAAATTGTTTTTCACCTATTCCGCCTCCCCGCAATCCCGCGTGGTGCGCGACATGGACTTACAGATAGATCTAGACGGATACTGGGATTGTCCCAATCCAGGAAAATTGACACCATACTAAAGAGGTTTAGTATGGATGAATCAAAGCGTGGAAACTTACCCACGATCTTTGGACTCACTCTCTCTAAAGAGATGTCTCCCAAGACTGATTTGGAGAGAGCTCGCAAGCAAGGGATACCCTATGCTTCGGCAGTGGGCTCTATCATGTACGCGATGCTATGTACCAGACCCGATGTAACATACTCACTAAGTGTAGTGAGTAGGTTGTTAGTTATATGTATGCCCTAGAGGCCATTACTATACATAGGATGTATATTGTAGTGGATGCTTGGAAATATATAGGAAGGTCTTTCTTGCTCGACATGATAGTATACTATCTGGTTGCACTTTACCTTAACGTGTACACTGATTGTCTCTCTGTTACATGTTGGTAAAGCCCTTAGGATGAGTACTTGACTACCTGGACTATAATGCGGATCATACTAGTGGGGACATGGTAGTCCATAAGTACATCCTTCAAGGTCCCTAGTCGTGGGTGTATCGAGACGGGGCATCGATATACCATAGTAGACTAGCGTATACCTTCTCGACCCATACAGATGGGCGATGGATGATCCCATATCCATTGGTGCTTGACATCAGAGATGATATACGGGTGCTCAGTGGAGACTGGGTACACTGGACGGACTCGCCGAGAACTCCCAGATGGTATTATACTTTACGTCAGATGGCAGTTCTCTGGTGACACTGGTACAGAGTAGTCTGTTGACCCGAGATCGTCATAGAGTCTTGTGTGATTCCTACTGTGCTTTGATTTCCACCTTACCACGTCCAAGAGGGCGTGCAAAACGGTGGTTTTTGGGTACAATCCAGAATCACATGGAGGCAATGAGCGATAGGAGGGGATTCGTCTCTCCCGGTATAGGGAGTTGATGTTGCGCTGTATTCGATTGGCTATAACCGGAAATCCATGGCCAGAGTTGCTGAGATTTACTGGTAAGTGTTACCAGTAGTTTCTCGAACTGTTATAGACCTCATATCGACACGAATTATCGAGCTATTGGGGTCTGACGTTTACCACCCATAGGCGAGATATGCGACATATCAGACGAACAGACCGGACTGTACGGTAAGTGTTACTGGTTGGATTCATAGGAGTGTGAGCGGGGTTGCTCGTTGATCATCTGATCTCTCAATACCCGGGTGGCCGTTACGTTTAGCAAACCGCTTGCGGCTTATGGGTGTTTGATATGATTATCTCCTTCTGCCGGCGTATTGACGAGTCTTTAGAGTCCTACACAGAGGTTTCCTGGCTCAAGCGAAACGAAATAGGAGCGCATATGAGATATGTGCGGGACCGAGAATAATGCGTGTATGTGATACCGTATTCTATTCTCGCGATGAATGTATCGATTGGTAGTATGCGATATAACCTAGTTATCGAATCGAGGATTGATTCGATAAGTCGATACATTGGATATTAGTCGGTCATATGCGATATGACTGGATCGTTAAATCAAGTGTTGATTTAATGATTTAATGTATAATTATATATTTGATATATTACTTTACATTAACTAATATTGGTTCTCTTAAAATGGATTTTCTCACTTGATGTGCACATTGTATATGTGATATATTTTTGTGCACTTGATTGTATCATGTTTGATGATACATGCAAACTTGGGTGTATATTTGACTTAAACCATGTTTAGTAAATGGTTAGGGTTTCTTTTAACTTATTTATTTATTTTTGGCAAAAATAGAAATGGTGGCTTTCTTTGTTGTTATGCTTGAAGATTCATGAAGCTTTTCTAGCATCCTTGAAAAGTCTACCATTTTTGTTTTGTCCTTAACCCTAACCCTTTAACTAAATCCTAGTTTATTCTCTACATGAGTAAACTTCACCCATGGTTGCATTATGATAAGTATTCACTTGAATTATTATTTGGAAGATAATTGATTTTTCATTCTCTTCTTCTTCTTCTTCATGGAGAAAAAGAAAAATCATTCTTGAAAATTCTTAAGTGATGAAATCAAGTGAGAAATCCAAATCCAAAGTGAACCCACTTCCTATTTCTTCATCCTCTACCACTTGCCATGTTGTATTGGGTGTTTTCTTCATAAATTTCATGACTTAGTGAAGGTGGAGCTTGTGTTTGAGTTGCCTCGCCGTAGATCATCTTCGGCATCGAAGTCAACGACCTAGCCCGATCATTTCTCCGACGAAACCATCGCTAGGGTCCGCGATTGTGGTGATCGCAGCGAAGGGACGTCAACACGGAGCTTAGGAAGTGGAGGACCTGATCTACAAAGGTTGTATTTCCATTCACTTAGCAGTTAAGTTGTTAACTAGTTGTAGTTTCGCCTTATACTCTAGTAACGATCTAGCATTAGGGTTTCTTGGCACAAGAAAAATTTGATTTTGTCATGGTTGATGCCTTGTGTGACCTCATTAGTTTGCCTAAGAACCCTACAGTGGTATCAGAGCCTAGCTAGAGCTTTAGGCAAAGTGTAGACGAAGTTAGAAGTCCGATCGAACCCGTAAACCCCGACAAAACCCTTCTCTGTACATTTTTCAAAACAGTGGATTTTTGTGAATTAAAAATTTTCAGAAAAACAAGCAGGAAAAACTAAGAATTACTGTGAAGTACGGTCCATTAAGTCAATAATTTGACCGCGGAACCGCGGCGAAATCATGGATTTGGCGGCGGTTCCGCCGCCAAAATTTGGACTTAGTCCCTGAAATTTCATATATTTATTCTTAGGTCCTTTCATAGCAATTTTTTATGGGAATTTTTTAATTCCACTCAAATGTTGAGTTTTCTAAGGTTTTATTGGGGACTCGTTAATTTGACCGTATAATTTAACTTCGTTTATGTCTTTCCGGATATTTTAGAAACTGTTAAAAAGTTTGACCGGATATAAATACCCACTTTTTCCCCTGCCGGGAAATTTCCAAGTGTTGGATTTTTCCATAGTTTAAGAATGTTCTAAGTAGTGCAAGTAACACGATGGACCCTCTAGAAGACAACCAACCTTAACTCGATTATGTGACCGTCTTGAACTTCCCTTTGAACCTTAGGGTTTGGGGCAGTACGGCGTGCCATATGTGAGGCGTTGGCTTGACCCTTCTACGGCTGGACCGTTGGTACTGAGGCATGAAGTGAATGTTTTAAAACTTGTTTCATGTGTTGAGCTGTTTCGGGAAAACTTGGGTGTTCGATTGTTCGATCGGAAAGTTTGACATTTTCTATTTATCCGGAATGTGATACAATAATTGGAATTCACAAGTTGTTATGAGATAACTGAATGAATGATATAAATCTAGCGGTTTTGTCTCACTTGATCGGTTGCCACGGAATTTTGATGTGATCAAAAGTCCGTCGCAATCACGTAGCGTACGAGGATACTCGCCAGGTAAACTTAATAGACAGCCTTGTTGGAGATAGTGCCCTCAGAGTCAATTATTAGGTCACAGGTACGTGATTGCAATGATTGATGGAGGACCTATCCCGGTAGGACAGTCTTACTCGAGATGATAGTATGCTATCTGGTTTACCTTTATCATCGTGTACTGTTTTAAGTGACCTGACACGTCGCTATTACACGTTGATAGAGCCCCTAGGATTCTTGCTTGACCACCAGCAGTATGAGGGCGATCATATAAGTGGGAGCTGGGGGTCTATAAGCATATCCTTAAAAGGTCCCTAGTCGTGAGAGTTTCGAGACAGGGCATCGATTCTCCAGAGTAGACTAGTGTATACAGTCGAGACCCCGACGAGGGGCGGTGGCCGGTCTCACAAGCCATTGGTGTCAGTTAGATCACCTAAGATGTATACAGGTGCTCATTAGGTTATGAGTACACCGGACAGGACTCGCCGGGAACATGCTAGTTGGTCATATACCAGACGTCAGATGGCAGTTCCCTGGTGACATGTGTACAGGTTAGTTCATCGACCTGGGGATCGTCATTTGTCTCGTGTGAGTTCCCACTGTACTTTGATTACTACCCTACCACGGCTCAAAGGAGTCGTGCAAACAGGTTTTAGTTGGGTATAGTCCCGAGCCACATGGAGGCAGTGAGCGTATCTTCAGGGGTTCGTCTCTCCCGGTATTGGGGGTGAGGTCGTGCTGTGTCTAGGAGAGCCATTACACGAAGCCCTCGGCCGAGGCAAGGAGATTTACTGGTAGGTATTCCAGTAGTATCTCAGGGTGTTCTGGGCTACACTCCGACACGACTTGTACCGCTTTTGGGGGTCTGACTTTTACCAACCCCCTTGGCCCGCCATGCGATGCTCATAGACGAACGGACCGGACTGTACGGATATTGTCACTGACAGGCTCAGTAGGGTTGTCAGGCTGAGTTCGCTCACAGACGTCCCTTTTAGTCAATACCTGGTAGCCCGTTACGTATTGGCTTATACCTCTGACGTGCTAGTGGTTAAATCCACAACCAAGGTGTTGACGGGTCTTTAGAGTCCCCCACATTCTGTTACTCAGCTTTCGGGCGAAAGGTTGTAGAGGCCGTATGGAGATATGGCAAGGTCCGATCAGATACGTGCGGTATTGCACGGATCAGGATCGGACAGTTTGTACTACAGGCCGTATGGTTATATGGCAGGGTTCGATCAGGTACGTGCGGTATTGCATGGATCAGGATCGAACAGACATTACTAGCCGGTTTTGGTATAAGCCGGATCCTAGTATAGTACAGTGTAGATTTTGTCTCTTTGCATTTGTATTTCGGTCGGAATACAAATGCGGGTGTGTATGCACAGTATCGGGGTTTTCCTGTAATTTATTACGGGACCAGTTTTCTGGAGTTGCCAGTTTGCTTTCCGTTTCGGCCAATTTCCTTTGTATCGTTCATTGGCCGAAAATTGGTGGAGGAGGGCTTATTTGCATTGTTGCAAATAAGTATTTGTGGAGGGGGTCTTTGCATATTATCATGTCATGATACTAGTCCCATCATTTGACTTCATAAACTCATGATTGCTTGACTTTCTTTATCATCATGGTTTTGATGATGGTTGTTGATGATGAGAGATGGTTGTTAGTTGAGTGTTGGTTTTGCTTTGTTATCATTGGTTCCATATGATAACCATTCCTCTCTCTCTCTCTTGGATGAGAGATGAGAATGGCTCCCATTATTTTTGAGACTCCTCCTCATTCTCACTCTCCTTCTCCTCTAGCCATGGCCGGCCACTCTCTTGGTGGGGGCTGTCCAAATTTTGTGGTATGGGTTTTTGCTTCATTTGATGCTCCAAAAATCCCCAAGTCCCTCCACATTGTTCTTGTATCATCCCTCCACCAAATGGCACCTCCATGAACCCCAAATTAGACTTGAGCTCTTCTATACATTCTACAGCAAATCTTGGGCACGTCGACTAGCCAGCTTCGTGCCCGAGTTGCCTCGGCATTGAGGTGGGAGCCCGTAAAAGAAGTAGGCGATGTGGTGCACTTCCGGCGACGAGGAGGAGACGGGACATTCCGCAGGAGATCGGGACGACGACGAGAAGACCGGAGGACTCGGATCTGTCGGTATATCTCTCTTCCCCTTCTTGTAGATAGCTAGGACTAATTAATGGTTCGATCCGGGTATTAGTGTGCGGCGGTTTGCCAGTTCAAGTAAAATTTAAAGTTTTTCACCGCTTCCGCATTTGGCCGTCGGAATGACGGCCGGGGCGCCGCCGTGCACTTACAGTGGTATCAGAGCCTCGCCATTAACTTAGTCTAGCTTGGTTTAATGTGTTTGCATTTTCGATCGATCAAAAATCCCAAAACCGCATTTTTGCCCGCATCAGTTTTCTGTTGAAAATTTTTGGTGTCAAAAAATTTTTCAGGTTGCATAAAACTAATGTACTGGAAGATCTAAGAGTGCTGGAAAAATTCGAGACACTAATCTCTTCAGGGGAGCGCGGAACCGCGGCAAAACCCTACTTGTTGCCGCGGTTCCGCCGCAGTATGAAGGATTCAGTGGGTCGGGTTTTTACAGTGGGCTTCTGGGGTTAAAATTGGGGTTTTGGAATAATGACATTGGGCCCAGAATTTCTTGACCTGCTACAGTATTGCTTGGGGGCCCACTTGTTAAAGTTTGATTGATCGGATATTTAAACACATTATTTCACAGTATTTACATTATATCTGCGACCGTGAATGTCACTCGATCGGTAAATCCGGTCTAACTGCTATAGCCCGGTTAGACGGATTTGCGAACGTGACTTTCACGTTGATGTTCTGTTTTTGTTGTGTTGTTGCAGATCGGTCGTGGGGGATAGCCTGGATGCAATGCTAGTACTGTTGTGGTTGTATTATGTACATTTGATATTGCGGGGCGAGCGTCCGACATGTGGACTGCCGTCACTGCCTGATTGTATTATTATTTTGGGGCACGACCTGGTTGCGGTCGATGTACCCGTTGTATGTATATTTTACTTTCTGTACTAGGATTGCCCCGCGGAGGGGTGCACGGATAGCCGGGTTCTAGAGGGCAACAAGCCCGCATCTCATGGCATTGAGACGGAGGGGGCTTCACTCTAGAATTGGCGGGCTATTCGCCGCACTCGTAGGGGGTACAGGTTGACCCAGGAGGGGTGCCCAAGTTACCGGATTCCGTGAAGTGCTGGGTGGTCCATTCACGGTGCTGAAGGGGGCTGCCTCGCTTCAGGTTTTAGCGGGTGACTTGCCGCGCCCGTAGGGGTCTAGGATTGCATTGCGCAGGCTATCCACATGACCAGGGGAACGTCGGGTTTCAGTAGTGGCTCTATGAAACCCGGGGATCCCAGATATCTGTATTGTTTCTGTGATGCTGTTCATTCTCTGTGATGTTGCATTTTTATTCACGCCTTGAGCGAATATAATATATTGGTATATATATTAGTAGATATTGTATATGTTTTACATCCGCGCTAGTCCAGTCCCCGCTCTGTCGTTAGTTAGCTAACCTAACGGGTTATGACGGGACCCAGTGGCGAATGCGGATGGCATATACGTACATCAGTATATTTTCGTTCTTTTTGGTGTGATCAATTGATGGGACTGCGTTGATTCGGATCAATGCAAGTTAAAAACAAACCTAATCTGATGTTGTTGGAACACCTTTCAAAAAGCTGTTATTACAAGGACGTTCACTTTTGTTTTGCATCGCGGTATTCATTTAGAATATCCTGCTCCTCGGTCGACGAGGCAAGGGCCGAGATCCCTTCACCGGGAGTGACCCCTTGGAAAAAAAGTTTGCGTCAGGGCAATAACTTCACTATAGCCGATTACTTTTGCTTTGCACCGTGGTATTCAGTTGGAATATCCTGCACCTCATTCTACGGGGAAAGAGCCGAGATCCCTTCACCGGGAGTGACCTCTTTAGCAACAGTTTTCGTCACTATATTTTTAAAAGCTATCAGTTCCTTCAACGATATCAAGTTCTTTACGTTAAAGGTTTTTGCCAGAAACCATTCGTAGCCCTCCGTCGTTTCATATGGGTAGTCAATAGTATTCAAGCTGTGTTTGTTGGCCAAAGTCAAGGCACAGTGTTTGGTAGCTGTTGGTTATTCATATGCAGCATAGATAGATGCGTTGGTTTGAAACAGTCGTATAGTCTTGTTGGCCAAAGTCAAGGGCTTGTGCGGGTGGATTCGAATCAACCTGGAGAATGACGGGTAGAACTTGACATGTGACTTATGATTTGTTGGCCAAAGTCAAGGTCATAAGAGCATGGGGCAGAAATCACATCGGGAGTTTCAAAAGAACTGAAACTTGCCAGATATGCGCATACCTTCTGGAGTGTGATGATGTGAGCAGATTCCGTCACGTTATCATGCGATGAGAGTTGGATCCCGATTCCCACTGATGAGTTAGTTTACTCCTCGGGTGACCCCGACTAATTCTTCTTTCAGGTTTGGAGGAGAATTTGAGGTACAGTGGGAGGATTCCAGATTAGATAAATTGGTAACCATTCTGATCTAGGATAGAGTGCACGCTGAGTGTTTCTTTTCTCTCTCTCTTTGGCAGCGACCATTGACCCGACCCTAAGACTATGACTCAGAGACCAAGTTAACCGAACCTTCTTAAACACTGGCTTTTGGATTGTCAGAGTTGCGAACCTCATTGCCACTCCTACTTTTACCCTTTTCTCCAGGACACCCCGTATTACTACGAACGTCCACTTCCATTGGACAAAACCATCGTATGGTTAGATACGAACTCGAAGGAATTTATTCGAGGATGGTTTCAGGTTCTGGAGAAAACGGATAGGATTATTCAGTTGTCTTTTCCTTTTACCTTCTCTCAGGTTGCGAGTACTCCTTGGTTTAGGAGATAGTACACCTATTACGCAAATTGGATAGTCTTCTTCCAAACCTTAGGCTGGTGCCGACCGGTAGGGAATGAAGAAAACCAATTAGCCTAACGATGGTGTACAGAAGGTATTAAGTTAAGACAAAGCAAGGGATTAGTAAGAGGGCAAAGTAAATTGCAACAGATATTCACGACCATACCAGGTATTTCTTCGCCAATCCTAAAATCACCTTTGTATTTCTCCAGGACACTCCGTATCACTACGAAGATCCACAGTTTTTGGATACTCCATCGTATGGTTATATACGAACTCGAAAGGAACTTGTTCCAGTTCGGGGATGGATTCTGGTTCAGGAGAAATAGGAATAAGATTTATTCAGGTGTCTTTTATCTTCACCTTCTCTCGTATTGCGAGTGTTCCTAGGATTAGGACAGTACACCCATTATGCTTATTGGATAGTCTTCTTCCAAACCATAGGCTGGTGCCGAACGGTAGGGAAGGAAGAAAACCATTTGGCCTAAGGGGTGTGCAGAAGGTAATGACTAAAGACACATGAAGGGATTTGGAGAGGTGGCGAAGAACTGTACGGTTACAGTCGTGAATCTGGAAGAGGCATTACTAGGAATACCAGGATACCCCATCGAAACATTTCAATGTTTCAGTTTCACTGTGTAATATTAAAAGAAAACTGATTTCCCGATTAGATACTTACTCCAGGGTATGTATTTACCAGGATTGATTCTCACATCTGTATGGTGTTACAGATGATGAGTGGGAGTAGGTTATTGGGAATTGGGTGATCATCCTCATTATATCGGGATTCGTTGTAATCGGTGATATTTGAGGAAGTCACCTGGGTCGTTTGCCGGTCGGCAAATATTTGGTTTTGAATATCCGCTTTTATGCACCAATTTCAAATTGAAATATCTGTACGTCTATTTTCATAGAGTGAGATATACCTTTCTGAAATTATGTCTACGACATTTACCTATATCAGTGGATGGTTAGGTAAGGAGCATTAAACAGCGGTGTAATTCTTCTTAACCATAAGTACAGTTTTCAACTTACGACACACAGTGAATGAGTTATCAGACTCAAGGGACTTATACAGAGTATTGTATATTGTCCAGTGTCCATTAGGACAGAGGGATTGGTCCTCATACTATATTCTATTTACTTTTAACTTCTCTAGTTCTTTGACGTGTGTTTCGTAGAATCACAGGGTCTAAGTTTTGAGGAGTTATAGGTATTTGAATAGAGTAGAGAACCAGGTGTAGCAAGTATCGGGATTCTTCAAAGTGATCGAAGATATAGATACTTGTGTATGGTATTCAGTTGATAGTAATGATAAAGAGAAATTGCTTCTCTTTCAGGTTACTCATAATTGGAACCATTCCTAAGTTGAGTAACGCTGATCAGGCCTCCTTCCATTTAGTTGACATGCACTGGAGACAGTTGCATGATTTGAATCTGGTTCAATTAAATCAGTGCCTCTGTTTCTATATTGGATATAGAACAGTTCATATCTTAACGATGTAAAGGTACGGGGAGTTGTCCGGTTTATGCTTAAAACCAGATACTGGACAACTCAAGGCACGTTTCTGTAATGGCTGTTTGTGGGTTGACCCAGGCTATGACGCGGGCTGACTTTCTACCATCTGGATGAACAATAGCAATATTGTTCTAGACTCGCCACAGTTTTATTAAAAATGGATTTTTTCAGAAAACAGTAGTGGGAGTATGGTAGAACTGGAAATGATTCCAGAACCACAAACGATTACTGAAGATTTGACAGGAACCTAAAGATTCAATCTGGATTGACATTCCATTGGCCACTCCGCAGATATGGTGGGTAACCTCAGGCACCCGAGAGGTACTCCGGTAGCCTCAAGGACGGTGGCAGGGAGGTTCTAGTTTACCCACACTTGCCATTGCTGTTGTTCCAGGTTGCGAGACCCGGCGGGAGGATGAGTATAGCGTCGTTCTAAACTAGTTTTAGAAGTGTACGTGTATATGACTCTGCCAGAGGGTTGTCGTAGTCAGTGGGAGCAGCGGAAGCATTGGTGGACAGGTAGCTTATGTCTATTTATAGACTAAAGCAGATGTAGCGGAGATAGATCATCTATTTCTGACGTGACAGTCGTAGGTTTGACTTCATCAGAATAGGGGATGGATCTGTTGAGAAGGTAGTAGGGTGTGATATCCTGGTATTTGGATGACATACACAGGGTAGGAAAAGAAACTCCTAAACTACAATCGGTTATACTTTGGTCGTCACACAGTGGTTTCTCCACAAAGGAAATGGATTTTATATCAGACATACTGGTTACTAGATCTATGGTTCTAGATCTAGATTTGGGTAGTCTCCCAATCTGAGTACTTAGACAGCATTCTAAGGGTATTTAGAATGGATGACTCCTGGCACGGTAGTGTACCTGCAGGTAATAGAGTCACCCTCTCTAAAGGTGTCTTACAGACTAAAGGGGAGAGGGATGTGCATGATTGGCAGATCACTTGCTTAGGCAATTGAGTCAATCATGAGATGTCAAGTACCACACCAGATGTTGTTCTTGAACTAGATGCAATAAGTTGACATTGATCCAATCCTGGAGAAACAGTCGGAAGCAGTTTTAGAACATAAGTAGATGTTCTAGGGATATGATAACGACAGCCTCATTCGGGAGACAGTTATCATTCCAGGCTTCCAAGGTGACCTGGACGACAAGGAGGTTGTCAGAGTTATAGTTTCCCTTCTGATGAGGGGCAGTATTTTGGACAGGTGGTCCAAGGCAATACTGAGGGAGGCATGGCGCTGGATACTGATTAAGTTCAGTTAACGATACAGTCTAAGAAGTTTGGATTTGGAGTTCATTTATGAGCTATGTCCCATCAGACATCCAGACACATTCTAAGACAGGTATTGCTCATTTCGGGAGATGGGTTTCTCCGCGAACTTGAGATGTAGAGAGACATAGAAAGAAACAACTAAGCGGATCCACTCACTGAGGCTATTCCTCGAACGCAATAGTTTCGCAAACGAGCTTTGTGGGACTGACTAGTAGAGGAGTTGGGTGTTCGGTATCACACGGGCTGTGAGTATGCGACATCGCAATAATTAGCCTTGAGTGCAAGTGGGAGATTGTTGGAGATAGTGCCCTCACAGTCAATTATTAGGTCACAGGTACGTGATTGCAATGATTGATGGAGGACCTATCCCGGTAGGACAGTCTTACTCGGGATGATAGTATGCTATCTGGTTTACCTTTATCATCGTGTACTGTTTTAAGTGACCTGACACGTCGCTATTACACGTTGATAGAGCCCCTAGGATTCTTGCTTGACCACCAGCAGTATGAGGGCGATCATATAAGTGGGAGCTCGTGGTCTATAAGCATATCCTTAAAAGGTCCCTAGTCGTGAGAGTTTCGAGACAGGGCATCGATTCTCCAGAGTAGACTAGTGTATACAGTCGAGACCCCGACGAGGGGCGGTGGCCGGTCTCACAAGCCATTGGTGTCAGTTAGATCACCTAAGATGTATACAGGTGCTCATTAGGTTATGAGTACACCGGACAGGACTCGCCGGGAACATGCTAGTTGGTCATATACCAGACGTCAGATGGCAGTTCCCTGGTGACATGTGTACAGGTTAGTTCATCGACTTGGGGATCGTCATTTGTCTCGTGTGAGTTCCTACTGTACTTTGATTACTACCCTACCACGGCTCAAAGGAGTCGTGCAAACAGGTTTTAGTTGGGTATAGTCCCGAGCCACATGGAGGCAGTGAGCGTATCTTCAGGGGTTCGTCTCTTCCGGTATTGGGGGTGAGGTCGTGCTGTGTCTAGGAGAGCCATTACACGAAGCCCTCGGCCGAGGCAAGGAGATTTACTGGTAGGTATTCCAGTAGTATCTCAGGATGTTCTGGGCTACACTCCGACACGACTTGTACCGCTTTTGGGGGTCTGACTTTTACCAACCCCCTAGGCCCGCCATGCGATGCTCATAGACGAACGGACCGGACTGTACGGATATTGTCACTGACAGGCTCAGTAGGGTTGTCAGGCTGAGTTCGCTCACAGACGTCCCTTTTAGTCAATACCTGGTAGCCCGTTACGTATTGGCTTATACCTCTGACGTGCTAGTGGTTAAATCCACAACCAAGGTGTTGACGGGTCTTTAGAGTCCCCCACATTCTGTTACTCAGCTTTCGGGCGAAAGGTTGTAGAGGCCGTATGGAGATATGGCAAGGTCCGATCAGATACGTGCGGTATTGCACGGATCAGGATCGGACAGTTTGTACTACAGGCCGTATGGTTATATGGCAGGGTTCGATCAGGTACGTGCGGTATTGCACGGATCAGGATCGAACAGACATTACTAGCCGGTTTTGGTATAAGCCGGATCCTAGTAAAGTACAGTGTAGATTTTGTCTCTTTGCATTTGTATTTCGGTCGGAATACAAATGCGGGTGTGTATGCACAGTATCGGGGTTTTCCTGTAATTTATTACGGGACCAGTTTTCTGGAGTTGCCAGTTTGCTTTCCGTTTCGGCCAATTTTCTTTGTATCGTTCATTGGCCGAAAATTGGTGGAGGAGGGCTTATTTGCATTGTTGTAAATAAGTATTTATGGAGGGGGTCTTTGCATATTATCATGTCATGATACTTGTCCCATCATTTGACTTCATAAACTCATGATTGCTTGACTTTCTTTATCATCATGGTTTTGATGATGGTTGTTGATGATGAGAGATGGTTGTTAGTTGAGTGTTGGTTTTGCTTTGTTATCATTATCATTGGTTCCATATGATAACCATTCCTCTCTCTCTCTCTTGGATGAGAGATGAGAATGGCTCCCATTATTTTTGAGACTCCTCCTCATTCTCACTCTCCTTCTCCTCTAGCCATGGCCGGCCACTCTCTTGGTGGGGGCTGTCCAAATTTTGTGGTATGGGTTTTTGCTTCATTTGATGCTCCAAAAATCCCCAAGTCCCTCCACATTGTTCTTGTATCATCCCTCCACCAAAATGGCACCTCCATGAACCCCAAATTAGACTTGAGCTCTTCTATACATTCTACAGCAAATCTTGGGCACGTCGACTAGCCAGCTTCGTGCCCGAGTTGCCTCGGCATTGAGGTGGGAGCCCGTAAAAGAAGTAGGCGATGTGGTGCACTTCCGGCGACGAGGAGGAGACGGGACATTCCGCAGGAGATCGGGACGACGACGAGAAGACCGGAGGACTCGGATCTGTCGGTATATCTCTCTTCCCCTTCTTGTAGATAGCTAGGACTAATTAATGGTTCGATCCGGGTATTAGTGCGCGGCGGTTTGCCAGTTCAAGTAAAATTTAAAGTTTTTCACCGCTTCCGCATTTGGCAGTCGGAATGACGGCCGGGGCGCCGCCGTGCACTTACAAGCCTCACTCCATAGCCCCGACCAAGTGATTGTAGGAGAACCCCGTCGCTGAAAGCATCCGTTCGGGTGCTCGCGGCAGCGGTGTTCCGCCTTGGTGCACTTCGTCGGCGGCATCGGGGGTGCAGCCGTCTACTGAAGTTTGCGACGAGCATTCGATCAGGATGTCGGGAATCTTGTTGAATTGCCCGACTTGATATTGAAAAGAGTTTTCGATAATGAGACTAAAATGCGGGGTTTATAATTGTTAGGCATGCGATGTCTAAATGTTTCATTTGATTAGGCATGCGATGTCTAAAGAGGTTGCGGATTGCAAATGTTGTAGTTTTACACTTTCTTTTCTGTGACCGTAAGTGTAATATGTGATATCGCCGGTTTCGTTGCTATATTTCAACGACAATTGGGATGCGCATATTTACTTACGTTGATGACATGTGATGTTATGTGTTGCTGGATATGTTATATTGGATCGTCGTGTTTGAATAGCCGGGGGGGTTTTCTGTGAGAAGAGTGTTTTTCATTTTCATTCATGTAAAAACTTATATATAATATTCTTTTATTGGGGCATTTCCAGGTTGCGGAAGATGTCACCTTTTGTATATTATTTACTTTTCCGCACTAGGATAGACCCAAGGAGGAGAGCACAAGTAACCGGGTTCTAGGGTCCAGTGGGAGACCAACTCGAGGAGTCGAGTCTGGGTCTCCTAACTCTAGAATTGGTATGGTTGCTTGCCGCTTTCGTAGGGGTCTAGGGGTGTGGGATTGGCTATTCATCACGACCGTGAAATCCGTGTTTTATACTGGCTCGTATTGAAAACACGGACGTCCTAGTATATCCAATATTTCATATGTTTCTTCTGCTGCAATATCTGTGATGTGATCATGTGATATGTTCTGTGATAAATAATGTATATAGTATATATGATATATTATATAGACGTTACTTATGATTTACACCCGCGCTAGCCCTGCCTCGCTCTGCCGTTAGTCACCTAACCTAACGGTGCAGACGGGACATCGAGGCGAACACGGATGGCATAAGTGTACGTCGTATTTATCTGTGATGTTTAGGGTACTTAAATGATGGGACTTCATTAATATGATTAATGAAAGTAAAAGAAACCTAAAGATGTTGTAGAATCGAATTTCAAAAATAAAACAGGTAGCTACAGTTCTTGCTATGCACAGCGGCATATATGATATATCCTGCACCTTATTCGATGAGGAAAGGGCCGACGATCCCTTCACCGGGAGTGACCCCTTTAGCAATAACTGGCAGATGCTACAACCCACGGTTTGTCTTTTGATTGCTTCTATAGTTTCTGCTTTGCACAGTGATATATATGATATATCCCGCACCTCATTCGACGAGGAAAGGGCCGACGATCCCTTCACCGGGAGTGACTCCTTTAGCAAAACTAGAAAAGCCTAAAAAACACTCCATTTTAAAATCATTTGATTCTACAACGCTATCAAGTTCATTACGCAATAGGTTTTCAGAAAAACCTGTCGTAGCCCTCCGTCATTTCAGATAAGTCCTACTTTGTATTCGTGCTACGTTTGTTGGCCTGCGTCAAGGCGTAGTGTACGGTAGCTAACTAGTATTTATCTGTTTATGCATATGATGAAGATTGGATTAGGGTAGTCGTGCGACTTTGTTGGCCTGCGTCAAGGGTCGTGCGGGTGGGTTTAATTCAATCAAGAAATGACGGGTTGAACTTGACTAGCGGACTATGGTTTGTTGGCCTGCGTCAAGGTCATAGGACGCTAGGGGTAAAATATTATCGGGAATTTCAAGTGTCGAAATTTGCAATGAGATTGCATACCTTCTATGAGATAGTTGGATCCCGATACCCGCTTCGAGTAAGAGTTACTCCTGGGAGAGTTTTATACATTACAATTAGCCGATCAAGTAGGTGTCTAGAAAGGTGTTAATGAGGTTACGCCTCTGGGAAAATGAGGTTTACATTAATTAGGTTCGTGCGAAAGCACGGGGGACCTCCCTCAAAGTACCGACACTTGCCTGGATGAAAGATTGGCGAACTTGTAGTGTGTAATTAATCCCGGCTAGTCTTTCCTTTTAAGGTTTGAAGGAAGATTTAATAAAAACAGTGGGAGCCATCCTGATTAGATAAAATAATAACCAATCTATTCTTGCAAGAGCGCACGCTGAGTGTTTTCTTCTCTCTCTCTCTAGGTAGCGACCATATCATGCCTTAATCAAGATAATAATACGGAATATTGACCGAACCCGCTTGTTATACTGAGCTGGGGAACGTTGGTCCCGCTCCAACTTATAATTGTTATAAGACAGAGCAGGAAATTGGGGAATACCAGAATTCCTATGCCGCCCAAACGAAGAAAGTGCATATGATGCATTTCCTTCGGGTGTGTTCATTACAAAGAACTGTTTCTCTGTATCCTCTACGTCCTGGGTATTAGATACCGGATCAGGATCCCAGATATGTAATCTGATACATAGGGCTATAGAAAGGTAGAGAACTGAGAACGGGTGATAAGTTTCATGAGACAGAAAACGGTGCAAGTGTCTCAGCCAAGTCTGTTGGTCACTGTCACCCTGTATTCCAAATACATTAATTCTGAACGAATGTTATTAGATACCGAACCTGATATACAAAATCATATCAGTCTCTTTATTAGTAAAGAAATGATAAAATTTTGTATTGTTGGATAATGTTTTGAACATTTCCGATATCAAAAGTTATTGGTTCAGGCACGTTATCTAAAAGCATTGATGTTCTAAAACAAACTACAGTTCTTAGTATACGGAACACACACAAGAGGAAGAGTTCAGAAATGAACGAATCCTTCTTGAGGTATTGTAGACTGGGTCATATCAATGCGACCCGACTAGCTGAAGTTACATATAAATGCATATTTAAATTAGTTTGAATTTACATCTTGTGAAACTTGCCAGTCATGTCACAGAGATAAGATGACCACAGCTCTGTTTATTGGAAACAGATAAAGAGTTAGTGAACTCTTGGTATGATACATGTTGATGTATGAAGGTCCCCTGTCTACACATGCCAAGACCAGTTTTTTGTACTTCATTACATTCTCTGATGATATCTCAAGATTCAGTCATATGTTCTTGTTGAAACACAAGTCCGAATCTTTTGAGATATTCATAGAATATAAGTTAGAAGTAGAGAACCAAATCTGGGTATAAGTATTATGTCCTTTGATGTGATCAGGGAGGAGAATACTTGAGCATAGAATTCCTGGAATATTCTAAAGGAGAATGAGATTCTCTCTCAGCATTACTCCTCCATATACACCATAGCACGTCGGTGTATCGGGGCGGAGCAATTGCACCCTATTCGATATGGTGCGCTCTATGATGAGTACTACTGAGTTACCTGTTTCCTTTTGGGGGTAATGCACTTGAGAAGCTGCATACCTATTGAATTAGGTTCGAATCAGATCACAGCCTACCACTTCATATTTGATATGATAAGGGAAGAGCCTATCTCCTAAGTCAGTTAAGATTTGGGGTTGTACGGGCTATGTCTAAAAGCATAATCCGGGCAAGCTCGAGACAAGGTCTGTAATGTAGAACTGGAAAGGTTCCAGCTATACAAACTACAGCAGATGATTTGATAGAACCAAAGGATTCAATTGTTACCAACGAACCTCAGCCTCTCCGCCGATCTAGTAGGGTTCCTCACCCACCTGAGAGATACTTCGGTTTCTCTATGACAGTGGGAGCGAGGATTGCATCATGAGATGATGACCCAACTAGTTTCAAGCTGGCCATCAAGAGTAAGACTCTATAAGAATGGCTGGATGCTTAGTGATCTGAGATGGAATCCTTATACACCAACAAAGTATGGACTTTGGTTGCTATATCTGAAGGGTTAAATCCCCATCAGGAGCAAGTATATTTTGAGAAGATTACTTAGTGTAGATGGAAAGGTTGAGACTTTCAAAGCTAGACTTGTTAAAGGTTTTCGTCATCGACCAGGCGTGGATAATGATGAAACCTATTCCAGTGGCTATGCTTAAGTCCATCCGGATTCTACTTGCCACGGCTACATACCATGACTACGATATCTGACGGTTGGGTGTCATGACTGCTCTTCTAAATGATATTTTAGAAGAGAAAGTCTATAAGTACACAGTCAGAGGGCTTCGTAGACAGTGGGAGCAGCGGAAACGTGTACAAGATGCTTTATAGGATAAAGCAGGCATCGCGGAATTGGAACGTCTGTTTTGATGTATTAGTCAAAGAGTTTGACATCATCAAAATGGTAGATGAACCTTGTATAAACAAAAGGGTAGTAGGGAGTATGGTGGTGATCCTCGTAGAGTACGTGGATGACATACTCTTGATAAGAAAGGAGTTTCCTGTGCTACGATCGGTCAATCTCCGCTTATCACAATGATTCTCCATATAGGATCAAAGTGATACCTCCTAAATCCTGGGTTTTGGACCTATAAGATAGATCTAATTGGATGTTGGGATTCTCACTAGTTGTAGTGAGATGGTATCAATCGATCCTGGGGAGAATCACTGGAAATGTTCCAGGGTTATAAAGACGACTGAATGTCAGTCACAGGCATTGTATTTACCCTCAGTAAAGGGACGGTATGTTGGAAGAGTTCCAAGCTAGATACCGTGGCATACTAGACGATAAAGGCTAGATACATCGCTACTTAAGAAGCAACCAAAGAGCCAGTCTGGGTGTATATTAGTTCATGAGATGAACTTCGTTCCTCCCATTGTGTGACAATGGAGTTGTGGCTTATGCCAAGGAACGCCTGTCCCATCAGTGATCCAGACATATTCTGAGGCAGTGTCACCTGATCATGGAGATGGTTGATCTCCAAGGGATCGAGGTTAGGAGAGTAGACTCAGAGGACAACACGGCGGATCCACTCACAAAGGCCTTTTCCCAGAGAGAGACTATTAAGGGATGGTTGAGTATGAGATACTACAACCACTGCTATCAGATGGCCCTAGTGCAAGTGGGAGATTGTTAGTTATATGTATGCCCTAGAGGCCATTAATATACATAGGATGTATATTGTAGTGGATGCTTGGACATATATCGGGAGGACTTTCTTGCTCGACATGATAGTATGCTATCTGGTTGCACTTTACCTTAACGTGTACACTGATTGTCTCTCTGTTACATGTTGGTAAAGCCCTTAGGACGAGTACTTGACTACCTGGACTATGATGCGGATCATACTAGTGGAGACATGGTAGTCCATAAGTACATCGTTCAAGGTCCCTAGTCGTGGGTGTATCGAGACGGGGCATCGATATACCAGAGTAGACTAGCGTATACCTTCTCGACCCATACAGATGGGCGATGGATGATCCCATATCCATTGGTGTTTGACATCAAAGATTATATACGGGTGCTCAGTAGAGACTGGGTACACTGGACGGACTCGCCGAGAACTCCCAGATGGTATTATACCTTACGTCAGATGGCAGTTCTCTGGTGACACTGGTACATAGTAGTCTGTTGACCCGAGATCGTCATAGTCTTGTGTGATTCCCACTGTGCTTTGATTTCCACCTTACCACGTCCAAGAGGGCGTGCAAAACGGTGGTTTTTGGGTAAAATCCCGAATCACATGGAGGCAATGAGCGATAGGAGGGGATTCGTCTCTCCCGGTATAAGGAGTTGATGTTGCGCCGTGTTCGATTGGTTATAACCGGAAATCCCTGGCCAGGGTTGCTGAGATTTACTGGTAAGTGTTACCAGTAGTTTCTCGAACTGTTATAGACCTCATATCAACACGAATTATCAAGCTATTGGGGTCTGACGTTTACCACCCCTAGGCGAGATATGCGACATATCAGACGAACAGACTGGACTGTACGGTAAGTGTTACTGGTTGGATTCACAGGAGTGTGAGCGGGCTTGCTCGTTGATCTTCTGATCGCTCAATACCCGGGTGGCCGTTACGTTTAGCAGACCGCTTGCGGCTTGTGGGTGTTTGATATTATCATCACCTACTGCCGGCGTATTGACGAGTCTTTAGAGTCTTACACAGAGGTTTCCTGGCTCAAGCGAAACGAAATAGGAGCGCATATGAGATATGTTCGGGACCGAGAATAATGCGTGTATGTGATACCGTAATCTATTCTCGCGATGAATGTATCGATTGGTTGTATGCGATATAACCTAGTTATCGAATCGTGGATTGATTCGATAAGTCGATACATTGGATATTAGTCGGTCATATGCGATATGACCGGATCGTTAAATCAAGTGTTGATTTAATGATTTAATGTTTAATTATATATTTGATATATTACTTTACATTAACTGATATTGGTTCTCTTAAAATGGATTTTCTCACTTGATGTGCACATTGTATATGTGATATATTTTTGTGCAGTTGATTGTATCATGTTTGATAATACATGCAAACTTGGGTGTATGTTTGACTTAAACCATGTTTAGTAAATGGTTAGGGTTTCTTTTGACTTATTTATTTATTCATTTATTTTTGGCAAAAATAGAAATGGTGGCTTTCTTTGTTGTTATGCTTGAAGCTTCATGAAGCTTTTCTAGCATCCTTGAAAAGTCTACCATTTTTGTTTTGTCCTTAACCCTAACCCTTTAACTAAACCCTAGTTTATTCTCTACATGAGTAAACTTCACCCATGGTTGTATTATGATAAGTATTCACTTGAATTATTATTTGGAAGATAATTGATTTTTCATTCTCTTCTTCTTCTTCATGGAGAAAAAGAAAACCATTCTTGAAAAATCTTAAGTGATGAAATCAAGTGAGAAATCCAAATCCAAAGTGAACCCAGTTCCTATTTCTTCATCCTCTACCACTTTCCATGTTGTATTGGGTGTTTTCTTCACAAGTTTCATGACTTAGTGAAGGTGGAGCTTGAGTTTGAGTTGCCTCGACGTAGATCATCTTCGGCATCGAAGTCAACGACCTAGCCCGATCATTTCTCCGACGAAACCATCGCTATGGTCCGGGATTGTGGTGATCGCAGCGAAGGGACGTCAACACGGATCTTAGGAAGTGGAGGACCGGATCTGCAAAGGTTGTATTTCCATTCACTTAGTAGTTAAGTTGTTAACTAGTTGTAGTTTCGCCTTATACTCTAGTAACGATCTAGCATTAGGGTTTCTCGGCACAAGAAAATTTTGATTTTTTCATGGTTGATGCCTTGTGTGACCTCATTAGTGTGCCTAGGAACCCTACATGGGTATCAAGCAGATCCTGAAGAGAATCACTGGACAGCTGTGAAGAACAATCTCAAGTACTTGAGAAGGACTAAAGAGATGTTCTTGGTGTATGGTAATGGAGAACTCCAGGTAGAGTCCTTTACCGATTCGAGCTTCCAAAGTGATAAGAACGACTCTAAGTCGCACTCGGGTTTTGTCTTTGCCCTAAATGGAGGAGCGGTGTGTTGGAAGAGTTCCAAACAGGAAACCATGGCAGACTCGACGATGGAGGCTGAATACATCGCTGCCAACGATGCTGCTAATAAGCTTGTCTGGATAAAAAAGTTCATCACTGAACTTGGTGTGGTTCCGTCCATTGAGCATCCAATACCTCTGTATTGTGATAACAATGGAGCTGCGGCTTTGGCTAAGGAACCCAGGTCACATGAAGACTGTATTTGGGAACCACACTAGGAGTTCAGAAGTCCAGACATATTCTGAGGCGGTATCACCTGATCCGGGAGATAATTGATCGCCGCGAGATCGAGGTCAGGAGAGTTGATACGAAGGACAACACTGCGGATCTACACACAAAGGCCATTCCTCAAATACAATTTGAGATACTCTTCGGGATGTTGGGTATGAGATACTACAACAGCTGGCCTCAGTACAAGTGGGAGATTGTTAGTTATGTATATGCCCTAGAGGCCATTGTTGTACATGTGATGTATATTATAATGGATGCTTGGATATATTTAGAGAGGACTTTCTTGCTCAATATGATAGTATGCTATCTGGTTTCACTTCATCTTAACGTGTTAACAAATACTGTTTTGTGATCACATGTTGATAAAGCCCTTAGGATATGTACTCGACTACTAAAACTATGATAAGATCATACTAGTGGGGCCAGGGTAGTCCATGAGTACATTCTATAACTGTTCCTAGTCGAGGGTGTATCGAGACAGGGCATCGATACTCCAGAGTAGACTAGCGTACACGCATCTTGACCCATATGATAGGCGATGGATGATCCCATATCTATTGGTGTTGGACATCAAAGATGGTGTACGGGTGCTCAGTGGAGACTGGGTACACTGAACGGACTCGCCGACAACTCCTGGATGGTATTATACCTATCGTCAGATAGCAGTTCTCCGGTGACACTAGTACAGGTTAGTCTGTAGACCAGAGATCGTCATAAAGTCTTGTGTGATTCCCACTGTGCTTTGATTTCCACCTTACCATGTCCAAAAGGGCATGCAAAACGGTGTCTTTTAGGTATAGTCCCGAATCATATGGAGGCAATAAGCGATAGGAGGGGTTTCGTCTCTCACGGTATAGGGAGTTGATGTTGTGCTGTGTTCGATTTGCTATAACTGGAAGTCCCTGGCCAGCGCTGATATGGAGATTTACTGGTAAGTGTTATCAGTAGTTTCTCAACCCGTTATGAGCCTTGCATCGACACGACTTATCGGTTACTGGGGTCTTACGTTTACCACCCCTAATCTAGATATGCAACATATCAGACGAAGAGACCGGACTATATGGTAGTGTTACTGATTGGATTCACCGGAGAATGTACATGCTTGCTTGTTGATCTTCTGATCGCTTAATACCGGGGTGGCTGTTACGTTTAGTTGACCGCTTGCAGCTTGTGGGTGTATGATATGATCATCACCTACTGCCGGCGTATTGATGATTCTTTAGAGTCCTACACAGAGTTTTCCTGGCTCAGGCAAAACAAAGTAGGAGCACATATGTGATATGTACGGGACTGAGAATAATACGATAGGAGATATCGTATTATATTCTCGGGATATGAGATATTGGCCGGGTATATATGATATAGCCGGGTCATCGGATCAAGTGTTGATTCGATGAATTGGTACATGATATATTAGTCGGTTATATGCAATATAGCCGGATTGTCGGATCAAGAGTTGATTTGATAATTTAATGTATAATTATATATATGATATATTACATTATGTTAACTAATATAAGCTCGCTTTATTGATTCATTTTCTCACTGGATAATACATTGATGTATATGCGATATATGTTAATTGTATTATTTTCTTTTGTTACAAAATATATTGTATATGTGATATATAATATTGTAACAAGTTAGGGTTACAAATGCAACATGGTTGTTAAGTTTAAACAAAGTTAGGTTTTGGATTTGGGTTAGCTTTTTCATGAAGTTTCATGAAGCTTTCCTTTTGTCATTTTGCTTTGATATTTTGTGTAGATATTTGTTAACCCAACCCAAACCCTTAACTCTAGTTTATTCTCTACATGAGTTAAAGCCTTCATTTTATTAACTCATGGTTGAAATTGTAACCAAAACAATAATTCATTATTCATCACAAAAGCTTTCTTCTTCTTCTTCCTCCTTGAAAAAGCTTTTTAGCTTTTTGTGTTGTGATGATTAAAAGTGAGAAATTGAAAACAAAAGAGAGCAAAATTCCTACTTCATCATCCTCATCTACTCTAGCCACTTAGATTAGGATGTTCACTTCACTAATACGTGATTAGAGAAGTGAGAGCTTGAGTTTGAGATTCTTCAAGATAGATCATCTTCGAAAAGGAAGACTTCTAGCAAGCATGAATCATTCAACTTGTGGAGCCTCTCTAAAGTCCGGAAGTTCATGGATCGTGGCGAAGGGAGTACTACTCGGAGCTTATGAAGCGAAGAAACGGACTACAAATGTTGTAATCCCTCTCTCTTAGTTGTAAAGTTGTTTACATGCATGTTAACCCTAATTCTCTAGTTAAGATCTTAGTAAGTGTTTGTTTAGCACCCCAAACAATTTAAAGTAGCATGATTGATGCTTTCTGAAACCATCACAAGGTGCTATGCTAACCCTACAAAACCTACCTATAGCAAAAGTCATCACAGCCAATCGTACCGGTATCCGCTGAAATAGTTACAAGAAGACGCTCGGCCGCGACTACTCTGAGGGTCAAACATGCAAAACACTGTGGCACAACGAGGGTGAGTTGCCAACTCGTGAATAGTAAATAACATCATACTGTAATCGCAAGTATGCACGAACATCGATAATCTATCACATGTAATCTTATAGCATAAGTATGACAATATGGATATGCAACAATCATGATCAAGGTTCACCACCAGGGTACTACATCTATATGAATCAAATGCATATCAAATAAATACTGAGTGTGGGATAAATAATAATTCTCATTCATAAATCATCTGCATGGAAATACCCCGGTGTTCATCAACGACACCCCAAATCCTAAAATCCTCAAGCGCCATCACCAGGACCGACCCTCATATCCGTACATCTCATAGAACATGAGTGTCCAACATCGACACTCGAAACATCATGAAATACTCGTGTCCAACATCGACACGCAAATCCACATATCATGGGCTCCATATGCCCGGATCGGCCCGCAGGCTCCGGCAGTATGAATCAGCCCATATCCATCTTACGACTCCGGTCGATATCCACCGGATAACCGCCGAGTCTAAAACTATCACCGGTAGGTAGTAGTCATCCTGCCATGCTCATCGGCTAATCCATCGACATACCTTTCTTGCCCCGGGGTACCATACCGGGTCCACCATGAACCCGCAACACGGCTTCATCCAGTCCTCGCATTGGTTTCTAACACAAGTCTCAGAACCGAGAACACTCATGGTGGACGCATCAAAATATCATAACAAGAGAAGTCGGGTTTTCAAAATAATACATGTTTCTTGAAATATCCCCACGGTTCTCAAATCCAGAAAATAACATGAAATCCATATCTCAATGCATAAATATATGTAACATGATGTATGCATCATAGAACAGTAATCTGGGCATATCAAGGGAAAACCGCTATTTAAATGCATCAAGTTATTAAATATATCACGCAGTTCGCAATTTATCCAAAATCCAATGCAACATCATATAAAGGTGAACATGTAGCTACAGCAAGGTATATGTGTAAGCATATATGTATGCATGCAAACTATATTTCATATGCGCAATCGCACAAGAATCAATGCCTCAATGTCACTAATCAATACAATATCACACATGTATATATGTTGTGCGTTATGGTAATTACCGACGGTGTGTGTGTAGCATATAATTAGTGCTCGTGCGACATATGTAAGTCCATGTTACTCACCCCGGTAGTTTGCGGGGAGGCGGAATATGTAAAAATCAAAATTTTCTTTACTAAGTAACAGGATTTAGCCATAAGGATCTTTGCTAAACATTAACTAACAAACTAACTTAGGGTTTTAACTACTAGGTTAGATGGTTATACCTAAATCTTGAACTCCTTCTTCTCCTTGTTGTGAGCTCCTTGGAATGATGTGGATGGATCCTCCTCACTGGCTTCTCTATATCATAGAAGATCCACCCGAAGGCCTCTACCTTGAGCTCCAACCTCTATCTTGAAGTAACTAAGGTGCTTGGTGTGGTAGACTAAGAACCCTAGAGTGAGTAGAGATGTGTTTTGGTGGTATGGTCTCAAAAGCTCATGATCTTCAACTCATGAAACACTTGAGCTTTGAGAGAGGAAGAGGAGAGAGCAACCATGAGAGAGAATGTGTCATGATAAAATGAAGGGTTTGCTCTCATATGAAGGAAAAGAATAATAAAAATTTTAATTAGGATAATTGTCATGGTTGATGTTGATTTGACCATTATCATATCACAATTAATGCTAAGCAAAATATCTCATACTCAACAAAAAAATATCTAAGTCAACAAAAGTCAACAAGTCAAATGGTCAATCCAATTTACCATGACACAATTATCTCTAATTAAAACTTATTAATAAATTTCCTCCATCTTATTATGGTTTAAATCAAGTCAATGGTCAAAACCCAAATGAGGCTTCTCCTTCTCTGCCTCTGCCAACTATATATACATACCCGCATCCGTGTTCCGAGGAACACGAATACAATGAGACTGAACCAATCCAAAACCAAATACTAGGATCTGGCTTAAACCAAAACCCACCAGTATCAATTTCCCGAACACCAAACACGCACAGGTGCGCGTATGTGAACGGACCCTGTCGTAAAACCATACGACCTCTACTACGTTTCGCCCAAAGGTGAACAACCCTCTGTGTGGGACTCTAAAGACTCGACACTACGATGGCAGTGGGTTTAACCACATGCCACAAGCGGTACTAGCTGTACGTAACGGTCCCAGGTAGATGTCGATAAGAAGACCGATGAGGTGAACCCATCCGAACTCCTACTGAGCCTGAATGTGACAATCTCCATACAGTCCGGTCTGTTCGTCTAAGAGTATCGCATATCGGGCCTAGGGGCGGTAAACGTCAGTCCCCTAATAGCAGTATAAGTCATGTCAGAGTATTGTCCAAAACACCTGAGAAACTACTGGAGTACCTACCAGTAAATCTCGCTTTCCCTGGACAGGGACTTTGTGTAATGGCTCTCCAAACATAGCGCAATATCAACCCCCAATACCAGGAGAGACGGATCCTATCTAACCGCTACTGCCTCCAAGTGTTTCGGGACTGCACCCAACTACTATCTGTTTGCACGACTCAATAGAGCCGTGGTAGGGTAGTAATCTATGAACAGAAGGAACACACTTGAGGCGAAGCGGCAGTTTCAAGTCAACGGACTAAGCTGTACTCATGTCACCTGGGAACTGCTAACTGACGATAGGTATAGTACCAACCAACAGTTCCCAACGAGTCTTGTCCAGTGTACTCATAACCTAACAAGCACCTACAACCTATCTCCGGTACGACATACTAATGGCTATGGGACAGACCATCTCCCCAGCTGGGACGATAAGCGTACACACCAGTCTACTCTGGAGTATCGATGCTCTGTCTTGATAATCCTACGACTATGGACCTATATAAGGATGTGCTTGTAGACTACCCAATCCCCACAAGTGTGACTGCCATCATAACATTGGTAGTCAAGCAAAGATCCTAAAGGCTCTATCAATATGTATTAGCGATATGTTAAAAGAAACATATACACATATTAAGATAGATACAAACCACGTAGCATACTACTATATCGAGCAAGACTGTCATAAATCCATGTATATATCCCAAGAATCCAAAATGTAATATACAAACTAGTACTATACAATAATGGCCTCTAGGGCATATCAAACTAACAATCTCCCACTTGCACTAAGGCCATGTGCTGGCATATCGTTGACCTATCATCTCGAATAGCCTCTCGAACAGCGTCTGAGGATTGGCCTTTGTGAATGGATGTGCAATGTTATCTTCTGTAGCAACCCTTCGAATCTCGATCTCCCGGCGATCCACGATCTCCCTGATCAGGTGATACTGCCTCAAGATGTGTCTGGACTTCTGATGGGACCTGCGTTCCTTTGCTAAAGCTATAGCCCCATTGTTGTCACAATACAGAGGTATTGGATCAATGATGGATGGAACCACCAGAAGTTTTGTTAAGAACTTCCTGATCCAGACTGCTTCTTTTGCGGCATCAGAAGCTGCGATATACTTCGCTTTCATCGTCGAGTTAGCAACGGTTTCCTGTTTGGAACTCTTCCAATAGACCGCACATCCATTGAGGGTAAAGACATAACCCGACATGGATTTGGAGTCATACTTGTCACTCTGGAAGCTGGAGTCAGCAAAGGCCTCGATCTGGTGGTCTTTTCCACCGTAAACCAAGAACATATCTTTAGTCCTTCTCAGATACTTGAGAATGTTCTTTACTGCTATCCAGTATTTCTCCCCATGGTTTGAATGATACCTGCTTACTACACTCAGTTTATAAGCTATATCTGGTCTGGTACACAATATCGCATACATTATAGAGCCTACCGCAGAAGCGTAGGGTATAATAGACATGCAATCCCATTCCAAATCAGTCTTGGGAGACATCTCTTTGGAGAGGGTGATTCCGTGACAAGACGGTAAATTAACGCACTTTGAATCTTCCATACTGAATCTTTTCAGTATGGTGTCGATGTACCTGGACTGCGAAAGTCCCAACATCCTTTTAGATCTAACACGATAGATCTGGATTCCAAGAATGTAAGAGGCATCACCCAAGTCTTTCATGGAGAACCTGTGTGACAAGAACCCTTTGACAGATTGTAGCATAGGAATATCATTTCCTATCAAGAGAATGTCATCCACGTACAAGACGAGGAATACAACAGCTCGTGCTACAATCCTACTATAAATTCAAGGTTCATCTGGATTTTTGATAAAGTCAAATTCCTTGACCGTTTCATCAAAACAGATGTTCCAACTTCGCGATACATGCTTTAGTCCATGAATGGACTTAAGCAACTTGCACACTTTCCCGTTGCTCCCACTCTGAATGAAACCTTCTAGTTGGTCCATATAGACACACTCCTCTAAATTTCCATTTAGAGAAGCGGTTTTTACGTCCATCTGCCAAATCTCATAATCATGGAAGGCAGCAATGGCAAGAAGGATCCGAATGGATCTGAGCATAGCCACTGGAGAAAAAGTTTCGTCATAGTCCAAACCAGGTCTTTGACGAAAACGCTTTGCAACATGTATAGCCTTATAGGTTTCAACCTGTCCATCTACACCAATCTTCTTTCTGAAAATCCATTTGCAGCCTACGCGTTTTACCCCTTCCGGAGCAACGTCCAAAGTCCATACTTTGTTGGTGTACATGGACTCCATTTCGGTCCACATTGCATCAATCCATTTTGCCGAGTCAGTGCTCTGAATGGCCTGCTGGAAGTTAGTCGGCTCATCATTATCAATGATGCAATCCTCTCTATCCCCGTCTATGAGAAAACCGTAGTATCTCTCAGGTGGATAGGAAAGCCTACTACTCCTGCGGAGCGGTGCAGGAATGTCTTATTCTTTTGAAACTTCTAGTTCCACCAAGCTTTCAGTAATAGCTTATGGCTCTGGAATTTCTTCCAGTTCTATTGCGCTCCTACTTGTTTCTTTTTCTAAAAACCGATGTTCCAAAAAGTGGGCATGACGAGAAACAAAAACCTTTTTTTCCTCTGCGTAATAGAAAAGATACCCCCTGGAGTTCTTTGGGTATCCCATAAACTTACACAGTACTGAGCGTGCCTCCAGTTTGTCTGCATGCTGATTTTTAACAAAAACTGGACATTCCCATATCTTAAGATATTGAAGATAGTGTTTCTTCCCACTCCACATCTGATTTGGTATGGTAGGCACAATCTTGGTAGGAACCTTGTTCAAAAGATATGCAGCTGATTCTAGTGTATAACCTGAGAATGATCCCGGTAACTCAGCGTTACTCATCATGGAACGTACCATATCAAATAGGGTTCGGTTCCGTCTCTCCGATACACCGTTGTGCTGAGGTGTGTATGGAGGAGTAAGCTGAGAGAGAATTCCATTCTCTTTTAGGTAATCCAGGAACTCGGCACTTAAGTATTCACCACCTCGATCAGATCTCAGTGTCTTAATACTTTTGCCGGTTTGTTTTTTCACTTCATTCTTATATGCTTGGAATTTCTCAAAGGGCTCGGATTTATGTTTCATCAAGAAGACATGTCCATACCTGTAGAAATCATTCGTAAAAGTAATGAAATAGGAAAAACCACCTCTTGCATGTGTAGACATTGGACCATACACGTCACTGTGTATGAGTTCCAAGAGCTCGCTCGCCCTACTCCGTGTCCAGTAAACGGAGTCTTTGTCATCATTCCTTTGAGACATGATTGACAAGTTGCATAAAATTGATATTCGAACGGATCCGAATATCCTTCTTTATGTAACTTGTTTAACCTTGTCTCATTGATGTGACCTAGTCTACAATGCCATAAGAAAGCATGATTTAATTCTGGAGACTTTCTTATGTGTGTATTCAGGATATAGAAAATCTGCGGTTGGTTCAATACGTATATACCGTTGCTTAATGTACTCGACCCAATCAAACTATGATTAAGGTGGATGTTTACAACATCGCTAACAAATGCAAAATCATAACCTTCTTTAGACATTAAAGATACAAATATGATATTACAAGTCGAACTGGGTACAAAATAACAGTTGCGCAAAACCAAAACATGTCCAGTAGTCAATCCTAAGTGATAATTCCCCACGGACACAGCATTCATGCTTGCTCCGTTTGCAACTCTGAGGGTCATATCACCCATCTTAAAAACTCTATGGCTTCTCAGTGCCTGCAAAGAATTACAGATATGAGATCCTGATCCAGTATCTAATACCCAGGAAGTAGAGTTGATTGACAGACAGTTTTCAATTACATACACCTGAAGCCAAATCCACAACTTGCTTCGGGTCCTGGTTCTTGGCCTTCCAAGCCCTGCAATCTTTCTTCCAGTGTCCTTTCTTATGAGAATAAAAGCATTCTTACTTTCCCACTATCTGTCCCGCCACTTTTGCCGTTCTCTTGGCTTCCAGCTTACTAACACCGCCCCTTGGTTTGGTGGGGGCCTTCTTCTTCTTTCCTTTGGCTTTCGCTATGGACCTAGAAGAAGAAGAAGCTCCGCCAATAAACAAAGCGGGTGTTTCCCTTGCTTTCTGCAGGGTGCCTTCTGCACCCCTCAACATATTAAGGAGTTCCGGATGTTCAACTTCTTTACCTTGCATATTAAAATTCAAGATAAACTGGGCGTAGGTGGAAGGAAGGGACTGGAGAATCAAATCAGTATATAGCTCATTCTCTAATGTGGTCCCGAAGTCCGTGAGCTTCTCAATGTAGCCAATCGTCTTAAGGACGTGTTCCCCTACAGATGATCCGATGGCCAACCTCGTTTGAAACAGCTTCTTCGAGATTTCGTATCTTGCGATACGGGATTGCTCTCCATATAGTTCCATAGAGTGGAGGAATATGGATTCGAGATCCATATTCTTATGCCTCCTCTAATGTTCATTGTCCATAGAGGCAAGCACGAGGCATATGGCCTTCACGCAGTCAATCTCCCAGGTCTTACGGATTTCCTTATCCGCGACACTGGATTCTGGACCTGGGACGGTGTGGGCCTTAGTGGTAAGGAGATACCCCAACTTGTCATAAGTGATTGCCATTTTGACATTCCTAAACCAATCTTTGTAGTTTGGCCCTGTCAATATAGTTTTATCTAATAGTAACTTAAGGCCCGTTATGATGTTGGTTGCTGCAATTAGGAGAGAGAGAAGAAACACTTTAGCATGATGCTCTTGGAAGTTTAGAGTGGTTTTTAGTTTATATAAACAGGATGGCTCCCACTGTTTCACGAATCCTTCCTCAAACCATAGAAGAAGATTAGACAGGATTAATCTCACCGTACAATACTTGCTTAACCGTTCGGCCGGGCCAGTGTCGGTACTTCGAGGGAGGTTTTACGACGCATTCGCGAAATTCCTTAATTAAATAACCTCTTTTCCCTGTGGGCGTAGCCCAGCTAACACCTTTATAGACACTTACTTGGTTTATAGAATTGATCGTTAAGTGAAAAAATCTCCCCAGGAGTAGCACCAACTCACAGTAGGATCAGGATCCAAATATCATTGTGTGATAAAGTTGAAGGAATCCTACCAAAATTATCACACTCCAAATGGTATGCAACACTAGCAAGTTTCAGTTTCTTTAGAAACTTCCGATGTGGATTTTTGCCCCTTGCTCCTATGACCTTGACGAAGGCCAACATATCATAAGTTACATGTCAAGTTCTACCAGTCATTATCCAGGTTAATTTGAACCCACCCATACATACCCTTGACGAAGCCCAAAATAGCTGTACGACTGTCCCAAACCAACGCATCTATCTATGCAAGAGATAAATATTCAGCAGCTACCAATCACTATGAAAGGTCTATGTTACCCACCCCGGTTCTTTCGGGGAGGCGGAATAAGTAAAAATCAAAATTTTCTCATAAGGAAATATAGACCAACCATGAAGGATCTTTGTTAAACAAAAAGTAACAACAAGTTCTAGCTACTAGGTTAGATGGTTATACCTAGATCTTGAACTCCTTCTCTTCTTGTCGTTGTCCTCTTTCTTGCTTGCTCCTTGGAGTGGTGTAGACGGCTCCTCCTCGTCGTCTTCTCTTTGCCGAAGAAAGATCCACCTGAGGGACTCTACGTTGAGCTCCTACCACAACCAAGAGGTAACTAGAGTGCTTGGCTTGCTAAACTAAAAACCCTAGAATGAGTAGAGAGTTGTCTTAATGGTTTTATCTCACAAAGATCATGTTTTTCTACACATGATCTTTGAGAGCTTTGAGAGAGGAAGAGGGAGAGCTTTGCATGAGAGAGAAAGAGCAAGCAAAAACACAACCATGCTCTCATATGAGAATAATGATAATAATAATAATAACTAAAGAAAATTCGGATGGTTAGTTGAATTGACCATTATCATTTCACATTTAATGCAATTTGCAAGAATCAAGAAGTATCTTGCAAAAGAAATGATCATGGTCAAAAGGTCAACAAAAGTCAAATGGTCAACCAAAGTCAAATGGTCAACCTAACCATGGCACAATTACCCTTAATTAATATTATTAATCATATTTCTCATTCTCATTAGGGTTTAGAAAAAGTCAACTGTCAAAAACCCTAATGAGATTCCTCTGCCTTTGTCAACTGTGCATACACACCCGCATCCGTGTTCCAAGGAACACGAATACATTGAGACAAAACCAATCCCAAAACAAATGCTAGGATCTGGCTTAAACCAAAGTCCGCTAGTAAAAACTGCCCGGACACCAAACGTGCACAAGTGCGCGTATGTGAACGAACCCTGTCGCAAAACCTTGCGACCTCTACTCTGTTTTGCCCAAAGGCGAACAACCCTCTGTGTGGGACTCTAAAGACTCGACACTACACTGGCAGTAGTTTTAACCACAGGCCGCAAGCGGTACTAGCTGTACGTAACGGTCCCCAGGTAGATGCCGATAAGAAGACCGATGAGGTGAACCCATCCGAACTCCCACTGAGCCTGAATGTGACAATCTCCGTACAGTCCGGTCTGTTCGTCTAAGAGTATCGCAACTCGGGCCTAGGGGGTGGTAAACGTCAGACCCCTAATAGCGGTACAAGTCTTGTCGGAGTGTAGCCCAGAACACCCTGAGAAACTACTGGAAACACTACCGGTAAATCTCGCTTGCCGTGGCCAGGGACGACTATGTGTAATGGCTCTCCTAGACACAGCGCGATATCAACTCCCAATACTAGGAGAGACGAATCCTGTCTAACCGTCACTGCCTCCAAGTTCTTTGGGACTGCACCCAACTGCTACCTGTTTGCACGACTCAATAGAGCCGTAGTAGGGTAGCAATCTAAGAACAGTGGGAACACACTTGAGGCGAAGTAACAGTGTCAAGTCAACGGACTAAGCTGTACTCATGTCACCAGGGAACTGTTAACTGACGATAGGTATAATACCAACCAACAGTTCCCGACGAGTCCTGTCCGGTGTACTCGTAACCTAACGAGCACCTGCATACTATCTCCAGTACGACGTACTGATGGCTGTGGAACAGACCATCTCCCCTGCTGGGATAGGAAGCGTATGCACCAGTCTACTCTGGATTATCGATGCCCTGTTTCAATAATCCTACGACTAGGGACCAAAATAAGGATGTGCTTATAGACTACCCAGCCCCCGCTAGTGTGATCGCCATCACAACGCCGGTAGTCAAGCAAGGATCCTAAGGGCTCCATCAATATGTATTAGCGATATGTTAAAAGAAACATATACATATATTAAGATAGAAACAAACCAAGTAGCATACTACTATATTGAGCAAGACTGTCGTAAACCCGTATATATCCCAAGCTTCCAAAATGTATTATACAAACTAGTACTATACAATAATGGCCTCTAGGTCATACATATCAAACAATCTCTCACTTGCACTAAAGGCCGGTAATTGGCGTACCGCATACCCAACATCTACTCTATGGCCAGCTGCCGGCGTACCGCATACCCAATAGCTCAAAAAGTCGCTCGAACTGTGTTTGAGGGAGGGCCTTTGTGAATGGATCCGCCGTGTTGTCTTTTGTGTCCACTCTCCATACCTCGATCTCCTGGCGATCAATGATCTCCCTGATCAGGTGATACCGCCTTAAGATGTGTCTGTACTTCTGATGGGACCTTGGTTCGTTCGCTAAAGCTATAGGCCCATTGTTATCGCAATACAAATGTATTGGGTCAACAATGGACAGAACCACCTGAAGTTCACTAATGAACTTCTTCATCCAGACCGCCTCTTTTGCGGCATCGCTTGCAGCAATGTATTCAGCCTCCATCGTCGAGTCTGCGACGGTATCCTGTTTGGAACTCCTCCAACACACCACCCCTCCGTTGAGGGTAAACACAAAACCCGAGACAGACTTGTTGTCATCCTTGTCACTCTGGAAGCTTGAATCAGTAAAAGACTCGACCCTGAGGTCTCCATTACCGTAAACCAGGAACATCTCCTTAGTCCTTCTCAGGTACTTGAGAATGTTCTTCACTGCAGTCCAGTGGTTCTCACCTGGGTTTGACTGATACCGGCTCACCACGCTCAGCGCGTAAGCTACATCCTATCTTGTACATAGCATTGCATACATTATAGATCCTACCGCCGAAGCGTAGGGTATAGTGCTCATGCGAACCCTCTCCTCGTCAGTCTTGGGAGACATCTCCTTGGAGAGGGTGATTCCGTGCAATGCGGGTATATTACCGCGCTTGGAATCTTCCATACTAAACCTCTTTAGTACGGTCTCTATGTACCTTGATTGTGAAAGTCCCAGTAGTCTCTTGGATCTATCTCTGTAGATCTTGATCCCCAGAATGTACGAGGCATCACCCAGGTCCTTCATTGAGAACCGTTGTGATAAGGATAGCTTGACCGGTTGTAGCATAGGAACATCATTTCCTGTCACAAGAATATCGTCCATGTACAAGACTAGGAACACGACAGTTCGTCCTACAATCTTCTTATAGATACAAGGTTCATCTTCGTTCTTGATGAAATCAAATTCCTTGATTGCCTCATCAAAACAGATGTTCCAACTCTGCGATGCCTGCTTTAATCCATAAATGGATTTAACCAACTTGCACACCTTCCCGCTGCTCCCACTGTCTACAAAACGTTCTGGCTGATCCATATAAACGCACTCTTCCAAACCGCCGTTTAGAAAAGCCGTTTTTACGTCCATCTGCCAGATTTCATAGTCATGGAAGGCAGCAATGGCAAGTAGGATCCGGATGGATTTGAGCATAGCCACTGGAGAAAAGTTTCGTCATAGTCCACACCAGGTCTTTAACGTAAACCTTTTGCAACGAGTCTAGCTTTATAGGTTTCCACCTGCCCATCTACACCAAGTTTCTTTTTGTAAATCCATTTGCATCCAACGGGTTTTATCCCAGGCGGAGCAATATCCAAAGTCCACACTTTATTGGTATACATAGACTCCATTTCGGATCGCATAGCATCCAGCCACTTATCAGAGTCCCTACTGATAATGGCCTGCCTGAAACTGGTAGGATCATCTTCTTCCAAGATGCAATCTTCTCGATCCCCGTCTTTGAGAAAACCGTAGTATCTCTCGGGCGGATGAGAAATCCTACCAGATCTGCGGAGTGGCTGAGGTTCGTTAGGTATAACTGAATCTAGCGGTTCCACCAAACCTTCAGTTATAGTTTGTGTCTCTGGAATTTCATCCAGTTCTACCGTGCTGCCACTAACATTTTTAACAAGAAATTCTTTTTCCAAAAATGTGGCATTCCTGGAAACAATAATCTTCTGTTCCTCTGCATGGTAGAATAGATACCCACTTGAATCTTTTGGGTATCCCACAAACTTACACAAAACTGACCGTGCCTCAAGTTTGTCCGGGTTCTGCTTTTTGACATAAGCTGGGCAACCCCAAATCTTAATATGTTTAAGATACAAACTCTTACCACTCCATATTTCATACGAAGTCTTAGGCACGGATTTTGATGGAACTTGATTCAATAGATGTGATGCTGTTTGAAGCACATATCCCCAGAATGAAAGAGGCAACTCAGCACTACTCATCATGGAGCGAACCATATCCAATAGGGTAAGATTCCTCCGCTCCGATACACCGTTGTGCTATGGTGTATAAGGAAGTGTAAGCTGAGAGAGAATTTCATTCTCTTTTAACTAATCTAGGAATTCCGTGCTTAAGTATTCCCCACCTCTATCCGATCGGAGGACCTTGATACTTTTGCCAATCTGGTTCTCCACTTCGTTTCTGAATTCTCTGAATTTCTCAAAAGCTTCAGATTTGTGTTTCATCAGATACACATATCCGAACCTAGAGAGATCGTCAGTGAATGTGATGAAGTATGAGAACCCACCCCTCACATGTATAGACATTGGACCACATACATCACTGTGTATGAGTCCCAAGAGCTCTGTTACTCTTTCTCCATGTCCGGTGAATGGAGATTTGGTCATCTTTCCTTTGAGACAAGACTGACAAGTTTCATAAGATGAAAACTCGAACGTATTAAAGAGTCCATCTTTATGCAACTTACTTAGTCTTTTCTCTCCGATATGACCAAGTCTACAATGCCACAAGTAGGATTCATTCGTATCTGAATTCTTCTTCTTGCGTGTGTTTTGTACATTGAGAACTGTATTCTAATTTAGAACATAGATACCATTACACAGTGTACCTTCTGCAACCAGTACCTTATCAAGGTAAATGTTCATGATATTTCTATCAAGAACAAAGTTATATCCATTTTTATCGAGTAAAGAAACTGATAAGATGTTGCAAACCATGGAAGGTACATAGTAGCAATTGTTCAAAATCATAGTATTTCCATTGGGCAACACTAGGTGATATTCACCGACGGCTGCAGCATTAACTAGTGCTCCGTTCCCTACCCTGAGGGACATATCACCAGATGCAACTATCCTACTTTTTCTCAGTCCCTGCAATAAATTACAGATATAAGATCCTGATCCGGTATCAAGTACCGAGGAGGTAGGGCTGACCGAAAACCAGTTTTCAATTACAAGAACACCTAAAGTAGATGCAAAACTATGCTTCTTCTTCAACTGGGTCTCCTTGGAATCCATACAATCCTCTTTCCCTTGCTCACACTTATGACTGTTGTCATAAGTTAGAGCTGAATCGACGTTCCCCAGCCCCGAATAAGAATTCGGATCGGTCAAGCGATACATTTTGTTATCTTAATTAGGGCGTGAAATGGTTGCTACCTGGAGAGAGAGAAAAGAAACACTCAGCGTGCGCTCTTGCAAGATTAGATTGGTTTATTAATTTATCTAATCAGGATGGCTTCTACTGTTTCCTCTAATTCTTCTTCAAACCCTAAAAGAAGAACTAGTCAGGATTAATCGCACGTCACAATACTTGCTTAACCTTTCAGCCAGGCTAGTGTTGGTACCTCGAGGGAGGTTTTCCAACGCTTTCGCAAAGTTCCTTAATTATATAACATCTTTTCCTTGGAGGCGTAGCCTCGCTAACACCGTTCTAGACACCTACTTGGTTTATAGCATTGATTGTTAACTGAAACAATCTCCCGAGAGTAATCCAACTCATCAGTGGGATCGGGATCCAACTATCATTGTGTGATGACCTAGATGGAATCCACTCTAGTCACCACACTCCAGAAGTTATGCTGAATCTGCAAGTTTCCTGTATGTTTGAAACTCCCGATGTGGTTTTTGCCCCTAGGACCCAAGTGACCTTGACACAGTCAACAAATCAAAGAGTCCTAGTCAAGTTCAACCCGTCATTATCTTGATTGCACTAAACCCACCCGCATAACCCTTAACACAGTCAACAAGGTTACACGACTGTCCTAACCAATCACATTGTATGCTATAGATAAGCAATACTCAGCTACCGTTCACTGCGCCATGACACAGTCAACAAACGCAGCACGAATACTTAGTATAACTTATAAGAAATGACGGAGGGGTACGACTGGGTTTTTGGCGAAAACCCCGTTAACGTAATGAACTTGAAATCGTTGAAGGAACTTGATAACCCTTTTAAAAATATAGTGGTGAAAACTTTTGCTAAAGAGGTCACTCCCTGTGAAGGGATCTCGGCACTTTCCTCGTTGAATGAGGTGCAGGATATTCCAAACTGAATACCTCGATGCAAAGCAAGAATAATCGACTATAGTGAAGTTATTACCCTGATGCAAACTTCTGTCCAAGGGGTCACTCCCGATGAAGGGATCTCGGCCCTTGCCTCGTTGAATGAGGTGCTGGGTATTCATAACCGAATACCTCTGCGCAAAACAAATGAGAACGTCCTTGCAATAACAGCTTTTTGAAAATCGTTCCAACAACATCTTTTAGGTTTGTTTTTCTTTGCATTAATATAATGCGTCCCATCAGTTAATCCTACCATTGCAGAAAACAACGAAAATATAACGTACGCTTATGCCATCAGCATTCGCCACTGGGCCCTGTCATCACCCGTTAGGTTACTTAACTAACGACAGAGCAGGGGCTGGACTAGCGTGGATGCAAAACATAAGCAACGCCTACTAGATATCATATATAGATATATACATTCATCAGATGCAATGATAGCCATTCCAGATCACAGATGAACACATTGGATATGCTAGGAATCCGCGTTTCGTTCAAGCCTGCAACGAAAGATGGATTACGTCACGATGAATAGCCAAACCCCACCCTAGACCCCTACGGGTGCGGCAAACTACCAGCCAAGTACCCAAAGTGAAGCAACCTTCCTCAACAACGTGAGTAGGCCAATCGACACTTCAAAGAACCCGGAAGTTTGTGCACCCAAGCTTGGGTCTATCCTAGGAGCAAAAACAATAAAAGAAATAATATACAATGGCGGCTACAGCCTCAACCAAGATGTGCGGCCATAAAATAATATTACATCAATTTAGAATTTATATCAAATGAAAGATAAATAAACTCTGATCTCACAAACCCTGGCTATTCATCCGCGACAATCCAACAAGTTCATATACACAATCCAACATCACAGATCACAGATATGTACAATCCCCACTAATCGACTTATAGCGATTAGTCGACGTTCAGCACATATATCACATTACAGATATAACCAATTTAGCAAAATTTTATAGAATTTCGATCAATATTCTAATTTGAAACTACCCCAAATACAATACTGTTCTCTGAAGAATCTGGGCAGAAACAAATCATCTTAAAAATCATAAAATATCATACTGAACACACTTCAGGAAAAACGAGTCGCGACCGAGTCGACTCGGCCGCGGATCCGCGGCGAAACGCTTGGTTTCGCCGCGCTTCCGCGACGGTCTGATCAAGTCAGGGGCTCGTTTTTCTTGGTTGTTCCTAAAAAACCCTGCACGTATTTTTCAGGTGTGTGGAAATATTTTTAGACCTGTTTTTAAAAACGGCAGAAAGTACAAGAATTTGATGTATTTTGCGATTTTTTCTGGATCGAAGTTCTAAACACTTTTCTAATATGTTGGTTGTTGTTTAGCCAGGCTCTGATACCACTGAAACGTCTATGTTACCCACCCCGGTTCTTTCGGGAAGGCGGAATAGGTAAAAATCAAAATTTTCTCATAAGGAAATATAAACCAACCATGAAGGATCTTTGCTAAACAAAAACTAACAACAAGTTCTAGCTACTAGGTTAGATGGTTATACCTAGATCTTGAACTCCTTCTCTTCTTGTCGTTGTCCTCCTTCTTGCTTGCTCCTTGGAGTGGTGTAGACTGCTCCTCCTCGTCGTCTTCTCTTTACCGAAGAAAGATCCACCCGAGGGCCTCTACCTTGAGCTCCTACCTCAACCAAGAGGTAACTAGAGTGTTTGGCTTGCTAAACTAAGAACCCTAGAATGAGTAGAGAGTTGTCTTGATGGTTTTATCTCACAAAGCTCATGTTTTTCAACACATGCTTTGAGAGAGAAGTGGGAGAGCTTTGCATAAGAGAGAAAAAGCAAGAGAGAATGAGCAAGCAAAAACACAACCATGCTCTCATATGAGAATAATGATAATAATAATAGTAATAACTAAAGAAAATTGTAATGGTTAGTTGAAATGACCATTATCATTTCACATTTAATGCAATTTGCAAGAATCAAGAAGTATCTTGCAAACGAAATGATGGTCAAAAGGTCAACAAAAGTCAAATGGTCAACCAAAGTCAAACGGTCAACCTAACCATGGCACAATTACCCTTAATTAATATTATTAATCATATTTCTCATTCTCATTAAGGTTTAGAAAAAGTCAACTATCAAAAACCCTAATGAGATTCCTCTGCTTCTGTCAACTGTGCATACACACCCGCATCCGTGTTCCGAGAAACACAAATACAATGAGACAAAACCAATTCCAAAACAAATACTAGGATTTGGCTTAAACCAAAGCCCGCTAGTAAAAACTGCCCGGACACCAAACGTACACAAGTGCGCGTATGTGAACGAACCCTGTCGCAAAACCATGCGACCTCTACTCTGTTTTGCCCAAAGGTGAACAACCCTCTGTGTGGGACTCTAAAGACTCGACACTACGCTGGCAGTGGGTTTAACCACAGGCCGCAAGCGGTACTAGCTGTACGTAACGGTTCCCAGATAGATGCCGATAAGAAGACCGATGAGGTGAACCCATCCGAACCCCCACTAAGCCTGAATGTGACAATCTCCGTACAGTCCGGTCTGTTCGTCTAAGAGTATCGCATGTCGGGCCTAGGGGATGGTAAACGTCAGACCCCTAATAGCGGTACTAGTCGTGTCGGAGTGTAGCCCAGAACACCCTGAGAAACTACTGAAAACATTACCAGTAAATCTCGCTTGCCCTGGCCAGGGACGACTATGTGTAATGGTTCTCCTAGACACAGCACGATATCAACTCCCAATACCGGGAGAGACGAATCCTGTCTAACCGTCACTGCCTCCAAGTGCTTCGGGACTGCACCCAACTACTACCTGTTTGCATGACTCAGTAGAGCTGTGGTAGGGTAGTAATCTAAGAACAGTAGGAACACACTTGAGGCGAAGTGACAGTGTCAAGTCAACGGACTAAGCTGTACTCATGTCACCTGGGAACTGTTAACTGACGATAGGTATAATACCAACCAACAGTTCCCGACGAGTCCTGTCCCGTGTACTCGTAACCTAACGAGAACCTGCATACTATCTCCAGTACGACATACTGATGGCTATGGGACAGACCATCTCCCCTGCTGGGATAAAAAGCATATGCACCAGTCTACTCTGGAGTATAGATGACCTGTCTCGATAATCCTACGATTAGGGACCAAAATAAGGATGCGCTTATAGACTACCCAGTCCCCACTAGTGTGATCACCATCACAACGCCGGTAGTCAAGCAGGGATCCTAAGGGCTCCATCAATATGTATTAGCGATATGTTAAAAGAAACATATACATATATTAAGATAGAAACAAACCAAGTAGCATACTACTATATTGAGCAAGACTGTCGTAAACCCGTATATATCCCAAGCTTCCAAAATGTATTATACAAACTAGTACTATACAATAATGGCCTCTAGGGCATACATATCCAACACACTATGCCTTGGCGAAGGTCAAAATACATAGCTTGAATACTATAACGTTTTAGAAATCGTTTTGCGAATTTTTCCGTTTTAGGGTAAAATTTTCGGTGTTTTCCCTTTTAACCCGATTGTGATCAAACTTCCGTAGAAACTTGCCGGCCCCTAGTTTAGCTAAAATAAAGCTAGTGAGTGAGCTTTCGGGGTCTATGGGAAGTTTTGGTTCATATAAAAATTTTCCCTAATAAAATATTATTTTAATGCTTTATTCGTGCACTTTATTAGTGGTAATTACTTTTTTTGTGGGTTAATTACTACTGATATGGTTTTATGCTAAACTAATCACTAGAATTATATTTAGAACCTTCTCTCCAAATATCTTGATATTTTGTGTAATTAAATGAATTTTCAAGAAAAAAATGGTGACTAATGCTTTTTTTGTTTTTGTTTTATTATGCAATTATTGCAATTATCTTCTAGATTTTTCTCCAAAATTCCACAACACCCTAGCCTTTCCTCTCATGGCTGGCCACTTCTTCTTCTTGCTGTCCATCATTTTGCTTCACTCATTTCTTTTCATTTTGCTTCAAATAAATCATGAAAAATCCAAATTAATTCATACAAATTCAAATATAAACCAAAAGCTTCATTCTTCTTCACAAATCTTAAATAGATCCTCATTATAGTGAGTGTTTTGGAGGCAAAAGTGTGGATTGTTCTTATTTCAAGTTGTGTTCTTTGAAGGTATAAAACCATAACCCTAATCACTTTTGTTGCTTAATACCTTTAATTAGCTTAATTAGATATTTAATTTAAGCTTTTAAATTAATATTTAGAAATTCAAGATATCATTTTGTTAATCAAATTAGGGTTTTGATTAGTGAAATGGTTAGTTAATATGTTAAGCTTGAAGAAAATTAAATCAAGTTGCCAATTTGTTAAATGATATTTTCCTAATCGGCTAATTAAGCTAATTAAGAAACTAAACTTTTGCTAATCCTAATTAGTGAAATCTAAAATTTTAGTAAAGATATAAGTGGTTTAACCTTACTATTTGAAGAAGTTTGACTTTTAGTTAAGTTCGGAGATACGCGTTCTTTTACTCGATTTCACTGCGTATCTACTTTATTTTGTTTTGTTGATGTGAAAGAGACCCTTGTTGACAAAGTAGACCTGTAAGTTCTAGTTTTGGTAAAACTTGTAGTTTTGTGCTAAAATGTTATATACTGCTTACTAGATTTACGGATATTTTAGGCGTGGGTTTCTTTTGACGTTGCGACGTTATGTATATTGATTCCATGCTATATCTTGTGCTGTGAATGTGCGATCGGTACGATCAGGGTCTAGACTTGGTAGTTGTATCGCTTTGCGTTCTTAGCTAGGGTCGTACCGATGTCGTTCGTGTCTTTGTGTAGTTTTTTCTTTTGAGTTCGTTTCGTACTGTCGCTACGCGCGTTAGCCACTAAACGGACACTTGAGGGTATGTTTGGAGTTGGTGCGTCGGTCAAACGTAGTTATACGTATTTTTGGTCGATTACTTATATACACTTGTTTTATTGTTATATGTGTTCAGGATCGCAGGTGGGGACTTCGAACGCTGCGAAGAGAGGAAAGCGAGTGGTAGGCTTTACTTAGCCAGGATCGTTGGTGAGTAGATTTAACATCTACAGGGGGATCGCCCGCATGGCGTTATGCGTCTGGGCTAGATCAAATGATATGACCTTTAGTGTTTAGTATATGGACTCGTTTGTGCATGTGTATTTTGTTGCATATCTCATTTACCTATTGTATTTGGACATAGTGTTAATGAGACACAACACTATTATTGACGGTTCATGTTGGACGAGCACTGATTGTATGCCACTCACACCGTCAATAATTGCCATGACATGCACAACACCTATACATATGTGATATTGGATTGCTTAGGGACATTGAGACTTGATTCTTATTTTCATTGTGCATATGATATATAGCATACCTGTATACCTACATGCTTATACATATGCCTGATATGCTTACATGCTAGTTATCCATATACCTATATGGTAGTGTACCATAAGTGATAGGTATATACACATATGAGACATAGCTACATGTACATCTGGCATACATACATACATATACCTGGAGGGTATTATGGATAGGTATAGAGACATACCTTGCTACAGATACTTTTACATCATACATACTTACGTATGGACACACATGTCTTGCTATACCGACATGGTTACGCATACCTTGTTATAGCTACATTTTCACCTGTATATGATGTTGATTTCGGAGAAATCAGGAACCGCATGATATATTTAATAACTTGTTGGAGTTAAATAGCGGTTTTCCTTTATATGCTCATATTACTGTTTCATGTTTGCATGTATTACATCCATGCATTTCATACGATGTTCTCTGATATTTTTACTCCTAAGTATATATAACAGTGGAATGGGATGCTGTTATATATGCCTATACACATATATTTATGGAATGGGACGCTAATATACGTGTATTGATTCATGCATTTATAATTATTCATTACTTTATGTTTTCTGGATTTGAGGACCGTGGTGATTTCATAAAATTATGCAAGTATTCTTATTCTTTACTTGATATTTGTATGCATCCACTCAGAGATTTATTTTAATACTGATACGGGATCGAGAGTGTCGGTGTTTGGCACTTAAGATTCGAAGGACGTATAATACCGATACGGGATCAAGAGTGTCGATGTTGGGCACTTAATATTCAAAGGACTGTCACGACCCGACGTTCGACCCGTGACCGGCACTTAACCATGTAACGTCTACAGGAGTAACGCGACAACGTAAGCCGAAACTCAGAAATCAAAACCATTAAAAGTAGTGAGTGCTGAAAACATTTGTTTAAAAACATTTAGAAAAACCTTAAATAGTTTAGTAACATCTTTCAAGTTCAAGTTATTTTCTTAAAAATTTTGACAGCATTTCCTTTGTAAAACTAACCCCGAAATCGGGTACAAAACATGATAAGAGTAAAATGATAACAATATAATAAAGCATCCCAAACGGGAGCAATCACGCCCAACGGCGGAAACAATCATCACAATGATAATAAACGACGTCGTAGCGAAGAAATGAGCAATAAGTGGGAAACATCACAAATGATAAAAACTGCATAAGTAAAGTCGGCTCACACGAGCTCCACACCAGAAATACAAATAATATACATCATCGTCCTCACTCTGGTCCCTAAGTCAAATACATATAAAAGTAGATGGAGAATACTAGATACAAAAGTATGTACAATGGAAAATAACCGGATACCACAACCCACCTAGCAGCAAAACAGCTCACGCACCAACTGAAGTGGTATCCGAAGCCAAAAGATAGAAGAAATTAGCCTGCCGCGACTACTCTGAGGGGAAACCTGCAAATACTGTGGCACAAAGGGGGTGAGTTGCCAACTCGTGAATAGGAAATAATATATAAAGGTAATCACAAGTATGCACGTACTGCGCTACTCTAACATATGCCAGCAGATAATATCTATATGCGATGAGCAGGATGTGCAATAATCATACATAAGTACTCTATCAGGTAATATGACTACAGGATGAGATGCATAATAATGAATGCTGAATATGGGATGAAATAACATCTACACGGAATGTCAACGTGGAATAATAATCGGTGTCCATCAATGCACCCAAATCCCGATAAAAGTCAGGCGTCGTCACTCTCATCGGCTCTCAAATCCTGTAAATCACTAAGAATCGTGAGTGCCCAACATCGGCACTCGAAAATATCATGAAATAATCATGTCCAGCATCGACACGCAAATCCTCATATATCGGCCTCCGTCAGTCCGGATCGGCCCACGGGCTCCGTCTGCGGAATCGGCCCAAGGGCTCCGTCTGCGGAATCGGCCCTCGGCCCCGGCAGTACGAGTCGTCCCATATCCATCTATCGACTCTGGTCAGTATCCTCTGGATAATCGCCTGGTCCAACCAATCACCGGTAGGTACTAGCCATCCTGCCAGGCTCATCGTCTGCTCCACGAAAAACATTTCTCGCCCCGGGGAACCATACCGGGTCCACCACGAACCCGCAAACGGATCATCCAACTCCTCGAATCGGGTTTCAAGCACACGTCTCAGAACCGAGAAAACGCGTGGTGGACGCACAGAAATATCATATTAAGAGGAACCGGGTTTTTAAAACAGTGCATGCTTTCTTGAAAAATACCACGGTTCTCAAATCCAGAAATCACATGAAATCCAAAGCCAATGCGTAAATCCATGCGATGTGATATATGCATCATAAGTCCTACTATGAGAAACAGGGAGAAACCGCTCTTTAAAATAGATTTAGTTTTTCAAAAGGTATCACGCGGTCCCCAGTTTTTACCAAAAATCAACTTATCTAGGTAGGTACAATTTGTATATGCATAAGTATGGATATGCAAATGAGTATGGGCATAAGTAACATAATCATGTCAAATCATATAGGAGGAGAGCTACAATATATTATGCAAGGCAATTCTATAGTGTGAGTGTCATGGCAATTACTAACGGTGTGTGTGTAACATGAAGATTAGTGCTCGTGCAATATGAACCGTTAGTAACAGTAAGGTGTGTTATTAATTCTAAGCTCGTATAGATATAGCAGGGAATACGGTATGCAACAAATGGTATCCATGAACAGTCAATGTATGTAAATGTGATGTGCTACTACAATGTCCTATAAGCCCTGACGCGTAACACCATACGGGCGATTTCCCCCTAGATGTTAAATCTACTCACCGTAGTCTCGTGCTAAGTGTAGCCGACTACTTGTTTCCCTTTCTTCGCGGCGTCCGTTGTACTCTCCTGCGAACCTAGAAATTCATAAGAAATACACATAAGCTCAAATCTACAAAAACGCGACACTAACGCCAAACGAGAAACCCGCGTCGCGAACCAAACGCGTGTGTGTCCTATACACTAAAACGTGTGATTACGCGCCTGAAGCTACCCCGACACGTCACGATACGCAGAAAACCCCAAACCCACACACGTATCACACGTGTCGCGGAAGTTTAAAAAATAGGAAATAGGGAAATTGGTTCCAGATTTTGTTACAGAGAGAATTTTACAAAATTGCATATACCATAGACCTTAGAAATGTAACAGACACCAACAGAACAAACCCCAAAACCCAAGTCCCCTATCTGGCCGCAATTTGCGGCCAGAATGAATATTCCGGCGGCCCACCCAGGGAGTTGTACTCCCGTGCTTCGTGTGTGTTCTCTAATTCTAGTGTACATGCTCCAGTAAATACAATTTTTTCCTGAAACAAACGGGGTACAAGCAGATCACAACTGAACCATAAACCTAGTTAAAAAGCTATTTTAACACTAAATCAATACATTAGGGTATTTTAGTGAAACCTGAAGCAAATCTTAGGTTAAAACAACACTAATAACACATAACCAAGCTAAACAAGAAATAAAAATGTTAACTTATCACAAGCATCACTAATTCCCCTTCAATATCACAAAAAAGCACAAAAATACGATTTTTAGCAAACAAAACTACAAGTTATGAACTAAGGTGCTAAGGGTGAGTTTAATACCTCCAAAAGATCCTAGGGAAACCTCACTTCCAGCCCCTTGCCTTGAAAGCCACTAACTTGCTACCAAAAATCCCCAAAAGAGCTATTTTTCCACGGTTTTTGTGAAGGAATATGAGATTTTAGTGTAGGGTTTGTATATGGATCAAAAGAGAAGCAAGAGAAGAAGAGAATGATGATGATGATGATGATGATGCAGCAGCTGCTTCTCTGCTGGAAGAGCAGAAAATGAGAAGGAGAGAGGGAAAATGGGTGAAAATAAATGGTCAAAAAGTCAAGCTCACTTCACCTAACCCTCATACCTCCCATTCTTTCAAAATTATTTTAAATTGAGGGTTTTGACTTGGTTAATTTAGGGTTGCTGGGCACGCGCACAAGGGTCTATAAGGCATTAACCATGCCCGATTTAAAATTTAGCCGTGCAGAACAAGCCAAAGCCGGATCTTTAAACTAGAGATTAGGCGAAAACAAGCATGTTAAACACTTTAACACTAAGTGAGAGGGATTAAAACCTTTGTAGATCCGGTCCTTCACTTCTTAAGCTACGTGTTGAGGTCCCTTCACTGCGATCATCGTGTTCCGGACTCTCGAGAGGTTCCACGAAGAAAAAGATGCAAGCTTGCTTCCGATCTTCGATAATAAAGATGATCTACCTTGAAATTTCATTAACACAAGCTCTCACTCTCTAAATGAAGTGAACACTCTCATCTAAAGGGCAAGGGTAGATGAGGATGATGAAGTAGGATTTTTGCTCTCATTTGTTTTCTTATTCTCACTCATTTTTCATCACAAAATCAAAGCAAGAAAGCTTTTCATGAAGAACTCAAGCAAGAAGAAGATGAATAATATTTAGAATCCTTTTGTGATGAATAATGAAAAGAAGATAATGATTAATTATGCAACCATAGTCAACTAAACCTTTGTAGAGATTTAACTAGGGCTAGGGTTTGGGTTGAGTTAAGTATGAGTCATATGAAAATATCTTAACACAAAACAAAAAGAAACCTTCTAGAAGGTTCATGAATGAACTAACCCAAATCAGACCCTAATTTTGTTTAATCTCCACTAAACATGTTGCATTAGTAATCATATCATGTTACAATATTAAATATCATATATATAATATTTATTGTAACAAAATAAAATAATACAATTAACATATATCACATATATATCAATGTATTACCCGAGTGAGAAAAAGAATCTTTTAGTGAGCTAATATTAGTTAATGTAATTTTATATATCATATATATTATTATACATTTAATTATCGAATCAACACATGATCCGACAATCCGGATATATCGCATATAACCGACTAATATCTCATTTACCGATTCATCGAATCAACACTTGATCCGATGACCCGACTGATATCAAATATCATGATAATAGAATACGGTATCACATATCGCATTATCCTCGTTCCTGCACATATCACATATGTGTTAGTTGTATGTATGCCCTAGAGGCCAGTATTGTATAGATGATGTATATTATATTGGATACTTGAACATATATAGAGAGGACTTTCTTGCTCGATATGATAGTTTGCTATCTGGTTGCTCTTTATCTTAACATGTATACTTGTCTCTTTATACTGTCTTATAGTTACATGTTGGTAAAGCCCTTAGGATGTGTACTTGACTACCTGGACTTTGATGCAGATCATACTAGTGGGGACATGGTAGTCCATAAGTACATGCTTCAAGGTCCCTAGTCGTGGGTGTATCGAGACGGGGCATCGATATACCATAGTAGACTAGCGTATACGCTTCTCGACCCATGAGATGGGCGATGGATGATCCCATATCCATTGGTGTTTGACATCAGAGATGGTATACGGGTGCTCAGTGGAGACTGGGTATACTGGACGGACTCGCCGAGAACTCCCAGATGGTATTATACCTCACGTCAGATGGCAGTTCTCTGGTGACACTTGTGCAGGTTAGTCTGTAGACCCGAGATCGTTATAGAGTCTTGTGTGATTCCCACTGTGCTTTGATTTCCACCTTACCACGTCCATGAGGGCGTGCAAAACGGTGGTTTTTTGGTACAGTCCCGAGTCACATGGAGGCAATGAGCGATAGGAGGGGTTTCGTCTCTCCCGGTATTGGGGGTTGATGTTGCGCTGTACTCGATTGGCCGTAACAGGGAAGTCCCTGGCCAGGGCTGATTTAGAGATTTATTGGTAAGTGTTACCAGTAGTTTCTCGACCCGTTATGAGCCTCATATCGGCACGACTTATCGGTTATTGGGGTCTGACGTTTACCATCCCTAGACATGATATGCGACATATCAGACGAGGAGACCGGACTGTACGGGAAGTGTTACCGGCAGGCTTTTACAGGAGTTGGAGCGGGCTTGCTTGCTGATCTTCTGATCGCTCAATATCCGGGTAGCCGTTACGTCCAGCTAGTACCGCTGACGGCTTGTGGGTGCTTGATGTGATCATCACCTACTGCCGGCGTATTGACGAGTCTTTGGAGTCCTACACAGAGGTTTTACTGGCTCAGGCAAAACGAAATAGGAGCGTATATGTGATATGTGCGAGACCGAGAATAATGCGTGTATGTGATACCGTATTCTATTCTCGCGACTTTTTGTATCGGTCGGTTATATATGATATAGCCGGGTTATCGAATCAAATGTTGATTCGATAAGTCGAAACAATGGATGTTAGCCGGTTATATGAGATATGACCGGATTATTAAGTCAAGTGTTGATTTAATAATTAAGTGTATAATTGTATATTAGATATACTAATTTACATTTACTAACACTTGTTCACTTTAGGGTTTTTCTCACATGAGCACAATTTTAATGTATATATGATATATATTAAAATGTGTTTTTCTTATTGTATCATGGTTGATGATACACATGACATGGGTGTACAAGACATACACCATTCTATTTTTATGGTGGGTTATAATCATTTAAGGTAATTACAAAATTGGTGGAATTTTGGAAAGAGCATGAAGCTTGTAGAAGCTTGCTTTACTTTGACAAAGTCCACTACCTTTGTCTTCACCTTAGATTTTTTATTAACCTAACCATTTAGATTAGCTATGGTTATGGCTCTACAAGAGTTAGTATATGATACTCACTCACCATGGTTTGCCTTCTCACTTGATCATTATCCTCATCTCTTTCTTTTCATCTTCTTCTTGATTGTGAAAAAGAAAAAGGTTGCTAGGGTTTGATCCAAAGTGAGATAGATTGTGAGAAATAAAATTCTAAAGAGAACCCACTTCCTATTTCTCCATCCTTTACTAGACTATCACTTTAGTTTAGGGTGTTTGCTTCACTAATTCTCAAGTTAGTGAAGTAGAAGCTTGAGTTGGCATCCCCTCGACGTAGATCATCTTCGGCCTCGAAGACTTCAAGCAAGCACGCGTCTTTCTCCTCGTGAAGCCATGCAAGGGTCCGGGAGAACCACGATCGCAGCGTTGGGACTTCAACAAGGAGCCAAAGAAGTGAAGGACCGATCTACAAAGGTTGTATTTCGTATTCCCTTTAGAATAAAGTTGTTTACTTGCCATATGTGTCGCCTAAACTCTAGTATACGATCTTGCTTAGGGTTGTTCGGCACATAAAAAATTTAATTTTGGCATGGTCGATACCTTGTAGAGCCTTGTTAGTGTGCTTAGTATCCCTACAGTGGTATCAGAGCCTAGCTAGAGGATTAGGCGATGTGTTAACAAAGTTAAAACTCCGAACGAACCAGAATATGCAAATTTAACCCCCTCTCTGGACAATTTCTAAAAACTGGGTTTTTTCTGAATTAAATATACTTAAAAAATTCAGCAGGGTTTTCTAAGAATTACGATGCAAATTTTATGACCTAAACCGTACGGACCGCCGCGGTCCCGCGGCAATACCCTGCTTGTGCCGCGGAACCGTGGCCGTACAGTGACCTTAGGCTTCTCTGTTTGCACAGTAATGTTAGATTCTGTTATTAATATTTTATGGGTATTTTTAATCTGACTCAAGTGTTGAGTATTTTGGGGTTTATTTTGTAATCGTCGATTCGATCGTAGAATTTAATTTTGTATTGTTATTCCGGATAATTTTGAAAGTATTAAAATGTTCGAACGGATATCATTAACTCATTTTTTCCCGGCACGAAAAACATTCAAGTGTTGAATTTTTCTCGGGTTTAAATCTTTCGGAAAAACGTGCATGTGACGCGATGGACCCTCTAGAAGACAACAAACCTTAACTCGATTATGTGACCGTCTTGAAGTGCCTTTTGAACTTTAGGGTTTGGGGCAGTACGGCGTGCCACATGTGAGGCGTTGGCTTGACCCTTCTACGGCTGGACCGTTTCTACTGTGACGTATTCTGGAATTTTTGAACTTTGCTAAAGTGTTGAGCTATATAGGAAATCTTGGGAATTTGATTATTCGATCGGAAACTTTAATACTGTCTATGTATCTGGAATGTGATACAATATGTGGAATTCATATAGTTAGGCATGAAATGCGAAGTATGTGATATTTCGGATTTACGATGTCTAAAGAGATTGTGGATTCCAAATGTTGTAGTTTTACACTTTTTTTTCTGCGACCGTAAGTGTAATATGTGATATCGCCGGTTTCGTTGCTATATGTCAACGACAATTGGGATGCGCATATTTACTTACGTTGATGACATGTGATGTTATGTGTTGCTGGATATGTTATATTGGATCGTCGCGTTTTGAATAGCCGGGTTTTTTTATGTGAGATGAGAGTTTTTATTTTCATTCATGTAAAATTAAATGTCTGTAATATTCTTTTATTAGGGCACCTCCGGGATGAGGTTGATGTCACCATTTGTATATTATTTACTTTTCCGCACTAGGATAGACCCAGGGAAGAGAGCACAAGTAACCGAGTTCTGGAGTCCAGTGGGAGACCAACTAGAGGAGTCGAGTCCGGGTCTCCTAACTCTAGAATTGTTAGGGTTTCTTGCCGCTCTCGTAGGGGTCTAGGGGTATGGGTTTGGCTATTCGTCGCGACCGTGGAATCCGTGTTTTATAGAGGCTCAATATAAAACACGGACGTCCTAGTATATCCAATGTTTCATATGTTTCTTCTGCTGCTATATCTGTGATGTGGTCATTTGATGTTCTGTGATAAATACTGTATATAGTATATATGATATATTATATAGGCGTTACTTATGTTTTACACCCGCGCTAGCCCTGCTCCGCTCTGCCGATAGTTACCTAACCTAACGGTGCACGAGGGGACATCGAGGCGAATGCGGATGGCATAAGTGTATGTCGTATTTATCTGTGATGTTTAGGTGACTTAAATGATGGGACTTCATTAATGTGATTAATGAAAGAAAAGAAACCTAAAAGTTGTTGTAGAATCAAATTTTAATAAAAAGGGTAGCTACAGTTTTGCTTTGCATAGCGATATATATGATATATCCTGCACCTTATTCGATGAGGAAAGAGCCGAGATCCCTTCACCGGGAGTGACCTCTTTAGCAAAACTGGCAGATTCTAAAAAACTCGGTTTGGTTTTTGATTGCTTTTGGAGTTTTCCTTTGCATAGTGATATATATGATATGTCCTGCACCTTATTCGATGAGGAAAGAGCCGAGATCCCTTCACCGGGAGTGACCTCTTTAGCAAAACTAATAAAAGCCTCAAAATCACTCCATTTCAAAATTCACTCGATTCTACAACGATATCAAGTTCGATACGCAATAGGTTTTCAGAAAAACCTGTCGTAGTCCTCCGTCATTTCAGATAAGTCCTACTTAGTATTCGTGCTACGTTTGTTGACCTCCGTCAAGGCATAGTGTGCGGTAGCCAACTAGTATTTATCTGCTTATGCATATGATGCAGATTGGATTAGGGTAGTCGTACGACCTTGTTGACCTCCGTCAAGGGTCGTGCGGGTGGGTTTGATTCAATCAAGAAATGACGGGATGAACTTGACTTGCACCCTATGGTTTGTTGACCTCCGTCAAGGTCATGGGATGTTTGGGGCAAAATATTATCGGGAATTTCAAGTGTTGAAATTTGCAATGAGATTGCATACCTTCTATGAGATAGTTGGATCCTGATACCCACTGCAAGTAATTGTTACTCCTGGGAGAGTTTTACACAGGACAATTAGCCGATCAAGTAGGTGTCCAGAAAGGTGTCAACGGGGTTACGCCTCTGGGAAAACGAGGTTTACTTTAATTAGGTCCGTACGAAAGCACGGGGAACCTCCCTCAAAGTACCCGACACTGGCCTGGCTGAAAGATTGGCGAAATCGTAGGGTGTAATTAATCCCGGCTAGTCTTTCCTTTTACGGTTTGAAGGAAGATTTGATAAAAAAACAGTAGGAGCCATCCTGATTAGATAAAATAATAACCAATCTGATCTTGCAAGAGCATACGCTAAAGTGTTTTCTTCTCTCTCTTTCAAGGTAGCGACCATATCATGCCTTAATCAAGATAATAATATGGATGTATTGACCGAACCCGCATCTTATACTGTGCTGGGGAACGTTGATTCCGTTCTTTCTTATAAGAGTTATAGGACTGAACAGGATATAGGGGAATACCAGGATTCCTATGCCACCCGTGTGAAGAAAGTACATGTTGATGCATTTTCTTCGGGTGTGCTCGTTACGGAGAACTGTTTCTCCATTTGCTCTACGTCCTAGGTATTAGATACCGGGTCAGGATCCCATATATGTTACATGGGCTTAGAAAAGGTAGAGAACTTGGAGAAGGTGATAAAGACATAAGGGTTGGAAATGGTGCAATTGTTACAGCTAAAACCGTCGGGGAATATCACCTTGAATTGCCAACTGGTAATACATTAGTTCTGAACGAATGCTATTACATGCCGAACCTGATATGCAACATTATATCAGTTTCTTTACTAAGTAAAGAGGGATATAATTTTGTATTACAGGATAATGTTATGAACATTTTCCTTAACCAAAAGTTGGTTGGATCAGGCACGTTGTGCAATAGCATTTATGTTCTAAATCAATCAACAGTTCTGAGCATAACAAACGCACACAAGAGGAAGAGTTCAGAACTAAACGAATCCTTCTTATAGCATTTTAGACTGGGTCACATCAATGCAACACGACTAGCTAAGTTGCATAAGGATGGATATTTAAATCCGTTTGAATTTTCATCTTATGACACTTGCCAGTTATATCTCAAAGGCAAGATGACCAAAACTCCGTTTATGGGACACGGAGAAAGAGTTACCGAACTCTTGGGACTAATACATAGTGATGTATGCGGTCCCATGTCTACACATGCCAGGGATGGTTCTTCATACTTCATTACATTCACTGACGATCTCTCTAGATTCGGATATGTGTTCCTGATGAAACACAAATCAGAAGCTTTTGAGAAATTTAGAGAATATAAAAAAGAAGTCGAGAACCAAACCAGGAAAAGTATTAAAATCCTTCGATCTGATCGAGGAGGTGAATACTTGAGAAATGAATTCCTGGACTTCGTAAAAGAGAATGGGATTCTCTCTCACCTAACTCCTCCATATACACCACAACACAACGGTGTATCGGAACGGAGGAACCACACCCTATTAGATATGGTGCGCTCTATGATGAGTATAGCTGAATTACCTATTTCCTTCTGGGGATATGCACTGGAGACAGCAGCATACCTACTGAATAGGGTTCCTACCAAATCTGTGGCTACCACCCCATATGAGATATGGGAGGGGAAGAGACCATAATTTAATTTTATTAAGATATGGGGTTGCCCGGCCTATGTCAAAAGACAAAAACCGGAAAAACTCGAGGCAAGATCTGTTTTGTGTAAGTTTGTTGGATATCCCAAGCATTCGCGAGGGTATATCTTTTACCACAGTGAGGAACAAAGGGTGTTTGTTTCTCAACACGCCACCTTTTTAGAAAAGGAATTTCTTGCAAAAGAGATTAGTGGCTCTGAGGTAGATTTGGAAGAGGTTCCAGCTGTACAAACCACAACAGAAGATTTGGTAGAACCAGAGGATTCGGTAGTTCCCGATGAGCCCCAGCCACTCCGCCGATCTAGTAGGGTTCCTCACCTACCTGAGAGATACTACGGTTTTCTCATGGATGGTGGGAGCGAGGATTGCATCATGGTTGATGATGACCCAACTCGCTTCGAGCAGGCCATCACGAGTGGAGACTCAGTGAAATGGCTGGATGCAATGCGGTCCGAGATGGAATCCATGTACACCAACAAAGTATGGACTTTGGAAGATGCTCCTGAAGGGGTAAAACCCATTGGGAGCAAGTGGATCTTCAAGAAAAAACTTGGTGTTGATAGGAAAGGGGAGACTTTCAAAGCTAGACTTGTTGCAAAGGGTTTTCGTCAAAGACCAGGTGTGGACTATGACGAAATCTTTTCTCCAGTGGGTATGCTTAAATCCATCCGGATCATGCTTGCCATCGCTACATATCATGATTACGAAATCTAGCAAATGGATGTTAAGACCGCCTTTCTAAACGGTGATTTAGAAGAGTGCGTGTACATGACTCAGCCAGAGGGCTTCGTAGATAGTGGGAGCAGCGGGAAGGTGTGCAAGCTGCTTAAATCCATTTATTGATTAAAGCAAGCATCGCGGAGTTGGAACATCTGCTTTGATGTCTTTATCAAAGAGTTTGATTTCGTCAAAAACGTAGATGAACCTTGTATCTACAAGAAGGAGGCAGAGAATAAGGTTGTCTTCCTCGTATTGTACGTGGACGACATACTCTTGATAGGAAATGACATTCCTATGCTGCAATCGGTCAAGCTCTTCTTATCACAAAGATTCTCAATGAAGGATCTTGGTGATGCCTCCTGGATATTGGGAATTAGGATCTATAGAGATAGATCTAAAAGGATATTAGGATTGTCCCAATCCAGGTACATTGACACCATACTAAAGAGGTTTAGTATGGAAGAGTCCAAACGTGGGTTTTTACCTACGATCTCAGGGCTCACTCTCTCCAAAGAGATGTCTCCCAAGACTGATTTGGAAAGAGCTCGCATGCAAGGGATACCCTATGCTTCGGCTGTAGGCTCTATCATGTACGCGATACTATGTACCAGACCCGATGTTGCATACTCACTAAGTGTAGTGAGTAGGTATCAAGCTGATCCTGGAGGGAGTCACTGGACAGCTGTGAAGAGCATTCTCAATTAATTGCGAAAGACTAAAGAAATGCTCTTGGTGTATGGTAACGGAGAAGTCCAAGTGGAGTCCTTTACCGATTCGAGCTTCCAGAGTGATAAGGATGACTCTAAGTCGCGGTCGGGTTTTGTCTTTACCCTTTACGGAGGGGCGGTTAGCTGGAAGAGTTCCAAGCAGGAAACCGTGGCAGACTCGACGATGGAGGCTGAATACATCGCTGCAAACGATGCTGCCAAAGAGGCTGTCTGGATCAAGAAGTTCATTACTGAACTTGGAGTGGTTCCATCCATTGAGCATCCAATACCTTTGTATTGCGATAACAATGGAGCGGTGGCTTTGGCCAAGGAACCCAGGTCCCATCAGCGATCCAGGCATATTCTGAGACGGTATCACCTGATCTGGGAGATAGTTGATCGCCGGGAGATCGAGGTTAGGAGGTTTGACACGGAGAATAACACAGTGGATCCACTCACGAAGGCCATTCCCCAGATACAGTTTAAGAGACTCTTCGGGATGCTCAGGATGCGATACTACAGTAGCTGGCCCTAGTGCAAGTGGGAGAGTGTCAGTTGTATGTATGCCCTAGAGGCCAGTATTGTATAGATGATGTATATTATATTGGATGCTTGGACATATATAGAAAGGACATTCTTGCATGATATGATAGTATGCTATCTGGTTGCTCTTTATCTTAACATGTATACTTGTCTCTTTATACTGTCTTATAGTTACATGTTGGTAAAGCCCTTAAGATGTGTACTTGACTACCTGTACTATGATGCGGATCATACTAGTGGGGACATGGTAGTCCATAAGTACATCCTTCAAGGTCTCTAGTCATGGGTGTATCGAGACGGGGCATCGATATACCAGAGTCGACTAGCGTATACGCTTCTCGACCTATGAGATGGGCGATGGATGATCCCATATCCATTGGTGTTTGACATCAGAGATGGTATACGGGTGCTCAGTGGAGACTGGGTACACTAGACGGACTTGCCGAGAACTCCCAGATGGTATTATACCTAACGTCAGATGGCAGTTCTCTGGTGACACTTGTGCAGGTTAGTCTGTAGACCCGAGATCGTCATAGAGTCTTGTGTGATTCCCACTGTGCTTTGATTTCTACCTTACCACGTCCATGAGGGCGTGCAAAACGGTGGTTTTTGGGTACAGTCCTGAGTCACATGGAGGCAATGAGCGATAGGAGGGGTTTCGTCTCTCCCAGTATTGGGGGTTGATGTTGCGCTGTGCTCGATTGGCCGTAAGAGGGAAGTCCCTGGCCAGGGCTGATTTAGAGATTTACTGGTAAGTGTTACTAGTAGTTTCTCGACCCGTTATGAGCCTCATATCGGCACGACTTATCGGTTATTGGGGTCTGACGTTTACCACCCCTAAACTTGATATGCGACATATCAGACGAGGAGACCGGACTGTACGGGAAGTGTTATCGGCAGGCTTTTACAGGAGTTGGAGCGGGCTTGCTTGCTGATCTTCTGATCGCTCAATACCCGGGTAGCTGTTACGTCTAGCTAGTACCGCTGACCGCTTGTGGGTGCTTTTTGTGATCATCACCTACTGCCGGCGTATTGACGAGTCTTTAGAGTCCTATACAGAAGTTTTACTGGCTCAGGCAAAACGAAATAGGAGCGCATATGTGATATGTGCGAGACCGAGAATAATGCGTGTATGTGATAGCGTATTCTATTCTCGCGACTTTTTGTATCGGTCGGTTATATATGATATAGCCGGGTTATCGAATCAAATGTTGATTCGATAAGTCGAAACAATGGATGTTAGCCGGTTATATGAGATATGACCGGATTATTAAGTCAAGTGTTGATTTAATAATTAAGTGTATAATTGTATATTAGATATACTAATTTACATTTACTTACACTTGTTCACTTTAGGGTTTTTCTCACATGGGCACAATTTTAATGTATATATGATATATATTAAAATGTGTTTTTCTTATTGTATCTTGGTTGATGATATACATGACATGGGTGTACAAGACATACACCATTCTATTTTTATAGTGGGTTATAATTATTTAAGGTAATTACAAAATTGGTTGAATTTTGGAAAGAGCATGAAGCTTGTAGAAGCTTGCTTTGCTTTGACAAAGTCCACTACCTTTGTCTTCACCTTAGATTTTTTATTAACCTAACCACTTAGATTAGCTATGGTTATGGCTCTACAAGAGTTAGTATATGATACTCACTCACCATGGTTAGCCTTCTCACTTGATCATTATCCTCATCTCTTTCTTTTCTTCTTCTTCTTGATTGTGAAAAAGAAAAAGGTTGCGAGGGTTTGATCTAAGGTGAGATAGATTGTAAGAAATAAAATTCTAAAGAGAACCCACTTTCTATTTCTCCATCCTCTACTAGACTAGCACTTTAGTTTAGGATGTTTGCTTCACTAATTCTCAAGTTAGTGAAGTAGAAGCTTGAGTTGGTATCCCCTCGACGTAGATCATCTTCGGCCTCGAAGACTTCAAGCAAGCACGCGTCTTTCGCCTCGTGTAGCCATGCAAGGGTCCGGTAGAACCACGATCGCAGCGAAGGGACTTCAACAAGGAGCCAAAGAAGTGAAGGACCGATCTACAAAGGTTGTATTTCGTATTCCCTTTAGAGTAAAGTTGTTTACTTGCTATATGTGTCGCCTAAACTCTAGTATACGATCTTGCTTAGGGTTGTTCGGCACATAAAAAATTTAATTTTGGCATGGTCGATGCCTTGTAGAGCCTTGTTAGTGTGCCTAGTATCCCTACAATATGTGCCCCAACTCCGTTTTGCCTGAGTCAAGAAACCTCTGTGTAGGACTCTAAAAAATCGTCAATACGCCGGCAGTAGGTGATGATCATATCAAACACCCATAAGCTGCAAGCGGTCAGCCAAACGTAACAGCCATCCAGGTATTGAGCGCTCAGAAGATCAACAGACAAGCCTGTTCATTCTCCTGTGAATCCAATCAGTAACACTCCTGTACAGTCTGGTCTCGTCGTCTGATATGTCGCATAACTCGGCTAGGGGTGGTAAACGTCAGACTCCAGTGGCATGATAAGTCGTGTCGATATGAGGTCTATAACAGTTCGAGAAACTACTGATAACACTTACCAGTAAATCTCAGCAACCTTGGCCAGGGATTTCCAGTTATAGCCAATCAAACACAGCGCAACATCAACTCCCTATACCAGGAAAGACGAATAGCCTCCTATCGCTCATTGCCTCCATGTGATTCGGGACTGTACCCAAAAACCACCCTTTTGCACGCCCTCTTGGATGTGGTATGATGGAAATCAAAGAATATTGGGAATCACACAAGACTCTATGACGATCTCGGGTCAACAGACTACTCTGTACCAGTGTCACCGGAGAACTGCCATCTGGCGTGAGGTATAATACCATCTGGGAGTTCTCGGCTAGTCCGTCCAGTGTACCCAGTCTCCACTGAGCACCCGTACACCATCCTTGATGTCAAACACCGATAGATATGGGATCATCCATCGCCCATCATATGGGTCAAGATGCGTATACGCTAGTCTACTTTGGTGTATCGATGCCTTGTCTCGAAACATCCTCGACAAGGAACAGTTATAGGATGTACTCGTCGACTACCGTGGCCCCACTAGTATGATCTTATCATATTCCCAGTAGTCGAGTACATATCCTAAGGGCTTTATCAACATGTAACATAGAGACAATCAGAGTACATGTTAAGATAAAGTACAACCAGATAGCGCACTATCATGTCGAGCAAGAAAGTCCTCCCTATATATGTCCAAGCATCCACTAATATACATCGTATGTACAGTAATAGCCTCTAGGGCATATATATAACTAACAATCTCCCACTTGCACTAGGGCCATCTGTTGTGGTATCACATACCCAACAATTAGCTGTGGTTGAAGTATCTCATACTCAACCATCCCATAAATGTCTCTACTGAGAAAAAGGCCTTTGCGAGTGGATCCACGCTGTTGTCCTCTGTGTCTACTCTCCTAATCTCGATCTCCATGGAGATCAACCATCTCCATGATCAGGTGATACTGCCGAAGAATTATATCTGGATTTCTGATGGAACGGGGGGTTCCTTGGCAAAAGCCACAACTCCATTGTCACATAATGGTAGGAACGAAGTTCATCTCATAAACTTTTATATATCCAGACTGCCTCTTTGGTACCATTCTTGGTAACGATATATCTTGCCTTTAATCGTCTAGTTAGTCACGGTATCTAGCTTAGAACTCTTCCAACATACCGTCCTTCCACTGAGGGTAAAGACAATACCTGTGACTGACATTCAGTAGTCCTTATCACCCTGGAACCTTTCCAGTGATTCTCCCCAGGATCGATTGATACCAACTCACTACAACTAGTGAGTATCTTAACATACAATTAGATCTATCTCATAGATCCAAAACCCAGGATTTAGGAGGTATCACTTTGATCCTATATGGAGAATCCTTGTGATAAGCGGAGATTGACCGAGCGTAGCATAGGAAACTCCTTCCCTATCAAGAGTATATCATCCACGTACTCTACGAGGATCACCACCATACTTCCTACTACCTTTTTGTATATACAAGGTTCATCTACCATTTTGATGAAGTCAAACTCTTTGACTATCACATCAAAACAGATGTTCCAACTCCGCGATGCCTGCTTTATCACATAAAACATCTTGCACACGTTTCCGCTGCTCCTACTGTCTACGAAGCCCTCTGGCTATGTACTTATAGACGCTCTCTTCTAAAACATCATTTAGAAAAGCAGTCATGACACCCAAGCATCAAATATCGTAGTCATGGTATGTAGCCGTGGCAAGTAGGATCTGGATGGACTTAAGCATAGCTTTGGAAGTCTCAACTTTTCCATGTACACCAAGTAATCTTCTCAAGATATACTTTCTCCTGATGGGGATTTAACCCTTCAGATAAAGCAACCAAAGTCCATACTTTGTTGGTGTATAAGGATTCCATCTCAGATCGCTAAGCATCCAGCCATTCTTACAGAGTCCCACTCCTGATGGCCAACTCGAAACTAGTTGGGTCATCATCTCATGATGCAATCCTCGCTCCCACTGTCATAGAGAAACCAAAGTATCTCTCAGATGGGTGAGGAACCCTACTAGATCGGCGGAGAGGCTGAGGTTCGTTGGTTACTATTGAATCCTTTGGTTCTACTAAATCATCAGCTGCAGTTTGTATAGCTGGAACTTTTTCCAGTTCTACCTCATGAGCAATAATTTCTTCACAAGAAGTTCCCTTTCACAAAGGTGGCATGCTGAGAAACAAAACATCTTTTGTTCTTCGGTTACGTAGAAGATATTCCCTTGCGAATGCTTGGGATATCCAACAAACTTCTACAGAACTGACTTTGCCTCGAGCTTGTCCGGATTTTGCTTTTTAGACAAACTTAAGATATGGTCTTTTCCCATTCCATATCACATATGAAGTGGTAGGCAACTGATTTGATTGGAACACTATTCAATAGGTTTGCAGCTTCTCAAGCGCATAACACCCAAAAGGAAATAGGAAACTCAGTAGTACTCATCATAGAGCACACCATATCGCATAGGGTGCTATTGCTCCACCCCGATACTCCGAGGTGCTGTGGTGTATTCCGAAGAGTAATACAGAGAGAGAATCTAATTCTCTTTTAGAATAGTCCAGGAATTCCGTGCTCAAGTATTCTCCTCCCCGATCTCATCAAAGGACATAATACATATACCCGTTTATGGTTCTCTACTTTATATTCTGTGAATATCTCAAAAGCTTCGGACTTGTGTTTCAACAGGAACATATGTCTGAATCTTGAGAGATCATCAGAGAATGTAATGAAGTACAAAGAACCGATCTTGGCATGTATAGACAGGGGACCTTCATACATCAGCATGTATCAATCCCATGAGTTCACTAACTCTTTCTCTGTTTCCAATAAACAGAGCTATGATCATCTTATTTTTGTGACATGACCGGCAAGTTTCATAAGAAGTAAATTCAAACTAATTTAAATATGCATCTAAATGTAACTTGGCTAGTCGGATCACATTGATATGACCTTGTAAGTCCACGTTGCTCTTCCCGGTTCTTACGGGGAGGCGGAAACGACGAAAAACAATGATTTGGCGCAAGGAAACATGGACTTAAACCACGGATCTTTGCTAAACTAGAAACTAGTAAACTACAAGAGGCTATAACTACTATGCTGTAGAAATTATACCTCACGAAACCGGTCCTTCGGATCTTCATTCCGCTGTCCCGCTTGTCCATCCAAGCTCCAAGTGTTGATCCGGACCTTGGGCACCTCCGCGGCCTTCTTGAGTCGAAGACGATCCACCCGAGAGATGTACACCGAGCTCCACCTCGAGCCGAGGAAACTAGGGCAAAGAGATTGCTAGTCAAGAAGCCCTACGATGTGTAGAGGAGATGTATGGATGTATTTGTCAAGTGGAATCCTTTTTCTCTCAACACATGAGATCAAAGGAAGAATCAAGAGGAGGAAGAAGTAGGAGCAACCATGGAAATGTTTCCCATTTCTTTTCTATGAGAGAGAATGAGAATGAACAAATGAAAAGCTTAACCAAGAGAGAAACACAACCATGGTTCAATAATGCAAAACATTATCATTACTAATCCCATCAAGATAAAGTTGATGGCTACAAATGACATGACCATTATCATAACAAAATGAAAAAGAAAGCCAAAGAATACTTTAGACCTTTCAAGAAGATCCTAGTCAACTTTGGTCAAACGGTCAACAAAGTCAAGATTGTCAAATGGTCAATGTAATTAGCCACAACATAATTATCAATAAAAGGACTAGTAAATAATGTCCCCGGCTCATAATGGTTTTGACCGAACCAACTGTCAAAACCCTAATGAGGCACCTCCTCCTTCTCCACTCCGCAAATTTGTGCATACACACCCGCATCCGTATTCCGTAGAATGCGAATGCACAGAAGACAAAACAAATCCATCTGTGCAATACTAGAATCCGGCTTAAACCAAAGCCCACTAGTATTGCCTGCCCGAACAACATACGCACACAAGTGTACGCAAATGATCGCAGCCCTGCCGTAAAACCATACGACCTCTACACGTTTCGCTCAATGCAGGGAAACTCTCTGTGTGGGATTCTAAAGACTCGACACTACGCTGACAGTGGGTTTAACCACAGACCGCAAACGGCACTAGCTGTACGTAACGGTCCCCAGGTAGATGTCAATAAGAAGGCCGATGAGGTAAACCCATCCGAACTCCTACTGAGCCTGTATGTGAAAATCTCTGTACAGTCCGGTCTGTTCGTCTGATACATCGCATGGCGGGCCTAGGGGGCGGTGAACGTCAGTCCCCTAATAGCGGTACAAGTCGTGTCGGAGTATAGCCCAAAACACCCTGAGATAACACTGGAAACCTACCAGTATATCTCGCTTGCCCTGGCCAGGACTACTCATGTAATGGCTCTCCTAGACACAGCGCGATGTCAACCCCCAATACCGGGAGAGACGAATCCTGTCTAACCGTCACTGCCTCCAAGTGCTTTCAGGACTGCACCCAACCACTACCTGTTTGCATGACTCCTTTGAGCCATGGTAGGGTAGTAATCTAAGTACAGTGGGAACACACTCGAGGCGAAGCGACGGTATCAAGTCAGCGGACTTATCTGTACTCATGTCACCTGGGAACTGATAACTGACGATAGGTATAATACCATCCATCAGTTCCCGACGAGTCCTGTCCAGTGTACTCGTAACCTAACGAGCACCAGCATACTATCTCAAGTACGACGTACTGATGGCTGTGGGACAGACCACCTCCCGTGCTGGGATGAGAAGCGTATACGCTAGTCTACTCCGGAGTATCGATGCCCTATCTCGATAGTCCTACGACTAGGGACCTGTATAACGATGTGCTTATAGATTACCCAGCCCCCACAAGTATGACTGCCATCACAACGCTGGTAATCAAGCAAAGATCCTAAGGGCTCTACTAATATGTATATAAGCGATATGCTAAAAGAAACACATGCACATATTGAAGTAGAGACAAACCAAGTAGCATACTACAATTTTGAGCAAGATTGTCTATACAACTGTGAATATCCCAAGATTCCATCAAGTAATATACAAGCTAGTATGATACAGTAATGGCCTCTAGGGCATATACACTAACAATCTCCCATTTGCACTAAGGTCATGTACTGGCGTATCGAAGACCTATCATCTCGATCAGCCGCTCGAACTGAGTCTGGGGTAGGGCCTTAGTGAGTGGATCTGCAGTGTTATTCTCCGTATTCACTCTCTTCACCTCGATCTCCCGGCGATCAACGATCTCCCTGATCAGGTGGTACCACCTCAAAATGTGCCTGGACTTCTGATGGGACCTGGGTTCCTTCGCTAAAGCTATAGCGCCGTTGCTAACGCAATACAGCGGTATTGGATCAACAATGGTAGGAACCACCTGAAGCTCCGTGAGGAACTTCTTCATCCAGACAGCTTCCTTTGCGGCATCGCAAGCAGCTATGTACTCCGCTTCCATAGTAGAGTCTGCAACGGTCCCCTGTTTGGAACTCTTCCAGCAAACCGCCCCTTCATTGAGGGTAAAGACATAACCCGACATGGACTTGGAGTCATCCTTGTCACTCTGGAAGCTGGAGTCAGCAAAGGCCTCGAGCTGGAGGTCTTTTCCGCCATACACCAAGAACATCTCCTTAGTCCTTCTCAGGTACTTGAGAATGTTCTTTACCGTTATCCAGTATTTCTCCCCTGGGTTCGACTGATACCGGCTTACAACGCTCAATGTGTATGCTACATCTGGTCTGGTACACAACATCGCATACATTATAGAGCCTACCGCAGAAGCGTAGGGTATAATAGACATGCGATCCCTTTCCAAATCAGTCTTGGGAGACATCTCTTTGGAGAGGGTGATCCCGTGACAAGCCGGTAAATTACCGCGCTTGGAATCTTCCATACTGAATTTTTTCAGTATGGTGTCGATGTATCTTGACTGTGAAAGTCCCAACATCCTTTTAGATCTATCACGATAGATGTGGATCCCCAGAATGTAGTTGGCATCGCCCAGGTCCTTCATGGAGAACCTCTGCGACAAGAATCCTTTGACTGACTGTAGCATAGGAATATCATTTCCTAATAAGAGAATGTCATCCACGTACAAGATGAGGAATACCACAGTTCTCCCTACAATCTTACTGTAAATGCATGGTTCATCTGGATTTTTGATAAAGTCGAATTCTTCGATAGTATCATCAAAGCAGATGTTCCAACTCCGTGATGCCTGCTTAAGTCCATAGATGGACTTTAGCAACTTGCACACTCTACCGCTGCTCCCACTCTGAATGAATCCCTCCGGCTGATCCATATTGACGCACTCTTCCAAATTTCCTTTTAGGAAAGCCGTCTTTACGTCCATCTGCCAGATTTCATAATCGTGGAAGGCAACAATGGCAAGAAGGATCCGAATGGATTTCAGCATAGCCACTGGAGAAAAGGTCTCGTCATAGTCCAAACCAGGTCTTTGACGAAAACCCTTTGCAACAAGTCTAGCTTTATAGGTCTCAACCTGCCCATCTACACCAATCTTCTTTCTGAAGATCCATTTGCAGCCTACGGGTTTTACCCCTTCTGGAGCAAAGTCCAAAGTCCAAACTTTGTTAGTGCACATAGACTCCATCTCAGCCCGCATTGCATCCAGCCATTTTACTGAGTCGCCGCTCTGAATGGCTTGCTGGAAGCTAGTAGGCTCACCATAATCCATGGTGCAATCCTCTCTATCCCCGTCTATGAGAAAACCGTAGTATCTCTCGGGCGGATGAGACTGCCTACTACTCCTGCGGAGTGGCGCTGGGATGTCCGGTTCTTTCGAACCCTCTGGTTCTACTAAGCTTTCAGTAATAGCTCGTGGTTCTGGAATTTCTTCCAGTTCTATTGCGCTCCCACTTATCTGATTTTCCAAAAACTCAGTTTCCAAGAAGCGGGCATGACGAGAAACAAAAACCTTTTGTTCCTCTGCGTAATAGAAAAGATACCCCTTGGAGTTCTTTAGGTATCCCATAAACTTACACTGTATTGAACGTGTCTCGAGCTTGTCCGCATGCTGCTTTTTTACAAAAGCTGGACATCCCCATGTCTTAAAGTGTTTAAGACTGGGTTTCTTCCCACTCCACAACTCATATGGTGTGGTAGGCACTGACTTAGTAGGAACTTAGCTCAAAAGATATGCAGCTGTTTCTAGTGCATAACTCCGGAAGGATCGCGGCAACTCAGCCTTACTCATCATGGAACGAACCATATCCAATAGGGTTCGATTCCGTCTTTCCAATACACCGTTGTGTTGTGGTATGTATGGAGGAGTAAGCTGAGAGAGAATTCCATTCTCTTTTAAGAAGTCCAGAAACTCGGCACTCAAGTATTCACCACCTCGATCAGATCTCAGTGTCTTGATACTTTTGCCTGTTTGTTTTTCAACTTCATTCTTGTATTCCTGAAATTTCTCAAAAGCCTCGGATTTGTTCTTCATCAAGAAGACATGCCCATACCTAGAGAAATCATCTGTGAAAGTAATGAAGTATGAATAACCACTTCACGCATGTGTAGACATTGGACCACACACATCACTATGTATGAGTCCCAAGAGCTCACTTGCTCTTTCTCCGTGTCCAGTGAACGGAGTCTTTATCATCTTTCCCATGAGACAAGATTCACAAGTGGCATAAGACTGATACTCGAACGGATCCAAGTATCCTTCTTTATGTAACTTTGTCAACCATGTCTCATTAATGTGACCCAGTCTACAATTCCATAAGAAAGCCTGATTTAATTCCGGAGACATTCTTTTAAGTGTGTTCTGGACACTGAATACCTGAGCTTGATTCAAAACGTATATACCGTTTTTCAATGTACCTGACCCAATCAGAACTTGATTTAGGTGGATGTTTACTACATCGCTTACAAAAGTAAAGTCATACCCTTCCTTAGAAAGTAAGGATACAGATATGATGTTACAAGTTGCACCTGGTACATAAAAACAGTTACGCAGAATTAATATCTTCCCAATTGTCAGTCCTGGATGATATTCCCCTACGGATACAGCATACATGCTCATTCTGTTAGCAACCCTGAGAGTCATATCACCTTTCTTGATAACCCTACGGTTTATCAGAGCCTGTAACGAATTACAGATATGAGATCCTGATCCGGTATCCAATACCCAGGAAGTAGGGTTAACTGACATACAGTTCTCTATTACAAACACACCCGAAGCCGAAGCCACAACAAGCTTCGAATTCTGGCTACTGGCTTTACAAGCCCTGCAATCCTTTTGCCCATGTTCATTCCCGTAACGATAGGAACATCCCTCTTTTACTGCATCCATTCCCGAAACTTCTGCCTTTCCCTTTCTTTCTACTTCCCTGGTTTCCTTCAGGGTAGTAGGTAGAGACTGTTGAACAATGTCAGCATCTAACCCGTTCTTCAACGTGGTCTTCAGGTCCGAGAGCTCAAAATAGCTGGTCTCTGTAAGGACGTTGCCCCCTACAGATGACCCGATAGCCAACCTCGCTGGAAGCAATTCGTTCGAGGTCTCATATCTTGCGATACGAGATTGCTCTTCATATAAAACTTTGTTAAGGAGGAAGATAGAAGCTGAGTCCATCTTCTCGTGCTGCCTCTGGTATATACCATCAACCGAGGCTAACACGAGGCACTTGGCTTTCGCACAGTCCTTTTCCGATGTCCTGTGGATATTAATATCCGTGACAGGGGAAACTGGACCTGAGACGGCAGGGGTTGGATTAGTTAAGAGGTGTTCCATCTTGTCCTGGGCAATGGACATCTGGACAGACCTTTGCCAGTCATAACAGTCAGATTCAGTCATTTTATTATCTAGATGTAACCTAGGTGCGGTCACTGGGTCGCTGCAATTAAGGGAGAGAGAAAAAAACACTCAGCATGATGCTCTTGCAAGTTTAGATTGGTTTTTAATTTATCTAAACATGATGGCTCCCACTGTCTCTCGAATCCTTTCTCAAACCATAAAGGAAGAATTAGTCAGGATCAATCTCACCGTACAATACTTGCTTAACCGTTCAGCCAGGCCAGTGTCGGTACTTCGAGGGAGGTTTTCCAACGCTTTCGCGAAGTTCCTTAATTAAGTAACCTCTTTTCCCTGTGGGCGTAGCCCCGCTAACACTTTTCTAGACACCTACTTGGTTTATAGCATTGATCGTTAAGTGAAAAAGTTCCCGAGGAGTAGCATATACTCACGTAGGATTGGGATCCAAATATCATCGTGCGATAAAACCGAAGGAATCTTACCAGAATCATCACACTCCAAATGGTATGCAGTGCTAGCAAGTTTCAGTACTTATGAAACTCCCGATGTGGATTTTTGCCCCATGCTCTTATGACCTTGACTAAGGCCAACAAATCATAAGTCACATGTCAAGTTCTACCCGTCGTTGTCCAGGTTGATTTGAACCCACCCGTATATACCCTTGACTATGGCCAACAAAGTAATACGACTGTCCCAAACCAACGCATTCTATCTATGCAACATATGAATACCCACCAGCTACCAAACACCGTGCCTTGACTAAGGCCAACAAACACAGCTTGAATACTGTTGAATATTCATATGAAACGACGGAGGGCTACGGATGGTTTTGGCGAAACCGTGAACGTAGTGAACTTGATATAGTCGATGGAACGAGATAGCTTTTAAGAAAAAGGAGTGGTTCAAGCTCCGCGTTTAAAATGCTGGTTTTTGAAAAGAACCGAGTGGTTTTGAAAGTGTTCCAACGACTTATACTTGGTTTATTTTCTTGCATTAGTTCTTTTAATGCGTCCCATCATTTAATCCTACCATTGCAGAAAAAAACCAAAATATGACATACGCTTATGCCATTCGCATTCGCCATGGGGCCCCGTCATCACCCGTTAGGTTACTTAACTAACGACAGAACGGGGGCTGGGCTAGCGCGGCTGAAAAACATTAGCAACGCCTAAATAGTTATCATATATAGATATATAGCAATGATAGACATTACAGATCACAGATGAACACTTTGGATATACTAGGAATCCGCATTCCGTACGAGCCTGTTGTTAGTTATATGTATGCCCTAGAGGCCATTACTGTACATACGATGTATATTGTAGTGGATGCTAGGACATATATAGGGAGGACTTTCTTGCTCGACATGATAGTATGCTATCTGGTTATACTTTATCTTAACATGTAGTCTGATTGTCTCTATATAACATGTTGATAAAGCCCTTAGGATATGTACTCGACTACTGGGACTATGATGAGATCATACTAGTGGGGCCACGGTAGTCGACGAGTACATCCTATAACTGTTCCTAGTCGAGGGTGTATCGAGATAGGGCATCGATGCACCAGAGTAGACTAGCGTATACGCATCTTGACCCATATGATGGGCGATGGATGATCCCATATCCATCGGTGTTTGACATCAAGGATGGTGTACGGGTGCTCAGTAAAGACTGGGTACACTGGACGGACTCGCCGAGAACTCCCAGATGGTATTATACCTCACGTCAGATGGCAGTTCTCCGGTGACACTGGTACAGAGTAGTCTGTTGACCCGAGATCGTCATAGAGTCTTGTGTGATTCCCACTGTGCTTTGATTTCCATCATACCACGTCTAAGAGGGCGTGCAAAAAGGTGGCTTTTGGGTACAGTCCCGAATCACATGGAGGCAATGAGCGATAGGAGGGGATTCGTCTCTCCCGATATAGGGAGTAGATGTTGTGCTGTGTTCGATTGGCTATAACCGGAAATCCCTGGCCAGGGTTGCTGAGATTTACTGGTAAGTGTTATCAATAGTTTCTCGAACTGTTATAGACCTCATATCGACACGACTTATCGAGCTACTGGGGTCTGACGTTTACCACCCCTAGGCGAGATATGCAACATATCAGACGACGAGACCGGACTGTACGGGAGTGTTACTGTTTGGATTCACAGGAGAATGTACAGGCTTGCTTGTTGATCTTCTGAGCGCTCAATACCTGGGTAGCTGTTACGTTTAGCTGACCACTTGCAGCTTGTGGGTGTTTGATATGATCATCACCCACTGCCGGCGTATTGACGATTCTTTAGAGTCCTACACAGAGGTTTCTTGGCTCAGGCAAAACGGAGTAGGAGCACATATGTGATATGTGCGGGTCCGAGGATAATGCGGTATGTGATATCGTATTGTATTCTCGCGATACTTGTTATCAGCCGGGTCATCGGATCAAGTGTTGATTCGATGAATCGGTACGGATAAATATTAGTCGGTTATATGCGATATAGCCGGATTGTCGGATCAAGTGTTGATTCGATAATTTAATGTATAATAATATATTTGATATATTAAACTGCATTAACTAATATTAGCTCACTAAAAGATTCTTTTTCTCACTCGGGTAATACATTGATATATATGCGATAAATGTTAATTGTATTATTTTATTTGGTTACAATAAATATTATATATGTGATATATAATATTGTAACATGATATGATAACTAATCCAACATGTTTTGTGGAGTTTAAACATGATTAGGGTTTGGATTAGGGTTAACTCTTCTAGTTGATTCTAGAAGGTTTTTATTTTGTCATGTTAAAGATATTTGTGTGTGACTCATCTTTAACCTAACTCAAACCCTAACCCTAGTTAATTCTCTACATGAGTTTGCTTGACCATGGTTGCATTATTCATCATATTATTTCATTTTCTATTCATCACAAATGGACTTGAATCATTATTCATCTTCTTCCTCCTTCATTCTTTCATGAAAAAGCTTGCTAGATTTTTTTCAAGTGATGAATAAAATTGAGAAAAAGATAAATAAAGAGTGCAAAAATCCTACTTCATCATCCTCATCTTCCCTTGCCCTCTAGATGAGAGTGTTCACTCAATTTAAGTGAGTGTTAGCTTGTGTTAACGAAACTTCAAGGTAGATCATCTTTGTATCGAAGATCGGAAGCAAAACTGCACCTTTCTCTTCGTGGAGCCTTTCGAGAGTCGGGAACAATATGTTCGCAGCGAAGGGACCTCAACACGGAGCTTATGAAGTGAAGGACCGGATCTACAAAGGTTGTAATCCCTCTCACTTAGTGTTAAAGAGTTTAACTTGTTAGTTTTCGCCTAAACCCTAGTTTAAAGATCCGTATTCGGGTTGTTCGGCACGGCTAAAATTTTAATCGGGCATGGTTGATGCCTCGTAGACCCTTGTGCGCGTGCCTAGCAACCCTACAGTGGTATCAGAGCCAAGCTAGAGCTTTAGGCGAAGTTTAGACGAAGTTTAAAGTCCGATCGAACGCCGAAACCCCGACACGGAACCCTCTCTGTACATTTTTCAAAAAGTTGATTTTTTCTGAATTAAAAATGCTCAAAAAAACAAGCAGGAAAAACTAAGAATTACTGTGAAGTACGGTCACCTAACTCGACTAAATGGCGGCATAACCGCGGCGAAACCATGGGTTTTGCGGCGGTTCCACGGCCAAAATTTCGAGTTAGTCCCTGGAATTTCTTGTATTTATTCTTAGGTCCTTTCTTGGCAATTTTTTCTGTGAATATTTTAATTCCACTCAAGTGTTGATTTTTCAAGGGTTGTATTAGGGAATCGTTGATTCGATTAGATAATTTAACTTTGTTTATTTTGTCCGGATAATTTTAGAAACTGTTAAAAAGTTCGGGCGGATATCGATAACTCACTTTTTCCCCTGTCGGAAATTTTTTCAAAAGTTGGATTTTTCCTCATATTTAAGAACGTCCTAAGTCGTGCAAGTAACGCAGTGGACCCTCCAGAAGACAACAAACCTTAACTCGATTATGTGACCGTCTTGAACTGCCTTTTGAACCTTAGGGTTTGGGGCAGTACGGCGTGCCACATGTGAGGCGTTGGCTTGACCCTTCTACGGTTGGACCATTGGTACTGTGGCATGTGATGGATGTTTTTAAACTGATTTTAAGTGTTGAGATATATTGGGGAAATCTTGGGTGTTTGATTGTTCGATCGGAAAGTTTAACATTTTCTGTTTTATCTGGAATGTGATACAATAATTGGAATTCACAAATTGTTATGAGATAACTGATTTGAATATTGTAAACATAGCAGTTTAGTCTCACTTGATCGATTGCCACGGAATTTTGATGTGATCAAAAGTCTGTCGCAATCACGTAGCGTACGCGGATACTCGCCGGATAAACTTAATAGACAGCTACACCCTTTAGCCCCGACCAAGTGACTGTAGGAGAACCCCGTCGCCGAAAGCATCCGTTTGGGTGCTCGCGGTAGCGGTGTTCCGTCTTGGTGCACTTCGTCGACGGCGTCGGGGGTGCGGCCGTCTACTAAAGTTTGCGACGAGCATTCGATCAGGATATCGGGAATCTTGTTGAATTGCCCGACTTGATATTGTAAAGAGTTTTCGATAATGAGACTAAAATGCGGGGTTTATAATTGTTAGGCATGCGATGTCTAAGGAATTCATTTGGTTAGGCATGCGATGTCTAAGGAGGTTGCGGATTCCAACTGTTGTAGTTTTACACTTTATTTTCTGTGACCGTAAGTGTAGTATGTAGTTGTATCGCCAGTTTTCGTTGCTATACATTAACGACGATCGGTGTATGCATACTTACTTACGTTGATGATATGAGATATTATGTGTTGCTGTGATATGTTATATTGGATCGTCGTGTTTGAATAGCCGGGGGTTTTTATGTGAGATGAGAGTTTTTCATTTTCATTCATGTAAAATTCATTTGTATGTAATATTCTTTTATTGGGGCACTTCCAGGTTGCGGAAGATGTCACCGCCGTTGTATATTATTTACTTTTCCGCATTAGGTAGACCCAAGGTGGGGAGCATAAGTAACCGGGTTCTAGGGTCCAGTGGGAGACCATCTCGAGGAGTCGAGACCGGGTCTCCTAACCCTAGAATTGGCAGTGTTACTTGCCGCTCTCGTAGGGGTCTAGGGATGTGGGTTTGGCTATTCATCGCGACCGTAGAATCCGTGTTTTATACAGGCTCGTATATAAAACACGGACGTCCTAGTGTATCCAATATTTCATATATGTTCTTCTGCTGCAATGTTCTGTGATGAGATCATATTACTGCCTGAGACGAATGTTTATATTATATGAGATATATATATTATATTGTTGATTTCGTTTCATATCTGATGCTTGTGAAGTATAATAAAATGGGACTTCATTAATATGATTAATGAAATAAAAGAAACCTAAGATGTTGTGGAATCGAATTTTCAAAAACAGGTAGCTACAGTTCTTGCTTTGCATCGCTGTGTTCCTTGTAGAACATCCTGCACCTTATTCGATAAGGAAAGGACCGAGATCCCTTCACCGGGAGTGACTCCTTTTGCAATAACTGGCAGATGCTACAACTCTCGGATTATCTTTTGATTGCTTCTATAGTTTCTGCTTTGCACAGTGATATATATGATATATCCCGCACCTCATTCGACGAGGAAAGGGCCGACGATCCCTTCACCGGGAGTGACCCCTTTAGCAAAACTAGAAAAGCCTAAAAAACACTCCATTTTAAAATCATTTGATTCTACAACGATATCAAGTTCATTACGCAAAGGGTTTTCTTCAAAACCTGTCGTAGCCCTCCGTCATTTTAGGAAGTAGAGTACTTAGTATTCGTGCTGCGTATGTCGACTTTAGTTGAGGCGTAGTGTACGGTAGCTAAGCGATGTCTTCCTACACTGCATATGATGCGATTAGTTAGGACATTCATGTGATTATGTCGACTATGGTTGAGGGTCATGTAGGGTGGGTCAGATTAATCATGAAATGACGGGTAGAACTTGATTAGTGCTTATGATATGTTGACCTTATTTAAGGTCATAAGTGCTAGGGGTAAAATTTTATTGGGAATTTCAAATGTTGAAATTTGCAATGAGATTGCATACCTTCTATGAGATAGTTGGATCCCGATACCCACTGCGAGTAAAAGTTACTCCTGGGAGAGTTTTACACATTACAATTAGCCGATCATGTAGGTGTCTAGAAAGGTGTCAACGGGGTTACGCCCCTGGGAAAACGAGGTTTACATTAATTAGGTTCGTGCGAAAGCATGGAGGACCTACCTCAAAGTACCGACACCGGCATGGCTGAAAGATTGGCGAACTTGTAGCGTGTAATTAATCCCGGCTAGTTTTTCCTTTTAGGGTTTGAAGGAAGATTTGATTTAAACAGTGGGAGACATCCTGATTAGATATATTAGATAACCAATCTAATCTTGCAAGAGCATACGCTGAGTGTTTTCTTCTCTCTCTCCAGGTAGCGGCCATATCATGCCTTAATCAAGATAATAATACGGAATATTGACCGAACCCGCTTGTTATACTGAGCTGGGGAACATTGGTCCCGCTCCAACTTATAATTGTTATAAGACAGAGCAGGAAATTGGGGAATACCAGATTTCCCGTGCCACCCAAACGAAGAGAGTGCATGCTGATGCATCATCTTCGGGTGTGTTCATTATACAGAACTGTTTCTCAGTATTCTTTACGTCCTGGGTATTTGATACCGAATCATGATCCCTGATATGTAATCTGTTACATGGGCTACAGAAAGGTAAAGAACTGAGAACGGGTGATAAGTTTCATGAGACAGAAAACGGGGCAAGTGTTGCAGCCAAGTCTGTTGGTCACTGTCACCCTGTATTACCTGAATACATTGATTCTGAACAAATGTTATTAGATACCGAACCTGATATACAAAATCATATCAGTCTCTTTATTAGTAAAGAAAGGATATAATTTTGTATTGTTGGATAATGTTTTGAACATTCCCTATATCAAGAGTTGATCGGTTCAGGCACGTTATCTAAAAGCATTGACGTTCTAAATCAAACTACAGTTCTTAGTGTGCGAACACACACGAGAGGAAGAGTTCAGAAATGAAGGGATCCTTCTTGAGGTAATGTAGACTAGGTCATATCAATGCGACAAGACTAGCTGAAGTTACATTTAGATGTATATTTAAATTAGTTTGAATTTACATCTTGTGAAACTTGCTGGTCATGTCACAAAGATAAGATGACCATAGCTCTGTTTATTGGAAACAGAGAAAGAGTTGAGGAACTCTTGGGATTGATACATGCTGATGTATGAAAGTCTCCAGTCTACACATGCCTAGACCGGTTCTTTTTACTTCATTACATTCTCTGATGATCTCTCAAGATTCAGACATATGTTCCTGGTGAAACACAAGTCCGAAACTTTTGAGATATTCACAGAATATAAGTTAGAAGTAGAGAACCAAAATACGGGTAGAAGTATTTTGTCCTTTGATGAGTTCAAGGAGGAGAATACTTGAGCACGGAAATCCTGGACTTATTCTAAAGGAGAATGAGATTCTCTCTCAGCATTACTCCTCCGTATACACCATAGCACGATGGGATATCGGGGCGGAGCAATAGCACCATATGTGATATGGTATGCTCTATGATGAGTACTACTAAGTTTTCTATTTCCTTTTGGGAGTTATGCACTTGAGAAGCTGCATACCTATTGAATGTAGATTCAATAGTTTCCAACGAACCTCAGCCTCTCCGCCGATCTAGTAAGGTTCCTCACCCACCTGAGAGATACTTCGGTTTCTCTATGACAGTGGGAGCGAGGAATGCATCATGAGATGATGACCCAACTAGTTTCGAGCTGGCCATCAGGAGTGGGACTCTGTAAGAATGGCTGGATGCTTAGCGATCTGAGATGGAATCCTTATACACCAACAAAGTATGGACTTTGGTTGCTTTATCTGAAGGGTTAAATCCCCATCAGGAGCGAGTATATCTTGAGAAGATTACTTGGTGTATATGGAAAGGTTGAGGCTTTCAAAGCTATGCTTAAGTCCATCCAGATCCTACTTTCCACGGCTGCATACCATGACTACGATATCTGGTGGTTGGGTGTCATGACTACTTTTCGAAATGATGTTTTAGAAAAGAACGTCTATAAGTACACAGCCAGAGAGCTTCGTAGACAGTGGGAGGAGCGGAAACGTGTGCAAGATGTTTTATGTGATAAAGCAGGCATCGCGGAGTTGGACCATCTGTTTTGATGTGGTAGTCAAAGAGTTTGACTTCATCAAAATGGTAGATGAACCTTGTATGTACAAAAAGGTAGTAGAGTGTATGGTGGTGATCCTCGTAGAGTACGTGGATGACATACTTTTGATAGGGAAGGAATTTCCTATGCTACGCTCGGTCAATCTCCGCTTATCACAAGGATTCTCCATATAGGATCAAAGTGATACCTCCTAAATCCTGTGTTTTCATCTATGAGATAGATGTAATTGGATGTTAGGATACTCACTAGATGTAGTGAGATGGTATCAATCGATCCTAGGGAGAATCACTGGAAAGGTTCCAGGGTGATAAGAACGACTGAATGTCAGTCACAGACATTGTCTTTACCCTCAGTGGAGGGATGGTATGTTAGAAGAGTTCCAAGCTAGATACCATGACTTACTAGACGATTAAAGGCAAGATACATCGTTACCAAGGATGCTACCAAAGAGGCAGTCTGGATAGATATAAGTTCATGAGATGAACTTCGTTCCTAGCATTGTGTGACAATAGAGTTGTGGCTTTAGCCAAGGAACTACCGTCCCATCAGAAATCCAGATATAATTCTTAGGCAGTATCACCTGATCATGGAGATGGTTGATCTCCAGGGAGATCGTGGTTAGGAGAGTAGACACAGAGGACGACAGCGCGGATCCACTCACAAAGGCCTTTTTCCCAGTAGAGACTTTTATGGGATGGTTGAGTATGAGATACTTCAACCGCAGCTAATTGTTGGGTATGTGATACCACAACAGATGGTCCTAGTGCAAGTGGGAGATTGTTAGTTATATGTATGCCCTAGAGGCCATTACTGTACATACGATGTATATTGTAGTGGATGCTAGGACATATATAGGGAGGACTTTCTTGCTCGACATGATAGTATGCTATCTGGTTATACTTTATCTTAACATGTAGTCTGATTGTCTCTATATTACATGTTGATAAAGCCCTTAGGATATGTACTCGACTACTGGGACTATGATGAGATCATACTAGTGGGGCCACGGTAGTCGACGAGTACATCCTATAACTGTTCCTAGTCGAGGGTGTATCGAGATAGGGCATCGATGCACCAGAGTAGACTAGCGTATACGCATCTTGACCTATATGATGGGCGATGGATGATCCCATATCCATCGGTGTTTGACATCAAGGATGGTGTACGGGTGCTCAGTAGAGACTGGGTACACTGGACGGACTCGCCGAGAACTCCCAGATGGTATTATACCTCACGTCAGATGGCAGTTCTCCGGTGACACTGGTACAGAGTAGTCTGTTGACCCGAGATCGTCATAGAGTCTTGTGTGATTCCCACTGTGCTTTGATTTCCATCATACCACGTCTAAGAGGGCGTGCAAAAAGGTGGCTTTTGGGTACAGTCCCGAATCACATGGAGGCAATGAGCGATAGGAGGGGATTCGTCTCTCCCGGTATAGGGAGTAGATGTTGTGCTGTGTTCGATTGGCTATAACCGGAAATCCCTGGCCAGGGTTGCTGAGATTTACTGGTAAGTGTTATCAATAGTTTCTCGAACTGTTATAGACCTCATATCGACACGACTTATCGAGCTACTGGGGTCTGACGTTTACCACCCCTAGGTGAGATATGCAACATATCAGACGACGAGACCGGACTGTACGGGAGTGTTACTGTTTGGATTCACAGGAGAATGTACAGGCTTGCTTGTTGATCTTCTGAGCGCTCAATACCTGGGTAGCTGTTACGTTTAGCTGACCGCTTGCAGCTTGTGGGTGTTTGATATGATCATCACCCACTGCCGGCGTATTGACGATTCTTTAGAGTCCTACACAGAGGTTTCTTGGCTCAGGCAAAACGGAGTAGGAGCACATATGTGATATGTGCGGGTCCGAGGATAATGCGGTATGTGATATCGTATTGTATTCTCGCGATACTTGTTATCAGCCGGGTCATCGGATCAAGTGTTGATTCGATGAATCGGTACGGATAAATATTAGTCGGTTATATGCGATATAGCCGGATTGTCGGATCAAGTGTTGATTCGATAATTTAATGTATAATAATATATTTGATATATTAAACTGCATTAACTAATATTAGCTCACTAAAAGATTCTTTTTCTCACTCGGGTAATACATTGATATATATGCGATATATGTTAATTGTATTATTTTATTTGGTTACAATAAATATTATATATGTGATATATAATATTGTAACATGATATGATAACTAATGCAACATGTTTTGTGGAGTTTAAACACGATTAGGGTTTGGATTAGGGTTAACTCTTCTAGTTGATTCTAGAAGGTTTTTATTTTGTCATGTTAAAGATATTTGTGTGTGACTCATCTTTAACCTAACTCAAACCCTAACCCTAGTTAATTCTCTACATGAGTTTGCTTGACCATGGTTGCATTATTCATCATATTATTTCATTTTCTATTCATCACAAATGGACTTGAATCATTATTCATGTTCTTCCTCCTTCATTCTTTCATGAAAAAGCTTGCTAGATTTTTTTCAAGCGATGAATAAAATTGAGAAAAAGATAAATAAAGAGAGCAAAAATCCTACTTCATGATCCTCATCTTCCCTTGCCCTCTAGATGAGAGTGTTCACTCAATTTAAGTGAGTGTTAGCTTGTGTTAACGAAACTTCAAGGTAGATCATCTTTGTATCGAAGATCGGAAGCAAAACTGCACCTTTCTCTTCGTGGAGCCTTTCGAGAGTCGGGAACAAGATGTTCGCAGCGAAGGGACCTCAACACGGAGCTTATGAAGTGAAGGACCGGATCTACAAAGGTTGTAATCCCTCTCACTTAGTGTTAAAGAGTTTAACTTGTTAGTTTTCGCCTAAACCCTAGTTTAAAGATCCGTATTCGGGTTGTTCGGCACGGCTAAAATTTTAATCGGGCATGGTTGATGCCTCGTAGACCCTTGTGCGCGTGCCTAGCAACCCTACACCTGTAACGAAAAGCGGATTACACGGTCGCGATGAATAGCCAATATCCCACCCAAGACCCCTATGGGTTCGGCAAACTACCCGCCAAGTACCCGAAGCGAAGCAACCTCCCTCAACCCGTGAGTAGGCCACTCGGCACTTCGAGATACCCGGTAGTTTGTGCACCCCACCTTGAGTCTATCCTAGGTGCAAAAACAGTAAAAAGAAATTATACAATGACGGCTACAACCCCGACCCGGTTGTGCGGCCATACAAATAATATTACATCAATTTACAAATTTTACAATGAATGAAAGAAAAAGAAACTCTCATCTCACGCCCATTCCCGGCTATTCATCTGCGACAATCCACCGAGTTCATATCCACAACCCATCAACATTACAGAGCACAGATATGTATAACCCCCACTAATCGACTTATAGCAATTAGTAGACGTTCAATACATATATCACATCACAGATAATATCCATTAGCCAAAGTGTACGGAATACCGATCAAAATACGGATTTTTAACCACCCCAAAAGTCAATTTGCTCTCTGGAAAATCTGGGCAGAAAAATCATGTATTAAAAATCCCAAAACAGCCAAACTAAAACACTGCACAAAACCCGATCCAGTGACGAGTCAAAACCGCGGCGGAACCGCGGCAATGAGCATGTCATTGCCGCGGAACCGCGGCCGTTTGATCGATTCACTGGATCGTTTTTCTACAGTGTTTTCACAAAACCCTGAGACGATTTTTCATATATTTTAAATCACCTTTTGAGCAGTATGAAAATCGACAGAAACTAGAGGTTTTTGCGGATGTGTTTTGCGACCTTTTCCGATCGATGTTCTAAACACTTTGCTAACTTACTAGTTTATGTTTAGCTAGGCTCTGATACCACTGTAAGTCCACGTTGCTCTTCCCGGTTCTTACGGGGAGGTGGAAACGACGAAAAACAATGATTTGGCGCAAGGCAACATGGACTTAAACCACGGATCTTTGCTAAACTAGAAACTAGTAAACTACAAGAGGCTATAACTACTATGCTGTAGAAAGTATACCTCACGAAACCGGTCATTCGGGTCTTCATTCCGCTGTCCCGCTTGTCCATCTAAGCTCCAAGTGTTGATCCGGACCTTAGGCACCTCCGCGGCCTTCTTGAGTAGAAGACGATCCACCCGAGAGATGTACACCGAGCTCCACCTCGAGCCGAGGCAACTAGGGCAAAGAGATTGCTAGTCAAGAAGCCCTAGGATGTGTAGAGGAGATGTATGGATGTATTTGTCAAGTGGAATCCTTTTTCTCTCAACACATGAGATCAAAGGAAGAATCAAGAGGAGGAAGAAGGAGGAGCAACCATGGAAATGTTTCTCATTTCTTTTCTATGAGAGAGAATGAGAATGAACAAATGAAAAGCTTAACCAAGAGAGAAACACAACCATGGTTCAATAATGCAAAACATTATCATCACTAATCCCATCAAGGTAAAGTTGATGGCTACAAATGACATGACCATTATCATAACAAAATGAAAAAAAAAACCAAAGAATACTTTAGACCTTTCAAGAAGATCCTAGTCAACTTTGGTCAAACGGTCAACAAAGTCAAGATGGTCAAATGGTCAATGTAATTAGCCACAACATAATTATCAATAAAAGGATTAGTAAATAATGTCCCCGGCTCATAATGGTTTTGACCGAACCAACTGTCAAAACCCTAATGAGGCACCTCCTCCTTCTCCACTCCGCAAATCTGTGCATACACACCCGCATCCGCATTCCGTAGAATGCGAATGCACAGAAGATAAAACAAATCCATCTGTGCAATACTAGAATCCGGCTTAAACCAAAGCCCACTAGTATTGCCTGCCCGAACAACATACGCACACAAGTGTACGCAAGTGATCGCAGCCCTGCCGTAAAACCATACGGCCTCTATACGTTTCGCTCAATGCAGGGAAACTCTCTGTGTGGGATGATTGAAACAATTTCCGGATTGTGTAATGTGAAAAAGTAAAAGTATCGATTCAAATAGTCTCTGATTTCGGCACTATTTGATTGATCATAGAATGCGAGACTGAGTAAGTAAAACAAATTGATAAGAGTCTCTTTGTGTCGGCAATTAGAAAATTGAATAAAGTTCACAATCAAAAAAATTATATTTGACCGCAATCAACTACGGTGTCAGTTGTAGATCGTAAGCGAGTGCGGATCATCCACAGAGATTGTGCGATTCGTTTTTATATTTGATTTGTTTGAATCAAAAAGTTAATCGAAAAGAAAAGAAAACATGATTCAAGAATTTATCGATTGATTCAGGTGTCACGATGTTTAGTCAAGAATCAAGAACCTGATAAACGAATCAAGAATCGGTGTTTTGTTGATATTTCCAACCACAATGTCAAGAATCTAAATGAGGCTCGTAGGAATCGATCGGATCTATAGACGTGATGTAATTTCAAGATTTCGTGTTCTTGTCCTTCGAAGGATTGACACTAGATCGATGATGATCGACAAGAGTTAGGGCTTTCTTGATGAAACTTGGGTTTCATTGTTTAACCCTTGTTCTTTCGTAGATATCATTCACATTCTAGCCTCTAGCAATTTCAAGAAAAGATCGTAACCCCCCAATCTCGAGCTATATCAATCAAGAAAGCATCGCAACGAATTGGGTCGTCGATTCTTAAACTTGCTAAGGTTTACAAAACTCGTAGGATTCAAGAATCGATTTAAGATATATTACATCATCATTCTATTGATCGTCTCGACTCCTCGACGAGCGGAGTATTACTCAAACATCATCACACAGAAAGTATTCAAGAATTGAAAAGATATCATGATGAGAGAATTTAAAGAAAACAAGATAAAAGAATATCACCTTTTATTTATATCAACAATTTGATTACAGTCGCTCAAGAACTACAAGAGGAAGAACTAAATTGTTGAATTGGCGTCGCTCGGCTCCATGAGTCGCGGATTGGCTTGGACCACTTGCTCTGTTGAAGATCGGCTCGGCTCATAAAAGGTTGCAAGGCTTCTTGCTTGATGGGTATTCGGGATCTTGGCTTTTGATTGGAATTAGGGTTAGGGTTTCACACAACTCCTCTCACTAGACTTGTGGGAGAAGAAGATGGAGAAAGAGAGTGAATGGGTCTAGATTGTAGATTCTAGATACAATGATCCTCCCATAACCCTAGGTCTAGGCTTCTATTTATAGACTTCCCAAACCCTAGGTCTAGGTTTGAATTTACAATTCCCTCCAAAAGTTTGTTGAGGAGTTTCTAGAAAGAGTTTGTTAGGAGCTAGCTTAGGTTTTAAGCTAGGATTGATTAAGCATAAAAACCCTAGTTTGCTGATCTGGCAGAAACCTCTGGAGTCTTCTGGAAATTGTTGTGTCTTGCTGAAGTGTAGGCCCTGAGAGAAGCATTTTGCACCAAATTTTGGAGGCTAAATCCTTGGACCCACCGCGGATCCGCGGCGCAAGCAGGCTCCTGCCGCGGATCAGCGGCTCTTTGTGGGGCTTGGGCCTTGGGTTTTCTGGTGTGGTCTTGAAATGCCATTTTGGGCTTTATCTGATATGTTGATTTGTATTTTCCCCTTTGGATTGATACCAGAACTGAAATCATTGAGTTGGCGTCATGTTTTAGCGGTACCCTGTAAATTTTGGTCTTTCTTTTGGATTTTCCTGCACAGATCTCAAAACAAGTGTTGCGCAAATATAGGTGTAAGTCCATGCTACCTCTCCCGGTACTTTCGGGAATGCGGAATTTGGTAAAAAACGATTTTCTTAAAGATGGTAACATGGACCTAAAACCCGGATCTTGGTTAAACATCTATCTAACAACCTAACTATGAGTTTCTAGCTACTCGGTTAGGGGGTTATACCTTGCTTGTCTTGAACTCCTTCGTCTTCAAGCTCCGATGGTGGTCCGATTGGCTTCTTCTCGTCGTGTCCGTACGCCGAAGATAGATCCACCTGAAAGCTCCAACCTTTAGCTCCTTCTTCGTTCTTTGAAGAAACTAGTTCACTTGGTTTGCTAAACCTAGTGAACTAGAATGAGTAGAGAATACTTTGTGTGGGATTTTATCTATGGTTCTTGATTCTCAACTCATGAGACAAGAGAACCATAGATTAAAGAGAGGGAGCAACAGCAAAAGGGTGAGAGCAAAAGGAGAGCTCAAGAACAAGAGAGAGAATGAGCAAGAAAGAATGAGGCTCTCTTTTTTCTTTCACCCTCTCATAATCCAAAGTCATGATAACTCATCATACTAAAAAAGTCTTATGTGATGGTTTGAAGCAACCATAACCATATCATTTCATGCACTCATTTTACACAAATGAGCAAGCAAGAAAAAGTCTTTGCCATGAAATGATGGCTATGGTTATCATGATGGTCAACTAGTCAAGCCTAGTCAACCGGTCAACAAAGTCAACAAGTCAACAAAGTCAACAAGTCAACAAAAGTCAACAAGTCAACAAAGTCAACAACCATATCACCATAATACTTAATTAATATAATAGTTAATCACATATCATATTCTCATTAGGGTTGAGCAAAAAGTCAAATAGTCAACGGTCAACTGTCAACAACCCTAATGAGAATCCGCTGCCTCTGCCTCCCTGTCAACTGTGCATACACACCCGCATCCGCGTTCCGAGGAACACGAATGCACACTGGATAAATCCAATCCCAAAAGGTACACTAGGATCTGGCTTAAACCAAAGCCCGCTAGTGTAAACTTTCCGGACACTGTACGTGCACAAGTGCACGGATGTGACCGAACCCTGTCGCAAAACCATGCGACCTGTCGCAATACCATGCGACCTCTACTCTTTTGCCTAAAGGCGAAAAGCTTTCTGTGTGGGACTCTAAAGACTCGACACTACGCTGGCAGTGGGTTTAACCACAGACCGCAAGCGGCACAAGCTGTGCGTAACGGTCCCCAGGTAATGCCGACAAGAAGACCGACGAGGCGAAACCCATCTGAACTCCTACTGAGCCTGAGTGTGACATTCTCCGTACAGTCCGGTCTGTTCGTCTGATACATCGCATGGCGGGCCTAGGGGGCGGTAAACGTCAGTCCCCCAATAGCGGTACAAGTCGTGCCGGAGCGAAGCCCAAAACACCCTGAGATAACACTGGAAACCTACCAGTATATCTCGTTTGCCCTGGCCAGGGACTACTCGTGTAATGGCTCTCCTAGACACAGCGCGATGTCAACCCCCAATACCGGGAGAGACGAATCCTGTCTAACCGTCACTGCCTCCAAGTGCTTCGGGACTGCACCCAACCACTACCTGTTTGCATGACTCCTTTGAGCCGTGGTAGGGTAGTGATCAAAGTACAGTGGGAACACACTCGAGGCGGAGTGACAGTGTCAAGTCAGCGGACTAAGCTGGACTCATGTCACCTGGGAACTGATAACTGACGATAGGTATAATACTAACTAGTCAGTTCCCGACGAGTCCTGTCCAGTGTACCCGTAACCTAACGAGCACCCGCATACTATCTCAAGTACGACGTACTGACGGCTGTGGGACAGACCGTCTCCCACACTGGGATGAGAAGCGCATACGCTGGTCTACTCCGGAGTATCGATGCCCTGTCTCGATAGTCCTGCGACCAGGGACCTGCATAAGGATGTGCTTATAGATTACCCAGCCCCACTAGTGTGACGGCCATCACACCGCTGGTAATCAAGCAAAGATCCTAAGGGCTCTACTAATGTGTATAGGCGATATACTAAAATAAACACATGTACACATTGAAGTAGAAACAAACCAAGTAGCATACTACTATTTTGAGCAAGATTGTATATACAAGGTGAATATCCCAAGCTTCCATTAAGTAATATACAAGCTAGTATGATACAGTAATGGCCTCTAGGGCATATACACTAACAATCTCCCACTTGCACTAAGGCCATGTACTGGCGTATCGAAGACCTATCATCTCGATCAGCCGATCGAACTGAGTCTGGGTTAAGGCCTTGGTGAATGGATCTGCAGTGTTATCTTCTGAATTTACTCTCTTTACCTCGATCTCCTGGCGATCAATGATCTCCCTGATCAGGTGGAACCGCCTCAAAATGTGCCTGGACTTCTGATGGGACCTTGGTTCCTTCGCTAAAGCTATAGCGCCGTTGTTGTCACAATACAGCGGTATTAGATCAACACTGGTAGGAACCACCTGAAGTTCCGTGAGGAACTTCTTCATCCAGACAGCTTCCTTTGCGGCATCGCAAGCAGCTATGTACTCCGCTTCCATGGTTGAGTCAGCAACGGTTTCCTGCTTGGAACTCTTCCAGCAAACCGCCCCTCCATTGAGGGTAAAGACATAACCCGACATGGACTTGGAGTCATCCTTGTCACTCTGGAAGCTGGAGTCAGCAAAGGCCTCAATCTGGAGGTCTTTTCCGCCATACACCAAGAACATCTCCTTAGTCCTTCTCAGGTACTTGAGAATGTTCTTTACTGCTATCCAGTGTTTCTCCCCTGGGTTTGACTGATACCGGCTTACAACGCTCAATGCGTATGCTACATCTGGTCTGGTACATAACATCGCATACATGATAGAGCCTACCGCAGATGCGTAGGGTATCGATGACATGCGAGCCCTTTCCAAATCAGTATTGGGAGACATCTCTTTGGAGAGGGTGATTCCGTGACAAGCCGGTAGATTACCGTGCTTGGAATCTTCCATACTGAATCGTTTCAGTATGGTGTCGATGTACCTTGACTGTGAAAGTCCCAACATCCTCTTAGATCTATCACGATAGATCTGGATCCCCAGAATGTAGTTGGCATCACCCAGGTCCTTCATGGAGAACCTCTGTGACAAGAATCCTTTGACTGACTGTAGCATAGGAATATCATTTCCTATTAGGAGAATGTCATCGACGTACAAGACGAGGAATACCACATTTCTCCCTACAATCTTACTGTAAATGCATGGTTCATCTGGGTTTTTGACAAAGTCGAATTCTTTGACAGTATCATCAAAGCAGATGTTCCAACTCCGCGATGCCTGCTTAAGTCCATAGATGGACTTGAGCAACTTGCACACTTTACCGCTGCTCCCACTCTGAATGAATCCCTCTGGCTGATCCATATAGACGCACTCTTCCAAATTTCCATTTAGGAAAGCCGTCTTTACGTCCATCTGCCAGATCTCATAATCGTGGAAGGCAGCAATGGCAAGAAGGATCCGAATGGATTTAAGCATGGCTACCGGAGAAAAGGTCTCGTCATAGTCCAAACCAGGTCTTTGACGAAAGCCCTTTGCAACGAGCCTAGCCTTATAGGTTTAAACCTGCCCATCTACACCAATCTTCTTTCTGAAGATCCATTTGCAGCCTACGGGTTTTACCCCTTCTGGAGCAAAGTCCAAAGTCCAAACTTTGTTGGTGTACATGGACTCCATCTCGGTCCGCATTGCATCTAGCCATTTTACCGAGTCACCGCTCTGAATGGCTTGCTGGAAGCTAGTAGGCTCATCATAATCTATGATGCAATCCTCTCTATCCCCGTCTATGAGAAAACCATAGTATCTCTCGGGCGGATGAGACTGCCTACTACTCCTGCGGAGCGGCGTAGGAATGTCCGGTTCCCCTGAACCTTCCTGTTCTACTAAGGTTTCAGTAATAGCTTGTGGTTCTGGAATTTCTTCCAGTTCTATTGCGCTCCCACTTATCTGATTTTCTAAAAACTCAGTTTCCAAGAAGCGGGCATGACGAGAAACAAGGACTTTTTGCTCCTCTGCGTAATAGAAAAGATACCCCTTGGAGTTCTTAGGGTATCCCACAAACTTGCACTGTACAGAGCGTGCCTCGAGCTTGTCCGCATGCTACTTTTTTACAAAAGCCGGACATCCCCATGTCTTAAAGGATTTAAGACATGGTTTCTTCCCACTCCACATCTGATATGGTGTGGTAGGCACTGTTTTAGTAGGAACTTGGTTCAAGAGATGTGCAGCTGTTTCCAGTGCATAACCCCAGAAAGATCGCGGTAACTCAGCCTTACTCATCATGGAACGAACCATATCTAATAGGGTTCGATTCCTTCTTTCCGATACACCGTTGTGTTGTGGTGTGTATGGAGGAGTACGCTGAGAGAGAATTCCATTCTCTTTTAAGTAGTCCAGAAACTCGGCACTCAAGTATTCACCACCTCGATCCGATTTTAGGATCTTGATACTTTTGCCTGTTTGTTTTTCTACTTCATTCTTATATTCTCGAAATTTCTCAAAGGCCTCGGATTTGTGCTTCATTAAGAAGACATGTCCAAACCTAGAGAAATCATCTGTGAAAGTAATGAAGTATGAATAACCGCTTCGCGCATGTATAGACATTGGACCACACACGTCACTGTGTATAAGTCCCAAGAGCTCGCTCGCTCTTACTCCGTGTCCAGTGAACGGAGTCTTTGTCATCTTTCCCATGAGACAAGATTCACAAGTGGCATAAGACTGGTACTCGAACGGATCCAAGTATCCTTCTTTATGTAACTTAGTCAACCGTGTCTCCTTGATGTGACCCAGTCTACAATGCCATAAGAAAGCCTGATTTAATTCTGGAGACTTTCTTTTAAGTGTGTTCTGGACACTGAATATCTGAGCTTGATTCAATACGTATATACCATTATTTAATGTACCTGACCCAATCAGTGCTTGATTTAGGTGGATGTTTACTACATCGCTTACAAAAGCAAAATCATATCCTTCCTTAGAAAGTAAGGATACAGATATGATGTTACAAGTCGCACCTGGTACATACAAACAGTCACGCAGAATCAATATCTGCCCAGTTGTCAGTCCTAGGTGATATTCCCCTACGGATACAGCATCCATGCTCATTCCGTTAGCAACCCTGAGAGTCATATCACCTTTCCTGATAACCCCACGGTTTCTCAGACCCTGTAACGAATTACAGATATGAGATCCTGATCCGGTATCCAATACCCAGGAAGTAGGGTTAACTGACAAACAGTTCTCAATTACAAACACACTCGAAGCCGAAGCCACAACATGCTTCGAATTATGGCTACTGGCTTTACAAGCCCTGCAATCTTTCTTCCATAGTTCATTCTCGTTACAATAGGAACGTCCCTCTTTTACTATATCCATTCCTGAAACTTTTGCCCTTGTTTTTCCTTTTTCTTCCCTGGTTTCTTTCAGGGTATAAGCAGAGGGCAGGGACTGTAGAATTAGGTCAGTACTTGACCCATTCTCCAACGTGGTCTCCAGGTCCGTGAGCTCAATATAGCTGGTCTCTGTAAGGACGTTTCCCCTTACAGATGACCCGACTGCCAACCTCGCTTGAAGCAATTCGTTCGAGGTCTCATATCTTGCGATACGAGATTGCTCTCCATATAAAACTTTGTTATGGAGGAAGATGGAAACTGAGTCCATCTTCTCGTGCTGCCTCTGGTTTGTACCATCAACTGAGGCTAACACGAGGCACTTGGCTTTCGCACAATCCCTTTCCGATGTCCTGTGGATGTGAACATCCGTGACAGGGGAAACTGGACCTGAGACAGCAGGGTTTTGATTAGTTAAGAGGTGTCCCAGCTTGTCATGGGCAATGGACATCTGGACAGACCTTTTCCAGTCATAACAGTCAGGTTCAGTCATATTTTTATCTAGATGTAACCTAGGCGTGGTCACAGGGTCGCTGCAATTTAAGAGAGAGAAGAAGAAACACTCAGCATGATGCTCTTGCAAGTTTAGAGTGGTTTTTAGTTTGTCTAAACAGGATGGCTCCCACTGTTTCTCGAATCCCTCCTCAAACCACAAAGGAAGAATTAGTCGGGATCAATCCCACTGCACAATACTTGCTTAACCGTTCAGCCAGGCCGGTGTCGGTACTTCGAGGGAGGTTTTCCAACGCTTTCGCGAAGTTCCTTAATTAAAGAACCTCTTTTTCCTGGGGGCGTAGCCCCGCTAACACCTTTCTAGGCACCTACTAGGTTTATAGCATTGATCGATTAGTGAGAAATTTCCCGAGGAGTAGCATATACTCACAGTAGGATCGGGATCCAAATATCATTGCGTGACAAAACTGAAGGAATCCTACCAGAATCATCACACTCCAAATGGTATGCAGTGCTAGCAAGTTTCAGTTCTTTTGAAACTCCCGATGTGGATTTTTGCCCCATGCTCTTATGACCTTGACTAAGGCCAACAAATCATAAGTCACATGTCAAGTTCTACCCGTCGTTGTCCAGGTTAATTTGAATCCATCCGTATATACCCTTGACTAAGGCCAACAAAGTAATACGACTGTCCCAAACCAACGCATCTATCTATGCAACATATGAATATCCACCAGCTACCAATCACTGTGCCTTGACTAAGGCCAACAAACACAGCTTGAATACTGTTGAATATTCATATGAAACGACGGAGGGCTACGAATGGTTTTGGCGAAACCGTGAACGTAGTGAACTTGATTTAGTCGATGGAACGAGATAGCTTTTAAATGGAGTGGCTCAAACTCCGCATTTTAAAAGTTTGTTTTTGAAAAGAACCGAGTGGTTTTTCGAAAATGTTCCAACGACTTATACTTGGTTTATTTTCTTGCATTAGTTCTTATAATGCATGTTTTGCTTGCATTAGTTCTTTTAATGCGTGATATTCTTGCATTAGTTCTTTTAATGCGTCCCATCATTTAATCCTACCATTGCAGAAAACAACCAAAATATGACGTACGCTTATGCCATTCGCATTCGCCACTGGGCCCCGTCATTACCCGTTAGGTTACTTAACTAACGACAGAGCGGGGGCTGGGCTAGCGCGTCTGTAAAACATAAGCAACGCCTAAATAATATCATATATAGATATACTGCAATGATAAACATTTCAGATCACAGATGAATACATTGGATATACTAGGAATCTGTAATTCGTACGAGCCTGTAACGAAAAGCAGATTACACGGTCGCGGTGAATAGCCAAATACCCCACCCAAGACCCCTACGGGTGCGGCAAACTACCCGCCAAGTACCCGAAGCGTAGTAACCTCCCTCATCTCCATGAGTAGGCCACTCGACACTTCGGCATACCAGGTAGTTTGTGCACCCCCTCTATGGGTCTATCCTAGGAGCAAAAACAGTAAAAAGAAATTATACAATGACGGCTACAACCCCGACCCGGTTGTGCGGCCATACAAATAATTATTACATCAATTTACAAATTTACATGAATTGAAAGAAAAGAAAACTCTCGTCTCACAACCCCCGGCTATTCACCCGCGACAATCCAACATATTCATAACCACATTCCAGCAACAATACAGATCACAGATTTGTATAACCCCCACAAATCGACATATAGCGATTAGTAGACGTTCAATACAAATATCACATTACAGAAAACCCGTTAGCTTAAGTCTTTTAGAAGTTCGATCAAAAATACGGATTTTCGGGACCCCAAAGTAAAATTTTCGTTCTGGAAAATCTGGGTTGAAAATATATATACTAAAAATCCCAAAATACCCCCACTAGTAAACTGCAAAAGAGAAAACCCCTGACCGAGTCAACTCGGCCGCGTTTCCGCGGCGGGAGCGTGCTCCCGCCGTGGAAACGCGGCTCTTTGATCGAGTCAGGGGCCCAAAATTTTGCAGTTTCTTTAAAAAAGCCTGAGTCGATTTTAGGTGTATTTCAAAAAGGTTTTCCAGCACTTTTAAAATCGACAGAAAGTTTAAAATTCCGGGGTTCGTTTCGGGACTTTTTCGTTGATCGATCTTCTAGTTACTTGCTAACATGTTAGATAGAGTTTAACTAGGCTCTGATACCACTGTAAGACCATGCTACCTCTCCCGGTACTTTCGGGAATGCGGAATTTGGTAAAAAACGATTTTCTTAAAGATGGTAACATGGACCTAAAACCCGGATCTTGGTTAAACATCTATCTAACAACCTAACTATGAGTTTCTAGCTACTCGGTTAGGGGGTTATACCTTGCTTGTCTTGAACTCCTTCGTCTTCAAGCTCCGATGGTGGTCCGATTGGCTTCTTCTCGTCGTGTCCGTACGCCGAAGATAGATCCACCTGAAAGCTCCAACCTTTAGCTCCTTCTTCGTTCTTTGAAGAAACTAGTTCACTTGGTTTGCTAAACCTAGTGAACTAGAATGAGTAGAGAATACTTTGTGTGGGATTTTATCTATGGTTCTTGATTCTCAACTCATAAGACAAGAGAACCATAGATTAAAGAGAGGGAGCAAGAGCAAAAGGGTGAGAGCAAAAGGAGAGCTCAAGAACAAGAGAGAGAATGAGCAAGAAAGAATGAGGCTCTCTTTTTTCTTTCACCCTCTCATAATCCAAAGTCATGATAACTCATCATACTAAAAAAGTCTTATGTGATGGTTTGAAGCAACCATAACCATATCATTTCATGCACTCATTTTACACAAATGAGCAAGCAAGAAAAAGTCTTTGCCATGAAATGATGGCTATGGTTATCATGATGGTCAACTAGTCAAGCCTAGTCAACCGGTCAACAAAGTCAACAAGTCAACAAAAGTCAACAAGTCAACAAGTCAACAAGTCAACAAAAGTCAACAAGTCAACAAAGTCAACAACCATATCACCATAATACTTAATTAATATAATAGTTAATCACATATCATATTCTCATTAGGGTTGAGCAAAAAGTCAAATAGTCAACGGTCAACTGTCAACAACCCTAATGAGAATCCGCTGCCTCTGCCTCCCTGTCAACTGTGCATACACACCCGCATCCGCGTTCCGAGGAACACGAATGCACACTGGATAAATCCAATCCCAAAAGGTACACTAGGATCTGGCTTAAACCAAAGCCCGCTAGTGTAAACTGTCCGGACACTGTACGTGCACAAGTGCACGGATGTGACCGAACCCTGTCGCAAAACCATGCGACCTGTCGCAATACCATGCGACCTCTACTCTTTTGCCTAAAGGCGAAAAGCTTTCTGTGTGGGACTCTAAAGACTCGACACTACGCTGGCAGTGGGTTTAACCACAGACCGCAAGCGGCACTAGCTGTGCGTAACGGTCCCCAGGTAATGCCGACAAGAAGACCGACGAGGCGAAACCCATCTGAACTCCTACTGAGCCTGAGTGTGACATTCTCCGTACAGTCCGGTCTGTTCGTCTGATACATCGCATGGCGGGCCTAGGGGGCGGTAAACGTCAGTCCCCCAATAGCGGTACAAGTCGTGCCGGAGCGAAGCCCAAAACACCCTGAGATAACACTGGAAACCTACCAGTATATCTCGTTTGCCCTGGCCAGGGACTACTCGTGTAATGGTTCTCCTAGACACAGCGCGATGTCAACCCCCAATACCGGGAGAGACGAATCCTGTCTAACCGTCACTGCCTCCAAGTGCTTCGGGACTGCACCCAACCACTACCTGTTTGCACGACTCCTTTGAGCCGTGGTAGGGTAGTGATCAAAGTACAGTGGGAACACACTCGAGGCGGAGTGACAGTGTCAAGTCAGCGGACTAAGCTGGACTCATGTCACCTGGGAACTGATAACTGACGATAGGTATAATACCAACTAGTCAGTTCTCGACGAGTCCTGTCCAGTGTACCCGTAACCTAACGAGCACCCGCATACTATCTCAAGTACGACGTACTGACGGCTGTGGGACAGACCGTCTCCCACACTAGGATGAGAAGCGCATGCGCTGGTCTACTCCGGAGTATCGATGCCCTGTCTCGATAGTCCCGCGACCAGGGACCTGCATAAGGATGTGCTTATAGATTACCCAGCCCCACTAGTGTGACGGCCATCACACCGCTGGTAATCAAGCAAAGATCCTAAGGGCTCTACTAATGTGTATAGGCGATATACTAAAATAAACACATGTACACATTGAAGTAGAAACAAACCAAGTAGCATACTACTATTTTGAGCAAGATTGTATATACAAGGTGAATATCCCAAGCTTCCATTAAGTAATATACAAGCTAGTATGATACAGTAATGGCCTCTGGGGCATATACACTAACAATAGGATGATGCGATGCTATGAAATGTAGTCAATTTCCTTTATAATGTCGGATTTAGAGTCTAGTACATGCAATCTGATATTTTGCGACAGTTTTGCTAATATGTAAAATATGAATGCCGAACACTTCTATATGGATGCAAATGATGAGGAAATTGCCGGCTAAAATATGCAATATTTTTGACTAATCAAACTCCCCCAAACTTAATTTCGATGGTCTCGAGCGAACTGTTTTATTAAAAAGAGAAGGAGAAAATGAAGAAAGAGAAAAACTAACTAGCACACTTTCGTAGGCAACACGATTGCACTGAGCATGTGCAACAAGCCTTTAAACCTCTAGGTGTCCCTAGTAGGAGGAGTGTTGTCTCCTGAGGGTTTTCAGCGGATTGCACCCACAAAATCCAATAATAAAAGAAATATCATGAATATTACATTTAAAGACAAGAATTTTAAAAGAAAAGCTTTGAAATTAGGGTTTCCAACTAAGCTAGCTTTTCGGTTGTCATGAGCCCTATCTTAATGGTCATGAAAAGATGTTAGAAATCACGTCCTCCCTCAATAAAACATCGTCTTATTGTTCATTCCTATTTTTATTCCAAACATCGATCATATAACCCTGCGTGTGTGTAAAGACATCCCTACACCCGGAGAATTCAATTCAAGCTATCATACTCTTGCCCATCAGCCTCAGTACTTTTTAATTAATGAATATTTAGATGAGATTGCTCACACACTTTCATGCGACCGTTAATACTTCTTGAGGTACTAACCGACCGATTACTCCTGTGCTTGCTTACTTGGTGTATTTTCCTCGTCTTGCACCATCTTAGGCATAGCAGTGACTCCCAGACCAGTTGGCCATAGGGCACTAGGTGAAGAAGCACCCTTGCTATACATTTTTAATGCCCTTGGTGATAACAAAACCAGTGTCCATTTTTCTCACCACTTTATATTTTTTTATTCACTTCTTTTTTATTTCCTTCATACCTCGGCTTTAGACAAGAGCATTTCAAGGTATCCTCTACTATCCCAGGCTTCAAGACGTGTGTAAGTGCGAATAGCAGGGTATCAACGTTCAAAATGTTTGGCTTTCCAGAATAGAAACTATTTTTCAGACTTATTTTTATCCTCAGATTAGTGACGTCCTTCATCTTACTAACCCTTGGGACAATGGCTCATAACTACTTATTACTAGTTCGTATAAGAAAACTTCTAATTTTCTTAGTTTTCTTAAATTTTTCTAATCTCATGGATGTAATTTTTCACTATCTAAACTTTCATTATCTTATTTATATACAAAAAAGTGTAAATATTAAAATTATTTTTATACTTGGAAATTTTTAAATTTCTATTGGTTTTGAAAAATTTTCAATTTTTATAGATTTTTAAAAGAAATGTTTTCGTGCTTATGCAGATGATATGCAAATGATGCAAAAATAAGCACAAACCTCCCCCAAACTTGTTTTCAACAGTGTCCTCACTGTTGCCAAACGCTATACCTACAAAAACTGTAAGCCTGGGGGGAATTATTAGTAGGGGCAAAATATAGAAGTGAAGAACTTCCCCCAAACTTACTCTTTTCACTCACCTCCATTCAAAAGATGATGCAGTGATATACTGGACATGAAGGTGAGACGGAGGAATTTTAATCCAAATAAACTGGCTCTTGTAAGAACAAGAGCTCCTCCGTGGGGTCGGTGGAAAAATACGGCTTTAGTCTATGTCCATTTACTTTGAAAAAGGTGCCGTTTTTAACATTTTCTACTTCTACTGCCCCGTGCGGGTATACAGACCGCACAACAAAAGGTCCCTTCCATCGAGATCGGAGCTTACCCGCGTAAAGGTGTAATCGTGAATCATAAAGAAGGACTTGTTGACCAGGTGAAAATGTTTTCCTCAAAATGTTTTTATCCTGAAAAACCTTAGTCCTATTCTTTGTGATTACATCATTATCATAAGATTCATCGCGGAGTTCGCTTAGCTCATTTATTTGCAGCTTCCGAAAGTTGCAAGCAAGGTTTAGATCAAAATTTATTTCTTTTATAGCCCACAATGCTTTATGCTCTATCTCGACGGGTAAATGACATGCTTTTCCAAATACTATCCTATATGGAGACATTCCTAGGTCGGTTTTAAATGCAGTTCTGAATGCCCAAAGAGCATCCGTCAGTTTGGTCGACCAGTCTTTTCTATTTTTAGCAACAGTTTTCTCCAGGATAAGTTTGATTTGTCTGTTTGAGATTTCAGCCTGCCCGCTTGTTTGGGGATGATAGGGTGTAGAAAGTCGGTGGTTGATTGAGTATTTTCGCATCAGAGTCTCGAAAGACCTGTTGCAGAAATGTGTCCCATTATCGCTAATGATAGCGCGTTGGTGTCCAAATCGCGAGAAGATATTCTCTTTCAAGAACTTAATGACAACTTTTTTGTCATTAGTGCGACATGGAATGTCTTCTACCCACTTTGAGACATAATCAACCGCCAGCAATATGTACAAATTCCCAAAGGAGTTGGGAAAGGGACCCATAAAATCAATGCCCCAAACATCAAATATTTCAACAACCAAGATGGGTTGCTGAGGCATTTCATTCCTCTGGGATATTCTACCCGTGTACTGACATTGTGTACAGGTTTTGCAATACTCAAATGCGTCCTTGAATAAGGTAGTCCAATAAAATCCACATTGCAAAACCTTTTCCGCTGTTTTTCTAGGACCAAAGTGACCCCCACAGGCCTGATCATGACAAAATGAAAGAACACTCTTGAACTCTTCATTCGGGACACACCGGCGAATGATCTGATCAGGACAATATTTAAACAAATAAGGCTCGTCCCAGTAAAAGTGTTTTACTTGGGAAAGAAAACGATATTTGTCCTGTTTTGACCAATCGCTCGATATAAGTCCCGTGGCATGATAGTTCACAATATCTCTGAACCATGGTTCAGCGGATATGCTCAAGAGTTGTTCGTCAGGGAATGAATCATTGATCGGTAGGGTCACAGGGGAAGAAATGATGCGTGAAAGATGGTCAGCTACTACGTTTTCACATCCTTTCTTATCTTTGATAACAAGATCGAATTCTTGTAACAGTAGGATCCAACGTATTAGTCGACCTTTTGCATCTTTCTTCGCCAGAAGATGTTTTAAAGCGGAATGGTCAGTATACACAACTATAGGTGAGCCAATTAAGTAAGGCCTGAATTTTTCTAATGCAAATTCAACCGCTAAGAGTTCTTTTTCTGTGGTTGTATAATTGATTTGCGCATCATTCAGGGTCTTACTTGCATAGTATATCACGTGTGGCATTTTTTCAATGTGCTGTCCTAAGACTGCACCTACTGCAAAATCAGATGCGTCACACATCAGCTCAAAGGGGTAGTCCCAGTTTGGTGATGATAAAACGGGGGCTGAAGTGAGTGAGTGTTTAAGTGAGTCAAAAGCTGTCTCGCAGTCCGAGTCAAAATGGAAGGTCGTATCCTTGGCCAGGAGAAGAGTTAAAGGTCTAGCAATTTTGCTAAAGTCCTTAATGAATCTCTTATAAAAGCCCGCATGGCCAAGGAAAGATCGAATATCTTTGACGCTTTTGGGATGAGGGAGGTTTTGAATGACATCTATCTTAGCTCTGTCAACCTCAATGCCTTTCTGTGAAATGACATGTCCAAGTACTGTTCCTTCTTGAACCATAAAATGGCATTTTTCCCAGTTCAAAGTCAAGTTCTTCTCTTTGCAACGAGTAAGAACAGCGTCAAGATTCGCTAGGCAATCGGAAAAAGAGTCTCCAAAATTCGAGAATTCGTCCATAAAGATCTCCAGAAAATTCTCTACCATATCAGAGAATATCCCCATCATACACCGCTGAAAGGTAGCGGGAGCATTGCATAACCCAAAGGGCATGCGACTGTAAGCAAAGGTACCAAAAGGACAAGTAAAAGTGGTTTTATCTTGATCCTTTTTGGCGATGGGGACCTAATTATAGCCTGAGTATCCGTCCATAAAGCAATAATACTCTCGTCCTGCTAAGCGTTCCAGCATCTGATCAATGAATGGTAGAGGAAAATGGTCTTTCCTCGTGGCAGCATTGAGTTTTCTATAATCAATACATACACGCCACCCAGTTTGGGCGCGTGTCTGAATTAACTCATTTGCCTCATTGGTTATAACAGTGATGCCGGATTTCTTAGGAACGACATGTATAGGACTTACCCATTGGCTATTGGAGATGGGGTATATAATACCATTATCTAAGCATTTGACGATCTCTTTCATGACCGCTTCCTTCATGACGGGATTCAACCGTCTTTGTAGTTCTCGGGTCGGTCTGACATCATCCATCACATGTATATGATGTTCAACTATCAAGGGACTAATCCCTTTGATGTCCGCCATACTCCAACCAAACGCCTCTTTGTTAGATCTCAATACCGATAAAAGGGCATTCTCTTGCTCTGATGCAAGAGAAGCGGATATGATAACCGGTAAAGACTCATTCTCACCTAGATATGCATATTTCAGGTGAGAAGGTAAAATTTTGAGATCTAACTCAGGCGGAGACATGATAGAAGGAGGGATCATTGAGTAATTTTTGGATTTACAAAGAAGCTCTGAGCCTGTGAAAGATACAGACTCGGGTGGAGAAAAGTCAGGAGTGTAGGACTCAAGTGTAGAGAAAGTGTCCTCACTAAGATCATGTGTGAAATCAAACAGAGATGTGGTAATGTCATCGAGATCAGTAAAGCAAAGATCCTCAGCTCCACAGCTATCGGGAGCGATCTCATGGACATAGCACACATCTAAAATATGAGCAGAGGTTTCTGATGGCTGACTTCCAACTTTGTAGATATTTAGTTCAATGGTCATATTTCCAAATGATAAATTCATTGAACCGTTTCTACAGTTTATAATAGCGTTGGAAGTGGTAAGGAAAGGGCGACCCAGAATCACCGGAATTTGGCTCCGGGGGTTTGCTACAGGCTGTGTGTCGAGTACAACGAAGTCTACAGGGAAAAAAAATTCCCCGACCTTTATCAACACATCCTCTAATTCACCCCTTGGTTTGGTGATAGATCGGTCTGCCATCTGGAGAGTGCAGTGAGCAGGTTTCAGCTCTCCAATCCCTAATTGCTCATAGACAGAATAAGGGAGTACGTTAACACTTGCGCCAAGGTCTAAAAGAGCACGATTTATGTTTTTACCCCCAATAGAAATCGATATTGTAGGACATCCTGGGTCCTTTCGTTTTTTTGGTAGCTGGGGAATAAAAGCAGTGCTGATATTATTAGCCATAAAGACCTTTTTTGGCACTTGAGTCTTCCTCTTCCTAGTGCACAAGTCCTTAAGAATTTTCGCATTAGCGGGGACTTGTTGAATTGCATTTAGGAGAGGGATATAGATGTTAACTTGTTTGAACATTTCCATAATTTTCTCCATATGAGGACTCGTTCTATTAGCCCTTAATCGGTTTGGGTAAAGAGCTTTCGCAATAAGCGCAGGGTCCATCACCGGAGAAGAAAGAGGGGGTAGACGAGGTCCCAAAAGAGGTGTGGGGACCATCTGTGGAGAACTATAAGGGTTTGGAGAAGGTGTCGAGCCTAATGGGAAATGGAGAATAGGCTCTCGAGAAGATGGTGTGGTAGAAGAAGAGGGATCAGAAGGAGAAGTGTGTGTGTGTGGAAAGGTCTCAGCCGGGGTGTTGATATGATTTTCAGTATCATCAATACCTTCCCCGACATGATTGTTTAGCACTCCTCCCGATCTCAACGTTGTGACGGCATTTACATTGTAATGCCCAGGATTCTGTAGGGGTTGAGAGGGAAGTTTCCCTTTTTCTCTCGCACTCATTTCGGCTTTTAGGCGTGCGATTTCAGCTTCCATCGTTTTGATACTCTCAGCTTGGGACGCTGAGTTTTTCTTTATCTCACTGACGGAAGATCTAACCTCTGTCGAAACCTCTATGAAATTTGATAAAAGTGATTTCATGGTTTGAGTGAATTGAGAGAATTCGTCAGAATAGGTCATAGGATTAGACTGTGCAGGAGTGTTGACCTGGTTTTGGAAATTTTGTGACTGATAGGGGTGCTGAGTGAGTTGAAGGGGTTGCTGTTGTGGTGGAGGAAGAGCCCTTTCAAAATTATTCGTGTTTGGAACCGTGTTTTGAGATTGGTTTTGGTTCCAAGAAAAATTCGGGTGATTCCTCCAACCCTGATTGTACGTGGAAGAATATGGATCGTTTCGAGGTCTTTGAAATGCGGCATTAGAATGCTCGTGACCTTGAAACGCAGAGTTTAATGGACATTCTTCCGTTAAATGAGACGGATCAGAACAGCACCCACAAACAGTTTTGGGGAGCGACACTGGGTTTAGGGAGGCTGCTGCAAATTTGTGTTCCATAGCGTCGAGCTTCTTTTGCATTGCTGCCATCTCAGCTCGAACACCTATGGACACATCTATTTGGTGTACGCCACCCCTATTCAATGGTTGGGTTCCACTCTCCCACTGTAGTGATTTTTCAGCGAACTCTTCTAAATACTTCCAAGCTTCCCCATCATCCTTGGTCATAAAAGTACCTTGACACATGTTTTCAAGGCTCTGTTTAGTGTTTGGGTTAATGCCCTCATAAATGATTCGGCAAAGCTCCCATCTCGGGATGCCTTGATGAGGACACTGAACCAATAGATCCTTGAAACGTTCAAAGCATTTAGAGAATGGTTCAGCAGGGAGCTGGGCAAATTGATTCAGTTCGCTACGGATTCGAGCTGTCTTTTGTATTGGGTAAAATTTCTTAAGGAATGCAGCGACGAATTCTTCCCAATTCGTAATAGAGTGTGCGGTAGTGTTATATAGCCACTTCTCGGCTATATCGCACAATGCAAATGGAAGAAGTCGTAGACGCATAGCATCCACTGAAAGTTGTGACGTACCCATCATTGCGCATACGTTTTCAAATTTGGTAATGAAAACGTAAGCGTCCTCAGTCTCGAGTCCGTGGAATTTGGGTAAAAGATTGATATACTGGGGCTTAATCTCAAAGTTATCCCCATTGGCTGGTTGTGTGGATAAGCAGGTCGAAAGAGGACCTCGAATAGGGTAGCACCTCTCCTGGAGAGAGATGCGGGGTGTATTCTGCGCACCAACGGACGGCGGCAGATTAGGGTTAAAGAAGTTTGATGGATTCGGATCCATCGGTGTGTGTGTGGTAGTGGGTAAAGGAAAGGTAAATGGAGAAATATCGACTTCGGAGTCGATAAAGGGTACGCGGACTAAACGGGCACTAGAATCCCGTGTCCAGCCTATCTTGCACTAAAAAGGGTTAGTACAAGTGGCAGCGTTGGCTTATAATTAGGGGTAATGAATGAATGCGGTGCTTGCTTTGAAAAAAGGGACGGATTTTTGAAAAAATGATGCGACACAACAAATACAGCACACAAACCCTAGAATCTAGTGGTCACCTAGGTCCGGCTCTAGACCGCTCCTAACTGCCAGAAGACAAGTCGCAGGATAGAATCCTCCGCTGCCTCTTTGTCCCCCTGTGGCCGGATAAGTGCTAGGTAAGTGGGAAGGTACTCCACTACGTAAGTAGTGGGCCTAATTAAAAATCACTAGCCTTAGACACACTCGCCTTAGGCACCACAAGAAAACGCGGATAAGCAATGAATTACCCACGGCCTTCTCTTGTCCTAATTGAGCGCGACAGTCCTTAGAGTCTTCTCTAGATATTTTTAGTTAATGTGGGTCAATGCGGATGCAAGTTTTATGGTTTTCGGGGCCTAGGAAGGGTAATGAAATCCCCACCTAATTTGGATTTGGCCGTGCCCCTTAATATCCGTATTTAGAATGCAAACAACCAAGAAATCAAAATCACGCACAAATTTAATTTTGCTTTTGCAGCGCTGCGATTATTTGCAAAGAATCCTGCAGAAAATGTTAGTTGGAGCTAAAAAGAGGAGAGAGGAGAAGGTAAGAAATCACCTGAAGAAAAATTGTACAGAGAACCTTCCAAGGGGCCGCGGTTCCGCCGCAATTCCTCCCTTATGCCGCGCTTCCGCGGTTGAAGTGTGGGAACACTGCACCAAAATTCTTCAGAAGCTTCCAGTTGATAACTCCAGCTCTCTGAAATTTTCCAAAAAATTTTTCCAAATTCCCAGCAAGCTTCAGATCTCTTTGCAATGAAACACAACAAATTGTTTAGCGTTTGCACGAATTTTGATCTCAAAAATCACAATGAAATAAATCTTTCAATTCAAACTTTGATATAAAATGAATTAGCGCGCGATCCCCGGCAACGGCGCCATTTTGATTGAAACAATTTCCGGATTGTGTAATGTGAAAAAGTAAAAGTATCGATTCAAATAGTCTCCGATTTCGGCACTATTTGATTGATCATAGAATGCGAGACTGAGTAAGTAAATCAAATTGATAAGAGTCACTTTGTGTCTGTAATTAGAAAATTGAATAAAGTTCACAATCAAAAAAATTATATTTGACCGCAATCAACTACGGTGTCAGTTGTAGATCGTAAGCGAGTGCGGATCGTCCACAGGGATTGTGCGATTCGTTTTTATATTTGATTTGTTTGAATCGAAAAGTTAATCGAAAAGAAAAGAAAACATGATTCAAGAATTTATCGATTGATTCAGGTGTCATGATGTTTAGTCAAGAATCAAGAAACTTATAAACAAATCAAGAATCGGTGTTTCGATGATATTTCCAACCACAATGTCAAGAATCTAAATGAGGCTCGTAGGAATCGATCGGATCTATAGACGTGATGTAATTTCAAGATTTCGTGTTCTTGTCCTTCGAAGGATTGATACTAGATCGATGATGATCGACGAGAGTTAGGGCTTTCTTGATGAAACTAGGGTTTCATCGTTTAACCCTTGTTCTTTCGTAGATATCATTCACATTCTAGCCTCTAGCAATTTCAAGAAACGATCGTAACTCCCCAATCTCGAGCGATATCAATCAAGAAAGCATCGCAACAAATTGGGACGTCGATTCTTGAACTTGCTAGGGTTTACAAAACTCGTAGGATTCAAGAATCGATTTAAGATATATTACATCATCATTCTATTGATCGTCTCGACTCCTCGACGAGCGGAGTATTACTCAAACATCATCACACAGAAAGTATTCAAGAATTGAAAAGATATCATGATGCGAGAATTTAAAGAAAACAAGATAAAAGAATATCACCTTTTATTTATATCAACAATTTGATAACAGTCGCTCAAGAACTACAAGAGGAAGAACTAAATTGTTGAATTGGCGTCGCTCGGCTCCGTGAGTCGCGGATCGGCTTGGACCACTTGCTCTGTTGAAGATCGGCTCGGCTCATAAAAGGTTGCAAGGCTTCTTGCTTGATGGGTACTCGGGATCTTGGCTTTTGATTGGAATTAGGGTTAGGGTTTCACACAAGTCCTCTCACTAGACTTATGGGAGAAGAAGATGGAGAAAGAGAGTGAATGGGTCTAGATTGTAGATTCTAGATACAATGATCCTCCCATAACCCTAGGTCTAGGCTTCTATTTATAGACTTCCCAATCCCTAGGTCTAGGTTTGAATTTACAATTCCCTCCAAAAGTTTGTTGAGGAGTTTCTAGAAAGAGTTTGTTAGGAGCTAGCTTAGGTTTTAAGCTAGGATTGATTAAGCATAAAAACCCTAGTTTGCTGATCTTGCAGAAACATCTGGAGTCTTCTGGAAATTGTTGTGTCTTGCTGAAGTATAGGCCCTGAGAGAAGCGTTTTGCACCAAATTTTGGAGGCTAAATCCTTGGACCCACCGCGGATCCGCGGCGCAAGCAGGCTCCTGCCGCGGATCCGCGGCTCTTTGTGGGGCTTGGGCCTTGGGTTTTCTGGTGTGGTCTTGAAATGCCATTTGGGGCTTTATCTGATATGTTGATATGTATTTTCCCCTTTGGATTGATACCAGAACAGAAATCATTGAGTTGGCGTCATGTTTTAGCGGTACCCTGTAAATTTTGGCCTTTCTTTTGGATTTTCCTGCACAGATCTCAAAATAAGTGTTGCGCAAATATAGGGATGATGCGATGCTATGAAATGTAGTCAATTTCCTTTATAGTGTCGGTTTTAGAGTCTAGTACATGCAATCTGATATTTTGCGACAGTTTTGCTAATATGTAAAATATGAATGCCGAACACTTCTATATGGATGCAAATGATGAGGAAATTGCCGGCTAAAATATGCAATATTTTCGACTAATCATGGGACTCTAAAGACTCGACACTACGCTGGTAGTGGATTTAACCACAGACCGCAAGCGGCACTAGCTGTACGTAACAATCCCCAGGTAGATATCGATTAGAAGGCCGATGAGGTAAACCCATCCGAACTCCTACTGAGCCTGTATGTGACAATCTCCGTACAGTCCGGTCTGTTCGTCTGATACATCGCATGGATGGCCTAGGGGGGCGGTGAACGTCAGTCCCCTAATAGCGGTACAAGTCATGTCGGAGTGTAGCACAAAACACCCTGAGATAACACTGGAAACCTACCAGTATATCTCGCTTGCCCTGGCCAGGGACTACTCGTGTAATGGCTCTCCTAGACACAGCGTGATGTAAACCCCCAATACCGGGAGAGACGAATCCTGTCTAACCGTCACTGCCTCCAAGTGCTTTCGGGACTGTACCCAACTACTACCTGTTTGCACGACTCCTTTGAACCGTGGTAGGATAGTAATCTAAGTACAGTGGGAACACACTCGAGGCGAAGCGACAGTATCAAGTCAACGGACTAAGCTGTACTCATGTCACCTGGGAACTGATAACTGACAATAGGTATAATATCATCCATCAGTTCCCGACGAGTCCTGTCCAGTGTACTCGTAACCTAACGAGCACCGGCATACTATCTCAAGTACGACGTACTGATGGCTGTGGGACAGACCACCTCCCGTGCTAGGATGAGAAGCGTATACGCTAGTCTACTCCGGAGTATCGATGCCCTGTCTCGATAGTCCTACGACTAGGGACCTGTATAAGGATGTGCTTATAGATTACCCAGCCCCCACAAGTATGACTGCCATCACAACGCTGGTAATCAAGCAAAGATCCTAAGGGCTCTACTAATATGTATATAAGCGATATGTTAATAGCAACACATGCACATATTGAAGTAGAGACAAACCAAGTAGCATACTACCATTTTGAGCAAGATTGTCTATACAACTGTGAATATCCCAGGCTTCCATCAAGTAGTATACAAGCTAGTATGATACAGTAATGGCCTCTAGGGCATATACACTGACAGACCTAGTCTACAATACCGCAAGAAGGATTCATTCATTTCTGAACTATTCCTCTTGTGTGTGTTCTGTATACTAAGAACTGTAGTTTGATTTTGAACGTCAATGATTTTAGATAACATGCCGGAACCGATCAACTCTTGATATAGGAAATGTTCAAAACATTATCCAACAATACAAAATTATATCCTTTCATTTTTGAACTATTCCTCTTGTGTGTGTTCTGTATACTAAGAACTGTAGTTTGATTTTGAACGTCAATGATTTTAGATAACATGACGGAAACGATCAACTCTTGATATAGGAAATGTTCAAAACATTGTCCAACAATACAAAATTATATCCTTATTTACTAGTAAAGAGATTGATATGATGTTGTATATCAGGTTCGGTATCTAATAACATTCGTTCAGAATCAATGTATTCTGGTAATACAGGGTGATAGTGACCAACAGACTTGGATGCAACACTTGCACCGTTTTCTATCTCATGAAACTTATCACCCATTCCCAGTTCTCTACCTCTTTGTAGCCCATGTAAAAAAATACGTTTGCGGGATCCTGATCTGGTATCTCATACCCAGGACGTAAAGGATACTGAGAAACAGTTCTTTGTAACGAACACACCCGAAGATGATGCATCAGCATGCACTTTCTTCGTTTGGGCGGCACGGGAATTCTGGTAATCCTCTATTTCCTGCTCTGTGTTATAACAATTATAAGTTGGAGCGGGACCAACGTTCCCTAGCGCAGTATAACAAGCGGGTTTGGTTAATACATCCGTATTATTATCTTGATTAAGGCGTGACATGGTCGCTACCTAGAGAGAGAGAGAGAAGAAAACACTCAGCGTGCGCTTTTACAAGATTAGATTGGTTATCAATTTATCTAATCAGGATGTCTCCCACTGTTTTAGTCAAATCTTCCTTCAAACCATAAAAGGAAAGACTAGCCGGGATTAATTACACCAAACAAGTTCGCCAATCTTTCAGCCAGGCCAGTGCCGGTACTTTGAGGGAGGTTCCCCGTGCTTTCGCACGGACCTAATTAAAGTAAAGCTCGTTTTCCCAGGGGAGTAACCCCGTTGACACCTTTCTAGACACCTACTTGATCGGCTAATTGTAATGTGTAAAACTCTCCCTGGAGTAACTCTTACTCGCAGCGGGTATCGGGATCCAAATATCTAATAGAAGGTATGCAATCTCATTGCAAATTTCAACACTTGAAATTCCCAATAATATTTTACCCCTAGTAGCTATATGACCTTAACATTGTCAACAAATCATAAGTGCTAGTCAAGTTCAACCCGTCATTTCCCGATTGAATTAAACCTACCCGCATGACCCTTAACATAGTCAATAAAGTCGCACGACTACCCTAATCCAATCGCATCATATGCTTATACAGATAAGCACTAATCAGCTACCGCACACTACGCCTTAACATAGTCAACAAACGTAGCACGAATACTAACTAGTACTTATCTGAAATGACGGAGGGCTACGAAAGGTTTTTAAGAAAACCTTTTGCGTAATGAACTTGATATCGTTGTAGAATCGAGTGATTTTAAATGGAGTGTTTTTAAGGCCTTTCTAGTTTGGCTAAAGGGGTTACTCCCGGTGAAGGGATCGTCGGCCCTTTACTCATCGAATAAGGTGCAGGATATTTCACAAATATCACTATGCAAAGCAAGAACTATAGAAGCAATCAAAAGACAAACCGAGTTTGTAGCATCAGCTAGTTTCACTAAAGAGGTCACTCCCGGTGAAGGGATCTTGGCTGTTTCCTTATCGAATAAGGTGCTGGATGTTCTACAAGGAACACCGCTATGCAAAGCAATAACTAGAGCTACCAGTTTTTAAACAAGTTTCTATAACAACTTTAGGTTTCTTTTATTTCATTAATCTCATTAATGAAGTCCCATTTTAATATGCTTCTCAAGCATCACATTTGAAACGAAATCTGCAATATATCATATATCTCATATATTTAATATATAAACATTCGTCTCAGGCTGTAATATGATCTCATCACAGAACATTACAGCAAAAGAACATATATGAAATATTGGATATACTAGGACGTCCGTGTTTTTAATACGAGCCTGTATAAAACACGGATTCCGCGGTCGCGATGAATAGCCAAACCCACATCCCTAGACCCCTACGAGAGCGGCAAGCAACACTGCCAATTCTATGGTTAGGAGACTCGGTCTCGACTCCTCGAGATAGTCTCCCACTGGACCCTAGAACCCGGTTACTTGTGCTCCCCGCCTTGGTTCTACCTAATGCGGAAAAATAAATAATATACAATGGTGACATCATCCTCAGCCCAGAAGTGCCCCAATGAAAGAATATTACATACAAATGAATTTTACATGAATGAAAAAAAAAACTCTTATCTCACATAAAACCCCCGGCTTTTCAGAACGCGACGATCCAATATAACATATCACAACAACACATACTATCTCATATCATCAACGTAAGCAAGTATGCGTATCCCGATTGTCGTTGATGTATAGCAATGAAGCTGGCGATACACCACATACTACGCTTACGGTCACAGAAAAGAAAGTGTAAAACTACAACAGTTGGAATCCGCAACCTCCTTACACATCGCATGCCTAACTAAATGAATTCTTTAGACATCTCATGCCTAACAATTATAAACCCCGCATTTTAGTCTCATTATCGAAAACTCTTTTCGATATCAAGTCGGGCAATTCAACAAGATTCCCGACATCCTGATCGAATGCTTGTCGCAAACTTTAGTAGACGGCCGCACCCCCGGATGCCGTCGACGAAGTGCACTAAGGCGGAACACCGTTGCCGCGAGCACCCAAACGGATGCTTTTGGCGAAGGGGTTCTCTTACAGTCACTTGGTCGGGGCTATGGGGCATGGCTGTCTATTAAGTTTACCCGGTGAGTATCCGCGTACGCTACGTTATTCCGACGGACTTTTGATCACATCAAAATTCCATGGCAACCGATCATCTGAGACTGAACTGCTAGATTTATAACATTCAAATTAGTTATCTCATAACTACTTGTGGATTCCAAATATTGTATCACATTCCAGATAAATAGACAATGTTAAACTTTCAGATCGAATAATCAAACATCCAAAATTTCCCAAAAAGCTCAACACTTGAGCAGAGTTCAAAAAATATCCATCACATGCCACAGTACCAATGGTCCAGCCGTAGAAGGGTCAAGCAAACGCCTCACATGTGGCACGCCGTACTGCCCCAAACCCTAAGGTTTAGAGGCAGTTCAAGACGGTCACATAATCGAGTTAAGGTTTGTTTTCTTCTAGAGGGTCCACTGCGTTACTTGCATGATTCTCCGAAAGTTTCAAACACGAGAAAAAATCCAACTTTTGAAAATTTTCCGACAGGGGAAAAAGTGAGTTATTGATATCCGTTCGAACTTTTTAACAATTTCTAAAATTATCCGGAAAAAATTTAAACGAAGTTAAATTATCCGATCGAATCAACGAGTCCCCAATACAACCCAGAAAACCCAACACTTGAGTATAATTAAAAATACCCAGAAGCATCAGGAAACACATACGGACGTTACTGTAGAAAATTGAAACTCTAACTCTCAATTCTTGCCGCGGAACCGCCGCCAATACCCCAGTTTGGCCGCGGTTCCGCGGCGCTATACTGGAGTTAGGGTGTCATTTTTCACATGTCTCCATAGAATTCCCTGCTGATTATTTTAAGTATTTTTACTTCACAAAAAATCACATTTTGAAAATTTTTCAAGAAACTAGGGTATATCGTGTTTTCGGAGTTCGATCAGACTTTAAACTTCGCCCAGACTTCGCCTAAAACTCTAGCTTAGCTCCGATACCACTGTAGGGTTGCTGGGCATGCGCACAAGGGTCTATAAGGCATCAACCATGCCCGATTTAAAATTTAGCCGTGCCGAACAACCCAAAGCCGGATCTTTAAACTAGAGATTAGGCGAAAACAAGCATATTAAACACATTAACACTAAGTGAGAGGGATTACAACCATTGTAGATCCGGTCCTTCACTTCTTAAGCTCCGTGTTGAGCTCCCTTCACTACGATCATCGTATTCCGGACTCTCGAGAGGCTCCACGAAGAGAAAGATGCAAGCTTGCTTCCGATCTTCGATAACAAAGATGATCTACCTTGAATTTTCATTAACACAAGCTCTCACTCACTAAATGAAGTGAACACTCTCATCAAAAGGGCAAGGGTAGATGAGGATGATGAAGTAGGATTTTTGCTCTAATTTGTTTTCTTATTCTCACTCATTTTTCATCCCAAAATCAAAGCATGAAAGCTTTTCATGAAGAACTCAAGCATAAAGAAGATGAATAATAATTAGAATACTTTTGTGATGAATAATGAAAAGAAGATAATGATTAATTATGCAACCATTGTCAACCAAACCTTTGTAGAGATTTAACTAGGGCTAGGGTTTGGGTCGGATTAAGTATGAGTCATATGAAAATATCTTAACACAAAATATAAAGAAACCTTCTAGAAGGTTCATGAATGAACTAACCCAAATCAAACTCTAATCTTGTTTAATCTCCACTAAACATGTTGTATTAGTAATCATATCATGTTACAATATTATGTATCACATATATAATATTTATTGTAACAAAATAAAATAATACAAATAACATATATCACATATATATTAATGTATTACCCGAGTGAGAAAAAGAATCTTTTAGTGAGCTAATATTAGTTAATGTAATTTAATATATCATATATATTATTATACATTAAATTATCGAATCAACACTTGATCCGACAATCCGGCTATATCGCATATAACCGACTAATATCTCATTTACCGATTCATCGAATCAACACTTGATCCGATGACCCGGCTGATATCAAATATCATGATAATAGAATAAGGTATCACATATCGCATTATCCTCGGTCCTGCACATATCACATATGTTCCCCTACTCGTTTTTGCCAGAGTCAAAAAAGCTCTGTGTAGGACTCCAAAGAATCGTCAATACGCCGGCAGTAGGTGATGATCATATCAAACACCCACAAGCTGCAAGCGGTCAACTAAACGTAACAGCCACCCAGGTATTGAGCGCTCAGAAGATCAACGAGCAAGCCTGTACATTCTCCTGTGAATCCAATCAGTAACACTCCCGTACAGTTCGGTCTCGTCGTCTGATATGTCGCATATCTCGCCTAGGGGTGGTAAACGTCAGACCCCAGTAGCTTGATAAGTCGTGTCGATATGAGGTCTATAACAGTTCGAGAAACTACTGATAACACTTACCAGTAAATCTCAGCAACCCTGGCCAGGGATTTCCAGTTATAGCCAATCGAACACAGCGCAACATCAACTCCCTATACCGGGGGAGACGAATCCCCTCCTATCGCTCATTGCATCCATGTGATTCGGGACTGTACCCAAAAGCCACCTTTTTGCATGCCCTCTTAGATTTGGTATGATGGAAATCAAAGCACAGTGGGAATCACACAAGACTCTATGACGATCTCGGGTCAACAGACTACTCTGTACCAGTGTCACCGGAGAACTGCCATCTGACGTGAGGTATAATACCATATGGGAGTTCTCGGCGAGTCCGTCCAGTGTACCCTGTCTCCACTGAGCACCCGTACACCATACTTGATGTCAAACACCGATGGATATGGGATCATCCATCTCCCATCATATGGGTCAAGATGCGTATACGCTAGTCTACTCTGGTGTATCGATGCCCTGTCTCGATACACCCTCGACTAGGAACAGTTATAGGATGTACTCGTCGACTACCGTGGCCCTACTAGTATGATCTCATCATAGTCCCAGTAGTCGAGTACATATCCTAAGGGCTTTGTCAACATGTAACATAGAGACAATCAGAGTACATGTTAAGATAAAGTACAACCAGATAGCGTACTATCATGTCGAGCAAGAAAGTCCTCCCTATATATGTCCAAGCATCCACTACAATATACATCGTATGTACAGTAATGGCCTCTAGGGCATATATATAACTAACAGTTAATGGTGGGGGAAAATAGAACCATGCAAGAAATGAAAATGGTTACACTTTAAAAAAAATGATAAGTGTGCATGTGTACACTAAACTTAGCTTAAGAAAGTAATTAAGAAAAACTATAATTAAGGTGGACACAAGCTAAAATATAATTAATAAACCCCATATATATATAAAAACACCTCTCATCACAATTAGAACTAGTTTTAAAAAAAGAAATAAGTTTTACGGGTTTTTGTGAAAAACACGCATCCATACTAACTAACGCAAAATTAACCTAAACGAATTTCGAAGCGTTAAAATCTACCCCACTTAAAGAAATTCGGTCCTCGAATTTAAAAATCTAACTACGCGTACCATCGAAGAGATGGGGATATTTCTTCCTCATCTCGCTCTCGGTCTCCCAAGTGACCTCCTCGCTGCTCGGGCCACGCCAAAGGACCTTGACGGACGGTATATCCTTCGATCTCAATTTCTTCACCTGTCGATCTAAGATGACCACCGGCTGCTCTGCGAAAGAAAGGTCGCGCTCCAGCTGGATCGTCGGGGGCTGAATCGCATGCGAAGGATCATGAAGATACTTGCAGAGCATCGAAACGTGAAATACTGGGTGAACATCTGGGAAACTGGGCGGAAGGGCTAACCGATACGCAACTGCACCAACACGCTCGAGGATCTCGAAGGGGCCCACGTACCTGGGACTAAACTTCCCCTTCTTCCCAAATCTCATCACACCTTTCATTGGGGAGACCCTCAATAAAACATGATCGCCAACAGAAAACTCAAGTCTGCGCCGATGACGGTCCGCATAAGATCTCTGCCTGCTCTGGGCTGCTCTCATCCTATCGTGAATCAACTGGATCTTCGCGGTCAGCTCCTCAACAATCTGCGGGCCCAAAATACTACTCTCGCTGAGCTCTGTCCAACAGACAGGCGATCTACTTCTCCTACCATATAGAGACTCAAATGGTGCTATCTGAATGGTCTCCTGGAAACTGTTGTTGTAGGAGAACTCTACTAAGGGTAAATGATGATCCCAGCAACCTCCGAAGTCTAAGACGCACGCTCGGAGCATGTCCTCGAGAGTCTGAATAGTCCGCTCTGACTGGCCGTCGGTCTACGGATGAAATGCTGTGCTGAAACTCAAGCGGGTGCCCAAAGCCTCCTGAAGCCTCTGCCACAGTCGGCTGGTAAACTGGGTGCCTCTGTCGGACACGATACACGTCGGGACTCCATGCATTCGTACAATCTCGTCGACATATATCTGGGCATACCGAGCAAATTCGTAAGTCGTCTTTACCGGCAGGAAGTGAGCCGCTTTTGTCAATCGGTCCGCGATCACCCAGATGGAGTCATACCCTCGACTAGTCCTGGGTAGACCCACAATGAAGTCCGTAGAAATCTGCTCCTATTTCCACTCCGGAATGGGTAACGGCTGTAGCTCTCCCGCGGGCCTCTGGTGCTCGGCCTTGACTTGCTGACAAGTCAGGCATCCCGACACGAAATCTGTGATGTCCCTCTTCATTCCGTCCCACCAGTAAACATCTCTCATATCATGGTACATCTTGGTGGAACCCGGATGAACTCTATACACCGATCGATGTGCCTCCTCAAGAATCTCGCGCCGCAGACCCTCAGCATCTGGTACGCACAGTCTAGTCCCAAATAGCAGTATCCCCTAATCATCGATTACGAACTCGGAAAATATGCCCTGTCCAATCTGTGCCATGATCTCTGAACAACGGTCATCACTGTACTGTGCTTCATGTATACGGTCAAGCAACTGTGGCGTGCACGAACATGCGCAAGCTGTCCCCCGATCGGCATGAACTCGAACTGCACTCGGCTGGCGCATAAATTCTGCCAATCTGCCGACGACTGCCTCTGCACTGCGCTCAAACACGATAGACTACCCCCGTGCCTCCTACTCAAGGCATCAGCCACTACATTCGCCTTGTCCGGGTGATACAAGATCTCGCAATCGTAGTCCTTTACTTGTTCCATCCAACGGCGCTGTCTAAGATTCATGTCCCGCTGCTGAAATATATACTTTAAGCTCTTTTGATCAGTGAATATCTGGCACGACTCGCCGTATAGGTAATGTCGCCAGATCTTGAGTGCAAAGACTACTGCTGCCATCTCTAAATCGTGAGTTGGGTAGTTCTGTTCATGTTTCTTCAACTGCCGTGAAGCATACGCGATCACCCTGTCATGATGCATCAATACGCACCCTAGCCCTACTCGAGAAGCATCACAAAACACCACAAATCCGCCCGATCCTAAAGGAAATGATTAAACCGGCGCTGTAGTCAGTCGAGTCCGTAGCTGCTGAAAAACTGTGCTCGCACTCCTCCGTCCAATCAAAAGGAACTCCCTTCCGGGTCAACCCGGTCAAAGGTGCAGCAATATGGGAGAAGTCCTACACAAATCGCCTGTAGTAGCCGGCCAGTCCTAGAAAGTTGCGGATCTCCGTAATTGATGTGGGTCTGAGCCAACTCTGAACGGCCTCGATCTTCCTCAGGTCCACACATATACCATCTCGTGTAATCACGTGACCCAAGAAGTCTATGCTGTCAAGCCAGAATGCGCACTTGGGGAATTTTGCGAAAAGCTGGTGCTCCCTCAAAGTCTGCAATGTGATCTGCAGGTGCTGTTAGTTATATGTATGCCCTAAAGGCCATTACTGTACATTGGATGTATATTGTAGTGGATGCTGGGACATATATAGGGAGGACTTTCTTGCTCGACATGATAGTATGCTATCTGGTTGCACTTTACCTTAACGTGTATACTGATTGTCTCTCTGTTACATGTTGGTAAAGCCCTTAGGATCTGTACTTGACTACCTGGACTATGATGCGGATCATACTAGTGGGGACATGGTAGTCCATAAGTACATCCTTCAAAGTCCCTAGTCGTGGGTGTATCGAGACGGGGCATCGATATACCAGAGTAGACTAGCGTATACCTTCTCGACCCATACAGATGGGCGATGGATGATCCCATATCCATTGGTGTTTGACATCGGAGATGATATACGGGTGCTCAGTAGAGACTGGGTACACTGGACGGACTCGCCGAGAACTCCCAGATGGTATTATACCTCACGTCAGATGGCAGTTCTCTGGTGACACTGGTACAGAGTAGTCTGTTGACCCGAGATCGTCATAGAGTCTTGTGTGGTTCCCACTGTGCTTTGATTTCCATCTTACCACATCCAAGAGGGCGTGCAAAACGGTGGTTTTTGGGTACAGTCCCGAGTCACATGGAAGCAATGAGCGATAGGAGGGGATTCGTCTCTCCCGGTATAGGGAGTTGATGTTGCGCTGTGTTCGATTGGCTATAACAGGAAATCCCTGGCCAGGGTTGCTGAGATTTACTGGTAAGTGTTACCTGTAGTTTCTCGAATGTTATAGACCTCATATCGACACGACTTATCGAGCTATTGGGGTCTGACGTTTACCACCCCTAGGCGAGATATGCGACATATCAGACGATCAGACCGGACTGTACGGGAGTGTTACTGGTTGGATTCACTGGAGTGTGAGCGGGCTTGCTCGTCGATCTTCAGATCGCTCAATACCCGGGTGGCCGTTACGTTTAGCAGACCGCTTGCGGCTTGTGGATGTTTGATATGATCATCATCTGCTGCCGGCGTATTGACGAGTCTTTAGAGTCCTACACAGAGGTTTCCTGGCTCAAGCGAAACGAAATAGGAGCGCATATGAGATATGTGCGGGACCGAGAATAATACCAGTATGTGATACTGTATTCGATTCTCGTGATGTGACATTGATCGGTTATATGCGAAATAGCCGGGTTATCGGATCAAGTGTTGATTTGATAAGTTGTTACTAATGATACCAGTCGGTTATGTGCGACATGACCGGATCATTGAATCAAGTGTTGATTTAATGATTTAATGTATAATTATATATTTGATATATTACTTTGCATCAACTAGTATCGGTTCACTTTAAAATGGATTTTCTCACTCGGGTGTGCGCATTGCATATGCGATATGATTTTGTGCACTTTGTTGTATCATGTTTGATGATGCATGATTGCTAGGTTATGTGTAAAGAATTTAACCAAAGTTATTTAAATGGTTAAGGGTTTTACTTATTCATTAATTAGTCTTTTTATTTTTGGAAAAAGGAAATGAAATGAGAGAAAAATGGTGGCTTATTTTGTTTGCACTTGAAGCTTCATGAAGCTTTTATGATGCAACCATTTTTGTCTCATCTCCTAAACCCTAACCATTCCTTTAACCTTGGTCAATTCTCTACACTTAGCTTAGGTTAAAGTTATGATAAGAATGATATTATTATTCTTTTCATAATTAACTTAATATACTTTCTTCTTCTTCTTCTTCCATTTTTTCTTCAAGTGAAGAAAGCTTGCCCCATCAATGGCAAGTGATGGAAATGAGTGAGAAATCCAAATCTAAAGTCTACCCACTTCCTATTTCTTCATCCTCTACCTCTTGCCAAGTAGTAGAGTGTGTTTACTTCACAAGTTTCATGATTTGGTGAAGTTGTGAGCTTGATCTAGCGATGCCTCGACGTAGATCATCTTCGGCATGGACATCGACGACCTAGCTTGCCCATTCTCCGACGAAGTCGACGCTAGAGCCCGGATTTGATTTGGACAGCGGAGAGGACCTCATCTCGAAGCCGTGGAGGTGGAGGACCGGATCTACAAAGGTTGTATTTCCGTATCTCTTAGTTAATTGTTAACTAGTTAGCTTTTTCGCATAGACATCTAGCAAACGATCCGTAGTCGGGTCTCTCGGCACCTAAAATTTTTGAAATTGGCATGTTTGATGCCTTGTGAGACCTCCCTAGGGTGCCTAGGAACCCTACAGTGGTATCAGAGCCAAGCTAGAGCCTTAGGCGAAGTCCCGACGGAATTTGAAGTCCGAACGAACCCGAAACCCATATTCAAAAATGCTCTCTGTCCAGATTTTAAAATTGTGGATTTTTCAAGATTAAAAATATCCAGAAAATCAAGCAGGGTTTATTATGAAATACTGTGAAAAACAGAGACTTAACTCCGTCATAACGCCGCGGAACCGCGGCCTAGGCCCACGTGGCGCGGCGGTTCCGCGGCCGTTTTGTTGACTCGTTGACTCTTGTTTGCACAGTAATTCCTATTTTAATATGCTGAGTTTTCTGGGAATTTTTAATATGCAGTAAACAGTTGAGCATTTTTGGGTTGTTTTAGGGATTCGGTGTTTCGAACGGGGTATCAAATTTTGTCTATTTGGCTTTCCGGATAATTTTTTGATTATGTTAAAAAGTTCGACCGGATATAAATACCCAATTTTTCCCCTGTCGGGAAATTTCCAAGTGTTGGATTTTTCCGAAGTTTAACGACGTTCTAAGTAGTGCAAGTAACGCGATGGACCCTCTAGAAGACAACAAACCTTAACTCGATTATGTGACCGTCTTGAACTGCCCTTTGAACCTTCGGGTTTGGGGCAGTACGGCGTGCCACATGTGAGGCGTTGGCTTGAGCCTTCTACGGCTGGACCGTTGCTACTGAGGCACGAACTGAATGTTGTTAGACTTATTTCATGTGTTGATCTGTATCAGGAAAACTTGGGCGTTTGACTGTTCGATCGAAAAGTTTAACATTTTCTGCTTATCTGGAATGGGATACAATAATTGGAATTCACAAAAGTTATGAGATAACTGAATGAATGTTATAAACATAGCAGTTTAGTCTCACTTGATCGGTTGCCACGGAATTTTGATGTGATCAAAAGTCCGTCGCAATCACGTAGCGTACGCGGATACTCGCCGGGTAAACTTAATAGACAGCCTCACTTCATAGCCCCGACCAAGTGACTGTAGGAGAACACCGTCGCCGAAAGCATCCGTTCGGGTGCTCGCGGCAGCGGTGTTCCGCCTTGGTGCACTTCGTCGACGGTATCGGGGGTGCGGCCGCCTACTAAAGTTTGCGACGAGTATTCGATCAGACTGTCGGGAATCTTGTTGAATTGCCCGACTCGATATTGAAAAGTGTTTTCGATAATGAGACTGAAATGCAGGGTTTATAATTGTTAGGCATGTGATGTCTAAGTAATTCATTTGGTCAGGCATGCGATGTCTGAGGTGATTGCGGATTCCAACTGTTGTAGTTTTACACTTTCTTTTCTGTGACTGTAAGTGTAATATGTGATATCGCCGGTTTCGTTGCTATATGTCAACGATAATTGGGATGCGCATATTTACTTACGTTGATGACATGTGATGTTATGTGTTGCTGGATATGTTATATTGGATCGTCGTGTTTGAATAGCCGGGTTTTTTTTATGTGAGATGAGTGTTTTTCATTTTCATTCATATAAAAATCTGTTTGTAATATTCTTTTATTTGGGGCACTTCCAGGTTGCGGAAGTTGTCACCCTTTGTATATTATTTACTTTTCTGCACTAGGATAGACCCAAGGAGGGGAGCACAAGTAACCGGGTTCTGGAATCCAGTGGGAGACCAACTCATGGAGTCGAGTCCGGGTCTCCTAACTCTAGAATTGGTAGGGTTACTTGCCGCTCTCGTAGGGGTCTAGGGGTGTGGGTTTGGCTATTCATCACGACCGTGGAATCCGTGTTTTATACTGGCTCGTATTGAAAACACGGACGTCCTAGTATATCCAATATTTCATATGTTTTTCCTGCTGTGTTTTATCTGTGATGTGATCATATGATGTTCTGTGACAGGTATTATATATAGTATATATGATATATTATATAGACGTTACTTATGTTTTACACCCGTGCTAGCCCTGCCCCGCTCTGCCGTTAGTTACCTAACCTAACGGTGCACGAGGGGACATCGAGGCGAATGCGGATGGCATAAGTGTACGTCGTATTTATCTGTGATGTTTAGGTACTTAAATGATGGGACTTCATTAATGTGATTAATGAAATAAAAGAAACCTAAGATGTTGTAGAATCGAATTTCAAAATAAAACAGGTAGCTACAGTTCTTGCTTTGCACAGAGGTATATGTGATATATCCTGCACCTTATTCGATGAGGAAAGGACCGAGATCCCTTCACCGGGAGTGACTCCTTTAGCAATAACTGGCAGATGCTACACACTCGGTTTGTATTTTGATTGCTTTTAAGTGTTTTGCTTTGCACAGTGATATATATGATATATCCCGCACCTCATTCGACGAGGAAAGGACCGACGATCCCTTCACCGGGAGTGACTCCTTTAGCAAAACTAGAAAAGCCTCAAAAACACTCCATTTCAAAATTCATTCGATCCTACAACGATATCAAGTTCATTACGCAATAGGTTTTCAGAAAAACCTGTCGTAGCCCTCCGTCATTTCAGATAAGTACTAGTTAGTATTCGTGCTGCGGTTGTTTGGCATGCGTCAAGGCGTAGTGTACGGTAGCTAACTAGTGCTTATCTGCTAGCATACGATGCGATTGGATTAGGGTATTCGTACGGCGTTGTTTGGCATGCGTCAAGGGTCGTGCGGGTGGGTTTAATTCAATCAAGAAATGTACGGGTTGAACTTGACTAGCAGACTATGGGTTGTTTGGCATGCGTCAAGGTCATAGCGAGCTAGGGGCAAAATATTATCGGGAATTTCAAGTGTTGAGATTTGCAATGAGATTGCATACCTTCTATGAGATAGTTGGATCCCGATACCCGCTGCGAGTAAGAGTTACTCCTGGGAGAGTTTTATACATTACAATTAGCGGATCAAGTAGGTGTCTAGAAAGGTGTCAACGGGTTACGCCTCTGGGAAAACGAGGTTTACATTAATTAGGTTCGTGCGAAAGCACGGGGGACCTCCCTCAAAGTACCGACACTGGCCTGGCTGAAAGATTGGCGAACTTGTAGTGTGTAATTAATCCCGGCTAGTCTTTCCTTTTAGGGTTTGAAGGAAGATTTGATAAAAAGCAGTGGGAGCCGTCCTGATTAGATAAAATAATAACCAATCAATTCTTGCAAGAGCGCACGCTGAGTGTTTTCTTCTCTCTCTCTCCAGGTAGCGACCATATCACGCCTTAATCAAGATAATAATACGGATTATTGACCGAACCCGCTTGTTATACTGAGCTGGGGAACGTTGGTCCCGCTCCAACTTATAATTGTTATAAGACAGAGCAGGAAATAGGGGATTACCAGAATTCCCATGCCGCCCAAACGAAGAGAGTGCATTCTGATGCATCATCTTCGGGTGTGTTCATTATGTAGAACTGTTTCTCTATATCCTCTACGTCCTGGGTATGTGATACCAGATCAGGATCCCAGATATGTAATATGTTACATAGGGCTACAGAAAGGTAGAGAACTGAGAACGGGTGATAAGTTTCATGAGGCAGAAAACGGGGCAAGTGTTGCAGCCAAGTCTGTTGGTCACTGTCACCCTGTATTACAAATACATTGATTCTGAACGGATGTTATTAGATACCGAACCTGATATACAAAATCGTATCTATCTCTTTATTAGTAAAGAAATGATAAAATTTTGTATTGTTGGATAATGTTTTGAACATTTTCTATATCAAAAGTTGATCGGTTCAGGCACGTTATCTAAAAGCATTAATGTTCTAAATCAAACAACAGTTCTTAGTATACGGAACACACAAAAGAGGAAGAGTTCAGAAATGAACGAATTCTTCTTGAGGTATTGTAGACTAGGTCATATCAATGCGACCCGACTAGCTAGAGTTTCATAAAGATGCATATTTAAATTAGTTTGAATTTACATCTTGTGAAACTCGCCAGTCATGTCACAGAGATAAGATGACCATAGCTCCGTTTATTGGAAACAGAGAAAGAGTTAGTTTACTCTTGGGATGATACATGTTGATGTATGTAGGTCCCCTGTCTACACATGCCAAGACCGGTTCTTTGTACTTCATTACATTCTCTGATAATCTCTCAAGATTCAGACATATGTTCCTGTTGAAACACAAGTCCGAACCTTTTGAGATATTCACAGAATATAAGCTAGAAGTAGAGAACCAAATACGGGTAAAAGTATTATGTCCTATGATGAGATCAAGGAGGAGAATACTTGAGCATGAAATTCTTGGACTTTTCTAAAGGAGAATGAGATTCTCTCTCAGCATTACTCCTCTGAATACACCATAGCACGATGGTATATCAGGGCGGAGCAGATACACCCTATTTGATATGGTGTGCTCTATGATGAGTACTACTGAGTTACCTATTTCCTTTTAGGGGTTATGCACTTGAGAAGCTGCATACCTATTGAAAAGGTTCGAATCAATTCAGTTGCCTACCACTCCATATGAGATATGGAAAGGGAAGAGCCCATGTCTTAAGCTAGTTAAGATTTGGGGTTGTCCGGCCTATGTCTAAAAGCAAAATCCGGACAAGCTCGAGGCAAGGTTAGTTATGTAGAACTGGAAAGATTCCAGCTATACAACAGCTGATGATTTGATAGAACCAAAGGATTCAGTAGATTCCAACGAACCTCAGCCTCTCCGCCGATCTAGTAGGGTTCCTCACCCACCTGAGAGATACTTCTGTTTCTCTATGACAGTGGGAGCGAGGATTGCATCATGAGATGATGACCCAACTATCTTCGAGCTGGCCATCAGGAGTAAGACTCTGTAAGAATGGCTGGATGCTTAGTGATCTGAGATGGAATCCTTATACATCAGCAAAGTATGGACTTTAGCTGCTATATCTGAAGGGTTAAATCCCCATCAGGAGCAAGTATATCTTGAGAAGATTACTTGGTGTACATGGAAAAGTTGAGACTTTCAAAGCTAGACTTGTTAAAAGTTTGCATCATTGACCAGGTACGGATAATGATGAAACCTTTTCAAGTAGCTATGCTTAAGTCCATCCAGATCCTACTTGCCACGGCTACATACCATAACTACGATATCTGGCGGTTGGGTGTCATGACTGCTTTTCTAAATGATGTTTTAGAAGAGTGCGTCTATAAGTACACAGCCAGAGGGCCTCATAGACAATGGGAGCAGCGGAAACGTGTGCAAGATATTTTATCTGATAAAACAGGCATCGCGGAGTTGGAACATCTGTTTTGATGGATTAGTCAAAGAGTTTGACAGCATCAAAATGATAGATGAACCTTGTATAAACAAAAAGGTAGTAGGGAGTATGGTGGTGATCCTCGTAGAGTACGTGGATGACATACTCTTGATAAGAAAGGAGTTTCTTATGCTACGCTCGGTCAATCTCCGCTTATCACAATGATTCTCCACATAGGATCAAAGTGATACCTACTAAATCCTGGATTTTTAGATCTATGAGATAAATCTAATTGGATGTTAGGACTCTCACTAGCTGTAGTGAGACGGTATCAACCGATCCTGGGGAGAATCACTGGAAGGGTTCCAGGATGATAAAGACGACTGAATGTCAGTCGCAGGCATTGTCTTTACCCTCAGTAAAGGGACGGTATGTTGGAAGAGTTCCAAGTTAGATACCGTGACATACTAGACGATAAAGGCAGGATACATCGCTACTTAAGATGCTACCAAAGAGGCAGTCTGGGTATATTGGTTCATGAGATGAACTATGTTCCTCCCATTGTGTGACAATGGAGTTGTGGCTTATGCCAAGGAACGCCGGTCCCATCAGTGATCCAGACATATTCTAAGGCAGTATCACTTGATCATGGAGATGGTTGATCTCCAGAAAGATCGAGGTTAGGAAAGTAGACTCAGAGGACAACACAGCGGATCCACTCACAAAGGCATGTTCCCAGAGAGAGACTTTTATGGGATGGTTGAGTATGAGATACTACAACCACTGCTACAGATGGCCCTAGTGCAAGTGGGAGATTGTTAGTTATATGTATGCCCTAGAGGCCATTACTGTACATTGGATGTATATTGTAGTGGATGCTGGGACATATATAGGGAGGACTTTCTTGCTCGACATGATAGTATGCTATCTGGTTGCACTTTACCTTAACGTGTATACTGATTGTCTCTCTGTTACATGTTGGTAAAGCCCTTAGGATCTGTACTTGACTACCTGGACTATGATGCGGATCATACTAGTGGGGACATGGTAGTCCATAAGTACATCCTTCAAAGTCCCTAGTCGTGGGTGTATCGAGACGGGGCATCGATATACCAGAGTAGACTAGCGTATACCTTCTCGACCCATACAGATGGGCGATGGATGATCCCATATCCATTGGTGTTTGACATCGGAGATGATATACGGGTGCCCAGTAGAGACTGGGTACACTGGACGGACTCGCCGAGAACTCCCAGATGGTATTATACCTCACGTCAGATGGCAGTTCTCTGGTGACACTGGTACAGAGTAGTCTGTTGACCCGAGATCGTCATAGAGTCTTCTGTGGTTCCCACTGTGCTTTGATTTCCATCTTACCACGTCCAAGAGGGCGTGCAAAACGGTGGTTTTTGGGTACAGTCCCGAATCACATGGAGGCAATGAGCGATAGGAGGGGATTCGTCTCTCCCGGTATAGGGAGTTGATGTTGCGCTGTGTTCGATTGGCTATAACAGGAAATCCCTGGCCAGGGTTGCTGAGATTTACTGGTAAGTGTTACCTGTAGTTTCTCGAATGTTATAGACCTCATATCAACACGACTTATCGAGCTATTGGGGTCTGACGTTTACCACCCCTAGGCGAGATATGCGACATATCAGACGATCAGACCGGACTGTACGGGAGTGTTACTGGTTGGATTCACTGGAGTGTGAGCGGGCTTGCTCGTCGATCTTCAGATCGCTCAATAGCCGGGTGGCCGTTACGTTTAGCAGACCGCTTGCGGCTTGTGGATGTTTGATATGATCATCATCTGCTGCCGGCGTATTGACGAGTCTTTAGAGTCCTACACAGAGGTTTCCTGGCTCAAGCGAAACGAAATAGGAGCGCATATGAGATATGTGCGGGACCGAGAATAATACCAGTATGTGATACTGTATTCGATTCTCGTGATGTGACATTGATCGGTTATATGCGAAATAGCCGGGTTATCGGATCAAGTGTTGATTCGATAAGTTGTTACTAATGATACCAGTCGGTTATGTGCGACATGACCGGATCATTGAATCAAGTGTTGATTTAATGATTTAATGTATAATTATATATTTGATATATTACTTTGCATCAACTAGTATCGGTTCACTTTAAAATGGATTTTCTCACTCGGGTGTGCGCATTGCATATGCGATATGATTTTGTGCACTTTGTTGTATCATGTTTGATGATGCATGATTGCTAGGTTATGTGTAAAGAATTTAACCAAAGTTATTTAAATGGTTAAGGGTTTTACTTATTCATTAATTAGTCTTTTTATTTTTGGAAAAAGGAAATGAAATGAGAGAAAAATGGTGGCTTATTTTGTTTGCACTTGAAGCTTCATGAAGCTTTTATGATGCAACCATTTTTGTCTCATCTCCTAAACCCTAACCATTCCTTTAACCTTGGTCAATTCTCTACACTTAACTTAGGTTAAAGTTATGATAAGAATGATATTATTATTCTTTTCATAATTAACTTAATATACTTTCTTCTTCTTCTTCTTCCATTTTTTCTTCAAGTGAAGAAAGCTTGCCCCATCAATGGCAAGTGATGGAAATGAGTGAGAAATCCAAATCTAAAGTCTACCCACTTCCTATTTCTTCATCCTCTACCTCTTGCCAAGTAGTAGAGTGTGTTTACTTCACAAGTTTCATGACTTGGTGAAGTTGTGAGCTTGATCTAGCGATGCCTCGACGTAGAACATCTTCGGCATGGACATCGACGACCTAGCTTGCCCATTCTCCGACGAAGCCGACGCTAGAGCCCGGATTTGATTTGGACAGCAGAGAGGACCTCATCTCGGAGCCGTGGAGGTGGAGGAACGGATCTACAAAGGTAGTTTTTCCGTATCTCTTAGTTAATTGTTAACTAGTTAGCTTTTTCGCCTAGACATCTAGCAAACGATCCGTAGTCGGGTCTCTCGGCACCTAAAATTTTTGAAATTGGCATGTTCGATGCCTTGTGAGACCTCCCTAGGGTGCCTAGGAACCCTACAGGTGCTGCTCGTGCTCCTCTCTGCTCTGGGAATACACCAAGATATCGTCAATGAATACGATGATGAACAGATCAAGATACGGCCGGAAAATACGGTTCATCAAGTCCATGAATGCTGCTGGGGCATTGGTGAGTCCGAACGACATCACAAAAATTTCATAATTGCCGTAGCGCGTGCGGAAAGCTGTTCTCGGAATGTCCTCCTATCGAACCCGCAGCTGATGGTAGCCTGATCGCAAATCAATCCTCGAAAAATATCCTGCCCCCTGAAGCTGGTCGAACAAGTCGTCGATGCGTGGCAAAGGATACCTGTTCCGCACGGTAACCGTGTTCAGCTGGCGGTAGTCGATACACAAATGCAAACTACAGTCCTTCTTCTTGACAAACAGGACCGAAGCACCCCAAAGAGAAACACTAGGTCGAATAAGTCCCTTATCCAGCAAATCTTGCAACTGACCCTTCAACTCACTAAGATCCGCCAGGGCCATCCGAAAAGGCGGTATAGAAATAGGCCCCGTGCCGGGAATCAAAGCAATATCACGCTCAAGCGGCAGCCCAGGAAGCTCGTCAGGGAAAACATCTGGGAACTCACATACAATCGGAACCTGGTCCAATGGAACATCTGTAGCTCTAGTATCGCAAACATAGGTTTGAAATCCCTGACATCCCTTCCTCAACAGCTGTCCAGCGCGAAGAGATGAAATAAAAATGTGAGGGGCGGCACCACGGTCCCCCTGCACAACAAAAGCCGACTCGCCGGGAAAACAAAATCTAACTGTCTTCTCACGGCAGTCTACAGACGCATAGCACGTGGCTAACCAATCCATCCCCAAAAGAACGTCGAAGTCCAACATCTCAATAAGGATCAAGTCGACAGGCAACTCTCTCTCGCCAATACGGACAACACAGGATCGGAATACGTGTCTAGCAACAAACGACTCTCCTACAGGGGTGGTCACAACAAGCGGCTGATCAAGCAAACCGGAATCTCTACCCAAACTCGGCACGAAGTGTGTGGAAACGTATGAGTGCGTGGACCCCGGATCAAACAACACGTGTGCATCAACAGAACATACGGAAAGGATACCTGAGACCACTGCATTGGATGCCTGGGCGTCCTGATGCGTTAAAGAAAAAAGCCATGCCTGTCATCCACCTGCGACTGACTGTCCCCTGCCGGCAGCTGGCTGTCCTCTGCCTCGGTCCCCTCGTCCTCTATGAGCAAATCCACTGTGACCACGACCTCTCTGTGTGTGAATCTGACGCGGAGCAACAGTAGGTACAATAGGCAACGCCCTCTGGGGTGGAAAAGGTGGTAATGTGAAGTGCGGTACTGCTGTCTCCCTCCGGTGTATCTCAGGAAAATCTCTAACGAGGTGAAGTAGACCGCCGCACCTAAAGCACCCCTGCGACGACTGCTGAACCTCCCGTGGGTACGAACAAAACATCTGGCCTCGTCCTGAATCTCTGCTACTCCTCATGCCTGAACGAAACCTGTCGCGGCGTCTAAATGTCTGTCTCCGTGCTGATATACCAGTATGAACTCTCTTCAGCTCTGGGAATACCGAAGTCTCCGCAAGACGCTCCTCGACTAATAAGGCTGCATCCACAGCTGCTGCATAGGTCTCGCAATGCTGTGCGCTGATCACAAGGAACAGTGGTGTAAGCAAGCCTTGGACAAATCTCTTGACTCGCATCTCCTCGGTAGCCACTAAATATGGGGCATAGACCGATAACTCGGTGAACAACAGGTCGTACTTTGCCACTGTCATCTCCGGAGTCTGACGTAAGGACTCGAACCTGCGCGCTCTAGAATCTCTGACACTCTGTAGAAGGAAGCGGGCAAGGAACACCGTCACGAACTCTGTCCAGGTCATAGGAGGAAGACCTGCTGCTCTACCCTTCTCGACCGATTCGCACCATTTCGGCGCAAGACCTTCCAGGCGAAAGCTCGTGAACTCTACCCATCTCGCATCTGAGTATCTGAGTGAACGACATATCCGGGCCATCCTATCAATGATAGGCTGTGGGTCCTCGGCTGCATCGGTGCCTGTGAAGATCGGAGGTTTCAACCTCAGAAACTCGGATAGGGATACTGTAATGACCTCTATTGCTGTAGGAGCAATTGCCTGCACCATAGGTACCATCGCGGTCCCTGCAACGGGTGTAACTACCTCTGGTCGCTGCGCTCGAAATGTTTCAACCAGCGATCCTATCATCTGGCGCATCTCCTGCATACTGGATCCCATCGTCTGGCGCATCTCCTGCATACCTGCCCCAAGCATGGCGATCTGATCTGTCGTAGGAGGAACAGCCTACTCGAGTACAACCGGTGTACTACCCGGATCAGTCCTCATCTCGGATGAGTCAACTCTAATCTCGGCTCTCGCGGCCGCTCTCTGCGCCCTCGTAGTCTTTAGCGGCATAATGGCTGAAAAGAAAATAGGATTCGATAAGGATACGGAAATCGAATCACAAGAATGTATATATCATCAAGGAATTTCAATCGATAAGTCCTAAGGTCACTTAGGCGGAGTACCGAGTCGTGAGTATGCTGCGGAACATACACACTCTACGCCACTCTGCTTCAGCTACCTACTCCATCATACCAGGGTCATCCTACACTCCGAAAGGTAAAACCTACGCTCTGATACCAACTTTGTCATGACTCGAATGTTCGACCCGTGACCGGCACTTAACCACGTAACGCCTACAGGCGTAACGCGACTAAGTAAGCCGAAACCCAGAAATCAAAACCATTAAAAGTAGTGAGTGTTGAAAACATTTGTTTAAAAACATTTGGAATTTAAAAACATTTGGAAAACCTTAAGTAGTTTAGTAACATTCTTTCAAGTTCAAGTTATTTTCTTAAAAATTTTGGCAGCATTTCCTTTGTAAAACTAACCCCGAAATTGGGTACAAGACATGATATGAGTAAAATGATAACACATATAATAAAGTATCCCAAACGGGAGCAATCACGTCCAACGGCGGAAACAATCACCACAATGATAATATACGACGCCGTAGCGAAGAAATGAGCAATAAGTGGGAAACATCATAAATGATAAAAATTGCATAAGTTAAGTCGGCTCACACGAGATCCACACCAGAAATACAAATAATATAGATCATCGTCCTCACACTGGTCTCTAAGTCAAATACATATAAAGGTAGATGGAGAATACTAGATACAAAAGTATGTACAATGGAAAATAGCCGGATACCACAACCCACCTAGCAGCAAAACAGCTCACGCACCAACTGAAGTGGTATCCGAAGCCAAAAGATAGAAGAAAGCAGTCTGCCGCGACTACTCTGAAGGGCAACCTACAAATACTGTGGCACAATGGGGGTGAGTTGCCAACTCGTGAATAGGAGATAACATATAAAGGTAATCACGAGTATGCACGTACTGCGCTACTCTAACATATGCCACCAGATAATATCTATATGCGATGAGCAGGATGTGCAATAATCATACATAAGTACTCTATCAGGTAATATGACTACAGGATGAGATGCATAATAATAAATGCTGAGCATGGGATGAAATAACATCTACACTGAATGTCAATATGGAATAATAATCGGTGTCCATCAATGCACCAAAATCCCAATAAAACTCAGGCGCCGTCACTCTCATCGGCCCTCAAATCTGATAAATCTCTGAGAATTGTGAGTGCCCAACATTGGAACTCGAAAATATCATGAAATAATCGTGTCCAGCATCGACACGCAAATCCTCATATATCGACCTCCGTCAGTCCGGATCGGCCCACGGGCTCCGTTTGCGGAATCGGCCCTCGGCCCCGGCAGTACGAGTCGTCCTGTATCCATCTATCGACTATGGTCAGTATCCTCCGGATAACCGCCAGGTTCAACCAATCACCGGTAGGTACTAGCCACCCTGCCAGGATCATCGTCTGCTCCACAAAAAACATTTCTCGCCCCGGGGAACCATACCGGGTCTACCACGAACCCGCAAACGGATCATCCAACTCCTCGAATCGGATTTCAAGCACACGTCTCAGAACCGAGAAAACGCGTGGTGGACGCACCGAAATATCATATCAAGAGGAACCTGGTTTTTAAAACAGTGCATGCTTTCTTGAAAAATACCACGGTTCTCAAATCCAGAAATCACATGAAATCCAAAGCCAATGCGTAAATCCATGCGATGTGATATATGCATCATAAGTCGTACTATGAGAAACAGGGAGAAACCGCTCTTCAAAATAGATTTAGTTTTTCAAAAGGTATCACACAGTCCCCAGTTTTTACCAAAAGTCAACTTATCTAGGTAGGTACAATTTGTATATGCATAAGTATGGATATGCAAATGAGTATGGGCACAAGTAACATAATCATGTCAAATCATATAGGAGGTGAGCTACAATATATTATTCAAGGCAATTCTATAGTGTGAGTGTCATGGCAATTACTAACAGTGTGTCTGTAACATGCAGATTAGTGCTCGTGCAACTTGAACCGTTAGTAACAGTGCGGTGTGTTATTAATTCTAAGCTCATATAGATATAGCAGGGAATACGGTAGGCAACAAATGGTATCCATGAACAGTCAATGTATGTAAATGCGATATGCTACTATAATGTCCTATCAGCCCCGACGCGTAACGCCATACGGGCGATTTCCCCTAAGATGTTAAATCTACTCACCGTAGTCTCGTGCTAAGTGTAGCCGACTACTTGTTTCCCCTTCTTCGCGGCGTCCGTCGTACTCTCCTGCGAACCTAGAATTTCACAAGAAATACACATAAGCTCAAATCTACCAAAACGTGACACTAACGCCAAACGAGAAACCCGCGTCGCGAACCAAACGCGCGTGTGTCCTATACGCTAAAACGTATGATTACGCGCCTGAAGCTACCCCGACACGTCGCGATACGCAGAAAACCCCAAACCCACACACGTATCACACGTGTCGCGGAAGTTTAAAATATAGGAAATTGGGAAATTGGTTCCAGATTTTGCTACATAGAGAATTTTACAAAATTGCATATACTATAGACCTTAGAAATGTAGTAGATACCAACAGAACAAACCCTAAAACCCAGGTCCCCCATCTGGCCGCAATTTGCGGCCAGAATGAATATTCCGGCGGCCCACCCAGGGAGTTGTGCTCCCGTGCTTCGTGTGTGTTCTCTAATTCTAGTGTACATGCTCCAGTAAATACAATTTTTGCCTGAAGCAAACGGGGTACAAGAAGATCACAACAGAACCATAAGCCTGGTTAAAAAGCTATTTTAACACTAAATCAATACATTAGGGTATTTTTGTGAAACCTGAAGCAAATCTTTGGTTAAAATAACACTAATAACACATAACTAAGCTAAACAAGCCATAAAAATGTTAACTTATCACAAGCTTCACTAATTCCTCTTCAATATCACAAAAAAGCACAAAAATACGATTTTTAGCAAACAAAACTACAAGTTATGAACTAAGGTGCTAAGGGTGAGTTTAATACCTCTAAAAGATCCTAGGGAAACCTCACTTCAAGCTCCTTGCCCTGAAAACCACTGACTTGCCACCAAAAATCCCCAAAAGAGCTATTTTTCCAAGGTTTTTGTGAAGGTATATGAGATTTTAGTGTAGGGTTTGTATATGGATCAAAAAAGAAGCAAGAGAAGAAGAGAATGATGATGATGATGATGATGCAGCTGCTGCTTCTCTGCTGGAAGAGCAGAAAATGAGAGGGAGAGAGGGAAAATGAGTGAAAACAAATGGTCAAAAAGTCAAGCTCACTTCACCTAACCCCCATACCTCCCATTCTTTCAAAATTATTTTAAATTGAGGGTTTTGACTTGGTTAATGGTGGGGAAAAATAGAACCATGCATAAAATGAAAATGGTTACACTTTAAAAAAAATGATAAGTGTGCATGTGTACACTAAACCTAGTTTAAGAAAGTAATTAAGAAAAACACTAATTAAGAAGTACACAAGCTAAATATAATTAATAAACCCCATATATATATATATATAAACACCTCTCATCACAATTAGAACAAGTTTTAAAAAAAGAAATAAGTTTTACAGGTTTTTGTGAAAAATACGCATCCATACTAACTAACGCGAAATTAACCTAAACGAATTTCGAAGCGTTACAAGAACGTATAATACCGACAAGGGATCGAGAGTGTCTGTGTTTGGTACTTAAGATTCGAAGGACGTATAATACCGATACGGGATCGAGAGTGTCGGTGTTTGGCACTTAAGATTCGTAGGATATATAAATTTGTTTTGGATCATAAGTGTGGATGTTTGGCACTTAGGATATGCTGTTTTGGATCATGTGTGTCGGTGTTTGGCACTTAGGATTCGCTGAGACTTACAGGATATATGAAAGTTACTTGATATTGGACACTTAGGATATACGAGATTTACTTGATAATTGGATACAGAATATATATGAGATTGACTTGATATTGTACATTCATGATATATGAGATTTACTTGATATTGTACATTCAGGGTTTATGAGACTTACATGATATGAGAGCCAATTTGGGGGCTGATTTGAGGAATTGGGATTTGGATTGTCATGATGGACTTTGGTCCTACCACGATATCAGGATTCCATGGAAATGACATGTTTCATCTCATACTCCGCATTTATTTTATATGCATTTCTTCATGTATTAGTTATACCTGCTAGAGTGTAACGTTTTAGAAATATCTATGCGAATTTGTCCGTTTTAGGGTTAAATTGTCGGTATTTTCCGTTTTGACCCGACTGTGATCAAACGACCATATAGACTTGCCAGCACCTATTTTAGCTAAAATAAAGCTAGTGCGCAAGCTTTGGGGGTATATGGGACGTTTTGGTTCAATTTGAATTTTTTCCAATTTTAATGTTATTTTAATGCGGTATTCATATTTTGGGAAATTTCTCTTTAAGCGATCTTTTCTTTAAATTAAGTTGAGTTAATCCAAAACCTTTCCCATATATCTAGATATTTGTTTTGAAATTGGATTAATGAAAAAAGAAAAGAAAAGAGAATGAATGTTGGTGTATGCATGTGTATTTATGTGTGTATGAATGCAATTAATGGCTTTAAATGCTTGTAATTGCTAGGAAACCCTCACTAAACACTCACCTCCTCCCTTTGGCCAAAATCCCTTCCTCATCTACTGCCCTTGAACTCTTCTCTCTCATTTCTTTTCAATCCTATATCAAAAATTCTCCAAAGTTCCAAATATATCATAAATATACCACAAATCCTTGTTCTTGCTTCTTGGATCACTTAGAGCTTGGAGCTTGTGAGAAAAGTTGTTAGGTATAATCCCTATACTGTTAAATTAGAGTTTTTATGTTGTTTTGCTCGTTGGTTGTAGCGTAGAATGCTTTCTTTATCGATTAGTGCGATATCGGGTTTTTAAGTCATCTTAGAGTTTTTAATACCTACTGTGACCTGGAGTTTTTAGTGTTTGACCAAACAAAATTTTAGAGATGTACTAGTGGACCCGAGACAACACCTGAGAGATGGGGACCACCCCACCGGCCGGGGGTGGCGACCCCTAAGGCGCGATCCGGCGATGCCGGCTAGGTAGGAGAGGGTTGGGGTGGGTCTTCTGTGGGTAGTTGTCTGCTGTTGGTAAGGTGTGTTTGGTACTGTTTACTTTTTTAGTAAATTCAGTATGCAAAATCTGAGATCGATTACCTATAATCTTGTGTTTTGAGTCCGCGTGATACGTTTTGCGACACGAGTCGTGAGCTTGTGCTACTGCTGTACTCAGTTGGGTTTTGTGGTATCGTGACGCACGTTAGCCACTAGACATACACACGTGAGTTAGTTTAGTGTGTTGGTGCGTTTTTGAATACGTAGTTTTGCGTTATATTGATCGATTCTGAGATATTCGCATTATTTCTTGTGTTTGTGAAATTATAGCGTCGCAAGCGGGGACTCGGACGCTGCGAACAAGGGAAGCAGGTAGTCGGATTTACATAGCTGGGGACCATGTGAATAGATTTAACATCTACAGGGAAATCGCCCGTATGGCGTTGTGCGTCGGGGCGAATATGATATGTTAGCTGCATAGTATTTGCATATTAGTTATTTTCATATGAACGTCATTGCATAGCATTATCTGTTGTACCTGACTCATACTTTTAGATATAACACATTACTGACGGTTCATGTTGCATGAGCACAAAATATTATGCTACACCCACATCGTCAGTAATTGGCATGACACGCACAAACCACCTACATACGTGATATGGTAGTGGATAGGGATAGCTGAGGTAGTAGCCCTTATCCCATTGTGCATATGATATATTGTTGACACCTACATACGTGATACGGTAGTGGATAGGGATAGTTGAGGTAGTAACCCTTATTCCATTTCACGTATATCTTACTATAGCTACTTGTACATCATGCATACATATTGACATGTACACCCACATAGTCTATTACAGCTACATGTACATCATGCACACATACTGACATGTATACCGCATATGCTTGCTATAGTTGTATAGACCCTGAGAGGTATCGTTTTTATATGTGATATTGAGTTATTGATCTTTGAGCTTATGAATTGCATTATAACCACTTGCTTACATGTAGATACTTAAACCTTGCTACACTTACATGTACACCTCATATGATGCTATATTTGTTTTTGGAGAATTTTTGGAACCGCAAAATATATTTTAAAAGCTGGATTCATTTAAAAAGCGGTTGTCCCTTTATATGCTCACATGGATGTTTTATTTTGCATATATCAGTTTTATATGGATTTTACGCATTGAGATATGGATTTCATACGATTTATGGATTTGAGAACCGTAGGGATATTTTCAAGAAACTATATATTATTTGAAAACCTGGTTTCTCTTGATATGATATTCCAGTGCGTCCACCATGTGATTTCTCGGTTCTGAGATTTGGCTTGTGATACCCGATTCGAGGAGCGGGAGGCACCGTCTGCGGGTACATGGTGGACCCGGTATGGTACTCCGAGGCAAGTGGTGATTTCGTGGTGTAGACGATAAGCCTGGCGGTGGGACCACTACCTACCGGTGATTGTATTTGGACTCGGCGATTATCGTGGGGATACCGACCGGAGTAAGGTATGACATATCGTCAGGGCCAGTCATAGTGATAGGGCCTGAGTTATGAGGATTTACGTGTCGATGTTAGACATGGGTTTCATGGTGTTTCGAGTGTCGGTGTTAGACACTCAAGTATCCATGGTTTTTACGTATCGTCTGTGGACATACGTGGTTGATATCCTTATATATATATATACTTACAGGTATATGTTTTCATGATGTTTCGGGTGTCGGTGTTAGATACTCAGGTTCCATGAGACTTACAGGATGTGAGGGCCGATCTGTGGATGCGGTGCCTGAGGATTTGGGATTTGATGTGTCGGTGAGGGACACTGGTGTTTTTCCATGCTGATGATTTTGCATGAGATTTTATTATATCATCCCACACACTCAGGATTATGTTGATATGCATTGCTTCATGTAGTTGTAGTACCCTGATGATGTACGTTTACATGATTGTTGCATATTCACTTATCATACTTATGCTATCGGATTACATATGATAGATAGATCGCTGTTCGTGCATACCTGCGATTACAGTATGATGTTATTTACTATTCATGAGTTGGCAACTCACCCCCGTTGTGCCACAGTGTTTTGTAGGACTTACCCTCAGAGTAGTCGCGGCAGAGCATCTTATCATCACTACTTTTGCGGATACCGTTACGTTAGGCAGTGAGGCTTTTGCTTTTAGGTTGGTTTGCGGTTATCTGCCTGTATATTGTATATCTTTTTGTTGGATCTAGTATTCTCCATCTACCACTGTTGTATATGACTTAGAGACAACTTGTGAGGATTCAGTGTTGTATTATTTTGGTGACTTTGGGGTGCCGTGCTCGTGGGAGCCGGTGTGTTGAAAAGTTACTTCTTATTACTGTTTCCTTTTACATTCTTCGCTTCGGCGTCGTATTTATATCTTGTTGTGGTGATTGTCTCCGCCGTTGGGCGTGATTTTGCTCCCATTTGGGATGCTTTATATATATATATGCGTTGTACCCGTTTTCGGGGCTAGTTTTTACAAAGGAGGTGCTGCCGAATTTGTGAAGAAAGAAAACTAGAGTTAGAGATTTTACTTGTGACTTTCAAAATGTTAAAACTGTATTTTTCTCCGTTGATCCAGATTTGGGTGGTTTAGATCTCTGGGTTTCGGCTTACTTGAGTTGCGTACGCCTGTTGACGTTATGTAGTTTAAGTGCCGGTTACGGGCCAAACTAGGGTCGTGACAAAGTTGGTATCCGAGCATTAGGTTTACCTTTCGGTGTCTAGGATGACCTTGGTATGATGGAGTAGGTAGCTTAAACAGAGTGACGTAGCATGTGTATATTTCGCGGCATACTTACGACACGGTTCTCCGCCTAAGTGACCTTAGGACTTATTGATTGATATTCTTCCGTGACGATATACATCTTTGTGATTCGATTTCCATTTCCTTATCGAATCTTGTTTCAAATTCCAGCCCATATGCCATCGAAAACTACGAGGGCATAGAGAGAGGCCGCGAGGGCCGAAGTCAGAGTTGACTCGTCTGATGCGAGGACTGACCAGGGCGGTACGCCTGTTGTACCGGAGCATATTGCTATGATTGGAGCTGGTATGCAGGATCTGCGCCAGATTGTGGGGACTTTGGTAAAGACCATCCGAGCACAGGGGCAGGCAGTTGTTCCACCCGCTGCAGGGACTACGATGGTACCTACTGTTCCGGCAGTCGCAGTTGCAGCTCCGGAGGTTATTGCTGTGTCGTTGACAGATTTTATGAGGTTGAGGCCTCCGGTGTTTGCTGGCACAGATATTACTGAGGATCCGCAGTCGTTCATCGACCGGATGGCCAGGATTTGTCGTTCACTCCGATGCTCTGATGAGAGATGGGTGGAGTTTGCCAGTTTTCGTCTTGAGGGTCTGGCCCAGAAGTGGTGTGAGTCCTTGAAGAGGGGTAGAGCCGCTGGTCTTGCTCCTATGACCTGGGCTGAGTTTGTGATGGTGTTTCTCACCCGTTTTCTTCCACCGAGCGTCAGGGATGCGCGAGCGCGCAAATTTGAGTCCTTACGTCAGACTCTGGGGATGATGGTGTCTGAGTATGATGTGCTGTTTACCGAGCTATCAGTGTATGCTCCGTACCTGGTAGCGACTGAGGAGATGAGGGTGAAGAGGTTTGTTCGAGGCCTGCTTACCCAGTTGTTCCAAGCCATCAGCATTCAGCATTGCGACACGTATGCGGCAGTTGTCGATGCAGCTCTATTGGTGGAGGAGCATCTAGCTGAGTCATCGGCTGTTCCGGAACCGAAGAGGACTCGTACGGATATACCAGCACGGAGACAGAGGTTTGCACGCTGAGGCAGAGTTCCTCTAGACTCGGAGAGTAGCAAAGACGTGGGACGTGGCCAGTTATTCAGTTCTTATTCCCAGGAGGGCCAGCGACCGTCTTATGGATGCTTCGGGTGTGGAAGTCTACATCATCTTGTTCGGGATTGTACCGTGGTGCTTCAAAGAGGACCATGTAACACTTTGAGTTTTCCGTTAGAATGTTTTTGTGATAATTAGTATTTGTGCATGTTATTATATTAGTGATCGTATGTGTTATTATATATGTGTTTATAGGATTATTAGTTATATTTAGTAGTGTTAGCATATTGGGAATTTTCTTGTGTTAGTGCACACATACACACTTAGCCATTTTGTGACTTAGGGTTTTGGTAGCATGTTAACCCTTCTTGTGTTGCATGGTTGCTAACTTATTCCCCACCATTTTAATCTTTTCAAAACCCCATTTTATAATTCAAAATCCAATAAACAAATGAGCATTGTGTTAGGTATGAAACTTTGACTTTTTGACCCCTTTTCTTCTCTCTTCTCTCTCTTTCCCTCATTCTGAAATCCAGCAGCAATTCCAGCAGCAAAAACCCCCATTTTTCTCCATATTCTCTTCTCTTTTCATTCCCCTTTGATCCATACACAAAACCCTATACATATCAACTCATTTTCTTCACGAAATCATGGAAAAGTGAGCTTTTTGAGGTGTTCGAAGGCAAATCTGCACACTAGAGGGAAAAGCTGAGACTTTTGGGGTTTTACAAGGTTCTTAGAAGGTATTAACTCATATTAGCACTTCTTTTCCTTAGATTTGTTGTATTCTTTAGTAAAAATCTCATTTTTGTCCATTTTTGGTGATATTTAAGGATATTTGTGATTCACATATTAGATTAGGGTTTTGTTAGTTGTGTTAGCTCTATTATGTGTTATTAGAGCTATCTTAGGCCAGGTTTTGTTTCGTTTGCACAAAAATACCCTAAGGTTTGATTTTAGTGCAAAAGTGTGGATTTTAACTAGAATTAAGGCCCTGTAGGATCTGCTGCTACCCGAGATATTTCAGAGTGAAAATAGAGGTTACTGTAGCATGTATGGGGGGTATAGAGTGCACACACCAAACCTGGGAGCCCAATTCCCTACCTAGGCCGCCGAAATAATCATTCTGGCCGCAAATTACGGCCAGATGGGGGAGTTTTGGGTTGGGGTGTTGGTATCTGCTGCTATGTGGGTTATTTTGGCATATATAGTTTTGCAATATATTTCCTGTATCAAAATCTGGAGCAGAATACCTATTTTCCCGTATTTTTAGTCTTCGCGACACGCGTGATACGTGTTTGTGGGTTTTAGGTTTCTGCGTATCGCGACGCGTCGGAGTGGCTTCAGCCGCGTAATCACACATTTTAGCGTATCGCGCACACGCGCGCTTGGTTCACGACACGAGTTACTAGTTCGGCCTTAATGTCGTGTTTGTGTAACTTCAAGCTTATGTATGATGTATTGTGTAATTCTAGGTTTGCAGGCGAGTACGACGGACGCCGCGCAGAAGGCGAAACAAGTTGTTGGCTATACCTAGCGAGAGACTACGGTGAGTAGATTTAACATCTACGGGGATATCGCCCGCATGGCGTTCTACGTCAGGGCTGATAGGACCTTATAGCTACATTTACATACATTGACTGTGCATGGTTACTATTTAGTGCATACTGCATTCCCTGCTGCATGGATATAAACTAGAATTGATAGAACACCGCATCATTACTAACGGTCCATGTTGCACGAGCACCATCCTGCATGTTACACACACACCGTTAGTAATTGCCATGACACTCACACTGTAGAATTTACATCGGATCATTACATTGTAGCTCATCTATATGTGACATGACTTGATATTCATACTTGATGCATATATCACATCGGATCATTATATTGTAGCTTATCTATATGTGACTTGACATGATATTCATATTTGATGCACATATCATATCGGATCATTGACTTGCTTATTGGTTTGCATTACATGTGATTTCTGGATTTGGAAACAGTGGCTATTTCAAATATGTAATCATTTAAAAACCCGGTTCCTTTGATATGATATTTCGGTGCGTCCACCATGTGTTTCCTCGGTGCTAGAGTGATATATGTGAACCCGAATCGAGGAGCTGGTTGAGGCCGATTACGGGTACATGGTGGACCCGGTATGGTACCCGGGGTGAGAACGGTTTCGCTGTGTAGTAGACGGTGAGTCTGGCAGAGGGACTACTACCTACCGGTGATTGGTTGGACCTGACAGTTATCCGGAGGGTACTGATCAGAGTCTATAGATGGATGCGGGGTGATCCGTACTGCTGGGGCCGAGGGACGATACCGCAGACGGAGCCCGTGGGCTGACCCGGACTGACGGGGCCCGATGGATGAGGATTTGCGTGTCGATGCTGGACACGAGTATTTATGATATTTGGGTTCCGATGTTGGGCACTCGGTATTCTCAGAGATGTACAGGATTTGAGGGCCGATGAGAGTGCCGGCGCCTGAGCTATTTGGGTGATCTGGGTGCATTGATGGACACCGATTATATATTCCACGTTGACATTCCGTGTAGATGTTATTGCCCATGCTCAGCATTTATTATAGTACCTCATCCTGTAGTTATATTATCTGATAGAGCACTTGCATGATTATTGCACATACTGCTTATCACATATTGATATCATCTGTTGGCATATGATAGAGTAGCGCAGTACGTGCATGCTCGCGATTACCTTTATATGTTATCTCTATTCACGAGTTGGCAACTCACCCCCGTTGTGCCACAGTGTTTGCTGGTTGCCCTTCGGAGTAGTTGCGGCAGGCTGCGCTTGCATCTTTTGACACAGATACCCCATTAGTTGGTCTACTAGCTCTTTTGCTGATAGGTGGGTTTTGTGCGGTATCTGTTTATCTTTCAGTTATGTACATTGTTGTATCTAGTATTCTCCATCTACCATGTATGTATTTGACTTAGAGACAGTGTGAGGACGATATTGTATATTATTTTTTTTCTGGTGTCGAGCTCGTTGTGAGCCGACTGTACTTGCAGTTTTACCTATCTATGATGTTCCCACTTATGGATCTTGATCTTCGCTACGGCGTCGAATATTGCTATCTTGGTGATTGTTTACTTAGATTTCTTATCATGTTAGTAAGTGCTTTCATTTCAAACTTATAACACTCTATACTTTCACTGGTTTGATTTCTGGGTTTTCGGTTCACTTGGTCGCGTTACGCCTGTAGACGTTACGTGGTTAAGTGCCGGTCACGGGCCAAACCTTTAGTCGTGACAGACCAGAAGTACCCCAGGTTACCTTACCACCTTCTCCGCCTCAGAGAGCGTTGCTTCTTATTCCTATTGTTGCGCCGCGTCAGATTCCTGCTCAGAGAGGTCGTGGTTGCAGTGGTTTTGTGCTGAGAGGATGAGGTGGTAGAGGCAGGGGACTGCCAGTAGCCGGTAGAGGACAGGCTTAGGTTTTTTCCTTGACTCACCAGGACACTCAGGCGTCCAATGCTGTGGTTTCAGGTAACCTTTCTGTATGTTCTTTTGATGCACATGTTCTTTTTGATCCGGGATCTACGCATTCGTATGTTTCTACGCACTTCGTGCCGAGGTTAGGCCGAGAGTCGTGTTTGCTGGATCAGCCACTTGTCGTGACTACTCCGGTGGGAGAGTCGTTTGTTGCGCGACATGTGTTCTTATCGTGCGCTGTCCATTTAGGAGACAGAGATCTGTCCATCGACTTGATCCTTCTTGAGATATTGGACTTCGACGTTCTGTTGGGCATGGACTGGCTAGCTACTTGGTATGGGTCCGTGGACTGCCGTGAGAAGACAGTTAGATTTTGTTTTCCCGGCGAGTCAGTGGGACAGTGGTGCCGCCCCTCACAGTTTGATTTCTGTTCTGTGCACTAGTCGGCTTTTGAGGAGGGGATGTCGTGGATTCTTGGCTTTCATTCATGATACTGGAGCCACAGTGGAGTTGTTGGACCAGGTTTCTACCGTGCGAGAGTTTCCCGATGTCTTTCGTGATAAGTTACCTGGGTTGCCGCCAAAGCGTGATATTGAGTTCTGCATTGATCTGATTCCGGGCACGGAGCCTATTTCTATACCGCCTTATCGGATGGCTCCGGCAGAGCTTAGAGAGCTTAAAGATCAATTGCAAGAGTTGCTTGATTTGGGACTTGAGCGTCCGAGTGTTTCACTGTGGGGAGCTCCTGTTCTGTTCGTCAAGAAGAAGGACGGCAGTTTGAGGCTATGTGTGGATTATCGTCAGTTGAACCGAGTTACGGTGCGGAACAGGTATCCTTTACCCCACATTGACGATTTATTTGATCAGCTCCAGGGTGTGAAACATTTTTCAAAGATTGATTTACGTTCGGGTTATCATCAGTTGCGGGTTTGGAATGATGACATTCTGAAGACTGCTTTTCGTACGCGCTATGGACATTATGAGTTTTTGGTGATATCGTTCGGACTCACCAATGTGCCAGCAGCGTTCATGGATCTGATGAACCGGATTTTCAGTCTGTTCCTCAACCAGTTTATTATAGTGTTTATTGATGACATACTGGTCTACTCTAGGAGTCGTGAGGAGCATGAGCAGCACTTGAGAATTACTTTGCAGATATTGAGAGAGCACCAGCTGTATGCTAAATTCTCAAAGTGCGCATTTTGGCTTGATAGAGTTGACTTCCTGGGTCATGTGGTGACTGGTGATGGTATTCTTGTGGACCCGAGGAAGATCGTGGCTGTACAGCTTTGGCCTAGACCTATATCGGTAACTGAGGTCCGCAGCTTTTTGGGCTTAGCTGGTTATTATCGCCGTTTTGTGCAGGATTTCTCGAGTATCGCTGCACCGCTGACTGGACTGACCCGGAAGGGAGTTCCTTTTCTTTGGACTGATGCGTGCGAGCAGAGTTTTCAACTGTTGAAGACTCGGTTGACGACAGCATCAGTTCTATCTTTACCTTCTGGATCGGGTGGCTATGTTGTTTATTGTGATGCTTCTAGAGTGGGGCTCGGCTGTGTTTTGATGCAGTATGACAGGGTGATTGCGTATGCTTCTAGGCATCTGAAGAAGCATGCGCAGAATTACCCCACTCATGATCTTGAGATGGCCGCGGTGGTCTTTGCATTGAAGATTTGGAGACACTACTTGTACGGAGAGTCGTGTCAGATCTTCACGGATTACAAGAGTTTGAAGTATATTTTCCAGCAGCGGGATCTGAACATGAGACAGCGCCGATAGATGGAGCTAATAAAGGATTATGATTGTGAGATCCTTTTCACCCGGGCAAAACGAATGTGGTAGCTGATGCTTTGAGTCGTAGGCCCGGGGGTAGCTTGTCCCAGTTGAGCGCAGTTCAGTATCAGTCGTCTGCAGATTGGAAGCTCTTGTGTGATGGTAGAGTGCAGTTCGAGTTCACCTCCACTGGGGGACAATTTGCTCATGTCCGCGCCCGTCCACAGTTATTTGATCGTATCCGTGAGGCGCAACCCAGTGATGCCCGTTTGTCCAAGATTCTTGAGCTTATTCGACAAGGTACAGTTTCGGAGTTCATGATTGATGACCAGGGTGTGCTACGATGCGGGACTCGCTTGTGTGTACCAGATGCTGATGGGTTGAGATGCGAGATCCTAGAGCAGGCACATCAGTCATCATTTAGCATTCATCCAGGTTCCACCAAGATGTACCGTGACTTGAGAGACTTTTACTGGTGGGAAGGGATGAAACGCGATATTTCGGACTTCGTTTCGAGGTGCCTGACTTCTCAGCAAGTCAAGGCTGAGCATCAGAGACCGGCTGGAGAGTTGCAGCCTTTACCCATTCCAGAGTGGAAATGGGAGCAGATTTCCATGGACATCATTGTGGGTCTACCCAGGTATAATCGGGGGTATGACTCCATTTGGGTTATTGTAGACCGGTTGACGAAAGTGGCTCACTTTCTACCAGTGAAGACCATTTTCGGGTATGCTCGGTATGCTCAGCTATATATAGATGAGATTGTGCGTTTGCACGGTGTTCCCACATGCATAGTATCCGACAGAGGTACCCAGTTTACTAGCCGTCTTTGGCAGAAGCTTCAGGAAGCTTTGGGTACCCGGTTGAGTTTTAATACCGCTTTTCACCGCAGATCGATGGTCAGTCCGAGCGGACTATTCAGACTCTGGAGGATATGCTCCGTGCATGTGTGCTTGATTTTGGTGGCAGTTGGGATCGTCAATTGCCGTTGATTGAGTTCTCCTACAACAACAGCTTTCAGGAGACTATTCAGATTGCACCTTTTGAGGCTTTAAATGGTAGGATGTGTCGATCGCTAGTCTGTTGAACCGAGCTTAGTGAGATTCTAGTTTTGGGACACCAGCTAATTCAGGATACTACGGAGAAGATCCAGCTGATTCAGGACAGGATGAGAGCAGCCCAGTGCAGGCAGAAGTCTTATGCCGACCGTCGTCGTCGCAGACTTAAGTTTGTAGTGGGGGATCATGTATTCCTGAGGATTTCTCCGATGAAGGGCGTTATGCGATTTGGGAAGAGAGGAAAGCTCAGTCCCAGATTTGTAGATCCTTTCGAGATTCTTGAGCGAGTGGGTTCTGTTGCTTATCGTTTGGCGCTCCCGCCTAGTTTTCCGAATGTTCACCCCGTTTTCCATTTGTCGATGCTTCGTAGATATCTTCATGATCCTTCTCACATGATTCAACATGAAACCGTTCAGCTTGAGCGCGATCTTTCGTTCACCGAGCAGCCGGTAGTTATTTTGGATCGGAAGGTGAAGAAACTTCGGTCAAGGGTCTTGCCGTCTGTAAAGGTTCTATGGCGTAGCCCTACTAGTGAGGAGATCACTTGGGAGGCCGAGAGCGAGATGCGGAAGAAATTCCCTCATCTCTTTAAAGGTACGCTTAGCAGTTAATTTTAATTCGGGGATCGAATTTCTATAAGGAGGGGAAATTGTAACGTTTTAGAAATCGTTATGCGAATTTGTCCGTTTTAGAGTTAAATTGTCGGTATTTTCCATTTTGATCCGACTGTGATCAAACGACCATATAGACTTGCCAGTACCTATTTTAGCTAAAATAAAGCTAGTGCGCAAGTTTTAGGGGTATATGGGACGTTTCGGTTCAATTTGAATTTTTTCCAATTTTAATGTTATTTTAATACGGTATTCACATTTTGGGAAATTTCTCTTTAAGCGATCTTTTCTTTAAATTAAATTGAGTTAATCCAAAACCCTTCCCACATATCTAGATATTTGTTGTGAAATTGGATTAATGAAAAAAGAAAAGAAAAGAGAATGAATGTAGGTGCATGCATGTGTATTTATGTGTGTATGAATGCAATTAATGGCTTTAAATGCTTGTAATTGCTAGGAAACCCTCACCAAACACTCACCTCCTCCCCTTGGCCAAAATCCCTTCCTCCTCTACTGCACTTGAACTCTTCTCTCTCATTTCTTTTCGATCCTATCTCAAAAATTCTCCAAAGTTCCAAATATATCACAAATATACCATAAATCCTTGTTCTTGCTTCTTGGATCACTCAGAGCTTGGAGCTTATGAGCAAAGTTGTTAGGTATAATCCTTATACTGTTAAATTAGAGTTTTTATGTTGTTTTGCTTGTTGGTTGTAGCGTAGAACGCTTTCTTTATCGATTGGTGCGATATCTGGTTTTTAAGTCTTTTTAGAGCTTTTAATACCTGCTGTGACCTGGAGTTTTTAGTGATTGACCAAACAAAATTTTAGATATGTACTAGTGGAACTGAGACACCACCCAAAAGACGGGGACTACCCCACCGGCCGGGGCCGGCGACCCCTAAGGCGCGATCCGGCGACGCCGGCAAGGTAGGAGAGGGTTGGGATGGGTCTTCTGTGGGTAGTTGTCTGCTGTTGGTTAGGTGTATTTGTTACTGTTTACTTTTTTAGTAAATTCAGTATGCAAAATCTAGGATCGATTACATATAATCTAGTATTTTGAGTCTGCGTGATACGTTTTGCGGCACGAGTCGTGAGCTTGTGCTGCTGCTGTACTCAGTTGGGTTTTGTGGTATCGTGACGCACGTTAGCCACTAGACGTACACTCGCGAGTTAGTTTAGTGTGTTGGTGCGTTTTTGAATACTTAGTTTTGCGTTATATTGATTGATTCTGAGATATTCGCATATTTCTTGTGTTTGTGAAATTATAGCGTCGCAAGCGGGGACTTCGGACGCTGCGAACAAGGGGAAGCAGGTGGTCGGATTTACATAGCTGGAGACCATGTGAGTAGATTTAATATCTACGGGGAAATCGCCCGTATGGCGTTATGCGTCGGGGCGAATATGATATGTTAGCTGCATAGTATTTGCATATTAGTTATTTTCATATGAACGTCATTGCATAGCATTATCTGTTGTACCTGACTCGTACTTTTAGATATAACACATTACTGACAGTTCATGTTGCACGAGCACTAAATATTATGCTACACCCACATCGTCAGTAATTGCCATGACAAGCACAAACCACCTGCATACGTGATACAGTAATGGATAGGGATAGTTGAGGTAGTAGCCCTTATCATATTGTGCATATGATATATTGTTGACACCTACATACGTGATACGTTAGGGGATAAGGATAGTTGAGGTAGTAACCCTTATTCCATTTCACGTATATTTTACTATAGCTACTTGTACATCATGCATACATATTGACATATACACCCACATAGTCTATTACAGCTACATCTACATCATGCACACATACTGACATGTATATCGCATATGCTTGCTATAGTTGTATAGACCCTGAGAGGTATCGTTTTTATATGTGATATTGAGTTATTGATCATTGAGCTTATGAAATGCATCATAACCACTTGCTTACATGTAGATACTTAAACCTTGTTACACTTACATGTACACCTCATATGATGCTGTATTTGTTTTTGGAGGATTTTGGGAACCGCAAGATATATTTTAAAAGCTGGATTCATTTAAAAAGCGTTTGTCCCTTTATATGCTCATATTGATGTTTTATGTTGCATATATCAATTTTATATAGATTTTACGCATTAAGATATGGATTTCATACGATTTATGGATTTGGGAACCGCGGGGGTATTTTCAAGAAACTATGTATTGTTTGAAAACCTGGTTTCTCTTGATATGATATTTCAGTGTATCCACCATGTGATTTCTCGGTTCTGAGATTTGTCTTGTGATACCCGATTCGAGGAGCGGGAGGCACCGTCTACGGATACATGGTGGACCCGGTATGGTACCCGGGGTGAGTGGTGATTTCGTGGTGTAGACGATAAGCCTGGCGGTGGGACCACTACCTACCGGTGATTGTATTTGGACTCGGCGATTATCGTGGGGATACCGACCGGAGTGAGGTATGACATATCGTCAGAGCCAGTCATGGTGACAGCGCCTGAGTTATGAGGATTTACGTGTCGATGTTAGACACGGGTTTCATGGTGTTTCAAGTGTCGGTGTTAGAAACTCAGGTTTCCATGGTTTTTACGTATCATCGGTGGACATACGTAGTTGATATCCTTGTATATATATATACTTACAGGTATATGTTTTCATGATGTTTCGGGTGTCGGTGTTAGAAACTCAGGTTCCATAAGACTTACAGGATGTGAGGGACGATCTTTGGATGCGGTGCTTGAGGATTTGGGATTTGATGTGTCGGTGAGGGACACTGGTGTTTTTCCATGCTGATGATTTTGCATGAGATTTTATTATATCATCCCACACACTCAGGCTTATGTTGATATGCATTGCTTCATGTAGTTGTAGTACCCTGATGATATACCTTTACATGATTGTTGCATATTCACTTTTCATACTTATGCTATCAGATTACATGTGATAGATGTTAGTTATATGTATGCCCTAGAGGCCATTACTATACATAGGATGTGTACTTGACTACCTGGACTATGATGCGGATCATACTAGTTAGGACATGGTAGTCCATAAGTACATCCTTCAACGTCCTTAGTCGAGGGTGTATCGAGACGGGGCATCGATATACCAGAGTAGACTAGCGTATAACTTCTCGACCCATACAAATGGGCGATGGATGATCCCATATCCATTGGTGTTTGACATCAGAGATGATATACGGGTGCTCAGTGGAGACTGGGTACACTGGACGGACTCGCCGAGAACTCCCAGTTGGTATTATACCTTACGTCAGATAGCAGTTCTCTGGTGACACTGGTACAGGTTAGTCTGTAGACCCGAGATCGTCATAGAGTCTTGTGTGATTCCTACTGTGCTTTGATTTCCACCTTACCACGTCCAAGAGGGCGTGCAAAACAGTGGTTTTTGGGTACAGTCCCGAATCACATGGAAGCAATGAGCGATAGGAGGGGATTCATCTCTCCCGGTATAGGGAGTTGATGTTGCGCTGTGTTCGATTGGCTATAGCCTGAAATCCCTGGCCAGGGTTGCTGAGATTTACTGGTAAGTGTTACCAGTAGTTTCTCGAACTGTTATAGACCTCATATCGACACGACTTATCGAGCTATTGGGGTCTGACGTTTACCGACCCTAGGCAAGATATGCGACATATCAGACGACGAGACCGGACTGTACGGTAAGTGTTACTGGTTGGATTCATAGGAGTGTGAGCGGGCTTGCTCGTCAATCTTCTGATCGCTCAATACCTGGGTGGCCGTTACGTTTAGCAGACCGCTTGCAGCTTGTGGGTGTTTGATATGATCATCACCTGCTACCGGCGTATTGACGAGTCTTTAGAGTCCTACACAGAGGTTTCCTGGCTCAAGCGAAACGAGATAGGAGCGCATATGAGATATGTGCGTGTAAGTGCACGGCGGCGCCCCGGCCGTCAATCCGACGCCGGAATGCGGAAGCGGTGAATAACTTAAATTTTGCGGACTTAGCAAACCGGCACCACCGCGCACTAAACACCCGGATCGTAACCATTAACAAGTCTAAGCTAACTAGAAGATGGGAAAGAGATATACCGATGATCCAAGTCCTCCGGTCTTCATCTCCAATCCGATCTCCTCGCGGGATCTCCGTCCGTCTCATCCTCGTCGCCGGAAGTGCACCACGTTGCCTACATCGTTTACGGGCTCCCACCTCAATGCCGAGGCAACTCGGGCACGAAGCCGGCTACTCGACGTGCCCAAGGTTCGTTGTAGAATATGTAGTGAGCAAGTCTCATTTTTGGGGTTTGTGGAATTGCCATTGGTGAAGGAAAAGAGAGCTTGGAGAGAGGTGAGAAAAATGGAGCATACTCAAGAAGGAATGTATCATATTTTTCTCCACCCATCAAATGAAAATGAATCCCATTCCCATCCAAGGAATGGCCGCCCCCCCCTTCATGTGTGATTGGAGAGAGAGAGAGAGAGCAAGGTCAAGGGGTGGGTGGAAGCAATGATACAAGAGGGCATCATGAAAGAATATGATCACAAGCAAAAACCACACACAACCACAACCATCATCAACAACCATGATGCTAACAAAGTCAAGCCATCATGAAGTATGAAGTCAAGCAAGTCAAAGGAGGGTGCTATCATGATACAACAAAATGCAAAGACCCCCTTCCACAAATGCCTATTTGCAACAATGCAAATAAGCCCTCCTCCACCAATCTTCGGCCAATGAACGGAACAATGGAAATCGGCCGAAATGGAAAGCAAACTGGCAACTCCAGAAAACTGGTCCCGTAATAAATTACAGGAAAACCCCGATACTGTGCATACACACCCGCATTTGTATTCCGACCGAAATACAAATGCAATGAGACAAAATCTACACTGTACTATACTAGAATCCGGCTTATACCAAAACCGGATAGTAATATCTGTTCGATCCTGATCCGTGCAATACCGCACGTATCTGATCGAACCCTGCCATATAACCATACGGCCTATAGTACAAACTGTCCGATCCTGATCCGTGCAATACCGCACGTATCTGATCGGACCTTGCCATATCTCCATACGGCCTCTACAACCTTTCGCCCGAAAGCTTGAGTAACTGAAAGTGTGGCGGACTCTAAAGACTCGTCAATACAATGGCTGAGGATTTAACCACTAGCACGTCAGAGGTATATGCCAATACGTGAAGGGCCACCAGCTATTGACCAAAAGGGACGTCGATGAGGAAGCTCACCCCGACACCCAACTGAGCCTGTCAGTGACAATATCCGTGCAGTCCGGTCCGTTCGTCAATGAGTATCGCATGGCGGGCCTAGGGGGTTGGTAAAAGTCAGACCCCCAAAAGCGGTACAAGTCGTGTCGGAGTGTAGCCCAGAACACCCTGAGATACTACTGGAATACCTACCAGTAAATCTCCTTGCCTTGGCCAAGGACTTTGTGTAATGGCTCTCCTAGACACAGCACGACCTCACCCCCAATACCGGGAGAGACGAACCCCTGAAGATACGCTCACTGCCTCCATGTGGCTCGGGACTGTACCCAACTAAAACCTGTTTGCACGACTCCTTTGAGCCGTGGTAGGGTAGTAATCAAAGTACAGTGGGAACTCACACGAGACAAATGACGATCCCCAGGTCGATGAACTAACCTGCACACATGTCACCAGGGAACTGCCATCTGACGTCTGGTATATGACCAACTAGCATGTTCCCGGCGAGTCCTGTCCGGTGTACTCATAACCCAATGAGCACCTGTATACATCTTAGGTGATCCTACTGACACCAGTGGCTTGTGAGACCGGCCACCGCCCCTCGTCGGGGTCTCGACTGTATACACTAGTCTACTAATGGAGTATCGATGCCCAGTCTCGAAACTCCCACGACTAGGGACCTTTTAAGGATAAGCTTATAGACCCCCAGCTCCCACTTATATGATCGCCCTCATACTGCTGGTGGTCAAGCAAGAATCCTAGGGGCTCTATCAACGTGTAATAGCGACGTGTCAGGTCACCTAAAGCAGTACACGATGATAAAGGTAAACCAGATAGCATACTATCATCTCGAGTAAGACTGTCCTACCGGGATAGGTCCTCCCTCAATCATTACAATCACGTACCTGTGACCTAATAATTGACTCTGAGGGCACTATCTCCAACAATCTCCCACTTGCACTCAAGGCTAATTATTGCGATGCCGCATACTCACAGCCCGTGTGATACCGAACATCCAACTCCTCTACTAGTCAGTCTCACAAAGCTCGTTTGCGGAACTATTGCGTTCGAGGAATAGCCTTAGTGAGTGGATCCGCTTAGTTGTTTCTTTCTATGTCTCTCTATATCTCAAGTTCGCGGAGAAACCCATCTCCCGAAATGAGCAATACCTGTCTCAGAATATGTCTGGATGTCTGATGGGACCTAGCTCATAAATGAACCCCAAATCCAAACTTCTTAGACTGTATCGTCAACTGAACTAAATCAGTACCCAGCGCGCCATGCCTCCCTCAGTATTGCCTTGGACCACCTGTCCAAAATACTGCCCCTCATCAGAAGGAAAACTATAACTCTGACAACCTCCTTGTCGTCCATGTCACCTTGGAAGCCTGGAATGATAACTGTCTCCTGAATGAGGCTGTCGTTATCATCTTCCTAGAACATCCACTTATGTTCTAAAACTGCTTCCGACTGTTTCTCCAGGATTGGATTAATGTCAACTTATTGCATCTAGTGCAAGAACAACATCTGGTGTGGTACTTGACATCTCACAATTGACTCAATTGCCTGAGCAAGTGATCTGCCAATCATGCCCGTCCCTCTCCCCTTTAGTCTGTAAGACACCTTTGGAGAGGGTGACTCCATTACCTGCAGGTACACTACCGTGCCAGGAGTCGTCCATCCTAAATACTCTTAGAATGCTGTCAAGTACCCTGATTGGGAAACCACCCAAATCTAGATCTAAAACCATAGATCTAGTAACCAGTATGTCTGCATAAAATCCATTTCCTTTGTGGAGAAACAACTGTGTGACGACCAAAGTATAACCGATCGAAGTGTAGGAGTTTCTTTTCCTACTCTGTGTATGTCATCCAAATACCAGGATATCACACCCTACTACCTTCTCAACAGATCCATCCCCTATTCTGATGAAGTCAGACCCATGACTGTCACGTCAGAAATAGATGATCTATCACCGCTACATCTGCTTTAGTCTATAAATAGACATAAGCAACCTGTCCACCAATGCTTCCGCTGCTCCCACTGACTACGACAACCCTCTGGCAGAGTCATATAGACGTACACTTCTAAAACTGGTTTAGAACGACGCTATACTCATCCTCCCGCCGGGTCTCGTAACCTGGAACAACAGCAATGGCAATTGTGGGTAAACAAGAACTTCCCTGTCACCGTCCTTGAGGCTACCGGAGTACTTCTCGGGTGCCTGAAGTTACCCACCTTATCTGCGGAGTGGCCAATGGAATGTCAATCCAGATTGAATCTTTAGGTTCCTTATCAAATCTTCAGTAATCGTTTGTGGTTCTGGAATCACTTCCAGTTCTACCATACTCGCACTATTGTTTTCTGAAAAAATCCATTTTTAATAAAACCGTGGCGAGTCTAGAACAATATTGCTATTGTTCATCCAGATGGTAGAAAATCAACCCGCGTCATAGCCTGGGTCAACCCACAAACAACCATTACAGAAACGTGCCTTGAGTTGCCCAGTGTCTGGTTTTAAGCATAAACCGGACAACTCCCCGTACCTTAGCATCGTTAAGATATGAACTGTTCTATATCCAATATAGAAACAGAGGCACTGATTTAATTGAACCAGATTCAAATCATGCAGCTGTCCCCAGCGCATGTTAACTAAATGGAAGGAGGCCGATCAGCGTTACTCAACTTAGGAATACTTCCAATTATGAGTAACCTGAAAGAGAAGCAAGATCTCTTTATCATTACTATCAACTGAATACCATACACAAGTATCTACATCTTCGATCTCTTTGAAGAATCCCGATACTTGCTATACCTGGTTCTCTACTCTATTCAAATACCTATAACTTCTCAAAATTCGGACCCTGTGTTTCCAAGAAACACCTGTCTAAAAACTAGAGAAGTCATAAGTAAACTGAATGTAGTACGAGGACCAACCCCTCTGTCCTGATGGACCCTGGACAACATACAATACTCTGTAGAAGTCCCTTGAGTCTGATAACTCATTCACTGTGTGTCGTAGGTTGAAAACTGTACTTATGGTTAAGAAGAATTACACCGCTGTTTAATGCTCCTTACCTAACTATCCACTGATATAGGTAAATGTCATAGACATGATTTCAAAAAGGTACATCTCACTCTATGAAAATAGACGTACAGATATATCAATTTGAAATTGGTGCATAACTGCGGATATTCAAAACCAAATATTAGCCGACTGGCAAACAGCCCAGGTGATTTCCTCAAATATCACCGATTACAACGAATCCCGATATAATGAGGATGATCACCCAATTCCCAATGACCTACTCCCACTCATCATCTGTAAAACCATACAGATGTGAGAATCATACCTGGTAATTACATACCCTGGAGCAAGTGTCTAATCGGGAAATCAGTTTTCTTTTAACATTACACAGTGAAACTGAAACATTGAAATGTTCCGATGGGGTATTCTGGTATTCCTAGTAATGCCTCTTCCAGATTCACGACTGTATCCGTATAGTTCTTTGCCACCTCTCCAAATCCCTTCATATGTTTTTAGTCTTTACCTTCTGTACACCCCTTTAGGCAAAATGGTTTTCTTCCTTCCCTACCGTTCGGCACCAGCCTATGGTTTGGAAGAAGACTATCCAATAAGCATAATGGGTGTACTGTCCCAATCCTAGGAACACTCGCAATGAGAGAGGGTGAAGATAAAAGACAACCGAATAAACCTTATTCCTATTTCTCCTGAACCAGAATCCATCCCCGAACTGGAACAAGTTCCATTCGAGTTCGTATATAACCATACGATGGAGTATCCAAATAAACTGTGGATCTTCGTAGTGATACGGAGTGTCCTGGAGAAATACAAAGGTGATGTGGGAGTGGTAACGAAATATTTGGTTTGGTCGTGAATATCTGTTGCAATTTACTTTGCCCTCCTACTAATCCCTTGCTTTGTCTGAACTTAATACCTTCTGCACACCATCGTTATGCTAATTGGTTTTCTTCATTCCCTACCGGTCGGCACCAGCCTAAGGTTTGGAAGAAGACAATCCAATTTGCGTAATAGGTGTACTACCCCTAAACCAAGGAGTACTCATAACCTGAGAGAGGGTAAAAGGAAAAGACAACTGAATAATCCTATCCGTTTTCTCCAGAACCGGAAACCATCCTCGAATAATTCTTTCGAGTTCGTATCTAACCATACGATGGTTTTGTCCAATGGAAGTGGACGTTCGTAGTAATACGGGGTGTCCTGGAGAAAAGGGTAAAAGTAGGAGTGGCAATGAGGTCTGCAACTCTGACAATCCAAAAGCCAGTGTTAAGAAGGTTCGGTCAACTTGGTCACTGAGTCAAAGTCTTAGGGTCGGGTCAAATGGTCGCTGCCAGAGAGAGAGAGAAAAGAAACACTCAGCGTGCACTCTAACCTAGATCAGAATGGTCACCAATTTATCTAATCTGGAAACCTCCCACTGTACCTCAAATTCTCCTCCAAACCTGAAAGAAGAATTAGTCGGGGTTACCCGAGGAGTATACTAACTCATCAGTGGGAATCGGGATCCAACTCTCATCGCATGATAACGTGACGGAATCCGCTCACGGTATCACACTCCAGAAGGTATGCGCATATCTGGCAAGTTTCAGTTCTTTTGAAACTCCCGATGTGATTTTTGCCCCATGCTCTTATGACCTTGACTTTGGCCAACAAATCATAAGTCACATGTCAAGTTCTACCCGTCATTCTCCAGGTTGTTTTGAATCCACCCGTACATACCCTTGACTTTGGCCAACAAGGCAGTACGACTATTCCAAACCAACGCATCTATCTATGCTGCATATGAATAACCAACAGCTACCAAACACTGTGCCTTGACTTTGGCCAACAAACACAGCTTGAATACTATTGACTACCCATATGAAACGACGGAGGGCTACGAATGGTTTCTGGCGAAAACCTTTAACGTAATGAACTTGATATCGTTGAAGGAACGGATAGCTTTTTGAAAATATAGTGACGAAAACCTTCGCTAAAGAGGTCACTCCCGGTGAAGGGATCTCGGCTCTTTCCCCGTAGAATGGGGTGCAGGATATTCCAACTGAATACCACGGTGCAAAGCAAAAGTACTCGGTTATAGTGAAGTTAATGCCCTGACGCAAACTTTTGTCCAAGGGGTCACTCCCGGTGAAGGGATCTCGGCCCTTGCCTCGTCGACTGAGGAGCAGGATATTCTAAATGAATACCGCGATGCAAAACAAAAGTGAACGTCCTTGCAATCACAGCTTTTTGAAAAGTGTTCCAACAACATCAGATTAGGTTTGTTTTTAACTTGCATTGATCCGAATCAATGCAGTCCCATCAATTGATCACACCAAAAAGAACGAAAATATACTGATGTGCGTATATGCCATCCGCATTCGCCACTGGGTCCCGTCATTACCCGTTAGGTTAGCTTACTAACGACAGAGCGGGGACTGGACTAGCGCGGATGCAAAACATATACAACATCTACTAATATATATACCAATATATTATATTTCGCTCAAGGCGTGAAAGAAATGCAACATCACAGAAAATGTACAGCATCACAGAAACAATACAGATATCTGGGATCCCCGGGTTTCACAGAGCCACTACTGAAACCCGACGTTCCCCTGGTCGTGTGGATAGCCTGCGCAATGAAATCCTAGACCCCTACGGGCGCGGCAAGTTACCCGCCAAAACCTGAAGCGAGGCAGCCCCCTTCAGCGCCGTGAATGGACCACCCAACACTTCACGGAATCCGGTAACTTGGGCACCCCTCCTGGGTCAACCTGTACCCCCTACGAGTGCGGCGAATAACCCGCCAATCCTAGAGTGAAGCCCCCTCCGTCTCAATGCCATGAGATGCGGGCTTGTTGCCCTCTAGAACCCGGCTATCCGTGCACCCCTCTGCGGGGTAATCCTAGTACAGAAAGTAAAATATACATACAACGGGTACATCGACCGCAACCAGGTCGTGCCCCAAAATAATAATACAATCAGGCAGTGACGGCAGTCCACATGTCGGACGCTCGCCCCGCAATATCAAATGTACATAATACCATCACAACTGTACTAGCATTGCATCCAGGCTATCCCCCACGACCGATCCGCAACATCACAGCAAAAACAGAACATCAACGTGAAAGTCACGTTCGCAAATCCGTCTAACCGGGCTATAGCAGTTAGACCGGATTTACCGATCAAGTGACATTCACGGTCGCAGATATAATGTAAATACTGTGAAAAATGTGTTTAAAATTTTCCGATTGATCAAACAATTAACAAGTGGGCCCCAAAGAAAACTGTAGCACTCACAGAAACAATTAGCCCAATTTTAATATCCCAAAACCCCTAAAATAAGCCCACAAGCCCACTTAAAGAAATTGGTGAAGTGAAACCTCATTTCCGCGGCGGAAGCGCGGCCAATGAGGGGTTAAGGCCGCCCTTCCGCGGTCGAATGGTAGGATCACTTTACCAAATTTTTTCAGTAGTCTTAGAACTCCCTGCGCATCACTCTGAGACAAGCTGAAAAATTTTTCGACACTAAAAATTTCCAACAGAAAACTGATGCGACAAAATACGGGTTTTTGGACTTTTTGATCGATCGGAAATGCAAACACATTACACAAAGCTAGACTAAGTTAATGGCGAGGCTCTGATACCACTGTAAGTGCACGGCGGCGCCCCGGCCGTCAATCCGACGCCGGAACGCGGAAGCGGTGAATAACTTAAATTTTGCGGACTTAGCAAACCGGCACCACCGCACACTAAACACCCGGATCGTAACCATTAACAAGTCTAAGCTAACTAGAAGATGGGAAAGAGATATACCGACGATCCAAGTCCTCCGGTCTTCATCTCCAATCCGATCTCCTCGCAGGATCTCCGTCCGTCTCATCCTCGTCGCCGGAAGTGCACCACGTTGCCTACATCGTTTACGGGCTCCCACCTCAATGCCGAGGCAACTCGGGCACGAAGCCGGCTACTCGACGTGCCCAAGGTTCGTTGTAGAATATGTAGTGAGCAAGTCTCATTTTTGGGGTTTGTGGAATTGCCATTGGTGAAGGAAAAGAGAGCTTAGAGAGAGGTGAGAAAAATGGAGCATACTCAAGAAGGAATGTATCATATTTTTCGCCACCCATCAAATGAAAATGAATCCCATTCCCATCCAAGGAATGGCCGGCCCCCCCCTTCATGTGTGATTGGAGAGAGAGAGAGAGAGCAAGGTCAAGGGGTGGGTGGAAGCAATGATGCAAGAGGGCATCATGAAAGAATATGATCACAAGCAAAAACCACACACAACCACAACCATCATCAACAACCATGATGCTAATAAAGTCAAGCCATCATGAAGTATGAAGTCAAGCAAGTCAAAGGAGGGTGCTATCATGATACAACAAAATGCAAAGACCCCCTTCCACAAATGCCTATTTGCAACAATGCAAATAAGCCCTCCTCCACCAATCTTCGGCCAATGAACGGAACAATGGAAATCGGCCGAAACGGAAAGCAAACTGGCAACTCCAGAAAACTGGTCCCGTAATAAATTACAGGAAAACCCCGATACTGTGCATACACACCCGCATTTGTATTCCGACCGAAATACAAATGCAATGAGACAAAATCTACACTGTACTATACTAGAATCCGGCTTATACCAAAACCGGATAGTAATATCTGTTCGATCCTGATCCGTGCAATACCGCACGTATCTGATCGAACCCTGCCATATAACCATACGGCCTATAGTACAAACTGTCCGATCCTGATCCGTGCAATACCGCACGTATCTGATCGGACCTTGCCATATCTCCATACGGCCTCTACAACCTTTCGCCCGAAAGCTTGAGTAACTGAAAGTGTGGCGGACTCTAAAGACTCGTCAATACAATGGCTGAGGATTTAACCACTAGCACGTCAGAGGTATATGCCAATACGTGACGGGCCACCAGCTATTGACCAAAAGGGACGTCGATGAGGAAGCTCACCCCGACACCCAACTGAGCCTGTCAGTGACAATATCCGTGCAGTTCGGTCCGTTCGTCAATGAGTATCGCATGGCGGGCCTAGGGGGTTGGTAAAAGTCAGACCCCCAAAAGCGGTACAAGTCGTGTCGGAGTGTAGCCCAGAACACCCTGAGATACTACTGGAATACCTACCAGTAAATCTCCTTGCCTTGGCCAAGGACTTTGTGTAATGGCTCTCCTAGACACAGCACGACCTCACCCCCAATACCGGGAGAGACGAACCCCTGAAGATACGCTCACTGCCTCCATGTGGCTCGGGACTGTACCCAACTAAAACCTGTTTGCACGACTCCTTTGAGCCGTGGTAGGGTAGTAATCAAAGTACAGTGGGAACTCACACGAGACAAATGACGATCCCCAGGTCGATGAACTAACCTGCACACATGTCACCAGGGAACTGCCATCTGACGTCTGGTATATGACCAACTAGCATGTTCCCGGCGAGTCCTGTCCGGTGTACTCATAACCCAATGAGCACCTGTATACATCTTAGGTGATCCTACTGACACCAGTGGCTTGTGAGACCGGCCACCGCCCCTCGTCGGGGTCTCGACTGTATACACTAGTCTACTAATGGAGTATCGATGCCCAGTCTCGAAACTCCCACGACTAGGGACCTCTTAAGGATAAGCTTATAGACCCCCAGCTCCCACTTATATGATCGCCCTCATACTGCTGGTGGTCAAGCAAGAATCCTAGGGGCTCTATCAACGTGTAATAGCGACGTGTCAGGTCACCTAAAGCAGTACACGATGATAAAGGTAAACCAGATAGCATACTATCATCTCGAGTAAGACTGTCCTACCGGGATAGGTCCTCCCTCAATCATTACAATCACGTACCTGTGACCTAATAATTGACTCTGAGGGCACTATCTCCAACAGTGCGGGACCGAGAATAATGCGTGTATGTGATACCGTATTCTATTCTCGCGATAAATGTATCGATTGGTTGTATACGATATAACGTAGTTATCGAATCGAGGATTGATTCGATAAGTCGATACATTGGATATTAGTCGGTCATATGCGATATGACCGGATCGTTAAATCAAGTGTTGATTTAATGATTTAATGTATAATTATATATTTGATATGTTACTTTGCATTAACTCGTATTGGTTCACTTAAGATGGATTTTCTCACTTGATGTGCACATTGTATATATGATATAGTTTTGTGCACTAGTTTGTATCATATTTGATGATACATGCAAACTTGGGTGTGTGTGTACTAAACACCATGTTTAGATAAATGGTTAAGGTTTTATTTACTTTATTTATTTTGGTTAAAAGAAAAAGGAAACTAAATGGTTGCTTTTGTTTTATACAAGAAGCTTCTTGATACTTCATGCATCTTTGACTAAGTGACCATTTTGTCTCCATCTCTTAACCTAACCATTTAACTAAACCCTAGTTAATTCTTTACACTCTACCATGGTTGCATTATGATAAGAATGAATGGGATTTTCTTTTTAAGACTATCCTTTTTATTCTTTCATCTTCTTCATCTTCATCAAGCTTTATGAAAGCTTGCTAGTTTCAATGTTGAAATGAGAAAAAGAGTGAGAAATCCAATTCTAAAGTGAACCCACTTCCTATTTCTTCATCCTCTACCACTTGCCAAGTAGTATAGGGTGTTTTCTTCACAATTTTCTTGACTTTGTGAAGGTGGAGCTTGAGTTTGAGTTGCCTCGACGTAGATCATCTTCGGCATCAAAGTCGACGACCTAGCCCGATCATTTCTTCGACGAAACCATTACTAGAGTCTGGGATCCGATGATCGCAGCGGAGGGACGTCATCGCGAAGCTATGGAGGTGGAGGACCGGATCTACAAAGGTTGTATTTCCGTTCACTTAGCACTAAAGTAGTTTAGTAGCATTTCGTTTAGCCTAAACTCTAGTTAACGATCTAGTATAGGGTTTCTTTGGCACATGAAAAATTATAATTTGGCATATTTGATGCCTTGTGAGACCTCTTGAGCGTGCCTAGGAACCCTACTGTGGTATCATAGCTACTAGGCATTGGATGTCGACCTATTGGGTGTTCTCACTGTGTGACAGTGTGGCGAAGCATAGGCTCTTACCCCCAGGGTGTCTCAAGACCGGAAGGTGTTCCGGCGGGTTGTAGTCCTCGCGAGGGGGCATGCGTAAAAAGTAGCGGCTGAGGGACCCGTTGGTGCCACGGTGACCCCATTAGATGGGGTGGCTGCCTGACTTACAGTAGTATCAGAGCCTAGCTAGAGCCTTAGGCGATGCGTAGACGGAGTTAGAAACCCGATCGAACCCGAAACCCTAATCCGAGACCACTCTCTGTACATTTTCTGAAAATGTGGATTTTTCCAAATTAAAAATAGGTAAAAAATTCAGCAGGGTTTTGTAGGAATTACTGTGAAATTCGTGGGCCTAATTCGATTAAACCGCAGCGGAACCGCGGCCTTACCCTACCTTGGGCGGCGGTTCCGCGGCAATATAGTGGCTTTTTCCCACTTTATTTGCACAGTAATCTCTATTTATAGTTGCTGTATTTATGGGAATTTTTAATCTATACTCAACAGTTGAGTTTTCTGGGATGTATTGGGGACTCGATGATTCGATCGGATCATTCAACTTTGTCTATGTGTTTTTCCGGATAAATTTTGAATATGTTAAAAAGTTCGACCGGATATAAATACCCAATTTTTCCCCTGCCGGAAAATTTCCAAGTGCTGGATCTTTCCGTAGTTTAAAGACGTTCCAAGTAGTGGAAGTAACGTGATGTTCCCTCTAGAAGACAACAAACCTTAACTCGATTATGTGACCGTCTTGAACTGCCCTTTGAACCTTAGGGTTTGGGGCAGTGCGGCGTGCCACATGTGAGGCGTTGGCTTGACCCTTCTGTAGGGTTCCTAGGCACTCTAGTGAGGTCTCACAAAGCATCGAACATGCCAATTTCAAAAAATCTAGGTGCCGAGAGACCCGACTACGGATCGTTTGCTAGAAAACTAGGCGAAAAAGCTAAAGTTAACATTTAACTATGAGAATACGGATATACAACCTTTGTAGATCCGGTGCTCCACCTCCATAGCTCCGCAACGAAGTCGTCTCCGCTGTCCAAAAGGAATCCGGGCTATAGAGTCGGCTTCGACGGAGAAAAAGCGAGCTAGGTCGTCGATGTCCATGCCGAAGATGATCTACGTCGAGGCATCGCTAAATCAAGCTCCGACTTCACCAAGTCAAGAAACTTGTGAAGAAAACACACTCTACTACTTGGCAAGAGGTAGAGGATGAAGAAATAGGAAGTTGGTAGACTTTAGAATTAGATTTCTCACTTGTTTTCATCAATCACCATTGATGAAGAATAGTTTTCTTCTTGAGTTCAAGGAAGAAGAAGAAGAAAATGATATATGATAAGTTAAATAAAAAGAATAGAAAAACAATCCTTATCATAATTCTAACTATGGTTATGTGTAGAGAATTAACCAAGGGTTAAAGGAATGGTTAGGGTTAAGGATGAGATAAGAATGATGGACAAAGTCAAAGCTTCATGAAGCTTCAACTAAACAACAAAAAAAAAGCCACCATTATTTTCTCTTCTCATTTATTTTCCAAAATGAAATGGATAAATAAATAAGTGAATAAAACAAAACCCTAACCATAATCATGTAACCATGGTTTGATCTTTACACAAAAACCCTAGCATAACATGTATCATCAAACATGATACAATCAAGTGCACAAAAGTATATCACATATACAATGTGTACAATCCGAGTGAGAAAATCCATTTAAAGTGAACCAATACTAGTTAATGCAAAGTAATATATCAAATATATAATTATGCATTAAATCATTAAATCAACACTTGATTTAATGATCCGGTCATATCGCATATAACCGACTAATATCAACAGTAACAACTTATTTTATCAACACTTGATCCGATAACCCGGCTATATCGCATATAACCGATCAATGTCACAAATCGCGAGAATCGAATACAGTATCACATACTAGTATCATTCTCGGTCCTGCACATATCTCATATGCGCTCCTATTTCGTTTCTCTTGAGCCAGGAAACCTCTGTGTAGGACTCTAAAGACTCGTCAATACGCCGGCAGCGGATGATGATCATATCAAACATCCACAAGCCGCAAGCGGTCTACTAAACGTAACGGCCACCCGGGTATTGAGCGATCTGAAGATCGACGAGCAAGCCCGCTCACACTCCAGTGAATCCGACCAGTAACACTACCGTACAGTCCGGTCTGATCGTCTGATATGTCGCATATCTCGCCTAGGGGTGGTAAACGTCAGACCCCAATAGCTCGATAAGTCGTGTCGATATGAGGTCTATAACAATTCGAGAAACTACTAGTAACACTTACCAGTAAATCTCAGCAACCCTGGCCAGGGATTTCCTGTTATAGCCAATCGAACACAGCGCAACATCAACTCCCTATACCGGGAGAGACGAATCCCCTCCTATCGCTCATTGCCTCCATGTGACTCGGGACTGTACCCAAAAACCACCGTTTTGCACGCCCTCTTGGACGTGGTAAGATGGAAATCAAAGCACAGTGGGAACCACACAAGACTCTATGACGATCTCGGGTCAACAGACTACTCTGTACCAGTGTCACCAGAGAACTGCCATCTGACGTGAGGTATAATACCATCTGGGAGTTCTCGGCGAGTCCGTCCAGTGTACCCAGTCTCTACTGAGCACCCGTATATCATCTCTGATGTCAAACACCAATGGATATGGTATCATCCATCGCCCATCTGTATGGGTCGAGAAGGTACACGCTAGTCTACTCTGGTATATCGATGCCCCGCCTCGATACATCCACGACTAGGGACTTTGAAGGATGTACTTATGGACTACCATGTCCCCACTAGTATGATCCGCATCATAGTCCAGGTAGTCAAGTATAGATCCTAAGGGCTTTACCAACATGTAACAGAGAGACAATCAGCATACACGTTAAGGTAAAGGGTAACCAGATAGCATACTATCATGTCGAGCAAGAAAGTCCTCCCTATATATGTCCCAGCATCCACTACAATATACATCCTATGTACAGTAATGGCCTCTAGGGCATACATATAACTAACAATCTTCCACTTGCACTAGGGCCATCTGTAGCAGTGGTTGCTGTATCTCATACTCAACCATCCCATAAAAATCTCTCTCTGGGAACAGGCCTTTGTGAGTGGATCCACTGTGTTGTCATCTGAGTCTACTCTCCAAACCTAGATCATCCTGGAGATCATCCATCTCCATGATCAAGTGATACTGCCTTAGAATATGTCTGGATCACTGATGGGACCGGCGTTCCTTGGCATAAGCCACAACTCCATTGTCACACAATGGGAGGAACATAGTTCATCTCATGAACCAATATACACCCAAACAGCCTCTTTGGTAGCATCTAAAGTAGCGATGTATCGTGCCTTTATCGTCTAGTGTGTCACGGTATCTTGTTTGGAACTCTTCCAACATACCGTCCCTTTACTGAGGGTAAAGACAATGCCTGTGACTGACATTCAGTCGTCTTTATCACCCTGGAACCCTTCCAGTGATTCTCCCCAGGATCGGTTGATACCGTCTCACTACAACTAGTGAGAGTCCTAACATCCAATTAGATCTATCTCATAGATCTAAAAACCCAGGATTTAGGAGGTATCACTTTGATCCTATATGGAGAATCATTGTGATAAGCGGAGATTGATCGAGCGTAGCATAGGAAACTCCTTCCCTATCAAGAGTATGTCATCCACGTACTCTACGAGGATCACCACCATACTCCCTACTACCTTTTTGTTTATACAAGGTTCATCTACCATTTTGATGATGTCAAACTCTTTGACTAATCCATCAAAATAGACGTTCCAACTCCGCGATGCCTGCTTTATCCTATAAAGCATCTTGAACACGTTTCCGCTGCTCCCACTGTCTACGAAGCCCTCTGGCTATGTACTTATAGACGCACTCTTCCAAATCATTATTTAGAAAAGCAGTCAAGACACCCAACCACCAGAGATCGTAGTCATGGTATGCAGCCGTGGTAAGTAGGATCTGGATGGACTTAAGCATAGCTACTTGAAAAAGTTTCATCATTATCCACACCTGGTCGATGACGAAAACCTTTAACAAGTCTAGCTTTGAAAGTCTCAACCTTTCCATGTACACCAAGTAATCTTCTCAAGATATACTTGCTCCTGATGGGGATTTAACCCTTCAGATATAGCAACTAAAGTCCATACTTTGTCGGTGTATAAGGATTCCATCTCAGATCACTAAGCATCCAGCCATTCTTATAGAGTCTTACTCCTGATGGCCAGCTCGAAACTAGTTGGGTCATCATCTCTGTAAGTGCACGGCGGCGCCCCGGCCGTCGATCCGACGCCGGAATGCGGAAGCGGTGATAAACTTTAATTTTGCGGACTTAGCAAACCTGCACCACCGCGCACTAAACACCCGGATCGTAACCATTAACAAGTCTAAGCTAACTAGAAGATGGGTTAGAGATATACCGACGATCCAAGTCCTCCGGTCTTCTCGTCATGGTCCCGATCTCCTGCGGAAAAGTCCCGTCTCCTCCTCGTCGCCGGAAGTGCACCACATCGCCTTCTTCTTTTACGGGCTCCCACCTCAATGCCGAGGCAACTCGGGCACGAAGCCGGCTACTCGACGTGCCCAAGGTTCGTTGTAGAATATGTAGTGAGCAAGTCTCATTTTGGGGTTTGTGGAATTGCCTTTTTTGGAGGGATTGAACTTGGAGCTTTTTGAGAATGATCTTGTGGGTTTTTGCAACATGAAATGAGCTAAAAGACCCACCCAAAAAATTGGGACAGCCCCCACTAAGGGAGTGGCCGGCCAAGACTTCAAGAGAGGGAGGAATGAGAGAGTGGGGTGATAGAATGAGATAGATCACACCAAAATGCAAGAGGGAAACAAAAGCCATCATGAAAGAACATGATCACTAACACCAAAACCACACTCAACACACTAATCATCAACAAACATGATGCTAACAAAGTCAAGCCATCATGAAGTATGAAATCAAGCAAGTCAATGGATGGTGCACCATCATGAAGACTATCATGATGCTACAAAAAGCAAAGACCCCCTCCACAAATACAAATTTGCAACAATGCAAATAAACCCTCCTCCACCAAACTTCGGCCAATGAACGGAACAATGGAAATCGGCCGAAACGAAGAGCAAACTGGCAACTCCAGAAAACTGGTCCCGTAATAAATTACAGGAAAACCCCAATACAATGCATACACACCCGCATCTGTATTTTGACCGAAATACAAATGCAATGAGACAAAATCTCCACTGTACTATACTAGAATCCGGCTTATACCAAAACCGGCTAGTAATATCTGTTCGATCCTGATCCGTGCAATACCGCACGTATCTGATCGAACCCTGCCATATAACCATACGGCCTATAGTACAAACTGTCCGATCCTGATCCGTGCAATACCGCACGTATCTGATCGGACCTTGCCATATCTCCATACGGCCTCTACAACCTTTCGCCCGAAAGCTGAGTAACTGAATGTGGGGGACTCTAAAGACTCGTCAACACCTCGGTTGTGGATTTAACCACAAGCACGTCAGAGGTATAAGCCAATACGTAACGGGCTACCAAGTATTGACTAAAAGGGACGTCTGTGAGTGAACTCAGCCTGACAACCCTACTGAGCCTGTCAGTGACAATATCCGTACAGTCCGGTCCGTTCGTCTATGAGTATCGCATGGCGGGCCTAGGGGGTTGGTAAAAGTCAGACCCCCAAAAGCGGTACAAGTCGTGTCGGAGTGTAGCCCAGAACACCCTGAGATACTACTGGAATACCTACCAGTAAATCTCCTTGCCTTGGCCAAGGACTTTGTGTAATGGCTCTCCTAGACACAGCACGACCTCACCCCCAATACCGGGAGAGACGAACCCCTGAAGATACGCTCACTGCCTCCATGTGGCTCGGGACTGTACCCAACTAAAACCTGTTTGCACGACTCCTTTGAGCCGTGGTAGGGTAGTAATCAAAGTACAGTGGGAACTCACACGAGACAAATGACGATCCCCAGGTCGATGAACTAACCTGCACACATGTCACCAGGGAACTGCCATCTGACGTCTGGTATATGACCAACTAGCATGTTCCCGGCGAGTCCTGTCCGGTGTACTCATAACCCAATGAGCACCTGTATACATCTTGGGTGATCCAACTGACACCAGTGGCTTGTGAGACCGGCCACCGCCCCTCGTCGGGGTCTCGACTGTATACACTAGTCTACTATGGAGTATCGATGCCCTGTCTCGAAACTCTCACGACTAGGGACCATTTAAGGATATGCTTGTAGACCCCCAGCTCCCACTTATATGATCGCCCTCATACTGCTGGTGGTCAAGCAAGAATCCTAGGGGCTCTATCAACGTGTAATAGCGACGTGTCAGGTCACCTAAAGCAGTACACGATGATAAAGGTAAACCAGATAGCATACTATCATCTCGAGTAAGACTGTCCTACCGGGATAGGTCCTCCCTCAATCATCACAATCACGTACCTGTGACCTAATAATTGACTCTGAGGGCACTATCTCCAACAATCTCCCACTTGCACTCAAGGCTAATTATTGCGATGTCGCATACTCACAGCCCGTGTGATACCGAACACCCAACTCCTCTACTAGTCAGTCTCACAAAGCTCGTTTGCAAAACTATTGCGTTCGAGGAATAGCCTCAGTGAGTGGATCCGCTTAGTTGTTTCTTTCTATGTCTCTCTATATCTCAAGTTCGCGGAGAAAGCCATCTCCCGAAATGAGCAATACCTGTCTCAGAATATGTCTGGATGTCTGATGGGACATAGCTCATAAATGAACTCCAAATCCAAACTTCTTAGACTGTATCGTCAACTGAACTTAATCAGTATCCTGCGCGCCATGCCTCCCTCAGTATTGCCTTGGACCACCTGTCCAAAATACTGCCCCTCATCAGAAGGAAAACTATAACTCTGACAACCTCCTTGTCGTCCATGTCACCTTGGAAGCCTGGAATGATAACTGTCTCCTGAATGAGGCTGTCGTTATCATATCCCTAGAACATCAACTTATGTTCTAAAACTGCTTCCGACTGTTTCTCCAGGATTGGATTAATGTCAACTTATTGCATCTAGTGCAAGAACAACATCTGGTGTGGTACTTGACATCTCACGATTGACTCAATTGCCTGAGCAAGTGATCTGCCAATCATGCCCGTCCCTCTCCTCTTTAGTCTGTAAGACACCTTTGGAGAGGGTGACTCCATTACCTGCAGGTACACTACCGTGCCAGGAGTCGTCCATCCTAAATACTCTTAGAATGCTGTCAAGTACCCTGATTGGGAAACCACCCAAATCTAGATCTAAAACCATAGATCTAGTAACCAGTATGTCTGATATAAAATCCATTTCCTTTGTGGAGAAACAACTGTGTGACGACCAAAGTATAACCGATCGTAGTGTAGGAGTTTCTTTTCCTACTCTGTGTATATCATCCAAATACCAGGATATCACACCCTACTACCTTCTCAACAGATCCATCCCCTATTCTGATGAAGTCAAACCCATGACTGTCACGTCAGAAATAGATGATCTATCTCCGCTACATCTGCTCTAGTCTATAAATAGACATAAGCAACCTGTCCACCAATGCTTCCGCTGCTCCCACTGACTACGACAACCCTCTGGCAGAGTCATATAGACGTACACTTCTAAAACTGGTTTAGAACGACGCTATACTCATCCTCCCGCCGGGTCTCGTAACCTGGAACAACAGCAATGGCAATTGTGGGTAAACAAGAACTTCCCTGTCACCGTCCTTGAGGCTACCGTAGTGCCTCTCGGGTGCCTGAAGTTACCCACCTTATCTGCGGAGTGGCCAATGGAATGTCAATCCAGATTGAATCTTTAGGTTCCTTATCAAATCTTCAGTAATCGTTTGTGGTTCTGGAATCACTTCCAGTTCTACCATACTCCCACTACTGTTTTCTGAAAAAATCCATTTTTAATAAAACTGTGGCGAGTCTAGAACAATATCGCTATTGTTCATCCAGATGGTAGAAAATTAACCCGCGTCATAGCCTGGGTCAACCCACAAACAGCCATTACAGAAACGTGCCTTGAGTTGTCCAGTGTCTAGTTTTAAGCATAAGCCGGACAACTCCCCGTACCTTAACATCGTTAAGATATGAACTGTTCTATATCATATATAGAACCAGAGGCACTGATTTAATTGAACCAGATTCAAATCATGCAACTGTCTCCAGTGCATGTCAACTAAATGGAAGGAGGCCGATCAGCGTTACTCAACTTAGGAATGCTTCCATTTATGAGTAACCTGAAAGAGAAGAAATTTCTCTTAATCACTACTATCAACTGAATACCATATACAAGTATCTACATCTTCGATCACTTTGAAGAATCCCGATACTTGCTACACCTGGTTCTTTACTCTATTCAAATACCTATAACTTCTCCAAATTCGGACCCTGTGTTTCCACGAAACACTTGTCTAAAAACTAGAGAAGTCATAAGTAAACCGAATATAGTACGAGGACCAACCCCTCTGTCCTGATGGAGCCTGGACAACATACAATACTCTGTATAAGTCCCTTGAGTCTGATAACTCATTCACTGTGTATCGTAGGTTGAAAACTGTACTTATGGTTAAGAAGAATTACACCGCTGTTTAATGCTCCTTACCTAACCATCCACTGATATAGGTAAATGTCGTAGACATAATTTCAGAAAGGTATATCTCACTCTATGAAAATAGACGTACAGATATATCAATTTGAAATTGGTGCACAACAGCGGATATTCAAAACCAAATATTTGCCAACCGGCAAACAGCCCAGGTGATTTCCTCAAATATCACCGATTACAACGAATCCCGATATAATGAGGATAATCACCCAATTCCCAACAACTTACTCCCACTCATCATCTGTAAAACCATACAGATGTGAGAATCGTACCTGGTAAATACATACCCTGGAGTAAGTATCTAATCGGGAAATCAGTTTTCCTTTAACATTACACAGTGAAACTGAAACATTGAAATGTTCCGATGGGGTATTCTGGTATTCCTAGTAATGCCTCTTCCATATTCACGACTGTAACCGTATAGTTCTTTGCCACCTCTCTAAATCCCTTCATATGTCTTTAGTCTTTACCTTCTGCACACCCTTTTAGGCCAAATGGTTTTCTTCCTTCCCTACCGTTCGGCACCAGCCTATGGTTTGGAAGAAGACTATCCAATAAGCATAATGGGTGTACTGTCCCAATCCTAGGAACACTCGCAATGAGAGAGGGTGAAGATAAAAGACAACCGAATAAATCTTATTCCTATTTCTCCTGAACCAGAATCCATCCCCGAACTGGAACAAGTTCCATTCGAGTTCGTATATAACCATACGATGGAGTATCCAAATAAACTGTGGATCTTCGTAGCGATACGGAGTGTCCTGGAGAAATACAAAGGTGATGTGGGAGTGGTAACGAAATATTTGGTTTGGTCGTGAATATCTGTTGCAATTTACTTTGCCCTCTTACTAATCCCTTGCTTTGTCTTAACTTAATACCTTCTGCACACCATCGTTATGCTAATTGGTTTTCTTCATTCCCTACCGGTCGGCACTAGCCTAAGGTTTGGAAGAAGACAATCCAATTTGCGTAATAGGTGTACTACCCCTAAACCAAGGAGTACTCGTAACCTGAGAGAGGGTAAAAGGAAAAGACAACTGAATAATCCTATCCGTTTTCTCCAGAACCTGAAACCATCCTCGAATAAATTCCTTCGAGTTCGTATCTAACCATACGATGGTTTTGTCCAATGGAAGTGGACGTTCGTAGTAAAACGGGGTGTCCTGGAGAAAAGGGTAAAAGTAGGAGTGGCAATGAGGTTCGCAACTCTGACAATCCAAAAGCCAGTGTTAAGAAGGTTCGGTCAACTTGGTCACTGAGTCATAGTCTTAGGGTCGGGTCAATGGTCGCTGCCAAAGAGAGAGAGAAAAGAAACACTCAGCGTGCACTCTAACCTAGATCAGAATGGTTACCAATTTATCTAATCTGGAAACATCCCACTGTACCGTCAAATTCTCCTCCAAACCTGAAAGAAGAATTAGTCGGGGTCACCCGAGGAGTAAACTAACTCATCAGTGGGAATCGGGATCCAACTATCATTGCATGATAACGTGACGGAATCCGCTCACGCTACCACACTCCAGAAGGTATGCGCGTATCTGGCAAGTTTCAGTTCTTTTGAAACTCCCGATGTGATTTCTGCCCCATGCTCTTATGACCTTGACTTTGGCCAACAAATCATAAGTCACATGTCAAGTTCTACCCGTCATTCTCCAGGTTGATTCGAATCCACCCGCACAAGCCCTTGACTTTGGCCAACAAGGCTATACGACTGTTCCAAACCAACGCATCTATCTATGCTGCATATGAATAACCAACAGCTACCAAACACTGTGCCTTGACTTTGGCCAACAAACACAGCTTGAATACTATTGACTACCCATATGAAACGACGGAGGGCTACGAATGCTTTCTGGCGCAAACCTTTAACATAATGAACTTGATATCGTTGAAGGAACGGATAGCTTTTTAAAATATAGTGACGAAAACCGTTGCTAAAGAGGTCACTCCCGGTGAAGGGATCTCGGCTCTTTCCCCATAGAATGGGGTGCAGGATATTCCAAATGAATACCACGGTGCAAAGCAAAAGTAATCGGCTGTAGTGAAGTTAATGCCCTGACGCAAACTTCTGTCCAAGGGGTCACTCCCGGTGAAGGGATCTCGGCCCTTGCCTCGTCGACTGAGGAGCAGGATATTCATAACCGAATATCACGGTGCAAAACAAAAGTGAACGTCCTTGCAATAACAGCTTTTTGAAAAGTGTTCCAACAACATCAGATTAGGTTTGTTTTTAACTTGCATTAATCCGAATCAATGCAGTCCCATCAATTGATCACACCAAAAAGAACGAAAATATACTGATGTACGTATATGCCATCCGCATTCGCCACTGGGTCCCGTCATTACCCGTTAGGTTAGCTAACTAACGACAGAGCGGGGACTGGACTAGCGCGGATGCAAAACATATACAACATCTACTAATATATATACCAATATATTATATTCGCTCAAGGCGTGATAGAAATGCAACATCACAGAAAATGTACAGCATCACAGAAACAATACAGATATCTGGGATCCCCGGGTTTCACAGAGCCGCTGAAACCCGACGTTCCCCTGGTCGTGTGGATAGCCTGTGCAATGAAATCCTAGACCCCTACGGGCGCGGCAAGTTACCCGCCAAAACCTGAAGCGAGGCAGCCCCCTTCAGCAACGTGAATGGACCACCCAGCACTTCACGGAATCCGGTAACTTGGGCACCCCTCCTGGGTCAACCTGTACCCCCTACGAGTGCGGCGAATAGCCCGCCAATCCTAGAGTGAAGCCCCCTCCGTCTCAATGCCATGAGATGCGGGCTTGTTGCCCTCCAGAACCCGGCTATCCGTGCACCCCTCCGCAGGGCAATCCTAGTACAGAAAGTAAAATATACATACACCGGGTACATCGACCGCAACCAGGTCGTGCCCCAAAATAATAATACAAACAGGCAGTGACGGCAGTCCACATGTCGGACGCTCGCCCCGCAATATCAAATGTACATAATACAACAAAACTGTACTAGCATTGCATCCAGGCTATCCCCCACGACCGATCCGCAACATCACAGCAAAAACAAAACATCAACGTGAAAGTCACGTTCGCAAATCCGTCTAACCGGGCTATAGCAGTTAGACCGGATTTACCGATCAAGTGACATTCACGGTCGCAGATATAATGTAAATACTGTGAAAAATGTGTTTAAAATATCCGATCAATCAAACTTTAACAAGTGGGCCCCAAAGTATTACTGTAGCAGATAAAGAAATTCTGGGCCCAATGTTATTATTCCAAAACCCCACTTTTCACCCCAGAAAGCCTCTGTAAAAAATTGGTGCAGTGATCCCCACAGTGTGCGGCGGAAGAGCGGCGGGAAGGGGGGTTATGCGGCGGTTCCGCGCTCCCACTGTGGAGTCACTTCATCGAATTTTTACAGAGATCTTAGATTTTCCAGTACATCAATATTTTACAACCTGAAAATTTTTTCGAGACTAAAAATTTCCAACAGAAAACTGATGTGATCAAAATACGGGTTTTGGAACTTTTTGATCGATTGGAAATGCAAATACATTACACAAAGCTAGACTAAGTTAATGGCGAGGCTCTGATACCACTGTAAGTGCACGGCGGCGCCCCGGCCGTCGATCCGACGCCGGAATGCGGAAGCGGTGATAAACTTTAATTTTGCGGACTTAGCAAACCTGCACCACCGCGCACTAAACACCCGGATCGTAACCATTAACAAGTCTAAGCTAACTAGAAGATGGGTTAGAGATATACCGACGATCCAAGTCCTCCGGTCTTCTCGTCATGGTCCCGATCTCCTGCGGAAAAGTCCCGTCTCCTCCTCGTCGCCGGAAGTGCACCACATCGCCTTCTTCTTTTACGGGCTCCCACCTCAATGCCGAGGCAACTCGGGCACGAAGCCGGCTACTCGACGTGCCCAAGGTTCGTTGTAGAATATGTAGTGAGCAAGTCTCATTTTGGGGTTTGTGGAATTGCCTTTTGTGGAGGGATTGAACTTGGAGCTTTTTGAGAATGATCTTGTGGGTTTTTGCAACATGAAATGAGCTAAAAGACCCACCCAAAAAATTGGGACAGCCCCCACTAAGGGAGTGGCCGGCCAAGACTTCAAGAGAGGGAGGAATGAGAGAGTGGGGTGATAGAATGAGATAGATCACACCAAAATGCAAGAGGGAAACGAAAGCCATCATGAAAGAACATGATCACTAACACCAAAACCACACTCAACACACTAATCATCAACAAACATGATGCTAACAAAGTCAAGCCATCATGAAGTATGAAATCAAGCAAGTCAATGGATGGTGCACCATCATGAAGACTATCATGATGCTACAAAAAGCAAAGACCCCCTCCACAAATACAAATTTGCAACAATGCAAATAAACCCTCCTCCACCAAACTTCGGCCAATGAACGGAACAATGGAAATCGGCCGAAACGAAGAGCAAACTGGCAACTCCAGAAAACTGGTCCCGTAATAAATTACAGGAAAACCCCAATACAATGCATACACACCCGCATCTGTATTTCGACCGAAATACAAATGCAATGAGACAAAATCTCCACTGTACTATACTAGAATCCGGCTTATACCAAAACCGGCTAGTAATATCTGTTCGATCCTGATCCGTGCAATACCGCACGTATCTGATCGAACCCTGCCATATAACCATACGGCCTATAGTACAAACTGTCCGATCCTGATCCGTGCAATACCGCACGTATCTGATCGGACCTTGCCATATCTCCATACGGCCTCTACAACCTTTCGCCCGAAAGCTGAGTAACTGAATGTGGGGGACTCTAAAGACTCGTCAACACCTCGGTTGTGGATTTAACCACTAGCACGTCAGAGGTATAAGCCAATACGTAACGGGCTACCAAGTATTGACTAAAAGGGACGTCTGTGAGTGAACTCAGCCTGACAACCCTACTGAGCCTGTCAGTGACAATATCCGTACAGTCCGGTCCGTTCGTCTATGAGTATCGCATGGCGGGCCTAGGGGGTTGGTAAAAGTCAGACCCCCAAAAGCGGTACAAGTCGTGTCGGAGTGTAGCCCAGAACACCCTGAGATACTACTGGAATACCTACCAGTAAATCTCCTTGCCTTGGCCAAGGACTTTGTGTAATGGCTCTCCTAGACACAGCACGACCTCACCCCCAATACCGGGAGAGACGAATCCCTGAAGATACGCTCACTGCCTCCATGTGGCTCGGGACTGTACCCAACTAAAACCTGTTTGCACGACTCCTTTGAGCCGTGGTAGGGTAGTAATCAAAGTACAGTGGGAACTCACACGAGACAAATGACGATCCCCAGGTCGATGAACTAACCTGCACACATGTCACCAGGGAACTGCCATCTGACGTCTGGTATATGACCAACTAGCATGTTCCCGGCGAGTCCTGTCCGGTGTACTCATAACCCAATGAGCACCTGTATACATCTTGGGTGATCCAACTGACACCAGTGGCTTGTGAGACCGGCCACCGCCCCTCGTCGGGGTCTCGACTGTATACACTAGTCTACTATGGAGTATCGATGCCCTGTCTCGAAACTCTCACGACTAGGGACCATTTAAGGATATGCTTGTAGACCCCCAGCTCCCACTTATATGATCGCCCTCATACTGCTGGTGGTCAAGCAAGAATCCTAGGGGCTCTATCAACGTGTAATAGCGACGTGTCAGGTCACCTAAAGCAGTACACGATGATAAAGGTAAACCAGATAGCATACTATCATCTCGAGTAAGACTGTCCTACCGGGATAGGTCCTCCCTCAATCATCACAATCACGTACCTGTGACCTAATAATTGACTCTGAGGGCACTATCTCCAACAATCTCATGATGCAATCCTCGCTCCCACTGTCATAGAGAAACCGAAGTATCTCTCAGGTCGGTGAGGAACCCTACTAGATCGGCGGAGAGGCTGAGGTTCGTTGGTATCTATTGAATCCTTTGGTTCTACCAAATCATCTGCTATAGATTGCATAGCTGGAACCTTTCCAGTTGTACATAACAGATCTTGCCACGAGCTTGTCCGGATTTTGCTTTTAGACATAGGCCGGACAACCCTAAATCTTAACCAACTTAAGATATGGGCTCTTCCCTTTCCATATCACATATGAAGTGGTAGGCAACTGATTTTATTTGAACCCTATTCAATAGGTATGCAACTTCTCAAGTGCATAACTCCCTAAAGGAATTAGGTAACTCGGTAGTACTCATCATAGAGCACACCTTATCACATAGGGTGTGATTGCTCCGCCCCGATATACCATCGTGCTATGGTGTATTCGGAGGAGTAATGCTGAGAGAGAATCTCATTCTCCTTTAGAATAGTCCAGGATTTCCGTGCACAAGTATTCTCCTCCCTGATCTCATCATAGGACATAATACTTATACCCGTATATCTGGTTCTCCACTTCTAACTTATATTCTGTGAATAACTCAAAATGTTCGGACTTGTGTTTCAACAGGAACATAGGTCTGAAACTCGAAAGATTATCAGAGAACGTAATGAAGTATAAAGAACCAGTCCTTGCATGTGTAGACAGGGGACCTACATACATCAACATGTATCATCCCAAGAGTTCACTAACTTTTTCTCTGTTTCCAGTAAACGGAGCTATGGTCATCTTATCTTTGTGACATGACTGGCAAGTTTCACAAGATGTAAATTCAAACTGATTTAAATATGCATCTAAATGTAACTCTAGCCAGTCGGGTCACATTGATATGACCTAGTCTACAATGCCTCAAAAAGGATTCGTTCATTTCTGAACTCTTCCTCTTTTGTGTGTTCCGTATACTAAGAACTGTGGTTTGATTTAGAACATTAATGCTTTTAGATAACGTGCCTGAGCCGATCAACTTTTAATATAGGAAATGTTCAAAACATTATCCAACAATACAAAATTTTATCATTTCTTTACTAATAAAGAGACTGATATGATTTTGTATATCAGGTTCGGTATCTAATAACATTCGTTCAGAATCAATGTATTGTAATACAGGGTGACAGTGACCAACAGACTTGGCTGCAACTCTTGCCCCGTTTTCTGTCTCATGAAACTTATCACCCGTTCTCATTTTTTCTACCTATCTGTAGCCCTATGTAACAGATTACATATCTGGGATCCTGATCTGGTATCACATACCCAGGACGTAAAAGATACTGAGAAACAGTTCTGTATAATGAACACACCCGAAGATGATGCATCAGCATGCACTCTCTTCGTTTGGGCGGCACGGGAAATCTGGTATTCCCCAATTTCCTGCTCTGTCTTATAACAATTATAAGTTGGAGCGGGACCAACGTTCCCCAGCTCAGTATAACAAGCGGGTTCGGTCAATAATCCGTTTCATTATCTTGATTAAGGCGTGATATGGTCGCTACCTGGAGAGAGAGAGAAGAAAACACTCAGCGTGCGCTCTTGCAAGAATAGATTGGTTATTATTTTATCTAATCAGGATGGCTCCCACTGCTTTTTATCAAATCTTCCTTCAAACCCTAAAAGGAAAGACTAGCCGGGATTAATTACACACTACAAGTTCGCCAATCTTTCAGCCAGGCCAGTGTCGGTACTTTGAGGGAGGTCCCCCGTGCTTTCGCACGAACCTAATTAATGTAAACCTCGTTTTCCCAGAGGCGTAACCCCGTTGACACCTTTCTAGACACCTACTTGATCGGCTAATTGTAATGTATAAAACTCTCCCAGGAGTAACTCTTACTCGCAGCGGGTATCGGGATCCAACTATCTCATAGAAGGTATGCAATCTCATTGCAAATTTCAACACTTGAAATTCCCAATAATATTTTGCCCCTAGCGTCCTATGACCTTGACAGAGGTCAACAAACCATAGGCTGCTAGTCAAGTTCAACCCGTCATTTCCTGATTGAAGTAAACCCACCCGCACGACCCTTGACAGAGGTCAACAAGGTCGCACGACTACCCTAAATCAATCACATCATATGCTTATGCAGATAAGCACTAATCAGCTACCGCACACTGCGCCTTGACAGAGGTCAACAAACGCAGCACGAATACTAACCAGTACATATCTGAAATGACGGAGGGCTACGACAGGTTTTTCTGAAAACCTATTGCGTAATGAACTTGATATCGTTGTAGAATCAAATGATTTTAAAAATTGGAGTGTTTTTTAAGCTTTTCTAGTTTTGCTAAAGGAGTCACTCCCGGTGAAGGGATCGTCGGTCCTTTCCTCGTCGAATGAGGTGCGGGATATATCATATATATCACTGTGCAAAGCAAAAACACTTAAAAGCAATCAAAAGACAAACCGAGTGTGTAGCATCTGCCAGTTATTGCTAAAGGAGTCACTCCCGGTGAAGGGATCTCGGTCCTTTCCTCATCGAATAAGGTGCAGGATATAACATATATACCGCTGTGCAAAGCAAGAACTGTAGCTACCTGTTTTATTTTGAAATTCGATTCTACAACATCTTAGGTTTCTTTTACTTTCATTAATCACATTAATGAAGTCCCATCATTTATATTACCTAAACATCACAGATAAATACGACGTACACTTATGCCATCCGCATTCGCCTCGATGTCCCCTCGTGCACCGTTAGGTTAGATAACTAACGGCAGAGCAGGGCAGGGCTAGCGCGGGTGCAAAACATAAGTAACGTCTATATAATATATCATATATACTATATACTGTATCTATCATAGAACATCACATGATCACATCACAGATATCGCAGCAGAAGAAACATATGAAATATTGGATATACTAGGACGTCCGTGTTTTCAATACGAGCCAGTATAAAACACAGATTCCACGGTCGTGATGAATAGCCAAACCCACACCCCTAGAACCCTACGAGAGCGGCAAGCAACCCTACAAATTCTGGAGTTAGGAGACCCGGACTCGACTCCTCGAGTTGGTCTCCCACTGGACTCCAGAACCCGGTTACTTGTGCTCTCCTCCTTGGGTCTATCCTAGTGCGGAAAAGTAAATAATATATAAAGGGTGGCATCTTCCGTAACCTGGAAGTGCCCCAATAAAAGAATATTACATACAAGTTTTTACATGAATGAAAATGAAAAACACTCATCTCACATAAAAAACCCCCGGCTATTCAAACACGACGATCCAATATAACATATCCAGCAACACATAACATCATATGTCATCATCGTAAGTAAATATGTCCATCCCAATTGTCGTTGACATATAGCAACGAAACCGGCGATATCACATATTACACTTACGGTCACAGAAAAGAAAGTGTAAAACTACAACAGTTGGAATCCGCAACCACCTCAGACATCGCATGCCTGACCAATGAATTACTTAGACATCGCATGCCTAACAATTATAAACCCCGCATTTTATTCTCAAAATCGAAAATACTTTTCAATATCAAGTCGGGAAATTCAACAAAATTCCCGGCATCCTGATCGAATACTCGTCGTAAACTTTAGTAGGCGGCTGCACCCCCCGATACCATCGACGAAGTGCACCAAGGCGGAACACCGCTACCGCGAGAACCCGAACGGATGCTTTCGGCGACGGGGTTCTCCTACAGTCACTTGGTCGGGGCTATGGAGTGAGGCTGTCTATTAAGTTTACCTGGCGAGTATCCGCGTACGCTACGTGATTGCGACGGACTTTTGATCACATCAAAATTCCGTGGCAACCGATCAAGTGAGACCAAAGTGCTATGTTTATAACATTCATTCAGTTATCTCATAACTTATTGTGAATTCCAATTATTGTATCACATTCCGGATAAATAGAAAATGTTAAACTTTCCGATCGAACAATCGAACACCCAAGTTTTCCCGAAACTGATCAACACATGAAACAAGTGTAACAACATTCCGTTCGTGCCTCAGTACCAACGGTCCGGCCGTAGAAGGGTCAAGCCAACGCCTCACATGTGGCACGCCATACTGCCCCAAACCCAAAGGTTCAAAGGGCAGTTCAAGACGGTCACATAATCGAGTTAAGGTTTGTTGTCTTCTAGAGGGACCATCGCGTTACTTGCACTACTTAGAACGTCGTTAAACTTCGGAAAAATCCAACTCTTGGAAATTTTCCGGCAGGGGAAAAAGTGGGTATTTATATCCGGTCGAACCTTTTAACATATTCTAAAATTTATCCGGAAAGCCACACAGACAAAATTTGATACCCCGATCGAAACACCGAATCCCCAAAACAACTCCAGAAAATTCAACTCTTGAATAAAATTTTAAAAATACCCAGAGAACTCAGCACAGAAAACTAATAATTACTGTGCAAATTTTGGTCAACGATGCAACAGTGTTGCCGCGGAACCGCCGCGCCACGTGGGCTAAGACCGCGGTTCCGCGGCTTCATGATGGAATTACGACCAAAATTTTTCACCGTAATTCTTAGAAAACCCTGCTTATTTTTCTGCATATTTTTAATTTGGAAAAAACCCAGTTTTTATAAAAAGGACAGAGAGCATTTTGGGTTTGGGTTTTCGGGTTCGTTCGGGTTTCAAAATCCGTCTGGACTTCGCCTAAGGCTCCAGCTAGGCTCTGATACCACTGTAGGGTTCCTAGGCACTCTAGTGAGGTCTCACAAAGCATCGAACATGCCAATTTCAAAAAATCTAGGTGCCGAGAGACCCGACTACGGATCGTTTGCTAGAAAACTAGGCGAAAAAGCTAACTAGTTAACATTTAACTATGAGAATACGGATATACAACCTTTGTAGATCCGGTGCTCCACCTCCATAGCTCCGCAACGAAGTCGTCTCCGCTGTCCAAAAGGAATCCGGGCTCTAGAGTCGGCTTCGACGGAGAAAAAGCGAGCTAGGTCGTCGATGTCCATGCCGAAGAAGATCTACGTCGAGGCATCGCTAAATCAAGCTCCGACTTCACCAAGTCAAGAAACTTGTGAAGAAAACACACTCTACTACTTGGCAAGAGGTAGAGGATGAAGAAATAGGAAGTGGGTAGACTTTAGAATTGGATTTCTCACTTGTTTTCATCAATCACCATTGATGAAGAATAGTTTTCTTCTTGAGTTCAAGGAAGAAGAAGAAGAAAATGATATATGATAAGTTAAATAAAAAGAATAGAAAAACAATCCTTATCATAATTCTAACTATGGTTATGTGTAGAGAATTAACCAAGGGTTAAAGGAATGGTTAGGGTTAAGGATGAGATAAGAATGATGGACAAAGTCAAAGCTTCATGAAGCTTCAACTAAACAACAAAAAAAAAGCCACCATTATTTTCTCTTCTCATTTATTTTCCAAAATGAAATGGATAAATAAATAAGTGAATAAAACAAAACCCTACCCATAATCATGTAACCATGGTTTGATCTTTACACAAAAACCCTAGCATAACATGTATCATCAAACATGATACAATCAAGTGCACAAAAGTATATCACATATACAATGTGTACAATCCGAGTGAGAAAATCCATTTAAAGTGAACCAATACTAGTTAATGCAAAGTAATATATCAAATATATAATTATGCATTAAATCATTAAATCAACACTTGATTTAATGATCCGGTCATATCGCATATAACCGACTAATATCAACAGTAACAACTTATCGAATCAACACTTGATCCGATAACCCGGCTATATCGCATATAACCGATCAATGTCACAAATCGCGAGAATCGAATACAGTATCACATACTAGTATCATTCTCGGTCCCGCACATATCTCATATGCGCTCCTATTTCGTTTCGCTTGAGCCAGGAAACCTCTGTGTAGGACTCTAAAGACTCGTCAATACGCCGGCAGCGGATGATGATCATATCAAACATCCACAAGCCGCAAGCGGTCTGCTAAACGTAACGGCCACCCGGGTATTGAGCGATCTGAAGATCGACGAGCAAGCCCGCTCACACTCCAGTGAATCCGACCAGTAACACTACCGTACAGTCCGGTCTAATCGTCTGATATGTCGCATATCTCGCCTAGGGGTGGTAAACGTCAGACCCCAATAGCTCGATAAGTCGTGTCGATATGAGGTCTATAACAATTCGAGAAACTACTGGTAACACTTACCAGTAAATCACAGCAACCCTGGCCAGGGATTTCCTGTTATAGCCAATCGAACACAGCGCAACATCAACTCCCTATACCGGGAGAGACGAATCCCCTCCTATCACTCATTGCCTCCATGTGACTCGGGACTGTACCCAAAAACCACCGTTTTGCATGCCCTCTTGGACGTGGTAAGATGGAAATCAAAGCACAGTGGGAACCACACAAGACTCTATGACGATCTCGGGTCAACAGACTACTCTGTACCAGTGTCACCAGAGAACTGCCATCTGACGTGAGGTATAATACCATCTGGGAGTTCTCGGCGAGTCCGTCCAGTGTACCCAGTCTCTACTGAGCACCCGTATATCATCTCTGATGTCAAACACCAATGGATATGGGATCATCCATCGCCCATCTGTATGGGTCGAGAAGGTACACGCTAGTCTACTCTGGTATATCGATGCCCCGTCTCGATACACCCACGACTAGGGACTTTGAAGGATGTACTTATGGACTACCATGTCCCCACTAGTATGATCCGCATCATAGTCCAGGTAGTCAAGTACAGATCCTAAGGGCTTTACCAACATGTAACAGAGAGACAATCAGCATACACGTTAAGGTAAAGGGTAACCAGATAGCATACTATCATGTCGAGCAAGAAAGTCCTCCCTATATATGTCCCAGCATCCACTACAATATACATCCTATGTACAGTAATGGCCTCTAGGGCATACATATAACTAACACCTTCTACGGCAGGACCGTTGGTACTGAGGCATGAAGTGAATGTTTTTGAACTTATTTAATGTGTTGAGCTGTTTCGGGAAAACTTGGGTGTTTTACTGTTCGATCGGAAAGTTTAACATTTTCTGTTTATCTGGAATGTGATACAATATTTGGAATACATAAATAGTTATGAGATAACTGAATGAATGTTATAAACATAGCACTTTAGTCTCACTTGATCGGTTGCCACGGAATTTTGATGCGATCAAAAGTCCGTCGCAATCACGTAGCGTACGCGGATACTCGCCGGATAAAGTTAATAGACAACTACACCCCATAGCCCCGACCAAGTGAATGTAGGAGAACCCCGTCGCCGAAAGCATCCGTTCGGATGCTCGCGGCAGCGGTGTTCCGCCTTAGTGCACTTCATCGACGGTATCGGGGGTGCGGCCGCCTACTAAACTTTGCGACGAGCATTCGATCAAAATGTCGGGAATCTTGTTGAATTGCCCGACTTAATATTGAAAAGAGTTTTCGATAAATGAGACTAAAATGCGGGGTTTATAATTGTTAGGCATGTGATGTCTAAGGAATTCATTTGATTAGGCATGCGATGTCTAAAGTGTTTGCGGATTTCAACTGTTGTAGTTTTACACTTTCTTTTCTGCGACCGTAAGTGTAATATGTGATATCACCGGTTTCGTTGCTATATGTCAACGACAATTGGGATGGGCATATTTACTTAGGTTGATGACATGTAATGTTATGTGTTGCTGGATATGTTATATTGGATTGTCGTGTTTGAATAGCCGGGGTTTTTTTTATGTGAGATGAGTGTTTTTCTTTTTCATTCATGTAAAAACTTGTATGTAATATTCTTTTATTGGGGCACTTCCAGGTTGCGGAAGATGTCACCTTTTGTATATTATTTACTTTTCCGCACTAGGATAGACCCAAGGAGGAGGGCACAAGTAACCGGGTTCTGGAGTCCAGTGGGAGACCAACTCGAGGAGTCGAGTCCGGGTCTCCTAACTCTAGAATTGGTAGGGTTGCTTGCAGCTCTCGTAGGGGTCTAGGGCTGTGGGTTTGGCTATTCATCGTGACCGTGGAATCCGTGTTTTATACTGGCTCGTATTGAAAACACGGACGTCCTAGTATATCCAGTGTTTCATATGTTTCTTCCGCTGCGATATCTGTGATGTGATCATTTGATGTTCTGTGATAGATACAGTATATAGTATATATGATATATTATATAGACGTTACTTATGTTTTACACCCGCGCTAGCCCTGCCCTGTTCTGCCGTTAGTTACCTAACCTAACGGTGCACGAGGGGATATCGAGGCGAATGCGGATGGCATAAGTGTACGTCGTATTTATCTGTGATGTTTAGGTACTTAAATGATGGGACTTCATTAATGTGATTAATGAAAGAAAAAGAAACCTAAGATGTTGTAGAATCGAATTTCAAAAATAAAACATGTAGCTACAGTTCTTGCTTTGCACAGCGGTATATATGATATATCCTGCACCTTATTCGATAAGGAAAGGACCGAGATCCCTTCACAGGGAGTGACTCCTTTAGCAATAACTGGCAGATGCTACACACTCGGTTTGTCTTTTGATTGCTTTTAAGAGTTTTTGCTTTGCACAGTGATATATATGATATATCCCGCACCTTATTCGATGAGGAAAGGGCCGACGATCCCTTCACCGCGATTGACCCCTTTAACAAAACTAGAAAAGCCTCGAAAACACTCCATTTCAAAATCATTTGATTCTACAACGATATCAAGTTCATTACGCAATAGGTTTTCAGAAAAACCTATCGTAGCCCTCCGTCATTTCAGATAAGTACTAGTTAGTATTCAAGCTACGTTTGTTGACTATGTTAAGGCGTAGTGTGCGGTAGCTAATTAGTGCTTATCTGCATAAGCATATGATGTGATTGGATTAGGGTAGTCATGCGACTTTGTTGACTATGTTAAGCATCGTGCGGGTGGGTTTAATTCAATCGGGAAATGATGGGTTGAACTTGACTAGCACTTATGATTTGTTGACTATGTTAAAGTCATATAGCTGCTAGGGGCAAAATATTATCGGGAATTTCAAGTGTTGAAATTTGCAATGAGATTGCATACCTTCTATGAGATAGTTGGATCCCGATACCCGCTGCGACTAAGAGTTACTCCTGGGAGAGTTTTACACTTTACAATTAGCCGATCTAGTAGGTGTCTAGAAAGGTGTCAACAGGGTTACGGCTCTAGGAAAACGAGGTTTACATTAATTAGGTTCGTGCGAAAGCACGGGGGACCTCCCTCAAAGTACGGAGACTGGCCTGGCTAAAAGATTGGCGAACTTGTAGTGTGTAATTAATCCCGGCTAGTCTTTCCTTTTAGGGTTTGGAGGAAGATTTGATAAAAACAGTGGGAGCCAACCTGATTAGATAAAATAATAACCAATCTATTCTTGCAAGAGCATACGCTGAGTGTTTTCTTCTCTCTCTCTCCAGGTAGCGACCAAATCACGCCTTAATCAAGATAATAATACAGATATTGACCGAACCCACTTGTTATACTGAGCTGGGGAACGTTGGTCCCGCTCCATCTTATAATTGTCATAAGACAGAGCAGGAAATTGGGGATTACCAGTATTCCCGTGCCACCCAAACGAAGAAAGTGCATGTGATGCATCTTCTTCGGGTGTGTTCATTATACAGAACTGTTTCTCAGTATTCTTTACGTCCTGGATATGAGATACCAGATCAGGATCCCGCATATGTAATTTGTTACATGGGCTACAGATAGGTAAAGAACCGAGAACGGGTGATAAGTTTCATGAGACAGAAAACGGGGCAAGTGTTGCCGCCAAGTCTGTTGGTCACTGTCACCCTGTATTCCAAATACATTGATTCTGAACGAATGTTATTAGATACCGAACCTGATATACAAAATCATATCAGTCTCTTTATTAGTAAAGAAAGGATATAATTTTGTATTGTTGGATAATGTTTTGAACATTTCCTATATCAAAAGTTGATCGGTTCAGGCACGTTATCTAAAAGCATTGATGTTCTAAATCAAACTACAGTTCTTAGTATATGGAACACACACAAGAGGAAGAGTTCAGAATTGAACGGATCCTTCTTGAGGTATTGTAGACTAGGTCATATCAATGTGATCCGACTAGCTAAGTTGCACATAGATGCATATTTAAATCTGTTTGAATTTACATCTTATGAAACTTGCCAGTCATGCCACAAAGATTAGATGACCATAGCTCCGTTTATTGTAAACAGAGAAAGAGTTAGTGAACTCTTGGGATTGATACATACTGATGTATGAAGGTCCCCTGTCTATACATACCAAGACCGGTTCTTTGTACTTCATTACATTCTCTGATGATCTCTCAAGATTCAGTCATATGTTCCTGTTGAAACACAAGTCCGAACCTTTTTGAGATATTCACAGAATATAAGTTAAAAGTAGAGAACCAATACGGGTATAAGTATTATGTCCTTTGATGAGATCAAGGAGGAGAATACTTGGGCCCGAAATTCCTGGACAATTCTAAAGGAGAATGAGATTCTCTCTCAGCATTACTCCTCCGTATACACCATAGCATGATGGTATATCGGGGTGGAGCAATAGCACCCTATGTGATATGGTGTGCTCTATGATGAGTACTACTGAGTTACCTATTTCCTTTTGGGAGTTATGCGCTTGAGAAGCTGCATACCTATTGAATAGGGTCCCAAACAAATCAGTTGCCTACCACTTCATATGTGATATGGAAAGGGAAGAGCCCATGTCTTATGCTAGTTAAGATTTGGGGTTGACCGGCCTATGTCTAAAAGCAAAATCCGGACAAGCTCGAGGCAAGGTCTGTAATGAAGAACTGGAAAGGTTCCAGCTATACAAACTACAGCAGATGATTTGATAAAACCAAAGGATTCAATAGTTACCAACGAACCTCAGCCTCTCTGCCGATCTAATAGAGTTCATCACCCACCTGAGAGATACTTCGGTTTCTCTATGACAGTAGGAGCGAGGATTGCATCATGAGATGATGACCCAACTAGTTTCGAGCAAACCATCGAGAGTAGGGACTCTGTAAGAATGGCTGGATACTTAGCGATCTGAGATGGAATCCATGTACACCAACAAAGTATGGACTTTGGTTGCTATATCTGAAGGGTTAAATCCCAATCTGGAGCAAGTAGATCTTGAGAAGATTACTTGGTGTAGATGGAAAAGTTGAGCCTTTCAAAGCTAGACTTGTTAAAGGTTTTCGTCATCGACAAGGCATGGATAATGATGAAACCTTTTCCAGTGGCTATGCTTAAGTCCATCCGGATCCCACTTGCCATGGCTACATACCATGACTACGATATCTGGCGGTTGGGTGTCATGACTGCTCTTCTAAATGATATTTTAGAAGAGAGAGTCTATAAGTACACAGTCAGAGGGCTTCGTAGACAGTGGAACAGCGGAAACGTGTACAAGATGCTTTATAGGATAAAGCAAGCATCGCGGAGTTGGAACATCTGTTTTGATGTCGTAGTCAAAGAGTTTAACTTCATCAAAATGGTAGATGAACCTTGTATATACAAAAAGGTAGTAGGGAGTATGGTGGTGATCCTCGTAGAGTACGTGGATGACATACTCTTGATAGGGAAGGAGTTTCCTATGCTACGCTCAGTCAATCTCCGCTTATCACAAGGATTATCCACATAGGATCAAAGTGATACCTCCTAAATCCTGAGTTATGATCTATGAGATAGAAGTAAATGGATGTTAGGATTCTCACTAGTTGAAGTGAGATGGTATCAATTGATCCAGGGGAGAATCACTGGAAAAGTTCCAGAGTGATAAGGACGACTGAATGTCAGTCACAGGCATTGTCTTTACCCTCAGTAAAGGGACGGTATGTTGGAAAAGTTCCAAGCTAGATACCGTGGCATACTAGACGATTAAAGGCAAGATACATCGCTACTTAAGATGCTACCAAAGAGGCAGTCTGGGTGTATATTGGTTCATGAGATGAACTTAGTTCCTCCTATTGTGTGACATTGGAGTTGTGGCTTATGCCAAGGAATGTCCGTCCCATCAGTGATCCAGACATATTCTAAGGCAGTATCACCTGATCATCGAGATGGTTGATCCCTAGGGGATCGAGGTTAGGAGAGTAGACTCAGAGGACAACACGGCGGATCCACTCACAAAGGCCTTTTCCCAGAGAGAGACTTTTATGGGATGGTTGAGTATGAGATACTACAACCACTGCTATCAGATGGCCCTAGTGCAAGTGGGAGATTGTTAGTTATATGTATGCCCTAGAGGCCATTACTATACATAGGATGTATATTGTAGTGGATGCTTGGACATATATAGGGAGGACTTTCTTGCTCGACATGATAGTATTCTATCTGGTTGCTCTTTACCTTAACGTGTACACTGATTGTCTCTCTGTTACATGTTGGTAAAGCCCTTAGGATGTGTACTTGACTACCTGGACTATGATGCGGATCATACTAGTAGGGACATTGATTTGTCCAAAAATTACTTGTTAACCGTAATCAGAAACGGCGTCGCTTTGCAGCTAGCCGGTGAGTACGGGTCGATCCATAGAGATGGGTAATTTTCTTAATGTGTTTTTATGAGTTGATTCCAAATGTTGTTTGGATTGATTAAATCTAAAACCTAGACCTATCAATAAACTAAGTTAATCTAAATTAAAGTCTTGCTAGGGTTAGGTTTAGGGGAAGTTGGGAGATTAAAGGTTTCCTCACCGCTTTCAATGCCTTATTCTAGATCTATTAGATGTTGTGGTAATTATCAACAAAGTGGATTAGAATCTTTTGGGAAGATGTTTCTTCCTCTAGATTCTTATCCTTCCTTTATTGATACTTATCCTAACCTCCATGGAAAACACGCGCAACCGGTCCTTTATACTACGGTTCACCGTTACCTCGAGGGATAAGGTGCCGTAGGGAGCGGGTTGTGCGTGCATGCATGGAGTTCTAATTCTTAGGTGTGAATGGCATGAAAGGGGTGAGAAATCTCATCTCTCAAACCTTTTCCTAAGGCTAACCCTAACAAGCGAGGAGATTACTCGCTCATTAGGAGATTAAAAGACATTCTAATTAAAAGAGAATTAAAAGCGAAGAAATAAAATTAACTTACTAATTTGATGGCTCCCTCCAAGCGATAATACAGAACAGATTTGAATTTGTTTATTGAAAAGAGGCATAGGTTTTACAGATCTGTGATTACAATTTATAGGTAAACAAGGAAACTAGGGTTACAGACTCTCGCACATGTGCAATTACAGATTTGCCCACGGAAAATCCAAACACCCGCAACGACGCACCGACACCAAAAAATTCCACCGACACGGGCACTATACGGCCGCGGAACCGCGGCAAATATGGGCTTGGGCTGCGGTTCCGCGGCCCTTTGGTCAGATCATTGGGTGAAACTTCCTCTGCTGCTTTTTGATGTCTTTTTCTCTTTATTTCTTCAATACTTTTCTCCTTTTGGCTTCTGGGTCTTCTCCAGATCTTTAGTGAAAATTTGTATTGGTCTTTTAACCGTTTCACGTTGACATGTTTGGACCTTGCATTGCTTTGTACCTCTGTGAACTGTTATTAGTCTAGGCTTGGCTAGGATCCGTCTACTTGTTGGTCAAAAGTCCCTTTTTTGTGTCGTCTTCTGTCTCTTTCACTGTCTTCGCTCCAAGAACCTGTATCCTGTAACATGCAGCAGACATGCGTCAAACGCACCTGTTTATTTATAAAACGAATTAGAATTGGGGAATATAAACTGCAATATTATGATATGAACAAATACCCCCAAACTTATCTTTTGCTCGTCCTCGAGCAAACTTATTTTTTTATTCACTAAAATCCTAACCACACTTTCGCAGGGAAACGCAATTGCATTGAGCACGTGCAACAAGTCGTTAAACCACTAGGTGTCCCTAGTAGGAGGAGTGTTGTCTCCTGAGGGTTTTCAGCGGATTACACCCACAAAATCCCATCAACTCGGCCCATTGACTTTTGTTCTCCAATTAGGTTTTCTAACAAGGAATTCTATTATCTTTTGACTCGTAAATTATCCACCCATATTCTTCACACTTCCTCATCATCTAACTTAAGATTATATATGTTATGTAAACCTACTTAGCTTTCGGCATCTCCTAAGTTTTCCTTCTAGGGTTCCATCTCCACTTAGGAATTTTTATCAACTCTATTAAAAGTACAAGTTCTATTCTTTACTCCTATCTCTTATCTAAATTCCAATCATATATCCCCACGTGTGTGTATATATCACCCCTACACTTGGAAATTCAAATCAAGCAATCGTACTCTCGTCCATTGTCCAAAGTACTTCTTAATTGGTGAATTTTTAATTGAATTTTTCTTACACATCCTTCATGCGACCGTTAATACTTCTTGAGGTACCAACGACCGATTACAAGATATGTTTGCACTTTAAAGCGTAATTCCTAGTCTTGCAACACCCAAGGCTTTAGCAGTGACTCCCAAACCAGTTGGTCTAAGGAACTAGGTGATGAAGCACCCTCGCTAAATATTTTTCTATTTTTACAGCCTTAAGTAATCACAAAAACCAGTGTCCATTTTTTTTATTCACTTTTTTTTTCTTTTTCATTGTACTAAGGACTTTAGACAAGAGCATTTCAAGGTCTCTTCTACTATTCCAAGTTTCAAGGTGCGTGATTGTGCGATTTGTAGGGTATACATTTTCAGAATCTAGACTTAAGCTGGGAACTATTTTTCAAACTTATACTCTAATAAAAGTATCAATACTCTTCCTTTGTTTCGACTTAGCCCAAGAAGTGAACCCAAAATTTGCCTATTTCTAAATAAACTACAAGGCATATACTTTCTACCGTTAAACTTTAAGGAATGTTATTCTTAGGGTTTTTAATTTACTAAGTCTAAGATCTGGTTGCTCCCAGCCAGTTAACCTATCTGTCAAACTCTAGTCAAATAAGCCAAACTTGAATACAATAATTTTAATAATTTTTGAAATTTTTCAAATTTTTATTGTTTTTCAAATAAATATGCAAATGCAAAAAAAAATATACAAATGAATGCGAAGGAAGAAGACGTACCGAGCATACCCCCAAACTTGAACTTGACAGTGTCCTCACTGTCATACTAAACCAAGAGGGTAAAAATGTCGGCACTCCCCTATTTATTTATTAAAAAAAATTTATTGTTAAGAAAAACAAATATATACAGAAAGGCCCTCCCCAAACTTCATTTAAACAATTTTAGACATTACTGCCAAACTTTGCATAACCCAAACGTCAACACCAACCAGTTGAAAAATTTATCAGTAAAGAATATTGGTGGGTGGAAGAATAAGTCGTAGCGATCCATAAAGAATTGGGGAAGATAGAAGAGGTGGTATGGAAGATATGGAGGTGAATAGACAGGAGGTGGTGATGAATCAAAATGAGAATGCGAATGATCAGCAATCATTGGAATGTTGGCATTCTCGTAGCTTCTTAAAAGAAATGGGGGTGGTTCAACTTCTAAAGGAGGAGGTTGACTAACCACAATACCCCCAAAATGTTTCTGTGGGTCCTCTATTGACTTGGCATCATCCATCAATTGTATATGATATTCAATTATAATGGAACTGATCTCCTCGATGTTCGCCATAGTCCAACCGAAAACTTGCCGCCTATCTTATAAGACTTTTAAAATAGCGTTCTCTTGCTCGAAGGCTAGAGAGGCTGATATTATAATGGGAAAAGTCTCATTCTCACCTATGTAAGCATATTTAAGGTGAGGCGGTAAGGACATGAGTTTGAGTTTCGGAGGCGAAAGAATCATTGCGGAATCTACCTCGAACTCACAGGACTCCAACACAGGTTCGAAATCACTGCAAACAACCGATTCGAATGGTTCAACTAACTCATACAAAAATTCAAAAGACTCATATTCGGGCTGTGAGTCGTCATCATCCGAAAAAGTGAAACATTCATAATCCATATCGGTTGTGTCAACGGTGGTAGGCTCAAGGAGGGACGCACTAGTGGCGTCAAAACTGTTTTTATCAAACAAGAATCTTTCAAGCTCGCAGTCCTCCTGCGTGATTTCGTGAACAGAGCAAACTTCTCGTGTACTAGTTTTAGGCACGGGGGGCAGACTTCCCATCTTATAAATATTGAACTCACTAGACATCTTCCCAAAGGATAGAGTCATGGAGCCATTGCGATAGTTTATTACAGCATTGGAAGTGGCCAAAAATGGTCGACCGAGGATCACCGGAATTTGGTTCCGTGGGTTAGCAATAGGTTGTATATCCATAACAATAAAATCAACGGGGAATATGAACTCCCCAACTTTGATCAACACATCCTCTAGCTCACCCCTTGGATGGGTGATTGATCGATCAGCCATTTGGAGAGTACAACGAGTGGGTTTCAACTCTCCAACCCCTAATTGTTCGTACACGGAGTAGGGAAGCAGGTTAACACTAGACCCATGATCTAAAAATGCTCGATTAATTTTCTTATCCCCAATTGTGATTGAAATCGTAGGACAGACGGGGTCCTTTCGTTTTTGGGGTAAGGTTTGAGGGTGGTTAATAGCATTGCTCACTGCACTAGCCACTAGCACTTTCTTTGGTACTTGAGATGCTTTTCTCTTCAATATGCATAAGCCCTTTAAGATTTTTGCGTATGAAGGGACTTGTTGGATTGCATCCAAGAGAGGTATATTTATGCTAACCTGCTTAAATAACTCCATAATCTTCTCCACTTGTGCAGTTGGTTTATTGGGACTCAACCTGTTTGGAAATAAAGCATTTTGAAAATTCGTTGAGTCAAATGTCTGTGGAGTAGAATGCGGAGTAGGAACGGCACCCAGTGTGGGTCCGTTCAGATTAGAAGAAGAAGAGCCTTTTGAAGAATGGAGAATAGGCTCTAGCGGAGGAGATGAGGGTGAAAAAGGAGGAGGAGAAGAAGGAGAAAGTGACGATGGAGAAGAAGAAGAAGAAGATCCACCGGCGGGGATGTCATCACTAGTACCCACATTATTCTGCAACACTCTTCCGGATCTCAACGTGGTCACCGCATTTACATTGTGATTGTGATATGCGTTTTGTGTGTGACCGGGATTTGGCAATGGTTGAGATGGAAGCTTTCCCTTTTCTCTCTCGCTCAACGCAGCAGTTAATTGTGCAATTTGTGCCTCAATAGATTTGATACTTTAATCGTGTGAGGCATTGTTATTCATCAAAGACTGAACATAATTTTCAAATCTTGCTGTGGATTCTATAGATTGCTTGAGAAATGCATCTAGACTTTTTTCGAACGAGATAACCTTATCATCATTTGGTTGAACCAAATTGTTCATTTGATTTGTATAAGGTTGTTGTTGGAAAGGTTGCTGGTTTTGAGTTTGTGAAGGTGCTTGTAGTTGTTGTGGAGGAGGAGGTCTTTGAGAATTGTTATTTCCTTGGACTTGTTGATTTTGGTTCCAAGCGAAATTTGGGTGAGTCCTCCACCCCGGATTGTATGTCGAAGAGTACGGATCGTTTCTTTGTCGTTGCTGAAATGGAGCATTGACTTGATCCTGTCCTTGAGTAGATGCATTATAAGGACACTCTTCGGTTAGATGCGATGGATTCGTACAACAAGCACAAACAGTTCGTGGAGGCATAACAGGGGCAGGAGAAGACGATGAGATTTTGGTCTCAATGGCTTCTAGCTTTTTCATATGCGCGGCCATCTCGGCCTTCATAGCAATCGACATATCTACTTGATGTATGCCTGCCCTAGATTGACCAATAGAAGAAGATGATGTAGTCTTGGTACTCTCCCACTGAATTGTTTGCTCACTAAGATCCTCAAGAAACTGCCACGCTTCGTCGCTAGACTTGGAGAGAAAATGACCTTGACATATGGTTTCTAGCAACTGCTTTGTTGCCGAGTTCAATCCCTCGTATAATGTTTGGCAAAGTTGCCAACTTTCGATCCCATGATGAGGGCATTGAACGAGTAGGCCTTTAAATCTCTCGAAGCACTTCCAAAATGGTTCGGAAGGAAGCTGTGAAAATTGTATAATCTCGTTACGGATTCTAGCAGTTTTGTGATGAGGATAGAACTTTTTTAGAAAAGCTTTCACAAACTCATCCCAATTTCTAAAAAAATGTGATGCGGTGCTGTATAGCCACTTCTCGGCTAGGTCACATAAGGTAAAAGGAATGACCCTTAGCCTTATAGCGTCATCACTTAATTGGGTCGTTTTCATCATAGCGCACACATTTTGGAATTTATTGATAAAGATATATGCATCTTCAGATTCCAAACCATGAAATTTTGGCAGCATATTGATGAAATGTGGTTTTATTTCAAAATTGTCCCCATTTGCCGGTGGGGGTGAACGACATGTAGGTAAAGAAGTGCGGACGGGGTAGAAGAGATCCTGGAGTGCGATTCGTTGGGGCGCTACAACAGGCGGAAGATTCGGGTTATTCGTACATAACGGAGGTGGAATCTTTCCCGACGGTAGGGTATCGTTGGGGTTGAATCCCGACATACCTTCGAAAGAAGGATTTGAAGGTGGAGGTAAGGAAATGGAGGGAATTTCGACTTCGGTGTCGAAAGGTTCGTTGGTCGGTACCAACGAAACACGGACTAATCGGGCGTTAGTATCCCTAGTCCAAAGTGACATACACTAAAAGGGGTAGTGTAGTCAGAAAAAAGAAAAAACAGAATGTGGAGGTAAGATAACGTCAATGAGAAGAAATGGTGGAAGTGAGGTGCAAGTTTTCTTTAGCGACAAGTTGCAAGTTTTGAAAAGATTTTTCTCTTTTTTCTTTTTTTATTTATGTGAGAGTTTTGCAAAGAGGTTTTTGAAAAGAGACTTATGACACAAATGTATCAGCACACATGCACAATCAGGCCTAGATCTAGGGTCACCTAGGTCTGCTAGACAGCTTCTAACTAGGGCTAGAAATAGGACCTCTAACCGCCTCTTCACCGACACTTGCGACCAGGTAAGTGCCAGGTAAGTGGGAAGGAACCACAACAGTGGGCCTAATTAATAACCACTAGCCTAGACACACTTGCCTAGACACCGTAAGGTCAGCTTAGGATAAACGGCCGATGCCTGTACTAGTCCTTTTCCTATTGAGCTCGATGTCCTTAGGGCTGAGTCTAGTATTTTTTAATTAATTGTGGTCAATGCAAATGCTTTAAGTGTTTTCTGGGATCCTGGGAAGGGTGATGAAATCCCCACCCAATCTGAGTTTGGTCAATTAGCCCCTTAAAGTCCGATTAAATTATGCAAAACAATAAAATTCACTTGCAATCAATTTTTTTTAGCGCGGCGCAAAGAAACCAGCAGAAAATCTGTTATTTAGAAGGGGAGAGAAGATTTTTAGCGCAAAGAATTCCTGCAGAAAATTTTCACAGTGGATATATTGTAGGTTACAGAGGGGAGAGTGAGGGATCAAACCATGCAATTTCTAAACAGAGAAGAGATTAAACCTCCGCGGTTCCGCAATTTTATGCCCCTAATTGCCGCGGTTTCGCGCTCTGGTGGTGGAATCACCTCCTGAAAAAAATTCTACTGCTCTGTTGTGAACTTCCTCTTCTGTTCTTATGTTCACTTTTCTGATTTGCCCTCTGTAAAATTCCAGATCCGAGAATCTTTGCTAATCCTGCAAGATTCAAACGACACACCCTTCAAACAGATCAAAATTGATAATTTTTATTTCTTTTTTTTATTTTCAGATTTTTATAATTTTTTTTAAAATTTATATCAACCCGAAATTACACAGAAAGAAATTTTACGCCATCCCCGGCAACGGTGCCATTTGATTTGTCCAAAAATTACTTGTTAACCGTAATCAGAAACGGTGTCGCTTTGCAGCTAGCCAGTGAGTACGGGTCGATCCACAGAGATGGGTAATTTTGTTAATGTGTTTTTACGAGTTGATTCCAAATGTTGTTTGGATTAATTAAATCTAAAACCTAGATCTATCAATAAACTAAGTTAATCTAAATTAAAATCTTGGTAGGGTTAGGTTTAGGGGAAGTTGGGAGATTAAAGGTTTCCTCACCGCTTTCAATGCCTTAATCTAGATCTATTAGATGTTGTGGTAATTATCAATAAAGTGGATTAGAATCTTTTGGGAAGATGTTTCTTCCTCTAGATTCTTATCCTAACTTTATCGATACTTACCCTAACCTCCATGGAAAACACGCGCAACCGGTCCTTTATACTACGGTTCACCGTTACCTCGAGGGATAAGGTGCCGTAGGGAGCGGGTTGTGCATGCATGCATGGAGTTCTAATTCTTAGTGTGAATGGCATGAAAGGGGTGAGAGATCTCATCTCTCAAACCTTTCCCTAAGGCTAACCCTAACAAGCGAGGAGATTACTCGCTCATTAGGAGATTAAAAGACATTCTAATTAAAAGAGAATTAAAAGCGAAGAAATAAAATTAACTTACTAATTTGATGGCTCCCTCCAAGCAATAATACAGAACAGATCTGAATTTGTTTATTGAAAAGAGACATAGGTTTTACAGATCTGTGATTACAATTTATAGGTAAACAAGGAAACTAGGGTTACAGACTCTCGCACATGTGCAATTACAGATTTGCCAACGGAAAATCCCAACACCCGCACCGACGCGCCGACACCAAAAAATTCCACCGACACGGGCACTATACGGCCGCGGAACCGCGGCAAATGTGGGCTTGGGCCGCTGTTCCGCGGACCTTTGGTCAGATCATTGGGTGAAACTTCCTCTGCTGCTTTTTGATGTCTTTTTCTCTTTATTTCTTCAGTACTTTTCTCCTTTTGGCTTCTGGGTCTTCTCCAGATCTTCAGTGAAAATTTGTATTGGTCTTTTAACCGTTTCACGTTGACATGTTTGGACCTTGCGTTGCTTTGTAACTCTGTGAACTGTTATTAGTCTAGGCTTGGTTAGGATCCGTTTACTTGTTGGTCAAAAGTCCCTTTTTTGTGTCGTCTTCTGTCTCTTTCACTGTCTTCGCTCCAAGAACCTGTATCCTGTAACATACAGCAGACATGCGTCAAAATCACCTGTTTATTTATAAAACGAATAATAATTGGGGAATATAAACTGCAATATTATGATATGAACAGACATGGTAGTCCATAAGTACATCCTTCAACGTCCCTAGTCGAGGGTGTATCGAGACGGGGAATCGATATACCAGAGTAGACTAGCGTATACCTTCTCGACCCATACAGATGGGCGATGGATGATCCCATATCCATTGGTGTTTGACATCAGAGATGATATACGGGTGCTCAGTGGAGACTGGGTACACTGGACGGACTCGCCGAGAACTCCAAGATGGTATTATACCTTACGTCTGATGACAGTTCTCTGGTGACACTGGTACAGGTTAGTCTGTAGACCCGAGATCGTCATAGAGTCTTGTGTGATTCCTACTGTGTTTTGATTTCCACATTACCACGTCCAAGAGGAGGTGCAAAACGGTGGTTTTTGGGTACAGTCCCGAATCACATGGAGGCAATGAGCGATAGGAGGGGATTCGTCTCTCCCGGTATAGGGAGTTGATGTTGCGCTGTGTTCGATTGGCTATAATCGGAAATCCCTGGCCAGGGTTGCTGAGATTTACTGGTAAGTGTTACCAGTAGTTTCTCGAACTGTTATAGACCTCATATCGATACGACTTATTGAGCTATTAGGGTCTGACGTTTACCGCCCCTAGGCAAGATATGCGACATATCAGACGACGAGACCAGACTGTACGGTAAGTGTTACTGGTTGGATTCACAGGAGTGTGAGCGGGCTTGCTCGTCGTTCTTCTGATCCCTCAATACCCGGGTGGCCGTTACGTTTAGCAGACCGCTTGCGGCTTGTGGGTGTTTGATATGATCATCACCTGCTACCGGCGTATTGACGAGTCTTTAGAGTCCTACACAGAGGTTTCCTGGCTCAAGCGAAACAAGATAGGAGCGCATATGAGATATGTGCAGGACCGAGAATAATGCATGTATGTGATACCGTATTCTATTCTCGCGATGAATGTATCGATTGGTTGTATACGATATAACCTAGTTATCGAATCGAGGATTGATTCGATAAGTCGATACATTGGATATTAGTCTGTCATATGCGATATGACCGGATCGTTAAATCAAGTGTTGATTTAATGATTTAATGTATAATTATATATTTGATATATTAATCTGCATTAACTAGTATTGGTTCATTTAAGATGGATTTTCTCACTTGATGTGCACATTGTATATATGATATAGTTTTGTGCACTAGTTTGTATCATGTTTGATGATACATGCAAACTTGGGTGTGTGTGTACTATACACCAAGTTTAGATAAATGGTTAAGGTTTTATTTACTTTATTTATTTTGGTTAAAAGAAAAAGGAAACTAAATGGTTGCTTTTGTTTTATACAAGAAGCTTCTTGATGCTTCATGCATCTTTGACTAAGTGACCATTTTGTCTCCATCTCTTAACCTAACCATTTAACTAAACCTTAGTTAATTCTCTACACTCTACCATGGTTGCATTATGATAAGAATGAATGGGATTTTCTTTTTAAGACAATCCTTTTTATTCTTTCATCTTCTTCATCTTCATCAAGCTTTATGAAAGCTTGCTAGCTACAATGGTGAAATGAGAAAATGAGTGAGAAATCCAAATCTAAAGTGAACCGACTTCCTAATTCTTCATCCTCTACCACTTGCCAAGTAGTATAGGGTGTTTTCTTCACAAGTTTCTTGACTTAGTGAAGGTGGAGCTTGAGTTTGAGTTGCCTCGACGTAGATCATCTTCGGCATCAAAGTCGACGACCTAGCCCGATCATTTCTTCGATGAAACCATTACTAGAGTCCGGGATCCGATGATCGCAGCGGAGGGATGTCATCGCGGAGCTATGGAGGTGGAGGACCGGATCTACAAAGGTTGTATTTCCGTTCACTTAGCACTAAAGTAGTTTAGTAGCATTTCGTTTCGCCTAAACTCTAGTTAACGATCTAGTATAGGGTTTCTTTGGCACATGAAAAATTATAATTTGGCATATTTGATGTCTTATGAGACCTCTTGAGCGTGCCTAGGAACCCTACAATAGATAGATCGCTGTTCGTGCATACCTGCGATTACAGTATGATGTTATTTACTATTCACGAGTTAGCAACTCACCCCCGTTGTGCCACAGTGTTTTGCAAGACTTACTCTCAGAGTAGTCGCGGCAGAGCATCTTATCATCATTACTTTTGCGGATACCGCTACGTTAGGCAGTGAGGCCTTTGCTTTTATGTGGGTTTGCGGTTATCTGCCTGTACATTGTATATCTTTTTGTTGGATCTAGTGTTCTCCATCTACCACTGTTGTATATGACTTAAAGACGACTTGTGAGGATTCAGTGTTGTATTATTTTGGTGACTTTGGGGTGCCGTGCTCGTGGAGCCGGTGTGTTGAAAAGTTACTTCTTATTACTGTTTCCTTTTACATTCATTGCTTTGGCGTCGTATTTATACCTTGCTGTGATGATTGTCTCCGCCGTTGGGCGTGATTTTACTCCCATTTGGGATGCTTTATATATATGTGTGTTGTACTCGTTTTTGGAGCTAGTTTTTACAAAGGAGGTGCTGCCGAATTTTTCAAGAAAGAAAACTAAAGTTAGAGATTTTACTTGTGACTTTCAAAATGTTAAAACTGTGTTTTTCTCCGTTGATCCGGATTTGGGTGGTTTAGATTTCTGGGTTTCGGCTTACTTGAGTTGCGTACGCCTGTTGACGTTACGTAGTTTAAGTGCCGGTTACGGGCCAAACTTGGGTCATGACATAGAGTACTTTCATGACTGTTGCATATATACATTGTCATATCATTTCTTCGTGTATTATTAGTACCTGATAGAGTACCTTACATGATTGTTGCATACAGATTGTCATATTAGCATTGCTTCATGTATTAGTTGTACCTGCTATTGTACCTTTCATGACTATTGTATACATATGACTATTTATTGCTATTAGCTTGCATATATTAGATTCGCGTTGTACGTGCATACTTGCGATTACCTGCATATATTATTTACTATTCACGAGTTGGCAACCCACCCCCGTTGTGCCACAGTGTTTGCAGGTTGTTCCTCAGAGTAGTCGAGGCAGGCTATTCATCTATCACAACATCTTTCATAGCGGATACCGTTTTGGCTCACAGTGTGCAGTTTTTCTTAAGTGGGTTTTGCGGTTATCCAAATTTGTTTATTGTATATTTGTTGTATCCATGTACTCTCCATCTACCATTATCTTGTATGACTTAGAGACTTGATGTGAGGACGATATTGTATATTTTGTGACTTGGACGTCTTTTATACAGTTTTACTTCTATCTTCTTTTATTTCTTCGCTACGGCGTCGTATATCTGGTTTGGTGGTTGTTTTTCTCCGTTAGGTGTGTGGATTTGCACCCGTTGTGGATGCTTTACTTATATTTATGTTGTACCAATTTTTAGGGTTGGTTTTTACAAAGGAGGTGCTGCAAAAATTTTAAAGGAAGAAAAGTTGGACTGAAGAATTTGGGTTGAGATTTCAAAGGTTTTGAAAATGCTATTATCACTTTCTCACTACTTTTGATGGTTTAGATTGCTCGGTTTTTGGCTTACTTAAATTGCGTTACGCCTGTAGACGTTGCGTAGTTTAAGGGCCGTCACGTGCCAATTTCGGGTCGTGAAAAATTGGTATCAGAGTGCTAGGTTTTACCTTTCGGAATGTAGGATGACCTTGGTATGATGGAGTAGGCAGCTTAAGCAGAGTAACATAGCGTGTGTATGTTCCGCGGCATACTTATGACACGGTACTCCGCCTAAAGTGATATAAGTACTAATTGCTTGAAATTCCTTCCTTGATGATACATATCCTTGTGATTCGATTTCCCTGTTCCTATCGAATCCTATTTCCACTTATAGCTTTATGCCGCCGATCACTGTGGGGACTCGGAGAGGTGCAGCGAGTGCTGAGGTCAGAGTTGACTCGTGTGGGACGAGGACTGACCAGGATGGCACGGCCGTTGCACAGGATATGCGCCAGAGGATGAGGTCATTGGTGGAGACTAGTCGAGCGCAGCAACAGGAGGTTGCCACCCCTGTCACCCAGTTTTTCCTTGCAGTCAGCACACAGCATAGCGTTACGTATACAGCACCAGTGGATGCAGCCCTAGCTGACGAGGTGTGTCTTCCAGAGACTTTAGGAGTTCCGGATCAGAGGAGGGCTCGTGCAGGTGTACCGGCCCAAAGACAGAGGTTCAGTTGTTGAGACGGATTTCGTGACCGTCGCGGGAATAGCGGAGGCTTAGGACGAGGTGAGTCGTGTTAGCTAGATCGTCCGTTTGTTGTGTTAACTTCTGTCAGCGATTCTTTTGTTGCGCGACACGTATTTCGGTCGTGTGCTGTTCATATCAGATTTTTGCATTTTTCATACCGCCCAATTTTTATCACATTGCATATCGGTAGATACTCTTGAGCCGTGTTTGCTAGTCAATTGCAGGATACAGGTTCTCGGTTCTAAAACGGTGAAATTCATGGAAAACACGACAAAATCCGGGTTCCTGCCAACCACTGAGAAAACACGGTCTCCGCTCTTCATCCGTATGTTGCCAGATACCAGTTTAAGAGACAAAATGTCAAATCAATGTCGCTTTCATGCACAAAGCACTATGGCAACACCAAGACCAAGAAATCTACGCGGAGCTCAAGAAAATCCATGTCCAAAGTCCACCTTTCCCTCAACAGAAATTTTGGAAAAATCGTGAAGACAAATTGAGAAAATACATATACCAGAATTAAGTACAATGAAGACCAGGGAAGCACCAAAAAACAGAGCCTCCAACTCATCATTATGGCCGCGGAAACGCGGCCTAAGCATGCTTAGGCCGCGGTTCCGCGGCCGTACTGGCGCCACAGACAGAGACTTTTCAGGGGTAGTTTAGTATTTTTACAAGGGTTCTGATTGTTGCCCTAGGTTTTCCTTCTCCAGCCTATAAATACTCCAGAACTTTGAGAAGGAAAGGGTCCATTCTTGTATTTTCATTTTGCTAGGTTTAGTTGTGTTTCTTCTTCCTCTTCTCACCTCTTCTCCATTAAACTTGTAGTGAGCTTGTGAGTGAAGAGTGATGAATAAAGAAGAACCGTTTATTATCATGCTTGTCTCATTATCTTGTTAAATGTTGTAATTTTAATTTGTTAACTAGTTTTTGTTATTTCATGTGTTTCTTTCTTCTCTCTTTTTCTTTATCCTTAAAACGACCATGATGCTTACGCTCGATCCTCGCCAAGGTGAGGTCGCAAATAGCTAGTCGTTATCTTCTAATCTCTTTCTTTCTATCTTCCTCTTTTGTTTTGTTTTATTTTGCTGTATCATGATGTGTGAGTAGTTCATACTTGTTAGGGTAGGATAAGGGAAGTTTGAGAGATGGAAATCTCTCTCACTCTTTCCTTGCCCAACAGCTTAATTCGACTCCCGTTAATTGAACCACAATCCGCTCCTTACGGCACCCTATCCTACATGATAGCGGTGAGTCCGTAGTGAGACCGGTTGTGGTTGAATTAACCGGAGGTTATGGCTAAGAGCCAAGAACGGACGGACAAGCACCAAAAGGAAGGACTATGCGTTGGAAAGCCTAGCTTATACTCGCAAGTTCCTTCCTAGTCGTGCTAATCCCCGTTGTTGCCGATTACCGTAACACCGATATTAAGAGGGGCAACGAAAGATGTGGAGACTCCTAACTCAAACTAACCTAATCCTAACCCTAACAAGCTCTCTTTAAATATCAACTCAACACTTAGATAACCACAACAAAATCTGAGCTCTCGAACTTAACTCGTTAAAACACATTGAAAAAGACTCCCATCTCCCTGCGGACGACCCGTACTCAACTGGCTAGCTACAAGCGAAACCGTCTTGATTGCGGTATTTAACTAAAACTTGAACACGCAGATTCGCTAACAATCAAATGGCGCCGTTGCCGGGGAGACGGTAGTTTATTTCCTTGTGTAATTTCGGGTTAATTTGTGAATATAACCGAAAAACAAAACAAAAAAAAATACTTTGTAAAAAAATCATCTTGTTATTTTTGATTAGCTTTTGTGCAAGTGTGCAAGAAAACACAAGGTTCGAGTTCAGTGGCCAAGACGTTGAAAATACGGAGTTCAAGTACAGTGCCAAAGACGTGGGAAGATAGACCCACATTTCGCGGCTACACCGCGATGGACAAAACGAAGCATACGGTCTACTGTCAAGATCTGGAGCAGGTACAGTGAGCAAATAAAAATTCAGAAGATCTAGACAAGCAGAGGGGACCCACACCAGCACCCACACAAAAACTGAAGCCCCAACTCCCTGATCCTGCCGCGGAACCGCGGCAATAGAAGGCTACGGCCGTGGATCCGCGGCCACTTGATGCCCTTGGGCTGCCAACTTCTCTCTGTAAGTCTCTCTTCTTCTCCCCACTCCTCTGGACTCCACTGAATTGTGTTTTCTGCAGCCTTCTTTGCGCAAATTCTTCTCCCCCTTCCAATAAACTATTCTTGTGCAGGATTCTTTGCGCCGCAAAATAAAAAATTGTTTGCAGTTGATTTGTTACTGCTTTGCATTTCTTTAATACGGACTTAAGGGGCTTGAAACCAATCCAGATTGGGTGGGGATTTCATCACCCTTCCCAGGACCCCAAAAATCACTAAAGCATATGCATTGTCCATTGTAAATTAAAAAAATACTAGACTTCAGCCCTAAGGACTTCGCGCTCATTAGGAGAAGATAAACCGTGTTTAGAACCTCGCTTAACGGTATATTGTTTACGGGGTGTCTAGGAAAGTGTTAAAGGCGCAACCGCCGAAAGAGAAAGGGTTATTTAATTAAGGAACTTCGCGAAAGCGTTGGACAACCTCCCCTTATCTCTGCACTTACCTGGCCTCGTGATCAGTGTATTTTTAAGCCCGTTTCTCGACACTGTTTAACTTCGACAATCAAGTTCAGGAGCAGGTCTAGTAGACCTAGGTTACCCTAGATCTAGGTGTGATTGTGCATATCTTGTTTGTGATTGCTTAAGCCGTATTTCCGTACATATTTCTGTAAATCTCTTTCTAAAAAAAAAAGAAAAAAAAATCAAAAACTTTTACAAAAACTTGCCCTTTTGTCGCCAAATCCATTTTCACCCACCACCCCTCACCTACTCTGCTTTGACTATACTAAACTCGTTTAGTGTATATCCGCTTGGACTCGGGACACTAGCGCCCGTCTAGTCCGCGTTACGTTAGTCGCGACCGACTACGCGATCGACTCCGAAGTCGATACTCCGTCCACTCCTCTTTCACCCCTTCCTTTGCCGGCCAACTCCGACGTTGACCGGAATTCGGTTCATACATCTTCACCTTCACCTTCACCAACCTCTTCTTCCGCGATGTCGGGATTTAATCCGAACATCTCTTTGACTACCCCTGGATTGGCTCCACCTCCTACGGAGACCAATATCCCACCACCACCGCCTGTTGTAGCGCCGCAGCGAATCGCGCTCCAGGATCGTTTCTATCCCACCCGTTCTGCACTTCCCACCTGCCTTTCTCTTCCTCCGGCCAATGGGGACAACTTTGAAATTAATCCCCACTTCATCAACATGCTTCCACGTTTTCATGGGCTTGAATCTGAAGATGCCTATATCTTCATCAACAAATTTCAAAACGTCTGTGCCATGATGAAAACCACCCAGCTATCGGACGATGCTATACGTCTACAGGTCATTCCGTTCACTCTATGTGATCTTGCTGAAAAATGGCTGTATAGCACCGCCTCCCACTCAATCACCAGCTGGGACGAGTTTATTAAAGCGTTTCTGAAAAAATTCTATCCGAATCATAAAACCGCAAGGATTCGAAATGAAATCAACCAATTCTCCCAGCTTCCTTCTGAACCCTTCTGGAAGTGCTTTGACCGATACAAAGACCTTCTTGTTCAATGTCCTCACCACGGTATAGAGAAATGGCAACTTTGCCAAACCTTATACGAGGGACTGAACCCAGCAACGAAGCAGTTGTTGGAAACCATCTGTCAGGGCCACTTCCTATCGAAATCTGACGAGGAAGCGTGGCAATTCTTTGATGACCTTGCAGAGCAAACGCTACAGTGGGAGAGCACCAGACCGACGTCTTCTTCTTCTACCTCCACTTCTACCGGTCAGTCTAGGGTAGGAATCCACCAACTTGATGTCTCTATTGCGATGAAATCTGAAATGGCTGCAATAACAAGAAAGCTTGAAGCAATAGAGAGCAAATTTTCTGCTCCTGCTCCTGCCCCTGTCCTCCCCCTTCGTACCATCTGCACTTGTTGTTCCGATCCTTCTCACTTGACCGAAGAGTGTCCTTACAATCCACCCTCGCAAGGACAGGATCAGGTTAACGCTGCATTCCAGCAAAGACCGAGGAATGATCCATACTCTTCCACCTACAATCCCGGTTGGAGGAACCACCCCAATTTCGCCTGGAATCAGAATCAGAATCAATTCCAAGGCAACAATTTCCAAAGGGCCCCTCCACCGCAACAACAAGCGTAACAACAAACTCAACATCAATTTCAGCAGCCCTTCCAACCCCAACCCTTCCAAAATCAGACGAACAACTTTGCACCCAACAATTCTTTTCCACCAAACAACTTTGTTCCGTCAAACAACGATAAGGTTTCCTCGCTCGAGCGAAGTCTGGAGGCGTTTGTTAAACAATCGACTCAATCCACCGCAAACATCCAGTCTTCCATTCAATCTTTAGTGCAACACACTGCCGCACACGGGCAAAGCATCAAGACCATCGAGGCCCAGATTGCACAGCTAAACGCGGCCTTAAGCGAGCGAGAAAAGGGGAAGCTCCCGTCCCAACCACTCCCAAATCCCGGTCACCCACATAATGCACATGTTGCTCTTGAACAACAGAACCATAATGTGAGTGCCGTGACCACACTGAGATCGGGAAGGATGCTGCAAAACAACATTGGCAAACGGATCAACGATGACACCCCGGCCGCTGCTGCTTCTTCTTCTTCTTCTTCTTCTTCTTCCTCGTCTTCTGAGCCTATTCTCCGTTCTTCACAAGGCTCTCCTTCCTCTTCTTCTGCTCTGAACGGACCTACTTCTCACTCCATGAAGACACCTATTCTGGGATCCGTTCCAACTCCACAATCTCCTCCTCCAGCATTAGACTCAACCAATTTTCAAAATGTTCCATTTCCAAACCGGTTGAGGTCTAATAAACAAAATCCTCAAATGGAGAAGATTCTGGAGTTATTTAAGCAGGTTAACATTAACATTCCTCTTTTAGATGCTGTCCAACAAGTCCCGTCCTACGTGAAAATCTTAAAGGACTTGTGCACGAAAAAGAGGAAGTCTCATGTACCCAAGAAAGTTTTCTTGGCTAGTGCTGTGAGTGATGCCCTTACCCAATCTTTACCACAAAAACGGAAGGACCCTGGCTGTCCTACGATTTCAATTACTATTGGGGATAAGAACATCAACCACGCACTATTAGATCTTGGTGCCAGTGTTAACTTTCTTCCGTATTCAGTATACGAGCAATTAGGCGTCGGAGAGCTGAAACCCACGCACTGCACTCTCCAAATGGCCGACCGATCGATCACTCATCCTAGGGGTGAGCTAGAGGATGTGTTAATAAAAGTCGGGGACTTCATATTCCCAGTTGACTTCATTGTATTAGATACACAGCCTGTAGCTAACCCCCGGAATCAAATTCCGGTGATACTCGGTCGCCTATTTCTCGCAACCTCAAATGCTGTGATCAATTGTCGCAATGGTTCGATGAACCTCTCTTTTGGAAATATGACGATTGAACTCAACATTTTTAGGTTGGGAAATCAGCCCGCCGAACCTAATGCTCATATACTGGACGTCTGCTCGATCCAGGAGATCACCCCAGAAGAGTGTGAATTCGAGGAGTTTCTGTTTGATCACGATAATCTTGACGCCACTAGTGCGTTTCTCTTCGAACCTGCTGCTGTTTCTGCGCCCTACAACGACTACGAGTGTTTCACGTTCTCGAACGATCTTAGCTGCGCACAACCCGAGTTTGAATCCTTCGACTTTCCGGATGAGTTACCTGAACCATCCAACTCGGTTGCCTACACTCGTTTTGAACCTTTGCTGGAGTCCTTTGAGTTCGAGACCTTTGCACCAATCTTACCTTCCATCGTTTCACCTCCAACGCTCGAACTCAAGCCTTTGCCGTCTCACCTTAAGTATGCTTACTTAGGTGAGAACGAGACCCTCCCTGTCATCATTTCGGCTTCTCTAGCTCCCGAGCAAGAGAAAGCCCTTCTCGCGGTCTTGCACAGCAACAGGCAAGCTTTTGGCTGGTCCATGGCGGACATCAAGGGGATTAGTCCCCTAATTGTTGAGCATCACATTCATCTGATGGATGATGCCAAACCAGCCCGGGATCCACAAAGACGTCTCAATCCAGTCATGAAAGAGGCTGTGAAGAAGGAGATCGTAAAATGTCTAGATAGTGGTATCATTTACCCTATCTCTGATAGCCAGTGGGTTAGCCCCATTCATGTTGTCCCCAAGAAGTCGGGCATCACGGTCATACCAACGAGGCGAACGAGTTAATCCCTACTCGCACCCAAACTGGGTGGCGAGTTTGCATTGATTACAGAAAACTCAACGCCGCAACGCGGAAAGACCACTTTCCACTACCCTTCATTGACCAGATGCTTGAACGATTGGACGGACACGAGTACTACTGCTTTCTTGATGGCTACTCCGGCTATAATCAAATTCCCATCGCCGAAAAAGACCAGGACAAGACCACATTCACTTGTCCTTTCGGCACGTTTGCATATCGTTGCATGCCCTTTGGGTTATGCAATGCGCCCGCTACCTTCCAGCGGTGTATGATGGGTATCTTCTCGGACATGGTGGAAAAATTTCTGGAGATTTTCATGGATGACTTCTCCATCTTCGGCGACTCCTTCAACGAGTGTTTGCTGCATCTTGACGCTGTCCTTACCCGATGTAAGGACAAGAATCTCACTTTGAACTGGGAGAAATGCCACTTCATGGTGCGCGAAGGTATTGTTTTAGGACATATCATCTCGCAAAATGGCATAGAGGCTGACAAAGCAAAGATTGAGGTCATTTCCAATATGCCTCCTCCCCGATGCGTCAGAGATATCCGAGCTTTCCTTGGCCATGCCGGTTTCTATAGACGGTTCATCAAGGACTTTAGCAAGATTGCTAGGCCCTTGACTCTTTTGCTGGCCAAGGACACGCCATTCGACTTCAACTCGAGCTGTGTGACTGCATTCGAGTCACTAAAACGCTCACTCACTTCTGCTCCCGTTCTTTCTTCACCTGACTGGACGCACCCATTTGAGATTATGTGCGATGCATCCGACTTTGCCATTGGTGCTGTCCTTGGACAACACATCAACAAGATGCCGCACGTAATCTATTACGCAAGCCGAACCCTGAACGACGCCCAACTCAATTATACAACAACTGAGAAGGAATTCTTGGCTGTTGTATTTGCTTTAGAAAAGTTCAGGCCCTGCCTCATCGGCTCTCCAGTCATTGTCTACACAGACCATTCTGCTCTGCACCATCATTTTGCGAAGAAAGATGCAAAATCTCGGTTAATACGTTGGATCCTCTTGCTTCAAGAGTTTGACCTTGTCATTAAGGACAAACGAGGATGTGAAAACGTAGTTGCCGACCATCTCTCACGACTTCCTTCTTCGCCTTCGCTTCCAATTCCAATCAACGACGTTTTCCCGGATGAACAGCTCTTGACAGTATCGTGCGAACCCTGGTTCGCAGATATTATGAACTATTTGGCCACAGGATTACTACCGACTGAATGGTCGAGTCAGGACAGACTTCGCTTCTTATCCCAAGTAAAACACTTTTACTGGGATGAACCCTACTTGTTCAAGTACTGTCCCGACCAGATTATTCGTCGGTGTGTCCTTGACGAGGAATTCAAGAGTGTGCTGTCATTTTGCCACGATCAAGCGTGTGGCGGGCATTTTGGGCCCAGAAAGACAGCTGAGAAGATCTTGCAATGTGGTTTCTACTGGCCACAACTCTTCAAAGACGCTCATGACTATTGCAAGACTTGCTCCCGGTGCCAACACATGGGCCGGATATCCCGGAGGAACGAGATGCCGCTCCAACCGATCTTGGTTGTGGAGATTTTCGATGTTTGGGGGATAGATTTCATGGGGCCGTTTCCCAGCTCTTTCGGGAACTTGTACATCCTTCTAGCTGTTGATTACGTCTCTAAATGGGTCGAGGCTGTGCCCAGCCGGACTAACGACAACAAGGTTGTCGTTAGGTTCCTTAAAGAAAACATTTTCTCCCGGTTTGGGCACCCCCGAGCGATCATTAGCGACAATGGAAGTCATTTCTGCAATAAAACTTTCGAAGCCTTGATGCGGAAATACTCCATTAATCATAAGCTCTCTACGCCCTAACACACCCAAACCTGCGGGCAGGCCGAAGTTTCAAATCGGCAAATCAAGCAGATACTGGAGAAGACGGTTTCCAAGAACCATAAGGATTGGTCGCTGAAACTCACTGATGCCCTTTGGGCATTTCGAACCGCTTATAAGACCAACCTTGGCATGTCTCCCTATCGGCTTGTGTACGGAAAAGCCTGCCACCTACCTGTCGAAATAGAGCATCGCGCATTTTGGGCGATTAAGGAGCTGAATCTATCTCTCGAGGATGCGGGCAGCCATCGGAAGCTGCAGTTGAACGAACTGAGCGAGCTTAGGGATGAGGCTTACGATAACGCGGTTGTCGTTAAGAACCGAACGAAGGTGTTTCACGATAAACACCTTTTGCGCAAAAAATTCGTACCTGGTCAGCAGGTACTGCTTTACGACACCCGACTTCACTTCCATCCAGGAAAGCTCAGATCTCGCTGGAAAGGGCCGTATTTTGTGCGGAATGTGTATCCGCAAGGCGCTGTGGATTTGGAAAATCCAAAGGACGGTTCACTTTTCAAAGTGAACGGACACCGATGCAAACCGTACCTTAGCGCCGAACCAACAGAGGAGCTCCTGTTCTTACAGGAGCCGGATTACCCTGAATGATCTTCCTCTGCCTACCTCCAAACTTCGGTTATCCAGCCAAGAACAGTGGACACTGTTCCCAATAAGTTTGGGGGTATGTATAAACCATTTTGTATATTCTTTTTTTCTTTATAAACAAAACCAAATAAAAATTTGTGTATCACTAACCAACATTTTTGACCCTTCAAATGATCTCTTCATGTAATGACAGCGAGGACACTGTCCAGTTTAAGTTTGGGGGTATGCTCGGTATGCATTTCTTACCTTCGCATTCATGTGTATATTTTGCATCTGCATATTAAAATCCATAAAATCCATAAAAATCTGAAAATTTTCTAAAAAATATAAAAACTTTTTTGTCAAGTTAGCTTGTGGAAGAACTCTGATTCAACATTTCGACGGTTTTGTTTGAAAAAATAAGAATAACTAAATCTTATGTTTAGATTTTGAAAACCTGAAAGATAACTCTCCTTTGAAGTTAACTATAGCTGATATACGTCTTTACATCACACTACACGTGTCGTGAGTTTTTGGAAATTAGATGACAAGTCCTTTTATGTCTAAAAACTTTTAAACAGGTAAATGATTTTCTGAGGATCAAATAGGTTTGTTCTGAAATAAGTAATGTCAAGAATAGTTTATGAAGTAAAGCGAATATGAAGGATTGTTATTGATGCCTTAATTGGAACTAAGTCTGAAAAATAACCCATCTGGAACTTGATTGGAATGATTACACACCAAAACCCACTAAACACGTCTTTTATCCAAAAAATAACTGAACTGCCGGTTATATCTCCGTTCGTATTAAATCATCTGATTTTCACGCCAAACTGTCTTTTGTTTTTGGACCTAGGTAACTTGAGTAATTAAGTCCGCCGGGGTGTTTCCACACCTAATGCCCTAAAACCAACTGGTTTGGGTGCATTGGCCCAAAGCTCGCTAAGAAGCCTAGACAGTCCAGTTTAAAACAAAGTCAAGCAAGTGTTCTCTCCGAGTTAAAATTCCTAACGGTTCTTTGTGTGAGAATAATCTTGATAAAAGAAAGGCTTTTATAAAAAATTTAGCGGAGATATGAAGGTTTTATTCTATGATAAAGACTATTGCACGTTCACAGAGGTGTGTATGAAATGAAAACAAGAAAAAGGTGGAGTGAAAAAAACGACTTAGTTTCCTGTTATGGAAGATAGAAATTCTGAAGTTGAAACCTTACTGGAAAACGAAACTTGAAAAATGCTTAACTCTTTATAAAACTTATGTGATCCTTTTAAAATTGTTATCTGGGTTTTATTGTACGACATGATGACTTTAATCGATCCTTCTGGAACTTAACGACACTAATTGCACTGCACGTAAAGACATATAAAATCTGTAGTTAAATAAGAAGCGAGGTGTGAAAAATAAAGGTTCGATAGTCTAGACTTATAGAATTGTTATTTTCTGAAACAAAACTTTAGGGTTTGAATCTTAGTTATTTTACAAAACCAACTTGACCGGATTTTGTGGGTAGTATCCGCTGAAAACCCTCAGGAGACAACACTCCTCCAACTAGGGACACCTAGAGGTTTAACGGCTTGTTGCACATGCTCAGTGCAATCGCGTTCCCTGCGAAAGTGAGGTTAGGAAATTTTTTGTGAATAAATTTGCTTTGCTCGGGACGAGCAAATGATATGTTTGGGGGTATTTGTTTATATCAGATTTTTGCATTTTTCATACCGCCCAATTTTTATCATATTGCATATCGGTAGATACTCTTGAGCCGTGTTTGCTAGTCAATTGCAGGATACAGGTTCTCGGTTCTAAAACGGTGAAATTCATGGAAAACACGACAAAATCCGGGTTCCTGCCAACCACTGAGAAAACACGGTCTCCGCTCTTCATCCGTATGTTACCAGATACCAGTTTAAGAGACAAAATGTCAAATCAATGTCGCTTTCATGCACAAAGCACTATGGCAACACCAAGACCAAGAAATCTACGCGGAGCTCAAGAAAATCCATGTCCAAAGTCCACCTTTCCCTCAATAGAAATTCTGGAAAAATCGTGAAGACAAATTGAGAAAATACATATACCAGAATTAAGTACAATGAAGACCAGGGAAGCACCAAAAAACAGAGCCTCCAACTCATCATTATGGCCGCGGAAACGCGGCCTAAGCATGCTTAGGCCGCGGTTCCGCGGCCGTACTGGCGCCACAGACAGAGACTTTTCAGGGGTAGTTTAGTATTTTTACAAGGGTTCTGATTGTTGCCCTAGGTTTTCCTTCTCCAGCCTATAAATACTCCAGAACTTTGAGAAGGAAAGGGTCCATTCTTGTATTTTCATTTTGCTAGGTTTAGTTGTGTTTCTTCTTCCTCTTCTCACCTCTTCTCCATTAAACTTGTAGTGAGCTTGTGAGTGAAGAGTGATGAATAAAGAAGAACCGTTTATTATCATGCTTGTCTCATTATCTTGTTAAGTGTTGTAATTTTAATTTGTTAACTAGTTGTTGTTATTTCTTGTGTTTCTTTCTTCTCTCTTTTTCTTTATCCTTAAAACGACCATGATGCTTACGCTCGATTCTCGCCAAGGTGAGGTCGCAAATAGCTAGTCGTTATCTTCTAATCTCTTTCTTTCTATCTTCCTCTTTTGTTTTGTTTTATTTTGCCGTATCATGATGTGTGAGTAGTTCATACTTGTTAGGGTAGGATAAGGGAAGTTTGAGAGAAGGAAATCTCTCTCACTCTTTCCTTGCCCAACAGCTTAATTCGACTCCCGTTAATTGAACCACAATCCGCTCCATACGGCACCCTATCCTACATGATAGCGGTGAGTCCGTAGTGAGACCGGTTCTGGTTGAATTAACCGGAAGTTATGGCTAAGAGCCAAGAACGGACGGACAAGCACCAAAAGGAAGGACTATGCGTTGGAAAGCCTAGCTTATACTCGCAAGTTCCTTCCTAGTCGTGCTAATCCCCGTTGTTGCCGATTACCGTAACACCGATATTAAGAGGGGCAACGAAAGATGTGGAGACTCCTAACTCAAACTAACCTAATCCTAACCCTAACAAGCTCTCTTTAAATATCAACTCAACACTTAGATAACCACAACAAAATCTGAGCTCTCGGACTTAACTCGTTAAAACACATTGAAAAAGACTCCCATCTCCCTGCGGACGACCCGTACTCAACCGGCTAGCTACAAGCGAAACCGTCTTGATTGCGGTATTTAACTAAAACTTGAACACGCAGATTCGCTAACAATCATGTGCCAATCGGATGGGAGATAGAGATTCGTCCGTCGTTTTGACCCTTCTAGAGATGTTGGATTTGACGTTCTCCTGGGCACGGACTGGTTAGCTACGTGCTAGGCGTCTGTGGACCGCCGTGAGAAAGCAGTCAGGTTTTGTTTTCCCGGCGAGTCTGTTCTCGTTGTGCAGGGGGACAGTGGTGCCGCCTCTTACAGCTTGAATTCAACCTTTTTCGCTAGTCGGCTTTTGAGGAGAGGATGTCGAGGATGTTAGTGTATATGCCCTAGGGGCCATTATTGTATCATACTAGATTGTATATTACTTAATGGAAGCTTGTGATATTCACAGTTGTATATACAGTCTTGCTAAAAATGGTAGTATGCTACTTGGTTTGTGTCTAATTTAATATGTGCATATGTTTCTTGTAACGTATCACTTATACATATTAGTAGAGCCCATAGGTACTTTGCTTAACTACCAGCGTTGTGATGGCAGTCACACTAGTGGGGGCTGGGTAGTCTATAAGCAATATCCTATACAGGTCCCTAGTCGTAGGATTTTCGAGACAGGGCATCGATACTCCAGAGTAGACTAGTGTGTACGCTTCTCATCCCAGTTGGGGATGGTCTGTCCCACAGCCATCAGTACGTCGTACTGGAGATAGTATACAGGTGCTCGTAAGGTTACGGGTACACCGGACAGGACTCGCATGGGAACTGTTGGTTGGTATTATACCCGTCGTCAGTTAACAGTTCCCAGGTGATATGAGTACAGCATAGTCCGCAGACTTGACACTGCTACTTCGCCTCGAGTGTGTCCCACTGTTCTTAGATTGCTACCCTACCACGGATCAAAGGAGTCGTGCTAACAGATAGCAGTTCGGTGCAGTCCCAAGCATTTGGAGGCAGTAGTGGTTAGACATGATTCGTCTCTTCCGGTATTAGGAGATGATATCGCACTGTGCCAGAGAGCCATTACGTAAAGTCCCTGGCCAGGGCAAGCGAGATTTACTGGTTGGTTCTAGTAGTTTCTCAGGGTGTAATGGGCTTCGCTCCGACACGACTTATACCGCTATTAGGGGACTGAAGCTTGCCACCCCCTAGGCTCGATATGCGATAGTCTTAGACGAACAGACCGGACTGTACGGAGATTGTCACATGAGGCTCAGTGGGAGTTCTGATGAGTTTTCTCATCGGCCTTCTTTTCGACATCTACCTGGGGACCGTTACGTACAGCTAGTGCCGCTTGCGGTCTGTGGTTAAACCCACTGCCAGCGTAGTGTCGAGTCTTTAAAGTCCCACACAGAGAGTTTCCCTGCTCCAGGATAAACGATATAGAGGTCGTATGGTTTTACGATAAGGGGTCGGACGCGTACGTGTGTTTACGCACGTACGACTTTTCGGACAGTTTTTACTAGCCGGCTTTGGTTTAAGCCAGATTCTAGTATCTGGTTATTGGATTTATACAGTCTAAAGTTTTTCCGTGTTTTCACGGATTGGAGGGGCGTTCTCGTAATTTGTCGGGAAGCTTCTAGAAGCATAGTGACTTGGGGGGTAAGGTGGCATTGCATTAAATGAGATTAGTGACTCATTTGTGTGATTCATCTATGTCATTAATGCATCAAAAATGCTTAATGACTCATGGAGATGAATCACTCAAATGCATTTATGAAGCATGGTTGATTAATCATTTATTTATTTATTTGATAAATAATTATGCTTCATAAATACTGTGATAGATCATTATCTCATTTCATTCTCATCTTCACCTTCTCTCTCCTAAAGCTCACTTTCTCTTCAAACCCTAACCCTAACCTTTCATGAGTTGAGGTCAAGAGTTAGCTAGACTAATACATCTATAATCTCACTCTATATCTCCTAGGTAGCTTAGATTATCACTTTGAGCAACCTAGTTATCTCAAGTTAGAGATCAAGCTTGGCGTAGGAGCTTTTGGGTGGATCGTCTTTGACTCGAGGAGGCTGTTAAGGTTCCAATGTTCTAAGGAGCCTATGAGGAGTGGAGGACAGCGATGAAGACCCGAAGGACATGTAACGTGAGGTATAACTTCGAATCCGAGTAGTTAAACCTCTAGTAGATAGTTAGCAATGGTTTAGATACGATTCATGCGCTCAAGTCCGTGTTACGAAGCTTTGATAATCGTTTTTCATATATTCCGACTCCCCGCAAGTTCGTGCGGTGCGTGACATGGACTTACAGTGGTATCAGAGCCAACTAAACCATTACTAGCTTGTTAGCAACGAATTAGAAGTTCGATCAACGGAAAACACGAAAACAAAACCCTGGAAATTCCAAGTTTTTGTTAATTTTAAAAGTGTCCAAAAAAATATTTGACATACCATAAAATTCACAGCAGGGAATTATAAGAATACTGGAAAAATACGAGGACACAACTCGACTAGACGGCCGCGGAACCGCGGCCAAATGGTGTTTTTGGCCGCGGATCTGCCGCCGAGTCAACCCCGAGTTGACTCGGATTTGCGCAGTAATTCTTATTTTAAAGTGTTTTGTTTTCCTGTATATTCTTTTTCTGCCCAGGTTACTTCAGTGCAGGTTTGCTTTTGGGGTAGACACGGAATATGGTAATTGATCGATATTCTAAGATATTTGCTAATTAAGTTTTTATCTGTAATGTTTAATGTGTTCGTAAACCTCCCCAAACTGCTAGTATGTCGATTGGCAGGGGGTTGCACATTTCTGAAATGTCTACTGTTTGTGTATATGAACTGTATTGGACTGTTGTGATGATTAGCCGGGGTTTAAGATATGTTTAATATTCATTCATTCAATGTAAATGTAATTTGATGTAATATTCTTTTGCGGGGCACATCCAGGTTGCGGTTGTAGCCACCGTTGTATTATTTCTTTTTACTGTTATTGCTCCTAGGATAGACCCAAGGTGGGGTGCACAAACTACCGGGTACGTTGAAGTGTTTAGTGGCCTACTCACGTTGTTGAGGGAGACCGCTTCACTTCGGGTACTTGGCGGGTAGTTTGCCGTACCCGTAGGGGTCTAGGGTGGGGTAATGGCTATTCATCACAACTGTGTAATCTTTCTTTTATTGCAGGCTCAAAACAAATGCGTATTGCTAGTAAATCCAATAAAGATTATCTGTGATCTGGAATGCTTATTATTGCGTCTGACGAATGTACAATATCTATATATGATAGCTATAAGACGTCACTTATGTTTTACACCCGCACTAGCCCAGCCCCCGCTCTGTCGTTAGTTAACCTAACGGGTGATGACGGGACCTAGTGGCGAATGCGGATGGCATAAGAGGACGTGGTATTTTCGTAGTTTTCTGCAATGATAGGATAAATGATGGGACACATTATTATAATGCAAAGAAAATAAACCAAAATTAAATCGTTGGAACAAATTTAAAATAAACCACTCGGTTATTTTAAAAGAGCAGAATTTTTTATTGCGGAGCTTTAACCACTCCTTTTAAAAAGCTATCAGGTTCCTTCGATTATATCAAGTTCACTACGTTCACGGTTTTGCCAAAACCAATCGCAGCCCTCCATCATTTCTTGTAGATGGTCCGTAGTATTCAATCTATGTATTTTGACCTAACGCCAAGGCACAGTGTTTGGTAGCTGCTGGGTATTCATTTGTTGCATAGATAGATGTGTTAGTTTGGGACAGTCGTATTATCATTTTGTCCTAACGTCAAGTATATGTACGGATGAGTTCAAATTAACAAGGATAATGATGGGTATAACTTGACATGTGACTTATGACATTTTGACCTAACGCCAAGGTCATAAGAGAATGGGGCAAAAATCCCTATCGGAAATTTCTAAAGAAACTGAAATTTGCAAAGAGATGCATACCATTTTGGAGTTTGATGAATGTTGGTAGGATTCCTTCAACATTATCATACGATGATATTTTGGATCCCGATCCTACTGTGAGTATATACTACTTATCAAGAGATTCGTCACTTAACGATCAATGCTATAAACCAAGTAGGTGCCTAGAAAGGTGTCAGCAGGGTTACGCCCCCAGAGAAAAGAGGTTATTTAATTAAGGATCTTCGCGAAAACGTTGTAAAACCTCCCTCGAAGTATCGACACTGGCCTGGCTGAACGGTTAAGCAAGTATTATACGGTGAGAATAGTCCTGGCTAATTCTTCTTTTATGGTTTGAGGAAGGATTCGAGAAACAGTGGGAGCCATCCTGTTTAGATAAATAACCACTCTAAACTTGCAAGAGCATCATACTAATAGTGTTTTCTTCTCTCTCTCTCTTAATTGCAGCGACCTTGTGACCACACATAGGTTACATCTATATAAAAAATTGACTGAATCTAACTTATATGACTGGCAAAGGTCTGTCCAGATGTCCATTTCCCGTGACAAACTAGACCACCCTATTACTAGTCAAGATCCCGCCGTCCCAGGTCCAGTTTCCACCGTCACGGATATGGATATCCGAAAAACAAGGGAAAAGGATAAAGCGAAAGCCAAGTGCCTCGTGTTAGCTTCAGTTGATGGTGTATACCAGAAGCAGCACGAGAAGATGGACTCAGATTCCATCTTTTTCCGTAACAAAGATTTATATGGAGAGCAATCTCATATCGCAAGATATGAAACCTCAAACGAATTAATTCAAGCGAGGTTGGTTTTCGGATCATCTGTAAGGGACAACGTCCTTACAATGACCAGCTATATCGATGAGCTCCAGAACCTGGAGACCACATTTGGAAACAGGTCAGATACTGACTTAATTCTACAGTTTCTACCTTCTACCCTAAAGGAAACCAGGGAAGCAGAAGGAAAGAGAAGGGCAAAAGTTTCGGGACTTAATATAGTAAAAGAGGGTAGTTCCTATTTTTATGTGATTGGACATTGGCAGAAAGATTGCAGGGCTTTAGAAGCCAGTAACCAGGATACGAAGCATGTTGTGGCTTCAGCCTCAAGTGTGTTTGTTATCGAGAACTGTTTGTCAATTAACTCTACTTCCTGGGTATTAGATACCGGAGCAGGATCGCATATCTGTAATTCATTACATGCTTTGAGAAACCGTAAAGTTATAAAGGTAGGTGATTGGTCTCTCAAAGTTGCAAACAGAATGACAGTGAACGCTGAATCAGTGGGAGAATATCGCCTAGGTTTGACAAGTGTGCATATATTGATTTTACGTAACTGTTTATATATACCTAGTATGACTTGTAATATCATATCAGTGTCCTCACTTTCGAGAGAGAGATATGATTTTACATTCGTAAGCGATGTAGTTAACAACCACCTAAATCAAGTTCTGATTGGGTCAGGTACATTAGATAACGGTATATACGTATTAAGTCAAGCTCAGGTTTTCAATGTCCAGAATACACTTAAAAGAAAGTCTTCGAAAATAAATCAGGCTTTCTTATGGCATTGTAGACTAGGTCACATCAATGAGAGAAGGTTGACTAAGCTACATGGAGAAGGATATTTGAATCCGTTCGAATATCAATCTTATGCTACTTGTGAATCTTGTCTCATTGGAAAGATTAAAAAAACTCCGTTTATTAGACACGGAGTAAGAGCAAGCGAGCTCTTGGGGCTCGTACACAGTGATGTGTGCGGTCCAATGTCTACACATGCGTGGGGTGGTTATTCCTACTTCATTACTTTTACGGATGATTTCTCTAGGTATGGATAAATCTTCTTAATGAAGCATAAATCCGAGGCTTTTGAGAAATTCCAAAAATACAAGAATGAAGTGGTAAAACAAACCGGCAAAAGTATCAAGACACTTAGATCTGATCGATGTGTTGAATACTTAAGCGCCGAGTTCCTGGGTTACGTAAAAGTGAATGGAATTCTCTCTCAGCTTACTCCTCCATACACACCACAACACAACGGTGTATCAGAAAGGAAGAATCGAACCCTATTGGATATGGTTCGTTCGATGATGAGTAAAGCTGAGTTACCGCGATCATTCTGGGGATATGCACTAGAATCAGCTGCATATCTTTTGAACATAGTTCCTACCAAGACTGTTCCTACCACACCATATCAAATGTGGAGTGGGAAGAAACCCTATCTTCAGTATCTGAAGATTTGGGGATGTCCAGCTTTTGTTAAAAAGCAGCATACGGACAAGCTCGAAGTACGATCAATACAGTGTAAGTTTGTGGGATATCCAAAGAAATCCAGGGGGTATCTATTCTATTACGCAGAGGAACAAAAGGTTTTTGTTTCTCGTAATGCCCATTTTCTAGAACATCGGTTTTTAGAAAAAGAAATAAATGGGAGTGAAATAGAACTGGAAGAAATTCCAGAAACACAAGCTATTACTGAAAGTATGGTAGAACCAGAGGTTTCAGAAGAAACGGACATCCCAGCGCCACTCCGCAGAAGTAGTAGGCAGTCTCATCCGCCTGAGAGATACTACGGTGTTCTCATAGATGGGGATAGAGAGGATTGCGTCATTGATGATGATGACCCTACTAGTTTCCAGCAAGCCATTCAGAGCGGCGACTCGGTAAAATGGCTGGATGCAATGCGGACCGAAATGGAGTCCATGTACACTAACAAAGTATGGACTTTGGACATTGCTCAAGATGGGGTAAAACCTGTAGGATGCAAAAGGATCTTCAGAATGAAGATTGTTGTAGATGGACAGGTTGAAACCTACAAAGCTAGACTTGTTGCAAAAGGTTTCCGTCAAAGACCTGGTTTGGACTATGACGAAACCTTTTCTCCAGTAGCTATGCTGAAATCCATTCGGGTCCTTCTTGCTATTGCTGCCTTCCACGATTATGAGATCTGGCAGATGGACGTAAAGACAGCCTTTCTAAATGGAAATTTAGAAGAGAGCGTCTATATGGATCAGCCAGAGGGATTCATTCAGAGTGGGAGCAGAGGTAAAGTATGCAAGCTGCTTAAGTCCATTTATGGACTAAAGCAGGCATCGCGGAGTTGGAACATCTATTTTGATGATACTGTCAAGAAATTTGACTTTATCAAAAATCCAGATGAACCATGCATATACAGTAAGATTGTAGGGAGAGCTGTAGTATTCCTCGTATTATACGTGGATGACATTCTCCTAATAGGAAATGATATTCCTATGTTACAGTCAGTCAAAAGTTTTTTGTCACAGAAATTCTCCATGAAAGACCTCGGTGATACTACCTACATTCTGGGGATCCAGATCTATCTTGATAGATCAAAAAGGATGTTGGTACTTTCACAGTCCAGGTATATAGACACCATATTGAAAAGATTCAGTATGGAAGATTCTAAGCGCGGTGACCTACCGGCTTGTCACGGAATCACCCTCTCCAAAGATATGTCTCCCAAGACTGATTTGGAAAGGGATCGCATGTCGATTATACCCTACGCTTCAGCGGTAGGTTCTATAATGTATGTGATGTTATGCCAGACCAGATGTAGCATAGGCATTGAGCGTAGTAAGCCGGTATCAAGCAAACCCAGGGGAGAATCAATGGATAGCAGTAAAGAACATTCTCAAGTACCTGAGGAGGACTAAAGAGATGTTCTTGATGTATGGCATAAAAGACCTCCAGATGGAGGCCTTTGCCGACTCCGGCTTCTAGAGTGACAAAGATGACTCCAAGTCCATGTCGGGTTATGTCTTTACCCTCAATGGAGGGGCGGTCTGTTGGAAGAGTTCCAAACAGGAGACCTCTGCTGACTCAACAATGGAAGCAGAGTACACAGCTGCTTGCGATGCCGCAAAAGAAGCTGTCTGGATGAAGAAGTTCCTCATAGAACATCAGTTGGTTCCTTCCAGTATTGGTCCAATACCTCTGTATTGTGACAACAACGGCGCTATAGCTTTAGCGAAGGAACCCAGGTCCCATCAGAAGTCCAGACACATCTTAAGGCGGTATCACCTGATCAGGGAGATCGTAGATCGCCGGGAGATCGAGGTGAAAAGAGTAGAGACAGAGAATAACATTGCTGATCCATTCATAAAGGCCATTCCTCAGACACAGTTCGAGAGGCTATTCGAGATGATAGGTCTACGATATGCCAGCTCATGGCCCTAGTGCAAGTTGGAGATTGTTAGTTTATATGCCATAGGGGCCATTATTGTATCATACTGGATTGTATATTACTTAATGGAAGCTTGGGATATTCACAGTTGTATATACAGTCCTGCTAAAAATGGTAGTATGCTACTTGGTTTGTGCCTAATTTAATATGTGCATATGTTTCTTGTAACATATCACTTATACATATTAGTAGAGCCTATAGGTTCTTTGCTTAACTACCAGCGTTGTGATGGCAGTCACACTAGTGGGGGCTGGGTAGTCTATAAGCAACATCCTATACAGTTCCCTAGTCGTAGGATTATCGAGACAGGGCATCGATACTCCAGAGTAAACTAGTGTGTATGCTTCTCATCCCAGTTGGGGATGGTCTGTCCCACATGTAGGGTTCCTAGGCACACCCATGAGGTTCCACAAGGCATCAACCATGCCAAAATCAAATTTTTCTTGTGCCGAGAAACCCTAATGCTAGATCGTTAACTAGAAATTAGGCGCAAGACATACAAGTAAACAACTTTACTATAAAGTGAAAGGAAATACAACCTTTGTAGATCCGGTCCTCCACTTCCTTAGCTCCATGATGATGTCCCTCCGCTGCGATCATCGGATCCCGGACTCTAGCGATGGTTTCGTCGAAGAAATGATCGTGCTAGGTCGTCGACTTCGATACCGAAGATGATCTACGTCGAGGCAACTCAAGATCAAGCTCCAACTTCACCAAGTCATGAAACTTGTGAAGAAAACACCCTATACTAGATGGCAAGTGGTAGATGATGAAGAAATAGGAAGTGGGTTCACTTTGGATTTGGATTTCTCACTTGGAATCATCACTTAGACATTTTCAAGAAAAGCTTTTCTTTCTTCTTGAAGAAGAAGAAGAAAGAATAAGAATGAATTCTCTTTTAAAAAGAAAATGAAGTGATATCTATCATAATGCAACCATGGGTGAGATTAACTCATGTAGAGAATAAACTAGGGTTTAGGTAATGGTTAGGTTTTAGAATAAAAACAAAATGGTTTTAAGCTTTTTCAAAGATGCTTGAAGCTTCTAGCAAATAAATAAGAAAGCAACCATTTTGTTTTTCATAAAATAAATAAATAAATAAAGTAATGGAAACCCTAACCATTAACTAAACATGGTTTGAAGCAAACACACACCCAAGTTTGCATGTATCATCAAACATGATACAAACTAGTGCACAAAACTATATCATATATACAATGTGCACACCAAGTGAGAAAATCCATCTTAAGTGAACAAATACTAGTTAATGTAAAATAATATATCAACATCCATCTTAAGTGAACAAATACTAGTTAATGTAAAATAATATATCAAATATATAATTATATATTAAATCATTAAATCAACACTTGATTTAATGATTCGGTCATATCGCATATAACCGACTAATATCAAGTGTATCAATGTATCGAATCAACACTTGATTCGGTAACCCGGCTATATAATATATAACCGTCCAATGATACAAATCGCGAGAATAGAATACAGTATCACATACTAGTATTATTCTCGGTCCCGCACATATCTCATATGCGCTCCTATTTCGTTTCGCTTGAGCCAGGAAACCTCTGTGTAGGACTTTAAAGACTCGTCAATACGCCGGCAGCAGGTGATGATCATATCAAACACCCACAAGCCGCAAGCGGTCTGCTAAACGTAACGGCCACCCGGGTATTGAGCGATCAGAAGATCAACGAGCAAGCCCGCTCACACTCCTGTGAATCCAACCAGTAACACTTAACGTACAGTCCGGTCTGTTCGTCTGATATGTCGCATATCTCGCCTAGGGGTGGTAAACGTCAGACCCCAGCAGCTCGATAAGTCGTGTCAATATGAGGTCTATAACAGTTCGAGAAACTACTGGTAACACTTACCAGTAAATCTCAGCAACCCTGGCCAGGGATTTCTGGTTATAGCCAATCGAACACAGCGCAACATCAACTCCCTATACCGGGAGAGACGAATCCCCTCCTATCGCTCATTGCCTCCTTGTGATTCGGGACTGTACCCAAAAATCACCGTTTTGCACGCCCTCTTGGACGTGGTAAGGTGGAAATCAAAGCACAGTGGGAATCACACAAGACTCTATGACGATCTCGGGTCAACAGACTACTCTGTACCAGTGTCACAAGAGAACTGCCATCTGACGTGAGGTATAATACCATCTGGGAGTTCTCGGCGAGTCCGTCCAGTGAACCCAGTCTCCACTGAGCACCCGTATATCATCTCTAATGTCAAACACCAATGGATATGGGATCATCCATCGCCCATCTGTATGCGTCGAGAAGGTATACGCTAGTCTACTCTGGTATATTGATGCCCCGTCTCGATACACCCACGACTAGGGACCTTGAAGGATGTACTTATGGACTACCATGTCCCCACTAGTATGATCCGCATCATAGTCCAGGTAGTCAAGTACACATCCTAAGGGCTTTACCAACATGTAGCAGAGACACAATCAGTGTACAGGTTAATGTAAAGAGCAACCAGATAGCATACTATCATGTCGAGCAAGAAAGTCTTCCCTATATATGTCCAAGCATCCGCTACAATATACATCCTATGTATAGTAATGGCCTCTATGGCATACATATAACTAACAATCTCTTACTTGCACTAGGTCCATCTGATAGCAGTGGTTGTAGTATCTCATACTCAACCATCCCATAAAAGTCTCTCTCTGGGAAAAGGCCGTTGTGATTGGATCCGCCGTGTTGTCCTCTGAGTCTACTCTCCTAACCTCGATCTCCTTGGAGATCAACCATCTCCATGATCAGGTGATACTGCCTTAGAATATGTCTGGATCACTGATGGAACGGACGTTCCTTGGCATAAGCCACAACTCCATTGTCACACAATCGGAGGAACTAAGTTCATCTCATGAACAAATATACATCCAGACTGCCTCTTTGGTAGCATCTTAAGTAGCGATTTATCCAGCCTTTATCGTCTAGTATGCCACGGTATCTAGCTTGGAACTCTTCCAACATACCGTCCCTTTACTGAGGGTTAAGACAATGCCTGTGACTGACATTCAGTCGTCCTTATCACCCTGGAACCTTTCCAGTGATTCTCCCAAGGATCGATTGATATCATCTCACTACAACTAGTGAGAATCCGAACATCCAATTACTTCTATCTCATAGATCAAAACTCAGGATTTAGGAGGTATCGCTTTGATCCTATATGGAGAATCTTTGTGATAAGCGGAGATTGACTGAGTGTAGCATAGGAAACTCCTTCCCTATCAAGAGTATGTCATCCATGTACTCTATGAGGATTACCACCATACTCCCTACTACCTTTTTGTACATACAAGGTTCATCTACCATTTTGATGATGTCAAACTCTTTGACTAACACATCAAAACAGACGTTCCAACTCCGCGATACCTGCTTTATCACATAAAGCATCTTGCTAACGTTTCCGCTGCTCCCACTGTCTACGAAGCCCTCTGGCTGTGTACTTATTGACGCTCTCTTCTAAATTATTATTTAGAAAAGCCGTCATGACACCCAACCACCAGATATCATAGTCATGGTATGTAGCCGTGGCAAGTAGGATCTGGATGGACTTAAGTATAGCCACTGAAAAAGGTTTCATCATTATCAACGCCTGGTCGATGATGAAAACCTTTAACATGTCTAGCTTTGAAAGTCTCAACTTTTCCATCTACACCAAGTAATCTTCTCAAGATATACTTGCTCCTTATGGGGATTTAACCCTTCAGATAAAGCAACCAAAGTCCATACTTTGTTGGTGTATAAGGATTCCATCTCAGATCGCTAAGCATCCAGCCATTCTTATAGAGTCTCACTCCTGATGGCCAGCTCGAAACTAGTTGGGTCATCATCTCATGAAGCAATCCTCGCTCCCACTGTCATAGAGAAAACGGAGTATGTCTCAGGTGGGTGAGGAACCCTACTATTTCGGCGGAAAGGCTGAGGTTCGTTGGAATCTACTGAATCCTTTGGTTCTACCAAATCATCTGCTGTAGTTTGTATAGCTGGAACCTTTCCAGTTCTATAGAACTGACCTTGCCTCGATCTTGTCCGGATTTTGCTTTTGACATAGGCCGGACAATCCCAAATCTTAACTTATTTAAGAGATAGGCTCTTCCCATACCATATCTTATATGGAGTGGTAGGCACTGATTTGATTCAAACCTATTCAATAGGTATGCAATTTCATAAGTGCATAACTCCCAAAAGGAAATAGGAAACTCAGTTGTACTAATCATAGAGCATACTATATCACATAGGGTGCTATTGCTCCGCCCCGATATACCATCGTGCTATGGTGTATATGGAGAAGTAATGCTGAGAGAGAATCTCATTCTCCTTTAGAATAGTCCAGGATTTCCGTGCTCAAGTATTCTCCTCCCTGATCTTATCATAGGACATAATACTTATACCCGTATTGGTTCTCTACTTTTAACTTATATTCTGTGAATATCTTAAAAAGGTTCAGACTTGTGTTTCAACAGGAACATATGACTGAATCTTGAGAGATCATCAGAGAATGTAATGAAGTACAAAGAACCGGTCTTGGTATGTATAGACAGGGGACCTTCATACATCAGTATGTATCAATCCCAAGAGTTCACTAACTCTTTCTCTGTTTCCAATAAACGGAGCTATGGTCATCTAATCTTTGTGACATGACTGGCAAGTTTCATAAGATGTAAATTCAAACAGATTTAAATATGCATCTAAATGTAACTTCTGCTAGTCGGGTCGCATTGTTATGACCTAGTCTACAATACCTCAAGAAGGATCCGTTCATTTCTGAACTCTTCCTCTTGTGTGTGTTCTATATACTAAGAACTGTAGTTTGATTTAGAACGCCAATGCTTTTAGATAACGCGCCTGAACCGATCAACTTTTGATATAGGAAATGTTCAAAACATTATCCATCAATACAAAATTATATCCTTTCTTTACTAATAAAGAGAGTGATATGATTTTGTATATCAGGTTCGGTATCTAATAACATTCGTTCAGAATCAATGTATTTGGAATACAGGGTGACAGTGGCCAACAGACTTGGCTGCAACACTTGCACCGTTTTCTGTCTCATAAAACTTATCACCCATTCTCAGTTCTCTACCTTTCTGTAGCCCTATGTATCAGATTACATATCTGGGATCCTGATCCGGTATCTAATACCCAGGACGTAGAGGACACAGAGAAACAGTTCTTTGTAATGAACACACCCGAAGGAGATGCATCATATGCACTTTCTTCGTTTAGGCGGCACGGGAAATCTGGTATTCCCCAATTTCCTGCTCGGTCTCATAACAATTATAAGTTGGAGCGGGACCAACGTTCCCCAGCTCAGTATAACAAGCGGGTTCGGTCAATACATCCGTATTATTATTTTGATTAAGGCGTGATATGGTCGCTACCTGGAGAGAGAGAGAAGAAAACACCCAGCGTGCGCTCTTGCAAGAATAGATTGGTTATTATTTTATCTAATCAGGATGGCTCCCACTGTTTTTATCAAATCTTCCTTCAAACCTTAAAAGGAAAGAATAGCCGGGATTAATTACACGCTACAAGTTCGCCAATCTTTCAGTCAGGCCAGTGTCGGTACTTTGAGGGAGGTTCCCCGTGCTTTCGCACGGACCTAATTAATGAAAACCTCGTTTTTCCAGAGGCATAACCCCGTTGACACCTTTCTAGACACCTACTTGATCGGCTAATTGTAATGTGTAAAACTCTCCCAGGAGTAACAATTACTCGCAGTGGGTATCGGGATCCAACTATCTCATAGAAGGTATGCAATCTCATTGCAAATTTCAACACTTGAAATTCCCGATAATATTTTGCCCCTAGCGTGCTATGACCTTGACGCATGCCAAACAACCCATAGTCCGCTAGTCAAGTTCAACCCGTACATTTCTTGATTGAATTAAATCCACCCGCACGACCCTTGACGCATGCCAAACAACGCCGTACGAATACCCTAATCCAATCGCATCATATTCTAGCAGATAAGCACTAGTTAGCTACCGTACACTACGCCTTGACGCATGCCAAACTACCGCAGCACGAATACTAAATAGTACTTATCTGAAATGATGGAGGGCTACGACAGGTTTTTCTGAAAACCAATTGCGTAATGAACTTGATATCGTTGTAGAATCAAATGAATTTTGAAATTGAGTGTTTTTGAGGCTCTTCTAGTTTTGCTAAAGGGGTCACTCCCGGTGAAGGGATCGTCGGCCCTTTCCTCGTCGAATGAGGTGCGGGATATATCATATATATCACTGTGCAAAGCAAGAACTATAGAAGCAATCAAAAGACAAACCGAGGGGTGTAGCATCTGCCAGTTATTGCTAAAGGGGTCTGTTAGTGTATATGCCCTAGAGGCCATTACTGTATCGTACTGGTTTGTATATTACTTAATGGAAGCTTGGGATATTCACTTTGTATATACAATCTTGCTCAAAATGGTAGTATGCTACTTGGTTTGTTTCTACTTCAATGTGTACATGTGTTTATTTTATGATATCACCTAAACGCATTAGTGGAGCCCTTAGGATCTTTGCTTGATTACCAGCGTTGTGATGGCAGTCACACTGGTGGGGGCTGGGTAATCTATAAGCACATCCTTGTGCAGGTCCCTAGTCGCAGGACTATCGAGACAGGGCATCGATACTCCGGAGTAGACTAGTGCATGCGCTTTTCATCCCAGTGTGGGAGACGGTCTGTCCCACAGCCGTCAGTACGTCGTACTTGAGATAGTATGCGGGTGCTCGTTAGGTTACGAGTACACTGGACAGGACTCGTCGGGAACTGACTAGTTGGTATTATACCTATCGTCAGTTATCAGTTCCCAGGTGACATGAGTACAGCTTAGTCCGCTGACTTGACACTGGCACTTCGCCTCGAGTGTGTTCCCACTGTACTTTGATTACTACCCTACCACGGCTCAAAGGAGTCGTGCAAACAGGTGGTAGTTGGGTGCAGTCCCGAAGCACTTGGAGGCAGTGACGGTTAGACAGGATTCGTCTCTCCCAGTATTAGGGGTTGACATCGCGCTGTGTCTAGGAGAGCCATTACACGAGTAGTCCCTGGCCAGGGCAAGCGAGATATACTGGTAGGCTTCCAGTGTTATCTCAGGGTGTTTTAGGCTTCACTCCGACACGACTTGTACCGCTATTAGGGGACTGACGTTTACCGTCCCCTAGGCCTGACATGCGATGTATCAGACGTACAGACCGGACTGTACGGAGACTGTCACATTCAGACTCAGTAGGAGTTCCGATGGGGTTCACCTCGTCAGTCTTCTTATCGGCATCTACCTGGGGACCGTTACGCACAGCTAGTGCCGCTTGCGGTCTGTGGTTAAGCCCACTGCCAGTGTAGTGTCGAGTCTTTAGAGTCCCACATAGAGGGCTATTCGCCTCTGAGCAAAACAGAGTAGAGGTCGCATGGTTTTGCGACAGGGTTCGTTCTCATCCGCGCACTTGTGCACGTTCGGAGTCCGGACGGATATTACTAGCGGGCTCTGGTTTGAGCCAGATACTGGTATATGTTTTGGGGTTGATTTTATCTCATTGTATTCATGTTCCTCGAAACAAGAATGCGGGTGTGTATGCACAGTTGATTGAGGCGGAGGAAGAGGATTTTCATTAGGGTTTCGGAACGGGTGCGCATGCACAATTGACAGTCGTCTTTTTCCAAACCCTAATGAATTTATGATATATCAATTAATAATATTAATTAAATGAAATTGTGTCATGGTTGGGTTTATTGACTTGTTGACCAAGGTTGACTAGTTGACCATGGTTGAAACTTTGACTATCATCATTACATATCAAAGATGCTCTTTGATTCTAGCAAAACCATTTAATGTGTGTAATGATAATTGTCATTTCAAACCATCCATCAACTATTTCATTTTGATTATTATTATTATTTTGATAATTCATTTGATATTATGTTATGGTTGTAAAAAGCTTTTCATTCTATCATAACACTTCCTCTCCTCTCTTCTTCTTCCTCCTCCTCTAGTTCTAGGAGCTTCCTTCTCATGTGTTGAGAATCCCTCTCCTTGAGATAAAAACACCCCAAAGCCACTCTCTACTCACTCTAGGATTAGAGGTTTAGCAAGCCAAAGATCCTAGTTCTCTCAAAGTTCGAGAAAGGAGCCCGAAGGTTGAACCCTCAGGTGGATCCATCTTTGACGGAAGAAGGCGACGAGGAAAAGCACCATCCAACCCCTACAAAGGGTTCAAGAAGAAGGAGTTCAAGTTAGGTATAACCACCTTTCCGAGTAGCTAACTCTCTTTAGCTTTGTAGCTAGTTTAGTTTAGAAAAGATCCCGACTTTGTTAGTCCATGTTGCCCTATGCTCTAAAAATTTGATTTTTATACCGTTTCCGCCTCCCCGCAAGAACCGGGGTTGGCAACGTGGACTTACAGTGGTATCAGAGCCTAACTAAACTTAAACTAGCTTAGTAGTAAAGTGTATGGAAGTTCGATCGGAAAAATCGCAAAAACCTAAACATCAAAACCCTAACTTTCTGTTGAAATTTTTTGTGCTCTAAAAATAAAATGTTTTACTCCAAAATTCGGCTCAGGGTTTTGTGAAAACACCCTCCAAAAACGGTCGCATGAACCCACCAAAGCGCCGCGGTTCCGCGGCAGAACCATGCCCATTGCCGTGGAACCGCGGCCGTCTTGTCACTGTTGTCGACCGGGTTTGCTGCAGTGTTCTTCTGGTTGGGTTTTGGAATTTTTCAGATGGTTTATATGTGCCCAGATTTTCCAGAATAGAAATTTATTTTTGGGGGCCTATAAATCCGTATTTTTTATCGAACTTCACTACACTTTGACTATAATGGTTATATCTGTGATGTTTATATGTATTGAACGTCGGCTAATCGCTATATGTCGATTAGTCGGGGTTATACATATCCGTGATCTGTGTTTGATGATGGTTTGTGTATATGAATGCGTTGGACTGTCGCGGGTGAATAGCCGGGGTGGATGTGAGATGAGTGTTTCTTTTTCTTTCATTCATTGTAAAATGTAAATTGATGTAATATTATTATTTGTATGGCCGCACAACCGGGTCGGGGTTGTAGCCGTCATTGTATAATTCTTTTTACTGTTTTTGCTCCTAGGATAGACCCGTGGAGGGGGTGCACAAACTACCGAGTATCTCGAAGTACCGAGTGGCCTACTCACGGCGTTGAGGGAGGTTGCTCCACTTCGGGTACTTGGCGGATAGTTTGCCGCATCCGTAGGGGTCTTGGGTGGGGTATTGGCTATTCACCGCGACCGTGTAATCCGCTTTTCGTTGCAGGCTCGAACGGATTGTGGATTCCTAGTATATCCAATGTATTCATCTGTGATCTGTAATGTCTATCATTGCTATATATTTATAACTATTTAGGCGTTGCTTATGTTTTACAGCCGCGCTAGCCCAGCCCCCGCTCTGTCGTTAGTTAAGTAACCTAACGGGTGATGATGGGGCCCCGTGGCGAATGTGAATGGCATAAGCGTACGTCATATTTTGGTTGTTTTCTGCAATGGTAGGATTAAATGATGGGACGCATTAAAAGAACTAATGCAAGAATATCACGCATTAAAAGAACTAATGCAAGATAATAAACCAAGCAAAAGTCGTTGGAACACTTTCGAAAAACCACTTGGTTCTTTTCAAAACTAACTTTTAAATGCGGAGCTTGAGCCACTCCTTTTAAAAGCTATCTCGTTCCATCGATCATATCAAGTTCACTACGTTCACGGTTTAGCCAAAACCATTCGTAGCCCTCCGTCGTTTCACATGAATAGTCAATAGTATTCAAGCTGTGTTTGTTGGCCAAAGTCAAGGCATAGTGATTGGTAGCTATTGGGTATTCATGTGCAGCATAGATAGATGCGTTGATTTGGAACAGTCGTACTGCCTTGTTGGCCAAAGTCAAGGGTAAGTACGGGTGGATTCAAATTAACCTGGAGAACGACGGGTAGAACTTGACATGTGACTTATGATTTGTTGGCCAAAGTCAAGGTCATAAGAGCATGGGGCAAAAATCTACATCGGGAGTTTCATAAGTACTGAAACTTGCTAGAGTTACATACCATTTGGAGTGTGATGATTCTGGTAGGATTCCTTCAGTTTCGTCACGCAATGATATTTGGATCCCGATCCTACTGTGAGTATATGCTACTCCTCGGGAAATTTTTCACTAAACGATCAATGCTATAAACCTAGTAGGTGTCTAGAAAGGTGTTAGCGGGGCTACGCCCCCAGGGAAAAGAGGTTCTTAAATTAAGGAACTTCGTGAAAGCGTTGGAAAACCTCCCTCGAAGTACCGACACTGGCCTGGCTGAACGGTTAAGCAAGTATTGTGCGGTGGGATTGATCCCGACTAATTCTTCCTTTATGGTTTGAGGAGGGATTCGAGAGACAGTGGGAGCCATCCTGTTTAGACAAACTAAAAACCATTCTAAACTTGCAAGAGCATCGTGCTGAGTGTTTCTTCTCTCTCTCCTAATTGCAGCGACCAATCGACCTGACTGGACTTAAGTTACTTCTAGATAAAAACATACTGACAGGGCCAAATTACAAAGATTGGCTCAGGAATGTCAAAATGGCAATCACTTACGACAAGCTGGGGTATCTTCTTACCACCAAAGCTCCCCCCGTCCCAGGTCCCACCTCCAGCGTCGCAGATAAGGAAATCCGTAAGACTTGGGAGATTGATTGCACGAAGGCCAAGTGCCTCGTGCTTGCCTCTATGGACAACGAACATCAGAGGAGGCACGAGAATATGGACCTGGAATCCATATTTCTCCATACAAAAGAACTGTATGGAGAGCAGTCTCGTATCGCAAGATACGAAATGTCGAAGAAGTTATTTTCGGCAAGATTGGCCGTCAGATCATCGGTAGCGGAGCACGTGCTTAAGATGATTGGCTACATTGAGGAGCTCGCAGAACTTGGGACCACGTTGGAGAGTGAGCTCTATACGGACTTGATTCTCCAGTCCCTTCCTTCCACTTACGCCCAGTTTATACTGAACTTCAACTTACAAGAAAAAGAAGTTGAACTTTCAGAACTCCTCAACATGCTGAGGAGCGCAGAGGGCACCCTACAGAAAGGTAGGGAAACACCGACTTTGTTTGTAGGAGAATCTTCTTCTTCTAGGTCCAAGGCGAAAGCCAAGGGAAAGAAGAAGAAAGCCCCCGCCAAACCAAGGGGCGGTGTTAGTAAAGTGGATACGAAGGGAAAGGCAAAAGTAACAAAGATAGCGGGGAAGCTTGTGGGTAAAGAAGAATGCTTCTATTGTCATAAGAGTGGGCACTGGAAGAAAGATTGCAGGGCTTGGAAGGTTAGGACACAGGAACTGAAGCAGGTTGCGGCTTCAGCTTCAGGTGTGTATGTTATTGAAAACTGTCTTTCGATAAACTCTACTTCCTGGGTATTGGATACCGGATCAGGATCTCATATCTGTAATTCTTTGCAGGCGTTGAGAAACCATAGGGTTTTGAAGGCAGGTGACATGACCCTCAGAGTTGCGAATGGAGCTAGCATGGATGCTAAAGCCGTGGGGGACTATCACCTGGGAATGTCAGATAGACATGTTTTGGTTTTGCGTAATTGCTTTTTTGTACCCAACGCAACTTGTAATATCATTTCTGTATCTTTGGTTTCAAAAGAAGGTTATGAATTTGCGTTTGTAAGTAATGTTGTAAACATTCACCTTAATCAAGTTCTGATTGGGTCAGGTACACTGAGCAATGGTATATACGTATTAAACCAACCACAGATTTTCAATGTCCAGAATACACACAAAAGAAAGTCTCCAGATATCAATCAGACTTTCTTATGGCATTGTAGACTGGGTCACATCAATGAGAGAAGGTTGACTAAGTTACATACAGAAGGATATTTGGATCCGTTCGAATATCAATCGTATGCCACTTGTCAATCCTGTCTCAAAGGAAAGATGACAAAGACTCCGTTCACTGGACACGGAGTAAGAGCGAGCAAGCTCTTGGGACTCATACACAGCGACGTGTGCGGTCCAATGTCTACACATGTACGAAGCGGTTATTCTTACTTCATTACATTTACGGATGACTTTTCAAGGTACGGTTATGTCTTCTTGATGAAGCATAAGTCTGAAGCCTTTGAAAAGTTCCAGGAATATAAGAATGAAGTAGAAAAACAAACCGGCAAAAGTATCAAGATTCTAAGATCGGATCGAGGTGGAGAATACTTAAGTGCCGAGTTCCTGAATTACTTAAAAGTGTAGGGTTCCTAGGCACTCTAGTGAAGTCTCACAAGTGATCAAACACACTAATTTCTAAAAATTACGGTGCCGAAAAAACCTAGAACGGATCGTTAACTAGATATTTAGGCAAAGCAAGCAAGTAAACGGAAATATAGAAATAGGGAAGGGGCTACAACCTTTGTAGATCCGGTCCACCACTTCCTAAGCTCCACGATGATCTCTCTCCGCTGTCCAAATCGAATTCCGAACTCTAGCATCGGCTTCATCGAAGAAATGGGCGGGCTTGATCGTCGGTTCGATGCCGAAGATGATCTACGTCGAGGCATCACAAACTCGAGCTCCGCCTTCGCCAAGTCAAGAAACTTGTGAAGACAACACACTCTACTACATGGCAAGTAGTAGAGGGTGAAGAAATAGGAAGTGGGTAGACTTTAGAATTGGATTTCTCACTCATTTTGGCTAGTTGCCATTGATGGTGCAAGCTTTCTTCAACTTGAAGATGAAGAAGAAGATGATAAAAGAATTATGATAAGTTATGTAAATTAGATAAATAAATCAATACTTATCATTTACTAACCCTTGGTTAGTTGTAGAGAATGGACCATGGTTAACATGAATGGTTAAGGTTAAGGATGAGACAAGAATGGTGACTAAGTCAAAGTTTCAAGAAACTTCAACTACAAACAAAACTAGCAACCATTCTTTTCTCTTTATCTTTTTCTTTTTCCAAAATAAACAAAAGAATAAATAAATGAATAAGGAAAAAGAAAACCCTAATCATAATCTTAAACATGGTCTAATTCTTTACACTAACCCTAGCTTGCATGTATCATCAAACATGATACAATCATGTGCACAAAATATATCACATATGCAATGTGCACAAACCAAGTGAGTAAATCCATTTAAAGTGAACCAATACTAGTTAATGCAAAGTAATATACCAAATATATAATTATACATTAAATCATTAAATCAACACTTGATTTAATGATCCAGTCATATCGTATATAACCGACTAGTATCCAATGTATCGGCTTATCGAATCAATCCTTGATTCGATAACTAGGTTATATCGCATATAACCAATCGATACATTCATCGCGAGAATAGAATACGGTATCACATACACGCATTATTCTCGATCCCGCACATATCTCATATGCGCTCCTATTTCGTTTCGCTTGAGCCAGGAAACCTCTGTGTAGGACTCTAAAGACTCGTCAATACGCCGGCAGCAGATGATGATCATATCAAACACCCACAAGCCGCAAGCGGTCTGCTAAACGTAACGGCCACCCGGGTATTGAGCGATCAGAAGATCGACGAGCAAGCCCGCTCACACTCCTGTGAATCCAACCAGTAACACTTACCGTATAGTCCGGTCTGTTCGTCTGATATGTCGCATATCTCGCCTAGGGGTGGTAAACGTCAGACCCCAGTAGCTCGATAAGTCATGCCGACTTGAGGTCCATAACATTCGTGAAACTACTGATAACTCTTACCAGTATATCACTGCAGCCCTAGCCAGGGATTTCCTGTTATGGCCAGTCGAGCATAGCACAACATCAACCCCCAATACCGGGAGAGACGAATCCCCTCCTATCGCTCATTGCCTCCATGTGAATCAGGACTGTACCCAAAAACCACCTGTTTGCACGACTCAGTAGAGCCGTGGTAGGGTGGAAATCAAAGCACAGTGGGAGACACACAAGACTCTATGACGATCTTGGGTCAACAGACTAAGCTGTACCAGTGTCACCAGAGAACTGCCATCTGACGTGAGGTATAATACCATCTGGGAGTTCTCGGCGAGTCCGTTCAGTGTACCCAGTCTCCACTGAGCACCCGCATACCATCTTCGATGTCAAACACCAATGGATATGGGATCATCCATCGCCCATCACATGGGTCGAGAAGATATACGCTAGTCTACTATGGAATATCGATGCCCCGTCTCGATATTCCCACGACTAGGAACAATGAAGGATGTACTCATTGACTACCCAGGCCCCACTAGTATGATCTACATCATAGTCCTGGAAGTCGAGTACACATCTTAAGGGCTTTATCAACATGTAATCAGAGAGACAGAAAGTATACATGTTTAGATAAAGTGCAACCAGATAGCGTACTATCATGTCGAGCAAGAAAGTCCTTCCTATATATGTCCCAGCATCCACTACAATATACATCCAATGTACAGTAATGGCCTCTAGGGCATACATATAACTAACAATCTCCCACTTGCACTAGGGCCATCTGTAGCATTGGTTGCAGTATCACATACTCAACCATCCCCTAAAAGTCTCTCTTTGGGAAAAAGGCCTTCGTGAGTGGATCCGCCGTGTTGTCCTCTGAGTCTTCTCTCCTAACCTCGATCACCCTGGAGATCAACTATCTCCACGATCAGGTGATGCTGCCTCAGAATTTGTCTGGGTCACTGATGGGACCAGGGTTCCAGGGCCAAAGCCACACTTCCATTGTCATACAATGGCAGGAACCTAGTTCATCTTATGAACCAATATACACCCAAACTTCCTCTTTGGTAGTATCTTCAATAGCGATGTTACCAGCCTTTATCGTCTAGTTTGCCACGGTATCTAGCTTGGAACTCTTCCAACATACCGTCCCTTTACAGAGGGTAAAGACAGTGCCTGTGACTGACATTCAGTCGTCTTTATCACCCAGGAACACTTCCAGTGATTCTCCCCAGGATCGATTGATACAATCTCACTATACCTAGTGAGAACCCTAATATCCCTTTAGATCTATCTCATAGGTCCAAATCTCAGGATTTAGGAGGTGTCATCTTTATCCTATTTGGAGAATCTTTGTGATAATAGGAGATTGATCGATCGTAGTATAGGAAACTCTTTTCCTATCAAGAGTATGTTGTCTACGTACAATACGAAGATGACCACCTTACTCTCTACTACCATTTTGTATATACAAGGTTCGTCTACCATTTTGATGAAGTCAAACACTTTGACTATCACATCAAAACAGACGTTCCAACTCCGCGATGCCTGCTTCATTATGTAAAGCAACTTGCACACGTTTCCGCTGCTCCCACTGTTTACGAAGACCTCTGGCTGTGTTCTTATAGACGTTCTCTTCTAAATCAGTATTTAGAAAAGCAGTCATGGCACCCAACCGCCAGATATCGTAGTCATGGTATGTAGCCGTGGTAAGTAGGATCTGGACAGACTTAAGCATAGCTACTGGAAAAAGGTTTCATCATTATCCACGCCTGGTCGATGACGAAAACCTTTAACAAGTCTAGCTTTGAAAGTCTCAACTTTTCCATCTAAACCAAGTAATCTTCTCAAGATATACTTGCTCCTGATGGGGATTTAACCCCTCAGATATAGCAGCTAAAGTCCATACTTTGCTGGTGTACATGGATTCCATCTCAGATCGCTAAGCATCCAGCCATTCTTACAGAGTCCCTACTCTCGATGGCCTGCTCGAAACTAGTTGGGTCATCATCTCATGATGCAATCCTTGCTCCCACTGTCATCGAGAAACCGAGGTATCTCTCAGGCGGATGAGGAACCCTACCAGATCGGCGGAGAGGCTGAGGTTCTTCGGGGACTATAGAATCTTATGGTTCTGTCAAATCATCAACTGCAGTTTTGTATAGCTGGAACCTTTCCAGTTCTACAGAACTGATCCTGCCTCGATCTTGTCCGGATTTTGCTTTAAACATAGGCCGGACAACCCCAAATCTTAACTCGCTTAAGAGATGGGTTCTTCCTATACCATATCTTATATAGAGTGGTAGGCAGTGATTTGATTCAAACCTAATTCAATAGGTATGCAGCTTCTCAAGTGCATAACCCCAAAAGGAAATAGGTAACTCAGTAATACTCATCATAGAGCACACCATATCTTATATTGTGTGATTGCTCCGCCCCGAAACACCGTTGTGCTCTGGAGTATTCAGAGGAGTAATACTGAGAGAAAATCTCATTTTCCTTTAGAATATTCCAGGAATTCCATGCACAAGTATTCTCCTCCTTGATCTCATCAAAGGACATAATACTTATACCCGGTTATTGGTTCTCTACTTCTAACTTATATTCTGTGAATACCTCAAAAGGTTCGGAGTTATGTTTCAACAGGAACATATGACTGAATCTTGAGAGATTATCAGAGAATATAATGAAGTATAAACAACCAGTCCTGACATGTGTAGACAGAAGACCTTACATAAATCATTATATATCAGTCCCAAGAGTTTATTAACTCTTTCTCTGTTTCCAATAAACAGAGCTATGGTCATATTATCTTTGTGACATGACTGGCAAGTTTCACAAGATGTAAATTCAAACTGATTTAAATATACATCTAAATGTAACTTCAGCCAGTCGGGTCGCATTGATATGACCTACTCTACAATGCCTCAAGAAGAATTCGTTCATTTCTGAACTCTTCTTCTTGTGTGTGTTCAGTATACTAGGAACTGTAGTTTGATTTAGAACGTTAATGCTTTTAGATAGCGTGCCTGAACCGATCAACTTTTGATATAGGAAGTGTTCAAAACATTATCCATCAATACAAAATTATATCCTTTCTTTACTAATAAAGAGACTGATATGATTTTGTATATCAGGTTCGGTATCTAATAGCATTTGTTCAGAATCAATGTATTCGTAATACAGGGAGACAGTGACCAACAGACTTGGCTGCAACACTTGCCCCGTTTTCTGTCTCATGAAACTTATCACCCGTTCTCAGTTTTTCTACCTTTTTGTAGCCCTATGTAACAGATTACATATCTGGGATCCTGATCCGGTATCATATACCCAGGATGCAGAGGATACTGAGAAACAGTTCTTTGTAATGAACACACCCGAAGGAGATGCATCATATGCACTGTCTTCGTTTGTGCGGCATAGGAATTCTGGTATTCCCCTATTTCCTGCTCTGTCTTATAACAATTATAAGTTGGAGCGGGACCAACGTTCCCCAGCTCAGTATAACAAGCGGGTTCGGTCAATACATCCATTTTATTATCTTGATTAAGGCGTGATATGGTCGCTACCAGGAGAGAGAGAAGAAAACACTCTGCGTGCGCTCTTGCAAGATCAGATTGGTTATATATTTTATCTAATCAGGATGGCTCCCACTGTTTTTATCAAATCTTCCTTCAAACCCTAAAAGGAAAGACTAGCCGGGATTAATTACACTCTACAAGTTCGCCAATCTTTCAGCCAGGCCAGTGTCGGTACTTTGAGGGAGGTTCCCCGTGCTTTCGCACGGACCTAATTACTGTAAACATCGTTTTCCCAGAGGCGTAACCCCGTTGACACCTTTCTAGACACCTACTTGATCGGCTAATTGCAAAGTGCAAAACTCTCCCAGGAGTAACAATTACTCGCAGTGGGTATCGGGATCCAACTATCACATAGAAGGTATGCAATCTCATTGCAAATTTCAACACTTGAAACTCCCGATAAAGGTTTTTACTCCTAGCACCTATGACCTTGGCTAAGGTCAACAAATCATAGGTACTAGTCAAGTTTTACCCGTCATTTCGTGATTAATTAGACCCACCCACATGACCCTTGGCTAAGGTCAACAAAGCCACATGACTGTCCTAACTAATCGCATCATATGCTGTGTAGGAAGACATCACTTAGCTACCGTACACTGTGCCTTGACTATGGTCAACAAACACAGCACGAATACTAAGTACTCTACTTCCTAAAATGACGGAGGGTTGCGGCTGGTTTTTGTGAAAACCTTTAACGCTTTGAACTTGATCTCGTTGCGGAATCAAATGGTTTTTAAATGGAATGTTTTTGAAGCTTTTCTAGTTTTGCTAAAGGGGTCACTCCCGGTGAAGGGATCGTCGGCCCTTTCCTCGTCGAATGAAGTGCGGGATATATCATATATATCACTGTGCAAAGCAGAAACTATAGAAGCGATCAAAAGACAAACCGAGGGTTGTAGCATCTGCCAGTTATTGCTAAAGGAGTCACTCCCGGTGAAGGGATCTCGGTCCTTTCCTTATCGAATAAGGTGCAGGATGTTCTACAAGGAACACCACGATGCAAAGCAAGAACTGTAGCTACCTGTTTTTATTTTGAAATTCGATTCCACAACATCAATTAGGTTTATTTTTCTTTCATTAATCTCATTAATGAATATCCCATCATTTAATTCCACCTAAACATCACAGATAAATATAACGTACGCTTATGCCATCCGCATTCGCCTCGATGTCCCGTCTGCACCGTTAGGTTAGGTAACTAACGCCAGAGCGAGGCAGGGCTAGCGCGGGTGTAAAACATAAGCAACGTCTATATAATATATCATATATACTATATATAATACCTGTCACAAAACATCACATGATCACAGATAAATCACAGCAGAAGAAACATATGAAATATTGGATATACTAGGACGTCCGTGTTTTCAATACGAGCCAGTATAAAACATGGATTCCACGGTCGTGATGAATAGACAATCCCACACCCCAAGACCCCTATAAGAGCGGCAAGCAACCCTACCAATTCTAGGGTTAGGAGACCCGGACTCGACTCCTCGAGATGGTCTCCCACTGGACCCCAGAACCCGGTTACTTGTGCTCCCCTCCTTGGGTCTATCCTAGTGCAGAAAAGTAAATAATATACAAATGGTGACAACATCCGCAACCTGGAAGTGCCCCAATAAAAGAATATTACATACAAGTTTTTACATGAATGAAAATGAAAAACACTCATCTCACATAAAAACCCCCCGGCTATTCAAACACGACGATCCAATATAACATATCCAGCAACACATAACATCTCATGTCATCAACGTAAGTAAATATGCGCATCCCAATTGTCGTTGACATATAGTAACGAAACCGGCGATATCACATATTACACTTACGGTCACAGAAAAGAAAGTGTAAAAGTACAACAGTTGGAATCCACAACCACCTCAGACATCGCATGCCTGACCAAATGAATTCTTTAGACATCGCATGCCTAACAATTATAAACCCCGCATTTTAGTCTCATTATCGAAAACACTTTTCAATACCAAGTCGGGTAATTCAACAAGATTCCTGACATTCTGATCGAATGCTCGTCGCAAACTTTAGTAGGCGGCCGCACCCCCGATACCATCGACGAAGTGCACCAAGGCGGAACACCGCTGCCGCGAGCACCCGAAACGGATGCTTTCGGCGACGGGGTTCTCCTACAGTCACTTGGTCGGGGCTATGGAGTGAGGCTGTCTATTAAGTTTACCCGGCGAGTATCCGCGTACGCTACGTGATTGCGACGGACTTTTGATCACATCAAAATTCCGTGGCAACCGATCAAGTGAGACTAAACTGCTATGTTTATAATATTCATTCAGTTATCTCATAACCTTTTGTGAATTCCAATTATTGTATCACATTCCGGATAAATAGAAAATGCTAAACTTTTCGATCGAACAATCGAACACCCAAGTTTTCCCGATACAGCTCAACACATGAAATAAGTCTAACAACATTCAGTTCGTGCCTCGGTACCAACGGTCCAGCCGTAGAAGGGTCAAGCCAACGCCTCGCATGTGGCACGCCGTACTGCCCCAAACCCGAAGGTTCAAAGGGCAGTTCAAGACGGTCACATAATCGAGTTAAGGTTTGTTGTCTTCTAGAGGGTCCATCGAGTTACTTGCACTACTTAGAACGTCGTTAAACTACGGAAAAGTCCAACAATTGGAAATTTCCCGGCAGGGGAAAAAGTGGGTATTTATATCCGGTCGAACCTTTTAACATATTCTAAGAATACCCGGAAAAGCACACCGACAAAAATTAGACAGTCCGATCGAATACACCGAGTCCCCAATACAACCCAGAAAATGCAACTCTGGAAAAAATTATTAAAATCCCCAGGAAATCCAGCACAGATAACTAAGAATTACTGTGTAACAGTGGATGCACAAAACGACAAACTGGCGGCGGATCCGCCGAACGAGCCATGCTCATGCCGCGGATCCGCGGCTCTTTGATGGAATTACTCCATCGAAATTCACAGTAATTCTTAAATTAGCCTGCTGATTTTTATGGATATTTTTAATGTGGAAAAATCCTCGAAATTAGAAAATGTATAGAGAGCATATTCTTAGTCGGGGTTTTGGGTCGATCGGACTTCTGATTCCGTCGGGACTTCGCCTAAGGCTCTAGCTAGGCTCTGATACAACTGTAGGGTTCCTAGGCACACTAGTGAAGTCTCACAAGTGATCAAACACACTAATTTCTAAAAATTACGGTGCCGAGAAAACCTAGAACGGATCGTTAACAAGATATTTAGGCAAAGCAAGCAAGTAAACGGAAATATAGAAATAGGGAAGGGGCTACAACCTTTGTAGATCCGGTCCACCACTTCCTAAGCTCCACGATGATCTCTCTCCGCTGTCCAAATCGAATTCCGAACTCTAGCATCGGCTTCATCGAAGAAATGGACGGGCTTGATCGTCGGTTCGATGCCGAAGATGATCTACGTTGAGGCATCACAAACTCGAGCTCCGCCTTCGCCAAGTCAAGAAACTTGTGAAGACAACACACTCTACTATATGGCAAGTAGTAGAGGGTGAAGAAATAGGAAGTGGGTAAACTTTAGAATTGGATTTCTCACTCATTTTGGCTAGTTTCCATTGATGGTGCAAGCTTTCTTTAACTTGAAGATGAAGAAGAAGATGATAAAAGAATTTTGATAAGTTATGTAAATTAGATAAATAAATCAATACTTATCATTTACTAACCCTTGGTTAGTTGTAGAGAATGGACCATGGTTAACATGAATGGTTAAGGTTAAGGATGAGACAAGAATGGTGACTAAGTCAAAGTTTCAAGAAACATCAACTACAAACAAAACTAGCAACCATTCTTTTCTCTTTATCTTTTTCTTTTTCCAAAATAAACAAAAGAATAAATAAATGAATAAGGAAAAAGAAAACCCTAATCATAATCTTAACCATGGTCTAATTCTTTACACTAACCCTAGCTTGCATGTATCATCAAACATGATACAATCATGTGCACAAAATATATCACATATGCAATGTGCACAAACCAAGTGAGTAAATCCATTTAAAGTGAACCAATACTAGTTAATGCAAAGTAATATATCAAATATATAATTATACATTAAATCATTAAATCAACACTTGATTTAATGATCCGGTCATATCGTATATAACCGACTAGTATCCAATGTATCGGCTTATCGAATCAATCCTTGATTCGATAACTAGATTATATCGCATATAACCAATCGATACATTCATCGCGAGAATAGAATACGGTATCACATACACGCATTATTCTCGATCCCGCACATATCTCATATGCGCTCCTATTTCGTTTCGCTTGAGCCAGGAAACCTTTGTGTAGGACTCTAAAGACTCGTCAATACGCCGGCAGCAGATGATGATCATATCAAACACCCACAAGCCGCAAGCGGTCTGCTAAACGTAACGGCCACCCGGGTATTGAGCGATCAGAAGATCGACGAGCAAGCCCGCTCACACTCCTGTGAATCCAACCAGTAACACTTACCGTATAGTCCGGTCTGTTCGTCTGATATGTCGCATATCTCGCCTAGGGGTGGTAAACGTCAGACCCCAATAGCTCGATAAGTCGTGCCGACTTGAGGTCCATAACATTCGTGAAACTACTGATAACTCTTACCAGTAAATCACTGCAACCCTGGCCAGGGATTTCCTGTTATGGCCAGTCGAGCATAGCACAACATCAACCCCCAATACCGGAAGAGACGAATCCCCTCCTATCGCTCATTGCCTCCATATAAATCGGGACTGTACCCAAAAACCACCTGTTTGCATGACTCAGTAGAGCCGTGGTAGGGTGGAAATCAAAGCACAGTGGGAGACACACAAGACTCTATGACGATCTTGGGTCAACAGACTAAGCTGTACCAGTGTCACCAGAGAACTGCCATCTAACGTGAGGTATAATACCATCTGGGAGTTCTCGGCGAGTCCGTTCAGTGTACCCAGTCTCCACTGAGCACCCGCATACCATCTTCGATGTCAAACACCAATGGATATGGGATCATCCATCGCCCATCACATGGGTCGAGAAGATATACGCTAGTCTACTCTCGAATATCGATGCCCCGTCTCGATATTCCCACGACTAGGAACAATGAAGGATGTACTCATTAACTACCTAGGCCCCACTAGTATGATCTACATCATAGTCCTGGAAGTCGAGTACACATCCCAAGGGCTTTATCAACATGTAATCAGAGAGACAGAAAGTATACATGTTTAGATAAAGTGCAACCAGATAGCGTACTATCATGTCGAGCAAGAAAGTCCTTCCTATATATGTCCCAGCATCCACTATAATATACATCCAATGTACAGTAATGGCCTCTAGGGCATACATATAACTAACAAAAAGAGAATGGAATTCTCTCTCAGCTCACTCCTCCATACACTCCGCAACATAACGGTGTATCGGAGAGACGGAACCGGACCCTATTGGATATGGTACGGTCCATGATGAGTAACGCTGAGTTACCGCGATCATTCTGGGGGTATGCGCTAGAATCAGCTGCATACCTTTTGAACCGAGTTCCCACTAAGACTGTGCCTACCACACCATATGAGATGTGGTATGGAAAGAGGCCCCATCTTAATCACATTAAGACATGGTGATGGCCAGCTTTTGTCAAAAAGCAGCATGCGGACAAACTCAAGGCACGCTCAGTACAGTGCAAGTTCGTGGGATATCCAAAGAACTCCAAGGGATATTTCTTCTACTGCGAAGAGGAACAAAAGGTTTTTGTTTCTCGTCATGCCTACTTCTTGGAAACTGAGTTTTTGGAAAACCAGATAAGTGGGAACACAGTAGAGCTGGAAGAAATTCCAGAACCACGGGCTATTACTGAAAGCTTAGAGGAACCAGAGGGTTCAAAAGAACAGGACATTCCTACGCCGCTCCGCAGGAGTAGTAGGTAGTCTCATCCGCCCGAGAGATACTACGGTTTTCTCATAGACGGGGATAGAGAGGATTGCATCATAGATTATGATGAGCCTACTAGCTTCCAGCAGGCCGTTCAGAGCGTTGACTCGGTAAAATGGCTGGATGCAATGCGGACCGAAATGGAGTCCATGTACACCAACAAAGTATGGACGTTGGACATTGCTCCAGACGGGGTAAAACCCGTAGGATGCAAGTGGATCTTTAAAAGGAAGATTGGTGTAGATGGACAGGTTGAGACCTATAAAGCTAGACTGGTTGCAAAGGGTTTTCGTCAAAGTCCTGGTTTGGACTATGACGAGACCTTTTCTCCAGTGGCTATGCTGAAATCCATTCGGATCCTTCTTGCCATTGCTGCCTTCCACGATTATGAGATTTGGCAGATGGACGTAAATACCGCTTTTCTAAATGGAAATTTAGAGGAGTGTGTCTATATGGACCAGCCAGAGGGTTTCATTCAGAGTGGAAGCAGCGGGAAGGTGTGCAAGTTGCTTAAGTCCATTTATGGACTAAAGCAGGCATCGCGGAGTTGGAACATCTGTTTTGATGAGACGGTCAAGGAATTTGGCTTTATCAAAAATCCAGATGAACCATGCATCTATAATATATTTGTAGCGAGAACTGTAGTATTCCTCGTTTTATACGTGGATGACATTCTCTTAATAGGAAATGACATTCCTATGCTACAATCTGTCAAGGGGTTCTTGTCGCACAAGTTCTCCATGAAATACCTGGGTGATGCCTCATACATCCTGGGGATCCGGATCCATCGTGATAGATCCAAGAGGATATTAGGACTTTCACAGTCTAGGTACATCGACACCATACTGAAAAGATTCAGTATGGAAGATTCCAAGCGCGGTAACCTACCGGCTTGTCACGGGATCACCCTCTCTAAAGAGATGTCTCCCAAGACTGATTTAGAGAGGGATCGCATGTCTATTATACCCTACGCTTCTGCGGTAGGCTCTATAATGTATGCGATGTTGTGTACCAGACCGGATGTAGCTTATGCACTGAGTGTGGTAAGCCGGTATCAGTCAAACCCTGGGGAGAAACACTGGATAGCGATAAAGAACATTCTCAAGTACTTGAGAAGGACTAAGGAGATGTTCTTGGTGTATGGCGGAAAAGACCTCCAAATCGAGGCCTTTGCTGACTCCAGCTTCCAGAGTGACAAGGATGATTCCAAGTCCATGTCGGGTTTTTTCTTTACCCTCAATGGAGGGGCGGTGTGTTGGAAGAGTTCCAAACAAGAAACCGTTGCAGACTCGACTATGGAAGCGGAATACATCGCTGCATCTGATGCCGCAAAAGAAGCTGTCTGGATGAGGAAGTTCTTGAAAGAACTTCAGGTGGTTCCGTCCATTGTTGATCCAATACCTCTGTATTGCGACAACAACGGGGCTATAGCTTTAGCGAAGGAACCCAGGTCCCATCAGAGATCCAGACACATCTTGAGGCGGTATCACCTGATCAGGGAGATCGTGGATCGCCAGGAGATCGAGGTTCGGAGAGTCGCTTCAGAAGAAAACACTGCAGATCCATTCACCAAGGCCTTGCCCCAGACTCAGTTCGAACGACTGATCGAGATGATAGGTCTTCGATACGCCAGTACATGGCCTTAGTGCAAGTGGGAGATTGTTAGTATATATGCCCTAGAAGCCATTACTGTATCATACTGGTTTGTATATTACTTAATGGAAGCTTGGGATATTCACCTTGTATATACAATCTTGCTCAAAATGGTAGTATGCTACTTGGTTTGTTTCTACTTCAATGTGTACATGTGTTTATTTTATGATATCACCTATACGCATTAGTGGAGCCCTTAGGATCTTTGCTTGATTACCAGCGTTGTGATGGCAGTCACACTGGTGGGGGCTGGGTAATCTATAAGCACATCCTTATGCAGGTCCCTAGTCGCAGGACTATCGAGACAGGGCATCGATACTCCGGAGTAGACTAGCGCATGCGCTTTTCATCCCAGTGTGGGAGACGGTCTGTCCCACAGCCATCAGTACGTCGTACTTGAGATAGTATGCGGGTGCTCGTTAGGTTACGAGTACACTGGACAGGACTCGTCGGGAACTGACTAGTTGGTATTATACCTATCGTCAGTTATCAGTTCCCAGGTGACATGAGTACAGCTTAGTCCGCTGACTTGACACTGGCACTTCTCCTCGAGTGTGTTCCCACTGTACTTTGATTACTACCCTACCACGGCTCAAAGGAGTCGTGCAAACAGGAGGTAGTTGGGTGCAGTCCCGAAGCACTTGGAGGCAGTGACGGTTAGAAAGGATTCGTCTCTCCCGGTATTGGGGGTTGACATCGCGCTGTGTCTAGGAGAGCCATTACACGAGTAGTCCCTGGCCAGGGCAAGCGAGATATACTGGTAGGCTTCCAGTGTTATCTCAGGGTGTTTTGGGCTTCACTCTGACACGACTTGTACCGCTATTAGGGGACTGACGTTTACCGCCCCCTAGCCCCGACATGCGATGTATCAGACGAACAGACCGGACTGTACGGAGACTGTCACATTCAGACTCAGTAGGAGTTCAGATGGGGTTCACCTCGTCAGTCTTCTTATCGGCATCTACCTGGGGACCGTTACGCACAGCTAGTGCCGCTTGCGGTCTGTGGTTAAACCCACTGCCAGCATAGTGTCGAGTCTTTAGAGTCCCACATAGAGGGCTATTCGCCTCTGGGCAAAACAGAGTAGAGGTCGCATGGTTTTGCGACAGGGTTCGTTCTCATCCGCGCACTTGTGCACGTTTGGAGTCCGGACGGATATTACTAGCGGGCTCTGGTTTGAGCCAGATACTGGTATATGTTTTGGGGTTGATTTTATCTCATAGTATTCATGTTCCTCGGAACAAGAATGCGGGTGTGTATGCACAGTTGATTGAGGCGGAGGAAGAGGATTTTCATTAGGGTTTCGGAACGGGTGCGCATGCACAATTGACAGTCGTCTTTTTCCAAACCCTAATGAATTTATGATATATCAATTAATAATATTAATTAAATGAAATTGTGTCATGGTTGGGTTTGTTGACTTGTTGACCAAGGTTGACTAGTTGACCATGGTTGAAACTTTGACTATCATCATTACATATCAAAGATGCTCTTTGATTCTAGCAAAACCATTTAATGTTGGTAATGATAATTGTCATTTCAAACCATCCATCAACTATTTCATTTTGATTATTATTATTATTTTGATAATTCATTTGATATTATGTTATGGTTGTAAAAAGCTTTTCATTCTATCATAACACTTCTCTCTCCTCTCTTCTTCTTCCTCCTCCTCTAGTTCATGGAGCTTCCTTCTCATGTGTTGAGAATCCCTCTCCTTGAGATAAAAACACCCCAAAGACACTCTCTACTCACTCTAGGATTAGAGGTTTAGCAAGCCAAAGATCCTAGTTCTCTCAAAGTTCGAGAAAGGAGCCCGAAGGTTGAACCCTCAGGTGGATCCATCTTTGACGGAAGAAGGCGACGAGGAAAAGCACCATCCAACCCCTACAAAGGGTTCAAGAAGAAGGATTTCAAGTTAGGTATAACCACCTTTCCGAGTAGCTAACTCTCTTTAGCTTTGTAGCTAGTTTAGTTTAGAAAAGATCCCGACTTTGTTAGTCCATATTGCCCTATGCGCTAAAAATTTGATTTTTATACCGTTTCCGCCTCCCCGCAAGAACCGGGGTTGGCAACGTGGACTTACAGGGTCACTCCCGGTGAAGGGATCGTCGGCCCTTTCCTCATCGAATAAGGTGCAGGATATATCATATATACCGCTGTGCAAAGCAAGAACTGTAGCTACCTGTTTTATTTTTGAAATTCGATTCTACAACATCTTTAGGTTTCTTTTACTTTCATTAATCATATTAATGAAGTCCCATCATTTAAGTCACCGAAACATCACAGATAAATACGACGTACACTTATGCCATCCGCATTCGCCTCGATTTCCCCTCGTGCACCGTTAGGTTAGGTAACTAACGGCAGAGCGGGGCAGGGGTAGCGCGGGTGTAAAACATAAGTAACGTCCATATAATATATCATATATACTATATACAGTATCCATCACAGCATATCAAATGATCACATCACAGATATCGCAGCAGAATAAACATATGAAACATTGGATATACTAGGACGTCCGTGTTTTTAATACGAGCCAGTATAAAACATGGATTCCATGGTCGCGATGAATAGCCAAACCCACACCCCTAGACCCCTACGAGAGCAGCAAGCAACCCTACCAATTCTGGAGTTAGGAGACCCGGACTCGACTCATCGAGTTGGTCTCCCACTAGACTCCAGAACCCGGTTACTTGTGCTCTCCTCCTTGGGTCTATCCTAGTGCGGAAAAGTAAATAATATACAAAAGGAGACATCTTCCGCAACCTGGAAGTGCCCCAATAAAAGAATATTACATACAAGTTTTTACATGAATGAAAATGAAAAACACTCATTTCACATAAAAAAAACCCCGGCTATTCAAACACGACGATCCAATATAACATATCCAGCAACACATAACATCACATGTCATCAACGTAAGTAAACATGCGTATCCCAATTGTCATTAACATATAGCAACGAAACCGGCGATATCACATATTACACTTACGGTCGTAGAAAAGAAAGTGTAAAACTACAACAGTTGGAATCCGCAATCTCTTTAGACATCACATGCCTAATCAAATGAATTCCTTAGACATCGCATGCCTAACAATTATAAACTCCGCATTTTAGTCTCATTATCGAAAACTCTTTTCAATATCAAGTCGGGCAATTCAACAAGATTCCCGACATCCTGATCGAATTCTCGTCGCAAACTTTAGTAGATGGCCGCACCCCCTGATACCGTCAACAAAGTGCACCAAGGCGGAACACCGCTACCGCGAGCACCCGAACGGATGCTTTCGGCGACGGAGTTCTCCTACAGTCACTTGGTCGGGGCTAAGGGGCGTAGCTGTGTATTAAGTTTACCGGCGAGTATCCGCGTACGCTACACGATTGCGACGAACTTTTGATCGCATCAAAATTCCGTGGCAACCGATCAAGTGTGACTAAACTGCTATGTTTATAACAATCATTCAGTTATCTCATAACTATTTGTGAACTCCAAATATTGTATCACATTCCAGATAAATAGAAAATGTTAAACTTTCCGATCGAACAATCAAACACCCAAGTTTTCCCGAAACAACTTAACACATGAAATAAGTTTAAAAACATTCACTTCATGCCTCAGTACCAACGGTCCAGCCGTAGAATGGTCAAGCCAACACCTCAGATGTGGCACGCCGTACTGCCCCAAACGCTAAGGTTCAAAGGGCAGTTCAAGACGGTCACATAATCGAGTTAAGGTTTGTTGTCTTCTAAAGGGACCATCGCGTTACTTGCACTACTTAGAACGTCATTAAACTACGGAAAAATCCAACAAATGGAAATTTTCCGGCAGGGGAAAAATTGGGTATTTATATCCGGTCGAACTTTTTAACATATTCTTAAATTACCCGGAAAAACACATAGACGAAATTAGACTTCCCGATCGAAACACCGAGTCCCCAATACAACTCCTAAAACTCAACTCTTAAGTAAATATTAAAAATTCCCATAAAATACAGCACCTCCAGACACAAATTACTGTGCAAACCACATGGCCTAACTCACCAGTATGGCCGCGGAACCGCCGCAAAAGCAGGGGTGGGGCCGCGGTTCCACGGCGCTTTGGTCGAGTTAGGGTCACATGCTGCACAGTAACTCATACAATTCCATGCTGAATTTTTTGGATATTTTTAATTTGGAAAAATCCACAATTTCAGAAAATGTACAGAGAGGGTTAAAAGTTAGGGTTTCGGGGTTCGATCGGATTTCTAACATCGTCTACACTTCGCCTAAAGCGCTAGCTAGGCTCTGATACCACTGTAGGGTTCCTAGGCACACCCATGAGGTTCCACAAGGCATCAACCATGCCAAAATCAAAATTTTCTTGTGCCGAGAAACCCTAATGCTAGATCGTTAAATAGAAATTAGGCGAAAGACATACAAGTAAACAACTTTACTATAAAGTGAAAGGAAATACAACCTTTGTAGATCCGGTCCTCCACTTCCTTAGCTCTATGATGATGTCCCTCCGCTGCGATCAACGGATCCCGGACTCTAGCGATGGTTTCGTCGAAGAAATGATCGGGCTAGGTCGTCGACTTCGATACCGAAGATGATCTACGTCGAGGCAACTCAAGATCAAGCTCCAACTTCACCAAGTCATGAAACTTGTGAAGAAAACACCCTATACTACATGGCAAGTGGTAGAGGATGAAGAAATAGGAAGTGGGTTCACTTTGGATTTGGATTTCTCACTTGGAATCATCACTTAGACATTTTCAAGAAAAGGTTTTCTTTCTTCTTGAAGAAGAAGAAGAAGAAAGAATAAGAATGAATTCTCTTTTAAAAAGAAAATGAAGTGATATCTATCATAATGCAACCATGGGTGAGATTAACTCATGTATAGAATAAACTAGGGTTTAGGTAATGGTTAGGTTTTAGAATAAAAACAAAATGGTTTTAACCTTTTTCAAAGATGCTTGAAACTTCTAGCAAATAAATAAGAAAGCAACCATTTTGTTTTTCATAAAATAAATAAATAAATAAAGTAATGGAAACCCTAACCATTAACTAAACATGGTTTGAAGCAAACACACACCCAAGTTTACATGTATCATCAAACATGATACAAACTAGTGCACTAAACTATATCATATATACAATGTGCACACCAAGTGAGAAAATCCATCTTAAGTGAACAAATACTAGTTAATGTAAAATAATATATCAAATATATAATTATACATTAAATCATTAAATCAACACTTGATTTAATGATCCGGTCATATCGCATATAACCGACTAATATCAAGTGTATCAATGTATCGAATCAACACTTGATTCGGTAACCCGGCTATATCATATACAACCGTCCAATGATACAAATCGCGAGAATAGAATACAGTATCACATACTGGTATTATTCTCGGTCCCGCACATATCTCATATGTGCACCTATTTCGTTTCGCTTGAGCCAGGAAACCTCTGTGTAGGACTCTAAAGACTCGTCAATACGCCGGCAGCAGGTGATGATCATATCAAACACCCACAAGCCGCAAGCGGTCTGCTAAACGTAACGGCCACCCGGGTATTGAGCGATCAGAAGATCAACGAGCAAGCCCGCTCACACTCCTGTGAATCTAACCAGTAACACTTATCGTGCAGTCCGGTCTGTTCGTCTGATATGTCGCATATCTCGCCTAGGGGTGGTAAACGTCAGACCCCAGCAGCTCGATAAGTCGTGTCGATATGAGGTCTATAATAGTTGGAGAAACTACTGGTAACACTTACCAGTAAATCTCAGCAACCCTGGCCAGGGATTTCCGGTTATAGACAATCGAACACAGCGCAACATCAACTCCCAATACCGGGAGAGACGAATCCCCTCCTATCGCTCATTGCCTCCATGTGATTCAGGACTGTACCCAAAAACCACCTTTTTGCACGCCCTCTTGGACGTGGTAAAGTGGAAATCAAAGCACAGTGGGAATCACAAAAGACTCTATGACGATCTCGGGTCAACAGACTACTCTGTACCAGTGTCATCAGAGAACTGCCATCTGACGTGAGGTATAATACCATCTGGGAGTTCTCGGCGAGTCCGTCCAGTGTGACCAGTCTCTACTGAGCACCCGTATATCATCTCTGATGTCAAACACCAATGGATATGGGATCATCCATCGCCCATCTGTATGGGTCGAGAAGGTATACGCTAATCTATTCTGGTATATCGATGCCCCGTCTCGATACACCCACGACTAGGGACCTCGAAGGATGTACTTATGGACTACCATGTCCCCACTAGTATGATCCGCATCATAGTCCAGGAAGTCAAGTACACATCCTAAGGGCTTTACCAACATGTAGCAGAGAGACAATCAGTGTATACGTTAAGGTAAAGAGCAACCAGATAGCATACTATCATGTCGAGCAAGAAAGTCCTCCCTATATATGTCCAAGCATCCACTACAATATACATCCTATATATAGTAATGGCCTCTAGGGCATACATATAACTAACACCACAGCCATCAGTACGTCATACTGGAGATAGTATACAGGTGCTCGTTAGGTTACGGGTACACGAAACAGGACTCGCAGGGGAACTGTTGGTTGGTATTATATCCGTCGTCAGTTAACAGTTCCCAGGTGACATGAGTACAGCATAGTCCTGTCACGACCCGCAGGGTACGGAACGTGACTGGCACTTAAGTTTACGAAACGTCTAAAGGCGTCCGTAAAATAAGTAAGCCAAAAGCCCAGAAAACAAAACCAATTAAGCAAAAGAGTGAAGAAAACCCAAACATTTGAAAGCAAGTTTATCAAATAAGTCATGTAAAACACTTTTTTTAAAACAATACCAACTTTTCCCGAAAATTTCGGCAGAGTCTCCTTTGTAAATACTGGCCCCCAAAATGGGTACAACATAAATATACATGAATCCAACAAAATAGGGCATCCCCAAGCGGGAGCTAGCTCTTCGCCACAAGGCGGTCACAAATCCCACGCAATGTAAAATGACAACAAGCATAATAATCATAAGGAAGCATAAAAAAAGTAGCATGTCGGCTCAAGTGAGCTCGACCCCAAAATACAGCATAAAATCCACAAACCTCACAGTCTCATCTCTAGGTCAATATACAATAATCTGGTAGAAACAGTAGATGGAGTACACTAGATAAAAAGAATATACAAGGTGGTACAAAAATGATAACATAACCCACCTATGAGCAAATCTCGAGCTCAGGCAAAAGAGGCAAAAGAACAAGTGCGCCCGCCGCTACTGAACTGACGGAGCGGACCTGCAAGAGACTGTGGCACAACGGGGGTGAGTTGCCAACTCGTGAGTAATAAATAACATCTGCAAAGGCTATCGTATGCATGCACACAAGCATCCTAGCATCTAATATACAGGTATGACTGGATGCACTAGCAGGTGTGTATATCATATCAGTGTGCTAATATGTATGCAACATGAAAATCTGAGGACTCAATAGGTATATATAAGAAATATTTTATCTCTTTTTGTTTTTGAAACTCTTTTAGAATGCCAGCAGAATGTCAATGAATCGACGAAAATCGGTGTCCAGCAACGACACCCAAAGCTGTCTCAAATCTCATAAATGTATCTCTGGCCTCAGCCGTCCGGCTGACCCATCTCAAATATCAATATCTCATCATCTAGCGGCCACGGTCGGTATCCTCTGGATATCCGCCGTCCCAAACAGTCACCGGTAGGTAATCCGTCCCCTGCCAGGCTCAACGTCATCACCACATTCCTCTTGCCCCGGGGTACCTTACCGGGCCCACCATGTATCCGTGCCGGTTCCTCCACTCCTCGACACGGATTTCCAAATCCACAGCAAACTCATGGTGGACGACACTCACATCACTAGAAAACCGCAATTTACATATTTTAAAAAATATAATAAGTTTAGAAATTTTTGCGGCTTTCCCCCGAAATCCAGCAATATCATAAAATCTCAAGAAATCCTCATAAGTGCATATATCAATGATAATGAATGCGTATGATATCAATAATCAAGTTGCGATGTGTGATTAATGTATTAAGCATGAACAATGAATATGATGAAGTACATGCACATGAATAGCAATCCTACGGTTTCATTTTAAGGAAATAGCACAATTTAAGTATCAATTAGTAAAAGGTTTAAATTAAAGGTTATCTAGTGTGGTGGCATGGCAATTACCAGGGTGTGTGTGTAAACATGAATAGTGCTCGTGCTGCATATAAAAACCTGGTAATGGTGCATGTGTCCTACAATTGAGTTTGCGTATATGGATATAACATATTGATCTAATTGCAGCAATTATCATGCCAGTATTATTATTCTAATGTCACAAGTGATTATCCAATTTACTATTTTCCAGTTTACTAAATCTATCGGGCGACTTGCGCCATCCAAACGATCGTCCCCCGTAGATCTTAAATCTACTCACCGGGATCCCTGGCTAGCTGTGTCCAATCACCGCTTTTCCCTTTCGCGCCGCGTCTGACGTTTCCGCGACCGAACCTGGAATTTACATCAGTACCAAATATAAGGTTACATATCAAGAACGACGCAAAACCCCAACGAAACTACTAAAGTTCGCTAGCTAGGTACAACGTGCACAAAGTGCGCGGAACACACGCGAAAATCGCAAAACTGCCGAAAAACGCCGATACGGTCGCCCGGCAAAACTAAAACCCGACTACCCAAAAATCCGCACTCACGCATCCTAAAAGTCGTAGGACAAGCCATTACAATCATCAAGATATCAAAAATAATTCATCACATAACTTTTATAAAAATCTAGTAAGCATTTGCATTCCAAAATCGGTGCAAAAATCGCCGATTTGCGACAAAACGACTACACTAAAGCATAATTACCCAAGCACACTGCAAGCAATCTACAAACACTAATTACAACACAATAGCCATGATTCCCATCCTATTTCCATAACCACCAATTCTTGAATTTATAACCTAGTAAGCTAGAAATTGCAATTTGATGCAAACATCGACAATTTAGCGACAAGTTAACACCATCCAACACCAACATCCAAACTAACCAAATAGCTAGCCAATACACAAATTTTAAACCATTAACTATGCTTAAAAACCTAATTTCCATAACAAAACCTTCTCTTGACTTTTGTAATTAGCAAACATAAACCAAACTATATATGAAAAACCTTAATTTAACACTAGATTTTAGCCTAATAAGCAAGTTAACCACTTAGATTAAGGTTAGCAAAACACTAGATAGCAAATTAGGTTTAATCAATTAAATAATGCTTTCTAAAACTTAATCCACTCACTAATCAAGCTTCACAAACCAATTCCATACAAAAACCCTCTCTTGAAAATCCTAAAAAAGCAATTTCACACTTCTAAATTTAACCAAATTAGCATAATTGAAAACTACATCAACAAGATAACTATATGGATTAGTTAATTAACCACTAGATTAACTATAAAACAATCTAATTAAGTATTATGGCTTCAAAACCCTAGCTAAAATTTTCAAGCAAAACCTAAGAAACTAGATTAAACTACACTAAATTAACACTAAACCATCTAACATAAGAACTTAAACAAAAGAATTTAACATGATAGAAATTATACCTCTTAATCTAGAAAGAATGGATTTTGCTCCAAATGATGGCCTCAAGCACCAAGATTCAAGCAAGAATGGATAAGGAAAATGATAGCATAAGGATTTTGTTTGGATTTTTGAATTAATCATGAATTTTGATGTGGTTTTTTTGAAGAAATTGAAGGAAAATGAAAAGAAAAGAGAGGAAGAAGAGGAGGGTTCAGTTTCGGCCAGAATGAGGTATGGGGAGGGGTGTGGGTGAGTGGGGAAAAGTCCTTGGTCAACCCTCCAAAGTCAATGTATCATACTTTATCCATTTTATTTAAAATAAATCAATAAACCAACAAATTAACTCAAGAAAGAAACCAAGAAAGAGAGGCCAGAAATTTCTGGACTTGGACAAGGTGGGGCTGTCCAAGGGCTGAGGGAAAAGAGAGAGGGGTTTTACAAAAGAAATTTTATGCAAAAAGGCCCCCTACAACTCAAAAATTGCAAGTTTTAGCTCAAAATTCAATAAATTCGTTTCATATCATAAAAATTTGTTAAAAATCAAAATAAATTACTAAAAATTTATGTTATCACTAGATTATAATTATCATAATTTTAGAGATTAAAATTAGCCCGGAAAAATTTGTATTTATCGCTTATTTAATGTATTTTCTTACCGGCTTAAAATAATATTAAAAAATTGAAAAATAGGGAAAAATTTTTAAATGACCAAAATTTCATAATTAACTCATTAGCTACTAAAAACCAGTAATTACCTATCCATTTAAGATATAATTAGCCCTAAACTGCAAAATAACCAGAAAGACGGTTTTCGGAAAAATACCGAATTTTCACCGAATTTCCGGAAAACACCAAAACGACTTTTCAAGACGCTACAATCTTCCCCCCTTAAAGAAATTCGGTCCCCGAATTTAAAAATATAGCTACGCGTACCTTCAATGAGATGGGGATACTTCTTCCTCATCTCGCCCTCGGTCTCCCAGGTAACCTCCTCGCTGCTCGGGCTACGCCAAAGGACCTTGACGGTTGGTATAATCTTCGACCTCAACTTCTTCACCTGCCGATCCAGGATGGCCACCGGCTGCTCTGCAAAAGAAAGGTCGCGCTCTAGCTGGACTGTCGGGTGCTGAATCGCATGCGAAGGGTCGTGAAGGTACTTGCGGAGCATCGAAACATGAAAAACGGGGTGAACATCGGGAAAGCTGGGAGGAAGAGCCAAACGATAAGCAACGGCGCCAACACGCTCGAGGATCTCGAAGGGACCTACGAATCTAGGGCTAAGCTTCCCCTTTCGCCCAAAACGCATCACGCCCTTCATCGGAGAGACTTTCAGAAAAACATGGTCGCCAACTGCGAACTCTAATCTGCGACGGCGCCTATCTGCATAGGATTTCTGTCTGCTCTGAGCCGCTCTCATCCGTCTCGGATCAACTGTATCTTCGCTGTCGTCTCCTCAACAAGCTGCGGCCCCAAAATGCTGCTCTCGCTGAGCTCTGTCCAACAAACGGGCGATCTGCATCTCCTCCCATACAATGCCTCGAAAGGTGCCATCTGAATAGTATCCTGGAAGCTGTTGTTGTAGGAGAACTCCACTAGAGGTAAATGACGATCCCAGCTACCACCAAAGTCTAAAACGCACGCTCTGAGCATATCCTCGAGAGTCTGAATGGTCCGCTCTGACTGTCCGTCTGTCTGCGGATGAAACGCTGTGCTGAAGCTCAAACGAGTGCCCAAAGCCTCCTGAAGTCTCTGCCAAAGTCGGCTGGTGAACTGAGTGCCTCGATCTGACACGATACAAGTCGGTACGCCATGTAGTCGCACGATCTCGTCAATATAGAGCTGAGCATACTGAGCGAAGCTGAAAGTCGTCTTCACTGGAAGGAAGTGAGCCGCTTTCGTCAATCTATCCACGATCACCCAGATGGAGTCGTACCCTCGACTGGTCCTGGGTAGACCCACAACGAAATCCATCGAAATCTGCTCCCATTTCCACTCTGGAATGGGTAACGGCTGTAGCTCTCCTGCGGGCCTCTGGTGCTCGGCCTTAACTTGCTGACAAGTCAGGCATCTCGAAACGAACTCCGCAATGTCCCTCTTCATCCCGTCCCACCAGTAGGTCTCTCTCATATCATGGTACATCTTGGTGGAACCGGGATGGACACTATACACTGATCGGTGTGCCTCCTCAAGAATGTCGCGCCGCAATCCATCAGCATCTGGTACGCACAGTCTAGATCCATATCGTAAAATCCCCTGATCATCAATCACGAACTCGGAAAATCTGCCCTGTCCCATCTGTGCCATAATCTCTGAGCAACGGTCGTCACTGCGCTGTGCCTCATATATACGGTTAAGCAACTGTGGGCGTGCACGAACATGCGCGAGCTGTCCCCCCGTCTGAGTGAACTCGAACTCAACTCGGCTGTCGCATAACATCTCCCAATCTGCTGACGACTGCCTCTGCACTGCGCGCAAAAAGGATAGACTACCCCCGGGCCTCCTACTCAACGCATCTGCCACCACATTTGCCTTGCCGGGGTGATATAAGATCTCGCAGTCGTAGTCTTTCACCAACTCCATCCAACGACGCTGTCTGAGGTTCAGGTCTCGCTGCTGAAATATGTACTTTAAGCTCTTGTGATCGGTGAATATCTGACACGACTCGCCGTAAAGGTAATGTCACAAAATCTTCAGTGCAAAGACCACTGCAGCCATCTCCAAATCATGAGTGGGGTAGTTCTGTTCATGCTTCTTCAACTGCCGAGAAGCATAAGCGATCACCCGGCCATGCTGCATCAAAACGCATCCTAATCCCACTCGCGAAGCATCACAGTAGACAACAAATCTGCCTGATCCCGAAGGCAAAGATAATACCGGCGCCGTAGTCAAACAAGTCCGTAGCTGCTGAAAACTGCGCTCGCACTCCTCTGTCCAAACGAAAAGAACTCCCTTCCGGGTCAAACCGGTCAACGGTGCAGCTATACGGGAGAAGTCCTGAACAAAACGCCTGTAGTAGCCCGCCAGGCCTAGAAAACTACGGATCTCAGTAACCGATGTAGGTCGGGGCCACTGCTGAACAGCCTCAATCTTCTTCGGGTCCACACAAATGCCGTCTCTCGTAACCACGTGACCTAAGAATCCGACGCTGTCCAGCCAGAATGCACACTTGGAGAACTTCGCGAACAGCTGGTGCTCCCTCAGAGTCTGTAACGTAATCCGCAAGTGCTGCTCGTGCTCCTCTCTGCTCCGGGAGTACACCAAGATATCGTCGATAAACACGATGATGAACAAGTCAAGATACGGCCTGAATGTACGGTTCATCAAATCAATAAATGCTGCTGGGGCGTTGGTGAGTCCGAACGACATCACCAAAAACTCGTAGTGGCCGTAGCGCGTGCGGAAAGCTGTCCTCGGTATATCCTCCTGTCGAACTCGCAGCTGATGGTATCCTGATCGCAAATCGATCCTCGAAAAATACTCCGCACCCTGAAGCTGGTCGAACAAATCATCAATGCGCGGCAACGGATATCTGTTCCGAACGGTAACTTTGTTCAGCTGGCGGTAGTCGATACATAAGCGCAAACTTCCGTCCTTCTTCTTGACAAACAGGACCGGAGCACCCCACGGAGAAACGCTAGGTCGAAAGAGCCCCTTATCTAACAAATCCTGCAACTGATCCTTCAGCTCTCGAAGCTCTGCCGGGGCCATCCGATAAGGCGGTATAGAAATAGGCCCCGAACCGGGAATCAAATCAATGCAGAACTCAACATCGCGCTCAGGCGGTAGCCCAGGTAGCTCATCAGGGAAAACATCAGGGAACTCACAAACTACCGGGACCCGGTCCAACGGAACCTCTGCAGCTCGAGTATCACAAACTAACGCTAAGAATCCCTGACATCCCTTCCGCAAGAGCTGACCAGCGCGAAGAGACGAAATTAAGCTGGGAAGGGCGACACTACGGTCTCCCTGAATAACAAGGACTGGCTCTCCCGGAAAGCTAAATCTGACTGCCTTCTCACGGCAGTCCACCGAAGCATAACAAGTGGCTAGCCAATCCATGCCCAGAAGCACATCAAAGTCCAACATATCGAGGAGTATCAAATCAACTGATGAATCCCTCTCCCCGATACGAACGGAACACAAACGAAATACAAACCGAGCGACAAACGACTAGCCTACCGGAGTAACAACAACAAGCGGCTGATCTAACGACGACGACTCACGGCCCAACATCGGTGCAAAGTGTGTAGATACGTACGAATGTGTGGAACCTGGGTCGAATAGTACCCGAGCATCGAAGAACAAACTGGCAAAGTACCTGTCACAACGGCATTGGATGCCTGCGCATCCTGCGGTGTCAAAGCAAAAACTCGGGCCTGTCCTCCACCGATAGCGGGCTGACCTCGACCTCGGCCTCTGCCTCCTCGTCCTCTCTGAACAGGACCGCCGCGTCCACGGCCTCTCGGTGCACCTAACTGGCATGGAGCATCGCCTGGGGTAGGAAGTAGGGCTCTCTGAGGAGGGGGTGGTGATGGTGGTAGGGTCACGTGCGGAACTGTCGCTGCTCCCTGTCGTCTCACCGGACAGTCTCTGACAAGATGATACAGACTCCTGCACCCAAAACACCCTGGAGACGGCTGCTGCCCCTGGGGATAAGAACCATATAACTGTCCCCGCCCAAATCCTCTGCCGGGCCTATCTCTCGGAAAGAATCTGGCGCGCTGCCTCTGAGGCGGTACATCGGTGCGCATCCTCTTCGGCCCAGAAACGGCCGAAGTCCGTGATATGCGTGCCTCCATCCGCAATGCCGTATCCATAGCAGCTGAATAAGTGTCGTAGTGCTGGGCGCCAATGGCAAGATATAGCTGGGCATCAAGTCCCTGTACGAACCTCTTCACCATCTTCTCTTCGGTATCCACCAGATACTGAGCATATCGGGATAACTGTGTAAACTGGATGTCATACTCAGACACCGTCATCCCAGGTGTCTTGACTAAGGATTCGAAGCTACGAGCTCTGGCGTCACGAACGCTCTCTGGAAGGAAACGGGCTTGAAAGACCGCTGTAAACTCGGCCCAAGTCATAGGCGGCAGACCTGCAACTCGACCACTCAAGACTAACTCCCACCATGTCTGCGCGAGACCCTCTAGTCGGAAACTCGCAAGCTCTACCCATCGATCATCCGAACATCTCAGCGAACGGCAGATCCTGGCTAAACTGTCAAGGAACGTCTGTGGGTCCTCCGCTGCCTCGGTGCCAGTGAATACTGGAGGTCTCAGCCTCATGAAATCCTGTAGTGAAACCGGAATGGCCACGGTGGTAGTAGTAGGAGCAGGTATCATGGTCGTCTGTGATGTAGTAGGTACGTCATCCGGCCTCGGTGTACGACTGGCTGCAACTAGGGATCCTACCATCTGACGTAGCTCCTGCATGCCTCCCATCATCTGTCGCAACTCCTCCATACCGATCTCGAGCCTATCCATACGGCCTGGGGAAGGTGGATCGGTCTGTCCCTGCGGCGTAGGCATACCACCCTGCTCAGTCCTAGTCTCGGACGAGCCAGCTCGAATCTCGTCTCTGGCGGCAGCCCTCTGTGCCCTCGTAGCCTTCGACGGCATAGTGGCTGTTATAGGAAAACGGATAGTAAGGACAGTGCAATAGGATTATAGGATACACGGAATTGAAGAAGGAATTTTTCAAGCAAGTATATCCTAAAGTCACTTAGGCTGAGTACCGTATCGTAAGTATGCCGCGGACATACGCACGCTACGTTACCCTGCTTAAGTCACTTACTCCATCTACCAAGGGTCCTCCTACACTCACAAAGGTAAAACCTATCGCTCTGATACCAACTTTGTCACGACCCGCAGGGTACGGAACGTGACTGACACTTAAGTTTACGAAACGTCTAAAGGCGTCCGTAAAATAAGTAAGCCAAAAGCCCAGAAAACAAAACCAATTAAGCAAAAGAGTGAAGAAAACCCAAACATTTGAAAGCAAGTTTATCAAATAAGTCATGTAAAACACTTTTTTTAAAACAATACCAACTTTTCCCGAAAATTTCGGCAGAGTCTCCTTTGTAAATACTGGCCCCCAAAATGGGTACAACATAAATATACATGAATCCAACAAAATAGGGCATCCCCAAGCGGGAGCTAGCTCTTGGCCACAAGGCGGTCACAAATCCCACGCAATGTAAAATGACAACAAGCATAATAATCATAAGGAAGCATAAAAAAAGTAGCATGTCGGCTCAAGTGAGCTCGACCCCAAAATACAGCATAAAATCCACAAACCTCACAGTCTCATCTCTAGGTCAATATACAATAATCTGGTAGAAACAGTAGATGGAGTACACTAGATACAAAGAATATACAAGGTGGTACAAAAATGATAACATAACCCACCTATGAGCAAATCTCGAGCTCAGGCAAAAGAGGCAAAAGAACAAGTGCGCCCGCCGCTACTGAACTGACGGAGCGGACCTGCAAGAGACTGTGGCACAACGGGGGTGAGTTGCCAACTCGTGAGTAATAAATAACATCTGCAAAGGCTAACGTATGCATGCACACAAGCATCCTAGCATCTAAAATACAGGTATGACTGGATGCACTAGCAGGTGTGTATATCATATCAGTGTGCTAATATGTATGCAACATGAAAATCTAAGGTCTCAATAGGTATATATAAGAAATATTTTATCTCTTTTTGTTTTTGAAACTCTTTTAGAATGCCAGCATAATGTCAATGAATCGACGAAAATCGGTGTCCAGCAACGACACCCAAAAGCTGTCTCAAATCTCATAAATGTATCTCTGGCCTCAGCCGTCCGGCTGACCCATCTCAAATATCAATATCTCATCATCTAGCGGCCACGGTCGGTATCCTCTGGATATCCGCCGTCCCAAACAGTCACCGGTAGGTAATCCGTCCCCTGCCAGGCTCAACGTCATCACCACATTCCTCTTGCCCCGGGGTACCTTACCGGGCCCACCATGTACCCGTGCCGGTTCCTCCACTCCTCGACACGGATATCCAAATCCACAGCAAACTCACGGTGGACGACACTCACATCACTAGAAAACCGCAATTTACATATTTTAAAAAATATAATAAGTTTAGAAATTTTTGCGGCTTTCCCCCGAAATCCAGCAATATCATAAAATCTCAAGAAATCCTCATAAGTGCATATATCAATGATAATGAATGCGTATGATATCAATAATCAAGTTGCGATGTGTGATTAATGTATTAAGCATGAACAATGAATATGATGAAGTACATGCACTTGAATAGCAATCCTACGGTTTCATTTTAAGGAAATAGCACAATTTAAGTATCAATTAGTAAAAGGTTTAAATTAAAGGTTATCTAGTGTGGTGGCATGGCAATTACCAGGGTGTGTGTGTAAACATGAATAGTGCTCGTGCTGCATATAAAAACCTGGTAATGGTGCATGTGTCCTACAATTGAGTTTGCGTATATGGATATAACATATTGATCTAATTGCAGCAATTATCATGCCAGTATTATTATTCTAATGTCACAAGTGATTATCCAATTTACTATTTTCCAGTTTACTAAATCTATCGGGCGACTTGCGCCATCCAAACGATCGTCCCCCGTAGATCTTAAATCTACTCACCGGGATCCCTGGCTAGCTGTGTCCAATCACCGCCTTTCCCTTTCGCGCCGCGTCTGACGTTTCCGCGACCGAACCTGGAATTTACATCAGTACCAAATATAAGGTTACATATCAAGAACGACGCAAAACCCCAATGAAACTACTAAAGTTCGCTAGCTAGGTACAACGTGCACAAAGTGCGCGGAACACACGCGAAAATCGCAAAACTGCCGAAAAACGCCGATTCGGTCGCCCGGCAAAACTAAAACCCGACTACCCAAAAATCCGCACTCACGCATCCTAAAAGTCGTAGGACAAGCCATTACAATCATCAAGATATCAAAAATAATTCATCACATAACTTTTATAAAAATCTAGTAAGCATTTGCATTCCAAAATCGGTGCAAAAATCGCCGATTTGCGACAAAACGACTACAATAAAGCATAATTACCCAAGCACACTACAAGAAATCTACAAACACTAATTACAACACAATAGCCATGATTCCCATCCTATTTCCATAACCACCAATTCTTGAATTTATAACCTAGTAAGCTAGAAATTGCAATTTGATGCAAACATCGACAATTTAGCGACAAGTTAACACCATCCAACACCAACATCCAAACTAACCAAATAGCTAGCCAATACACTAATTTTAAACCATTAACTATGCTTAAAAACCTAATTTCCATAACAAAACCTTCTCTTGACTTTTGTAATTAGCAAACATAAACCAAACTATATATGAAAAACCTTAATTTAACACTAGATTTTAGCCTAATAAGCAAGTTAACCACTTAGATTAAGGTTAGCAAAACACTAGATAGCAAATTAGGTTTAATCAATTAAATAATGCTTTCTAAAACTTAATCCACTCACTAATCAAGCTTCACAAACCAATTCCATACAAAAACCCTCTCTTGAAAATCCTAAAAAAGCAATTTCACACTTCTAAATTTAACCAAATTAGCATAATTGAAAACTACATCAACAAGATAACTATATGGATTAGTTAATTAACCACTAGATTAACTATAAAACAATCTAATTAAGTATTATGGCTTCAAAACCCTAGCTAAAATTTTCAAGCAAAACCTAAGAAACTAGATTAAACTACACTAAATTAACACTAAACCATCTAACATAAGAACTTAAACAAAAGAATTTAACATGATAGAAATTATACCTCTTGATCTAGAAAGAATGGATTTTGCTCCAAATGATGGTCTCAAGCACCAAGATTCAAGCAAGAATGGCTAAGGAAAATGATAGCATAAGGATTTTGTTTGGATTTTTGAATTAATCATGGATTTTGATGTGGTTTTTTTGAAGAAATTGAAGGAAAATGAAAAGAAAAGAGAGGAAGAAGAGGAAGGTACAGTTTCGGCCAGAATGAGGTATGGGGAGGGGTGTGGGTGAGTGGGGAAAAGTCCTTGGTCAACCCTCCAAAGTCAATGTATCATACTTTATCCATTTTATTTAAAATAAATCAATAAACCAACAAATTAACTCAAGAAAGAAACCAAGAAAGAGAGGCCAGAAATTTCTGGACTTGGACAAGGTGGGGCTGTCCAAGGGCTTAGGGAAAAGAGAGAGGGGTTTTACAAAAGAAATTTTATGCAAAAAGGCCCCCTACAACTCAAAAATTGCAAGTTTTAGCTCAAAATTCAATAAATTCGTTTCATATCATAAAAATTTGTTAAAAATCAAAATAAATTACTAAAAATTTATGTTATCACTAGATTATAATTATCATAATTTTAGAGATTAAAATTATCCCGGAAAAATTTGTATTTATCGCTTATTTAATGTATTTTCTTACCGGCTTAAAATAATATTAAAAAATTGAAAAATAGGGAAAAATTTTTAAATGACCAAAATTTCATAATTAACTCATTAGATACTAAAAACCAGTAATTACCTATCCATTTAAGGTATAATTAGCCCTAAACTGCAAAATAACAAAAAAGACGGTTTTCGGAAAAATACCGAATTTTCACCGAATTTCCGGAAAACACCAAAACGACTTTTCAAGACGCTACAAGTCCACAGACTTGACACTGCTACTTCGCCTTGAGTGTGTCCCACTGTTCTTAGATTGCTACCCTACCACGGCTCAAAGGAGTCGTGCAAATAGGTAGCAGTTGGGTGCAGTCCCGAGCACTTGGAGGCAGTAGTGGTTAGACATGATTCGTCTCTCCCGTTATTGGGAAATGATATCGCGCATTGTCACAGAGCCATTACGCAAAGTCCCTGGCCAGGGCAAGCGAGATTTACTGGTAGGTTCTAGTAGTTTCTCAGGGTGTAATGGGCTTCGCTCCGACACGACTTATACCGCTATTAGGGGACTGAGGCTTGCCGCCCCCTAGGCTCGATATGCGATAGTCTTAGACGAACAGACCGGACTGTACGGAGATTGTCACATCAGGCTCAGTGGGAGTTCGGATGAGTTTCCTCATCGGCCTTCTTATCGACATCTACCTGGGGACCGTTACGTACAGCTAGAGCTGCTTGCGGTCTATGGTTAAACCCACTGGCAGCGTAGTGTCGAGTCTTTAGAGTCCCACATAGAGAGTTTCCCTGCTCCAGGCAAAACGATATAGAGGTCGTATGGTTTTACGACAAGGGTTCGGACGCGTACGTGTGTTTACGCACGTACGACTTTTCGGACAGTTTTTACTAGCCGGCTTTGGTTTAAGCCAGATTCTAGTATCGGGTTATTGGATTTATACAGTCTAAAGTTTTTCCGTGTTTTCATGGATTGGAGGGGCGTTCTTGTAATTTTTCGGGAAGCTTCTAGAAGCATGGTGACTTGGGGGGTAAGGTGGCATTGCATTAAATGAGATTAGTGACTCATTTGTGTGATTCATCCATGTCATTAATGTATCATAAATGCTTAATGACTCATGGAGATGAATCACTCAAATGCATTTATGAAGCATGGTTGATTAATCATTTATTTATTTATTTGATAAATAATAATGCTTCATAAATATTATGATAGATCATTATCTCATTTTATTCTCATCTTCATCTTCTCTTTCCTAAAGCTCACTCTCTCTTCAAACCCTAACTGTAACCTCTCATGAGTTGAGATCAAGGGTTAGCTAGACTAATATATCCATAACCTCACTCTATATCTTCTAGGTAGCTTAGATCAGCGCTTTGAGCAACCTAGTTATCTCAAGTTAGATATCAAGCTTGGCGTAGGAGCTTTCGGGTGGATCGTCTTTGACTCGAGGAGGCCGTTGAGGTGCCGATGTTCCAAGGAGCCTACGAAGAGTGGAGGACAGCGATGAAGACCCGAAAGACATGTAACGTGAGGTATAATTTCGAATCCGAGTACTTAAACCTCTAGTATATAGTTAGCAATGGTTTAGATACGATTCACGCGCTCAAGTCCGTGTTACGAATCTTTGATAATCGTTTTTCATATATTCCGCCTCCCCGCAAGTTCATGGGATGCGTGACATGGACTTACAGAGGATTCTTGGCTTTCGTTAGGGATGCTGGAGCCACAGTGGGATTGTTGGAACGGGTTCCTATCGTGCGAGAGTTTTCCGACGTGTTCCAGATGAGTCGACAGAGCTTAGGGAGCTTGAGGATCAGCTGCAGAGTTGTTTGTTGAGGGACTTGTTTGTCCAAGTGTTTTGCTTTGGGGAGCTCCTATTCTGTTCGTCAAGAGAAGGACGGCGGTTCAAGGTTGTGTATCGATTGGTCGTCAATTGGACCGAGTTACAGTGCGGATTGGTATCCCTTACCTCGCATTGACGATTTGTTCAATCAGCTCCTGGGTGCGAGACATTTTTCTAAGTTTGCTTTGGGATCAGGCCATCATTGGTTGCGGGTTCAGAGTGATGACATTCCGAAGACTGCTCTTGTGCATGCTACGGGCAGTATGTTCTTTGGTGGTGTCGTTGGACTCACCAATGCCCTAACAGCATTCGTGGATGTGATGAACCAGGTTTCTTCAGGCCGTTCCTCGACCAGTCGATTGTTGTGTTTTGATGACATTCTGGTCTATTCCAATGTGTCGTGAGGAACAGGAGCAGCACTTGAGGATTTGTTTTGCAGACATTGGGAGAGCCCCAGCGGTTTGCTAAATTCTCGGAGTGTTTCTTCAGGCTTAATTGTGTTGACTCCTAAGTCTTGTAGTTACGGAAGACGGTTTTCGTATGGTCCCGAGGAAGATCGAGGCCGTACAGCTTTAGCCCAGACTTGTGTACGGACGGAAGTCCGCGGATTTTGGGCTTAGCAGGTTTTTACCGCCGTTTCGTGCAGGATTGCTTGTGTATCGCTGCATCGTTGACTGGACTGACTGGAAATGAGGTTCATTTTCCTTGGACTGAGGCATGTGTGCGGAGCTTTCTGCAGTTGGAGATTCGGTTGACAACTGCACCAGTTCATTCTTTGCTTTCTGGTTCGGGAGACTTGTTGTTTAACTGTGATGTTTCGCGAGTGGGGCTCGATTTTGCACTGATGTGGCACTATAGAATGATCACTTATGCTTCCCGACAGTTGGAGGAAGTATGAGCAGGATATCCCACTCATGATCTGGAGATGGCCACTGTGGTTGTACATTGAAGATCTGAGGACACTACTTGTTCGGTGAGTCGTGTCAGATTTTCACTAACCACCAGAGCTTAATATAGATCTTCCAGCAGCGGGTTTTGATTGTTGAGACAGTCTTTTTCAGATTTACAGTTCTCGTGTGATCGTTGAGTACAGCTTATGTTTGCCTCTACTGAGGGGACAGCTTGCTCATGCCCGCGCCCGACCACTTTTCCTTAATCGCTTTCATGAGGCACAGCCCACCGATGCTCGTTTGTCTGAGATTCTGAGCATGTTCGGCTGGGTAAAGATTTGGAGTTCTGATTTTTGACCAGGGTATGCTACATTCCGGACTCGTTGGTGTGTACCTGATACTGATAGGTAGAGACGTGAGGTCTCAGAGCAGGCACATCGGTCAGCTTTCTGTGTTCATCCAAGTGCCACCAAGATGTAACGTGACTTGAGAGTTAGTTACGGTGGGCAGGGTTGAAGAGTGATGTTTCAGATTTCGTTTCGAGGTGTCTGACTTGTTGCGTGCTTGGTTGAGCAATTGAGACCGGCTGGAGAGTTGCAACCTTTAACCGTTCTAGAGAAGGAATGGGAGCAGATCTCCATGAATTTCGTTGTAGTGTCTACCTAGGTTTAGACAGGGTACGACTCCATTTGGGTGTTTGTTGTCCGGTTATACTCAGTTTGCTCAGATGTTCCTTGCTAAGTTTGTGCGTTGCACAGAGTTCCTTCTTATGTTGTATCCAATAGAGGCACCATGTTCGCTTGCCGTCTTGGGCAGAAGCTTCAGAAAGCCTTGGGTACTGGTTGAGCTTTAGCTCCGCTTTTCCATCCGTAGGATGAAGGTTTGTGAGAGCGGGCTATACAGACTCTGGAGGATATGCTTGTACATACGTACTAAGTGGTTGTTGGCTGTGGGATCGTCACTTGTCATTGATGGGGTTCTCCTTCGATAGCGGTTATCAGGAGACATTCTAATTGGCAACCTTTCTGGCCTTGTGTGGTAGGTTGTGTTGATCGCCAGTCTGTTTTACTAACTCTGTGAGTTTAGGATTTTTTGACCCTAGCTATTCCAGAGATGTTGGAGAATATCCTGTTGGTTCAGGTCAGGATGAGAGTATCCCAGTGCAGACAGAAGTCTTATGTCGACCGTGGTGGTCGCAGACTTGAGTTCGCAGTGGGAGATCATGTATTCCTATGGATTTTTCCGACGAATGGCGTGTTGAGTTTTGGGAAGTTTAGTTCCATAATTGTAGGTCATTTTGAGATCCTCGAGCGAGTTAGTACCGTTGCCTTTAATATGGCACTTCCGCCCAGATTTTTTAGTATTCACCCCGTATTCCTTATGCCGATACTTCGCAATTACCTTCATGACCTTTTTCACATGATTCAGCATCAGACCTTTTAGCTTGGACGCGATCTTTCGTTCACCAGCAGCCGTTGGTTATAGTGGATCGGCAGGTGGAGGAACTTCGGTCAGGGGTCTTGCCATATGTGAGGGTTCTTTGGCATAGCCGTATGGTGAAGTGATCACTTGGAAGGCTGCCAGCGAGATTTGGGAGTTTTGTACTCATCTCTTTGAAGGTACGCTTAATTAGAATTTTAAATTCGGGGACCGAATTTCTTTAAGGGGAAAGATTGTAACGTTTTAGAAATCGTTTTGCGAATTTTTCCGTTTTAGGGTAAAATTTTCGGTGTTTTCCCTTTTAACCCGATTGTGATCAAACTTCCGTAGAAACTTGTCGGCCCCTAGTTTAGCTAAAATAATGCTAGTGCGCGAGCTTTGGGGGTCTATGGGAAGTTTTGGTTCATATAGAATTTTTACCTAATAAAATATTATTTTAATTCTTTATTTGTGCACTTTATTAGTGGTAGTTACTTTTTTGTGGGTTAATTACTACTAATGTGGTTTTATGGTAAACTAATCAATAGAATTATGTTTAGAACCTTCTCTCCAAATATCTTGATGTTTTGTGTAATTAAATAAATTTTCAAGAAAAGAAATGGTGACTAATGCTTTTTTTTTTGTTTTTGTTTTATTATGAAATTATTGCAATTATCTTCTAGATTTTTCTCCAAAATTTCACAACACCCTAGCCTTTCTTCTCATGGCCGGCCACTTCTTCTTCTTACTGCCCATCATTTTGCTTCATTCATTTCTTCTCATTTTGCTTCAAATAAATCATGAAAAATCCAAATTAATTCATACAAATTCAAATATAATCCAAAACCTTTATTCTTCTTCACAAATCTTGCTTAGATCTTTATTCTAGTGAGGATTTTGGAGGCAAAAGTGTTGATTGTTCTTGTTTCAAGTTGTGTTCTTTGAAGGTATAAAACCTTAACCCTAATCTCATTTGTTGCTTAATACCTTTAATTAGCTTAATTAGATGTTCAATTTAAGCTTTTAAATTAATATTTAGAAATTCAAGATATCATTTTGTTAATCAAATTAGGGTTTTGATTAGTGAAATGGTTAGTTAATATGTTAAGCTTGAAGAAAATTAAATCAAGTTGCTATTGTTAAATGATATTTTCCTAATCGGCTAAATAAGCTAATTAACAAACTAAATTTTTGCTAATCCTAATTAGTGAAATCTAAAATGTTAGTAAAGGTATAAGTGGTTTAACCTTGCTATTTGAAAATATTTGTAAGTTCTAGTTTTGGTAAAACTTGTAATTTTGTACTAAAATGTTATATACTGCTTACTAGATTTACGGATATTTTAGGCGTGGGTTTCTTTTGACGTTGCGACATTATGTATATTGATTCCACGCTATATCTTGTGTTGTGAATGTGCGATCGGTACTATCAGGGTCTACACTTGGTAGTTGTGTCGCTTTGCGTTCCTAGCTAGGGTCGTGCCGATGTCGTTCGTGTCTTTATGTAGCTTTTGCTCTTGAGTTCGTTTCGTAGTGTCGCTATGCGCGTTAGCCGCTAAATAGACACTCGATGGTATGTTTGGAGTTGGTACGTCGGTCAAACGTAGTTATACGTATTTTTGGTCGATTGCTTATATACACTTACTTTATTGTTATATGTGTTCAGGATCGCAGGCGGGGACTTCGGACGCTGCGAAGAGGGGAAAGCGAGTGGTAGGCTTTACTTAGCCAGGATCGTTGGTGAGTAGATTTAACATCTACAGGGGGATCGCCCGTATGACGTTATGCATCTGGGCTAGATCAAATGTTATGACCTTTAGTGTTTAGTATATGGACTCGTTTGTGTATGTGTATTTCGTTGCATATCTCATTTACCTATTGTATTTGGACATAGTATTAATGAGACACAACACTATTATTGATGGTTCATGTTGCACGAGTACCGATTGTATGCCACACACACTGTCAATAATTGCCATGACTCGCACAACACCTATACATTTGTGATATTGGATTGCTTAGGGACATTGAGACATAATCCTTATTTTCATTGTGCATATGACATATAGCATACCTGTATACCTGCATGCTAACACATATGCCTGATATGCTTACATGCAAGTTACCCATATATTTATATGATAGTGTACCATTAGTGATAGGTATATACACATATGAGACATAGCAAGATGTACATCTGGCATACATACATATATATACCTGGAGGGTATTATGGATAGGTATAGAGACATACCTTGCTACATATATTTTTACATCATACATACTTACATATGGACACACATGTCTTGCTATACCGACATGGTTACGCATACCTTGTTATAGCTACATGTTCACTTGTATATGATGTTGCATCTGATTCCGGAGAAATCAGGAACCACATGATATATTTAATAACTTGTTGCAGTTAAATACCGGTTTTCCTTCATATGCTCATATTACTGTTTCATGTTAGCATATATTACATCCATGGATTTCATATGATGTTCTCTGATATTTTTATTTCTAAGTATATATAACAGTGGAATGGGATGCTGTTATATATGCCTATACACATATATTAGTGGAATGGGACGCTAATATATGTGTATTGATTCATGCATTTATACTTATTCATTACTTAATATTTTCTGGATTTGAGGACCGTGGTGGTTTCATGAAATTATGCAAGTATGCTTATTCTTTACTTGATATTTGTATGCATCCACTCAGAGATTTGTTTTAATACCGATACGAGATCGAGAGTGTCGGTGTTTGGCACTTAAGATTCGAAGGACGCATAATACCGATACGGGATCGAGAGTGTCGATGTTTGGCACTTATGATTCGAAGGACGTATAATACCGATACGGGATCGAGAGTGTTGATGTTTGGCACTTAATATTCAAAGGACGTATAATATCGATACGGGATCGAGAGTGTCGGTGTTTGGCACTTAAGATTCGAAGGACGTATAATACCGATACGGGATCGAGAGTGTCGGTGTTTGGCACTTAAGATTCGAAGGACCTATAAATCTGTTTTGGATCATAAGTGTCGATGTTTGGCACTTAGGATTCGCTGTTTTGGATCATGAGTGTTGGTGTTTGGCACTTAGGATTCGCTGAGACTTACAGGATATATGAAAGTTACTTGATATTGGACACTTAGGATATACGTGATTTACTTGATAATTGGATACAGAATATATATGAGATTGACTTGATATTTTACATTCAGGATATATGAGATTTACTTGATATTGTACATTCAGGGTTTATGAGACTTACATGATATGGGAGCCAATTTGGGGGCTGATTTGAGGAATTGGGATTTGGATTGTCTTGATGGACTTTGGTCCTACCACGATGTCAGGATTCCATGGAATTGACATGTTTCATCTCATACTCCGCATTTATTTTATATGCATTGCTTCATGTATTGGTTGTACCTGCTAGAGTACCTTTCATGACGGTTACATATATACATTGCCATATCATTTCTTCATATATTAGTACTACCTGATAAGGTACCTTACATGATTGTTGCATACAGATTGTCATATTAGTATTGCTTCATGTATTAGTTGTACCTGCTAGTGTACCTTTCATGACTATTGCATACATATGACCATTTATTGCTATTAGCTTGCATATGTTAGATTCGCGCTGTACGTGCATACTTGCGATTACCTGCATATGTTATTTACTATTCACGAGTTGGCAACTCACCCCCGTTGTGCTACAGTGTTTGCAGGTTGTTCCTCAGATTAGTCGAGACAGGCTATTCATCTATCACAACAACTTTCGCAGCGGTTACCGCTTCGGCTCACAGTGTGCAGTTTTGCTTAGGTGGGTTTTGCGATTATCCAAAGTTGTTTATTGTATATTCGTTGTATCTATGTAATCTCCATCTACCATTATCTTGTATGATTTAAAGACTTGATGTGAGGATGATATTGTATATTTTGTGACTTGGAGGTCTTTTATGCAGTTTTACTTCTATCGTCTTTTATTTCTTTGCTACGGCGTCGTATATCTGCCGTGGTGATTGTTTTCCGCCGTTGGGCGTGGATTTGCTCCCGTTGGGGATGCTTTACTTATATTTATGTTTTACCCATTTTTGGGGTTAGTTTTTACAAAGGAGGTGCTGCCAAAATTTTAAAGGAAGAAAAGTTGGACTTTAAAGAATTTGGGTTGAGATTTCAAAGGTTTTAAAAATGCTATTATCACTTCCTTACTACTTTTGATGGTTTAGATTGTTGGGTTTTTGGCTTACTTAAATTGCGTTACGCCTGTAGACGTTGCGTAGTTTAAGGGCCGTCATGTGCCAATTTCGGATCGTGACAAATACTACTGAATATTTAACCGAAATGACGGAGGGCTACGAATGGTTTTGGCGAAACCGTGAATGTAGTGAACTTGATATAATCGAAGGAACCGGATAGCTTTTAAAAGGAGTGGTTTAAGCTCCGCATTTAAAAGTTTTTCTGTTTCGAAAACACCGAGTGGTTTTGAAATTGTTCCAACGATTCAACTTTGGTTTGTTTTCTTTGAATTAATATAATGTGTCCCATCAATTAATCATACCATTGCAGAAAACAAAGAAAATATGACGTACGCTTATGCCATCTGCATTCGCCATTGGGCCCCGTCATTACCCGTTAGGTTACTTAACTAACGACAGAGCGGGGGCTGGACTAGCGCTGATGTAAAACATACGCAACGTCAACTAGATATCATATATAGATATATACATTCGTCAGATGCAATGATAGTCATTCTAAATCACAGATATACACGGTCGTGATGAATAGCCAAACCCCACCCTAGACCCCTACGGGTGCGGCAAACTACCCGCCAAATACTCGAAGTGAAGTAACCTCCCTCAACAAAGTGAGTAGGCCACTCGGCACTTCAAAGTACCCCGGTAGTTTGTGCAGCCCACTTTAGGTCTATCTTAGGAGCAGATTACAATAAAAGAAATAATATACAATGGCGGCTACAACCTCAACCCGGATGTGCAACCATAAAATAATATTACATCAATTTACAATTTACATTAAATGAAAGATAGAAACACTCATCTCACATTCCTGGCTATTCATCTACGACAATCCAACAAGTTCAAATACACAAACCAATATCACAGATCACAGATATGTGCAACCCCCACTAATCGACATATAGCGATTAACAGACGTTCAGCACATATAACACATTACAGATATAATCCGATTAGCTAAAGTTTATAGAATTCCGATCAATAACCATATTTGAATCTACTCCAAGCACAATACTGTACACAATAATCCCTGAGCAGAAACAAAATATCCCAGAAAACACAAAACCAACAAAGAGAGCACCAGAACAAATTTGGACCAACTCAGAGTCGGTTCAGCGGTAGTCTAACCGAGTTAGGCGCCTAAATTTCTTCAGTGTTCTAGAAAAAGCCTGCACGTATTTTTCAGGTCTCTGAAAATATTTTTAGACCTGTTTTAAAAATCGGCAGAGAATGCATGTTTCGGTCGTGTTTTGGGGATTTTTCCGTGATCGAAGTTCTAAATGTTAGTTATATGTATGCCCTAGAGGCCATTACTGTACATAGGATGTATATTGTAGTAGATGCTGGGACATATATAGGGAGGACTTTCTTGCTCAACATGATAGTATGCTATCTGGTTGCACTTTACCTTAACGTGTATACTGATTGTCTCTCTGTTACATGTTGGTAAAGCCCTTAGGATCTGTACTTGACTACCTGGACTATGATGCGGATCATACTAGTGGGGACATGGTAGTCCATAAGTACATCATTCAAAGTCCCTAGTCGTGGGTGTATCGAGACGGGGCATCGATATACCAGAGTAGACTAGCGTATACCTTCTCGACCCATACAGATGGGCGATGGATGATCCCATATCCATTGGTGTTTGACATCGGAGATGATATACGGGTGCTCAGTAGAGACTGGGTACACTGGACGGACTCGCCGAGAACTCCCAGATGGTATTATACCTCACGTCAGATGGCAGTTCTCTGGTGACACTGGTACAGAGTAGTCTGTTGACCCGAGATCGTCATAGAGTCTTGTGTGGTTCCCACTGTGCTTTGATTTCCATCTTACCACGTCCAAGAGGGCGTGCAAAACGGTGGTTTTTGGGTACAGTCCCGAGTCACATGGAGGCAATGAGCGATAGGAGGGGATTCGTCTCTCCCGGTATAGGGAGTTGATGTTGCGCTGTGTTCGATTGGCTATAACAGGAAATCCCTGGCCAGGGTTGCTGAGATTTACTGGTAAGTGTTACCAGTACTTTCTCGAATTGTTATAGACCTCATATTGACACGACTTATCGAGCTATTGGGGTCTGACGTTTACCACCCCTAGGCGGGATATGCGACATATCAGACGATCAGACCGGACTGTATGGTAGTGTTACTGGTCGGATTCACTGGAGTGTGAGCGGGCTTGCTCGTCGATCTTCAGATCGCTCAATACCCAGGTGGCCGTTATGTTTAGCAGACCGCTTGCGGCTTGTGGGTGCTTGATATGATCATCACCTGCTGCCGGCGTATTGACGAGTCTTTAGACTCCTACACAGAGGTTTCCTGGCTCAAGCGAAACGAAATAGGAGCGCATATGAGATATGTGCGGGACCGAGAATAATGCGTGTATGTGATACCGTATTCCATTCTCGCGATGAATGTATCGAAAGGTTGTATGCGATATAACCTAGTTATCGAATCAAGGGTTGGTTCGATAAGCCGATACATAGAATACTAGTCGGTTATATGCGATATGACCGGATCGTTAAATCAAGTGTTGATTTAATGATATAATGCATAATTATATATTTGATATATTACTTTGCATTAACTAGTATTGGTTCACTTTAAATGGATTTTCTCACTCGGATTGTACACATTGTATATGTGATATACTTTTGTGCACTTGATTGTATCATGTTTGATGATACATGTTATGCTAGGGTTTTTGTGTAAAGATCAAACCATGGTTACATGATTATGGTTAGGGTTTTGTTTTATTCACTTATTTATTTATCCATTTCATTTTGGAAAATAAATGAGAAGAGAAAAGAATGGTGGCTTTATTTGTTGTTTAGTTGAAGCTTCATGAAGCTTTGACTTTGTCCACCATTCTTATCTCATCCTTAACCCTAACCATTCCTTTAACCCTTGGTTAATTCTCTACACATAACCATAGTTAGAATTATGATAAGGTTTGTTATTCTATTCTTTTTTGATTAACTTATCATATATAATATTCTTCTTCTTCTTCCTTGAACTCAAGAAGAAAACCATTCTTCATCAATGGTGATTGATGAAAACAAGTGAGAAATCCAATTCTAAAGTCTACCCACTTCCTATTTCTTCATCCTCTACCTCTTGCCAAGTAGTAGAGTGTGTTTTCTTCACAAGTTTCTTGACTTGGTGAAGTCGGAGCTTGATTTAGCGATGCCTCGACGTAGATCATCTTCAGCATGGACATCGATGACCTAGCCCGTCCATTCTCCGATGAAGCCGACGCTAGAGCCCGGGACTTGTTATGGACAGCAAGGAGACTTCATTGCGGAGCTATGGAGGTGGAGAACCGGATCTACAAAGGTTGTATTTCCGTATCTCTTAGTTAAGAGTTAACTAGTTGCTTTTTCGCCTAGTTTTCTAGCAAACGATCCGTAGTCGGGTCTCTCGGCACCCGTAAAATTTTGAAATGGGCATGTTCGATGCCTTGTGAGACCTCACTAGGGTGCCTAAGGACCCTACAGTGGTATCAGAGCCTAGCTAGAGCCTTAGGCGAAGTCTAGACGGAATTTGAAGTCCGAACGAACCCGAAACCCCAATACAAAATGCTCTCTGTCCTTTTTCTAAAAACATGGATTTTTCCAAATTAAAAATTACTAAAAAATTCAGCAGGTAAAAATAAGAATTACGATGCAAAAATATTTCGGTGAACAGTAATTATTGCGGCGGAACCGCGGCAGAAGCCTAGATTCTGCGGCGGTTCCGCGGCTCTCTGGTGACGTCAGCCCTATATTTTTGCACAGTAATTCCTGATAAATTCTTCTGAGTTTTCTGGGAATTTTTAAAATTTATTCAAGAGTTGAATAATCTGGGATTGTTTTGGGGATTCGGTGTTTCGATCGGAGCATCAAATTTTGTCTGTGTGGCTTTCCGGATAAATTTTAGAATATGTTAAAAAGTTCGACCGGATATAAATACCCAATTTTTCCCCTGTCGGGAAATTTCCAAGTGTTGGATTTTTCCGTAGTTTAACGACGTTCTAAGTAGTGCAAGTAACGCGATGGTCCCTCTAGAAGACAACAAAGCTTAACTCGATTATGTGACCGTCTTGAACTGCCCTTTGATCCATCGGGTTTGGGGCAGTACGGCGTGCCACATGTGAGGCGTTGGCTTGACCTTTCTACGGCTGGACCGTTGGTACTGAGGCACGAACGGAATGTTGTTAGACTTATTTCATGTGTTGAGCTGTATCGGGAAAACTTGGGTGTTCGATTGTTCGATCGAAAAGTTTAACATTTTCTGTTTATCTGGAATGGGATACAATAATTGGAATTCACAAGAAGTTATGAGATAACTGAATGAATGTTATAAACGTAGCAGTTTAGTCTCACTTGATCGGTTGCCACGGAATTTTGATGTGATCAAAAGTCCGTCGCAATCACGTAGCGTACGCGGATACTCGCCGGGTAAACTTAATAGACAGCTACACCCCATAGCCACGACCAAGTGACTGTAGGAGAACCCCGTCGCCGAAAGCATCCGTTTGGGTGCTCGCGGTAGCGGTGTTCCGCCTTGGTGCACTTCGTCGACGGTATCAGGGGTGCGGCCGCCTACTAAAGTTTGCGACGAGCATTCGATCAGGATGTCGGGAATCTTGTTGAATTGCCCGACTTGATATTGAAAAGTGTTTTCGATTTTGAGACTAAAATGCGGGGTTTATAATTGTTAGGCATGCGATGTCTAAAGAATTCATTTGGTCAGGCATGCGATATCTGAGGTGGTTGTGGATTCCAACTGTTGTAGTTTTACACTTTCTTTTCTGTGACCGTAAGTGTAATATGTGATATCGCCGGTTTCGTTGCTATATGTCAACGACAATTGGGATGCGCATATTTACTTACGTTGATGACATGTGATGTTATGTGTTGCTGGATATGTTATATTGGATCGTCGTGTTTGAATAGCCGGGGTTTTTTATGTGAGATGAGTGTTTTTCATTTTCATTCATGTAAAAACTTGTATGTAATATTCTTTTATTGGGGCACTTCCAGGTTGCGGAAGTTGTCACCCTTTGTATATTATTTACTTTTCCGCACTAGGATAGACCCAAGGAGGGGAGCACAAGTAACCGGGTTCTGGAGTCCAGTGGGAGACCAACTCGAGGAGTCGGGTCCGGGTCTCCTAACTCTAGAATTGGTAGGGTTGCTTGCCGCTCTCGTAGGGGTCTAGGGGTGTGGGTTTGGCTATTCATCACGACCGTGGAATCCGTGTTTTATACTGGCTCGTATTGAAAACACGGACGTCCTAGTATATCCAATATTTCATATGATTCTTCTGCTGCGATATCTGTGATGTGATCATGTGATGTTCTGTGATAGATATAGCATATAGTATATATGATATATTATATAGACGTTACTTATGTTTTACACCCGCGCTAGCCCTGCCCCGCTCTGCCGTTAGTTACCTAACCTAACGGTGCACGAGAGGACATCGAGGCGAATGCGGATGGCATAAGTGTACGTCGTATTTATCTGTGATGTTTAGGTACTTAAATGATGGGACTTCATTAATATGATTAATGAAATAAAAGAAACCTAAGATGTTGTAGAATCGAATTTCAAAATAAAACAGGTAGCTACAGTTCTTGCTTTGCACAGCGATATATGTGATATATCCTGCACCTTATTCGATGAGGAAAGGACCGAGATCCCTTCACCGGGAGTGACTCCTTTAGCAATAACTGGCAGATGCTACAACCATCTGTAGCGTCTTGAAAAGTCGTTTTGGTGTTTTCCTGAAATTCGGTGAAAATTCGGTATTTTTCCGAAAACCGTCTTTCTCGATATTTTGCAGTTTAGGGCTAATTATACCTTAAATGGATAGGTAATTACTTGTTTTTAGTAGCTAATCAGTTAATTATGAAATTTTGGTCATTTAAAAAATTTTCCCTATTTTTCAATTTTTTAATATTATTTTAAGCCGGTAAGAAAATACATTAAATAAGCGATAAATACAAATTTTTCCGGGCTAATTTTAATCTCTAAAATTATGATAATTATAATCTAGTGATAACATGAATTTTTAGTTATTTATTTTGATTTTTAACAAATTTTTATGAATTGAAACGAATTTATTGAATTTTGAGCTAAAACTTGCAATTTTTGAGTTGTAGGGGGCCTTTTTGCATAAAATTTCTTTTGTAAAACCCCTCTCTCTTTTCCCTCAGCCCTAGAACAGCCCAACCCTGACCAAGACCAGAAATTTCTGGGCTCCTTTCTTTGGTTGCCTTCTTGTGTGAAATTGGGATTGTTTATGGATTTATTTTAAATATATTGGACAAAGTATGGTGCATTTGACTTTGGAACTTGACCCTTGACTTTCCCCATTTGCCCACACCCTCCCCCTCACCTCAATTCTGGCCGAAACCTGCACCATCCCCCATCTCCATTATTTTCCTTCTCTTTCTCTCTCATTTTCTTCAAAATTTGCAACAAAATTCAATAAAAATCCATAAATCCTTCTCTTTTTCAACACAAAATCCTTATGCTATCATTTTCCTTAGCCATTCTTACTTGGAATCTTGATGCTTGAGGCCATCTATTGGAGCAAAAATTTTCTTGCTTGATCCATAGATCAAGAGGTATAAATTCCATCAAAGTTACTTTCTTTTGTTGCTAATTCCTTTAAATGCATGGTTTAGTGTTAAAAGTTATATAATTTCTAATTTAGTTTAATAAAAAGAGTAGTTTGTTTAACTAGGGTTTGAAGCCATGATAATTAATTAAGTTGTTTTATAGTTAATCTAATGGTTAATTAACTAATCTATATAGTTACCTTGTTGATATAGTTTTCAATTTTGCTAAATTAGTTAATTTTAGAAGGGTGAAATTGTTGTTTTAAATTTTCAAGAGAGGGTTTATGTTTGGTAATGGGTTGTGAAACATGATTAGTGAGTTGATTAAGTTTTAGAAAACATTATTTAGTTGATTGAACCTAAATTGTTATCTAGTATTTTGCTAACCTAACCTAAGAGGTTAATTTTCTTAAGTGGGCTTTTGTTGTGTTAAATTAAGCTTTCAAGTGTGGAAATGGATTTGGAAATTGCTAGGTTATGAATTCAAGAATGGTTGTTTATGGAAAATAGGATTGGAATCATTGTTGTTGTGTTATAATTAGTGTTTGTAGATTGCTTGCAGTGTGGTTGGGTGATTGTGCTAGATTGTAGTCGTTTTGTCGCTAATCGGCGATTTTTGCACCGATTTTGGATTGAAATGGTTACTAGTTTTGTATAAAAATTATGTGATGAATTATTTTTGATATCTTGATGATTGTAATGGCTTGTCCTACGACTTTTAGGATGCGTGAGTGCGGTTTTTGGGTAGTCGGGTTTTAGTTTTGCCGGGCGACCCAAATCGGCGTTTTTTTTGGCAGTTTTTGCGATTTTCGCGTGTGTTCCGCGCACTTTGCGCACGTTGTACCTAGTTAGCGAACTTTAGTTGTTTCGTTGGGGTTTTGCGTCGTTCTTTATATGTAACCTTATATCTGGTATTGCTGTAAATTCCAGGTTCGGTCGCGGAGACGTCAGACGCGGCGCGAAAGGGAAAGGCGGTGATCGGACACAGCTAAGCCAGGAATCCCGGTGAGTAGATGTAACATCTACGGGGGACTATCGTTGGATGGAGCAAGCCGCCCGATAGTTTTAGTAACTTACAAGACCCTTAGTGATGTTAGTAATTAGGGGTGAAATACCTATTCGACTATTTGCAGCATCCATGCATTATATTGACATATCTATACGAAACCATTTTATAGGACACCTGCACCATTGCCAGGGTTGTTATATGCAGCACGAGCACTATTCATGCTTACACACACGCCCTGGTAATTGCCATGCCACCACACTAGATAACTTTTAAATTGAAACCATTTTACAAATTGATACTTAAACTGGTACTATTGCCTTTAATTCCTTAAAAATGAAACCGTAGTATTGCTATTCATGTGCATGTACTTCATCATATTAATTGTTCATGCTTAATACATTAATCACACATCGCAACTTGATTATTGATATCATACGCATTCATTATCATTGATATATGCACTTATGAGGATTTCTTGGGATTTTATGATATTGCTGGATTTCGGGGGAAAGCCGCAAAATTTCTAAACTTATTATATATTTTTAAAACATGTAAATTGCGGTTTTCTAGTGATGTAAGTGTCGTCCACCATGAGTTTGCTGTGGTTTTTGGAGACCCGTTTCGAGGAGTTGGATGAACCGTTTCGGGTACATGGTGGGCCCGGTAGGGTACCCCGGGGCAAGAAGCTCGTGGTGTTGACGATGAGCCTGGCAGGAGACGGATTACCTACCGGTGACTTCATTGGGCACGGCGGATATCCAGAGGATACCGACCGGGGCCGCGAGAGGATGATATATATTGATACTGAGATGGGTCAGCCGGATGGCTGAGGCCAGAGACACTATGACATGGATTTATGAGATTTGAGACAGCTTTTGGGTGTCGTTGCTGGACACCGATTTTCGTCGATTCATTGACATTATGCTGGCATTCTAAAAGAGTTTCAAAAAACAAAAGAAGATAAAATATTTCTTATATATACCTATTGAGACCCCAGATTTCCATGTTGCATACATATTAGCACACTGATGTTGTATACACACCTGCTAGTGCATCCAGTCATACCTGTATTTTAGATGCTAGGATGCTTGTGTGCATGCATACGATAGCCTTTGTAGATGTTATTTATTACTCACGAGTTGGCAACTCACCCCCGTTGTGCCACAGTCTTTTGCAGGTCCGCTCCGTCAGTTCAGTAGCGGCGGGCGCACTTGTTCTTTTGCCTCTTTTGCCTGAGCTCGAGATTTGCTCATAGGTGGGTTATGTTATCATTTTTGTACCACCTTATATATTCTTTGTATCTAGTGTACTCCATCTACTGTTTCTACCAGATTATTGTATATTGACCTAGAGATGAGACTGTGAGGGTTGTGGATTTTATGCTGTATTTTGGGGTCGAGCTCACTTGAGCCGACATGCTACTTTTTCATGCTTCCTTATGCTTCATTATGCTTGTTGTCATTTATATTGCGTGGGATTTGTGACCGCCTTATGGCGAAGAGCTAGCTCCCGCTTGGGGATGCCCTATTTTGTTGGATTCATGTATATATTTTGTTGTACCCATTTTTGGGGGCCAGTATTTACAAAGGAGACTCTGCCGAAATTTTCGGGAAAAGTTGGTATTGTTTTTAAAAAGTGTTTTACATGACTTATTTGATAACTCGCTTTCAATTGATTGGGTTTTCTTCACTCTTTTGCTTCATTGGTTTTGTTTTCTGGGCTTTGGCTTACTTATTTTACGGACGCCCTTAGACGTTTCGTAAACTTAAGTGCCAGTCACGTTCCGTACCCTGCGGGTCGTGACAAAGTTGGTATCAGAGCGATAGGTTTTACCTTTGTGAGTGTAGGATGACCCTTGGTAGATGGAGTAGGTGACTTAAGCAGGGTAACGTAGCGTGCGTATGTCCGCGGCATACTTACGATACGGTACTCCGCCTAAGTGACTTTAGGATATACTTGCTTGAAAAATTCCTTCTTCAATTCCGTGTATCCTATGATCCTATTGCACTGTCCTTACTATCCGTTTTCCTGTAACAGCCACTATGCCGCCGAAGGCTACGAGGGCACAGAGGGCTGCCGCCAGAGACGAGATTCGAGCTGGCTCGTCCGAGACTAGGACTGAGCAGGGTGGTATGCCTACGCCGCAGGGACAGACCGATCCACCTTCCCCAGGCCGTATGGATAGGCTCGAGACCGGTATGGAGGAGTTGCGACAGATGATGGGAGGCATGCAGGAGCTACGTCAGATGGTAGGATCCCTAGTTGCAGCCAGTCGTACACCGAGGCCGGATGACGTACCTACTACATCACAGACGACCATGATACCTGCTCCTACTACTACCGCCGTAGCCATTTCGGTTTCACTACAGGATTTCATGAGGCTGAGACCTCCAGTATTCACCGGCACCGAGGCAGCGGAGGACCCACAGACGTTCCTTGACAGTTTAGCCAGGATCTGCCGTTCGCTGAGATGTTCAGATGATCGATGGGTAGAGCTTGCGAGTTTCCGACTAGAGGGTCTCGCGCAGACATGGTGGGAGTCAGTCTTGAGAGGTCGAGCTGCAGATCTACCGCCTATGACTTGGGCCGAGTTTACAGCGGTCTTTCTAGCCCGTTTCCTTCCAGAGAGCGTTCGTGACGCCAGAGCTCGCAGCTTCGAGGCCTTTGTCAAGACACCTGGGATGACGGTGTCTGACTATGACATCGAGTTTACACAGTTATCCCGATATGCTCAGTATTTGGTGGATACCGAGGAGAAGATGGTGAAGAGGTTTGTACAGGGACTTGATGCCCAGCTATATCTTGCCATTGGCGCCCAGCACTACGACACTTATTCAGCTGCTAGGGATACGGCATTGCGGATGGAGGCACGCATATCATAGACTTCGGCCGTTTCTGGGCCGAAGAGGATGCGCACCGATGTACCGCCTCAGAGGCAGCGCGCCAGATTCTTTCCGAGAGATAGGCCTGGCAGAGGACTTGGGCGGGGACAGTTATATGGTTCTTATCCCCAGGGGCAGCAGCCGTCGCCAGGATGTTTTGGGTGCGGGAGTTTGCACCATCTTGTCAGAGACTGTCCGGTGAGACGACAGGGAGCAGCGACAGTTCCGCACGTGACCCTACCACCATCACCACCCCCTCCTCAGAGAGCCCTACTTCCTACCCCAGGCGATGCTCCACGCCAGTTAGGTGCACCGAGAGGCCGTGGACGTGGCGGTCCTATTCAGAGAGGACGAGGAGGCAGAGGCCGAGGTCGAGGTCAGCCCGCTATCGGTGGAGGACAGGCCCGAGTTTTTGCTTTGACACCGCAGGATGCGCAGGCATCCAATGCCGTTGTGACAGGTACTTTGCCAGTTTGTTCATTCGACGCACGGGTATTATTCGACCCAGGTTCCACACATTCGTACGTATCTACACACTTTGCACCGATGTTGGGCCGTGAGTCGTCGTCGTTAGATCAGCCGCTTGTTGTTAGTACTCCGGTAGGCGAGTCGTTTGTCGCTCGGTTTGTATTTCGTTGTGTTCCGTTTGTATCGGGGAGAGGGATTCATCAGTTGATTTGATACTCCTCGATATGTTGGACTTTGATGTACTTCTGGGCATGGATTGGCTAGCCACTTGTTATGCTTCGGTGGACTGCCGTGAGAAGGCAGTCAGATTTAGCTTTCCGGGAGAGCCAGTCCTTGTTATTCAGGGAGACCGCAGTGTCGCCCTTCCCAGCTTAATTTCGTCTCTTCGCGCTGGTCAGCTCTTGCGGAAGGGATGTCAGGGATTCTTAGCGTCTATTTATGATACTCAAGCTGCAGATGTTCCGTTGGACCGGGTCCCGGTAATTTGTGAGTTCCCTGATGTTTTCCCTGATGAGCTACCTGGGCTACCGCCTGAGCGCGATGTTGAGTTCTGCATTGATTTGATTCCCGGTTCGGGGCCTATTTCTATACCGCCTTATCGGATGGCCCCGGCAGAGCTTCGAGAGCTGAAGGATCAGTTGCAGGATTTGTTGGATAAGGGGCTTATTCGACCGAGTGTTTCTCCGTGGGGTGCTCCGGTCCTGTTTGTCAAGAAGAAGGATGGAAGTTTGCGCTTATGTATCGACTACCGCCAGCTGAACAAAGTTACCGTTCGGAACAGATATCCGTTGCCGCGCATTGATGATTTGTTCGACCAGCTTCAGGGTGCGGGGTATTTTTCGAGGATCGACTTGCGATCAGGATACCATCAGCTGTGAGTTTGACAGGAGGATATACCGAGGACAGCTTTCCGTACACGCTATGGCCACTACGAGTTTTTGGTGATGTCGTTCGGACTCACCAACGCCCCAGCAGCATTTATGGATTTGATGAACCGTACATTCAGGCCGTATCTTGACTTGTTCATCATCGTGTTTATCGACGATATCTTGGTGTACTCCCGGAGCAGAGAGGAGCACGAGCAGCACTTGCGGATTATGTTACAGACTCTGAGGGAGCACCAGCTGTTCGCGAAGTTCTCCAAGTGTGCTTTCTGGCTGGACAGCGTCGGATTCTTGGGTCACGTGGTTACGAGAGACGGCATTTGTGTGGACCCGAAGAAGATTGAGGCTGTTCAGCAGTGGCCCCGACCTACATCGGTTACTGAGATCCGTAGTTTTCTAGGCTTGGCGGGCTACTACAGGCGTTTTGTTCAGGACTTCTCCCGTATAGCTGCACCGTTGACCGGTTTGACCCGGAAGGGAGTTCCTTTCGTTTGGACAGAGGAGTGCGAGCGCAGTTTTCAGCAACTACGGACTTGTTTGACTACGGCGCCGGTATTATCTTTGCCTTCGGGATCAGGCGGATTTGTTGTCTACTGTGATGCTTCGCGAGTGGGATTAGGATGCGTTTTGATGCAGCATGGCCGGGTGATCGCTTATGCTTCTCGGCAATTGAAGAAGCATGAACAGAACTACCCCACTCATGATTTGGAGATGGGTGCAGTGGTCTTTGCACTGAAGATTTGGCGACATTACCTTTACGGCGAGTCGTGTCAGATATTCACCGATCACAAGAGCTTAAAGTACATATTTCAGCAGCGAGACCTGAACCTCAGACAGCGTCGTTGGATGGAGTTGGTGAAAGACTACGACTGCGAGATCTTATATCACCCCGGCAAGGCAAATGTGGTGGCAGATGCGTTGAGTAGGAGGCCCGGGGGTAGTCTATCCTTTTTGCGCGCAGTGCAGAGGCAGTCGTCAGCAGATTGGCAGATGTTATGCGACAGCCGAGTTGAGTTCGAGTTCACTCAGACAGGGGGACAGCTCGCGCATGTTCGTGCACGCCCACAGTTGCTTGACCGTATATATGAGGCATAGCGCAGTGACAACCGTTGCTCAGAGATCATGGCACAGATGGGACAGGGCAGATTTTCCGAGTTCGTGATTGACGATCAGGGGATTTTACGATATGGATCTAGACTGTGCGTACCAGATGCTGATGGATTACGGCGCGACATTCTCGAGGAGGCACACCGATCAGTGTATAGTGTCCACCCCGGTTCCACCAAGATGTACCATGATATGAGAGAGACCTACTGGTGGGACGGGATGAAGAGGGACATTGCGGAGTTCGTTTCGAGATGCCTGACTTGTCAGCAAGTCAAGGCCGAGCACCAGAGGCCCGCAGGAGAGCTACAGCCGTTACCCATTCCAGAGTGGAAATGGGAACAGATTTCGATGGATTTCGTTGTGGGTCTTCCCAGGACCAGTCGAGGGCACGACTCCATCTGGGTGATCGTGGATAGATTGACGAAAGCGGCTCACTTCCTTCCAGTGAAGACGACTTTCAGCTTCGCTCAGTATGCTCAGCTCTATATTGACGAGATCGTGCGACTACATGGCGTACCGACTTGTATCGTGTCAGATCGAGGCACTCAGTTCACCAGCCGACTTTGGCAGAGACTTCAGGAGGCTTTGGGCACTCGTTTGAGCTTCAGCACAGCGTTTCATCCGCAGACAGACGGACAGTCAGAGCGGACCATTCAGACTCTCGAGGACATGCTAAGAGCGTGCGTTTTAGACTTTGGTGGTAGCTCGGATCGTCATTTGCCTCTAGTGGAGTTCTCCTACAACAACAGCTTCCAGGATACTATTCAGATGGCACCTTTCGAGGCATTGTATGGGAGGAGATGCAGATCGCCCGTTTGTTGGACAGAGCTCAGCGAGAGCAGCATTTTGGGGCCGCAGCTTGTTGAGAAGACGACAGCGAAGATACAGTTGATCCGAGACCGGATGAGAGCGGCTCAGAGCAGGAAGAAATCCTATGCAGACAGGCGCCGTCGCAGATTAGAGTTCGCAGTTGGCGACCATGTTTTTCTGAAAGTCTCTCCGATGAAGGGCGTGATGCGTTTTGGGCGAAAGGGGAAGATTAGCCCTAGATTCGTAGGTCCCTTCGAGATCCTCGAGCGTGTTGGCGCTGTTGCTTATCGTTTGGCTCTTCCTCCCAGCTTTCCCGATGTTCACCCCGTCTTTCATGTTTCGATGCTCCGCAAGTACCTTCACGACCCTTCGCATGCGATTCAGCACCCGACAGTCCAGCTAGAGCGCGACCTTTCTTTTGCAGAGCAGCCGGTGGCCATCCTGGATCGGCAGGTGAAGAAGTTGAGGTCGAAGAGTATACCAACCGTCAAGGTCCTTTGGCGTAGCCCGAGCAGCGAGGAGGTTACCTTGGAGACCGAGGGCGAGATGAGGAAGAAGTATCCCCATCTCTTTGAAGGTACGCGTAGCTATATTTTTAAATTCGGGGACCGAATTTCTCTAAGGGGGGAAGATTGTAGCGTCTTGAAAAGTCGTTTTGGTGTTTTCCTGAAATTCGGTGAAAATTCGGTATTTTTCCGAAAACCGTCTTTCTCGATATTTTGCAGTTTAGGGCTAATTATACCTTAAATGGATAGGTAATTACTTGTTTTTAGTAGCTAATGAGTTAATTATGAAATTTTGGTCATTTAAAATTTTTTCCCTATTTTTCAATTTTTTAATATTATTTTAAGCCGGTAAGAAAATACATTAAATAAGCGATAAATACATATTTTTCCGGGCTAATTTTAATCTCTAAAATTATGATAATTATAATCTAGTGATAACATGAATTTTTAGTAATTTATTTTGATTTTTAACAAATTTTTATGAATTGAAACGAATTTATTGAATTTTGAGCTAAAACTTGCAATTTTTGAGTTGTAGGGGGCCTTTTTGCATAAAATTTCTTTTGTAAAACCCCTCTCTCTTTTCCCTCAGCCCTAGAACAGCCCAACCCTGAACAAGACCAGAAATTTCTGGGCTCCTTTCTTTGGTTGCCTTCTTGTGTAAAATTGGGATTGTTTATGGATTTATTTTAAATATATTTGACAAAGTATGGTGCATTTGACTTTGGAACTTGACCCTTGACTTTCCCCACTTGCCCACACCCTCCCCCTCACCTCAATTCTGGCCGAAACCTGCACCATCCCCCATCTCCATTATTTTCCTTCTCTTTCTCTCTCATTTTCTTCAAAATTTGCAACAAAATTCAATAAAAATCCACAAATCCTTCTCTTTTTCAACACAAAATCCTTATGCTATCATTTTCCTTAGCCATTCTTACTTGGAATCTTGATGCTTGAGGCCATCTATTGGAGCAAAAATTTTCTTGCTTGATCCATAGATCAAGAGGTATAAATTCCATCAAAGTTACTTTCTTTTGTTGCTAATTCCTTTAAATGCATGGTTTAGTGTTAAAAGTTATATAATTTCTAATTTAGTTTAATAAAAAGAGTAGTTTGTTTAACTAGGGTTTGAAGCCATGATAATTAATTAAGTTGTTTTATAGTTAATCTAATGGTTAATTAACTAATCTATATAGTTACCTTGTTGATATAGTTTTCAATTTTGCTAAATTAGTTAATTTTAGAAGGGTGAAATTGTTGTTTTAAATTTTCAAGAGAGGGTTTATGTTTGGTAATGGGTTGTGAAACATGATTAGTGAGTTGATTAAGTTTTAGAAAACATTATTTAGTTGATTGAACCTAAATTGTTATCTAGTATTTTGCTAACCTAACCTAAGAGGTTAATTTTCTTAAGTGGGCTTTTGTTGTGTTAAATTAAGCTTTCAAGTGTGGAAATGGATTTGGAAATTGCTAGGTTATGAATTCAAGAATGGTTGTTTATGGAAAATAGGATTGGAATCATTGTTGTTGTGTTATAATTAGTGTTTGTAGATTGCTTGCAGTGTGGTTGGGTGATTGTGCTAGATTGTAGTCGTTTTGTCGCTAATCGGCGATTTTTGCACCGATTTTGGATTGAAATGCTTACTAGTTTTGTATAAAAATTATGTGATGAATTATTTTTGATATCTTGATGATTGTAATGGCTTGTCCTACGACTTTTAGGATGCGTGAGTGCGGTTTTTGGGTAGTCGGGTTTTAGTTTTGCCGGGCGACCCAAATCGTCGTTTTTTTTGGCAGTTTTTGCGATTTTCGCGTGTGTTCCGCGCACTTTGCGCACGTTGTACCTAGTTAGCGAACTTTAGTTGTTTCGTTGGGGTTTTGCGTCGTTCTTGATATGTAACCTTATATCTGGTATTGATGTAAATTCCAGGTTCGGTCGCGGAGACGTCAGACGCGGCGCGAAAGGGAAAGGCGGTGATCGGACACAGCTAGCCAGGAATCCCGGTGAGTAGATGTAACATCTACGGGGGACTATCGTTGGATGGCGCAAGCCGCCCGATAGTTTTAGTAACTTACAAGACCCTTAGTGATGTTAGTAATTAGGAGTGAAATACCTATTCGACTATTTGCTGCATCCATGCATTATATTGACATATCTATACGAAACCATTTTATAGGACACCTGCACCATTGCCAGGGTTGTTATATGCAGCACGAGCACTATTCATGCTTACACACACGCCCTGGTAATTGCCATGCCACCACACTAGATAACTTTTAAATTGAAACCATTTTACAAATTGATACTTAAACTGGTACTATTGCCTTTAATTCCTTAAAAATGAAACCGTAGTATTGCTATTCATGTGCATGTACTTCATCATATTAATTGTTCATGCTTAATACATTAATCACACATCGCAACTTGATTATTGATATCATACGCATTCATTATCATTGATATATGCACTTATGAGGATTTCTTGGGATTTTATGATATTGCTGGATTTCGGGGGAAAGCCGCAAAATTTCTAAACTTATTATATATTTTTAAAACATGTAAATTGCGGTTTTCTAGTGATGTAAGTGTCGTCCACCATGAGTTTGCTGTGGTTTTTGGAGACCCGTTTCGAGGAGTTGGATGAACCGTTTTGGGTACATGGTGGGCCCGGTAGGGTACCCCGGGGCAAGAAGCTCGTGGTGTTGACGATGAGCCTGGCAGGGGACGGATTACCTACCGGTGACTTCATTGGGCACGGCGGATATCCAGAGGATACCGACCGGGGCCGCGAGAGGATGATATATATTGATACTGAGATGGGTCAGCCGGATGGCTGAGGCCAGAGACACTATGACATGGATTTATGAGATTTGAGACAGCTTTTGGGTGTCGTTGCTGGACACCGATTTTCGTCGATTCATTGACATTATGCTGGCATTCTAAAAGAGTTTCAAAAAACAAAAGAAGATAAAATATTTCTTATATATACCTATTGAGACCCCAGATTTCCATGTTGCATACATATTAGCACACTGATGTTGTATACACACCTGCTAGTGCATCCAGTCATACCTGTATTTTAGATGCTAGGATGCTTGTGTGCATGCATACGATAGCCTTTGTAGATGTTATTTATTACTCACGAGTTGGCAACTCACCCCCGTTGTGCCACAGTCTTTTGCAGGTCCGCTCCGTCAGTTCAGTAGCGGCGGGCGCACTTGTTCTTTTGCCTCTTTTGCCTGAGCTCGAGATTTGCTCATAGGTGGGTTATGTTATCATTTTTGTACCACCTTGTATATTCTTTGTATCTAGTGTACTCCATCTACTGTTTCTACCAGATTATTGTATATTGACCTAGAGATGAGACTGTGAGGGTTGTGGATTTTATGCTGTATTTTGGGGTCGAGCTCACTTGAGCCGACATGCTACTTTTTCATGCTTCCTTATGCTTCATTATGCTTGTTGTCATTTATATTGCGTGGGATTTGTGACCGCCTTATGGCGAAGAGCTAGCTCCCGCTTGGGGATGCCCTATTTTGTTGGATTCATGTATATATTTTGTTGTACCCATTTTTGGGGGCCAGTATTTACAAAGGAGACTCTGCCGAAATTTTCGGGAAAAGTTGGTATTGTTTTTAAAAAGTGTTTTACATGACTTATTTGATAACTCGCTTTCAATTGATTGGGTTTTCTTCACTCTTTTGCTTCATTGGTTTTGTTTTCTGGGCTTTGGCTTACTTATTTTACGGACGCCCTTAGACGTTTCGTAAACTTAAGTGCCAGTCACGTTCCGTACCCTGCGGGTCGTGACACCTTCGGTTTGTCTTTTGATTGCTTTTAAGTGTTTTTGCTTTGCACAGTGATATATATAATATATCCCGCACCTCATTCGACGAGGAAAGGACCGACGATCCCTTTACCGGGAGTGACTCCTTTAGCAAAACTAGAAAAGCCTCAAAAGCACTCCATTTTAAAATTCATTCGATCCTACAACGATATCATGTTCATTACGCAATAGGTTTTCAGAAAAACCTGTCGTAGCCCTCCGTCATTTCAGATAAGTACTAGTTAGTATTCGTGCTACGTTTGTTGACTATGTTAAGGCGTAGTGTGCGGTAGCTAATTAGTGCTTATCTGCATAAGCATATGATGTGATTGGATTAGGGTAGTCGTGCGACTTTGTTGACTATGTTAAGGGTCGTGCGGGTGGGTTTAATTCAATCGGGAAATGACGGGTTGAACTTGACTAGCACTTATGATTTGTTAACTATGTTAAGGTCATATAGCTGCTAGGGGCAAAACATTATCGGGAATTTCAAGTGTTGAAATTTGCAATGAGATTGCATACCTTCTATGAGATAGTCGGATCCCGATACCCGCTGCGAGTAAGAGTTACTCCTGGGAGAGTTTTACACATTACAATTAACCGATCAAGTAGGTGTCTAGAAAGGTGTCAACGAGGTTACGCCTCTGGGAAAACGAGGTTTACATTAATTAGGTTCGTGCGAAAGCACGGGGGACCTCCCTCAAAGTACCGACACTGGCCTGGCTGAATGATTGGCGAACTTGTAGTGTGTAATTAATCCCGGCTAGTCTTTCCTTTTAGGGTTTGAAGGAAGATTTGATAAAAAGCAGTGGGAGCCATCCTGATTAGATAAAATAATAACCAATCTATTCTTGACAGAGCGCACGCTGAGTGTTTTCTTCTCTCTCTCTCCTGGTAGCGACCATAATACGCCTTAATCAAGATAATAATACGGATTATTGACCAAACCCGCTTGTTATTCTGAGCTGGGGAACGTTGGTCCCGCTCCAACTTATAATTGTTATAAGACAGAGCAGGAAATTGGGGATTACCAGAATTCCCGTGCCGCCCAAACGAAGAGAGTGCATGCTGATGCATCATCTTCGGGTGTGTTCGTTACAAAGAACTGTTTCTCTGTATCCTCTACGCCCTGGGTATGAGATACCAGATCAGGATCCCAGATATGTAATATGTTACATAGGGCTACAGAAAGGTAGAGAACTGAGAACGGGTGATAAGTTTCATGAGGCAGAAAATGGGGCAAGAGTTGCAGCCAAGTCTGTTGGTCACTGTCACCCTGTATTACCAATACATTGATTCTGAACGAATGTTATTAGATACCGAACCTGATATACCAAATCATATCACTCTCTTTGTTAAAAAATAAAGGATATAATTTTGTATTGATGGATAATGTTTTGAACATTTCCTATATCAAAAGTTGATCGGTTCAGGCACGTTATCTAAAAGCATTGATGTTCTAAATAAAACTACAGTTCTTAGTATACAGAACACACACAAGAGGAAGAGTTCAGAAATGAACGAATCCTTCTTGAGGTATTGTAGACTAGGTCAGATCAATGTGACCCGACTAGCTAGAGTTACATAAAGATGTATATTTAAATTAGTTTGAATTTACATCTTGTGAAACTCGCCAGTCATGTCACAAAGATATGATGACCATAGCTCCGTTTACTGGAAACAGAGAAAGAGTTAGTAAACTCTTGGGATGATACATGTTGATGTATGTAGGTCCCCTGTCTACACATGCCAAGACCGGTTCTTTTACTTCATTACATTCTCTGATAATCTCTCAAGATTCAGACATACGTTCCTGTTGAAACATAAGTCCGAACCTTTTGAGATATTCACAGAATATAAGTTAGAAGTAGAGAACCAATACGGGTATAAGTATTATGTCATTTGATGAGATCAAGGAGGAGAATACTTGAGCACGAAATTCCTGGACTATTCTAAAGGAGAATGGGATTCTCTCTCAGCATTACTCCTCCGTATACACCATAGCACGATGGTATATCGGGGCGGAGCAATAACACCCTATATGATAAGGTGTGCTCTATGATGAGTACTACTGAGTTACCTATTTCCTTTTGGGAGTTATGCACTTGAGAAGCTGCATACCTATTGAATAGGGTTCCAATCAAATCAGTTGCCTACCGCTTCATATGTGATATGGAAAGGGAAGAGCCCATATCTTAAGTTAGTTAAGATTTAGGGTTGTCTGGCCTATGTCTAAAAGCAAAATCCGGACAAGCTCGAGGCAAGGTCTGTTATGTAGAACTGGAAAAGTTCCAGCTATACGAACTACAGCAGATGATTTGATAGAACCAAGGGATTCAGTAGATACCAACGAACCTCAGCCTCTCCGCCGATCTAGTAGGGTTCCTCACCCACCTGAGAGATACTTTGGTTTCTCTATGACAGTGGGAGCGAGGATTGGATCATGAGATGATGACCCAACTAGTTTCGAGCAGGCCATCGAGAGTAAGACTCTGTAAGAATGGCTGGATGTTTAGTGATCTGAGATGGAATCCTTATACACCAACAAAGTATGGACTTTGGTTGCTATATCTGAAGGGTTAAATCCCCATCAGGAGCAAGTATATCTTGAGAAGATTACTTGGTGTAGATGGAAAAGTTGAGACTTTCAAAGCTAGACTTGTTAAAGCTTTTCGTCATCGACCAGGCGTGGATTGTGATGAAACCTTTTCAAGTGTCTGTGCTTATGTCCATCCAGATCCTACTTGCCACGGCTACATACCATGACTACGATATCTGGCCGTTGAGTGTCATGACTCCTTTTCTAAATGATGTTTTAGAAGAGAACGTCTATAAGTACACAGCCAGAGGGCTTCGTAGACAGTGGGAGCAGCGGAAACGTGTGCAAGATGTTTTATAGGATAAAGCAGGCATCGCGGAGTTGGAACATCTGTTTTGATGAATTAGTCAAAGAGTTTGGCATCATCAAAATGGTAGATGAACCTTGTATAAACAAAAAGGTAGTAGGGAGTATGGTGACGATCCTCGTAGAGTACGTGGATAACATACTCTTGATGGGGAAGGAGTTTCCTATGCTACGCTCGATCAATCTCCGCTTATCACGATGATTCTCCATATAGGATCAAAGTGATACCTCCTAAATCCTGGGTTTTTGGATCTATGAGGTAGATCTAATTGGATGTTAGGACTCTCACTAGTTGTAGTGAGACGGTATCAACCGATCCTGGGGAGAATCACTGGAAGGGTTCCAGGGTGATAATGACGACTGAGTGTCAGTCACAGGCATTGTCTTTACCCTAAGCAAAGGGACGGTATGTTGGAAGAGTTCCAAGCTAGATACCGTGACATACTAGACGATAAAGGCAGGATAGATCGCTACTTAAGATGCTACCATAGAGAATGTTTGGGTGTATATTGGTTCATAAGATGAACTACGTTCCTACCATTGTGTGACAATGGAGTTGTGGCTTATGCCAAGGAACGCCCGTCCCATCAGTGATCCAGACATATTCTAAGGCAGTATCACTTGATCATGGAGATGGTTGATCTCCAAGGAGATCGAGGTTAGGAGAGTAGACTCAGAGGACAACACAGCGGATCCACTCACAAAGGCCTGTTCCCAGAGAGAGACCTTTAAGGGATGGTTGAGTATGAGATACTACAACCACTGCTACAGATGGCCCTAGTGCAAGTGGGAGATTGTTAGTTATATGTATGCCCTATAGGCCATTACTGTACATAGGATGTATATTGTAGTGGATGCTGGGACATATATAGGGAGGACTTTCTTGCTCAACATGATAGTATGCTATCTGGTTGCACTTTACCTTAACGTGTATACTGATTGTCTCTCTGTTACATGTTGGTAAAGCCCTTAGGATCTGTACTTGACTACCTGGACTATGATGCGGATCATACTAGTGGGGACATGGTAGTCCATAAGTACATCCTTCAAAGTCCCTAGTCGTGGGTGTATCGAGACGGGACATCGATATACCAGAGTAGACTAGCGTATACCTTCTCGACCCATACAGATGGGCGATGGATGATCCCATATCCATTGGTGTTTGACATCGGAGATGATATACGGGTGCTCAGTAGAGACTGGGTACACTGGACGGACTCGCCGAGAACTCCCAGATGGTATTATACCTCACGTCAGATGGCAGTTCTCTGGTGACACTGGTACAGAGTAGTCTGTTGACCCGAGATCGTCATAGAGTCTTGTGTGGTTCCCACTGTGCTTTGATTTCCATCTTACCACGTCCAAGAGGGCGTGCAAAACGGTGGTTTTTGGGTACAGTCCCGAGTCACATGGAGGCAATGAGCGATAGGAGGGGATTCGTCTCTCCCGGTATAGGGAGTTGATGTTGCGCTGTGTTCGATTGGCTATAACAGGAAATCCCCGGCCAGGGTTGCTGAGATTTACTGGTAAGTGTTACCAGTAGTTTCTCGAATTGTTATAGACCTCATATCGACACGACTTATCGAGCTATTGGGGTCTGACGTTTACCGCCCCTAGGCGGGATATGCGATATATCAGACGATCAGACCGGACTGTATGGTAGTGTTACTGGTCGGATTCACTGGAGTGTGAGCGGGCTTGCTCGTCGATCTTCAGATCGCTCAATACCCGGGTGGCCGTTACGTTTAGCAGACCGCTTGCGGCTTGTGGGTGCTTGATATGATCATCACCTGCTGCCGGCGTATTGACGAGTCTTTAGAGTCCTACACAGAGGTTTCCTGGCTCAAGCGAAACGAAATAGGAGCGCATATGAGATATGTGCGGGACCGAGAATAATGCGTGTATGTGATACCGTATTCCATTCTCGCGATGAATGTATCGAAAGGTTGTATGCGATATAACCTAGTTATCGAATCAAGGGTTGGTTCGATAAGCCGATACATAGAATACTAGTCGGTTATATGCGATATGACCGGATCGTTAAAACAAGTGTTGATTTAATGATTTAATGCATAATTATATATTTGATATATTACTTTGCTTTAACTAGTATTGGTTCACTTTAAATGGATTTTCTCACTCGGATTGTACACATTGTATATGTGATATACTTTTGTGCACTTGATTGTATCATGTTTGATGATACATGTTATGCTAGGGTTTTTGTGTAAAGATCAAACCATGGTTACATGATTATGGTTAAGGTTGGTTTATTCACTTATTTATTTATCCACTTCATTTTGGAAAATAAATGAGAAGAGAAAAGAATGGTGGCTTTATTTGTTGTTTAGTTGAAGCTTCATGAAGCTTTGACTTTGTCCACCATTCTTATCTCATCCTTAACCCTAACCATTCCTTTAACCCTTGGTTAATTCTCTACACATAACCATAGTTAGAATTATGATAAGGTTTGTTATTCTATTCTTTTTTGATTAACTTATCATATATAATATTCTTCTTCTTCTTCCTTGAACTCAAGAAGAAAACCATTCTTCATCAATGGTGATTGATGAAAACAAGTGAGAAATCCAATTCTAAAGTCTGCCCACTTCCTATTTCTTCATCCTCTACCTCTTGCCAAGTAGTAGAGTGTGTTTTCTTCACAAGTTTCTTGACTTGGTGAAGTCGGAGCTTGATTTAGCGATGCCTCGACGTAGATCATCTTCGGCATGGACATCGATGACCTAGCCCGTCCATTCTCCGATGAAGCCGACGCTAGAGCCCGGGACTTATTATGGACAGCAAGGAGACTTCATTGCGGAGCTATGGAGGTGGAGAACCGGATCTACAAAGGTTGTATTTCCGTATCTCTTAGTTAAGAGTTAACTAGTTGCTTTTTCGCCTAGACATCTAGCTAACGATCCGTACACTAGGGTTTCTCGGCACCATAATTAATGAAATTGGCATGGTTGATGCCTTGTGAGACCTTTTGAGAGTGCCTAGGAACCCTACACTAAAGGCTTTGCTATCATGTTAGTTATAGTTTAGCCTGGCTCTGATACCACTGTAAGTCCATGTTACTCACCCCGGTAGTTTGCGGGGAGGCGGAATATGTAAAAATCAAAATTTTCTTTACTGAGTAATATGAACTAGCCGTAAACATTAACTAAAAAACTAACTTAGGGTTTTAACTACTAGGTTAGATGGTTATACCTAAGTCTTGAACTCCTTCTTCTCCTTGTTGTGAGCTCCTTGGAATGATGTGGATGGCTCTTCCTCACCGGCTTCTCTATATCATTGAAGATCCACCCGAAAGCCTCTACCTTGAGCTCCAATCTCTATCTTGAAGTAAATAAGGTTCTTGGTGTCCTCGACTAAGAACTCTAGAGTGAGTAGAGAAGTGTTTTGGTTGTTTGGTCTCAAAAGCTCTTGATTTTCAACTCATGAAACACTTGAGCTTTGAGAGAGGAAGAGGAGAGAGCAACCATGAGAGAGAATGTGTCATGATAAAATGAAGGGTTTGCTCTCATATTAGGAAAAAGAATAATAACAATTTTAATTAGGATAATTGTCATGGTTGATGTTGATTTGACCATTATCATGTCACAATTAATGCTAAGCAAAATATCTCATGCTCAACAAAAAATATCTAAGTCAACAAAAGTCAACAAGTCAAATGGTCAAACCAATTTACCATAACACAATTATCTCTAATTAAAACTTATTAATCAATTTCCTCCATCTCATTATGCTTTTAATCAAGTCAGTGGTCAAAACCCTAATGAGGTTTCTCCTTCTCTGCCTCTGTCAACTGTATATACATACCCGCATCCGTGTTCTGAGGAACACAAATACAATGAGACTGAACCAACCCAAAACCGAATACTAGGATCTGGCTTAAACCAAAGCCCACTAGTATCAATTTCTCGAACACCAAACATGCACAGGTGCGCGTATGTGAACGGACCGTGTCGTAAAACCATACGACCTCTACTACGTGTCGCCCAAAGGTGAACAACCCTTTGTGTGGTACTCTAAAGACTCGACACTATGATGGCAGTGGGTTTAACCACATTCTACAAGCGGTACTAGCTGTACGTAACAGTCCCCAGGTGGATGTCGATAAGAAGGCCGATGAGGTGAACCCATCCGAACTCCTACTGAGCCTGAATGTGACAATCTCCGTACAGTCTGGTCTATTCATCTATGAGTATCGCATATCGGGTCTAGGGGGCGGTAAACGTCACTTCCCCTAATAGTGGTATAAGTCGTGTCAGAGTATAGTCCAAAACACCTGAGAAACTACGAGAGTACCTACCAGTAAATCTCGCTTTCCCTGGCCAGGGACTTTGTGTAATGGCTCTCCAAACACAGCGCGATATCAACCCCCAATACCGGGAGAGACGAATCCTATCTAACCGCCACTGCCTCCAAGTGCTTCGGGACTGCACCCAACTACTACCTGTTTGCATGACTCAATAGAGCTCGTGGTAGGGTAGTAATCTAAGAACAGTAGGAACACACTTGAGGCGAAGCAGCAGTGTCAAGTCAACGGACTAAGCTGTACTCATGTCACCTGGGAACTGCTAACTGACGATAGGTATAGTACCAACCAACAGTTCCCAATGAGTCCTTTCCAGTGTACTCATAACCTAACGACTACCAGCATACTATCTCCAGTACGACGTACTGATGGCTGTGGGACAGACCATCTCCCCAGCTGGGACGAGAAGCATACACACCAGTCTACTCTGGAGTATCGATGCCCTGTCTCGATAATCCTACGACTAGGGACCTGTATAAGGATGTGCTTGTAGACTACCCAACCCCCAAAAGTGTGACTACCATCACAACGTTGGTAGTCAAGCAAAGATCCTAAGGACTCTATCAATATGTATTAGCGATATGTTAAAAGAAACATATACACATATTAAGATAGATACAAACAAAGTAGCATACTACTATATCGAGCAAGACTGTCATAAATCCGTGTATATATCTCAAGCTTCCAAAATGTAATATACAAACTAGTAATATACAATAATGGCCTCTAACGCATATCACACTAATAACATGAACCGCCAATAATAGTGCAGTATCCAATAGGTACACGTCCAGGCACAACAAATAATAATATGCGATGAAGTTCATGCACAATCTCTATATGTGTATATAAACATGAGGCTAATATCATATCATATCTAGCCCTGACGCTTAACACCATACGGGCGATTTCCCTGTAGATGTTAAATCTACTCACCGACGATCTCGAGCTAGGTAAATCCAATCATCTGCTTCCCTTTCTTCGCAGCGTTCGAAGTCCCCGCTTGCGATCCTGTTAATACAAAACATAACAAGTGCAAACCTCAAAAATTGATCAATATCACATACAAAAAACGTTTGACCGACGCACCAACTCCAATCAAACTTTCAAGTGTCCGTCTAGTGGTTAACATGTATGGCGACACTCTGAATTCAACCCAAGTGCAGCAGCTACACAAGATCACGAACCATGTCGGATAACGTAACACGCGTAGTCGTAACACTAGATTTAAGCAAAGTGATCCTAGATTTTGTATACTGTTAAAACATAAAAATCAAGCAGTAGCAAACACTTATAAACAACTGTAGACAGCTACCCTACAAAACCCAAGCCCCAACTCTCCCAAAGGACCGAGCTCGCCGGATTTCCCCATATTGTCGCCGGCGAAAACCGCCCTGGTGGGGTTCGTGCATCAGGTGTACACTTAGGGTCACTAGTACATCACTACTACATTGCTATATTTTCCAGTACACACTCGGGGTCACAGCAGATCACAGAGACTCCAATATGACACTAAAAATACGATATGTGCACAAAACTATACCTTTAGTATTCTAAACCACAACTACAAGGCAACACAGCAATATAAACACCTAATTAACAGTTTAGAGGTTATACCAATCCACTCTTGCTCAAAAATCAAATCTTTCCAAGCTCTAAGTCATATTAGTGGCTAAAACAAGACTTTAGAAGGGTTTTAGTGGGGTTTAAATGATGTTTTGCAAGGTTTTGTGATGAAGTAGTGAGGGTTTCAGTTGAAAGTTGAGGAGATGAAGAAATGATTGAGAATGAGAGAATGAGAGATGAATTAAGATAAGTATGAGAGGGTGAGTGTAGGGTGAGTTTTAGCCTTACACTTACTCTCTCTCTCTCCTCATCAATGCTTGCAATATTGCCCTCCATGACTCACCTATACACCTCTCCTCAATCCAAAACAAGAAGATAACTCTTCACAAGAATTCTAAGTGTAAAGTTCATGGAAAGAATTATCTTAGGGTGCCATGGCTACTTAACAAGATTAACACTAACTAACCCCCATATTAACATGCACAACTGTGTGCAAGAAAAAATAAATAATAATAAAATATTAATTAATTGTTATAAAATATGAGGAAACCAATTTGGTAAACTTTTCCTTAAAATCCGCATTATCACTCAATTAACACTAATCGCATTCTAAGGTGTTACAATCTCCCCCCTTAAAAGAAATTCGTCCCCGAATTTAAAATTCTTACTATGCGTACCTTCAAAGAGATGAGGGAATTTTTTCCGCATCTCGCCCTCGGCCTCCCAAGTGATCTCCTCAACAGTTGGGCTATGCCAAAGAACCCTCACAGATGGCAAGACCTTTGATCGAAGTTTCTTCACCAGCCGATCCAATATAACTACCGGCTGCTCGGTGAACGAAAGATCGGGCTCAAGCTGAACGGTCTGGTGCTGAATCATGTGAGAAGGATCATGAAGATATCTACGAAGTATCGACACATGGAATACGGGGTGAATATCCGCAAAATAGGGTGGGAGCGCCAAACGATAGACAACGATACCAACTCGCTCAAGGATCTCGAAAGGACGTACAAATAAGGGACTAAGTTTCCCTTTTTTCCCAAATCTCATAACACTCTTCATCGGAGAAATCCGCAGTAATACATAATCCCCTACTGCGAACTCAAGTCTACGATGACGACGGTCGGCATAATACTTCGGTCTGCACTGGGCTGCTCTCATCCTGTCCTGAATCAGTTGGATCTTCTCCGTAATCTCCTGAACTAGCTGGGGTCCCAAAATCCTACTCTTGTTGAGTTCGGTCCAACAGACTGGCGATCGACACATCCTACCATACAAAGCCTTAAAAGGTGCCAGCTGAATAGTCTCCTGAAAGCTTTTGTTGTAGGAGAACTCAATCAACGGCAAATGACGATCCCAACTGCCACCAAAATCAAGCACGCACGCACGAAGCATAACCTCCAGAGTCTGTATAGTCCTTTCTGACTGACCATCGGTCTGCGGATGCAAAGCGGTGCTAAAGCTCAAATGAGTACGTAGAGCTTCCTGAAGCTTCTGCTAAAGACGGCTAGTGAACTGGGTGCCCCTGTCGGATACGATGCATGTAGGAACGCTGTGCAAACGTACAATCTCATCTATATACAACTGAGCATACCGAGCCTAACCAAAAGTGGTTTTCACTGCAAGGAAGTGAGCCGCTTTCGTCAACAGGTCAACAATCAACCAAATGGAGTCATACCCCCAACTGACCCTGGGTAGACCTATAACAAAGTCTATGGAAATCTGCTCCCATTTCCATTCAGGAACGGGTAAAGGCTGCAACTCTCCAGCCGGTCTCTGATGCTCAGCTTGACTTCCTGACAAGTCAGGCACCACGAAACAAAGTCCGAAACATCGCTCTTCATCCCTTCCCGCCAGTAAATGTCTCTCAAGTCACGGTACATCTTGGTGGAACCTGGATGAACGCTAAAGGCTGACTAATGTGCCTGCTCTAGGATCTCGCATCTCATCCCATCGGTATTTGGTACACACCAGCGAGTCCCGTAACGTAGCACACCCTGGTCATCAACCATGAACTCAGAATCTATACCCTGCCGAACAAGCTCAAGAATCTCAGACAAACGGGCATCACTGGGCTGCGCCTCACGGATATGATAAAGTAGAAGTGGACGGGCGTAGACGTGAGCAAGTTGTACCCCAGTGGAAGTGAACTCAAACTGTACTCTACCATCGCACAAGGTCTGCCAATTTGCAGAAGACTGTCTCTGAACTGCGCTCAACTGGGACAAGCTACCCCCGGGCCTACGACTAAAAGCATCAACTACAAAATTCGCCTTGCCCGGGTGATAAAAGATCTCACAATCATAATCCTTCACAAGCTCCATCCACCGGTGCTGTCTCAGATTCAGTTCCCGCTGCTGGAAGATATACTTCAAGCTCTTGTGGTCCGTGAAAATATGACATGACTCTACGTACAAGTAGTGTCTCTTCAGCGCAAAGACAACCGCGGCCATCTCAAGATCGTGAGTGGGATAATTCTGCTCGTGTTTCTTCAGCTGCAAAGAAGCATAAGCAATCACTCTATCATGCTGCATCAGTACACAACCGAGCCCTACTCGAGAAGCATCACAGTAAACGATAAAGCCACCCGATCCAGAAGGCAAAGATAGAACTGGTGCAGTGGTCAACCGAGTCTTCAACTACTGAAGTCTCTGCTCGCATGCATCAATCCAAAGTAAAGGAACCCCCTTCCGGGTCAGTCCGGTCAGCTGTGCAGCGATACTCGAGAAATCCTGCATGAAACGGCGGTAATAACCAGCTAAGCCCAAAAAGCTGCGGACCTCTGTCATAAATACAGGCCTGGGCCAAAACTGCACAGCCTCGATCTTCCTCGGATCCACACGAATACCATCTCCCGTTACCACATAATCCAGGAAGTCAACTCTATCAAGCCAAAATACGCACTTTGAGAATTTAGCATACAGCTGGTGCTCTCTCAATGTCTGCAAAGCAATCCACAAGTGCTGCTCATGCTCCTCTCGACTCCTAGAGTAGACCAGAATGTCATCAAGTAGCACAATAATAAACTGGTCGAGGAACGGCCTGAAAATCATGTTCATCAGATCCATGAACGCTGCTAGAGCATTGGTGAGTCCGAATGACTTCAGCAAAAACTCTTAATGCCCGTAGCATGTACGAAAAGCAGTCTTCGGAATGCCATCTTTCCGAACCCGCAACTGATGATAACCCGAACGCAAATCGATCTTAGAAAATGTTTCGCACCCTGGAGCTAATCAAACAAATCTTCAATGTGAGGTAAAGGATACATATTCCATACCGTCACTCGGTTCAATTGACGATAATCAATACACAACATCAAACTGCCGTCCTTCTACTTGACAAACAGAACAGGAGCTCCCCAAGGCAAAACACTCGGACGTATAAGTCCCCTATCAAGCAACTCTTACAATTGATCCTTAAGCTCATTAAGCTCCGCCAGGGACATCCGGTAAAGCGGTATAGAAATAGGCCCCGCGCCGGAAATCGGATCAATGCAAAATCAATATCACGCTCTGGCGGAAAACCAGGTAACTCATCGAGAAAAACGTCGGGAAACTCTCGCACGATAGGAACCCGGTCCAACGACTCTACTGTAGCTCCAGTATCACGAATGAAAGCCAAGAATCCCCAACATCCTCTCCTCAAAAGTCGACTAGCGCATAAGGCTGAAATCAAACTATGAGGGGAGGCACCACGATCCCCCTGCACAACCCGAGCAGACTCGTCTGGAAAACCAAAACTGACTATCTTCTCACGGCAGGGCACAGACGCATAGCAAGCCGCTAACCAGTCCATGCCAAGGTGAACGTCGAAGTCTAACATATCTAGAAGGATCAAATCGACGGACGAATCTCTATCTCCAATCCGAACGGCACACAACCGAAACACATATTGCACAACAAAAGAATCGCCAACAGGAGTAATCACAATAAACTGCTGATCTAGCAAACACGACTCTCGGCCCAACCTCGGCATGAAGTGTGTAGAAACATATGAGTGCGTAGATCCCGGATCAAAAAAAACCTGTGCATCAAAAGAACATACAGAAAGAGTACCTGAAACTACTGCATTGGACGCCTGCGCATCCTGATGAGTCAAGACGAACACCTGAGCCTTCCTTCTACCGGCAACTTGCTGACCTCTGCTTCTGCCACCCCGTCCTCTCGAAACAAAACCACCGCGACTACGACCTCTCTGAGCATGAGTCTGACGCAGGGCAACAACAAGCATAAAAGGCAACGCTCTTTGAGTGGGAGAAGGTGGTAAGGTAACTTGTGGTACAGTTGCCTTGTCTCCAAGTGTCTCAGTACAATCTCGAACCCGATGATACAAACTCCCGCACCGGAAACATCTAGATGAAAACTGCTGACCCTCCTAAGGATAAAAGCTAAATAACCATCCCCATCCCGAGCCTCCATTACCCCCAGTACCTGAACGGAATCTGTCACGGTGTCTAAACGTCTGTCTCCGTGCTGATACACCAGTACGAACCCTCTTCGGTTCCGGAACAACCGACGTCTCGGAAAGACGCAATAGGGCTATGTCCACCACTGCTGCATACGTGTCACAATGCTGTACGCTGATAGCGAGGAACAATTGGGTAAGCGGGCCTCGAACAAACCTCCTAATCCGCATCTCCTCAGTAGCTACCAAATACGGAGCATACACAGATACCGCTGTAAACTGCATGTTCATAACAGAATATTGCATTTTATACCGCCCAATCTTATGCTCGTGTGTTTATAGGTAGGTGCTTTTAATCCGTGTTTGTTACATATTTACAGATTACAGGTTTCCAGTACAAATATTGCAAATCAAGACAAAATCTCCACAGTTACACCAAACTCAAAACATCTGTCACAGCAGATAAAAGCCGGGTTCCGGTCATCCATATCCGTCCAGTGCCGAGTACCAGTTCCAGAGACAAGACATATGACAGTGGTCATTCGTCTCTCGGACAAGCACAGAGCACGAGGGGGGCAGCACAAGAATCAATGGGTGCGCGGAGCTCGAGGGAGATAGAAGTCAAAAGTAAAGAAAATAAAGCAATCTTGGACTAAGAAATCTAAAGATATTCTGGAAGATTTTGTGCAATTTAAAGTTGGCAAACACAAGTAAAAAGGGAACCAGGGGATACGACAAAAGAACATGACCTAACTCCCCTATACGGCCGCGGTTCTGCTGCCTAAGCAGGCTTAGGCCGCGGAACCGCGGCCATTTGGTCTCCTTGCTTTGTCGTTTTTTGTGGGCAGTTGGGTAATTTTATGTAGGGGCGGATTCTTGCCCTAGGTTTCCAGTTCCCCCACTATAAATACCCCAGATCTGAGCCAAACCAAGGGTGAATTCTTTGTTCCTCTTTTAGCCACTTTAGTGTAGTTTTAGTTCTTCTTCTTCTTCTTCTTCATTCTTCCTCCATGGAAATGTAGTGAGAGCATTGAGTGGATGTGAATGAAGATGAGGGTTTTTGTATCATTCTTATTTGTTTAGCTTCCCCTTGAGATTTTTGCTTCCTCTTGATCTTTCAACCTCTTCATTGAGCTTGAAAGGTTAAGGGTTAGTTATTGATCTCAAGGGTTGTATTTTCTTATGGAATTAGTGCTTCATTTCACATGCGTTCTCTACCCTTCTCTTGATCTTGCAACCTCTTGATTGAGCTTGCAAGTTTAAGGGTTGGCTATTGATCCCATGCTTGTCTTGAGTTCTAGTTTCTAGTTTTCTTTCTCGCTTTTTATTACTTTCTTTTTATTACCTTGCTTTACTTTCTTGCACTTTAAATTCAATGCCCTTACTTACTTGTAATCTTTTATTTTCTTTGTTCTTTTTGTTCTCTCTTTTTGGTTATTTTTGTGAATGGTTGTAATTATTGTCGTTGTTAAGAATCAATACGATATTGTAAGTTAACGTTTCTTTGCTCATTTCCTTTTCCCGTTATTTTCCATTGAACTCCGCCCAAACGATACGCAAGCGCTCCGTTAGGCACCCTACCCTAACAAGGTAACGGTGATTCCTAACCGCGACCGATTGCGATCGGTTTGGCCGGAGGAGAAAGCAAGAGACAAGAACGGAAGGACAAGGGTAAATAAGCCGTATTCCACGAATACCGCGCTTAAATCCCCTAATCCACGTTGTTGCCGATTGCTCTAGCTTCAATTGGTCAAGACTCGGCTCAAAGGTTTTGAGTACGGATTTCTTTAGCTTACAATCTCGTATCTTTTTCTTAACAACTTTATACTTGCAAATAAAACACATAGGTTAGACTTGAACAAACATATACTCATTCTTTATTGACTCATCTAAAACAAGAACGGACATACAACCATCTCCCTGTGGATCGACCCGTGCTCAACCGGCTAGCTGCATAGCGACACCGTCTTGATTGCGGTTAACTTTAATTCTTCCAATCAAATGGCGCCGTTGCCGGGGAGACGGTAGCGTATTTTCTTTCTTGTTATTCGGGTTAATATTCTTTTTGTATATATTTATAAAAAAAAATCTTTTTGTTTTTGTTTTTTGATAATTTTTGTGAGCAAGTCTGCAGATTTTTGCGGATTTGCAAACGGCGATTGTGGGGAGCAAAGTGTACGTTCAAGGCTAAGGTGATTGCAAAGTACAGTGACAAAGATCCGGGTAGTTTGACCCGCGCAAGCGAACTTTTCAAGCTTACCGGATTTGATTCAACGGGGGTTTCCTAACCCAAAAACTTAACGGTACGTACTTTACGAACACCTTCTTCTTAAATCCGACGCATCCAATATACTATTCTTTGCAGGATTCTTTGCAAGTTCGCTAGCAAACTCTAAAAATTGACTAACCCGTATTTATTGCAGTGCCGTGCTTAAACTAAAAAACGATTGTTTGATTCTTTATAGAATTTTTATTGAATTGCGCATTGCATACATTAATACGGACTTAAGGGCAAGCGAACCCCATAATATACGGTAAATGATTTCATCACCTTTTCCGTGGCCCACAAATCACGAACTTGAGCATAACGTTTACCCGCACAAATTTAAAAGAAACTAGACTTTAAGCCTTAAGGACTTCGCGCTCACTAGGAGAAGTCAACTGTGTTTAGAACCTCGCTTAATGGTATATTGTTTACGGGGTGTCTAGGAAAGTGTTAACGGCGAAACCGCCAAAAGAGAAAGGGTTATTTAATTAAGGAACTTCGCAAAAGCGTTGGAAAACCTCTCCTTATCTCTGCACTTACCTGGCCTCGTGATCAGTGTATCTTGAGCCCGTTTCTCGACACAGTTTTACTTCGACAATCAAGTTCTAGAGCAGGTCTAGTTGACCTAGGTGAACCCTAGAACGATTGGGTGTGTGGTATTTTTGTGTCGTGATTGTTTTTCTCCATATTCTTTTTTGTGTGTATATTTCATTCTTTTGTTAATATCTAAAAAAAAAAAAATTTAAAAAAAATCACATTTTTTCCCCCTCCTTTTCTCTGCCTTTCTTTCTTTCTCTCTTCATATCATGGGTACCCCACCTCGCAAAACTCTTGCCGAACTTTGGTACCCACAACCAGACATTACTTCTTACGGTTCTTGCTTTGGCCGAACGTCAAATGATCCCTCCATGACCAAAATCTCTTTGAAAGATCGGATAGACGCGTCTAGGACAAACACTTGCCTTCCGCAATCCACTTTGTATCAACCTTTTCAAGCTCCCCCACCCTCTTATGTTGGTACCCCTTTTGCAAGTCATCCTTTATCCATCGCTGAACATATTGAACAATCCTGTAGCCGATCTTTCACTCCTTTCACCACTACAGATTCTTGGGATCAACAATTCAATTCACCTTCTTATCCAAATGTTGATCCTGCTCCTGTCCAGCCATTCAATTCCTACCAGTCCTACCCGACTTTTGCACCTTCCCTAGACATTGCTTCTGAACCTCCATTTGGGAGTTTTCAGTATCCAAACAACTTTGAATCTTTTACTGAAACCCCTTCACAAACCATGTCTAGTCTGGAACAGTCTTTGGAAGACTTTAGGGTAGCGTCGTACCAACAGATGATGGATTTGAATGCGTCCATGGCCGCCCTCATACAACCTAGTGACCCGGTAGCTAGTTTTCAACTAGCTCTAAATTTTCCAATGTATGAAGAGGCGGTAGGACAGGTTGAGAATTTGAGTGGAAAGAGTGAGCTGCACCCCCTTCCGAATCAAGCCTACCCGTTTCAACTTGCATCCCACAACTCCGGTTTTGAATGTCTATCTAGTGTTCCAAACGATTCATTGATTAAAGATAGAACAGATAATGAGCTGTGTGACTTTGTAGTGTTTGATTTGCCCGATTGTGAAGGGTCCCTTTCGAGTGAAACCACACCCAATCCTTTTGACCTCTACACCTCCACTCTAGAACCTGAATTGATTAATATCCATGCTTTTGTTGAGGTGTCTGAGAATATTGATTTTCACTTGCTTGAGGATATTGACGCTGGGAATACTTTGGATGATGAACCTGTAGATTTGGCAGAGTTTTTCTCTCCAATTCATCATCCCGAGTCATTAACTGTTTTTCCCGAACACCATATGCGTCTTGATTTTGATGAAATTTGCATGGATAAGCTGAATTTTGAGGATATTTTTGAGGATGAACCAGTTTTAATTGATGAGTCAGATTTTCCAATTCATCCTGTTCCTTCATTGACTGTGTACACCCTCCGGAACCTTTAACCGATAAACTTCCTCAATCACCTACTTCCATCCTTTCCATCGTTCCGACCTTGCAAGAAACCGTATCACTTTCATTTCGTATGTCTGGTTTACCAAGTTCGTCTTACCCATGGTTTCTTACGAATCTTAAGGGAGTTGACCCCATTTCTCGATGGGTTAATAGATTAGCACAAACGCTTCTTACACATCAGTCATCACAAATTGTGCTAATCTATTCACTCCATTTCCACCCTCAAGCTCGTATTCCACTTCCTTCTCCCTTCCGACATTCTTCTTCTCATATACTGAGACCGTATCCCGCTTCTATCTCCATACGGTCTCGCGTATTCTCCATTTCTTTCCTCTTCACCTTCTTTCACCAACCCGCATCTTACAGAGATAGAATTTTTGAATGGTTGGTGTTAACTTTTGGCCTTTGTAAGGCCTTGTATAGCTTGATACTATTCTCTTTCCCCCCTAATCCTGAACTTCAACGCTTAACAGTGGAAACACTGTTTTACTTAAAGTTTGGGGGGGACTCCTTTTTTGTATATATTTTTTGTTTTCCTTTTTGTTTTGTATATAATTTGTTTCTAGGGAGCGCCGACAATTTTGACCCTCTTGGTGTAGCCTGACAGTGAGGGCACTGTCAAGTTTAAGTTTGGGGGTGTGCTCGATAAGCTTTCTTCCTTCGTATTCATTTGTACATTTTGCATTTGCATACCTTAATTAAAAACCCACAAAAAAAATCGAAAATTTTCCAAAAATATAAATACTTTGTCGTCAAGTTAGCTAATAGGGTAACTTAGATCTTTATTCCGAAAGTTTAGTTGATATGATAGAAATAACTGAATTCTAGGCTTAGGAATTGAAAACCCTAAAAATAACCCTCATTCTGTCTAACTTTGGTAAGTATACGTCCTCATAGTTTTTTTGAGAAATAGGTAATCTTGAGTTCAGTTCTTGAGTCAAGTCAAGATGAAGGGAAAGTATTGATGCTTTACTGAAGGATAAGTCTGAAAAATAGTTTCTTTTCTTGAGTTCAAATTTAGAAAGTATATACCCTACAAATTGCACTTACATGGACCTTGAAACTTGGATAGTAGAGGATACCTAGAAATACTCTTGCCTGAAAGCCTAGTATGAAAGAAAAAACGGTATTTAAAGCTAAACACCAAAAGAGCATTATTGAAAAACATATCCGGTCTTGAAAAAGAAAAAAAAAGAAAAAGAAAAATAGAATAAAGTCAAAACCTGGAAACTGCTATTTACGCTTTAAGCTCACACATTCAGTAATCGGCCATTAGTGCCTCAAGAAGCATTAATAGTCGCATGAAAGGAGTATGAGCAAATCCGTCCATCCTTAATGAAAAGAAGTAGTATTAGGTATTAGGGCAAGGGTATTATAGCTTGAATTGAATTCTTGAGTGTAGGGGTGCAAATATACACACACGTAGGGGTATACAATCGATGTTTGGATAAAAGGGAGAAATAAAGAATAAGACTTGTGTTTTCTGTAAAGTTGATAAAAATCCCTGATTTAAGGCCGCACTTTAGAAGGAAAACTCAGGAGATACCAATATCTTTCTAAACTTTTTTGGAACGTATATGATCTAAGGTTAAATAGATAGGAGGTGTGAAAAATAAGGGTTGGATATTTCTAACTTAGGATGATAGAATTTCTAGCGTAAATACTAAACTGTAGGAGTAGAATCGACGTTAACTTATGACACTAGCTTGACGGGATTTTGTGGGTGTAATCCGTTGAAAACCCTCAGGAGACAACACTCCTCCTACTAGGGACACCTAGAGGTTTAACGGCTTGTTGCACGTGCTCAGTGCAATCGCGTTCCCTGCGAAAGTGAGGTTAGGATTTTATTTTTGTGAATAAATTGGTTTTGCTCGGGACGAGCAAAAGTTAAGTTTGGGGGTATTTGTTCATAACAGAATATTGCATTTTATACCGCCCAATCTTATGCTCGTGTGTTTATAGGTAGGTGCTTTTAATCCGTGTTTGTTACATATTTACAGATTACAGGTTTCCAGTACAAATATCGCAAATCAAGACAAAATCTCCACAGTTACACCAAACTCAGAACATCTGTCACAGCAGATAAAAGCCGGGTTCCGGTCATCCATATCCGTCCAGTGCCGTGTACCAGTTCCAGAGACAAGACATATGACAGTGGTCATTCGTGTCTCAGACAAGCACAGAGCACGAGGGGGGCAGCACAAGAATCAATGGGTGCACGGAGCTCGAGGGAGATAGAAGTCAAAAGTAAAGAAAATAAAGCAATCTTGGACTAAGAAATCTGAAGATATTCTGGAAGATTTTGTGCAGTTTAAAGTTGGCAAACACAAGTAAAATGGGAACCAGGGGATACGACAAAAGAACATGACCTAACTCCCCTATACGGCAGCGGTTCCGCGGCCATTTGGTCTCCTTGCTTTGTCGTTTTTTGTGGGCAGTTGGGTAACTTTATGTAAGGGCGGATTCTTGCCCTAGGTTTCCAGTTCCCCTCCTATAAATACCCCAGATCTGAGCCAAACCAAGGTTGAATTCTTTGTTCCTCTTTTAGCCACTTTAGTGTAGTTTTAGTTCTTCTTCTTCTTCTTCTTCATTCTTCCTCCATGGAAATGTAGTGAGAGCATTGAGTGGATGTGAATGAAGATGAGGGTTTTTGTATCATTCTTATTTGTTTAGCTTCCCCTTGAGATTTTTGCTTCCTCTTGATGTTTCAACCTCTTCATTGAGCTTGAAAGGTTAAGGGTTAGTTATCGATCTCAAGGGTTGTATTTTCTTATGGAATTAGTGCTTCATTTCACATGCGTTCTCTACCCTTCTCTTGATCTTGCAACCTCTTGATTGAGCTTGCAAGTTTAAGGGTTGGCTATTGATCCCATGCTTGTCTTGAGTTCTAGTTTCTAGTTTTCTTTCTCACTTTTTATTACTTGCTTTTTATTACCTTGCTTTACTTTCTTGCACTTTAAATTCCATGCCCTTACTTACTTGTAATCTTTTCTTTTCTTTGTTCTTTTTGTTCCCTCGTTTTGGTTCTTTTTGTGAATGGTTGTAATTATTGTCGTTGTTAAGAATCAATACGATATTGTAAGTTAACGTTTCTTTGCTCATTTCCTTTTCCCGTTATTTTCCATTGAACTCCGCCCAAACGATACGCAAGCGCTCCGTTAGGCACCTACCCTAACAAGGTAACGGTGATTCCTAACCGCGACCGATTGCGTTCGGTTTGGCCAGAGGCGAAAGCAAGAGACAAGAACGGAAGGACAAGGGTAAATAAGCCGTATTCCACGAATACCGCGCTTAAATCCCCTAATCCACGTTGTTGTCGATTGCTCTAGCTTCAATTGGTCAAGACTCGGCTCAAAGGTTTTGAGTACGGATTTCTTTAGCTTACAATCTCGTATCTTTTTCTTAACAACTTTATACTTGCAAATAAAACACATAGGTTAGACTTGAACAAACATATACTCATTCTTTATTGACTCGTCTAAAACAAGAACGGACATACAACCATCTCCCTGTGGATCGACCCGTGCTCAACCGGCTAGCTGCATAGCTACACCGTCTTGATTGCGGTTAACTTTAATTCTTCCAATCACTGCACATCATACTCTGACACGGTCATACCTGGAGTCTTGCATAACGACTTGAAACTGCGCCCTCGAGCATCCCTGATGCTCTGCGGAAGAAAACGGGCAAGAAACACCATCACGAACTCAGCCCATGTTATAGGTGAAAGACCTGCGGCTCTGCCCTTCTCTAAAGACTCGCACCACTTCTGGGCAAGACCCTCCAGACAAAAACTCGCAAACTCTACCCATCTCGCGTCGGAGCATCTCAGCGAATGACATATTCTGGCCATCCGATCGATAAATGACTGCGGGTCCTCAGCTGCATCAGTGCCTATCAAAACCGGAGGCTTCAGCCTCGTGAACTCAGATAACGGTACGGTGATCACCTCTGTAGCTGCAGGTACAACTTCCTGAACAGTAGGCACCAACACTGTCCCCGTAATAGGTAGGACAACCACCTGTCGCTGCGCTCGACTGGCCTCAACCAATGATCCCATCATCTGGCGCATATCTTGCATACCGACCTTAAGCCTAGCAATACGGTCCATCGAAGGTGGATCAATTTGTTCCTGTACAATGGGCGTACTGTCCGGGTCAGTCCTCGTCTCAGAAGAGTCAACTCTAACCTCGGCTTTTGCGGCCACTCTCTGTGCCCTCACAGTCTTCGGCGGCATAAATGCTGGAAATGGAAACAGGATTCGATAAGGATATAGAAATCGAATCATAAGGATGTATAAAATCATGGAAGAAATTTCAAGCAATAAGTCCTAAGGTCACTTAGGCAGAGTACCGTGTAGTAAGTATGCCGCGGAACATACAAACGCTACGTCGCTCTGCTTAAGATACCTACTCTATCATACCAAGGTCATTCTACACTCCGAAAGGTAAAACCTAGCGCTCTGATACCAACTTTGTCACGACCCAAGTTAGGCACATGACTGACACTTAGACCACGTAACGTCAACAGGCGTAACGCGATTTAAGTAAGCCGAAAATCCAGCAATTTAAACCATTAAAAGAATGAAAAGATAGAAACATTTTTAATTCTCAAGCAAAACTTTAAAGCTTAAGTTTGTTTTCATAAAAATTTCTGCACCACCTCCTTTGTAAAAGCTAGCCCCGAAACGGACAAACATAAGATAAAAGTATAGCATCCCCAAACAGGAGTAAATCTCGCCCAAAGGCGGAAACAACCACCAAAAAAAGATATACGACGCCGTAGTAAAGGAACAACATAAAAGAGATAATCAACATAAACAAAGGCCGGCTCATACGAGCACGACACCCAGAGTCACACGAAAATACAACAACGATCCTTACAACTCGGCACCAAGTCAATACATGAAGGTGGTAGATGGAGAGTACTAGATTCAATATGATATACAATGAACATCATCAAATAACCGAAAACCCACCTATAGCAAAAGGCCTTACAGCCAACCGTAGCGGTGTCCGCTAAAATAAGTACAAGAAGACGCCCTGCCACGACTACTCTGAGGGTCAAACCTGCAAAACACTGTGGCACAACGGGAGTGAGTTGCCAACTCGTGAATAGTAAATAACAACATATTGTAATCGCAAGTATGCACGAACAACGATAATCTATCACATGTAATCTGATGGCATAAGTATGGCAATATAGATATGCAAGAATCATGATCAAGGTACAGCACCAGGGTACTAACTCTACATGAATCAAATGCAAATCAAACAATTCCTGAGTGTGGGATAAATAATAAATCTCATGCACAAATCATCAGCATGGAAAAACCCCGGTGTCCATCAACAACATCCCAAATCCCAAAATGCTCAGGCGCCATCACCAGGACCAGCCCTCATAACCATACATCTCATGGAATCTGAGTATCCAACATCAACATGCAAATCAACATATCATGGGCTCCATCTGCCCGGATTGGCCCGCGGGCTCCGGCAGTACGAATCGGCCCATATCAATCTCACGACTCCAGTCGATATCCTCCGGATAACCGCCGAGTCTAAAACTATCACCGGTAGGTAGTAGTCTTCCTGCCAGGCTCATCGGCTAATCCATCGACATACCTTTCTTGCCCAAGGGTCTGTAACGTTTTAAAAATAATTAAATAAATAAAATCGTTTAAGTGAATTTTATGATTTTCGGTAAAGTAAAACGTATTTTTCGTAAAACTAAACCGTAATTATTTTTCACTGTAAATTTAAAAATACCTATTTTAATTATGTTATTACTAGTAAATGGTGTTTATTTAGTCACTTATAAATTTTTAGTTTAATTAAATATTTTTCCTAAATTAATTATTATAAATATTAACATAAGCTTTATTTATACACTAAATTAGTGAAAATTACAAATTCGAATGGGTTTAATTTGCAAAAATGAACCATTGCATATTAGAATCTTCTGTGTATCATACAAAATTTATTTACAAATTTTTGCATGGTTCTAGAAATTTCTTTAGTTTATTTAGTATAGAAATGAACAAAATTAAATAAAGTTGTGAAAAGACATAAAAGAGGTAAGGTTTTGGGAGAACTTTCTACACCATTCTAAATTCTCTCCTTCCTCACTTTCTCTCCCTAGTGGCCGGCCTCACCCTCCTATGGCAGCTGTAGGGTTCCTAGGCACTCTTGTGAAGGTTCAAAAGGCATCAAACATGCCCGGATTAAAATTTAGACGTGCCGAACAACCCAAAGCCGGGATCTTTGCTAGATTATTAGAGTTTAACATGCAAGATGATAACTTTTATCTAAGTGTGAGGGATTACAACCTTTGTAGTCCGCTCCTTCACTTCACAAGCTCCGAGTAGAAGTCCCTTTGCCGCGATCCACGATCTCCCGGACTCATGAGAGGCTCCACGACTCGAACGATCCATGCTAGCTCGAAGTATTCCAAATCTCCGATGATCTACCTCGAAGTTGCAACGACTCAAGCTTTCTCACTCTAAAGAGATGAACACACTAATCTCATGGGCTAGATGAGATGAGGATGAGAGAGTAGTATTTTTGCTTTCTTTTTAAATCATTTTCTCATATTATTTCATCACATAAAGAAAAACTAGCAAGCTTTCTTCAAGAGAGAAGAAGATCATAATGGAAAAGATAATGATAATCCTTTTGTGATGAATAGAAATAAAAGTATATGATTGAAGTATTAACCATGGTCAAGGATGAGTGGCTAAGAATGTGTAGAGAATAAACTAGAGTTAGGGTTTGGTTGGGTTAAGAATGTGTCATCACAAAATATCTTAACCATGACAAAAGAAATAGCTTCTAGAAGGTGCATGAAGCTACTAACCCTAATCAAACCCTAACCTCAATTAATCATCCTTAAACATGTTTAACAATTAATCATATCATGTCACAATAATATATATCACATATATATTATATATTCGCAACAAAAGAAAATAATACAATTAACATATATCGCATATATATCAATGTATCATCCAATGAGAAAATGAAATAATAAAGCGAGCCAATATTAGATAATGTAATACAATATATCATATATATTATTATACATTAAATCATCGAATCAACACTTGATCCGACGATCCGGCTATATCGAATATTACCAACTAATATATCATGTACCGATTCATCGAATCAACACTTGATCCGATGACCCGGTTCATAACTAAATATCGCGAGAATATAATACGGTATCCCATATCGCATTATTCTCGGTCCTGCACATATCACATATGTGCCTCTACTCCGTTTCGCCTGAGCCAAGAAACCTCTGTGTAGGACTCTATAGAATCGTCAATACGCCGGTAGCAGGTGATGATCATATCAAACACCCGCAAGCTGCAAGCGGTCAGCCAAACATAACAGCCACCCAGGTATTGAGCGATCAGAAGATCAACAAGCTAGCCTGTGCGTTCTCCTGTGAATCCAACCAGTAACACTCCCGTACAGTCCGGTCTGTTCGTCTGATATGTCGCATATCAAGTCTAGGGGTGGTATACGTCAGACCCCAGTAACCGATAAGTCGTGTCGATGTGTGGCTCATAACGGGTCAAGAAACTACTAGTAACACTTACCAGTAAATCTCCATATCAGCCCTGGCCAGGGACTTCCAGTTATAGCCAATCGAACACAGCACAACATCAACTCCCTATACCGGGAGAGACGAATCCCCTCCTATCGCTCATTGCCTCCATGTGATTCGGGACTGTACCCAAAAGCCACAGTTTTGCACGCCCTCTTGGACGTGGTAAGGTGGAAATCAAAGCACAGTGGGAATCACACAAGACTCTATGACGATCTCGGGTCTTCAGACTACCCTGTACCAGTGTCACCGGAGAACTGCCATCTGACGTGTGGTATATCACCATCTGGCAGTTCTCGGCGAGTCCGTCCAGTGTACCCAGTCTCCACTGAGCACCCGTACACCATCTCTGATGTCTAACACCGATGGATATGGGATCATCCATCGCCCATCATATGGGTCAAGATGCGTATACGCTAGTCTACTCTGGTGTATCGATGCCCTGTCTCGATATACCCTCGACTAGGAACAGTTATAGGATGTACTCATCGACTACCATGGCCCCACTAGTATGATCTCATCATAGTCCCAGTAGTCGAGTACAGATCCTAAGGGCTTTATCAACATGTGAGAGTAAAACAGTAAACCAATACAAGTTAACATGTTAAGATAAAGTGAAACCAAATAGCATACTATCATGACGAGCAAGAAAGTCATCTCTATATATAACCAAGCATCCATTATAATATACATCATATGTACAACAATGGCCTCTAGGGCATATACATAACTAACAATCTCCCACTTGCACTAAGGCCAGCTGCTGTAGTATCTCATACCTAGCATCCCGAATAATCTCTCAAACTGTATCTGGGGAATAGCCTTCGTGAATGGATCCGCAGTGTTGTCCTTCGTATCTACTCTCCTGACCTCGATCTCCCGGCGATCAACTATCTCCCTGATCAGGTGATACCACCTCAGAATATGTCTAGACTTTTGATGGGATCTGGGTTCCTTGGCCAAAGCCACAGCTCCATTGTTATCGCAATACAGAGGTATTGGATGCTCAATGGATGGAACCACTCCAAGTTCAGTAATGAACTTCTTGATCCAGACAGCCTCTTTGGCAGCATCGTTGGCAGCGATGTATTCAGCCTCCATCGTCGAGTCTGCAACGGTATCCTGTTTGGAACTCTTCCAACATACCGCCCCTCCATTGAGGGTAAAGACAAAACCCGAATGCGACTTAGAGTCGTCCTTATCACTTTGGAAGCTGGAATCGGTAAAGGACTCCACCTGGAGTTCTCCGTTACCATACACCAAGAACATCTCCTTAGTCCTTCGTAAGTACTTGAGAATGTTCTTCACAGCTGTCCAATGACTCTCTCCAGGATCTGCTTGATACCGACTCACTACACTTAGTGAGTATGCTACATCGGGTCTGGTACATAGCATCGCATACATGATAGAGCCTACTGCCGAAGCATAGGGTATCCCTTGCATGCGAGCTCTCTCCAAATCAGTCTTGGGAGACATCTCTTTGGAGAGAGTGAGTCCAGAGATCGTGGGTTGGTTCCCACGCTTGGATTCTTCCATACTAAACCTCTTTAGTATGGTGTCAATGTACCTGGATTGGGACAATCCCAATATCCGTTTAGATCTATCTCTATAGATCATGATTCCCAATATGCAGGAGGCATCACCTAGATCTTTCATTGAGAATCTCTGTGATAAGAAGAGCTTGACTGATTGCAGCATAGGAATATCATTTCCTATCAAGAGTATGTCATCCACGTACAATACGAGGAAGACTACCTTACCCTCTGCTACCTTCTTATAGATACAAGGTTCATCTATATTTTTGATGAAGTCAAACTCTTTGACTACAACATCAAAACAGATGTTCCAACTCTGCGATGCTTGCTTTAACCCATAAATGGATTTAAGCAGCTTGCACACCTTTCCGCTGCTCCCACTATCTACGAAGCCCTCTGGCTGAGTCATGTACACGCACTCTTCTAAATCACCGTTTAGAAAGGCGGTCTTAACATCCATTTGCCAGATTTCATAGTCATGGTATGCAGCAATGGCAAGTAAGATCCGGATGGACTTAAGCATAGCCACTGGAGAAAAGGTTTCGTCATAGTCCACACCTTGTCGTTGACGAAAACCCTTTGCTAAAAGTCTAGCTTTGAAAGTCTCCACTTTTCCATCTACACCAAATTTCTTTTTAAAAATCTACTTGCTCCCAATGGGTTTTACCCCTTCAGGAGCATTTTCCAAAAACCATACTTTATTGGTGTACATGGATTCCATCTCAGATCGCATTGCATCCAGCCATTTCACAGAGTCACCACTCGTGATGGCCTGCTCGAAACTAGTCGGGTCATCATCATCCATGATGCAATCCTCGCTTCCACCATCAATGAGAAAACCGTAGTATCTCTCAGGTGGACGAGAAACCCTACTAGATCGGCGGAGAGGCTGGGGTTTGTTGGGTACTATTGAATCTTCCGGTTCTACCAAATCTTCAGTTTCAGTTTGAGTTTGTGTAGCTGGAATTTCTTCCAGTTCTACCTCTTCGCCACTAATTTCTTTTGCAAGAAATTCCTTTTCTAAAAAGGTGGCATGTCGAGAAACAAACACCTTTTGTTCCTCGCGATGGTAGAAAAGATATCCATGTGAATGTTTGGGATATCCCACAAACTTACATAGAACTGATCGTGCCTCGAGTTTGTCTGGATTCTGCCTTTTGACATAGGCCAGAAAACCCCATATCTTAACTCGTTTAAGACATGGTCTCTTCCCATTCCATATCTCATATGGTGTGGTAGGTACAGATTTAGTTGGAACTTGATTCAATAGGTATGCTGCTGTCTCCAGTGCATACCCCCAGAAGGAAATAGGCAACTCAGCTGTACTCATCATAGAGCGCACCATATCTAATAGGGTGCGATTCCTCCGCTCAGATACACCGTTGTGCTGTGGTGTATAAGGAGGAGTAAGCTGAGAGAGAATCCCATTCTCTTTTAGATAATCTAGGAACTCACTGCTTAAGTATTCACCTCCTCGATCAGATCGAAGAATCTTAATACTTTTGCCCGTTTGATTCTCTACTTCGTGCTTATATTCTCTGAATTTCTCAAAAGCTTCAGACTTGTGTTTCATCAGGAACACATATCCGAATCTTGAGAGATCTTCAGTGAATGTAATGAAGTAGGAAGAACCGTTCCTGGCATGCGTAGACATGGGACCGCATACATCACTATGTATCAGTCCTAAGAGTTCAGTAACTCTTTCTCCGTGTCCACTAAACGGAGCTTTGGTCATTTTTCCTTTGAGACATGAATGGCAAGTATCATAAGATGATAATTCGAACGGATTCAAATAACCATCTTTATATAACTTAGCCAGTCGTGTCGCATTGATATGACCAAGTCTACAATGCCACAAGTAGGATTCGTTCACATCTGAACTTTTCCTCTTGTGTGTGTTTTGTATATTCAGCACTGTATTCTGATTTAGAATGAATATGCCATTATGTAACGAGCCTGATGCAATCAACTTTTGATCTAGGAATATGTTCATAACATTATCCTTTACTACAAAATTATATCCCTCTTTACTCAATAAAGAAACTGATATAATGTTGCACATCATGTTCGGTATATAATAGCACTTATTTAGAATCAGTGTATTACGACTTGGTAATACAAGGTGATATTCGCCAACTGCTTTGGCTACAATACTTGCACCGTTCCCTACTTGAACGGAATGATCACCTTTTCCCAGTTCTCTACCTTTTCGTAGCCCATGTAACAATTTACATATGTGGGATCCTGATCCGGTATCTAATACCCAGGACGTAGGGTGAACTGAAAAACAGTTCTCAATAACTAACACACCCGAAGAAGATGCATCAACATGTAAGTTCTTTTGGGCGGCGTGAGAACCCAGATATTCTCCTGTTTCCTGTTCAGTCTTATAACTCTTATAAGAAAAAACGGGTCCAACGTTCCCTTGCTCAGTACAATAATTAGGTTTAGTCAATACATCCATATTATTATCTTGATTATGGCATGACATGGTCGCTACCTGGAGAGAGAGAGAAGAAAACACTTTAGCGTATGCTCTTGCAAGATTAGATTGGTTATTATCTTATCTAATCAGGATGTCTCCCACTGTTTTTATCAAATCTACCTTAAACCCTAAAAGGTAAGATTAGCCGGGATTAATTACACCCTACAATTTCGTCAATCTTTCAGCCAGATCAGTGTCGGTACTTTGAGGGAGGTCCCCCGTGCTTTCGCACGGACCTAATTAAAGTAAACCTCGTTTTCCGAGAGGCATAACCCCGTTAACACTTTTCTAGACACCTACTTGATCGGCTAATTGTCCTGTGTAAAACTCTCCCAGGAGTAACACTTACTCGCAGTGGGTATCGGGATCCAACTATCTCATTGGAGGTATGCAATCTCATTGCAAATTTCAACGCTTGAAATTCCCGATAATGGTTTTGCCCCTAACCCCTATGACCTTGACAAAGGCCAACAAACCATAGGAAGCTAGTCAAGTTCAACCCGTCATTTCTTGATTGAAATTAAACCCACCCGCACGACCCTTGACAAAGGCCAACAAGGTCGTACGAATACCCTAATCCAATCACATCATATGTTTAAATAGATAAGTACCAGTTAGCTACCGCACACTACGCCTTGACAAAGGCCAACAAACGCAGCACGAATACTAAATAGTCTTTATCTGAAATGACGGAGGGCTACGCAGGTTTTTCAGAAAACCCTGAGCGTAATGAACTTGATATCGTCGTAGAATCGAGTAGTTTTTGAAAAGGAGTGTTTTTGAGGCTTTTCTTAGTTTTGCTAAAGGGGTCACTCCCGGTGAAGGGATCGTCGGCCCTTTCCTCATCGAATAAGGTGCAGGATATATCATATATACCGCTGTGCAAAGCAAAACACTAAAAGCAATCAAAAGACAAACCGAGTTTTATAGCATCTTCCAGTTTTGCTAAAGGAGTCACTCCCGGTGAAGGGATCTCGGTCCTTTCCTCATCGAATAAGGTGCAGGATATATCGTATATATCACTGTGCAAAGAAAAACTGTAGCTACCCCTTTTATAATGTTTTGATTCTACAACATCTTTAGATTTCTTTTCCTTTTATTAATCTTATTAATAAAAATCCCATCAGCTTATGCTTCCTAAGCATCACAGAAGAAACGAAAGCAGTAATATTTATATATCAGCATATATATATAGTATAGGCATTCGTCTCAGGCAGTAATATGATCTCATCACAGAACATTGCAGCAGAAGAACATATATGAAATATTGGATATACTAGGACGTCCGTGTTTTCAATACGAGCCTGTATAAAACACGGATTCCACGGTCGCGACGAATAGCCAAACCCACATCCCAAGACCCCTACGAGAGCGGCAAGTAACACTGCCAATTCTAGGGTTAGGAGACCCGGTCTCGACTCCTCGAGATGGCCTCCCACTGGACCCTAGAACCCGGTTACTTGTGCTCCCCTCCTTGGGTCTACCTAATGCGGAAAAGTAAATAATATACACTGGTGACAGCAACCGCAACATGGAAGTGCCCCAAATAAAAGAATATTACATTACAAATGAATTTTACATGAATGAAAATAAAAACCCTCATCTCACATAAAACCCCCGGCTATTCTGAACGCGACGATCCAATATAACATATCACAGCAACACATAATATCACATATCATCAACGTAAGTAAATATGCGCATCCCAATTGTCGTTGACATATGGCAACGAAACCGGCGATATCACATATTACACTTACGGTCACAGAAAAGAAAGTGTAAAATTACAATATTTGGAATCCACAATCACTTTAGACATCGTAAATCCGAAATATCACATACTTCGCATTCCATGCCTAACTCTATGAATTCCACATATTGTATCACATTCCAGATAAATAGACAGAATTAAACTTTCCGAACAGACAATCAAATACCCAAAATTTCCCAAAGTGCTCAACACTTGAGCGGAGTTCAAATAATCCCAGAATATGTCACAGTACCGGTGATCCAGCCGTAGAAGGGTCAAGCTAACGCCTCACATGTGGCACGCCGTACTGCCCCAAACCCGAAGGTTCAAAAGGCAGTTCAAGACGGTCACATAATCGAGTTAAGGTTTGTTGTCTTCTAGAGGGTCCACCGCTTAACTTGTACAATTTTTTTCGAAAGATTTAAACCCGATAAAAATTCAACGCTTGAAAGTTTGCCGTGCCGGGATAAAGTGGGTTAATGATATCCGTTCAACTAGTTTAACAGTTTCTAAATATCCGGAAAGAAATACGAATTTAAATATTCCGATCGAATCTACTATTACAAAACAAACCCCAGAATTATCAACACTTGAAACAGTTTTAAAATACCCAGAAGCATCAACAAGCACCCACAAATATTACCATGAAGCCACGTGTCCCAACTCCACAGTTCCGCCGCGGAAACGCCGCGGAAACCAGGTTTCCGCCGTGCTTCCGCCGCGGTTCTGTGGAATTGTGGGCCCGTGTTTCATGGTAACTCTTAGAATTCCCTGCTGATTTTTTTAGGTATTTCTAATTCAGAAAATTCCCAGATTTTGAAAAATTTCCAGAGTGGGGTAAAATTTCGCCTGTTCGGGTTCGATCGGAGTTTTAACTTCGTAAACACGTCGCCTAATGCTCTAGCTAGGCTCTGATACCACTGTAGGGTTCCTAGGCACTCTTGTGAAGGTTCAAAAGGCATCAAACATGCCCGGATTAAAATTTAGACGTGCCGAACAACCCAAAGCCGGGATCTTTGCTAGATTATTAGGGTTTAACATGCAAGATGATAACTTTTATCTAAGTGTGAGGGATTACAACCTTTGTAGTCCTCTCCTTCACTTCACAAGCTCCGAGTAGAAGTCCCTTTGCCGCGATCCACGATCTCCCGGACTCATGAGAGGCTCCACGACTCGAACGATCCATGCTAGCTCGAAGTATTCCAAATCTCCGATGATCTACCTCGAAGTTGCAACGACTCAAGCTTTCTCACTCTAAAGAGATGAACACACTAATCTCATGGGCTAGATGAGATGAGGATGAGAGAGTAGTATTTTTGCTTTCTTTTTAAATCATTTTCTCATATTATTTCATCACATAAAGAAAAACTAGCAAGCTTTCTTCAAGAGAGAAGAAGATCATAATGGAAAAGATAATGATAATCCTTTTGTGATGAATAGAAATAAAAGTATATGATTGAAGTATTAACCATGGTCAAGGATGAGTGGCTAAGAATGTGTAGAGAATAAACTAGAGTTAGGGTTTGGTTGGGTTAAGAATGTGTCATCACAAAATATCTTAACCATGACAAAAGAAATAGCTTCTAGAAGGTGCATGAAGCTACTAACCCTAATCAAACACTAACCTCAATTAATCATCCTTAAACATGTTTAACAATTAATCATATCATGTCACAATAATATATATCACATATATATTATATATTCGCAACAAAAGAAAATAATACAATTAACATATATCGCATATATATCAATGTATCATCCAATGAGAAAATGAAATAATAAAGCGAGCCAATATTAGATAATGTAATACAATATATCATATATATTATTATACATTAAATCATCGAATCAACACTTGATCCGACGATCCGGCTATATCGAATATTACCGACTAATATATCATGTACCGATTCATCGAATCAACACTTGATCCGATGACCCGGTTCATAACTAAATATCGCGAGAATATAATACGGTATCCCATATCGCATTATTCTCGGTCCTGCACATATCACATATGTGCCTCTACTCCGTTTCGCCTGAGCCAAGAAACCTCTGTGTAGGACTCTAAAGAATCGTCAATACGCCGGTAGCAGGTGATGATCATATCAAACACCCGCAAGCTGCAAGCGGTCAGCTAAACGTAACAGCCACCCAGGTATTGAGCGATCAGGAGATCAACAAGCTAGCCTGTGCGTTCTCCTGTGAATCCAACCAGTAACACTCCCGTACAGTCCGGTCTGTTCGTCTGATATGTCGCATATCAAGTCTAGGGGTGGTATACGTCAGACCCCAGTAACCGATAAGTCGTGTCGATGTGTGGCTCATAACGGGTCGAGAAACTACTAGTAACGCTTACCAGTAAATCTCCATATCAGCCCTGGCCAGGGACCTCCAGTTATAGCCAATCGAACACAGCACAACATCAACTCCCTATACCGGGAGAGACGAATCCCCTCCTATCGCTCATTGCCTCAATGTGATTCGGGACTGTACCCAAAAGCCACCGTTTTGCACGCCCTCTTGGACGTGGTAAGGTGGAAATCAAAGCACAGTTGGAATCACACAAGACTCTATGACGATCTCGGGTCTTCAGACTACCCTGTACCAGTGTCACCGGAGAACTGCCATCTGACGTGTGGTATATCACCATCTGGGAGTTCTTGGCGAGTCCGTCCAGTGTACCCAGTCTCCACTGAGCACCCGTACACCATCTTTGATGTCTAACACCGATGGATCTGGGATTATCCATCGCCCATCATATGGGTCAAGATGCGTATACGCTAGTCTACTCTGGTGTATCGATGCCCTGTCTCGATATACCCTCGACTAGGAAAAGTTATAGGATGTACTCATCGACTACCATGGCCCCACTAGTATGATCTCATCATAGTCCCAGTAGTCGAGTACAGATCCTAAGGGCTTTATCAACATGTGAGAGTAAAACAGTAAACCAATACAAGTTAACATGTTAAGATAAAGTGAAACCAAATAGCATACTATCATGACGAGCAAGAAAGTCATCTCTATATATAACCAAGCATCCATTATAATATACATCATATGTACAACAATGGCCTCTAGGGCATATACATAACTAACAGCAGCCCCCTCATCTTCCAAATTTAATTTACCTCCAAAAATCATCAAAAATCCTACAAAAATCCAAATAAAAATCCACAAAATCCTAATAAATTCCTACCCTCTATTCTTTGCTCATCTTTACATGGATTTTGGAGATGGAGAGCATTCATTTTGGAGGCTTATTTTCATGTTTGGATTTCAGGTTGTGGAGGTATAAATCTTCTTCTTTTGATTTATTGTTATTAGATATTTCATTTAAGCATAATTAGATTTAATAAATTAATTCTATTTACAAGTTTTAAAATTCAAGTTAGGGTTTGTAAAATCAATTTATGGTTTTATTAATTAATTAGGGTTATAATAACTAGTTTAACACTTTTAGAAATGGAAATCATGCATGGTTGATATATTGTAATTTGTTCATTCAATTTGTTTAAATCAAGCAATTTTTGCAAACTAGATTTTTTAATATTATATATATTGGGGAGATAAAATTCTAATTAATGTTTGTAACACTAGATTGTGGTTTTAGTGAGGATATTAACTTGTTAGTGAAATGAAAAACTTAATTTGGTTACTAGTTTCTTTTTATAATTGAAGAATACTAATTAAAATGCTATTTTTGCTAACTAGTTTTTGGAAATTCTTAAATAAATGAGAGTTAAAATATAATTTATGATTTCATTATATTACTATCATCATAAATTGTAGTTTGATAAGTTAATTTAGGCAAAATCAAGTTTAGTCGTGAAATTATGAAATTTTTGCTTTCAAGGTGTTGAAATTGATAAAATTTCAAACTAGGAATTTATTTTTAATAAAAATTAGTGTAATAAAAATATGGTAATGGTTTCTATAATTTAGTTATGTTATTTAATAAATATTATGACCATTAGTTTCATTAAACGTCAAGTTTTGAAGTAAAACGGTGAATTGATATTTTCAAGGTTTTCGGAATTGGATGATTTGATCGATTTTAGGGTTCCGATGATTTGAACCAAGTTTTATATTATAAGTAATGGGTTTTGAAACTACGGGTTGTTTATTGGTTTTTATCTCGATCAATCGGCGTTTGTACGCCGATATCGAGTGATATTTGGTTCTTTTGCGTGAACGGGACATAGGTTTTAACCTATGCGCGTTCCGTGCGTCGTTTTGACTTTTGTCCGTGATTCAGTTTACGATACTATATATGTTTGCGTATAGGTACCCCTCACGTGGACTGCGGGCGATGAAAAAGAGGATGGCGACATCGTCTTCAGCAGACAAGGACCAGGTGAGTAGATGTATATCTACGGGGGGGAGTCGGGTGGATAGCGTTTAGCACCCCCGCAAGCGTAGAATAGAAATAAGTACTTATTGTCATTAGGAAGCCAGACGTGACCTTAGAATTTCGGTGAGTAGGACCCTAGTAGTGACCTTAGGTTGGACTGGATTGATTTAGAAAGACCTTACCCGAGGATGAATATCTTGGAGGAGATTCGTAGGTTTCAGGTAGATACACACACACGCACACACTTAGACTCGACGTGGTGTATACTTTATGTGTGTGTGTGTGTGTGTGTGTGTGTGTGTGTATTTATATATATATATAGGACTAGGTGTAGGTGTGTATATATATACACAATACGTATATGTGATACAAGGATGTGATATGATACATGGGGATGAAACAATATAACTGGGCTGATGCCGTGATTCTTGGCTATACAGTCGTGTTATGATGTTAGCGGATCATTAGAAAATGAGATAATGGATTTTTATACTTGAACAATAATAAAGGGTGGTGATGATATTGAAGTATATGGGACTCTAAAATAGAACCTGGACCGTAACCTGTGCCTGAAATTCTGATATGATATAGGTGTGACTTGAGTTCAATATCATATATAGGTGTGACTTGAGTTCGATATCATATATAGGTGTGACTTGATTACGATATGATCTAAGTGTGTCTTAATCATCAATATGATACATATGACATGATATTTCTGAGGATAAATTAACGATGTATATTTATGCTGGCAATGATATATGATTGATGTATGCGATTACAGTAAAGCACCTTGATCATGACATGTGTTGATAATGATATTATACGAATGATGAGACACATAGGTGATACTTGACCCGTACCCCGATATTGGGATGCCGTACGATGGATTTTACCGTACGAGGCATAGATGTGATGATTGATCCGCACTCCTCATTTGAGGAAGCCGTACTACGTACGTGACGCTATTGAGGCTGGATCGCCGGCTATTAGAGATATGGACTCAGACTTTAGGTGTACTCTTTTTTCTTATCGACTAGTTTCTTAGATTTAGTTCCTTAGGAGGTTAGATGGACACTAGTTTAGGCTCGAAACATATAGTTGTAGTTATACTTGTATATCAAATGAGTGGATAATACACATCCGTCTTTACTTTCAGACTGTAATCATCATGGTGCATGTTCATTCATATGTTTCTATAATCAGTATAAAACTCTGCCTGTTAAAACACCAGCACCATTACCGATGATGCGCATATCCCACGCACACTTATTTGCTGGCTCACACACATCATCATCGGTAATTGCTATGTCACGTACACTTTAGAACATATTATCTTTTATTGATAGAATCAACTAACAGCTAGATCGATATAATATTGTGATTACTCTCTGGTGTTAGTATAGACATGACATTTATTACATAGACATTTCATGCATTCACATTTTCATGTTATCATGCAGTATTATGGGGCATATGCCGACACTTATCATATACTTACTCATGATTTTGGGATTTTGGATTTCTATGAGATTTCTGGATTTCGGGGAAAACCGCAAGAATATATAAAAACTTCTCTCTCTCTCCTCCTCTCTTTTTAAAATATAAGATGCGGTTTTCTCATGATGTATGTGTCGTCCACCATGAGATTTAATGTTTTCTGTTGGATTTCAAGACCCGATTCGAGGAGTGGATGAACCGTCTCGGGTACATGGTAGGCCCGGTATGGTACCCCGGGGCAAGAAGATCGAGTTGTAGACGATGAGCCTGGCAGGGGAGGACTACCTACTAGTGATGTCTGGCGCGGTGGATATCCGGAGGATACCGACCGTTGTCGTGAGATTTGATGATATGGGCCGATCCGGACTGACGGAGCACGAGATATTGAAACTATGAGACATTGAGATTATGAGGTATTGAGACTTGAGATTTACATGTTTTGAGTCGATGCTTGACACGGATTTCCATGGATTTCATCGTTGATATTTCATATTTCTATACACATTTTACCTTGATAAAAGCTAAAGATTTCTTATACAAATATATCCATATTTCAGGATTGATTGTTTTACATTCATGGTGCATGCATACTCATTCACATGACATATTACTATTTGAGGCACTGACATGAGCACGGAGCTTTTGCACCATACGTAGTTTATTACCCTGCCATTACTAGATGATTAGTATTATATTAGTATATTATTATGTCCTAGGACATCGTCGTGCATTCGATTTTTTTCGCAGATATTTTCTACTCACGAGTTGGCAACTCACCCCCGTTGTGCCAAATTTTATTACAGGTTCGATGTACGGGTTTTCCTGGCAGCTTGCTGGCACATCTTTTCACTCAGGGTGATTTGTACGGTAGGTTGGTTCACTTGTATCTGGACCGCCATTGTACTTTTATTATTTCATTTGTATCTAGAAAGCTCCATCAACCAAACTTGTATTATTTGATAGTTTACTGGACTAGTTATTTATTTCGACCTTAGAGTCGCGCTTGTATTATTATGGTATCTGGTGGAATTGTTTTCTTTTAAGTTTTGAGCCTCGCCCTTTGGCGTTGTATACTATTGTGTATAGGTGTGGTTATTTCCGCCTTTTTGGCGTAGAGCTAGCTCCCGTTTGGGGATGCTTTTTATTGTTTGTATATATTATACTTGTTTGTACCCGTTTGGGGCCAATTTTTACAAAGGAGACTCTGCCGAAATTTTTGAGAAAATTGGAAGATGCTTTTAAATTTGTTTTCTTCATGTTTTCCTTTACTTCTCCTTCTTTTATGGTTTAGATTTCTGGGCTTCGGCTTACTTAGGTTACGTTGCGCCTCTAGACGCTTCGTAATCTAAGTGCCGGTCATGTTCCGTACTTTCGGATCGTGACAAAGTTGGTATCAGAGCTCTAGGTTTAACCTTTGTACATGTATAGGGTGACCCTTGGTTGATGGAGTAGGCGATTTAGGTAGAGTGACGTACCGTGGGTATGATCCGCGGCATACTTACGATACGCTACTCTTCTTAAGTAGCCTTAGGATGTACATTTGTTTGCACCGCATTTCATTCGTTCCTTTGTTCTATCTTCGTCGATATCGGAGGGTGGTTTCTGTTACCACGGGCGCACGGGCAGAGGAAGCTGCGGCTCGAATGCAATAACCATTAGGGTATTGGTTATTCTTGAGGAGTGAAGCATTGTTTAGCGTGCGGACGAAGGGTATTCACATGCCGTCCAGACGAAGTTAAAGGATTCGAACGATTGTCAGAAACCCATTTTCCCAAGTTTAAGGTATTCGGAAAAACTTGCAGGTATTTCTATGGACCCTCTAGAAGAATGAAACCCTAACTCGACATAATGACCTGATCAGTCGAAAATATTGTATATTTTAGCCGGCAATTTCCCCATCTTTTGCATACATTTAGAAGTGTTCGGTATTCATATTTCACATATTGGCAAATCAGTCGTAAAATACCAGATTGCATGTGTTAGACTTTTAAACCGACACTTTAAAGGGAGATTGACTGCATTGCATGGCATCGCAATATTTCTATATGTCGCAACCCGTGTTTCGGAGTCTGTGCAGGAAATACGGAAGAAAAGCAAAAGAGCTGATCAAAAATACACCAACTAAATCATTTCAGATCTGGTAGCAATACAAAAGGAGATATTAAATTCAGCATATAAAATAAAGGCCCATACAACAGCCCAAGACCACTGCAGAAAACACAAGCCATGAAGACTCCAATGAGCCGCGAATCCGCGGCAGGATCTTGCTTATGCCGCGGATCCGCTCCTCTTCTGCCACGTCATCGCTTCATTTTTAGTGCAGAATCTCAATCTATGGGCCCACATTCATTTCTGATGTATCAAATTCCAGAATTCTCTCGAAGCTACTGCCAGATCAGCAAAGATCATTAAGCAAGGCTAATCCTAATTAAGCTCCTAACTAACCTCTTCTAGAAACTCCCTCTTAACTAATCACATCTAGAAGCTTCTCCCCTAACTAACTTTTGGAGGGAAATTTGAATTTCTTCAACAAACTTTAGGAGGGAAACTTAGAATTTGAAATCCTAGATCTAGGGTTAGTTATCTATAAATAGGAACCTAGACCTAGGGTTAAAGGGTAATCAATAATCAATAACCATTGGTTCATTCTACACCATTTTCTTCCACAAGTCTAGTGACAAGGCTTGTGCGAAACCCTAACCCTAATTCCACTCCAAATCCAAGATCTTGAGTACCAAATCAAGTGAGAAGCCTTCAACCTTTTAGGAGCCGAGCCGATCTTCAATCGGGCAAGTGATCCAAGCCGATCCGCGATCCACGGAGACGAGCGAAGCCAAATCGACGATCAAATTCTTCCTCTTGGAGTTCTTGAGAGAATGTAATGAAATTGTTGATATAAATAAAAGGTGAAATTCTTTAATCTTGCTTTCTTTTAATTCTTGCATCATGATTAGATCTCAATTTGTAATTGTTGTTCTTGTTGTGATGTTTGAGTAAAACTCCGCTCGTAAAGGAGTCGAGACGATTGTAGAATGATGATGTAACAAAGCTTAATACGATTTTTAAGTCCTACGAGTTTTGTAAACCCTAGCAAGTTCAAGAATCGATGACCTAGTTTCGTTGCGATGCTTTCTTGATTGTGATCGCTCGAAATTAGGGATCTACGATCGTTTCTTGAATTTACTAGAGGCTAGAATGTGAATGATATCGACGAAAGAACAAGGGATAAGATGAAACCCTAGTTTCACTAGAAATCCCTAATTCTTGTCGATCATCATCGATCTAGTATCAATTCATCGAAGGATAAGAATACGTCATTGTAAGATTGCATCACATCTATAGATCCGATCGATTCCTACGAGCCTCATTTCGATTCTTGATATTTGGTTTGGAAAAATCATCAAACGATCAAATCTTGATTCTATCTTTTACTTTTCTTAGATCTAGATATTTTCTTTTTCTTGAAATACAAAATTTAAATCATGAATTGTTTTGTTTTCTTTTCTTTAAAGTTTCGACTCATCTAATTCAAAAGACGAACGATTACACTTTCCCTGTTTACGATCCGCACTCATTTACAATCTACATCCGACACCGTAGTTGATTGCGGTCAAATAATTTTTGGTTGTGATTTCTTTACAATTTTCTCAAATATACACAACGGGAAATTCTTGACAATCAAATGGCGCCGTTGCCGGGGATCATTTAATTCGATACTTTTACATCCAATCAAGAAATTTATAACAATCAAATGGCGCCGTTGCCGGGGATGGTGCGCTAATAGTTCGTATTTTGAAATTTGAGTTGAACAATTTATTTCATCATAATTTTTAGATCTAAACTCGTACAAACCCTAATACGTGTGTTGTGATTTGTTGCGAGAAAATATGGAATCATTGGAGCTGGAGAAATTTTTTTCTGAAACATCCAGAGAACTGTGTAGGTGAACAGAAGCTTGTGCACAAATTTTTGTGCACTGATCCCAACATACCGCGGCGGAAGCGCGGCATTAGGGCTCATCCGCGGCGGAAGAGCCGCAGTTCTAGCTCCTCTCTGCATCAATTTTTCTCTGTGAGTCTCTATCTTTCTTATCTCTTACCTCATCTGCTCCAATTAACAATTTCCTGCAGGTTTCTTTGCAAATAATCGCAGCGCGCAAAATAGAAAAATTAAATTTGTGCGTGTTTTTGATTTGTGGTTGTTTGCATATTAATACGGAAAATTAAGGGGCACGACCAAATTCAGATTAGGTAAGGAGTTCATTACCCTTCCTAAGCCCCGAAAATCACAAACTTGCATCCGCATTTACCCTCATTAATTAAAAGAAATCTAGAGATGACTCTAAGGACCGTTGCGCTCAATTAGGACAAGAGAAGGCCGTGGGTAATTCATTGCTTATCCGCGTTTTCTTGTGGTGTCTAAGGCGAGTGTGTCTAAGGCTAGTGGTTTTTAATTAGGCCCACTACTTACGTAGTGGAGTACCTTCCCATATACCTGGCACTTATCCGGCCACAGGGGGATAAAGAGGCGGTGGAGGATTCTATCCCGCGACTTATCTTTTGGCAGTTAGGAGCGGTCTAGAGCCGGACCTAGGTGACCACTAGATTCTAGGGTTTGTGTGTTGCATTTGTTGTGTTGCATCATATTTTCAAAAATCCGTCCAATTTTCAAAACAAACACCGCATTCATATCATTTCCCCTAATTATAAATTCACGCTGCCACTTGTACTAACCCTTTTTAGTACAAGATAGGCTGGACAACGGGATTCTAGTGCCTGTTAGTCCGCGTCCCCCGATCGACCCTAAAATCGGTATTTCTACATTTACCCTTTCTTTACCCACCACCACACCCACATCGATGGATCCGTCTCCATCGAACTTCTTTTCCACTACTCTGCCGCCGTCTGTTGGTGCGCAGAATCCACCTCGCATCTCTCTCCGAGAGAGATGCTATCCTACACGAGGCCCACTTTCCACCTGTCTTTCCATTCCACCAGCCAACGGGGAAAATTTTCAAATAAAACCCCAATACATCAACCTTCTACCAAAATTTCACGGTCTCGAGTCTGAAGACGCATACGTGTTTATCACGAAATTTGAAAATGTATGCGCAATGATGGGTACTTCACAGCTTTCTGTGGATGCTTTCCGTTTACGTCTTCTCCCATTCACTTTGTGCGATTTAGCCGAGAAGTGGCTATATAACACTACCGCACATTCCATTTCAAATTGGGACGAATTCGTCAAAGCATTCCTTAAGAAATTCTACCCACATCATAAGACAGCTCGAGTCCGTAGCGAAATCTATCAATTCACCCAGCTTCCAAATGAAACATTTTCAAAATGTCTTGAACGTTTCAAGGATCTGTTAGTCCAATGTCCACATCACGGCATCCCGAGATGGGAATTGTGCCGAATCATTTATGAGGGCATTACTCCTTACACGAGACAGACCCTTGAATCCATGTGTCAAGGCAACTTTATGACCAAAGATGATAGGGAAGCCTGGAACTTTCTAGAAGATTTCGCAGAAAAATCTTTACAGTGGGAGGGTGTGAGTCAATCGTCTAGGGAGGGCAATGATATTTCCATAGGAGTTAGAGCTGGCATTTCGGCTATGCAAAAGAAACTTGAGACTATGGAAAACAAATTTTTAGCCGCCCTAAGTCAAATGTCACTCTCCAAAACTGTATGTGGCTGCTGTTCTGATCCGTCTCACTTGACGGAAGAATGTCCGTTTCAAGGTCATGAGCATACCAATGCTGCATTTCAAAGACCTAGAAATGATCCATCTTCATCCACATATGATCAGGGTTGGAGGAATGACCCTAACTTTGCTTGGAACCAATTCCAATTTCAAAACACAGTTCCAACCCAACACAATTTCCAAGGGGCCCCTCCACCACAACAGCACCCACAACTTCAATTGAGTCAGCACCCCTTTCAAGCACAAAATTTCCAAAATCCGGCCAACACTTTTGCACCACATGAAAATTTTTTGCAATTGACCGGTACAGATAATACCTCTGCACTAGCACAAACTTTGGATACTTTCATGAAACAATCCATCCAAGGGACGGCAAGTTTGCAATCTTCCGTCGAGAATGTGATGAAGATCATCGTCTCTCAAAATGATAATATCAAATCGATGGAAGAACAAATTGCAGAACTAAAAGCCGAAATGAGTGCACGAGAGAAAGGGAAACTTCCAGCTCAACCTTTACCCAATTCTAGCTATTCACATGATGTGGATGCAATCACGTTGAGATCTGGAAGAGTGCTTGACCATCACCTTGGGGAAGAGTTTGATGATACTGATAAATCAATCAATAACACCCCGGCTGAGACCTTTCCTCACACACACACTTCTGACCCCAGTTCTTCTACCCCACCATCTTCTTTCGAGCCTATTCTTCGTTTCCCAAAAGGCTCGCCATTACAGCCCACCTCTTTTACCCCTCCACGGACGATCCCCACTTCTATTTTGGGATCGATTCCACACCCACTTTCTTCTCCTATGATCGACCCAGCGCTTATTGCTAAAGCACCTTATCCTAATCAGTTAAGGGCTAATACACCGAGTCCACATATGGAGAAGATTATGAACATTTTTAAGCAAGTAAACACCAACATCCCTCTCCTAGATGCCATCCAATAAGTTCCGTCCTATGCGAAAACTCTTAAGAACTTGTGCACTAGGAAGAGGAAGACTCAAGCGCCCAAGAAGATTTTTATGGAAAAAACAATAGACACGGCTTTCCCCCAACAATTACCGAGGAAACGTAAGGATCCAGGATATCCTACTATTTCCGTTTCTATTGGGGAAAAACACATCAACCGTGCTCTACTAGACCTTGGCGCTAGTGTTAACTTGCTTCCATACTCAGTCTATGAGCAATTAGGGATCGGAGAGTTGAAGCCAACCAATTGCACTCTCCAGATGGCTGACCGATCTATCACCAAACCTAGGGGTGAACTGGAGGATGTGTTAATAAAAATCGGAGAATTTATATTCCCGGTAGATTTTATTATAATTGATACACAGCCTGTAGCGAACCCATGGAATCAAATTCCGGTGATTTTAGGTCGCCCCTTTTTGGCCACTTCCAATGCTATTATCAACTGTCGTAACGGTTCTATGACCCTATCTTTCGGGAATAGGTCAATAGAACTAAACATTTACAAGTTGGGAAGTGTACCCTCCGAACCTACTGCTCAGGTCTGTTCTGTCGACTTAATGGATGTCGACAGCAGCGAATTTGATGATCCTCCTGATACCGATCTTGACTCTTTTCATATGTTGTTGTTTGACCCAACTATGTATCATACACATACGGACTCTTCCACCGAGATATCCGGGTTAACAATTAACACGGATTATGAACTGTTTTTAGAGTCTGAAGATCACCCCGCACTTTGTGATGATATTATTCATCGGGGTATAGATGGAACTTTTGAGGAGATCTTCGCTGATGAACTCGCATTTTTGAATGACACGGGTGTTGAGATGAATCATGTCCCAATCAATGAAATTGAACCTCCACCCCTTCTTCTGAACTGTAAAAAGAATGCGAGCAATCCATCACATTCACTGCATCGTCTCTCCAAAATGAGACGCACACACATTCTATTCCACCACTTAACCTTTCCCCACTTCTTCTTCCACCAACCAGAGCACTGCATTGATAAAATTTTTGAATGGTTGGTGTTAACATTCGGTCTATGCAAAGCTTGGCATCGACCATTGATTTTTGACCCCCTCATATGATTTTCAAAGATTAACATTACTTAAGTTTGGGGGGGTATAATCGGGCTCTTGAAAATAAAATTTTTACAAACTTTTGAGCCAAAAATAAGTTTGGGGGAGGTTCTTCACTTAAATATTTTGCCCCCACTAATAAATTCCTCCCAAGCTTACAGGTTTTTTCGAGATTTAGCGGATGACAACAGTGAGGACACTGTTGAAAACAAGTTTGGGGGAGGTTTGTGCTTATTTTCGCATCATTTGCATATCATTTGCATAAGCACAAAACATTTTTTCAAAATCTATAAAAATTTAAAATTTTTCAAAAATAAAAATATTTTTGTACATAAATAAGATAATAAAAGTTTAGATAGTGAAAAATTACATCCATGAGATTAGAAAAATTTAAGAAAACCAAGAAAATTAGAAGTTTTCTTATACGAACTAGTAATAAGTAGTTATGAGCCGTTGTCCCAAGGGTTAGTAAGATGAAGGAAGTCACTAATCTAAGGATAAAAATAAGTCTGAAAAATAGTTTCTATTCTGGAAGTCAAACATTTTGAACGTTGATACCCTGCTATTCGCACTTACACACGTTTTGAAGCCTGGGATAGTAGAGGATACCTTGAAATGCTCTTGTCTTAAAGCCAAAAGTATGAAGGAAATAAAAGGAAAAAAATGAATAAAGAAAATATAAAGTTGTGAGAAAAATGAACACTGGTTTTGTTATCACCGAAGGCAAGAAAAATGTATAGCGAGGGTGCTTCTTCACCTAGTGCCCTAAGGCCAACTGGTCTGGGAGTCACTGCTATGTCTGAGGTGGTGCAAGACGAGGAAAATACACCAAATAAGCAAGCACATGAGTAATCGGTCGGTTAGTACCTCAAGAAGTATTAACGGTCGCATGAAAGTGTGTGAGCAATTTCGTCTAAATATTCATTGATTAAAAAGTACTGAGGCTGATGGGCAAGAGTATGATAGCTTGAATTGAATTCTCCGGGTGTAGGGATGTCTTCACACACACGCAGGGTGATATGATCGATGTTTGGAAGAAAGATAGGAATGAAGAATAAGACGATGTTTTATTGAGGGAGGACGTGATTTCTAACATCTTTTCATGACCATTAAGATAGGGCTCATGACAACCGAAAAGCTAGCTTAGTTGGAAACCCTAATTTTCAAAGCTTTTCTTTTACAATTCTTTTCTTTAAATGTAATATTCATGATCTTTCTTTTATTATTGGATTTTGTGGGTGCAATCCGCTGAAAACCCTCAGGAGACAACACTCCTCCTACTAGTGACACCTAGAGGTTTAAAGGCTTGTTGCACGTGCTCAGTGCAATCGTGTTGCCTACGAAAGTGTGCTAGTTAGTTTTTTCTCTTTGTTTATTTTCTCCTTCTCTTTTTAATAAAACATTCGCTCGAGACGAACGAAATTAAGTTTGGGGGTATTTGATCAGTCTAAAATATTGTATATTTTAGCCGGCAATTTCCCCATCTTTTGCATACATTTAGAAGTGTTCGGTATTCATATTTCACATATTAGCAAATCAGTCGTAAAATACCAGATTGCATGTGTTAGACTTTTAAACCGACACTTTAAAGGGAGATTGACTGCATTGCATGGCATCGCAATATTTCTATATGTCGCAACCCGTGTTTCGGAGTCTGTGCAGGAAATACGGAAGAAAAGCAAAAGAGCTGATCAAAAATACACCAACTAAATCATTTCAGATCTGGTAGCAATACAAAAGGAGATATTAAATTCAGCATATAAAATAAAGGCCCATACAACAGCCCAAGACCACTGCAGAAAACACAAGCCATGAAGACTCCAATGAGCCGCGGATCCGCGGCAGGATCTTTCTTATGCAGCGGATCCGCGCCTCTTCTGCCACGTCATCGCTTCATTTTTAGTGCAGAATCTCAATCTATGGGACCACATTCATTTCTGATGTATCAAATTCCAGAATTCTCTCGATGCTACTGCCAGATCAGCAAAGATCATTAAGCAAGGCTAATCCTAATTAAGCTCCTAACTAGCCTCTTCTAGAAACTCCCTCCTAACTAATCACATCTAGAAGCTTCTCCCCTAACTAACTTTTGGAGGGAAATTTGAATTTCTTCAACAAACTTTAGGAGGGAAACTTAGAATTTGAAATCCTAGATCTAGGGTTAGTTATCTATAAATAGGAACCTAGACCTAGGGTTAAAGGGTAATCAATAATCAATAACCATTGGTTCATTCTACACCATTTTCTTCCACAAGTCTAGTGACAAGGCTTGTGCGAAACCCTAACCCTAATTCCACTCCAAATCCAAGATTTTGAGTACCAAATCAAGTGAGAAGCCTTCAACCTTTTAGGAGCCGAGCCGATCTTCAATCGGGCAAGTGATCCAAGCCGATCCGCGATCCACGGAGACGAGCGAAGCCAAATCGACGATCAAATTCTTCCTCTTGTAGTTCTTGAGCGAATGTAATGAAATTGTTGATATAAATAAAAGGTGAAATTCTTTAATCTTGCTTTCTTTTAATTCTTGCATCATGATTAGATCTCAATTTGTAATTGTTGTTCTTGTTGTGATGTTTGAGTAAAACTCCGCTCGTAAAGGAGTCGAGACGATTGTAGAATGATGATGTAACAAATCTTAATACGATTTTTAAGTCCTACGAGTTTTGTAAACCCTAGCAAGTTCAAGAATCGATGACCTAGTTTCGTTGCGATGCTTTCTTGATTGTGATCGCTCGAAATTAGGGATCTACGATCGTTTCTTGAATTTACTAGAGGCTAGAATGTGAATGATATCGACGAAAGAACAAGGGATAAGATGAAACCCTAGTTTCACTAGAAATCCCTAATTCTTGTCGATCATCATCGATCTAGTATCAATTCATCGAAGGATAAGAATACGTCATTGTAAGATTGCATCACATCTATAGATCCGATCGATTCCTACGAGCCTCATTTCGATTCTTGATATTTGGTTTGGAAAAATCATCAAACGATCAATTCTTGATTCTATCTTTTACTTTTCTTAGATCTAGATATTTTATTTTTCTTGAAATACAAAATTTAAATCATGAATTGTTTTGTTTTCTTTTCTTTAAAGTTTCGACTCATCTAATTCAAAAGACGAACGATTACACTTTCCCTGTGGACGATCCGCACTTATTTACAATCTACATCCGACACCGTAGTTGATTGCGGTCAAATAATTTTTGGTTGTGATTTCTTTACAATTTTCTCAAATATACACAACGGGAAATTCTTGACAATCATGACCACGAGAACGCCCTTGAACCTTAAGGTTTACGGCAGTTCCGCGGTGCCATTAGTGAGACTTCGGTTTGCCCTTCTACGGCTGGACCATCGATGCTGGGGTATGTACCGGATATTTTTAAACTGTACTTGAGTGTTGAGCTCTCGGGGAATTATGGGATTTTGATGGATCGATCGAAAAGTTTAAAATAGTCCGGATATCAGGTGAAGGGATCGACTACGTGGGAGACTCTAGATATGAGTATTGCCGTTGGTAGCGCAGTCAGCACACCTATGAAGAGACGAGTTCGAAGCAGTCGACACCAGAGGAGAGGGGGAAAGGGGCGCACATTGACGATACTGTTTACGATTGTGATTTGGTGATTTGAATTTCATATTTTCGTTGATTGGATTTTGGTATTTTGAGGACTTTGTTCTACGATTGGTATTTCTTATGTGTACCTTCATTACATTCTATCTGTGTTTCATATATCAGTTGTATTGATGTTGTTTAGTACATACCCAGTGCACTTGATTTGATTTTAATACATTTTGAGATTTTGATTTGATTTCGTGCATATGGTTACACATGATTTTGACATATGCTTCGACCTAGTTTTCATGCATTTTCGTACTGTGATTTCGATTTTGATATTCGGTGTATGATTTCGTGCACCATGTGCACCTGATTGAGATTCTTGCGCACACTTGGCACACTTGATGAGATTTGTGCATACCAGATGTACTAAATCGAGATTTTGTACAGATTAGATGCACCTGATGTTGAGTCATGCACGCCCGTTGCACTTGACAGTTCTTTTTGGTGCACACCTGTTGCACTTAGTTTTATTTTTGTGTGTATTCGTGGTATCTGTATTTGGTTTCGATTTCAGTACGCACAGGACGCACACGATATTTTTATGATGTGATTGGGATTAATTTCTGTTTGAGCAGTATGTTTTTATAATCATTACTATTTTATTTAGTAACCAGGCGGGACGTGTATGTTAAATAAAAGATATATATATATATATATAGCTATTTTTTTAAAAATAAACGTCCGCTACTTATGCCGTGACACGTGCATCACACGGTGATTTTCAAAAGGGGTTCATGCATGCTTCTTTATCCAGATATTTGGACGGTTTTACTATGATGCGCACTATATATAAGTTATAGGTTGATGTAAAATATGTTGGTTTTTCCTATTGGGTTTGGATATTTTATTTTCACCATAACTCCGATGATTGTGTTATGTTTGACGGAGTATTGATTTTGAGTTATGTACTGGTTTTTCATGCGCTTGTAACAAGCTAAAAACGTGTTTTATGTACTGATGATTTCGGAGCCCGACGATTTGAGTGTTTTGCTGAATGTTTTAGTAATTAGGGGGAGTTTTAATTTAAATTCGGGGACCGAATTTCTTAAAGGGGGAAGATTGTAACGTTTTAAAAATAATTAAATAAATAATTAAATAAATAAAATCGTTTAAGTGAATTTTATGATTTTCGGTAAAGTAAAACGTATTTTTCGTAAAACTAAACCGTAATTATTTTTCACCATAAATTTAAAAATACCTATTTTAATTATGCTATTACTAGTAAATGGTGTTTATTTAGTCACTTATAAATTTTTAGTTTAAATAAATATTTTACCTAAATTAATTATTTTAAATATTAACATATGCTTTATTTATACACTAAATTAGTGTAAATAACAAATTCGAATGGGTTTAATTTGCAAAAATGAACCATTGCATATTATAATCTAGTGTGTATCATGCAAAATTTATTTACAAATTTTTGCATGATTCTAGAAATTTCTTTAGTTTATTTAGTATAGAAATGAACAAAATTAAATAAAGTTGTGAAAAGACATAAAAGAGGTAACGTTTTGCGAGAACTTTCTACACCATTCTAAATTCTCTCCTTCCTCTCTTTCTCTCCCTAGTGGCCGGCCTCACCCTCCCATGGCAGCCCCCCCATCTTCCAAATTTAATTTACCTCCAAAAATCATCAAAAATCCTTCAAAAATCCAAATAAAAATCCACAAAATCCTAATAAATTCCTACCCTCTATTCTTTGCTCATCTTTACATGGATTTTGGAGATGGAGAGCATTCATTTTGGAGGCTTATTTTCATGTTTGGATTTCATGTTGTGGAAGTATAAATCTTCTTCTTTTGATTTATTGTTATTAGATGTTTCATTTAAGTATAATTAGATTTAATAAATTAATTCTATTTACAAGTTTTAAAATTCAAGTTACGGTTTGTAAAATCAGGTTATGGTTTTATTAATTAATTAGGGTTAGAATAAGTAGTTTAACACTTATAGAAATGGAAAATCATGCATGGTTGATATATTGTAATTTGTTCATTCAAATTGTTTAAATCAAGCAATTTTTGCAAATTAGATTTTTTAATATTATATATATTGGGGAGATAAAATTCTAATTAATGTTTGTAACACTAGATTGTGGTTTTAGTGAGGATATTAACTTCTTAGTGGAAGGAAAAACTTAATCAGGTTACTAGTTTCTTTTGATAATTGAAGAATACTAATAAAAATGCTATTTTTGCTAACTAGTTTTTGGAAATTCTTAAATAAATGAGAGTTAAAATCTAATTTATGATTTCATTATATTACTATCATCATAAATTGTAGTTTGATAAGTTAATTTAGGCAAAATCAAGTTTAGTCGTGAAATTATGAAATTTTTGCTTGCAAGGTGTTGAAATTGATAAAATTGCAAATTAGGAATTTATTTTTATTACAAATTAGTGTATTAAAAATATGGAAATGGTTTCTATAATTTAGTTATGTTATTTAATGAATATTATGACCATTAGTTTCATTAAACGTCAAGTTTTGAAGTAAAACGGTGAATTGATATTTTCAAGGTTTTCGGAATTGGATGATTTGATCGATTTTAGGGTTCCGATGATTTGAACCAAGTTTTATATTATAAGTAATGGGTTTAGAAACTACGGGTTGTTTATTGGTTTTTATATCGATCAATCGGCGTTTGTACGCCGATATCGAGTGATATTTGGTTCTTTTGCGTGAACGGGACATAGGTTTTAACCAATGCGCGTTCCATGCGTCGTTTTGACTTTTGTCCGTGATTCGGTTTACGATATTATATATGTTTGCGTATAGGTACCCCTCACGTGGACTGCGGGCGATGAAGAAGAGGATGGCGACACCGTCTTCGGCAGATAAGGACCAGGTGAGTAGATGTATATCTACGGGGGGAAGTCGGGTGGATGGTGTTTAGCACCCCCGCAAGCGTAGAATAGGAATAAGTACTTATTGTCATTAAGAAGCCAGACACGACCTTAGAATTTCGATGAGTAGGACCCTAGTAGTGACCTTAGGTTGGACTGGATTGATTTAGAAAGACCTTACCCGGGGATGAATATCTTGGAGGAGATTCGTAGGTTTCAGGTAGATACACACACACGCACACACTGAGACTCGACGTGGTGTATACGTTATGTGTGTATGTATATATATATAGGACTAGGTGTAGGTGTATATATATATACACAATACGTATATGTGATTCAAGGATGTGATATGATACACGGGGATGAAACAATATAACTGGGCTTATGCCGTGATTCTTGGCTATACAGTCGTGTTATGATGTTAGCGGATCATTAGAAAATGAGATAATGGATTTGTATACTTGAACAATAATAAAGGGTGGTGATGATATTGAAGTATATGGGACTCTAAAATAGAACCCGGACCGTAACCTGTGCCTGAAATTCTGATATGATATAGGTGTGACTTGAGTTCGATATCATATATAGGTGTGACTTGAGTTCGATATCATATATAGGTGTGACTTGATTACGATATGATCTAAGTGTGACTTAATCATCAATATGATACATATGACATGATATTTCTGAGGATAAATTAACGATGTATATTTATGTTGGCAATGATATATGATTGATATATGCGATTACAGTATAGCACCTTGATCATGACATGTGTTGATAATGATATTATACGAATGATGAGACACGTAGGTAATACTTGACCCGTACCCCGATATTGGGATGCCGTACGATGGATTTTACCGTACGAGGAATAGATGTAATGATTGATCCGCACTCTTGATTTGAGGAAGCCGTACTACGTACGTGACGCTATTGAGGCTGGATCGCCGACTATTAGAGATATGGACTCAGACTTTAGGTGTACTCTTATTTCTTATGGACTAGTTTCTGTTGGAGATAGTGCCCTCAGAGTCAATTATTAGGTCACAGGTACGTGATTGTAATGATTGAGGGAGGACCTATCCCGGTAGGACAGTCTTACTCGAGATGATAGTATGCTATCTGGTTTACCTTTATCATCGTGTACTGTTTTAGGTGACCTGACATGTCGCTATTACACGTTGATAGAGCCCCTAGGATTCTTGCTTGACCACCAGCAGTATGAGGGCAATCATATAAGTGGGAGCTGGGGGTCTACAAGCATATCCTTAAAAGGTCCCTAGTCGTGGGAGTTTCGAGACCGGGCATCGATACTCCATTAGTAGACTAGTGTATACAGTCGAGACCCCGACGAGGGGCGGTGGCCGGTCTCACAAGCCACTGGTGTCAGTTGGATCACCTAAGATGTATACAGGTGCTCATTGGGTTATGAGTACACCGGACAGGACTCGCCGGGAACATGCTAGTTGGTCATATACCAGACGTCAGATGGCAGTTCCCTGGTGACATGTGTGCAGGTTAGTTCATCGACCTGGGGATCGTCATTTGTCTCGTGTGAGTTCCCACTGTACTTTGATTACTACCCTACCACGGCTCAAAGGAGTCGTGCAAACAGGTTTTAGTTGGGTACAGTCCCGAGCCACATGGAGGCAGTGAGCGTATCTTCAGGGGTTCGTCTCTCCCGGTATTGGGGGTGAGGTCGTGCTGTGTCTAGGAGAGCCATTACACAAAGTCCTTGGCCAAGGCAAGGAGATTTACTGGTAGGTATTCCAGTAGTATCTCAGGGTGTTCTGGGCTACACTCCGACACGACTTGTACCGCTTTTGGGGGTCTGACTTTTACCAACCCCCTAGGCCCGCCATGCGATACTCATAGACGAACGGACCGGACTGTACGGATATTGTCACTGACAGGCTCAGTAGGGTGTCAGGATGAGTTTGCTCATCGACGTCCCTTTTAGTCAATAGCTGGTGGCCCGTCACGTATTGGCTTATACCTCTGACGTGCTAGTGGTTAAATCCACAGCCATAGTATTGACGAGTCTTTAGAGTCCCCCACACTTTCAGTTACTCAGCTTTCGGGCGAAACGCTGTAGAGGCCGTATGGAGATATGGCAGGGTCCGATCAGATACGTGCGGTATTGCACGGATCAGGATCGGACGGTTTGTACTACTAGCCGTATAGGTATATGGCAGGGTTCGATCAGATACGTGCGGTATTGCACGGATCAGGATCGAACGGATATTACTAGCCGGCTTTGGTTTAAGCCGGTCCTAGTTTAGTACAGTGTAGATTTTGTCTCTTTGCATTTGTATCCGGACGGAATACAGATGCGGGTGTGTATGCACAGTATCGGGGTTTTCCTGTAATTTATTACGGGACCAGTTTTCTGGAGTTGCCAGTTTGCATTCTGTTCCGGCCGGTTTTCCTTTGTTCTTTCCCGGCCGGACTTTTCCGATGGAGGGGGTTATTTGCAATTGTGCAAATAACTTTTGTGGAGGGGTTTTATTGCAAAAGGGTTTGATATGATAAGAATCTTTTCTTTTGCACCATGCTTTTGTTTTAATGGGATTTGATTGAATGAGGATGAGAATTGAAAGGGTATGGTTGGTTTTTAAATAAAGCATGGTTGTTGTTTGATGTGATCACCTCTTTGGTTATCCTACACTTACCTCCCTCTTGCAATTGGTTCACAACTCCACCACCATTTTCCTAGATCATTTTTGGCCGGCCACATTTTGGTGGGAGTGTGGAAAATTGGTTCATTTTTGTATGAGGAAATTTCATGATCTCATTCTTGCCTTGTACACAAAACCTTCTCACCTCTCCAAAGTTCTTCTTGATTCCTCCATCAAGGGCAACTCCAATACCCCATTGAGACAAAGCGTATTCTACACTACACTTGCTACAGCAAATCTTGGACGCGTCGATTCGCCAGCTTCGCGCCCGAGTTGCCTCGGTATTGAGGTGGGAGCCCGTAAAAGCTACAGGCGATGTGGTGCCCTTTCCGACGAGGAGGAGACGGACGGAGATCCCGCGAGGAGATCGGAGTGGAGATGAAGACCGGAGGACTCGGATCAGTCGGTATATCTCTAACCCATCTTCTAGTTAGCTTAGACTTGTTAATGGTTACGATCCGGTTAAAGTGCGCGGTGGTGCCGGTTTGCAAAGTCCGCAAAATTTTAAGTTATTCACCGCTTCCGCATTCCGGCGTCGGATTGACGGCCGGGGCGCCGCCGTGCACTTACAGTGGTATCAGAGCCTCGCCATTAACTTAGTCTAACTTTGTGTAATGTGTTTGCATTTCCGATCGATCAAAAAGTTCCAAAACTGCATTTTACCCACGACAGTTTCTGTTGAAATTTTTCAGTCTCGAAAAATTTTTCAGGTTGTAAAATATTGATGTACTGGAAAATCTAAGAGTTCTGTAAAAATTTGATGAAGTAACTCCACAGTTGGAGCGCGGAACCGCCGCGAAAACCCCCTTTGTGCGGCCCTTCCGCCGCGCACTATTCACATCACTTCACCATTTTTTTACAGAGGCCTTCTGGGCTTAAAATATGGGCTTTGGAATATTAAAGTTGGGCCAATTGTTTCTGTGAGTGCTACAGTTTTCTTTGGGGCCCACTTGTTAATTGTTTGATCAATCGGAAATTTTTTAAACACATTTTTCACAGTATTTACATTATATCTGCGACCGTGAATGTCACTCGATCGGTAAATCCGGTCTAACTGCTATAGCCCGGTTAGACGGATTTGCGAACGTGACTTTCACGTTGATGTTCTATGTATTTGCTGTGATGTTGCGGATCGGTCGTGGGGGATAGCCTGGATGCAATGCTAGTACTGTGCTGTTGTATTATGTACATTTGATATTGCGGGGCGAGCGTCCGACATGTGGACTGCCGTCACTGCCTGATTGTATTATTCTTTTGGGGCACGACCTGGTTGCGGTCGATGTACCCGGTGTATGTATATTTTACTTTCTGTACTAGGATTGCCCCGCGGAGGGGTGCACGGATAGCCGGGTTCTGGAGGGCAACAAGCCCGCATCTCATGGCATTGAGACGGAGGGGGCTTCACTCTAGGATTGGCGGGCTATTCGCCGCACTCGTAGGGGGTACAGGTTGACCCAGGAGGGGTGCCCAAGTTGCCGGATTCCGTGAAGTGCTGGGTGGTCCATTCACGGCGCTGAAGGGGGCTGCTTCGCTTCAGGTTTTGGCGGGTGACTTGCCGCGCCCGTAGGGGTCTAGGTTTTCATTGCACAGGCTATCCACACGACCAGGGGAACGTCGGGTTTCAGTAGTGGCTCTGTGAAACCCGGGGATCCCAGATATCTGTATTGTTCTGTGATGCTGTACATTTCTGTGATGTTGCATTTTATTCACGCCTTGAGCGAAATACTATATATTGGTATATATATTAGTAGATGTTGTATATGTTTTGCATCCGCGCTAGTCCAGTCCCCGCTCTGTCGTTAGTTAGCTAACCTAACGGGTAATGACGGGACCCAGTGGCGAATGCGGATGGCATATACGTACATCAGTATATTTTCGTTCTTTTTGGTGTGATCAATTGATGGGACTGCATTGATTCGGATCAATGCAAGTTAAACAAACCTAATCTGATGTTGTTGGAACACTTTTCAAAAAGCTGTTATTGCAAGGACATTCACTTTTGTTTTGCATCGCGGTATTCATTTAGAATATCCTGCTCCTCAGTCGACGAGGCAAGGGCCGAGATCCCTTCACCGGGAGTGACCCCTTGGACAGAAGTTTGCGTCAGGGCATTAACTTCACTATAGCCGATTACTTTTGCTTTGCACCGTGGTATTCAGTTGGAATATCCTGCACCCCATTCTACGGGGAAAGAGCCGAGATCCCTTCACCGGGAGTGACCTCTTTAGCAAAGGTTTTCGTCACTATATTTTCTAAAAAGCTATCCGTTCCTTCAACGATATCAAGTTCTTTACGTTAAAGGTTTTCGCCAGAAACCATTCGTAGCCCTCCGTCGTTTCATATGGGTGGTCAATAGTATTCAAGCTGTGTATGTTGGCCAAAGTCAAGGCACAGTGATTAGTAGCTATTGGGGTATTCATATGCAGCATAGATAGATGCGTTGGTTTGGGACAGTCGTGCTGCCATTTTGGCCAAAGTCAAGGGTATGTACGGGTGGATTCAAATTAACCTGGAGAATGACGGGTAGAACTTGACATGTGACTTATGATATGTTGGCCAAAGTCAAGGTCATAAGAGCATGGGGCAGAAATTACATCGGGAGTTTCAAAAGTACTGAAACTTGCCAGATATGCGCATACCTTCTGGAGTGTGATACCGTGAGCGGATTCCGTCACGTTGTCATGCGATGAGAGTTGGATCCCGATTCCCACTGATGAGTTAGTTTACTCCTCGGGTAACCCCGACTAATTCTTCTTTCAGGTTTGGAGGAGAATTTGAGGTACAGTGGGAGGTTTCCAGATTAGATAAATTGGTAACCATTCTGATCTAGGTTAGAGTGCACGCTGAGTGTTTCTTTTCTCTCTCTTTGGCAGCGACCATTGACCCGACCCTAGACTATGACTCAGTGACCAAGTTGACCGAACCTTCTTAAACACTGGCTTTTGGATTGTCAGAGTTGCAGACCTCATTGCCACTCCTACTTTTACCCTTTTCTCCAGGACACCCCGTATTACTACGAACGTCCACTTCCATTGGACAAAACCATCGTATGGTTAGATACGAACTCAAAGGAATTCGAGGATGGTTTCCGGTTCTGGAGAAAACGAATAGGATTATTCAGTTGTCTTTTCTTTTCACCTTCTCTCAGGTTGCGAGTACTCCTTGGTTAAGGAGTAGTACACCTATTACGCAAATTGGATAGTCTTCTTCCAAACCATAGGCTGGTGCCGACCGGTAGGGAATGAAGAAAACCAGTTAGCCTAAACGGTGTACAGAAGGTATTAAGTTCAGACAAAACAAGGGATTAGTAAGAGGGCAAAGTAAATTGCGACTGCTATTCACGACCGAACCAAGTATTTCTTCGCCAATCCTAAATCACCTTTGTATTTCTCCAGGACACTCCGTATCACTACGAAGATCCCATTTTATTGGATACTCCATCGTATGGTTATATACGAACTCGAAAGGAATTTGTTCCAGTTCGGGGATGGATCCTGGTTCAGGAGAAATAGGAATAAAGTACATTCAGGTGTCTTTTATCTTCACCTTCTCTCGTGTTGCGAGTGTTCCTAGGATTGGGACAGTACACCCATTATGCTTATTGGATAGTCTTCTTCCAAACCATAGGCTGGTGCCGAACGGTAGGGAAGGAAGAAAACCATTTGGCCTAAAAGGGTGTGCAGAAGGTAAAGACTAAAGACATATGAAGGGATTTGGAGAGGTGGCAAAGAACTATACGGTTATAGTTGTGAATCTGGATAATGGTAGAGGCATTACTAGGAATACCAGAATACCCCATCGGAACATTTCAATGTTTCAGTTCAACTGTGTAATGTTAAATGAAAATTGATTTCCCGATTAGATACTTACTCCAGGGTATGTATTTACCAGGTATGATTCTCACATCTGTATGGTTTTACAGATGATGAGAGGGAGTAGGTTATTGGGAATTGGGTGATCATCCTCATTATATCAGGATTCGTTGTAATCGGTGATATTTGAGGAAATCACCTGGGCTGTTTGCCGGACGGCAAGTATTTGGTTTTGAATATCCGCCGTTATGCACCAATTTCAAATCGATGTATCTGTACGTCTATTTTCATAGAGTGAGATATACCTTTCTGAAATTATGTCTACGACATTTACCTATATCAGTAGATGGTTAGGTAAGGAGCATTAAACAGCGGTGTAATTCTTCTTAACCATAAGTACAGTTTTCAACCTACGACACACAGTGAATGAGTAATCAGACTCAAGGGACTTTTATAGAGTATTGTATGTTGTCCAGGGTCTATCAGGACAGAGGGGATGGTCCTCGTACTATATTCGGTTTACTTATGACTCCTCTATTTTTTAGACAGGTGTTTCGTGGAAACACAGGGTCCGAATTTGGAGAAGTTATATGTATTTGAATAGAGTAGAGAACCAGGTATAGCAAGTATCGGGATTCTTCAAAGAGATCGAAGATGTAGATACTTGTGTATGGTGTTCAGTTGATAGTAATGATTAAGAGAAATTGCTTCTCTTTCAGGTTACTCATAATTGGAAGCATTCCTAAGTTGAGTAACGCTGATCGGCCTTCTTCCATTTAGTTGACATGCACTGGAGACAGCTGCATGATTTGAATCTAGTTCAATTAAATCAGTGCCTCTGGTTCTATATTGGATATAGAACAGTTCATATCTTAACGATGTTAAGGTACGGGGAGTTGTCCGGTTTATGATTAAAACCAGACACTGGACAACTCAAGGCACGTTTCTGTAATGGCTGTTTGTGGGTTGACCCAGGCTATGACGAGGGTTGACTTTCTACCATCTGGATGAACAATAGCGATATTGTTCTAGACTCGCCACAGTTTTATTAAAAATGGATTTTTTCAGAAAACAGTAGTGGGAGTATGGTAGAACTGGAAGTGATTCCAGAACCACAAACGATTACTGAAGATTTGATAAGGAACCTAAAGATTCAATCTGGATTGACATTCCATTGGCCACTCCGCAGATAAGGTGGGTAACTTCAGGCACCCGAGAGGCACTACGGTAGCCTCAAGGACGGCGACAGGGAAGTTCTTGTTTACCCACAATTGTCATTGCTGTTGTTCCAGGTTACGAGACCCGGCGGGAGGATGAGTATAGCGTCGTTCTAAACTAGTTTTAGAAGTGTACGTCTATATGACTCTGCCAGAGGGTTGTCGTAATCAGAGGGAGCAGCAGAAGCATTGGTGGACAGGGAGCTTATGTCTATTTATAGACTAGAGCAGATGTAGAGGAGATAGATCATCTATTTCTGATGTGACAGTCATGGGTTTGACTTCATCAGAAAAGGGGATGGATCTGTTGAGAAGGTAGTAGGGTGTGATATCCTGGTATTTGGATGACATACACAGAGTAGGAAAAGAAACTCCTATACTACGATCGGTTATACTTTGGTCGTCACACAGTGGTTTCTCCACAAAGGAAGTGGATTTTATATCTGACATACTGGTTACTGGATCTATGGTTTTAGATCTAGATTTGGGTGGTTTCCCAATCAGGGTACTTGACAGCATTCTAAGAGTATTTAGGATGGACGACTCCTGGCACGGTAGTGTACCTGCAGGTAATGGAGTCACCCTCTCCAAAGGTGTCTTACAGACTAAAGGGGAGAGGGACGGGCATGATTGGCAGATCACTTGCTCAGGCAATTGAGTCAATCGTGAGATGTCAAGTACCACACCAGATGTTGTTCTTGCACAAGATGCAATAAGTTGACATTAATCCAATCCTGGAGAAACAGTTGGAAGCAGTTTTGGAACATAAGTGGATGTTCTAGGGATATGATAACGACAGCCTCATTCAGGAGACGGTTATCATTCCAGGCTTCCAAGGTGACATGGACGACAAGGAGGTTGTCAGAGTTATAGTTTTCCCTCTGACGAGGGGCAGTATTTTGGACAGGTGATCCAAGGCAATACTGAGGGAGGCATGGCGCGCAGGATACTGATTAAGTTCAGTTGACGATACAGTCTAAGAAGTTTGGATTTGGAGTTCATTTATGAGCTATGTCCCATCAGACATCCAGACACATTCTAAGACAGGTATTGCTCATTTCGGGAGATGGGTTTCTCCGCGAACATGAGATATAGAGAGACATAGAAAGAAACGTCAAGGCGGATCCACTCACTAAGGCTATTCCTCGAACGCAATAGTTCCGCAAACGAGCTTTGTGAGACTGACTAGTAGAGGAGTTGGATGTTCGGTATCACACGGGCTGTGAGTATGCGACATCGCAATAATTAGCCTTGAGTGCAAGTGGGAGATTGTTGGAGATAGTGCCCTCAGAGTCAATTATTAGGTCACAGGTACGTGATTGTAATGATTGAGGGAGGACCTATCCCGGTAGGACAGTCTTACTCGAGATGATAGTATGCTATCTGGTTTACCTTTATCATCGTGTACTGTTTTAGGTGACCTGACATGTCGCTATTACACGTTGATAGAGCCCCTAGGATTCTTGCTTGACCACCAGCAGTATGAGGGCGATCATATAAGTGGGAGCTGGGGGTCTACAAGCATATCCTTAAAAGGTCCCTAGTCGTGGGAGTTTCGAGACCGGGCATCGATACTCCATTAGTAGACTAGTGTATACAGTCGAGACCCCGACGAGGGGCGGTGGCCGGTCTCACAAGCCACTGGTGTCAGTTGGATCACCTAAGATGTATACAGGTGCTCATTGGGTTATGAGTACACCGGACAGGACTCGCTGGGAACATGCTAGTTGGTCATATACCAGACGTCAGATGGCAGTTCCCTGGTGACATGTGTGCAGGTTAGTTCATCGACCTGGGGATCGTCATTTGTCTCGTGTGAGTTCCCACTGTACTTTGATTACTACCCTACCACGGCTCAAAGGAGTCGTGCAAACAGGTTTTAGTTGGGTACAGTCCCGAGCCACATGGAGGCAGTGAGCGTATCTTCAGGGGTTCGTCTCTCCCGGTATTGGGGGTGAGGTCGTGCTGTGTCTAGGAGAGCCATTACACAAAGTCCTTGGCCAAGGCAAGGAGATTTACTGGTAGGTATTCCAGTAGTATCTCAGGGTGTTCTGGGCTACACTCCGACACGACTTGTACCGCTTTTGGGGGTCTGACTTTTACCAACCCCCTAGGCCCGCCATGCGATACTCATAGACGAACGGACCGGACTGTACGGATATTGTCACTGACAGGCTCAGTAGGGTGTCAGGATGAGTTTGCTCATCGACGTCCCTTTTAGTCAATAGCTGGTGGCCCGTCACGTATTGGCTTATACCTCTGACGTGCTAGTGGTTAAATCCACAGCCATAGTATTGACGAGTCTTTAGAGTCCCCCACACTTTCAGTTACTCAGCTTTCGGGCGAAACGCTGTAGAGGCCGTATGGAGATATGGCAGGGTCCGATCAGATACGTGCGGTATTGCACGGATCAGGATCGGACGGTTTGTACTAGTAGCCGTATAGGTATATGGCAGGGTTCGATCAGATACGTGCGGTATTGCACGGATCAGGATCGAACGGATATTACTAGCCGGCTTTGGTTTAAGCCGGTCCTAGTTTAGTACAGTGTAGATTTTGTCTCTTTGCATTTGTATCCGGACGGAATACAGATGCGGGTGTGTATGCACAGTATCGGGGTTTTCCTGTAATTTATTACGGGACCAGTTTTCTGGAGTTGCCAGTTTGCATTCTGTTCCGGCCGGTTTTCCTTTGTTCTTTCCCGGCCGGACTTTTCCGATGGAGGGGGTTATTTGCAATTGTGCAAATAACTTTTGTGGAGGGGTTTTATTGCAAAAGGGTTTGATATGATAAGAATCTTTTCTTTTGCACCATGCTTTTGTTTTAATGGGATTTGATTGAATGAGGATGAGAATTGAAAGGGTATGGTTGGTTTTTAAATAAAGCATGGTTGTTGTTTGATGTGATCACCTCTTTGGTTATCCTACACTTACCTCCCTCTTGCAATTGGTTCACAACTCCACCACCATTTTCCTAGATCATTTTTGGCCGGCCACATTTTGGTGGGAGTGTGGAAAATTGGTTCATTTTTGTATGAGGAAATTTCATGATCTCATTCTTGCCTTGTACACAAAACCTTCTCACCTCTCCAAAGTTCTTCTTGATTCCTCCATCAAGGGCAACTCCAATACCCCATTGAGACAAAGCGTATTCTACACTACACTTGCTACAGCAAATCTTGGACGCGTCGATTCGCCAGCTTCGCGCCCGAGTTGCCTCGGTATTGAGGTGGGAGCCCGTAAAAGCTACAGGCGATGTGGTGCCCTTTCCGACGAGGAGGAGACGGACGGAGATCCCGCGAGGAGATCGGAGTGGAGATGAAGACCGGAGGACTCGGATCAGTCGGTATATCTCTAACCCATCTTCTAGTTAGCTTAGACTTGTTAATGGTTACGATCCGGTTAAAGTGCGCGGTGGTGCCGGTTTGCAAAGTCCGCAAAATTTTAAGTTATTCACCGCTTCCGCATTCCGGCGTCGGATTGACGGCCGGGGCGCCGCCGTGCACTTACAGTGGTATCAGAGCCTCGCCATTAACTTAGTCTAACTTTGTGTAATGTGTTTGCATTTCCGATCGATCAAAAAGTTCCAAAACTGCATTTTACCCACGACAGTTTCTGTTGAAATTTTTCAGTCTCGAAAAATTTTTCAGGTTGTAAAATATTGATGTACTGGAAAATCTAAGAGTTCTGTAAAAATTTGATGAAGTAACTCCACAGTTGGAGCGCGGAACCGCCGCGAAAACCCCCTTTGTGCGGCCCTTCCGCCGCGCACTATTCACATCACTTCACCATTTTTTTACAGAGGCCTTCTGGGCTTAAAATATGGGCTTTGGAATATTAAAGTTGGGCCAATTGTTTCTGTGAGTGCTACAGTTTTCTTTGGGGCCCACTTGTTAATTGTTTGATCAATCGGAAATTTTTTAAACACATTTTTCACAGTATTTACATTATATCTGCGACCGTGAATGTCACTCGATCGGTAAATCCGGTCTAACTGCTATAGCCCGGTTAGACGGATTTGCGAACGTGACTTTCACGTTGATGTTCTATGTATTTGCTGTGATGTTGCGGATCGGTCGTGGGGGATAGCCTGGATGCAATGCTAGTACTGTGCTGTTGTATTATGTACATTTGATATTGCGGGGCGAGCGTCCGACATGTGGACTGCCGTCACTGCCTGATTGTATTATTCTTTTGGGGCACGACCTGGTTGCGGTCGATGTACCCGGTGTATGTATATTTTACTTTCTGTACTAGGATTGCCCCGCGGAGGGGTGCACGGATAGCCGGGTTCTGGAGGGCAACAAGCCCGCATCTCATGGCATTGAGACGGAGGGGGCTTCACTCTAGGATTGGCGGGCTATTCGCCGCACTCGTAGGGGGTACAGGTTGACCCAGGAGGGGTGCCCAAGTTGCCGGATTCCGTGAAGTGCTGGGTGGTCCATTCACGGCGCTGAAGGGGGCTGCTTCGCTTCAGGTTTTGGCGGGTGACTTGCCGCGCCCGTAGGGGTCTAGGTTTTCATTGCACAGGCTATCCACACGACCAGGGGAACGTCGGGTTTCAGTAGTGGCTCTGTGAAACCCGGGGATCCCAGATATCTGTATTGTTCTGTGATGCTGTACATTTCTGTGATGTTGCATTTTATTCACGCCTTGAGCGAAATACTATATATTGGTATATATATTAGTAGATGTTGTATATGTTTTGCATCCGCGCTAGTCCAGTCCCCGCTCTGTCGTTAGTTAGCTAACCTAACGGGTAATGACGGGACCCAGTGGCGAATGCGGATGGCATATACGTACATCAGTATATTTTCGTTCTTTTTGGTGTGATCAATTGATGGGACTGCATTGATTCGGATCAATGCAAGTTAAACAAACCTAATCTGATGTTGTTGGAACACTTTTCAAAAAGCTGTTATTGCAAGGACATTCACTTTTGTTTTGCATCGCGGTATTCATTTAGAATATCCTGCTCCTCAGTCGACGAGGCAAGGGCCGAGATCCCTTCACCGGGAGTGACCCCTTGGACAGAAGTTTGCGTCAGGGCATTAACTTCACTATAGCCGATTACTTTTGCTTTGCACCGTGGTATTCAGTTGGAATATCCTGCACCCCATTCTACGGGGAAAGAGCCGAGATCCCTTCACCGGGAGTGACCTCTTTAGCAAAGGTTTTCGTCACTATATTTTCTAAAAAGCTATCCGTTCCTTCAACGATATCAAGTTCTTTACGTTAAAGGTTTTCGCCAGAAACCATTCGTAGCCCTCCGTCGTTTCATATGGGTGGTCAATAGTATTCAAGCTGTGTATGTTGGCCAAAGTCAAGGCACAGTGATTAGTAGCTATTGGGGTATTCATATGCAGCATAGATAGATGCGTTGGTTTGGGACAGTCGTGCTGCCATTTTGGCCAAAGTCAAGGGTATGTACGGGTGGATTCAAATTAACCTGGAGAATGACGGGTAGAACTTGACATGTGACTTATGATATGTTGGCCAAAGTCAAGGTCATAAGAGCATGGGGCAGAAATTACATCGGGAGTTTCAAAAGTACTGAAACTTGCCAGATATGCGCATACCTTCTGGAGTGTGATACCGTGAGCGGATTCCGTCACGTTGTCATGCGATGAGAGTTGGATCCCGATTCCCACTGATGAGTTAGTTTACTCCTCGGGTAACCCCGACTAATTCTTCTTTCAGGTTTGGAGGAGAATTTGAGGTACAGTGGGAGGTTTCCAGATTAGATAAATTGGTAACCATTCTGATCTAGGTTAGAGTGCACGCTGAGTGTTTCTTTTCTCTCTCTTTGGCAGCGACCATTGACCCGACCCTAGACTATGACTCAGTGACCAAGTTGACCGAACCTTCTTAAACACTGGCTTTTGGATTGTCAGAGTTGCAGACCTCATTGCCACTCCTACTTTTACCCTTTTCTCCAGGACACCCCGTATTACTACGAACGTCCACTTCCATTGGACAAAACCATCGTATGGTTAGATACGAACTCGAAGGAATTCGAGGATGGTTTCCGGTTCTGGAGAAAATGAATAGGATTATTCAGTTGTCTTTTCTTTTCACCTTCTCTCAGGTTGCGAGTACTCCTTGGTTAAGGAGTAGTACACCTATTACGCAAATTGGATAGTCTTCTTCCAAACCATAGGCTGGTGCCGACCGGTAGGGAATGAAGAAAACCAGTTAGCCTAAACGGTGTACAGAAGGTATTAAGTTCAGACAAAACAAGGGATTAGTAAGAGGGCAAAGTAAATTGCGACTGCTATTCACGACCGAACCAAGTATTTCTTCGCCAATCCTAAATCACCTTTGTATTTCTCCAGGACACTCCGTATCACTACGAAGATCCCATTTTATTGGATACTCCATCGTATGGTTATATACGAACTCGAAAGGAATTTGTTCCAGTTCGGGGATGGATCCTGGTTCAGGAGAAATAGGAATAAAGTACATTCAGGTGTCTTTTATCTTCACCTTCTCTCGTGTTGCGAGTGTTCCTAGGATTGGGACAGTACACCCATTATGCTTATTGGATAGTCTTCTTCCAAACCATAGGCTGGTGCCGAACGGTAGGGAAGGAAGAAAACCATTTGGCCTAAAAGGGTGTGCAGAAGGTAAAGACTAAAGACATATGAAGGGATTTGGAGAGGTGGCAAAGAACTATACGGTTATAGTTGTGAATCTGGATAATGGTAGAGGCATTACGAGGAATACCAGAATACCCCATCGGAACATTTCAATGTTTCAGTTCAACTGTGTAATGTTAAAGGAAAATTGATTTCCCGATTAGATACTTACTCCAGGGTATGTATTTACCAGGTATGATTCTCACATCTGTATGGTTTTACAGATGATGAGAGGGAGTAGGTTATTGGGAATTGGGTGATCATCCTCATTATATCAGGATTCGTTGTAATCGGTGATATTTGAGGAAATCACCTGGGCTGTTTGCCGGACGGCAAGTATTTGGTTTTGAATATCCGCCGTTATGCACCAATTTCAAATCGATGTATCTGTACGTCTATTTTCATAGAGTGAGATATACCTTTCTGAAATTATGTCTACGACATTTACCTATATCAGTGGATGGTTAGGTAAGGAGCATTAAACAGCGGTGTAATTCTTCTTAACCATAAGTACAGTTTTCAACCTACGACACACAGTGAATGAGTAATCAGACTCAAGGGACTTTTATAGAGTATTGTATGTTGTCCAGGGTCTATCAGGACAGAGGGGATGGTCCTCGTACTATATTCGGTTTACTTATGACTCCTCTATTTTTTAGACAGGTGTTTCGTGGAAACACAGGGTCCGAATTTGGAGAAGTTATATGTATTTGAATAGAGTAGAGAACCAGGTATAGCAAGTATCGGGATTCTTCAAAGAGATCGAAGATGTAGATACTTGTGTATGGTGTTCAGTTGATAGTAATGATTAAGAGAAATTGCTTCTCTTTCAGGTTACTCATAATTGGAAGCATTCCTAAGTTGAGTAACGCTGATCGGCCTTCTTCCATTTAGTTGACATGCACTGGAGACAGCTGCATGATTTGAATCTAGTTCAATTAAATCAGTGCCTCTGGTTCTATATTGGATATAGAACAGTTCATATCTTAACGATGTTAAGGTACGGGGAGTTGTCCGGTTTATGATTAAAACCAGACACTGGACAACTCAAGGCACGTTTCTGTAATGGCTGTTTGTGGGTTGACCCAGGCTATGACGAGGGTTGACTTTCTACCATCTGGATGAACAATAGCGATATTGTTCTAGACTCGCCACAGTTTTATTAAAAATGGATTTTTTCAGAAAACAGTAGTGGGAGTATGGTAGAACTGGAAGTGATTCCAGAACCACAAACGATTACTGAAGATTTGATAAGGAACCTAAAGATTCAATCTGGATTGACATTCCATTGGCCACTCCGCAGATAAGGTGGGTAACTTCAGGCACCCGAGAGGCACTACGGTAGCCTCAAGGACGGCGACAGGGAAGTTCTTGTTTACCCACAATTGCCATTGCTGTTGTTCCAGGTTACGAGACCCGGCGGGAGGATGAGTATAGCGTCGTTCTAAACTAGTTTTAGAAGTGTACGTCTATATGACTCTGCCAGAGGGTTGTCGTAATCAGAGGGAGCAGCGGAAGCATTGGTGGACAGGGAGCTTATGTCTATTTATAGACTAGAGCAGATGTAGCGGAGATAGATCATCTATTTCTGATGTGACAGTCATGGGTTTGACTTCATCAGAAAAGGGGATGGATCTGTTGAGAAGGTAGTAGGGTGTGATATCCTGGTATTTGGATGACATACACAGAGTAGGAAAAGAAACTCCTATACTACGATCGGTTATACTTTGGTCGTCACACAGTGGTTTCTCCACAAAGGAAGTGGATTTTATATCTGACATACTGGTTACTGGATCTATGGTTTTAGATCTAGATTTGGGTGGTTTCCCAATCAGGGTACTTGACAGCATTCTAAGAGTATTTAGGATGGACGACTCCTGGCACGGTAGTGTACCTGCAGGTAATGGAGTCACCCTCTCCAAAGGTGTCTTACAGACTAAAGGGGAGAGGGACGGGCATGATTGGCAGATCACTTGCTCAGGCAATTGAGTCAATCGTGAGATGTCAAGTACCACACCAGATGTTGTTCTTGCACAAGATGCAATAAGTTGACATTAATCCAATCCTGGAGAAACAGTTGGAAGCAGTTTTGGAACATAAGTGGATGTTCTAGGGATATGATAACGACAGCCTCATTCAGGAGACGGTTATCATTCCAGGCTTCCAAGGTGACATGGACGACAAGGAGGTTGTCAGAGTTATAGTTTTCCCTCTGACGAGGGGCAGTATTTTGGACAGGTGATCCAAGGCAATACTGAGGGAGGCATGGCGCGCAGGATACTGATTAAGTTCAGTTGACGATACAGTCTAAGAAGTTTGGATTTGGAGTTCATTTATGAGCTATGTCCCATCAGACATCCAGACACATTCTAAGACAGGTATTGCTCATTTCGGGAGATGGGTTTCTCCGCGAACATGAGATATAGAGAGACATAGAAAGAAACGTCAAGGCGGATCCACTCACTAAGGCTATTCCTCGAACGCAATAGTTCCGCAAACGAGCTTTGTGAGACTGACTAGTAGAGGAGTTGGATGTTCGGTATCACACGGGCTGTGAGTATGCGACATCGCAATAATTAGCCTTGAGTGCAAGTGGGAGATTGTTGGAGATAGTGCCCTCAGAGTCAATTATTAGGTCACAGGTACGTGATTGTAATGATTGAGGGAGGACCTATCCCGGTAGGACAGTCTTACTCGAGATGATAGTATGCTATCTGGTTTACCTTTATCATCGTGTACTGTTTTAGGTGACCTGACATGTCGCTATTACACGTTGATAGAGCCCCTAGGATTCTTGCTTGACCACCAGCAGTATGAGGGCGATCATATAAGTGGGAGCTGGGGGTCTACAAGCATATCCTTAAAAGGTCCCTAGTCGTGGGAGTTTCGAGACCGGGCATCGATACTCCATTAGTAGACTAGTGTATACAGTCGAGACCCCGACGAGGGGCGGTGGCCGGTCTCACAAGCCACTGGTGTCAGTTGGATCACCTAAGATGTATACAGGTGCTCATTGGGTTATGAGTACACCGGACAGGACTCGCTGGGAACATGCTAGTTGGTCATATACCAGACGTCAGATGGCAGTTCCCTGGTGACATGTGTGCAGGTTAGTTCATCGACCTGGGGATCGTCATTTGTCTCGTGTGAGTTCCCACTGTACTTTGATTACTACCCTACCACGGCTCAAAGGAGTCGTGCAAACAGGTTTTAGTTGGGTACAGTCCCGAGCCACATGGAGGCAGTGAGCGTATCTTCAGGGGTTTGTCTCTCCCGGTATTGGGGGTGAGGTCGTGCTGTGTCTAGGAGAGCCATTACACAAAGTCCTTGGCCAAGGCAAGGAGATTTACTGGTAGGTATTCCAGTAGTATCTCAGGGTGTTCTGGGCTACACTCCGACACGACTTGTACCGCTTTTGGGGGTCTGACTTTTACCAATCCCCTAGGCCCGCCATGCGATACTCATAGACGAACGGACCGGACTGTACGGATATTGTCACTGACAGGCTCAGTAGGGTGTCAGGATGAGTTTGCTCATCGACGTCCCTTTTAGTCAATAGCTGGTGGCCCGTCACGTATTGGCTTATACCTCTGACGTGCTAGTGGTTAAATCCACAGCCATAGTATTGACGAGTCTTTAGAGTCCCCCACACTTTCAGTTACTCAGCTTTCGGGCGAAGCGCTGTAGAGGCCGTATGGAGATATGGCAGGGTCCGATCAGATACGTGCGGTATTGCACGGATCAGGATCGGACGGTTTGTACTAGTAGCCGTATAGGTATATGGCAGGGTTCGATCAGATACGTGCGGTATTGCACGGATCAGGATCGAACGGATATTACTAGCCGGCTTTGGTTTAAGCCGGTCCTAGTTTAGTACAGTGTAGATTTTGTCTCTTTGCATTTGTATCCGGACGGAATACAGATGCGGGTGTGTATGCACAGTATCGGGGTTTTCCTGTAATTTATTACGGGACCAGTTTTCTGGAGTTGCCAGTTTGCATTCTGTTCCGGCCGGTTTTCCTTTGTTCTTTCCCGGCCGGACTTTTCCGATGGAGGGGGTTATTTGCAATTGTGCAAATAACTTTTGTGGAGGGGTTTTATTGCAAAAGGGTTTGATATGATAAGAATCTTTTCTTTTGCACCATGCTTTTGTTTTAATGGGATTTGATTGAATGAGGATGAGAATTGAAAGGGTATGGTTGGTTTTTAAATAAAGCATGGTTGTTGTTTGATGTGATCACCTCTTTGGTTATCCTACACTTACCTCCCTCTTGCAATTGGTTCACAACTCCACCACCATTTTCCTAGATCATTTTTGGCCGGCCACATTTTGGTGGGAGTGTGGAAAATTGGTTCATTTTTGTATGAGGAAATTTCATGATCTCATTCTTGCCTTGTACACAAAACCTTCTCACCTCTCCAAAGTTCTTCTTGATTCCTCCATCAAGGGCAACTCCAATACCCCATTGAGACAAAGCGTATTCTACACTACACTTGCTACAGCAAATCTTGGACGCGTCGATTCGCCAGCTTCGCGCCCGAGTTGCCTCGGTATTGAGGTGGGAGCCCGTAAAAGCTACAGGCGATGTGGTGCCCTTTCCGACGAGGAGGAGACGGACGGAGATCCCGCGAGGAGATCGGAGTGGAGATGAAGACCGGAGGACTCGGATCAGTCGGTATATCTCTAACCCATCTTCTAGTTAGCTTAGACTTGTTAATGGTTACGATCCGGTTAAAGTGCGCGGTGGTGCCGGTTTGCAAAGTCCGCAAAATTTTAAGTTATTCACCGCTTCCGCATTCCGGCGTCGGATTGACGGCCGGGGCGCCGCCGTGCACTTACAGTTTCTTAGGTTTAGTTCCTTAGGAGGTTAGATGGACACTAGTTTAGGCTAGAGACATATAGTTGTAGTTATACTTGTATATCAAATGAGTGGATAATTCACATCCATCTTTACTTTCAGACTGTAATCATCATGGTGCATGTTCATTCATATGTTTCTATAATCAGTATAAAACTCTATATGTTAGGACACCAGCACCATTACCGATGATGCGCATATCCCACGCACACTTATTTGCCGGCTCACACACATCATCATCGGTAATTGCTATATCACGTACACTTTAGGACATATTATCTTTTATTGATAGAATCAGCTAACAGCTAGATCGATATAATATTATGATTACTCTCTGGTGTTAGTATAGACAAGGCATTTATTACATAGACATTTCATGCATTCACATTTTCATGTTATCATGCAGTATTATGGGGCATCTGCCGACACTTATCATATACTTACTCATGATTTTGGGATTTTGGATTTCTATGAGATTTCTGGATTTCGGGGAAAACCGCAAGAATATATAAAAACTTCTCTCTCTCTCCTGCTCTCTTTTTAAAATATAAGATGCGGTTTTCTCATGATGTATGTGTCGTCCACCATGAGATTTCATGTTTTCTGTTCGATTTCGAGACCCGAGTCGAGGAGTGGATGAACCGTCTCGGGTACATGGTGGGCCCTGTATAGTACCCCGAGGTAAGAAGATCGAGTTGTAGACGATGAGCCTAACAGGGGAGGGCTACGTACCGGTGATGTTTGGTGCGGCGGATATCCCGAGGATACCGACCGTTCTCGTGAGATTTGATGATATAGGCCGATCCGGACCGACGGTGCCCGAGATACTGAGACTATGAGACATTGAGATTATGAGGTATTGAGACTTGAAATTTACATGTTTTGTGTCGATACTTGACACGGATTTCCATGGATTTCATCGTTGATATTTCAGATTTCTATACACATTTTACCATGATAAAAGCTAAAGATTTCTTATACAGATATATCTAGATTTCAGGATTGATTGTTTTACATTCATGGTGCATGCATACTCATTCACATGACATATTACTATTTGAGGCACTGACACGGGCATGGAGCTTTTGCACTACACGTTGTTTATTACCCTGCCATTACTAGATGATTAGTATTATATTAGTATATTATTATGACCTAGGACATCGTCGTGCATTCGATTTCTTTTCGCAGATATCTTCTACTCACGAGTTGGCAACTCACCCCCGCTGTGCCAAATTTTATTACAAGTTCGATGTACCGAGTTTCCTGGCAGCTTGCTGGCACATCTTTTCACTCAGGGTGATTTGCACGGTAGGTTGGTTCACTTGTATCTGGACCTCCATTGTACTTTTATTATTTCATTTGTATCTAGAAAGCTCCATCAACCAAACTTGTATTATTTGATAGTTTACTGGACCAGTTATTTATTTCGACCTCAGAGTCACGCTTGTATTATTATGGTATCTGGTTGAATTGTTTTCTTTTAAGTTTTGAGCCTCGCCCTTTGGCGTTGTATACTATTGTGTATTGGTGTGGTTGTTTCAGCCTTTTTGGCGTAGAGCTAGCTCCCTTTTAGGGATGTGTTTTGTTGTTTGTATATATTATACTTGTTTGTACCCGTTTGGGGCCAGTTTTTACAAAGGAGACTCTGCCGAATTTTTTGAGAAAATTGGATGATACTTTTAAACTTGTTTTCTTCATGTTTTCCTTTACTTCCCCTTCTTTTATGGTTTAGATTTCTGGGCTTCGGCTTACTTAGGTTACGTTGCGCCTCTAGACGCTTCGTAATCTAAGTGCCGGTCATGTTCTGTACTTTCGGATCGTGACAGGTACCATACCGGGTCCACCATGAACCCGCAATACGGCCTCACCCACTCCTCGCATCGGGTTTCTAACACAAGTCTCAGAACCGAGAACACTCTTGGTGGACGCATCGAAATATCATAACAAGAGAAACCGGGTTTTCAAAACAATACACATTTCTTGAAATATCCCCATGGTTCTGAAATCCAGAAAATCACATGAAATCCATATCTCAATATGTAAACCCATGTAATATGATGTATGCAACATAGAACAGAAATATGATCATATGAAGGGAAAACCGCAATTTAAATGCATCAAGTTATTATATATATCACGCGGTTCCCAATTTATCCAAAATCCAACGCAATATCATATAAAGGTGAACATGTAGCTATAGCAAGGTATATGTGTAAGCATATAGGTATGCATGCAAACTATATTTTATATGCGCAATCGCATAAGAATCAATGCCTCAATATCACTAATCAATAAAATATCACACGTGTATATATGTTGTGCGTGTTATGGCAATTACCGATGGTGCGTGTGTTGCATAAAATTAGTGCTCGTGCGACATGAACTGTCAATAATACCAATGGGTACAAGTCCAGACACAACAAGTAATAATATGCGATGAAGTTCATGCACAATCTATATATGTGCATATAAACATACGGCTAATATCATATCATATCTAGCCCTGACGCTTAACGCAATACGGACGATTTCCCCGTAGATGTTAAATCTACTCACCGACGATCTCGAGCTAGGTAAATCCAATCACCTGCTTCCCTTTCTTCGCAGCGTTCAAAGTCCCCGCCCGCGATCCTATTAACACAAAACATAACAAGTAAAAATCTTAGAAATCGACCAATATCACGTACAAACTACATTTGACCGACGCACCAACTCCAATCCAACTATCAAGTGTCCATCTAGTGGCTAACGTGTGTGGAGACACTCTGAATCCAACCCAAGTGCAGCAGCTACACAAGATCACGAACCGTGTTGGATAACGTAACACGCGTAGTCGTAACACAAGATTTAAGCAAAGTGATCCAAGATTTTTTATACTGTTAAAACAAAAAAATCAAGCAGTACCAAACACTTATAAACAAGTGCAGACAGCTACCCTACAAAACCCAAGCCCCAACTCCCCCAAAGGACCGAGCTCCCCTGATTTCCCGATATTGTCGCCGGCGAAAACCGCCCTGGTGGGGTTCGTGCTTCAGGTGTACACTTATGGTCACTAGTACATCACTACTACATTGCTAGATTTTTCAGTACACACTCGGGGTCACAGAAGATTACAGAGACTCTAATATGACACTAAAAATATGATATGTGCGCAAAACCATACCTTTAGTGTTCTAAACCACACCTATAAGGCAACACAACAATATAAACATCGAATTAACAGTTTAGAGGTTATACCTATCCACTCTTTCTCAAAAATCAAATCATTCCAAGCTCCAAGTCATCTTAGTGGCTAAGACAAGACTTGAGAAGGGTTTTAGTGGGGTTTAAATGAAGTTTTGCAAGGTTTTGTGATGAAGTAGTAAGGGTTTCAGTTGAGAGTTGAGGAGATGAAGAAATGAAGAAATGATTGAGAATGAGAAAGTGAGGAGAGAATGAGAAATGAATTGAGATAAGTATGAGTGGGTGAGTGTAGGGTGAGTTTTAGCCTTACACTTACTTTCTTCCTCTCCTCATCAATGCTTGCATTAATGCCCTTCATGACTCACCTACCACCTCTCCTCAATCCAAAACAAGAAGATAACTCTTCACAAGAATGCTAAGTGTAAAGTTAACATGGCAAGAATTAGCTTAGGGTGCCATGGCTACTCAACAAGATTAACACTAACTAACCCCCACATTAATATGCACATGTGTGTGCAAGCCTAAACAAATAATAATAAAATATTAATTAATTGTTATAAAATGTGAGGAAACCTATTTGGTAAACTTTTTCTTAAAAACACGCATTATCACTCAATTAACACTAATCGCATTCTAACGTGTTACAGTGTGAGCCGGCAAGCAAGTGTTCGTGGAGCATACGCATCATCGGTAATGGTGCTTGTGTCCTGACAACAGGGGTTCATACTAACTAAAGTAAGCATAGGTATAAGCATGCAATGCGATGAGAACAACATGAATATATGGAAAGTGATGTAGTAACCGCAACCTTGAAGAATATACCTTTGTATATACGAGTCATGTTGGGATTCTCTAGCACCTCACCTAGGGTTTGGGTTGCATCAAACATGCTATAATAAAAATTTAGGGGTGCTAAACAATACCATCCATGGATCGAACTAGAAAGTTAGGGTAACAAAACTAATAGTATCACATGCTATAAGTATCTATCACTAAGTGGAGAGATTACAGCCGTTGTAGACCTCCTTGAATGACTCCTTCGATCTCCCAGAATTTGAACCGGCTCGCTTGAATCCTTCGTTGTCCATGATAATCTACCCGAAGTCCCTTTGCTCAAAGCTCCTAACTTCACTTGATCTTTGAAGAAGTAAAGCAAATACTCTACACTAAAGGGCTAGGGTAGTGTAGAATGATGAAGCGGTTTGTGTTCTCTCTTAAAAACCCTTTCTTTTTAAGTTCCTCACTCTTTATAAAACTCAAGAGAGCATGAAGGAGGAGGAAGATGATCAAGATGGCAAAACTTTTCTCAAGTTTTTGATAATCATCATGATAAAAGAAAAATAAATGGATATTTATGTGAGACACTCTCACAACAAACCATGGTTATATAAATATCTAGATATTTTGTAGTGAGTTAAAAGAACAAAGGAAACAAAACTAGGGTTAAAGTCAATGGTCAACTAAAGAATTGCGCAGAAACAATGAGTCACAATTTTATTTCCTTTATTCATTTATCTCAAAACAAAAATCCACATATACAATCTAACAATGTGAGTCTTGCATTGCCATCTTCTATGTATCATCAACCATGATACACATGCATGCATGTATGTGTGGATACACATCATCATGTGTATGTATATACATATATGCATACATCCATAAAGAAAAGGTTTAATAAAAGTGAGCTAAAAGTCAATATTAAATCAACACTTGATTTAATAAACCAGTCATATCACATACGAACCGACCAATAGTAAACGTCCGATTAAAATATGGTATCACATACTCGCATTTAATCGGGTCCCCACGCATATCTCATATGAACACCACATCATTTTGCCTGAGCCAGGAAACTCCTGTGTGGGACTCTAAGACTCGTCAATACGCCGGCAGTAGGTGATGATCATATCAAAACACCCACAAGTCGCAAGCGGTCAGCTAAACATAACGGCCACCCGGATATTGAACAATCAGAAGAAAAACAAGCGAACCCGTCAAAACTCCCGACGAGCCATTGGTAACACTTATCGTACAAACCGGTCTCTTCGTCTGATATGTTGCATATCAAGTCTAGAGATGGAATCGTCGAGCCCTAATAACTTAATAAGTTATGCCGATATGGACTATGACTGGTCGAGAAACGACTGATAACACTTATCAGTAAGTCTCATCAGCCCTGGCCAGGGACTTCGAGTCAAAACCAATCGCGCATAGCACAACATCAACTCCCAATATCGGGATAGACGAAACCCCTCCTATCGATCATTGTCTCCATGTGTCTCGGGACTGTACCCAAAATCCACCTGCTTGCACGCCTCAATAGAGCCGTGGTCCGGTGGAAATCAAAGTATAGTGGGAGACCACACAAGACTCTACGACGATCTCCGGTCTACAAACTAACCTGTAAATGTGTCACCTGAGAACTGCTATACGACGATAGACATAATACCATATAGGAGTTCTCGATGAGTCCGTTCAGTGTACCCAGTCTCCACTGAGCACCCATATAGAATCTTTGATGTCACAACATTAATGGATGTGGGATCATCCATTGCCCATCATATGGGTCTAGAAACGTATGCGCTTGTCTACCCTGGAATATCGATGCCCTGTCTCGATATTCCCTCTACTAGGAACATTTAAGGATATGCTTATATACGACACATGCCGCACTAGTATGATCTCCATCATAGCCATAGAAGTAAAGCAGATATCCCCAGGGCTTTATCAACATGTATGCAATAAACCTTATCAATTAAACATGTCAAGATAAAGTAAAACCAGATAGCATACTATCATGTCGAGCAAGAAAGTCATCTATATATATATATATATATATATCCACTATACATATAATGGCCTCTAGGGCATACATATATCCAACAATCTCCCACTTGCACTAAGGCCAATTATTGGCATATCTCATACCCAACATCTCAAAAAGTCGCTCATGTTGCAGCTGTGGAAGGGCCTTGTTGAGTGGATCCACGGTGTTATCCTTTGTATCTACTCTCCGAATCTCGATCTCTTGGCGATCTACAATCTCCCGGATCAAATGATATCGCCTCAGGATGTGTCTGGACTTCTGATGGGGTCTGGGTTCTTTGGCCAATGCCATAGCTCCATTATTATCACAATACACTAGTATTGGATTAACTATGGTCGGAACTACTCCTAGTTCTGCGATGAACTTCCTCATCCAGACTGCATCCTTGGTAGCATCATTTGCAGCAATATACTCAGCTTCCATTGTGGACTCTGCAACGGTATCCTGTTTAGACCTCTTCCAACACACCGGCCCTCTATTGAGGGTAAATACAAACCCTGAGATAGATTTACTATCATCCTTATCAATTTGGAAGCTAGAATCGGTAAAGGCCTCCATTTGTAGATCTCCATTACCATACACCAAGAACAATTCTTTAGTCCTTCGCAAGTACTAAAGAATGTTCTTCACAGCTATCCAGTGTTGCTACCCTGGGTTAGATTGATACCTGCTTACTACAGCTAGTGCATAAGCTACAGCAGGGCGAGTACATATCATTGCATACATTATAGATCCTACGGCTGAAACGTAGGGTATAATACCCTATGCGAGCTCTCTCTTCATCAGTTTTCAGACTGAAGTCCTTAGAGAGAGTGATTCCATGACAAGCGGGCAAGGCATCACGCTTGGAATCTTCCATACTAAACTATTTTAGGATGGTTTCAATGTACTTTGATTAGGACAATCCCAATAACCTCTTAGATCTATCTCTATAGATCCTTATGCCCAAAATGCACGAGGCATCACCCAGGTCCTTCATGGAGAACCTTTGTGATAAGAATAGTTTGACCGATTGTAGCATAGGAATATAATTTACTATCAAGAGAATGTCATCCACGTACAATACAAGGAAAGTGACAGTACTCCCTACAATCTTTTTATAAATGCATGGTTCATATATATTTTTAACAAAATCAAACTCTTTGATTGTATCATCAAAGCAGATGTTTCAGCTCCGAGATGCCTGCTTTAATCCATAAATGGATTTAAGCAACCTACATACCTTTTCGCTGCTCCCACTATCAATGAAGCCCTCTGGCTGATCCATAAAAATGCATTCTTCTAAATCACAATTTAGAAATGCAGTTTTAACGTTCATCTGCCAGATTTCATAATCGTAGTGAACAGAAATAGCAAGTAGGATCCGAATGGATTTAAGCATTGCTCCTAGAGAGAAACTTTCATTATTGTCCAATCCTTGTCTTTGACGAAAACCTTTCGCTACAAGACTTGCTTAATAGGTCTCCACATGTCCATCTACACCAATCTTTTTCTTAAAGTTCCATTGCAACCTACAGGTTTTATCCCAGGAGGTGCAACATCTAAAGTCCATACTTTGTTGGTGTACATGGACTCCATTTCTGATCTCATGGCATCCACCACTTCACCGAGTCACTACTCGTGATAGCTTGCTGAAAACTAGTAGGGTCATCATCATCCATGATGCAATCTTCTCTATCACCATCAATGAGAAAACCATAGTATCTCTCCAGTGGGCGAGAAGTTCTACTAGATCTCCGGAGTGGCTAGGGTTCTGGATGTTCTACTGCAACATTAGGTTCAACCAATTCATCATGAGTAATTTGTGTCTCTAGAACCTCTTCTAGTTCTACCACATTTCCATCAGTACTATTTGTAAAAAATTTCATTTTCTAAAAATGTGGCATGTTGAGAAACAAATAACTTTTGTTCCTCCTTGTGGTAGAATAGATATCCATATGAATGTTTTCGATATCCCACAAAAGTACACATCACCGATCGTGTCTCAAGTTTATCCGGATTCTGCTTTTTGACAAAAGTCCGACAACCCCATATCCTAACTCTTTTGAGAGATGGTCTCTTCCCACACCATATCTCATATGGAGTGGTAGACACGGATTTGGTTGGAACCCTATTCAATAGATAAATTGCTGTATCTAATGCATGTCCCCAAAAGGAAAGCAGTAACTCAGCATCACTCATCATGGACCGTACCATATCTAATAGGGTACGATTCATTCGTTCTGACACACCGTTATGCTGTGGTGTGTTAGGAGGAGTGAGCTGAGAGAGAATCCCATTCTCTTTTAAGAAGTCTGAAAACTCTGTACTTAAATACTCTTCAACTCAATCTGATCGAAATTTCTTGATGCTCAAGGTTGTTTGTTTTTCCACTTCAAGTTTGTACTCTTTGAATTGAAGGGTCCCGGCAGTGCCCCGGCCATCGAAACACGGCCAAAATGCAGAACAAAAATTTCTGAAACCGGCGCTACCGCTATCCGAATCCCGGATCGACCTTAAACCCTAAACTAGCAAAATAACTAAGAGTTAGAATCATTATACCGATTTGATCCGTGTCCTTCGGTCTTCAATCCAAGCTCCTACCGGCTCCTTGATATGGTTTGGTTGCCGGTCTTCCTTCATCTCCGATGATCCACCAGAGGGAAACGGCGCAAGCTCCAACCTCGTCGAACGAGGAAACCGACGCTCCAAAGTCGCTAGCGATGGAGAGTGGGGATGTATGAAAATGTCACTACATTTTTCTCTCAATATTTATGCTCATGGGAGCAACCATAGAAGAAGATGAAGGAGGTGATCTTTTCATGAGCAAAAATGGCTAAGTGTGCAAGTAATGAGAGTGAGAGAGTGGGCTAGCATAATGTGTAATGTATGCTGCAATTATTTTCAAATGAAAAGAACCCCCACTATCAAAGTATTGGCTGGCCCCCCTCTCTCCCTCCACTCAAGAAAAATCATTCTCTTTTTAATCAAATAAATAAATGCACCATACTTTGCTACATGCACTTTGAACCATGCTTTGACCCATAACTCCTTTCCACCTCATTTCCCAAATGATTTTCAATATAGAAAATCATTAATCAGGTGGCACCTTCCAGAAGCTATTCCGTATAAAATACGGAATACTTTCCGGTACATGTATCAAAATACATATACGCGTATTCGTACCGAAATACGAATAGCCGAGAGAGAAAACGAATAGTGAACAATAATACTAGAATACGTATATACAAATACATATATAAATTATTAAATCAAAAACCCGATTTAATAATCCGGCTTAATCCTAAGCCGCTAGTATTATCAACCGTCCGATTAAAGTCTGCGCAGCATGCACATATTTAATCGGACACCTGTATGTACCGACATATGCCATGTACACCATATCGCCTGAACCGTGAAAAACCCTCTGTGTGGGACTCTAAAGACTCGTCAATACGCTGGCAGAGGGTTTAACCATAAGCACGTCAGCGGCACTAGCTGTACGTAACGGCTACCTAGGTATTGAGCGAAAAGGGAGGCCGACGAGCAAACTCATCCTAAACCCCTATTGAGCCAGACAGTGACAATATCCATACAGTCCGGTCTATTCGTCTAAGAGTATCGCATATCGAGTCTAAGGGGTGGATAAATTCAGACCGCTAACAACACGATATTTAGTGTCGGCATGATACCCATCATCTCCTGAGAAACTATCGATCCTGGATCGGCAATCCTCGTCTACCATGGCCATGGATTTGTGGTGATGGCCACCCGTACACAATACGACATCAACCTCCAATACCGGAAGAGACGAATCCCCGACGATCCGATCACTGCCACCATGTAGCTCGGGTGTTAGGTCCACGTTACCTCTCCCGGTTCTTTCGGGGTTGCGGAAACGGTGAGAAACGATTTTTTAGGGTTTTGGTAACATGGAATCAAGAAAAGGATCTTTGCTAAACAACACACTAGCAACAACTACGAGCTTTACCTACTCGGTTAGGGGGTTATACCTAGTCTTGAACTCCTTCTCTTCTTGTTGTTCTCCTCCTTGCTTGCTCCTTGTGGTAGTTTGAAGGGTTCTTCCTCGTCGCCTTCTCTTGCCGAAGAAAGATCCACCTGAGGATCTCTACCTTGAGCTCCTTCCTCAAACTTGAGGTACCTAAAATATTAGGTTTGCTAAACCTTCAACCTTAGAATGAGTAGAGATGAGTTTTGGTGTTTTATCTCAAAGGCAAATGGTTCTCAACTCATGAGAGATTTTTGCTTTGAGAAAGAGGAAGAGGGAGAGCTATGGATGAGAGAGAAGATGCAAGTGAGAATGATCCCATTTTTTCAACCATGCTCTCATATTTTAGAAAAATGATAATAATAATAATAATTAACAATTTGTGATGGTGAGTTGATGAATGACCATTATCATTTCATTCATTAAATGCTTTTGCAAAGAATAAGAAGCATCTTTGAAAACAAATGATGATGGTCAACAAGTCCACTTTGGTCAACCGGTCAACAAAGTCAACACGTAAACAAAAGTCAAGAATTCAACTCAACCATGGCACAATAATTGTTAACTAATATTATTAATCATATTTCCTATTCTCATTAGGGTTTGAAAAAAGACAACAGTCAACTGTGCATACACACCCGTACCATAACCCTAATGAGAATCCTCTGCCTCTGCCTCCGTCAACTGTGCATACACACCCGCATCCATGTTCCGAGGAACACGAATACAATGAGATAAAATCAATCCCAAAACATATACTAGGATTCGGCTTAAACCAAAGCCTGCTAGTAATAACTGTCCGGACACTAAACGTGTACAAGTGCGCGGATGTGAACGAACCCCGACGCAAAACCATGCGACCTCTACTCTGTTTTGCCCAAAGGCGAATAACCCTCTGTGTGGGACTCTAAAGACTCGACACTACGCTGGCAGTGGGTTTTACCACAGACCGCAAGTGGCACTAGCTGTACGTAACGGTCCCCAGGTAGATGCTGATAAGAAGACTGATGAGGTGAACCCATCGGAACTCCTACTGAGCCTGTATGTGACAATCTCCGTACAGTCCGGTCTGTTCGTCTGAGAGTATCGCATGGAGGGCCCAGTGGGGTGGTAAACGTCAGTCCACTAATAGCGGTACAAGTCATGTCGAAGTGTAGCCCAAAACACCCTGAGAAACTACTGGTAACACTACCAGCAAATCTCGCTTGCCCTGGCCTGGGACGACTATGTGTAATAGCTCTCCTAGACACAGCGCGATATCAACTCCCAAAACCGAGAGAGACGAATCCTGTCTAACCGTCACTGTCTCCAAATGCTTTGGGACTGCACCCAACTACTACCTGTTTGCACGACTCAGTAGAGCCGTGGTAGTAGTAATCTAAGAACAGTGGGAACACACTCGAGGCGAAGTGACAGTGTCAAGTCAGCGGACTAAGCTGTACTCATGTCACCTGGGAACTGTTAACTGACGATAGGTATAATACCAACCAATAGTCCCCGACGAGTCCTGTCCAGTGTACTCATAGCCTAACGAGCACCTACATACTATCTCCAGTACGACGTACTGATGTCTGTGGGACAGACCATCTCCCCAGCTGGGAAGAAAAGCGTATGCACCAGTCTACTCTTGAGTATCGATGCCCTGTCTCGATAATCCTATGACCGGGGATCAAAATAAAGATGTGCTTATAGACTACCCAGCCCCCACTTGTGTGATCACCATCACAACGCCGGTAGTCAAGCAAAGATCCTAAGGGCTCCATCAATATGTATTAGCAATATGTTAAAAGAAACATATACACATATTAAGATAGAAACAAACCAAGTAGCATACTACTATATCGAGCAAGACTGTCGTAAAACCGTATATATATCCCAAGCCTCCAAAATGTATTATACAAACTAGTATTATACAATAATGGCCTCTAGGGCATACATATCTAACAATCTCCCACTTGCACTGAAGGCCTGTAATTGGCGTACCGCATACCCAACGTCTGCACTAGGGCCTGCTGCTGGCGTACCGCATACCCAATAGCTCAAAAAGTCGCTCGAACCGTGTTTGAGGGAGGGTCTTTGTGAATGGATCCGCCGTGTTGTCTTTTGTGTCCACTCTCCATACCTCGATCTCCTGGCGATCAATGATCTCCCTGATCAGGTGATACCACCTTAAAATGTGTCTGGATTTCTGATGGGACCTTGGATCCTTTGTAAAGCTATAGCCCCATTGTTATCGCAATACAAAGGTATTGGGTCAACAATGGACGGAACCACCTGAAGTTCACTAATGAACTTCTTCATCCAGACCGCCTCTTTTGCGGCATCGCTTGCAGCAATGTATTCAGCCTCCATCGTCGAGTCTGCGACGGTATCCTGTTTGGAACTCCTCCAACATACCGCCCCTCCGTTGAGGGTAAACACAAAACCCGAGACAGATTTGCTGTCATCTTTGTCACTCTGGAAGCTTGAATCGGTAAAGGATTCGACCATGAGGTCTCCATTACCGTAAACCAGGAACATCTCCTTAGTCCTTCTTAGGTACTTGAGAATGTTCTTCACTGCCGTCCAGTGGTCCTCACCTGGGTCTGACTGATACCGGCTCACCACGCTCAGCGCGTAAGCTACATCTGGTCTTGCATATAGCATCGCATACTTTATAGATCCTACCGCTGAAGCGTAGGGTATAGTGCTCATGCGAACCCTCTCATCGTCAGTCTTATGAGACATCTTCTTAGAGAGGGTAATTCCGTGCAATGCGGGTATGTTACCGCACTTGGAATTCTCCATACTAAATCTCTTTAGTACGGTCTCTATATACCTGGACTGCGAAAGTCCCAGTAGTCTCTTGGATCTATCTCTGTAGATCTTGATCCCCAGAATGTACGAGGCATCACCCAGGTCCTTCATGGAGAACCGTTGTGATAAAAATAGCTTGACCGATTGTAGCATAGGAATGTCATTTCCTATCAAAAGAATATCGTCCACGTACAAGACTAGGAACACGACAGTTCGTCCTACAATCTTCTTATAGACACAAGATTCATCTTCATTCATGATGAAATCAAATTCCTTGATTGCCTCATCAAAATATATGTTCCAGCTCCGCGATGCCTGCTTTAATCCATAAATGGATTTAAGCAACTTGCACACTTTCCCGCTGCTCCTACTGTCTACGAAACCTTCTGGCTGATCCATGTAAATGCACTCTTCCAAACAGCCATTTAGAAAATCCGTTTTAATGTCCATCTGCCAGATTTCATAGTCATGGAAGGAAGCAATGGCAAGTAGGATCCGTATGGATTTAAGCATAGCCACCGGAGAAAAAGTTTCGTCATAGTCCATATCAGGTCTTTGACGAAAACCTTTTGCAACGAGTCTAGCCTTATAGATTTCCACCTGCCCATCTACACCAAGTTTCCTTTTGTAGATCCATTTGCATCCAACGGGTTTTACCCCAGGTGGAGCAATATCTAAGATCCACACTTTATTGGCGTACATGGACTCCATTTCGGATTGCATTGCTTCCAGCCACTTATCAGAGTCCCTACTGATAATGGCTTGCCTGAAACTGGTAGGTCATCTTCTTCCAAGATGCAATCCTCTAGATCCCCATCTAAGAGAAAACCGTAGTATCTCTCAGGCGGATGAGAAATCCTACCAGATCTGCGGAGTGGCTGAGGATCGTTTGGGGCTATTGAATTTTCTGGTTCGATCAAATCCTCAGTTTGAGTTTATAGTTCAGATATTTCATCCAGTTCTACCGTTGTAACATTTCCAAAATAATAAAATATTATTTTCGGGAATTTTTATAATTTAATATTATTTTAATGAATATTTTAATATTCGGGTATAATTAAATACAAATAAATGGGGAAAAATTTTGGAAAATTTTGGAAAATTCTAAAATAGGGTATTTTATGGGATTATGCCAATTTAAAATTTTTAAGACTAGTTATATGCTAATTTAGTGTTAATCGCGATTAAAAATCGCTAATTGGATTTTTAGCATTTTTGTGCAAAAATGTGCACATATCATTTTTACACTTGTTACACATGTGTTACATTTTTTGTTGCCATGGTTCATTTGGATTCACTATTTGAGTGAGATGAAAAGAAAAGGGAAAAGGGTAGGTAATGAGTGAGAGAGAGAGACCAAGTCAAACCCCCACCTTTTTGAACCATCCCTCATCATTTTCCCCTTCTCATTCTGTCTCCTCTCTTTCCCTTAGTTGCTGATGCAGCTCCCTTTCCCTCACTCTCCCTCTTCATAAAACCCTAGATCCACCATGAAATCCAACCCAAAACCCCATTCCCACTTCACAAAACTTACTCCCAAGCTCACTAGCTACACATTGAACCTAGCAAGATTGGATTTGGAGGACTTTGAGCAACTCAAGAATTTTCTTGAGTTGCCAAAGGAGGTAATTTCTGCACCTATTAGAGTGGTATCTCATTTCTTGTGCATCAATTCTAGTTTCATATCGATATTGTGTCATTTTGTGGACTTTAGAGATTTCTAGTTAGGGTTTAGGGTAAAACTGAAATCAAAGATGGAATTGAGGATTGTGGTGACCTTAGAACCCCTTATGTGATGCTAATTTGAACCCAAACCTGGAGCTAGAACCAGAATACGGAATTACGGAACCGATATCGGAAAAACTGGAAATCTGGGAGTGTTTTGTGGAATCTACTATCACCCCGAGACCCCCAAAATGAAAATGAGTTGGCAGTGAGATGTGCAGGCATTATAGAACCACCACACTAAACCCTGGCCCCCAACTCCAAACTGAGGCCGCCAATTAATTCCTTCTGGCCGCAAATTGCGGCCAGAGCAGGATGGATCTGCCTCGTTTTGCGTGCATGCCCCTATTTCCTCTATTCTTGACCCTGGGTATGTCTAGTTTTGACTGATCCCATCTAGGGTGAAATCTAGGATGATTTTCCTATGTTGGTGCATGATTTGAGACTTGTTTTAGCATGGATTTTGGTATTTGGTGTTTCGTTCCTGTCGGGTGGCGTTTGGACGTCAACGACAGGTGGATGTTGATCGTGTTTACATGCGAAGCGATAGGTTTTTACCTGTGCGAGTAGCGTGTGCTGTTTTGGTTTCCGATGCGATTTTCATGTGCTTTAGCATTGCGATATACTTGTAGGTACCCCACGTGATGTTGAGGCAAAGGAGATGAAGATGGCGACATCGGCTTTGGCACACGAGAAGCAAGGTGAGTAGATTATATCTACGGGGAGAAGTCGGGTGGATGGCGTATAGCACCCGCGCAGTCCGTGGTGATGTATACGAATACGTATACACACATAGATTTATTATGTGTTGTTTAGGGTTATTGATGGTAATAATGGATTATTTGTGATAAGGATGTATTAGTTGAGTAGTGCGAAACCCTAGAATAGTGGTCGCACCCACACTCACACATACACGCATACTTGCATACATTCTTTCATATATCTGTGCGCATATGGTGGTGTATATCTACACATGGGTATGGGACTATGTGTTTATATACGGGTTTTGAGGATGATACGTAGGATTGAGATGAGTCGATGAGATTCGATTGAGGCCGTGAGATTTGGCGACATGACAGAGTTCGTATTGGAGATGTGATATGATGGTAGTGATGCCTGTCATGTGATGATATAGTATGATATCGACTTAGATTTATGTGGTTTCCAAACCCCTCTCTTTTGACTTGACGGTGGGTTCGTAGTTCGCATAGTAGGCGTTAGACTAGACCCGAGTCATACCTATTTCAAAACTAACGAATCGGGGATATTTTAAAGATAAGCAAAAAGGTTTATACGGATATTTAAAAAGGCGCATCTTTTCTTAAAACACCGTAGCCCTTATTTTACCAAATGCCCTGATTCGTCTTATTTCAAAAGGCAAGATTGCATGATATATTTATTGGGGCAGGTTCTCTACTGTTGCGTTGATTATTCGATTCCGTATATTCCTGCTATTCGCATTGCTTGCATATGTTTATCGCTATATTATCATCATGCTGTTAGGACACCAGCACCATTATCGATGATGCGTATGTTCCACGCACACTATTTTTCGGCTCACACACTTCATCATCGATAATTGCCATGCCACTACACTGTAGTACTGTTGCATTCATGATATGATCTTTGCATGGTATATTGTACACTTATACCTGTATACAAACATAGATGATTCAGACTTGATTAGAGATTTGGGAACCGCAAGATGTTCTTCAAACTGATTCGTTTTAAAAGAGCGGTTCCCCTCGACATGTGCACATTACTATTCCATGTTTCATGACGTATGATATGCTTACATTTCATACATGTCGCATACATGATGCTTTCTGATTATACGCATTGAGATATGTTGTTTCCATGATATTTCTGGTTTTGGGAACCGTGGGTGTTTTAAAGAGAATATATAATTGTTTTAAAAACCCGGTTACCCTTGATATAATATTTCAGTGCGTCCACCATGTGTTTTCTCGGAACTTAGAGCGGCATGTGAAACCCGATTCGAGGAGGCGGATGAGGCCGATTGCGGGTACATGGTGGACCCGGTATGGTACCCCGGGGCGAGAACGGTTTTGCTGTGCAGTAGACGGTAAGCCCGGCGGAGGGACCACTACGTACCGGTGATTGGTTGGACCTGGCGGTTATCCGAAGGATACTGACCAGAGTCGATAGATGGATATGGGCGTACTGCCGGGGCCGAGGGCCGATACCGCAGACGGAGCCCGTGGGCCGATCCGGACTGACGGAGCCCGATATATAAGGATTTACGTGCCGATGCTGGGCACAGTTTTCATGATGTTTTCGAGTGTCGATGCCAGGCACTCCGGTTCCATGATTTTGACGTGTCGCGAGGGACACAGATGATTTATATCCTCATATTTCCATGCACATGCATCATGATATTTACATGCATGATGGTTATTGTCATTGGTTGACGAGTGGACAGGATCCACGTACATGCAGATTGATTACATTGATCATACCTCATATTTATGATATGCTATTACCTGAGGCACTGGCACGAACACTTGGCACTACACTCATGTATAGAGATTACATTGCCAGCTTAGCATGCTTCACATATATTCATATTGAGGTTTATTTATATCTGATCGTATTGACCTAGGATGGGTCATGCATTCGATTTCTGCTTGTAGATATTTTCTATTCACGAGTTGGCAACTCACCCCCGTTGTGCCCCAGTTCTTGCAGGTTTGCCGTACAGATTCCATAGCGGCATTTCTGGCACACTGCTTCCTTGGGTGACTTGCTTGGATAGGTGGGTTCTTTTGTATCAGATCCGCCATTGTTCATGTATTATTTATTGTATCTAGAATTTCTATCAACCAAAACTTGTATATTGTTTCAGACTTAGAAAACAGTGTTGTATTATTTCGACCTTAGAGTCGCGCTAGTAGTATTACGGTTTTCTGGCTGTTTTGAGTTTCTTTTTGGGTTTTGATCCTCGCCCTTTGGCGTTGTATATTATTATTGCTTGCGAGGTTGTGACCGTCGATTGACGAAGACCTAGCTCCCGCTTCGGGATGCCTTTTATCAGTTCATATATATATTATTCTTGTTGTACCCCGTTCGGGGCCAGTTTTTACAAAGGAAACTCTGCCGAAAATTTCAGGAAAAATTTACACATTTTAAAAATTCATATTCGGCTTAGTTATTTAAAAACTTGATTTTTAAACATGTTTTCTTTACCTCTTAAAACTTGTTTTCCCTATTTACTCCTTAAATGGTTTTAGATTTCTGGGCTTTTGGCTTACTTGGATCAGATGGAGTCCTATAGACTTCATAGGATTCAAGGGCCAGTCACGTGCTCTTTCGGGTCGTGACAAAGTTGGTATCAGAGCGCTAGGTTGACCTTGGTTCGAGTCTAAGTTTGACTATGTGGAGCCTAGGGCGCCTCTATATATGGAACTTAGACTTAGTCGAGGGGGTATTAGACCCGAACTTTCGTCGCGTAGGATGACCCTTGGTTGATGGAATAGGTGACTAAAGTAGAGTGACGTACCGTTGGTATGTTCCGCGGCATACTTACGACACGCCACTCCGCTTAAGAAACCTTAGGATGTACATTTCCTTGCACAGTATTATATTCATTCCTATGATCTATCTTCATCGATACTGGTTATGGTTTTGCTGCCGCGATTGCACGGGCAGAGTGAGCTACGGCTCGAGTTGTGTCAGCATGAGCTCGTCAGGGACGAGGGCTGACCAGGGCGTGATTCCCGAGGCATACGGTTGCATTGAGGCTTCGTATTTTGTGTTTCCGCACTATGAGCGTTTGACGGATCGCTGTTGCGAGATTTCCCGGGTGTGCTGATCGGCACCAGAGGATTGAGTTACTGATAGAGGCCAGCCAGGATGTGATGACCGTTGATATGTCGCTTATTCATGACGGTGAGTCGCTAGTCACCGAGGATGAACGACTAGGACATGTGGTTAGTTTGCTTACCCCGATGCGAGGTCATCAGGTAGATTGATTCCAGCTAGAGGCGACTTCACGCAGATTCGTTGAGAGTCGATTGAGACGATCGAATGTCAGGAGCCTACTTTCCAAGTTTAAAGTATACGGAAAGACATGCAGGTGATTCTATGGACCCTCTAGAAGAATGAAACCCTAACTCGACTTAATGACCGTGTGAAAGCCTTTGAACCTCAGGGTTTGCGGCGGTTCCTCGGCGCCATTAGTGAGGCTTGGGTTTGCACTTCTACGGCTGGACCACCGACGCTGTGGCATGTACTCGATACTATTAAACTGTACCCGAGATGTTGAGTTCTTGGGGGATTATGAGGTTCTGACGAGCCGATCGGACGATTCGACATCATTCGGATATCATGTGATGGGACACTGCTTGGGAGACTCCAGATACGAGCGTAGCCGTTGGAGCGCAGTCTGTGTAGCCACGATGAGATGAGTCCGAATCAGTCGATTTTGGAGCAAGGTGGAGTAAAGAGTTCGCACGAGATTTCGACGAGATGACGTTTCACTCCGCTGACATCAGAGATGCGATATGCACGCTGGGGACGTGTTCGGCTAGATATCTTCTTCTGAGTGATGAAGATACCGAGTTCGTGATTTCGAGTCCGTGTTAGAGACTTCGGATGGACCGTAGCCGAGGACATTGCAGTGCGCAGATAAAGGCGCGACGTCGAATGGTCGATGATACAGACAAGCGGGACAAGAGGTTCGTGCGAGACGCTGATGAGCTGTCATTACTTCCCGTCGAGACCAGAGGCCTGATATGCTTACAGAGGCATTGAGATGCGACCAGCTTTCGAGGAGATGTTGTACTAAGGGTGCAGATGTTCAGAAAGCGAGGAAAGATTACGCCAGAGTACCAGCCTCCTTACAGTTTGGCTTAGGCAAGATCAGAAGAGACCTTGAGTAGGATTCCTTCCAGTACACTGCTGCTATAAGATTTGCACCAGGAGTAGATGCGTGATGTGCATTCAGAGGGCCGGAGGCCGACGCCAATAACATATTGCTTTACGAGCAGTCATGAGGATTGACCGAGAGATTACCAAGGAAGTGCCAGAACGGAATCGTTCCTGTCAGCACACCTGACCGGGCCGATGAGCCGATGGATTGCGAGATTGGTAATCTACAGGAAAGATTAGGAACCAGAGGCAGAGGATGCCAGCCGCGAGCAAGAGGCAAGTAGATATCTTGCGCCGCTAGCATCAGATGTTCCGGTACCTTCTCGACCCTGAAGAAGGATATACCGACGACGGTATTCATGATTTGTGATTTTGGTGATTTGACTACCACGTATCCGTTGCTTTGGATTTCGGTATTTTGGGCGATTTATTCGCATGATTTCGTCTTGATGACTGAGTTCCATGATATTTGATTTGTGCACCATGGTTCCACTTACTGGGTATTTATACCTTGCACATAGTTATTACTCTTGAGGTGTTGATTGCGATTTCATGCCTATTTTATGCCAGTGATTTGATTTACGCTTCCAGCATAGTTTCATGCACTTTTAGTGTTTTGATTTGATTTGTGCACGCTGATGCACCCGGTTGTGAGATTTCCTTTGCGGTACACTTGATTTTGATTGAGCCGCATTATATCGTCGATTTTGACCCCGATACTGATGATTGATTCTTGCACTCCGTGCTTTTGGTTTGACTTACGCATGTTCGGCGGTTGCTATTGGATTTCGTGATTCCGCGCATGTTGGGCGCATGTTTGGAGATACGATTTTGGTGCACACCCGATGCACTAAATCGAGATTTCTTCGTGCATGTCAGATGCACCGGATTTTTTGGCTGTCAGGCACATACGTTGCCTATGGCAGATGCTTCGTGCATACCCGTTGCACCTAGATGTTGTTTTGTGCACCTGTTTAGCACATATATGGATTTTGATTTCCGTGCGCACCAGACGCACAGGGTGGTGTTATGTGCATTTTTGAGATTTATTCCTTTTGGAGCAGTACATTTTTATGATATTGGATATTTGTTTTCATACCGAGCAGGACTAGTCAGAGGACAGTACCTGGATATATTTTGCATGCATCGATAGCTATCGAAGGGATTTCCAAAAAGCGAGCTATAGTCTCAGTATATACCTACGTGTCCGATATGACACGGAACGTTTTAAAAACAGGAAACCCTTCTAAATTGTTTTCAAAACGGCGGAACGTACCTATTAAACAAAGGATATATATATATAAATAAGTATATAGTTATTTTCTTATGAAAAACGTCCGCCACTGTGCAGTGTTACATGCATCGCACAGCGACTTAAAAAGATTTGGCATACATTTGCATCAGCTATTTACATGTATAGATTGGATGTCTACATGTATAGTTCTGATCCATATCATGTTGATTTTGTATTGGATTTGACATTTGTGTCTTTACCATGATTCCGATGATTGCGGGATGCTTGATGGAGTGTTGCTTTTGAGTTATCAGCTCATTACTTCTGTGCATGTATTGCGCTGTGACGTTTTATGTATTGATGATTTCGGAGCCCCGACGACTTGGAATTTGTATCGAAATGTTTTAGTACTTGGGGGTTTTAAATTTAAATTCGGGGACCGATTTTCTTTAAGGGGGGTAGATTGTAACATTTCCAAAATAATAAAATATTATTTTCGGGAATTTTTATAATTTAATATTATTCTAATGAATATTTTAATATTCGGGTATAATTAAATACAAATAAATGGGGAAAAATTTTGGAAAATTTTGGAAAATTCTAAAATAGGGTATTTTATGGGATTATGCCAATTTAAAGTTTTTAAGACTAGTTATATGCTAATTTAGTGTTAATCGCGATTAAAAATCGCTAATTGGATTTTTAGCATTTTTGTGCAAAAATGTGCACATATCATTTTTACACTTGTTACACTTGTGTCACATTTTTTGTTGCCATGGTTCATTTGGATTCACTATTTGAGTGAGAAGAAAAGAAAAGGGAAAAGGGTAGGTAATGAGTGAGAGAGAGAGACCAAGTCAAACCCCCACCTTTTTGAACCATCCCTCATCATTTTCCCCTTCTCATTCTCTCTCCTCTCTTTCCCTTAGTTGCTGCTGCAGCTCCCTTTCCCTCACTCTCCCTCTTCATAAAACCCTAGATCCACCATGAAATCCAACCCAAAACGCCATTCCCACTTCACAAAACTTACTCCCAAGCTCACTAGCTACACATTGAACCTAGCAAGATTGGATTTGGAGGACTTTGAGCAACTCAAGAATTTTCTTGAGTTGCCAAAGGAGGTAATTTCTGCACCTATTAGAGTCGTATCTCATTTCTTGTGCATCAATTCTAGTTTCATATCGATATTGTGTCATTTTGTGGACTTTAGAGATTTCTAGTTAGGGTTTAGGGTAAAACTGAAATCAATGATGGAATTGAGGATTGTGGTGACCTTAGAACCCCTTATGTGATGCTAATTTGAACCCAAACCTGGAGCTAGAACCAGAATATGGAATTACGGAACCGATATCGGAAAAACTGGAAATCTGGGAGTGTTTTGTGGAATCTGCTATCACCCCGAGACCCCAAAAATGAAACTGAGTTGGCAGTGAGATGTGCAGGCATTATAGAACCACCACACCAAACCCTGGCCCCCAACTCCAAACTGAGGCCGCCAATTAATTCCTTCTGGCCGCAAATTGCGGCCAAAGCAGGGTGGATCTGCCTCGTTTTGCGTGCATGCCCCCATTTCCTCTATTCTTGACCCTGGGTATGTCTAGTTTTGACTGATCCCATCTAGGGTGAAATCTGGGATGATTTTCCTATGTTGGTGCATGATTTGAGACTTGTTTTAGCATGGATTTTGGTATTTGGTGTTTCGTTCCTGTCGGGTGGCGTTTGGACGTCAACGACAGGTGGATGTTGATCGTGTTTACATGCGAAGCGATAGGTTTTTACCTATGCGAGTAGCGTGTGCTGTTTTGGTTTCCGATGCGATTTTCATGTGCTTTAGCATTGTGATATACTTGTAGGTACCCCGCGTGATGTTGAAGCAAAGGAGATGAAGATGGCAACATCGTCTTTGGCACACGAGAAGCAAAGTGAGTAGATTATATCTACGGGGAGAAGTCGGGTGGATGGCGTATAGCACCCGCGCAGTCCATGGTGATGTATACGAATACGTATACACACATAGATTTATTATGTGTTGTTTAGGGTTATTGATAGTAATAATGGATTATTGGTTATAAGGATGTATTAGTTGAGTAGTGCGAAACCCTAGAATAGTGGTCGCACCCACACTCACACATACACGCATACTTGCATACATTCTTTCATATATCTGTGCGCATATGGTGGTGTATATCTACACATGGGTATGGGACTATGTGTTTATATACGGGTTTTGAGGATGAGACGTAGGATTGAGATGAGTCGATGAGATTCGTTTGAGGCCGTGAGATTTGGCGACATGACAGAGTTCGTATTGGAGATGTGATATGATGGTAGTGATGCCTGTCATATGATGATATAGTATGATATCGACTCAGATTTAGGTGGTTTCCATACCCCTTTCTTTTGACTTGACGGTGGGTTCGTAGTTCGCATAGTAGGCGTTAGACTAGACCCGAGTCATACCTATTTCAAAACTAACGAATCGGGGATATTTTAAAGATAAGCAAAAAGGTTTATACGGATATTTAAAAAGGCGCATCTTTTCTTAAAACACCGTAGCCCTTATTTTACCAAATGCCCTGATTCGTCTTATTTCAAAAGGCAAGGTTGCATGATATATTTATTGGGGCAGGTTCTCTACTGTTGCGTTGATTATTCGATTCCGCATATTCCTGCTATTCGCATTGGTTGCATATGTTTATCGCTATATTATCATCATGCTGTTAGGACACCAGCACTATTATCGATGATGCGTATGTTCCACGTACACTATTTGCCGGCTCACACACTTCATCATCGATAATTGCCATGCCACTACACTGTAGTACTGTTGCATTCATGGTATGATCTTTGCATGGTATATTGTACACTTATACCTGTATACAAACATAGATGATTCAGACTTGATTAGAGATTTGGGAACCGCAAGATGTTCTTCAAACTGATTCGTTTTAAAAGAGCGGTTCCCCTGGACATGTGCACATTACTATTCCATGTTGCATGACGTATGATATGCTTACCTTTCTTACATGTCGCATAAATGATGCTTTCTGATTATACGCATTGAGATATGTTGTTTCCATGATATTTCTGGTTTTGGGAACCGTGGGTGTTTTAATGAGAATATATAATTGTTTTAAAAACTCGGTTACCCTTGATATGATATTTCAGTGCGTCCACCATGTGTTTTCTCGGTACTGAGAGCGGCATGTGAAACCCGATTCGAGGAGGCGGATGAAGCCGATTGCGGGTACATGGTGGACCCGGTATGGTACCCCGGGGCGAGAACGGTTTTGCTGTGCAGTAGACGGTGAGCCCGGCAGAGGGACCACTACCTACCGGTGATTGGTTGGACCTGGCGGTTATCCAGAGGATACTGACCAGAGTCGATAGATGGATATGGGCGTACTGCCGGGGCCGAGGGCCGATACCGCAGACGGAGCCCGTGGGCCGATCCGGACTGACGGAGCCCGATATATAAGGATTTACGTGCCGATGCTGGGCACAGTTTTCATGATGTTTTCGAGTGTCGATGCCAGGCACTCCGGTTCCATGATTTTGACGTGTCGCGAGGGACACAGATGATTTATATCCTCATATTTCCATGCACATGCATCATGATATTTACATGCATGATGGTTATTGTCATTGGTTGACGAGTGGACAGGATCCACGTACATGCAGATTGATTACATTGATCATACCTCATATTTATGATATGCTATTACCTGAGGCACTGGCACGAACACTTGGCACTACACTCATGTATAGAGATTACATTGCCAGCTTAGCATGCTTCACATATATTCATATTGAGGTTTATTTATATCTGATCGTATTGACCTAGGATGGGTCATGCATTCGATTTCTGCTTGTAGATATTTTCTATTCACGAGTTGGCAACTCACCCCCGTTGTGCCCCAGTTCTTGCAGGTTTGCCGTACAGATTCCATAGCGGCATTTCTGGCACACTGCTTCCTTGGGTGACTTGCTTGGATAGGTGGGTTCTTTTGTATCAGATCCGCCATTGTTCATGTATTATTTATTGTATCTAGAATTTCCATCAACCAAAACTTGTATATTGTTTCAGACTTAGAAAACAGTGTTGTATTATTTCGACCTTAGAGTCGCGCTAGTAGTATTACGGTTTTCTGGCTGTTTTGAGTTTCTTTTTGGGTTTTGATCCTCGCCCTTTGGCGTTGTATATTATTATTGCTTGCGAGGTTGTGACCGTCGATTGACGAAGAGCTAGCTCCCGCTTGGGGATGCCTTTCATCAGTTCATATATATATTATTCTTGTTGTACCCCGTTCGGGGCCAGTTTTTACAAAGGAAACTCTGCCGAAAATTTCAGGAAAAATTTACACATTTTAAAAATTCATATTCGGCTTAGTTATTTAAAAACTTGATTTTTAAACATGTTTTCTTTACCTCTTAAAACTAGTTTTCCCTATTTACTCCTTAAATGGTTTTAGATTTCTGGGCTTTTGGCTTACTTGGATCAGATGGAGTCCTATAGACTTCATAGGATTCAAGGGCCAGTCACGTGCTCTTTCGGGTCATGACAACCGTGCTCCCGCTTATTTCTTTTGCAAGAAATTGCCACTCCAAAAAAGTGGCGTGCTGAGCAACAAACACCTTCTGTTCCTCGGTGTGGTAGAACAGATATCCATTCGAATGCCTGGGACATCCTACAAACTTACATAAAACTGACCATGCCTCAAGTTTGTCCGGATTCTGCTTTTTCATATATACTGGACAACCCCATATCTTAACCCGTTTAAGACATGTTTTTCTACCACTCCATATTTCATATGGAGTCTTAGGCCCAGATTTAGGCGGAACCTGATTCAGTAAGTATGCTGTTGTTTCTAGCGCAAGTCCCCAGAATGAAAGAGGTAACTCAGGATTACTCATCATGGAGCAAACCATATCCAATAGGGTGCGATTCCTCCTCTCCGATACACCGTTGTGCTGTGGTGTATAAGGAGGAGTAAGCTGAGAGAGAATACCATTCTCTTTTAAGTAATCTAGGAATTCCGTTCTTAAGTACTCCCCTCCCCTATCTGATCGGAGGATCTTGATACTTTTGCCAGTCTGATTCTCTACTTCGTTTCTGAATTCCTTGAATTTCTTAAAAGCTTCAGATTTGTGTTTCATCAGATACACATATCCGAACCTAGAGAGATCGTCAGTGAATGTGATGAAGTACGAGAACCCACCCCTTGCATGTATAGACATTGGACCGCATACATCACTGTGTATGAGTCCCAAGAGCTCTGCTGCCCTTTCTCCATGTCCGGTGAACGAAGATTTGGTCATCTTCCCTTTGAGACAAGACTGATAAGTTTCATAAGATGAAAACTCGAACGTATTCAAGAGTCCATCTTTATGCAACTTACTTAGTCTTTTCTCTCCGATATGACCAAGTCTACAATGCCACAAGTAGGATTCATTCGTATATGATTTCTTCCACTTGCGTGTGTTTTGTACATTGAGAACTGTATTCTGATTTAGAACGTAGATACCATTACACAGTGTACCTTCTGCAACCAGTATCTTATGAAGGTAAATGTTCATGATATTTCTATCAAGAACAAAGTTATATCCATCTTTATTGAGTAAAGAAACTGATATGATGTTGCAAACCATGGAAGGTACATAGTTGCAAGTATTGCCATTTGGCAACACTAGGTGATATTCACCGACGGCTGCAGCATTAACTTGTGCTCCGTTCGCTACTCTGAGCGACATATCACCAGGTGCAACTTTCCTACTTTTTCTCAGTCCCTGCAATAAATTACAGATATGAGATCCTGATCCGGTATCAAGTACCCAGGAGGTAAGGCTGACTGTAAAGCAGTTCTCAATTACAAGAACACCTGAAGTAGATGCAAAACCATGCTTCTTCTTCAACTGGGTATCCTTGGAATCCATACAATCCTCTTTCCCTTGCTCAAACTTATGACTGTTGTCATAAGTTAGAGCCGAACCAACGTTCCCCAGCCCCGAATAAGAATTCGAATCGGTCAAGCGATACATTTTATTATCTTGATTAGGGCGTGAAATGGTTGCTACCTGGAGAGAGAGAAAAGAAACACTCAGCGTGCGCTCTTGCAAAATTAGATTGGTTTATTAATTTATCTAACCAGGATGGCTCCCACTGTTTCCTCAAATTCTTCTTCAAACCTTAAAAGAAGAATTAGTCGGGATTAATTGCACTTCACAATACTTGCTTAACCTTTCAGCCAGGCTAGTCTTGGTACTTCGAGGGAGGTTTTCCAATGCTTTCGTGAAGTTCCTTAATTAAATAACCTCTTTTCCCTGGAGGCTTAGCCCCGCTAACACCGTTCTAGACACCTACTTGGTTTATAGCATTGATTGTTAAGTGAAGTAGTCTCCCGAGAGTAATCCAACTCATTAGTGGGATCGGGATCCAATTATCATTGTGTGATGACCTAGATGGAATCCACTCTAGTCACCACACTCCAAAAGGTATGCTAAATCTGCAAGTTTCAGTTTCTTTAGAAACTCCTGATATGGTTTTTTCCCCAAGTGACTTCATGACCTTGACAGAGGTCAACATATCATAAGTCGCAAGTCAAGTTCAACCCGTCATTATCCTGGATTGATTTAGACCCACTCGCACAAGTCCTTGACAGAGGTCAAAATGACTGTGCGACTGTCCTAAATAATCGCGTTTATTTATGCAGCATGCGAGCATTGCTTAGCTACCATTCACTATGCCTTGACAAAGGTCAACATACACAGCATGAATACTAAGTAATACTTGTAAGAAATGACGGAGGGCTACGGCTGGGTTTTTGGCGAAAAACCCGTTAACGTAATGAACTTGATATCGTTGAAAGAACCTGATAGACTTTTTGAAAATATAGTGACGAAAACTTTTGCTAAAGAGGTCACTCCCTGTGAAGGGATCTCGGCTCTTTCCTCGTCGAATGAGGTGCAGGATATTCCAAACTGAATACCTCGATGCAAAGCAAGAATAATCGACTATAGTGAAGTTATTACCCTGACGCAAACTTTTGTCCAAGGGGTCACTCCCGATGAAGGGATCTCGGCCCTTGCCTCGTCGAATGAGGTGCTGGGCATTCATAACCGAATACCTCTATGCAAAACAAAAGTGAACGTCCTTGCAATAACAGCTTTTTGAAAATTGTTCGAACAACGTCTTTTCGGTTTGTCTTCTTGCATTAATTTAAATGTGTCCCATCAATTAATCCTACCATTGCAGAAAACAACGAAAATATGACGTACGCTTATGCCATCCGCATTCGCCACGGGGTCCCGTCATCACCCGTTAGGTTACTTAACTAACGACAGAGCGGGGGCTGGAGTAGTGCGGATGCAAAACATAAGCAACGCCTAAATAAATATCATATATAGATATATACACATTCGTCAGATGCAATGATAGCCATTCCAGATCACAGATGAATACTTTGGATATACTAGGAATCTGCATTTCGTTCGAGCCTGCAACGAAAGACAGATTACACGGTCGTGATGAATAGCCAAATACACCACCCTAGACCCCTACCGGTGTGGAAAACTACCCGCCAAATACCCGAAGTGAAGCAACCTCCCTCAACAACGTGAGTAGGCCACTCGGCACTTCGAGGTACCCGGTAGTCTGTGCACCCCTCCTTGGGTCTATCCTAGGAGCAAAAATAGTAAAAAGAAATTATACAATGGCGGCTACAACCTCATCCCGGATGTGCGGCCATACAAATAATATTACATCAATTTACACATTACATAAATTGAAAGATAAAGAAAACTCTCATCTCACAACCCCCCCGGCTATTCATCCGCGACAATCCAACGAATTCATATACACAAACCATCAACATTACAGATCACAGATATGTATAACCCCCACTAATCGACATATAGCGATTAGCAGACGTTCAATACATATATCACATCATAGATTTAACCCATTAGCCAAAGTCTACAGAAAGTCGATCAAAATACAGATTTGTAACTACCCCAAAAACAAATTTTGTTCTTTGGAAATTCTGGGCAGAAACAAACAATCCTAAAAATCACAAAACACCAATAGAAGAACACTGCAGGAAACTTGACCCACAGCCGAGTCAACTCGGCCACGGATCCACGGCAGTAGCAAGCTTATGCCGCGGTTCCGCGGCGCTTTGACCGAGTTGGTGGATCATTTTTCTTGTGTGTTCGTTAAAAACCCTGAGCCGATTTTTAGTACATGATTTATTATTTTTTGAGCAGAATTAAAAATCGGCAGAAAGTTAGCATTTTCGGGGTGTTTTGCGGTTTTTTCTCCGATCGAAATTCTAGATACTTTGCTAATATGCTAGTGTGTGTTTAGATAGGCTCTGATACCACTGTTAGGTCCACGTTACCTCTCACGGATCTTTCGGGGTTGCGGAAATGGTGAAAAACGATTTTTTGGGGTTTTGGTAACATGGACTCAAGAAAAGGATCTTTGCTAAACAACACACTAGCAACAACTATGAGCTTTACCTACTCGGTTAGGGGGTTATACCTATTCTTGAACTCCTTCTCTTCTTGTTGTTCTCCTCCTTAGTTGCTCCTTGTGGTAGTTTGAAGGGTTCCACCTCGTCGCCTTCTCTTGCCGAAGAAAGATCCACCCGACGGTCTCTACCTTGAGCTCCTTCCTCAAACTTGAGGAAACTAAAGTGTTAGGTTTGCTAAACCTTCAACCTTAGGATGAGTAGAGATGAGTTTTGATGTTTTATTTCAAAGGCAAATGGTTCTCAACTCATGAGAGATTTTTGCCTTGAGAGAGAGGAAGAGGGAGAGCTATGGATGAGAGAGAAGATGCAAGTGAGAATGATCCCATTTTTTCAACCATGCTCTCATATTTTAGAAAAATGATAATAATAATAATAATAATTAACAATTTGTGATGGTGAGTTGATGAATGACCATTATCATTTCATTTATTAAATGCTTTTGCAAAGAATAAGAAGTATCTTTGAAAACAAATGATGATGGTCAACAAGTCCACTTTGGTCAACCGGTCAACAAAGTCAACAAGTAAACAAAAGTCAAGAATTCAACTCAACCATGGCACAATAATTGTTAACTAATATTATTAATCATATTTCCAATTCTCATTAGGGTTTGGAAAAAGACAACAGTCAACTGTGCATACACACCCGTACCATAACCCTAATGAGAACCCTCTACCTCTGCCTCAGTCAAATGTGCATACACACCCGCATCCATGTTCCGAGGAACACGAATACAATGAGATAAAATCAATCCTAAAACATATACTAGGATCCGGCTTAAACCAAAGCCTGCTAGTAATAACTGTCCGGACACTAAACGTGCACAAGTGCGCGGATGTGAACGAACCCCGTTGCAAAACCATGCGACCTCTACTCTGTTTTGCCCAAAGGCAAATAACCCTCTGTGTGGGACTCTAAAGACTCGACACTACGCTGGAAGTGGGTTTAACCACAGACCGCAAGCGGCACTAGCTGTACGTAACGGTCCCCAGGTAGATGCCGATAAGAAGACTGATGAGGTGAACCCATCGGAACTCCTACTGAGCCTGTATGTGATAATCTCCGTACAGTCTGGTCTATTCGTCTGAGAGTATCGCATGGCGGGCCTAAGGGGGTGGTAAACGTCAGTCCCCTAATAGCGGTACAAGTCGTGTCGGAGTGTCGTCTAAAACACCCTGAGAAATAACTGGTAACACTACCGGCAAATCTCGCCTGCCCTGGCCGGGGACGACTATGTGTAATGGATCTCCTAGACACAGAGCGATATCAAATCCCAATACCGGGAGAGACGAATCCTGTCTAACCGTCACTGCCTCCAAGTGGTTCGGGACTGCACCCAACTACTACCTGTTTGCACGACTCAGTAGAGCCGTGGTAGGGTAGTAATCTAAGAACAGTGGGAACACACTCGAGGCGAAGTGACATTGTCAAGTCAGCGGACTAAGCTGTACTCATGTCACATGGGAACTGTTAACTGACGATAGGTATAATACCAACCAACAGTCCCCGACGAGACCTGTCCAGTGTACTCGTAGCCTAACGAGCACCTGCATACTATCTCCAGTACGACGTACTGATGGCTGTGGGACAGACCATCTCTCCTGCTGGGAAGAGAAGCGTATGCACCAGTCTACTCTGGAGTATCGATGCCCTGTCTCGATAATCCTACGACCAGGGACCAAAATAAGGATGTGCTTATAGACTATCCAGCCCCGACTAGTGTGATCGCCATCACAACGCCGGTAGTCAAGCAAAGATCATAAGGGCTCCATCAATATGTATTAGCGATATGTTAAAAGAAACATATACACATATTAAGATAGAAACAAACCAAGTAGCATACTACTATATCGAGCAAGACTGTCGTAAAACCGTATATATATCCCAAGCCTCTAAAATGTATTATACAAACTAGTACTATACAATAATGACCACTAGGGCATACATATCTGACATCGGGACTGTACCCATCTAAAACCTGTTTGCACGACTCCTTTAAGCCGTTGTAGGGTAGTAATCAAAGCACAGTGGGAACCCACACTAGAAAAATGACGATCTCAGGTCGACAGACTAACCTGTACACATGTCACCTGGGAACTGTTATCTGACAATAGGTATAATACCAACTAGCAGGTTCCCAGCGAGTCCGTCCAGTGTACTCATAACCTAATGAGCACCTGTATACTATCTTAGGTGAACATACTAACACCAATGGCTTGTGAGACCTGGCCACCGCCCCTCGTCGGGGTCTCGATCAGTATACACTAGTCTACACTGGAGTATCGATGCCCGGTCTCGATACTCCTACGACTAGGGACATTTAGGATGTGCTTATAGACCCCAGCTCCCCCATATATGATCGCCATCATAATGCTGGCAGTCAAGCAAGAATCCTATGGGCTCTATCAACATGATGATAAAGATAAACCAGATAGCATACTATCATCTCGAGGAAGACTGTTCTATCGGTATAGGTCCTCACTCAATCATCATAATCACTTGTCCGCGACTATGATAATTACCTTGAGGGCACTATAGCCAACAATCTCCCACTTGCACTTAAGGCCAATTATTGCGATGTCGCATACTCACAGCCCGTGTGATACCGAACACCCAACTTCTCTACTAATCAGTTTCGCAAAGCCCGTTTGCGAAAATGATTGCGTTCAAGAAATATCCTCAGTGAGTAGATCCGCTCCAATGTTACTTTCTGTATCTCTCTTAATCTCAACTTTGAGGAGAAAACTATCTCCCGAAATGAGCAATACTTGTCTTAGAATTTGTCTGGATATCTGATGGCACCCAGTTCACAAATGAACTCCAAATCCAGCAAACTACTCTGACTGTATCATCCACTGAATTTAATCAGTATCCTGCGCTATGCCTTTCCTCAGTATCCGCTTGGACCACCTGTCCAACATACTGTTCCTCAAAGGAGGGAAAAACTGTAACTCTGACAGTTACTCTGTCATCTAGGTCACCTTGGAAGCCTGAAATGATAACCGTCTCCTGAAGGAGGCTGCCGTTACCATATCCCAAGAACATTTACATATGTTCATAAACCGGTTCCCAATGTTTCTCCAGAATTGGATTAATATATGTTCATTGCAACTAGTGCAAAAAAAAAAAAACAATATCTGGTGGGGTACTTGACATTTCATGATTAACTCAATTGCCTAAGCAAGTGATATGCTAATCATGTAGATCCATCTCCTCTTTAGTCTGTAAGACACCTTTTGAAAGGTTGACCCCATCACCTGCAGGGAGACCACCATGCCAGGAGTCGTCCATTTAATGTCAAAATACCCAGATTAGGATACTTCCCAAATCTAGATCTAAAACCATAAATCTAGTAACCAGAAATCCTGATATTACATCCATATCCTGTGTGGAGAAACAATTTTGTGACAACCATAGTACGACCAATCATAGTATAGGAATATATCTTCCTATTAAGTGCATGTCATCCCGAATCCTCGGACATCACACCCTACTACCTTTTTACCAGATCCATCTCCTATTCTGATGAAGTCAAAACCTATGACTGTCACATCAAAAATAGATGATCTATTTCCGCTATACCTGCTTTAGTCTATAATTAGACACAAGCTACTTGCCTACTATGCTTCCGCTACTCCCACTAACTACAACAACCCTTTAGCAGAGTCATATTTACGTGCATTTCTAAAACTAGTTTAGAACGACGCTATACTCATCCTCCTGCCGCGTCTTATAGTCTAGAACAGCAGCAATAGAAAGTCTGGGTAAACGAGAACCTCCCTTTCACCATCTCTGAGAAGTCCGAAGTACCTCCCGGGTGACTGAGGTTACCCACCAAATCTGCGGAGTGGCTAATGGAACATCAAATCCAATTGAATCCTGAGGTTCTATTAAATTTCCAGTAATCGTTTGTGGTTCTGGAATAACTTCCAGTTCTACCATACTCCCACTTCTGTTTTCTGAAAAAATCAATTTTACTAAAACTGTGGCGAGTCAAGAAAAATATAAATATTGATCTTCTTGATGGTAGAAAGTTAACCCTCGTCAAAGCCTAGGATAACCCACAAACAACCATTACTGAAACGTGCATTGAGTTTATCCGGATTCTGGTTTTAAGCATCAGCCGGACAACTCCCTATACCTTAACATCGTCAAGTTATAAATTGATTCTATATATATCTGATATAGAAACAAAAGCATTAATTTAATTGGAACCAGATTCAAAATTATGCAGCTGTCTCTAGCGCATATCAACCAAATGGAATGAGGTCAATCAGTATTACTCATCTAGGAGTGCATCCATATATGAGTAACCTGAAAGAGAAACTAGTTCTCAAAACCATCACTATTAACGGAATACTAAACACAAGTATCTACATCTTCGACTTCCTCGAAGAATCCTGATACTTCTAATAAATGGTTCTCTACTTTAATCTTATACTTATAACTTCTCAAAATCCGAACCTTACAATTCAACGAAATACATGTCTAGAATTAGAGAAGCTATGAGTAAACAGAATACAGTGTGAGTACCAACCCCATTGTCCTAATGGACACTGGACAACATACAATACTTTGAATAAGTCCCCTGAGTTCAATAACTCAAACACTGTGCGTCGTAGGTTGAAAACTGTACTTTGGTTAAGAAGAGTTACACCGTTGTTGAATACACCTTACCTAATCACCAACTGATATAGGTAAATGTCATAGACAAAATATCAAAAAGTTATATCTCATTTTATAAAATAAATGTACAGATATATCAGTTTGAAATTGGTGCATAACAACGGATATTCAAAACCAAATATTTGCCATCCGGCAAAATCCAGATGATTTCCTCAATATCACCAATTACTACGAATTCCGATATAATGAGGATCTAATCATCCAATTCCGAATATCTTACTCCCGCTCACCATCTGTAATAACATACAGATGTGAGAAACTGATCTGGTAAATATATACCCTGGAGTTAGATTCTTATTGGGAAAACAATTTTCAATTAATATCGCACAGTAAAACTGAAACATGAAAATGTTTCAAAAGGGTTAACTGGTATTCCTAGTAACGCCTCTTCCATTACCTTGATTCACGACAGTAACCATATATTATACATGCCCTCACTCCAATCCCTTTATTATGCCTTTACTTATTACATCTTGTACACCTTCTTTAGGCTAATTGGGTTTCTTCCTTCCCTACGCTTCGGCACCGGCCTAAGGTTTGGAAGAAGACTATCCAATAAGCGTAATAGGTGTACTCTCCTAATCCTAGGAGCCCTCACAACCTGAGAGAAGGTAATGGGAAAAGACATCTGAATAATCCTATTCTTTTTCTCCTGAACCAGAATCCATCCTCGAAAAAAGTTCCTTCGAGTTCGTATGTAACTATACGATGGATTTATCCAATGGAAGTGGATATCTGTAGTGATACGGAGTGTTCTAGAGAAAAGAAAAGTGGATGTAAGAGTGGCAGGGGTATACACGGTCTTTGTCGTGAATGATGGTGATCGCAATTTACTTTGCCGTTATTCTAATCACTTTATATTTCTTTACATATTACCTTCTGTACACCACAGTTAAGCTTGTTGGTTTTCTTCTTTCCCTACCATTTGGCACCTGCCCCTGGTCTGTAAGAAGACTATCCAATAAGCTCAATAGGTGTACCCTCTCCTAATCCTAGGAGCCCTCACAACCTGAGTGAAGATAAAGAGAAAAGACAACCGAATAATCCGATTCAATCTCTCCAGAACCAGAATCCATCCTCGAAAAAGTTCCTTCGAGTTCGTATGTAACTATACGATGGATTTATACAATGGAAATGGATGTTCGTAGTGATACGAGGTGTTCTGGAGAAAAGCAAAGGTGATATAGAAGTGGCAATGATGTATGCCATACCGTGACATTCCAAAAGCCAAAGTGTTTTAAGAATGTTCGGTCAACTTGGTTTCATGAGTTTTAGTCAAAGGTCGGGTCATAACCACAGCCAGAGAGAGAGAGAAGAAACACTCAGCGTGCACTCTAACCTAGATCAGAATAGTTAATCATTTTATCTAATCTGGATGGCTCCCACTATTTTCTCGAATTCTCCTCCAAACCCAAAAGGAGAATTAGTCGGAATCACCTGAGGAGTTATCTTACTCATATGTGGGAATCGGGATCCAACTATCATCGCATGATAACCTGATAGAAGCCACTCAAGTCACCACACTCCAGAAAGTATGCGCAATCCTGGCAAGTTTCCTGTATATTTGAAACTCCCGATGTGATTTTTACCCCTAGGACCCAAGTGACCTTGACGGAGTCAACAAATCAAAGAGTCCTAGTCAAGTTCAACCCGTCATTATCTTGATTGCATTAAACCCACCCGCACGAGCCCTTGACAGAGTCAACAAGGCCGCACGACTGTCCTAACCAATCACATATCCATGCTACAAACAAGCACCACTCAGCTACCGCACACTACGCCTTGACGGAGTCAACAAACGCAGCACGAATACTAAGTACTACTTGTAGGAAATGACGGAGGGATACGGCTGGTTTTTAGCGAAAAACCTTTAACGTAATGAACATGATCTCATTGAAAGAATCCAAGCGGTTTTATAAATATATATTGGCGAAAACTTTTGCTAAAGAGGTCACTCCCGGTGAAGGGATCTCGTCTCTTTCCCCTTAGAATGAGGTGCAGGATATTCCAAACTGAATACCACGATGCAAAGAAAAAGAATCGACTATAGAAAAGTTATTACGTTGACGCAAACTTTTACTCAAGGGGTCACTCCCGATGAAGGGATCTCGGCTCTTGCCTCGTCGAATGAGGTGCAGGATATTCCAAACTGAATACCACTGTGCAAAGCAAAAGAGAACGTCTGTAATGTCAGTTTTTTTTAAAAACTTGGTTCCAACAACATCATATATAGGTTTGTTTTATCCTTGCATTGATAAGAATATATGCAGTCCCATCAATTAATCACACCAGAAAAGAACGAAAATAAAATGTACGTATATGCCATCCGCATTCGCCACTGGATCCTGTCATCACCCGTTAGGTTACTTAACTAACGACAGAGCGGGGACTGGGCTAGCGCGGGTTCAAAACATATACAACATCTACTAGTATATTTAAATATATATAACAATCGTCCCAGGCATGATATAAAGCAACATCACAGAAACATCACAGAAGCAGCACAGAATGATGGATAATCTGGAGCCCCGAGTTTCACTTGAGCCGCAAGTGAGACCCGACGTTCCCTGTCGTGTGGATAGTCTGTGCAATGATAACATAGACCCCCTACGAGTGCGGCGAATAGCCCGCCAATTCTAGAGTAAGGTCCCCTCCGTCTTAACCCCTTGAGATGCGGACCTTTGTTAGTTATATGTATGCCCTAGAGGCCATTGCTATACATAGGATGTATATTGTAGTGGATGCTGGGACATATATAGGGAGGACTTTCTTGCTCGACATGATAGTATGCTATCTGGTTGCTCTTTACCTTAACGTGTACACTGGTTGTCTCTCTGTTACATGTTGGTAAAGCCCTTAGGATGTGTACTTGACTACCTGGACTATGATGCGGATCATACTAGTGGGGACATGGTAGTCCATAAGTACATCCTTCAAGGTCCCTAGTCGTGGGTGTATCGAGACGGGGCATCGATATACCAGAGTAGACTAGCGTATACCTTCTCGACCCATACAGATGGGCGATGGATGATCCCATATCCAATGGTGTTTGACATCAGAGATGATATACGGGTGCTCAGTGGAGACTGGGTACACTGGACGGACTCGCCGAGAACTCCCAGATAGTATTATACCTTACGTCAGATGGCAGTTCTCTGGTGACACTGGTACAGAGTAGTCTGTTGACCCGAGATCGTCAAAGAGTCTTGTGTGGTTCCCACTGTGCTTTGATTTCCACCTTACCACGTCCAAGAGGGCGTGCAAAACGGTGGTTTTTGGGTACAGTCCCGAATCACATGGAGGCAATGAGCGATAGGAGGGGATTCGTCTCTCCCGGTATAGGGGGTTTATGTTGCGCTGTGTTCGATTGGCTATAACCGAAAATCCTTGGCCAGGGTTGCTGAGATTTACTGGTAAGTGTTACCAGTAGTATCTCGAATTGTTATAGACCTCATATCGACACGACTTATCGATCTGTTGGGGTCTGACGTTTACCACCCCTAGGCAAGATATGCGACATATCAGACGACGAGACCGGACTGTACGGTAAGTGTTACTGGTTGGATTCACAGGAGTGTGAGCGGGCTTGCTCGTCGATCTTCTGATCGCTCAATACCCGGGTGGCCGTTACGTTTAGCATACCGCTTGCGGCTTGTGGGTGTTTGATATGATCATCATCTGCTGCCGGCGTATTGACGAGTCTTTAGAGTCCTACACAGAGGTTTCCTGGCTCAAGCGAAACGAAATAGGAGCGCATATGAGATATGTGCGGGACCGAGAATAATGCGTGTATGTGATACCGTATTTCATTCTTGCGATGAATGTGTCGAATGGTTGTATGCGATATAACCTAGTTATCGATTCAAGGATTGATTCGATAAAACGATACATTGTATACTAGTCGGTTGTGTGCGACATGACCGGATCATTGAATCAAGTGTTAATTTAATGATTTAATGCATAATTATATATTTGATATATTACTTTACATTAACTAGTATTGGTTCACTTTAAATGGATTTTCTCACTTGAAGTTCACAAGTTGTATATGTGATATACTTTTGTGCACTTGATTGTATCATGTTTGATGATACATGCTTACTTGAGTTTGTGTAAAGATTAAACCATGGTTATTTGAATGGTTAGGGTTTTGTTTTTCATATCTATTTATTCATTTATTTATTTATTTCTTTTTGGAGAAAGAAAAGAAAAATGGTGGCTTTCTTTGGATGCATGTTGAAGCTTCATGAAGCTTTGACTAAGTCACCATTTTTGTCTTCATGCTTAACCCTAACTATTGACCTAACCCTAGTTTATTATCTACACTTGACCATGGTTGGATTATGATAAGTATACATTTTATTTTCTTTTTGAAAGATACTAATCATAACATTTTTCATCTTCTTCTTCTTCTTCTTCAAGATGAAGAAGCTTGCCTCCATCAATGGCAACTAGTGAAAAAGAGTGAGAAATCCAATTCTAAAGTGAACCCACCTCCTATTTCTTCATCCTCTACCTCTTGCCAAGTAGTATAGGGTGTTCTCTTCACAAGTTTCATGACTTAGTGAAGTGGGAGCTTGATCTTGTGATGCCTCGACGTAGATCATCTTCGGCATCGTAGTCGATGACCTAGCCCGCCCATTTCTCCGATGAAGCCGACGCTTGAGCCCGGGATTTGATTTGGACAGCAAGGGGACTTCATCATGGAGCTATGGAGGTGGAGAACCGGATCTACAAAGGTTGTATTTCCGTTTACTCGTAGTTAAGTTGTTAACTAGTTTCTTCTTTCGCCTAAAAATCTAGTTAACGATCCGTATTAGGGTTTCTCGGCACTTGTAAAATTTGAAATTGGCATGGTTGATGCCTTGTGAGACCTCATTAGTGTGCCTAGGAGCCGTACAGTGGTATCAGAGCCTCGCTAGAGCCTTAGTCGATGCGTAGACGGATTTAGAAATCCGATCGAACCGAAACCCTAACCCTAATATTGCTCTCCGTACATTTTTGAAATTCTTGGATTTTTGTATATTAAAAATATGCAGAAAAATCAGCAGGGAATCCTAAGAATTACTGTGCAACACGTGTCCATGATTCCACTATAACGCGGCGGAACCGCGGCACAAGCATGGCTTGTGCGGCGGTTCCGCTGCCATTTTGTCGTATCTTGCATTGGTTTTGGCACAGTAATTCATATGTTGCAGTGCTGGTTTTCCTGGGTATTTTTAAAATTTATTCAAGAGTTGAATTTTCTGTGTTGTTTTGGGAACTCGGTGTTTCGATCGGATAGCCTAATTTTGTCTGTGTGGCTTTCCGGATATTTTAGAATATGTTAAAAGTCTGACCGGATATAAATAACCCACCTTTTCCCCTGTCGGGAAATTTCCAAGTGTTAGATCTTTCCGAGGTTTAAAGACGTTCTAAGTAGTGCAAGTAACGCGATGGTCCCTCTAGAAGACAACAAACCTTAACTCGATTATGTGACCGTCTTGAACTGCCCTTTGAACCTTAGGGTTTGGGGCAGTACGGCGTGCCATATATGAGGCGTTGGCTTGACCCTTCTACGGCTGGACCGTTGGTACTAAGGCACGAACTGAATGTTTTTAGACTTATTTCACGTGTTGATCTGTTTCGGGAAAACTTGGGTGTTTGAATGTTCGATCGGAAATTTTATCATTTTCTATTTATCTGGAATGGGATACAATAATTGGAATTCACAATAAGTTATGAGATAACTGAATGAATGTTATAAACACAGCAGTTTAGTCTCGCTTGATCGGTTGCCATGGAATTTTGATGTGATCAAAAGTCCGTCACAATCACGTAGCGTACGCGGATACTCACCGGGTAAACTTAATAGACGGCCTCGCTCCATAGCCCCGACCAAGTAACTGTAGGAGAACCCCGTCGCCGAAAGCATCCGTCCGGGTGCTCGCGGCAGCGGTGTTCCACCTTGGTGCACTTCGTCGACGGCGTCGGGGGTGCGGCCGCCTACTAATGTTTGCGACGAGCATTCGATCAGGATGTCGGGAATCTTGTTGAATTGCCCGACTTGATATTGAAAAGTGTTTTCGAAAATGGGACTAAAATGCGGGGTTTATAATTGTTAGGCATGCGATGTCTAAGTATTTCATTTGATTAGGCATGCGATGTCTATGGAGGTTGCGGATTCCAACTGTTGTAGTTTTACACTTTCTTTTCTGTGACCGTAAGTGTAATATGTGATATCGCCGGTTTCGTTGCTATATGTCAACGACAATTGGGATGGACATATTTACTTACGTTGATGACATGTGATGTTATGTGTTGCTGGATATGTTATATTGGATCGTCGCGTTTGAATAGCCGGGGTTTTTTTTTGTGAGATGAGTGTTTTTCATTTTCATTCATGTAAAAACTTGTATGTAATAATCTTTTATTGGGGCACTTCCAGGTTGCGGAAGATGTCACCCTTTGTATATTATTTACTTTTCCGCACTAGGATAGACCCAAGGAGGGGAGCACAAGTAACCGGGTTCTGGAGTCCAGTGGGAGACCAACTCGAGGAGTCGAGTCCGGGTATCCTAACTCTAGAATTGGTAGGGTTGCTTGCCGCTCTCGTAGGGGTCTAGGGGTGTGGGTTTGGCTATTCATCACGACCGTGGAATCCGTGTTTTATACTGACTCGTATTGAAAACACGGACGTCCTAGTATATCCAATATTTCATATGTTTCTTCTGCTGCGATATCTGTGATGTGATCATGTGATATGTTCTGTGATGGATACTGTATATAGTATATATGATATATTATATAGATGTTACTTATTTTTTACACCCGCGCTAGCCCTGCCCCGCTCTGCCGTTAGTTACCTAACCTAACGGTGCATGAGGGGACATCGAGACGAATGCGGATGGCATAAGTGTACGTCGTATTTATCTGTGATGTTTAGGTAATAAATGATGGGACTTCATTAATGTGATTAATGAAATAAAAGAAACCTAAGATGTTGTAGAATCGAATTTCAAAATAAAAAGGGTAGCTACAGTTCATGCTTCGCACAGCGGTATATGTGATATATCCTGCACCTTATTCGATGAAGAAAGGACCGACGATCCCTTCACCGGGAGTGACTCCTTTAGCAAAACTAGAAAAGCCTCAAAAACACTCCATTTTAAAATCATTTGATTCTATAACGATATCAAGTTCATTACGCAATAGGTTTTCAGAAAAAACCTGTCGTAGCCCTCCGTCATTTCAGATAAGTGCTAGTTAGTATTCGTACTACGTTTGTTGGCCTGCGTCAAGGCGTAGTGCGGTAGCTAACTAGTATTTATCTGCTTATGCATATGATGCAGATTGGATTAGGGTAGTCGTGCGACTTTGTTGGCCTGCGTCAAGGGTCGTGCGGGTGGGTTTAATTCAATCAAGAAATGACGGGTTGAACTTGACTAGCGGACTATGGTTTGTTGGCCTGCGTCAAGGTCATAGGACGCTAGGGGTAAAATATTATCGGGAATTTCAAGTGTTGAAATTTGCAATGAGATTGCATACCTTCTATGAGATAGTTTGATCCCGATACCCACTGCGAGTAAGAGTTACTCCTGGGAGAGTTTTACACATTACAATTAGCCGATCAAGTAGGTGTCTAGGAAGGTGTTAACGAGGTTACGCCTCTGGGAAAACGAGGTTTACATTAATTAGGTTCGTGCGAAAGCACGGGGGACCTCGCTCAAAGTACCGACACTGGCCTGGCTGAAAGATTGGCGAACTTGTAGTGTGTAATTAATCCCGGCTAGTCTTTCCTTTTAGGGTTTGAAAGAAGATTTGATTAAAACAGTGGGAGCCATCCTGATTAGATAAAATAATAACCAATCTATTCTTGAAAGAGCGCACGCTGAGTGTTTTCTTCTCTCTCTCTCCAGGTAGCGACCATATCACGCCTTAATCAAGATAATAATACGGATATTGACCGAACCCGCTTGTTATACTGAGCTGGGGAACGTTGGTCCCGCTCCAACTTATAATTGTTATAAGACAGAGCAGGAAATTGGGGATTACCAGAATTCCCGTGCCGCCCAAACGAAGAAAGTGCACGCTGATGCATCATCTTCGGGTGTGTTCGTTACAAAGAACTGTTTTTCAGTATCCTCCGCATCCTGGGTATATGATACCGGATCAGGATCCCAGATATGTAATATGTTACATAGGGCTGCAAAAAGGTAGAAAAACTGAGAACGGGTGATAAGTTTCATGAGACAGAGAACGGGGCAAGTGTTGCAGCCAAGTCTGTTGGTCACTGTCACCCTGTATGACCAGTACATTGATTCTGAACGAATGTTATTAGATACCGAACCTGATATACAAAATCATATCAGTCTCTTTACTAGTAAACAAAGGATATAATTTTGTATTGTTGGATTATGTTTTGAACATTTCCTATATCAAAAGTTGATCGGTTCAGGCGCGTTATCTAAAAGCATTGATGTTCTAAATCAAACTACAGTTCTTAGTATACGGAACACACACAAGAGGAAGAGTTCAGAAATGAACGAATCCTTCTTGAGGCATTGTAGACTAGGTCATATCAATGCGATCCGACTGGCTGAAGTTACATTTTAGATGCATATTTAAATCAGTTTGAATTTACATCTTATGAAACTTGCCAGTCATGTCACAGAGATAAAGATGACCATAGCTCCGTTTACTGGAAACAGAGAAAGAGTTAGTGAACTCTTGGGATGATACATGTTGATGTATGTAGGTCCCCTGTCTACACATGCCAAGACCGGTTCCTTGTACTTCATTACATTCTCTGATAATCTCTTTAGATTCAGACATATGTTCTTGTTGAAACACAAGTCCGAACCTTTTGAGATATTCACAGAATATAAGTTAGAAGTAGAGAACCAATACGGGTAAAAGTATTATGTCCTTTGATGAGATCAAGGAGGAGAATACTTGAGCACGAAATTCCTGGACTATTCTAAAGGAGAATGAGATTCTCTCTCAGCATTACTCCTCCGTATACACCATAGCACGATGGTATATCGGGGCGGAGCAATCACACCCTATATGATAAGGTGTGCTCTATGATGAGTACTACTGAGTTACCTATTTCCTTTTTGAGAGTTATGCACTTAAGAAGCTGCATACCTATTGAATAGGGTTCAAATCAAATCAGTTGCCTACCACTTCATATGTGATATGGAAAGGGAAGAGCCCATATCTTAAGTTAGTTAAGATTTGGGGCTGTCCGGCCTATGTCTAAAAGCAAAATCCGGACAAGCTCGAGGCAAGATCTGTTATGTAGAACTGGAAAGGTTCCAGCTATACAAACTACAGCTGATGATTTGATAGAACCAAAGGATTCAATAGTTACCAACGAACCTCAGCCTCTCCGCCGATCTAGTTGGGTTCCTCACCCACCTGAGAGATACTTCGGTTTCTCTATGACAGTGGGAGCGAGGATTGCATCATAAGATGATGACCCAACTAGTTTCGAGCTGGCCATCAGGAGTGGGACTCTGTAAGAATGGCTGGATGCTTAGTGATCTGAGATGGAATCCATGTACACCAACAAAGTATGGACTTTGGTTGCTATATCTGAAAGGTTAAATCCCCATCAGGAGCAAGTATATCTTGAGAAGATTACTTGGTGTAGATGGAAAAGTTGAGACTTTCAAAGCTAGACTTGTTAAAGCTTTTCGTCATCGACCAGGCGTGGAAAATGATGAAACCTTTTTAAGTGGCTATGCTTAAGTCCATCCAGATCCTACTTGCCACTGCTATATACCATGACTACGATATCTTGCGGTTGGGTGCTATGACTGCTTTTCTAAATGATGTTTTAGAAGAGAACGTCTATAAGTACACAGCCAGAGGGCTTCGTAGACAGTGGGAGCAGCGGAAACGTGTACAAGATGCTTTATAGGATAAAGCAGGTATCGCGGAGTTGGAACATCTGTTTTGATGAGTTAGTCAAAGAGTTTGACATCATCAAAATGTTAGATGAACCTTGTATATACATAAAGATAGTAGAGAGTATAGTGATGATCCTCGTAGAGTACGTGGATAACATACTCTTGATGGGGAAGGAGTTTCCTATGCTACGCTCGGTCTATCTCCGCTTATCACAAGCATTCTCCATATAGGATCAAAGTGATACATCCTAAATCCTGGGTTTTGGATCTATGAGATAGATCTAATTGGATGTTAGGATTCTCACTAGTTGTAGTGAGATGGTATCAACCGATCCTGGGGAGAATCACTGGAAGGGTTCCAGGGTGATAAGGACGACTGAAAGTCAGTCACAGGCATTGTCTTTACCCTTAGTAAAGGGACGGTATGTTGGAAGAGTTCCAAGCAAGATACCGTGGCATACTAGACGATTAAAGGCTGAATATGTCGCTACTTAAGATGCTACCAAAGAACCTGTCTGGGTGTATATTAGTTCATGAGATGAACTTAGTTCCTCCCATTGTGTGACAATGGAGTTGTGGCTTATGCCAAGGAATGTCCGTCCCATCAGTGATCCAGACATATTCTAAGGCAGTACCACCTGATCATGGAGATGGTTGATCTCCAGGGTGATCGAGGTTAGGAGAGAAGACTCAGAGGACAACACGGCGGATCCACTCACAAAGGCCTTTTCCCAGAGAGAGACTTTTATGGGATGGTTGAGTATGAGATACTACAACCACTGCTACAGATGGCCCTAGTGCAAGTGGGAGATTGTTAGTTATATGTATGCCCTAGAGGCCATTGCTATACATAGGATGTATATTGTAGTGGATGCTGGGACATATATAGGGAGGACTTTCTTGCTCGACATGATAGTATGCTATCTGGTTGCTCTTTACCTTAACGTGTACACTGATTGTCTCTCTGTTACATGTTGTTAAAGCCCTTAGGATGTGTACTTGACTACCTGGACTATGATGCGGATCATACTAGTGGGGACATGGTAGTCCATAAGTACATCCTTCAAGGTCCCTAGTCGTGGGTGTATCGAGACGGGGCATCGATATACCAGAGTAGACTGGCGTATACCTTCTCGACCCATACAGATGGGCGATGGATGATCACATATCCATTGGTGTTTGACATCAGAGATGATATACGGGTGCTCAGTGGAGACTGGGTACACTGGATGGACTCGCCGAGAACTCCCAGATGGTATTATACCTAACGTCAGATGGCAGTTCTCTGGTGACACTGGTACAGAGTAGTCTGTTGACCCGAGATCGTCATAGAGTCTTATGTGGTTCCCACTGTGCTTTGATTTCCACCTTACCACGTCCAAGAGGGCGTGCAAAACGGTGGTTTTTGGGTACATTCCCGAATCACATGGAGGCAATGAGCGATAGGAGGGGATTCGTCTCTCCCGGTATAGGGGGTTGATGTTGCGCTGTGTTCGATTGGCTATAACCGGAAATCCCTGGCCAGGGTTGCTGTGATTTACTGGTAAGTGTTACCAGTAATATCTCGAATTGTTATAGACCTCATATCGACACGACTTATCGAGCTGTTGGGGTCTGACGTTTACAACCCCTAGGCAAGATATGCGACATATCAGACGACGAGACCGGACTGTACGGTAAGTGTTACTGGTTGGATTCACAGGAGTGTGAGCGGGCTTGCTCGTCGATCTTCTGATCGCTCAATACCCGGGTGGCCGTTACGTTTAGCAGACCGCTTGAGGCTTGTGGGTGTTTGATATGATCATCATCTGCTGCCGGCGTATTGACGAGTCTTTAGAGTCCTACACAGAGGTTTCCTGGCTCAAGCGAAACGAAATAGGAGCGCATATGAGATATGTGCGGGACCGAGAATAATGCGTGTATGTGATACCGTATTTCATTCTCGCGATGAATGTGTCGAATGGTTGTATGCGATATAACCTAGTTATCGAATCAAGGATTGATTCGATAAAACGATACATTGTATACTAGTCGGTTGTGTGCGACATGACCGGATCATTGAATCAAGTGTTGATTTAATGATTTAATGCATAATTATATATTTGATATATTACTTTGCATTAACTAGTATTGGTTCACTTTAAATGGATTTTCTCACTTGAATTTCACAAGTTGTATATGTGATATACTTTTGTGCACTTGATTGTATCATGTTTGATGATACATGCTTACTTGAGTTTGTGTAAAGATTAAACCATGGTTATTTAAATGGTTAGGGTTTTGTTTTTCATATCTATTTATTCATTTATTTATTTATTTATTTTTGGCAAAAGAAAAGAAAAATGGTGGCTTTCTTTGGATGCATGTTGAAGCTTCATGAAGTTTTGACTAAGTCACAATTTTTGTCTTCATGCTTAACCCTAACCATTGACCTAACCCTAGTTTATTCTCTACACTTGACCATGGTTGGATTATGATAAGTATACATTTTATTTTCTTTTTGAAAGATACTAATCATAACATTTTTCATCTTCTTCTTCTTCTTCTTCAAGATGAAGAAGCTTGCCTCCATCAATGGCAACTAGTGAAAAAGAGTGAGAAATCCAATTCTAAAGTGAACCCACCTCCTATTTCTTCATCCTCTACCTCTTGCCAAGTAGTATAGGGTGTTCTCTTCACAAGTTTCATGACTTAGTGAAGTGGGAGCTTGATCTTGTGATGCCTCGACGTAGATCATCTTCGGCATCGTAGTCGATGACCTAGCCCGCCCATTTCTCCGATGAAGCAGACGCTTGAGCCCGGGATTTGATTTGGACAGCAAGGGGACTTCATCATGGAGCTATGGAGGTGGAGAACTGGTTATTCAAAGGTTGTATTTCCGTTTACTCGTAGTTAAGTTGTTAACTAGTTTCTTCTTTCGCCTAAAAATCTAGTTAACGATCCGTATTAGGGTTTCTCGGCACTTGTAAAATTCGAAATTGGCATGGTTGATGCCTTGTGAGACCTCATTAGTGTGCCTAGGAGCCCTACAGTTGCCCTCTAGAATCCGGCTATTTGTGCACCGCACCGCGGGGTAATCCTAGTACAGAAAAGAAAATAATATACAAGGGTGACATCGACCTCAACCCGGTCGTGCCCCAAAATGAATAATATACAAACAGGCAGTGACGGTAGTCCACATGTCGGACGTTCGCCCCGCAATATTAAATGTACAAATGAAATAAAACTGTACCAACATTGCACCAAAGCTATCCACCACGACAATCCAACCAACATCACAGCACAACACGGAACATCATCGTGAATGTCACGTTCGCAAACTCGTCTAAAAGAACATATAGCAGTTAGACGGGTTTACCGATCAAATGTCATTCACGGTCACAGAATATAATATATGTACAGTCAAACGCACGCTTAAAATATCGATCGACTAAATTCCAATTTGGCCCCAATATCAAAAACAACACTTCACTGAAACCTGGGCCAATACAGAATATCACAAAAATCACAATTCCAAGTAAATGAGCTACAGAAAAAATTTGGATGTCCGTTGCCACTAAACAGCAGCGAAACCGCCGCCAATAGGGGCTAAGTGCGGCGGATCCGCGGCTCTTTAGGGGAATCATGAGCCCAAAAGTATTGTGAACCCATAAAATCGCCTGCACAGATTTTTAAGATGCCTAAAATAATTTTTTGACAACATTTGAAAATCAACAGCAAACCCAAAAATGAAATCGTGATTTTGGTAAATTCTAGCGATCGATCTTTTAAACACGTTTAAACAAGCTAGTAAGAGCTTTAAAGGGTGGCTCTGATACCATGAAGGGTCCCGGCAGTGCCCCGGCCATCGAAACGCGGCCAAAATACGGAACAAAAATTTCTGAAACCGGCGATACCGCAACCCGAATCCCGGATCGACCTTAAACCCTAAACTAGCAAAATAACTAAGAGTTAGAATCATTATACCGAGTTGATCCATGTCCTTTGGTCTTCATTCCAAGCTCCTAGCGGCTCCTTGATGTGATTTGGTTGCTGGTCTTCCTTCATCTCCGATGATCCACCTGAGGGAAACGGCGCAAGCTCCAACCTCGTCGAACGAGGTAACCGACGCTCCAAAGTCGCTAGCGAAGGAGAGTGTGGGTGTATGAAAATGTCACTACATTTTTCTCTCAACATTTATGCCCATGGGAGCAACCAGAGAAGAAGATGAAGGAGGTGATCTTTTCATAAGCAAAAATGGCTAAGTGTGCAAGTAATGAGAGTGAGAGAGTGGGCTAGCATAATGTGTAATGTATGCTGCAATTATTTTCAAATGAAAAGAACCCCCACTATCAAAGTATTGGCCGGCCCTCCCTCTCTCCCTCCACTCAAGAAAAATCATTCTCTTTTTAATCAAATAAACAAATGCACCATACTTTGCAACATCCACTTTGAACCATGCTTTGACCCATACCTCCTTTCCACCTCATTTCCCAAATGATTTTCAATAAAGAAAATCATTAATGAGGTGGCACCTTCTAGAAGCTATTCCGTATAAAATACGGAATACTTCCCGGTACATGTATCAAAATACATATACGCGTATTCGTACCAAAATACGAATAGCCGAGAGAGAAAACGAATAGTGAACAATAATACTAGAATACGTATATACAAATACATATATAAATTATTAAATCAAAAACCTAATTTAATAATCCGGCTTAATCCTAAAACGCTAGTATTATCAACCGTCCGATTAAAGTCTGCGCAGCATGCACATATTTAATCGGACACCTGTATGTACCAACATACGCCACGTACACCATATCGCCTGAACGTGAAAAACCCTCTGTGTGGGATTCTAAAGACTCGTCAATACGCTGGCAGTGGGTTTAACCACAAGCACGTCAGCGGCACTAGCTGTACGTAACGGCTACCCAGGTATTGAGCGAAAAGGGAGGCCGACGAGCAACCTCATCCTGAGCCCCTACTGAGCCTGACAGTAACAATATTCGTACAGTCCGGTCTGTTCGTCTAAGAGTATCGCATATCGAGTCTAGGGGGATGGATAAAGTCAGACCACTAACAATGCGATATTTAGTGTCGGCATGATACCCATCACCTCCTGAGAAACTATCGATCCTGGATCGGTAATCCTCATCAACCATGGCCATGGATTTGTGGTGATGGCCTCCCGTACACAATGCGACATCAACCCCCAATACCGGGAGAGACGAATCCCCAACGATCCGATCACTGCCTCTATGTGGCTCGGGACTGTACCCAACTAAAACCTGTTTGCACGACTCCTTTGAGCCGTGGTAGGGTAGTAATCAAAGCACAGTAGGAACTCACACGAGACAAATGACGATCTCAGGTCGACAGACTAACCTGTACACATATCACCTGGGAACTGCTATCTGACAATAGATATAATACCAACTAGCAGGTTCTCGATGAGTCCGTCCAGTGTACTCATAACCCAATAAGCACCTGTATACTATCTTAGGTGAACATACTAACACCAATGGCTTGTGAGACCTGGCCACCGCCCTTCGTCGGGGTCCCGATCAGTATACACTAGTCTACACTGGAGTATCGATGCCCGGTCTCGATACTCCTACGACTAGGGACATTTAAGGATATGCTTATAGACCCCAGCTCCCACATATATGATCGCCATCATAATGCTGGCAGTCAAGCAAGAATCTTATGGGCTCTATCAACATGATGATAAAGACAAACCAGATAGCATACTATCATCTCGAGTAAGACTGTTCTATCGGTATAGATCCTCACTCTATCATCATAATCACCTGTCCTTGACTATGATAATTGCCTTGAGGGCACTATAGCCAACATGAATTTCTCGAAAGCTTCGGATTTATGCTTCAATAAAAACACGTGTCTGAATCTTGAGAAATCGTCAGTAAAAGTTATGAAGTATGAAAAAACGCCTTCGCATTTGCAGACATTGGTCCGCATACATCACTATGTATGAGGTCTAAGAGTTCTATAGCTCTCTCTCCGTGTCTAATAAACGGAGTTTTGGTCATTTTACCTTTGATACAGGACTGACAAGTCGCATAAGATTTATATTCAAAAGGATTCAAATATCCATCTTTATGTAGCTTGTTTAGTCTTGTTTCATTAATATGACCAAGTCTACAATACCAAAGAAAAGACCAAAACTCCGTTTCATTAATATGACCCGTCATTTCGTGATTAACTAGACCCACGCATATGACCTTTGACTATGATCAACATAATCACATGAATGTCCTAACTAATTCGCATCATATGCTTTGTAGGAAGACCTACTTAGCTACCATACACTACGCCTTCACTATAATGAACATACGTTGTACGAACACTAAGTACTCTGCTTCCTAAAATGACAGAGGGTTGCGGAAGGTTTTTTATGAAAACCTTTTAACGCTATGTACTTGATATCGATGTAGAATCTAAATTGTTTTAGAAAAGGAGTGGCTTAAGCTCCGCATCTTTTGAAACTTTCTTTTTTATAAAAAGAGCCGAGTGGGTTTCAAATCCGATTCTATAACATCTTTAGGTTTCTTTTTCTTTACATTAATCTCATTAATGTATTCCCATCATTTAAGTTCCTAAACCATCACAGAAAAGAAACGAAAATTAAAACGTACGCTTATGCCATTCGCATTCGCCACAGTGTCCCGTTATGCACCGTTAAGTTACTTAACTAACGGCATAGCGGGGCGGGACTATCGCGGATGTAAAACAAAAGCACCGCCAATTATATATCACATATATAATAATAATCCATTCGTCTCGAATATTAAGTAATCACATCACAGAATATCAACAGCAGAAGCACATATGAAAAATATAGGATATCTAGGAGGTCCGTATTTTGTATCTAGCGAACAATAGAAAATACGGATTCCACGGTCGCGATGAATAGCCAAGCCCAAACCCATAGACCCCTACGAGAGCGGTAAGTGACCCTGCCAATTATAGAGTTTAGGAGACCCGGTCTCGACTCCTCGTGATGGCCTCCTACTGAACCCTAGAACCCGGTCACTTATGCTCCCCTCCTTGGGTCTATCCTAATGTGGAAAAGTAAATAATATACAATAATGGTGACATCATCCTCAACCCGGAAGTGTCCCAATAAAATAATATTACATACAATGAATATTACATGAATGAAAAGAAAAACTCTCATCTCACATAAAAAAAACCGGCTATTCAATCACGACGATCCTGCACATCATATATCAGCAACACATAATATCACATATCATCAACATAAGTAAGTATGCGTACCCCGATTGTCGTTGATGTATAGCAAAGAAACTGGCGATACACCACATACTACACTTACGGTCGCAGAAAAGAAAGGGAAAAACAATAACAATTGCAATTATCACACATTACTAGACTATGTTAAACGTTTCGACCGAATCAACCAACACCCACATCTCCAAATGAGCTCAACACTTGAGCAAAGTTAAAGTACCCAAAAAAGTGCCACAGTACCTTATGAACCAGCTGTAGAAAGTCTAAACGAAAGCCTCACCTATGACACCGCGGAACTATGGCAAACCCTAGGGTTCAGTCCCAGTTCCGAGGGCATAGAATCGAGTTAAGATTTTTGTTCTTCTAGAGGGTCCAAAGAGTTACTTGCACCACCAATGAATATAATCAACTTAGAAAATTCTAACTCTTGAAAATTTCAGGGGGGGTCTTGACTTGGAGTTTGAAGTTCGTTCGAACTGTTAAATATTGTCTAGGTTACCATTACAATGTTAAAATATACGACTACGAAACACTCCGCAATTAGCCCATATCCAAATTAACATCACATGCAATTCTGGACTAAACAAACAATACCTGAAACCCCAGAATCTACAGCACAGTGCACATGTGAAACACGAGGCAATAGGGAGCATGGGAGGCCGGCGATGCCGGATTTTGGGGGGTGGTGCTCGGCTAAAATCCGAAAAAGCACATCGTATTTCACTGGTGTTCTATATGTATCACATAAAATATTCTGCGCTTGTTTAAATAATTTTTTCAGATCGTTTTAAAAACAACAGAGAGCAGTATCCTGGGTTCCAGAAATCCGTATTTCGCGGAGTTGTTTCGATTTCATATCGTTTAACATCGTCTAAGTTTCTAGCTAGGCTCTGATATCACTATTGGGATTCTCTAGCACCTCACCTAGGGTTTGGGTTGCATCAAATATGCTATAATAAAAATTTTGGAGTGCTAAACAATACCATCCATGGATCGAACCAGAAAGTTAGGGTATCAAAACTAATAGTATCACATGCTATAAGTATCAATCACTAAGTGGAGAGATTACAACCTTAGTAGACCTCCTTGAATGACTCCTTGGATCTCCTAGAGTTTGAACCGGCTCGCTTGAATCTTTCGTTGTCCGCGATGATCCACCCGAAGTACCTTTGCTCAAAGCTCCTAGCTTCACTTGATCTTTGAAGAAGTAAACCAAACACCCTACACTAAAAGGCTAGTGTAGAATGATGAAGTGGTTTGTGTTCTCTCTTAAAAACCCTTTCTTTTTAAGTTCCTCACTCTTTATAAAACTCAAGAGAGCTTGAAGGAGGAGGAAGATGAAGATGGCAAAGCTTTTCTCAAGTTTTTTATAATCATAATGATAAAAGATAAACAAAAGGATATTTATGTGAGACACTCTTACAACAAACCATGGTTAAATAAATATCTAAATATTATGTAGTGAGTTAAAAGAACAAAGGAAAACAAACTAGGGTTAAAGTCAATGGTCAACTAAAGAATCGTGTAGAAACAATGAGTCACAATTTTGTTTCCTTTATTCATTTATCTTAAAACAAAAATCCACAAATACAATCTAACCATGTGAGTCTTGCATTGCCATCTTCTATGTATCATCAACCATGATACACATGCATGCATGTATGTGTGCATACAGATCATCATGTGTATGTATATACATATATGCATACATCCATAAAGAAAAGGTTTAATAAAAGTGAGCTAAAAGTCAATATTAAATTAACACTTGATTTAATAAACCAGTCATATCACATACGACCCGACCAATAGTAAACGCCCGATTAAAATACGGTATCACATGCTCGCATTTAATCGGGTCCCTGCGCATATCTCATATGCACACCACATCGTTTTTCCTGAGCCAGGAAACTCCTGTATGGGACTCTGAGACTCGTCAATACGCCGGCAGTAGGTGATGATCACATCAAAATACCCACAAGACATAAGCGGTCAGCTAAACGTAATGGCCACCCGGGTATTGAGCGATCAGAAGAAAACAAGAGAACCAGTCAAAACTCCAACCGAGCCTTTGGTAACACTTACCGTACAGTCCGGTCTCTTCGTCTGATATGTTGCATATCAAGTCTAGGGATGGAATCGTTAAGCCCTAATAACTTAATAAGTTATGCCGATATGGACTATGACTGGTCGAGAAACTACTGATAACACTTACCTGTAAACCTCATCAATCCTGGCCATGGACTTCGAGTCAAATCCAATCGCGTATAGCACAACATCAACCTGTAAGTCTACGGTAGCGCCCCGGCCGTCATTCTGATGCCAAACGCAGAACAAAAACTTTTATAACTGGTGCTATCGCATACTATAACCCGGATCTTTCCATTAACGCTAAACTAACAAACTGTAAAGAAGTAGAAAGGCTATACCGATCGATCCGAGTCCTTCGGTCTTTAGCCATCATCCCACGCTCGTCGCGGCAACTCCGATCCCTTTGCTCCTCGTCGAAATGGCACCACATCTACGGATCTTTAAACGGGCTCCCGCCTCTATACCGAGGCAACTCGGTCATCAAGTCCGCTAAAAGAGATGACCAAGATAAAGTAGAGAACGAGTAGAATGTTTTGTCTCAAGGCACCCAAGCCATTGAGTGAAGGGTTAATGAAGTTGCCTTTTAATGGAGAGAAATGAGCATGGAAATTTAGCAAATGAATCATTCTCATTCTACAAAGGGGCTCGGCCACATATATGGGCTGATTTGGAGTAGGGCCGGCCAATGATGAGGTGGGGGGTGAGCACAAGATAAAGAATGGTGATAATAAGAAAAACCCTTCACAAATATCAACTACAAATATCCTTAAGCATTACAAAAGACATTAATGCAATGAATGACTCACTTAAACACCTCATCACATTCTAGATTGAAACAACCATGACTCACTCAATGACCCACCCTCAAGCAAACCAAATGAAGAAAAGATAATTCCACATTAAACCGAATGTTTAAGACGGGTGATAGAAAACTGACAACTTCAAAAAGCGATCCCGAAACGAATTTTAGGATAACCCCGTAACTGTATATACATACCCGCATTTGTATTACGACCGAATACAAATGCAACTGAGACAAAGATATTATATCTACACAGTATAATACATGGATCCGGCTTAAATCAAAACCCACCAGTATTATCTGCCCGAAATATGACACGTGCATAAATACACGTGCATTTTCTGAACCCTGCCATAAAACCATACGGCCTCTACAACGTTTCACCCGAACTTGGGAAACTATCTGTAGGGGACTCTAATGACTCATCAGTACCCTGGCAGTAGGTTTAACTACAAGCACGTCAGCGGCACTAGCAGTGCGTAACGGCTGCCCATGTACTGACCTCAAGGGAAGCCGATGAGCGAACTCGTCCTGGAACCCTACTGAGCCTAACAGTGACAATATAAATATAGTCCGGTCCGTTCGTCTATGAGTATCGCATATCGGGCCTAGGGGGCTGGTAACGTCAGACCACCAATAGCGGTATAAGTCGTGTTGGAGAGTAGCCCTGAACACCCTAAGAAACTACTGGAATACTTACCAGTAATTCTCACCTGCCTTGGCCAAGGACTTGGTGTAATGGCTCTCCTAGACACAGCACGATCTCACCCCCAATACCGGGAGAGACGAATCCCCTGCCGATTCACTCACTTGCCTCTATGTGGCTCGGGACTGTACCCAAAAAAGACCTATTTGCACGATTCCTTTGAGCCGTGGTAGGGTAGAAATCAAAGTACAGTGGGAACTCACATGAGACAAATGATGACCTCAGGTCGATGAACTAACCTGTACACATGTCACTAGGAAACTGCTATCTGATGCTAGGTATAATACCAACTAGCAGGTTCCCGGCGAGTCCTGTCCGGTGTACTCATAACCCAATGAGCACCTGTATACATCTTAGGTGATCCAACTGACACCAGTGGCTTGTGAAACCGACCACCGCCCCTCGTCAGGGTCTCGACTGTATACACTAGTCTACATTGGAGTATCGATGCCCTGTCTCGAAATACCCACGACTAGGGACCACTTTTAAGGATGTGCTTATGGACTACCCAACTCTCACGTATATGATCGCCATCATACTGTTGGTAGTCAAGCAAGATCCTAAGGGCTCTATCAAGGTGTAATAGTGATCAGTCACCTGAACCTGTATACGAATGATAAAGGCAAACCAGATAGCATACTATCATCTCGAGTAAGACTGTGCCACCGGTATAGGTCCTCCTCAATCATTGCAATCACGTGCCTGCGATCCAATAATTGACTTTGAAGGTACTATAACCAACACAACCCCCAATATCGGGAGAGACAAAACCCCTCCTATCGCTCATTGTCTCCATGAGTCTCGGGATTGTACCCAAAAGCCACCTGCTTTCACGACTCAGTAGAGCCGTGGTAGGGTGGAAATCAAATTATAGTGGGAGAACACACATGACTCTATGACGATCTCGGGTTTACAGACTAACCTATACCAGTGTCACCTAAGAACTGCTATCCAATGATAGACATAATGCCATATAGGAGTTCTCGATGAGTCCGTTCAGTGTACCCAGTCTCCACTGAACACCCGTATACAATCATTGATGTCACAACACCAATGGATGTGGGATCATCCATTGCCCATCATATGGGTCAAGAAACGTATACGCTAGTCTACCCTGAAATATCGATGCTCTGTTTCGATATTCCCTCGACTAGGAACATTTATGGATATGCTTATAGACCACACATGCCCTACTAGTATGATCTCCATCATAGCTATGGAAGTCAAGCAGATATCCTGAAGGCTTTATCAACATGTATGCAATGGACAACATCAAGTAAACATGTCAAGATAAAGTAAAACCAGATAGCATATTATCATGTCGAGCAAGAAAGTCATATATATATATATATATATATATATATATATATATAGATAGACATGTCCAAGCATCCACTATACATATAATGGCCTCTAGGGCATACATATATCCAACAAGTCATACAGTTTTTGGTGTTTGAAATAACACATATCGTGGTTTTAGAAAAAATAGGGGCTACGGGTTTTTTGAGAAAAAATACGTCCTTTGAAAATTCCTTGGTATCCCTCGGCCTGTCTTTAAAAATACTCATGATCAGTTAGTTTTGAAATTAGGTATGACTCGAGACAGGTTTAACATCTTCCTAATCAACTAAAAGACTAAACTAAAAAACTAGCTGAAGGGTAAGAAAACCCACCTATGGTCCAAATCGATATATCTAGTAGACGGCGATCCTACCTCAATAGCGTCACGTACAGTAAAATATATAGTACGACATCCCCGAGTCAAGAGTGCAGATCATTCATCATATCTATACCTTTTACGGTAAAATCCATCGTACGACATCCTAAAATCGGGGTACGGGTCAAATATCACATGTACCTCATAATTCATATAGTATCACTATCGTAAAATCATGATTTAGGGGTACCGACCTAAAGTCTAGTTCTTTTCCAATATCATCAATCATATATCCTCATGTGTATGAAAACACATCGCCTAACGATCCATTATAATATCATGTCGTATATCATATCACGACCCAATCAAATATCACAATCTCACGGAATCATACCCGATCATATCGGCTCATCACCAAGTATCATATACTAGGCCCATGTCACGACCCGAAATGGCACGTGACTGGCACTTGAATCATATGAAGTCTATAGGACCCCATCTAATTCAAGTAAGCCAAAAAATCCCTTAAATCTAAACCATTTTAAGGAAGAAGTGAAGAAAACTAGTTTTAAAACAAGTGGTTTTAACAACATAAGCCGAAGTATGCATTTTTAAAATCCCAAGTCTTTTCTGAAAATTTCGGCAGAGTTTCCTTTGTAAATATTGGCCCCAAATAGGGTACAACATGAATAATATATGCACAATGATAAAAGGCATCCCCAAGCGGGAGATAGCTCTTCGTCAATTTGTTAGTTATATGTATGCCCTAGAGGCCATTACTATACATAGGATGTATATTGCAGTGGATGCTGGGACATATATAGGGAGGACGTTCTTGCTCGACATGATAGTATGCTATCTGGTTACTCTTTACCTTAACGTGTATACTGATTGTCTCTCTGTTACATATTGGTAAAGCCCTTAGGATGTGTACTTGACTACCTGGACTATGATACGGATCATACTAATGGGGACATGGTAGTCCATAAGTACATCCTTCAAGGTCCCTAGTCGTGGGTGTATCGAGACGGGGCATCGATATACCAGAGTAGACTAGCGTATACCTTCTCGACCCATACAGATGGGCGATGGATGATCCCATATCCATTGGTGTTTGACATCGGAGATGATATACGGGTGCTCAGTGGAGACTGGGTACACTAGACGGACTCGCCGAGAACTCCCAGATGGTATTATACCTTACGTCAGATGGCAGTTCTCTGGTGACACTGGTACAGGTTAGTCTGTAGACCCGAGATCGTCATAGAGTCTTGTATGATTCCCACTGTGCTTTGATTTCCACCTTACCACGTCCAAGAGGGCGTGCAAAACGGTGATTTTTGGGTACAGTCCCGAATCACATGGAGGCAATGAGCGATAGGAGGGGATTCGTCTCTCCCGGTATAGGGAGTTTATGTTGCGCTGTGTTCGATTGGCTGTAACCGGAAATCCCTGGCCAGGGTTGCTGAGATTTACTGGTAAGTGTTACCAGTAGTTTCTCGAACTGTTATAGACCTCATATCGACACGACTTATCGAGTTATTGGGGTCTGACGTTTACCACCCCTAGGCAAGATATGTGACATATCAGACGAACAGACCGGACTGTACGGTAAGTGTTACTGGTTGGATTCACAGGAGTGTGAGCGGGCTTGCTCGTCGATCTTCTGATCGCTCAATACCCGGGTGGCCGTTACGTTTAGCAGATCGCTTGCGGCTTGTGGGTGTTTGATATGATCATCACCTGCTGCCGGCGTATTGACGAGTCTTTCGAGTCCTACACAGAGGTTTCCTGGCTCAAGCGAAACGAAATAGGAGCGCATATGAGATATGTGAGGGACCGAGAATAATACCAGTATGTGATACTGTATTCGATTCTCGCGATTTGTGACATTGATCGGTTATATGTGATATAGCCGGGTTATCGGATCAAGTGTTGATTCGATAAGTTGTTACTATTGATATTAGTCGGTCATATGCGATATGACCGGATCGTTAAATCAAGTGTTGATTTAATGATTTAATGCATAATTATATATTTGATATATTACTTTGCATTAACTAGTATTGGTTCGCATTAAATGGATTTTCTCACTTGAAGTTCACAAGTTGTATATGTGATATACTTTTGTGCACTAGTTTGTATCATGTTTGATGATACATGCAAACTTGGGTTAGTGTGTGATTTAAACCATGGTTAGTTAATGGTTAGGGTTTCATTTAATTCACTTATTCATTTATTTATTTTATTTATTTCATTTTGGAAAGATAAAGAGAATGGTGGCTTATTTTGTTGTTTTGTAGAAACTTCATGAAGTGTTGAAAGCTTGACCATTCTTGTTCTTTTCCTAAACCTAACCATTAAACCTAACCCTAGTTTATTCTCTACACTTAACCATGGTTGTGATATGATAAGAATCACCTTATTTTCTATTTTCTAATAAGACTTATCATATCATCATCATGATCTTCTTCTTCTTCTTCAAGAAGAAAGCTTGCCACCATTAATGGCATCTTGAGAAAAAAAGTGAGAAATCCAATTCTAAAGTGAACCCACTTCCTATTTCTTCATCCTCTACCTCTTGCCAAGTAGTATAGGGTGTTTTCTTCACAAGTTTCATGACTTGGTGAAGTGGGAGCTTGATCTTGGTTGCCTCGACGTAGATCATCTTCGGCATCGATGTCGATGACCTAGCCCGCCCATTTCTCCGATGAAGCCGACGCTAGAGCCCGGGATCCGATGATCACAGCGAGGAGACATCATCATGGAGCTATGGAGGTGGAGGACCGGATATACAAAGTTTGTATTTTCGTTCACTCTTAGTTAAGTTGTTAACTAGTTATCGTTTTCGCTTAAACTCTAGTCAACGATCCGTATTAGGGTTTCTCGGCACTTGTAATTTTTGAAATTGGCATGGTTAATGCCTTGTGAGACCTCATTAGTGTGCCTAGGAACCCTACACAATTGACGGTCATAACCACGCAGGCAATATTATATACAACGCCGAAGGGCGAGGATCAAAACTCAAAAGGAAACTCAAAATCATCAAGAAAACCATACTAATACAACGCGCGACTCTAAGGTCGAAAGAATATACAACTGGTTTTCTAACTCTGAAATAAATATACAAGTCGGATTGATGGAGTTTACTAGATAGAACTGAATATAAATAAGTACAATGGTGGTCACGATGCGAGTGAACCCGCCTACCAAAATAATCACCTGGAATGAAGTAATGTGCCAACAAAGCCGCCAAGGAAAAACCTGTACGGCAAAACCAGCAAGAAACGGTGGCACAACGGGGGTGAGTTGCCAACTCGTAAGTAGAAAACATCACAGAGCAGAAATCGTATGTATAACTCAATCCTAGGTCAATACGATCATAATATATATATAAACCTCAAAATCATAAAGTCTGAAGTATGATAAGGTAGTAAGGGTAAACATCTATACATCAGTAATACCAAGTGCTCATGTCAGTGCCTCAGGTAGCAACATATCATAAATATGAGGTATGATCAATGTAATCAACATGAATCAGTGTCGACTATATACTCAAGTCTATAAGTATGTGGATATCATCCAACTATGTAATCAATAACTGTATGCTTGTGGATCTCGTCCACGTGTGAACCAATGACACAACAACATCATTCATGTAAATGTCATAAAAGCAAATGCATGAATGTATGAGGATATAAATCAACGTGTGTCCCTCATGACACATCAAAATCATGCAACCTGAGTGTCTAGCATCGATACTCAAAACATCATGGAACTCGTGTCCAGCATCGACACGTAAATCCTCATATATCACAGGCTCCGTTAGTCCGGATCGGCCCATATCATCTCTCGACTCCGGTCGGTATCCTCCGGATATCCGCCGAGCCCAAATACTATCACCGGTAGGGAGTGCTCCCCTGCCAGGCTCACCATCTAACAATACGAGTCTTCTTGGCCTTGTGTACCTCACCGGGTCCACCATGTACCCGCAGACGGTGCCTACTGCTCCTCGAATCGGGTTACACATACCAATCTCAGAACAGAGAAAACACATGGTGGACGCACTAAAATATCATATCAAGAGAAACCAGGTTTTTAAAACAATACATACTCTCTTTTGAAATGACAACGATTCTCAAATCTAGAAATCTCATGAAAACAATATATCTCAATGCGTATAATCATAAAGCATGATGTATGCGACATCTAACAGAAATGTAAGCATATCCGTATATCATGCAACATGGAATAGTAATATGCACATATCAAGGGAAAACCTCTCTTTCAAATGAATCCAGTTTTAAAATATATCTTGCGGTTCCCATATCTCCGAAATCAAGCCAGAATCATCTATGCATGTGTAAATATGTATGTATGCAAGTATGGGTGTACAATATGTATGTACGCAAGTATGGGTGTGTTGGATATATGTATGCCCTAGAGGCCATTATATGTATAGTGGATGCTTGGACATATATATATATATATATATATGTATATTTTGATATATGACTTTCTTGCTTGACATGATAGTAAGTTATCTGGTTTTACTTTATCTGACATGTTTACTTGGTACTGTTCATTTGATACATGTTGATAAAGCCCTAAGGATATTTGCTTGACTTCCATGGTTATGATAGAGATCATACTAGTGGGGCAAGAGTAGTCTATAAGCATATCCTTAAATGTTCCTAGTCGTAGGTATATCGAGACAGGGCATCGATATTCTAAAGTAGACTAGCGTATTCGTTTCTTGACCCATATGATGGGTGATGGATGATCCCATATCCATTGGTGTTGTGACATCGAAGATTGTATACGGGTGCTCAGTGGAGACTGGGTACACTGAACGGACTCACCGAGAATTCCTATATGGTATTATATTTATCGTTGGATAGCAGTTCTCTGGTGACACTGGTACATGTTAGTCTGTAGACCCGAGATCGTCATAGAGTCTTGTGTGTTCTCCCACAGTACTTTGATTTCCACCCAACCATGGCTCTGCTGAGTCGTGCAAACTGGTGGCTTTTAAGTATAGCCCAGAGACACATGGAGACAGTGAGCGATAGGAAGGGTTTCGTCTCTCTTGGTATTGGGAGTTGATGTTGTGCAATGTGCGATTGGCTCTGGCTTGAAGTCCTTAGCCAGGGCTGATGAGATTTACTGATAAGTGTTATCAGTAGTTTCTCGACCAGTCATAGACCATATCGACATGACTTATTGAGTTATTAGGGCTCGACGATTCCATCCATAGACTTGATATGCAACATATCAGACGAAGAGACCGGACTGTACGGTAAGTGTTGCCAATGGCTCGACGGGAGTTTTGACGGGTTCGCTTGTTTTTCTTCTGATCGCTCAATACCCGGATGGCTGTTACGTTTAGCTGACCGCTTGCGGCTTGTAAGTGTTTCGATATGATCATCACCTACTGCCGGCGTATTGACGAGTCTTAGAGTCCCACACAGGATTTTTCTAGCTCAGGCGAAATGTTGTGGTGTGCATATGTGATATGCGCAGGAGCTCGATTAAATACGAATATGTGATACCGTAATTTAATCGGACGTTCAATATTGGTCGGGTCGCATTTGATGTGACCGATTTATTAAATCAAGTTTTGATTTAATATTAACTTTTAGCTCATTTTTAATTAAACCTTTTCTTTTGGATGTATGGATATATGTTTATACATACACATGATGATGTGCATGCACACATACATACATACATATGTGTCATGGTGGATGATACATAGAAGATAGCAATACAAGACCCATATGGTTGATAAATATCTAGATTTTTGTTAATGAATTAAAGAAAAAGGAAATTAGCATAACGACTCATTTTCTACACACTTCTTCTTTGACCATTGACTTTAACCATGGTTAGATTTCTTTTGTTCTTTAACCCATCTACAAAATATCTAGATATTTAGTTTACTATGCTTATATTTGAGAGTGTCTCATATATATTCTTTTTATTTTCTTTTTGGATATAAGTTTTCAATATATTTACAAAACCTTTTGCCATCTTCATCTTCCTCCTTCTTCAAGCTCTTTTGAGTTTTTTTTAGAGTGAGAAACTTAAAAAGAAAGGGTTTTTAAGTGAGTTTACAAACCACACAACCATTCTATACTACCCTGGCCCTTTAGTGTAGAGTGTTTGCTTCATTTTGTGTAGCTTAGAGCTTGACCTAGAAATCTCCGGGTGGATCATCATAGACGACGAAGGATCTTTAGCGGAGTCGTTCCAAGCTTCGAGCAAAGCCGTAGGAGTCCTAAAGACCGAAGGAGTTGGCTACAATGGTTGTATTTCCTTTTCCTTTAGTTTAGACTTCACATAATGATGTTTTTACCCTAATCTCTAGTTACGATTCGTAGTTCGTTTGTAATAGCCCTCTAGAATTTAAAAGTTCACTACTATATGATGATGCAACCTTACTAGAGGCGCTACTACACACCAACATGGTATTAGAGCCTAGCCATAGCTTTAGGATAAACCAGACGACGTTTAAAAACTCAATCGAACATAAAAAAAAATGAGATTTTTACATGCTTACTGGAAATTTTTTCAAAAGTTGGAATTTTTGTACTTAAAAATATTCAGAAAATAGAGCAGGGTTTTCTATGGATCCCTATGAGAAATGAGCGCCTAACTCGACATAAAGACCGCGGAACTGCGGCCAATAGTTGCATTTGCGGCGGTTCCGCGGCGCCGTTGGTGAGGCTTGGACCGTGCGCTCTTGCGTTGATCCGTAGGTACTATATGTGCTCTCTGGGAATTTTTTATGCAGGTTCAAGTGTTGAGATTGTTAGTTATATGTATGCCCTAGAGGCCATTACTATACATAGGATGTATATTGCAGTGGATGCTGGGACAAATATAGGGATGACTTTCTTGCTCGACATGATAGTATGCTATCTGGTTACTCTTTACCTTAACGTGTATACTGATTGTCTCTCTGTTACATGTTGGTAAAGGACTTAGGATGTGTACTTAACGACCCCGACTATGATGCGGATCATACTAGTGGGGACATGGTAGTCCATAAGTACATCCTTCAAGGTCCCTAGTCGTGGGTGTATCGAGACGGGGCATCGATATACCAGAGTAGACTAGCGTATACCTTCTCGACCCATACAGATGGGCGATGGATGATCCCATATCCATTGGTGTTTGATATCGGAGATGATATACGGGTGCTCAGTGGAGACTGGGTACACTGGACGGACTCGCCGAGAACTCCCAGATGGTATTATACCTTACGTCAGATGACAGTTCTCTGGTGACACTGGTATAGGTTAGTCTGTAGACCCGAGATCGTCATAGAGTCTTGTGTGATTCCCACTGTGCTTTGATTTCCACCTTACCACGTCCAAGAGGGCGTGCAAAACGGTGGTTTTTGGGTACAGTCCCGAATCACATGGAGGCAATGAGCGATAGGAGGGGATTCGTCTCTCCCGGTATAGGGAGTTGATGTTGCGCTGTGTTCGATTGGCTATAACAGGAAATCCCTGGCCAGGGTTGCTGAGATTTACTGGTAAGTGTTACCAGTAGTTTCTCGAACTGTTATAGACCTCATATCGACACGACTTATCGAGCTATTGGGGTCTGATGTTTACCACCCCTAGGCAAGATATGTGACATATCAGACGAACAGACCGGACTGTACGGTAAGTGTTACTGGTTGGATTCACAGGAGTTTGAGCGGGCTTGCTCGTCGATCTTGTGATCGCTCAATACCCGGGTGGCCGTTACGTTTAGCAGACCGCTTGCGGCTTGTGGGTGTTTGATATGATCATCACCTGCTGCCGGCGTATTGACGATTCTTTAGAGTCCTACACAGAGGTTCCCTGGCTCAAGCGAAATGAAATAGGAGCGCATATGAGATATGTGCGGGACCGAGAATAATACCAGTATGTGATACTGTATTCGATTCTCGCGATTTATGACATTGATCGGTTATATGTGATATAGCCGGGTTATCGGATCAAGTGTTGATTCGATAAGTTGTTACTATTGATATTAGTCGGTCATATGCGATATGACCGGATCGTTAAATCAAGTGTTGATTTAATGATTTAATGCATAATTATATATTTGATATATTACTTTGCATTAACTAGTATTGGTTCACTTTAAATGGATTTTCTCACTTGAAGTTCACAAGTTGTATATGTGATATACTTTTGTGCACTAGTTTGTATCATGTTTGATGATACATGCAAACTTGGGTTAGTGTGTGATTTAAACCATGGTTAGTTAATGGTTAGGGTTTCATTTAATTCACTTATTCATTTATTTATTTTATTTATTTCATTTTGGAAAGATAAAGAGAATGGTGGCTTATTTTGTTGTTCTGTAGAAACTTCATGAAGTGTTGAAAGCTTGACCATTCTTGTTCTTTTCCTAAACCTAACCATTAAACCTAACCCAAGTTTATTCTCTACACTTAACCATGGTTGTGATATGATAAGAATCACCTTATTTTCTATTTTCTAATAAGACTTATCATATTATCATCATGATCTTCTTCTTCTTCTTCTTCAAGAAGAAAGTTTGCCACCATTAATGGCATCTTGAGAAAAAAAGTGAGAAATCCAATTCTAAAGTGAACCCACTTCCTATTTCTTCATCCTCTACCTCTTGCCAAATAGTATAGGGTGTTTTCTTCACAAGTTTCATGACTTGGTGAAGTGGGAGCTTGATCTTGTGTTGCCTCGACGTAGATCATCTTCGGCATCGAAGTCGATGTCCTAGCCCGCCCATTTCTCCGATGAAGCCGATGCTAGAGCCCGGGATCCGATGATCACAGCGAGGAGAAATCATCATGGAGCTATGGTGGTGGAGGACCGGATCTACAAAGGTTGTATTTTCGTTCACTCTTAATTAAGTTGTTAACTAGTTATCATTTTCGCTTAAACTCTAGTCAACGATCCGTATTAGGGTTTCTCGGCACTTGTAATTTTTGAAATTGGCATGGTTGATATCTTGTGAGACCTCATTAGTGTGCCTAGGATCCCTACAGTGGTATCAGAGCCTAACTAGAGCTTTAGACGAAGTGTAGACGAAGTTATAAGTCAGGTCGGACCCGGAATTCCCCGATTATACCCTTCTCTGTACATTTTTTCAAGCGGTGGATTTTTCCAAATTAAAAATTCTCAGAAAAATAAGCAGGAAAAACTAAGAATTACTGTGAAGTACGGACCCCTAATTCAACAATTTGACCGCGGAACCGCGGCCAAACCAGGGATTTTGCGGCGGTTCCGCGGCCAAAATTGTGACTTAGTCCCTGAAATTTCATGTAATTATTCTTAGGTCCTTTCTTGTTAATTTTTTCTGTGAATATTTTAATTCCACTCAAGTGTTGAGTTTTCTAGGGTTTTATTAGGGACTCGTTAATTTTATCGGATAATTTAATTTCGTTTAAGTTTTTCCGGATATTTTAAAAACTGTTAAAAAGTTCGACCAGATATAAATACCCACTTTTTCCCCTACCGGGAAATTTCCAAGTGTTGGATCTTTCCGTAGTTTAATATCGTTCTAAGTAGTGCAAGTAACGTGATGGTCCCTCTAGAAGACAACAAACCTTAACTCGATTATGTGACCGTCTTGAACTGCCCTTTGAACCTTAGTGTTTGGGGCAGTACGGCGTGCCACATATGAGGCGTTGGCTTGACCCTTCTACGGCTGGACCGTTGGTACTGAGGCATGAAGTGAATGTTTTTGAACTTATTTCATGTGTTGATCTGTTTCGGGAAAACTTGGGTGTTTGATTGTTCGATCGGAAAGTTTGACATTTTCTATTTATCCGGAATGTGATACAATAATTGGAATTCATAAGTAGTTATGAGATATCTGAATGAATGTTATAAATCTAGCGGTTTAGTCTCACTTAATCGGTTGCCACGGAATTTTGATGTGATCAAAAGTCCGTCGCAATCACGTAGCGTACGCGGATACTCGCCGGGTAAACTTAATAGACAGCTACACCCCATAGCCCCGACCAAGAGACTGTAGGAGAACCCCGTCACCGAAAGCATCCGTTCGGGTGCTCGCGGCATCGGTGTTCCGCCTTGGTGCACTTCGTCGACGGCGTCGGGGGTGCGGCCGCCTACTGAAGTTTGCGACGAGCATTCGATCAGGATGTCGGGAATCTTGTTGAATTGCCCGACTTGGTAATTAAAAGTGTTTTCAATAATGAGACTAAAATGCGGGGTTTATAATTGTTAGGCATGTGATGTCTAAGGAATTCAGATGGTCAGGAATGCGATGTCTGAGGAGGTTGCGGATTCCAACTGTTGTAGTTTTACACTTTCTTTCTGTGACCGTAAGTGTAATATGTGATATCGCCGGTTTCGTTGCTATATGTCAACGACAATTGGGATACGCATGTTTACTTACGTTGATGACATGTGATGTTATGTGTTGCTGGATATGTTATATTGGATCGTCGTGTTTGAATAGCCAGGGTTTTTTTTATGTGAGATGAGTGTTTTTCATTTTCATTCATGTAAAAACTTGTATGTAATATTCTTTTATTGGGGCACTTTCAGGTTGCGGAAGATGTCACCTTTTGTATATTATTTACTTTTCTGCACTAGGATAGACCCATGGAGGAGGGCACAAGTAACCGGGTTCTAGAGTCCAGTGGGAGACCAACTCGAGGAGTCGAGTCCGGGTCTCCTAACTCTAGAATTGGTAGGGTTGCTTGCCGCTCTCATAGGGGTCTAGGGGTGTGGGTTTGGCTATTCATCGCGACCGTGGAATCCGTGTTTTATACTAGCTCGTATTGAAAACACGGACGTCCTAGTATATCCAATGTTTCATATGATTCTTCTGCTGCGATATCTGTGATGTGATCATGTGATATGTTCTGTGATGGATACTGTATATAGTATATATGATATATTATATAGACGTTACTTATGTTTTACACCCGCGCTAGCCCTGCCCCGCTCTGCCGTTAGTTACCTAACCTAACGGTGCACGAGGGGACATCGAGGCGAATGCGGATGGCATAAGTGAACGTCGTATTTATCTGTGATGATTAGGTACATAAATGATGGGACTTCATTAATATGATTAATGAAATAAAAGAAACCTGAAGATGTTGTGGAATCGAATTTCAAAATAAAACAGGTAGCTACAGTTCTTGCTTTGCACAGAGGTATATGTGATATATCCTGCACCTTATTCGATGAGGAAAGGACCGAGATCCCTTCACCGGGAGTGACTCCTTTAGCAATAACTGGCAGATGCTACACACTCGGTTTGTCTTTTGATAGCTTCTATAGTTTCTGCTTTGCAAAGCGATATATATGATATATCGCGCACCCAATTCGACGAGGAAAGGGCCGACGATCCCTTCACCGGGAGTGACCCCTTTAGCAAAACTAGAAAAGCTTCAAAAACACTCCATTTCAAAATCATTTGATTCTACAACGATATCAAGTTCATTACGGAATAGGTTTTCAGAAAAACCTGTCGTAGCCCTCCGTCATTTCAGATAAGTAGTAGTTAGTATTCGTGCTGCGTTTGTTGGCCTTTGTCAAGGCGTAGTGTGTGGTAGCTAACTGGTGCTTATCTGCTTATGCATATGATGCAGATTGAATTAGGGTAGTCGTGCGACCTTGTTGGCCTTTGTCAAGGGCCGTGCGGGTGGGTTTATTTCAATCAAGAAATGACGGGTTGAACTTGACTAGCAGCCTATGATTTTTTGGCCTTTGTCAAGGTGATAGGAGGCTCGGGGCAAAATATTATCGGGAATTTCAAGTGTTGAAATTTGCAATGAGATTGCATACCTTCTTTGAGATAGTTGGATCCCGATACCCGCTGCGAGTAAGAGTTACTCTTGGGAGAGTTTTACACATTACTATTAGCCGATCAAGTAGGTGTCTAGAAAGGTGTTAACGAGGTTACGCCTCTGGGAAAACGAGGTTTACATTAATTAGGTTGGTGCGAAAGCACGGGGGACCTCCCTCAAAGTACCGACACTGGCCTGGCTGAAAGATTGGCGAATTTGTATAGTGTAATTAATCCCGGCTAGTCTTTCCTTTTAGGGTTTGAAGGAAGATTTGATAAAAACAGTGGGAGCCATCCTGATTAGATAAAATAATAACCAATCTGATCTTGTAAGAGCGCACGCTGAGTGTTTTCTTCTCTCTCTCTCCTGGTAGCGACCATGTCACGCCTTAATCAAGATAATAATACGGATGTATTGACCGAACCCGCTTGTTATACTGAGCTGGGGAACGTTGGTCCCGCTCCAACTTATAATTGTTATAAGACAGAGCAGGAAATTGGGGAATACCAGATTTCCCGTGCCGCCCAAACGAAGAAAGTGAATGTTGATGCATCATCTTCGGGTGTGTTCGTTACAAAGAACTGTTTCTCTGTATCCTCTACATCCTGGGTATTTGATACCGGATCAGGATCCCAGATATGTAATCTGTTACATAGGGCTACAGATAGGTAGAGAACTAAGAACGGGTGATAAGTTTCATGAGGCAGAAAACGGGGCAAGTGTTGCAGCCAAGTCTGTTGGTCACTGTCACCCTGTATTCCAAATACATTGATTCTGAACGAATATTATTAGATACCGAACCTGATATACAAAATCATATCACTCTCTTTATTAGTAAAGAAATGATAAAATTTTGTATTGTTGGATACTGTTTTGAACATTTCCTATATCAAAAGTTGATCGGTTCAGGCACGTTATCTAAAAGCATTGATGTTATAAATCAAACTAAAGTTCTTAGTATACGGAACACACACAAGAGGAATAGTTCAGAAATGAACGGATCCTTCTTGAGGTATTGTAGACTAGGTCATATCAATGCGACCCGACTAGCTGAAGTTACATTTAGATGCATATTTAAATCTGTTTGAATTTATATCTTATGAAACTTGCCAGTCATGTCACAAAGATTAGATGACCATAGCTCCGTTTATTGGAAACAGAGAAAGAGTTAGTGAACTCTTGGGATGATACATGATGATGTATGTAGGTCCCCTGTCTACACATGCCAAGACCGGTTCTTTATACTTCGTTAAATTCTCTGATGATCTCTCGAGATTCAGACATATGTTCCTGTTGAAACACAAGTCCGAACCTTTTGAGATATTCACAGAATATAAGTTAGAAGTAGAGAACCAAAACGGGTAAAAGTATTATGTCCTTTGATGTGATCAAGGAGGAGAATACTTGAGCATGGAATTCCTGGACTATTCTAAGAATGAGATTCTCTCTCAGCAATACTCCTCCGTATGCACCATAACACGATGGTATATCGGGGTGGAGCAATAACACCCTATGTGATATAGTGTGCTCTATGATGAGTACTACTGAGTTTCCTATTTCCTTTTAGGGAGTTATGCACTTATGAAGTTGCATACCTATTGAATAGGGTTCCAATCAAATCAGTTGCCTACCGCTTCATATGTGATATGGAAAGGGAAGAACCCATATCTTAAGTTGGTTAAGATTTGGGGTTGTCCGGGCTATGTCTAAAAGCATAATCCGGACAAGCTCAAGGCAAGGTCTGAAATGTACAACTGGAAAGGTTCCAGCTATGCAAACTACAGCAGATGATTTGGTAGAACCAAAGGATTCAGAAGATTCCAACGAACCTCAGCCTCTCCGCCGATCTAGTAGGGTTCCTCACCCACCTGAGAGATACTTTGGTTTCTCTATGACAGTAGGAGTGAGGATTGCATCATGAGATGATGACCCAACTAGTTTCGAGCTAGCCATCAGGAGTGGGACTCTGTAAGAATGGATGGATGCTAGCGATCTGAGATGGAATCCTTATACACCAACAAAGTATGGACTTTGGTTGCTATATCTGAAGGGTTAAATCCCCATCAGGAGCAAGTATATCTTGAGAAGATTACTTGGTGTAGATGGAAAGGTTGAGACTTTCAAAGCTAGACTTGTTTAAGGTTTTCGTCATCAACCAGGCGTGGATAATGATGAAACCTTTTTCAATGGCTATGCTTAAGTCCATCCGGATCCTACTGGCCACGGCTACATACCATGACTACGATATATGACGGTTGGGTGTCATGACTTATTTTTTAAAATGATGTTTTAGAAAAGAGAGTCTGTAAGTACACAGTCAGAGGGCTTCGTAGACAGTGGGAGCAGCGGAAACGTGTACAAGATGCTTTATAGGATAAAGCAGGCATCGCGGAGTCGGAACGTCTGTTTTGATGTGTTAGTCAAAGAGTTTGACAGTATCAAAATGGTAGATGAACCTTGTATAAACAAAAAGGTAGTTGGGAGTATGGTAGTGATCCTCGTAGAGTACGTGGATGACATACTCTTGATAGGGAAGGAGTTTCCTATGCTACGCTCGGTCAATCTCCGCTTATCATAATGATTCTCTACATAGGATCAAAGTGATACCTACTAAATCCTAAGCTTTGGATCTATGAGATAGATCTAATTGGATGTTAGGAAACTCACTAGTTGTAGTGAGATGGTATCAATCGATCCTGGGGAGAATCACTGGAAAGGTTCCAGGGTGATAAAGACGACTGAATGTCAGTCACAGGCATTGTCTTTACCCTTAGTAAAGGGACGGTATGTTGGAAGAGTTCCAAGCTAGATACCGTGCCATACTAGACGATAAAGGCTGGATATATCGCTACTTATGATACTACCAAAGAGAAAGTCTGGATGTATATTAGTTCATGAGATGAACTTCGTTCCAGCCATTGTGTGATAATGGAGTTGTGGCTTATGCCAAGGAACGCCCGTCCCATCAGTGATCCAGATATAATTCTAAGGCAGTATCACCTGAACATGGAGATGGCTGATCTCCAAGGTGATCGAGGTTAGGAGAGAAGACTCAGAGGATAACACGACGGATCCACTCACGGAGGCCTATTCCCAGAGAGAGACTTTTATGGGATGGTTGAGTATGACATACTGCAACCACTGCTACAGATGGCCCTAGTGCAAGTGGGAGATTGTTAGTTATATGTATGCCCTAGAGGCCATTACTATACATAGGATGTATATTGCAGTGGATGCTGGGACATATATAGGGAGGACTTTCTTGCTCGACATGATAGTATGCTAACTGGTTACTCTTTACCTTAACGTGTATACTGATTGTCTCTCTGTTACATGTTGGTAAAGCCCTCAGGATGTGTACTTGACTACCTGGACTATGATGCGGATCATACTAGTGGGGACATGGTAGTCCATAAGTACATCCTTCAAGGTCCCTAGTCGTGGGTGTATCGAGACGGGGCATCGATATACCAGAGTAGACTAGCGTATACCTTCTCGACCCATACAGATGGGCGATGGATGATCCCATATCCATTGGTGTTTGACATCGGAGATGATATACGGGTGCTCAGTGGAGACTGGGTACACTGGACGGACTCGCCGAGAACTCCCAGATGGTATTATACCTTACGTCAGATGGCAGTTCTCTGGTGACACCGGTACAGGTTAGTCTGTAGACCCGAGATCGTCATAGAGTCTTGTGTGATTCCCACTGTGCTTTGATTTCCACCTTACCACGTCCAAGAGGGCGTGCAAAACGGTGGTTTTTGGGTACAGTTTCGAATCATATGGAGGCAATGAGCGATAGGAGGGGATTCGTCTCTCCCGGTATAGGGAGTTGATGTCGCGCTGTGTTCTATTGGCTATAACCGGAAATCCCTGGCCAGGGTTGCTGAGATTTACTGGTAAGAGTTACCAGTAGTTTCTCAAACTGTTATAGACCTCATATCGACACGACTTATCGAGCTATTGGGGTCTGACGTTTACCACCCCTAGGCAAGATATGTGACATATCAGACGAACAGACCGGACTGTACGGTAAGTGTTACTGGTTGGATTCACAGGAGTGTGAGCGGGCTTGCTCGTCGATCTTCTGATCGCTTAATACCCGGGTGGCCGTTATGTTTAGCAGACCGCTTGCGGCTTGTGGGTGTTTGATATGATCTTCACCTGCTGCCGGCGTATTGACGAGTCTTTAGAGTCGGACACAGAGGTTTCCTGGCTCAAGCGAAACGAAATAGGAGCGCATATGAGATATGTGCGGGACCGAGAATAATACCAGTATGTGATACTGTATTCGATTCTCGCGATTTGTGACATTGATCGGTTATATGTGATATAGCCGGGTTATCGGATCAAGTGTTGATTCGATAAGTTGTTACTATTGATATTAGTCGGTCATATGCGATATGACCGGATCGTTAAATCAAGTGTTGATTTAATGATTTAATGCATAATTATATATTTGATATATTACTTTGCATTAACTAGTATTGGTTCACTTTAAATGGATTTTCTCACTTGAAGTTCACAAGTTGTATATGTGATATAATTTTGTGCACTAGTTTGTATCTTGTTTGATGATACATGCAAACTTGGGTTAGTGTGTGATTTAAACCATGGTTAGTTAATGGTTAGGGTTTCATTTAATTCACTTATTCATTTATTTATTTTATTTATTTCATTTTGGAAAGATAAAGAGAATGGTGGCTTATTTTGTTGTTTTGTAGAAACTTCATGAAGTGTTGAAAGCTTGACCATTCTTGTTCTTTTCCTAAACCTAACCATTAAACCTAACCCTAGTTTATTCTCTACACTTAATCATGGTTGTGATATGATAAGAATCACCTTATTTTCTATTTTCTAATAAGACTTATCATATTATCATCATGATCTTCTTCTTCTTCTTCTTCAAGAAGAAAGCTTGCCACCATTAATGGCATCTTGAGAAAAAAAGTGAGAAATCCAATTCTAAAGTGAACCCGCTTCCTATTTCTTCATCCTCTACCTCTTGCCAAGTAGTATAGGGTGTTTTCTTCACAAGTTTCATGACTTGGTGAAGTGGGAGCTTGATCTTGTGTTGCCTCGACGTAGATCATCTTCGGCATCGAAGTCGATGACCTAGCCCGCCCATTTCTCCGATGAAGCCGACGCTAGAGCCCGGGATCCGATGATCATAGCGAGGAGACATCATCACGGAGCTATGGAGGTGGAGGATCGGATCTACAAAGGTTGTATTTTCGTTCACTCTTAGTTAAGTTGTTAACTAGTTATCGTTTTCGCTTAAACTCTAGTCAACGATCCGTATTAGGGTTTCTCGGCACTTGTAATTTTTGAAATTGGCATGATTGATGCCTTGTGAGACCTCATTAGTGTGCCTAGGAACCCTACAGAGATCTATTACAACAGTGGGTATGTTGATGTGTTGATTGATGTATTTTAAAATCGTCTATGCTTTTCAATTGTTGATGTGATATGATGTATAGGATCGTTGTGATCGAATGGCCGGGGGTTTTATGTGAGACGAGTGTTTATCTTTTCATTCATTTAAAATTCATTGTATATATTATTCTTTTATTAGGGCACATCTGTGTTGAGGATGATGTCTCCATTGATGTATATTTTGCTTTTCCTCATTAGGATAGACCCAAGGAGGGGAGCACGAGTGACCAGGTTGTAGAGTTCAGTGGGAGGCCATCTCGAGGAGTCAAGACCGGGTCTCCTAAACTCCAAAATTGGAAGGGTCACTTGCCGCTCTCATAGGGGTCTAAGGGTGTGGGCTTGACTATTCATCACGACCGTGGAATCCGTATTTTATATCTTAGGCTAAGTAGAAAATACGGAGTTCCTAGTATATCCTATATTTTCATATATGTGTTTCTGCTGCTGATTATTCTGTGATGTGATTGCTTAATATCTGAGATGAATGTGATATTGTTATATATGTGATATGTAATACTGTTTTTCATTTCTTTATGTAATGGCTTAGGAACTTAAATGATGGGAATACATTAATGAGATTAATGTAAAAGAAAAGAAATCTAAAGATGTTGTAGAATCGGATTTGAAACCCACTCGGCTTCTTTTCATAAAAAAGTAAGTTTCAAAAGATGCGGAGCTTAAGCCACTCCTTTTATAAAAACAATTTAGATTCTACAACGAAATCAAGTTCAAAGCGTTAAAGGTTTTCATGAAAACCATCCGCAACCCTCCGTCATTTTAGGAAGCAGGGTACTTAGTATTCGTGCTACGTATGTTGATTATAGTCAAGGCGTACTGTATGGTAGCTAAGTGATGTTTTCCTATAAAGCATATGATACGATAAGTTTGGGCATTCATGTGATTATGTTGATTATAGTCAAAGGTCATATGGGTGGGTCTAGTTAATCTCAAAATGACGGGTAGAACTTGACTAGTGCTTATGATATGTTGACCATAGCCAATGTCATAAGCATCTAGGGATAAAAACCATATCGGGAGTTTCAAGAGTTGAGATTTGCAATGAGATTGCATACCATCTATACGATATTTGGATCCCGATACCACTATGAGTAAGAGTTACTCCCGGGAGAATTTTGCACTTTATAATTAGCTAATCCAGTAGGTGTCTAGAAAGGTGTTAACGGGATTTGACCTCTGGGAAAAACGAGGTTTATTTTAATTAGGTCCGTGCGCAAGCACGGGAAACCTCCCTCAAAGTACCGACACTGGACTGGCTGACCGGTTAGCGAAACTGTAGAATGCAATTAATCCTGGATAGTTTTCTTTTCAGGTTTGAAAGAAAATTTGATAAAAACAGTAGGAGATATCGATTAGATACGATAATAACCAATCTGATCTTTACAAGAGCATTTCACTGAGTGTATTCTTTTCTCTCTCCTAATGGCAAATACCGATAACGGGACTTAAGCTTCTTTTAGAGAAAAACAAACTGACTGGACCAAATTATAAAGAATGGTTGAGGAACTTGAACATTGCACTCACATATGATAAAGTATCATATGTCCTCACTACCAAAGCCCCACCCGTCCCAGGACCTGAATCATCTGTTTCGGATAAGGAGATCCGAAAAACATGGGATATTGATTGCAATACGGCCACGTGCCTTACGCTTGCTTCTATGGACAGTATCCATTAGAAACAACACGAAAAGATGGATATACAATCCATCTTTCTTCATACAAAGGAGTTGTATGAAGAGCAATCTCGTACTTTACGATACGAGGCATCTCAAAAGATGTTTCAGATTCGGTTGGCCCCCGGTGCATCAGTAGGAGATCATGTTCTGAAGATGATTGGTCTTATAGAAGAACTTGAGGAACTGGGATGGACTATGGATAATGAGCAATATACAGATATTGTTCTGCAGTCTCTCTCCCCCGCCTTTGCTCCGTTCATAGTGAATTTCAATATGAACGATTTGGAGAAATCATTTCCTGAACTTCTCAATATATTGAGAAATGTAGAGAGCACACTTAAGACAGCGAAAACTCCCACTCTGCTTTATGGGCCATCTTCCTATTCAGTCCCGAAAGCCAAGGCCATGGGAAAGAAGAAGAAGAATCCCACCTAGCCGAAAGGTAGAGTTGAAAAGGCGAAGGGGAAAGACAAATCTGGGACCGCGGGAAGTGGAAAAGGAGAATGTTTTTACTGCCACAAGTCGGGACACTGGAAACGAAATTGTTCTTTGTACCTTGAAGATCTCAAGAAGAAGAAGCATGTTGATGCTTCCGTTTCAGGTGTGTTTGTAACTGAAAACTGTTTTTCATTAAACTCTACATCATGGGTATTAGATACCGGTTCTGGTTCTCACATCTGTAATTGTATACAAGTATTGAGAAACAGTAGAGTTTTGAAGACTGGGGACCACACTCTATGGGTTGGAAATGGTTCCAATGTACATGCTGTATCCGTAGGAGAGTATCATATGGGGTTGCTTTCAGGATGTATTTTGGTTTTGAACCCTTGTTATTTTGTTCCTGGTATGCTATGTAATATAATATCCATATCTTTGTTGGACAATGAAAGATATCATTTTGTGTTCCAAAATAATGTTATGAACATTAACTTGAATCAACAGTTGATTGGTTATGGTACACTAAGTAATGAAATTTACGTCCTAAACCAACACACAGTTTTCAATATACAACATACAAATGAAAGAAAGATTTCAGATATAAATGAATCTTTTCTTTGGCATTGTAGACTTGGTCATATTAATGAAACAAGACTAAACAAGCTATATAAAGATGGATATTTAAAACCTTTTGAATATAAATCTTATGCAACTTGCCAGTCTTGTATCAAAGGTAAAATGACCAAATTCCATTTATAGGACACGGAGAGAGAGCTACAGAACTCTTAAGCCTCATACATAGTGATGTATGCGAACCAATGTCTACACTTGCTAGAGGCGGTTTTTCATACTTCATCACTTTTACTGATGATTTCTCAAGATTCGGACACGTGTTTTTATTAAAGCATAAATCCGAAGCTTTCGAGAAATTCATGGAGTACAAACTTGAATTAGAAAAACAAATTGGCTCGAGTATCAAGAAACTTCGATTAGATCGAGGTGGAGAGTATTTAAGCACCGAGTTTTCAGACTTTTTAAAAGAGAATGGGATTCTTTCTCAGCTCACTCCTCCGTATGCACCACAGCACAACGGTGTGTCAGAACGGAAGAATCGTACCCTATTAGATATGGTACGGTCCATGATGAGTGATGCTGAGTTACCACTTTCCTTTTGGGGATATGCATTAGAGACATCAATCTATCTATTGAACAGGGTTCCATCAAAGACCGTATCTACCACTCCATATGAGATATGGTGTGGAAGGAGACCATCTCTTAAAAGAGTTAGGATTTGCGGTTGTCCGGCTTATGTTAAAAAGAAGAATCCGGATAAACTCGAGACACGATCGGTCATGTGTAAATATGTGGGATATCCAAAACACCCGTATGGATATCTATTCTACCACAAGGAGGAACAAAAGGTGTTTGTTTCTCAACATGCCACATTTTAGGAAAATGAAATCTTTACAGACAGTACTGAAGGCAATGTGGTAGAACAAGAAGAGGTTCTAGAGACACAAATTACTCTGGACGAATTGGTTGAAACTGATGTTGCAGTAGAATTTCAAGAACCTCAGCCGCTCCGGAGATCTAGTAGAACTTCTCGCCCACCGGAGAGATACTATGGGTTTCTCATTGATGGTGATAGAGAAAATTGCATCATAGATGATGATGACCCTACTAGTTTTTAACAAGCTATCACGAGTGGTGACTCAGTGAAGTGGCTGGATACCATGAGATCTGAAATGGAGTCCATGTACACCAACAAAGTATGGAATTTGGACGTTGCACCTCCTGGGATAAAACCCGTTGGGTGCAAATGGATCTTTAAGAGAAAGATTGGTGTAGATGGACAGGTAGAGACCTATAAAGCAAGGCTTGTAGCGAAAGGTTTTCGTCAAAGACCAGGACAGGACTATGATGAAACTTTCTCTCCAGTAGCAATGCTTAAATCCATTCGGATCCTACTTACTATTTCTGGTCACTACAACTATGAAATCTGGTAGATGGATGTTAAAATTGCATTTCTAAATGGTGATTTAGAAGAGTGCGTTTTTATGGATCAGCTAGAGGGCTTCATTGATAGTGGGAGCAGCGAAAATACGTATAGGTTGCTTAAATCCATTTATGGATTAAAGCAGGCATCTCGGAGCTGGAACATCTGTTTTGATGATACAATCAAAGAGTTTGATTTTATCAAAAATATAGATGAACCATGCATTTATAAGAAGATTGTAGGGAGTACTGTCACTTTCCTCGTATTGTACGTAGATGACATTCTCTTGATAGGAAATGATATTCCTATGCTACAATCGGTCAAATTATTCTTATCACAAAGGTTCTCCATGAAGGACCTGGGTGATGCCTCGTGCATTTTGGGCATACGGATCTATAGAGATAGATCCAAAAGATTATTGGGATTATCCCAATCAAAGTACATTGATACCATCCTAAAAAGGTTTAGTATGGAAGATTCCAAGCGTGGTGCCTTTCCCGCTTGCCATGGAATCACTCTCTCTAAGGACTTCTGTCTGAAGACTGATGAAGAGAGAGATCGCATGAGCATTATACCTTACGCGTAGGATCTATAATGTATGCGATGATATGTACTCACCCTGATGTAGCTTATGCACTAGCTGTAGTGAGCAGATATCAATCCAACCCAAGGGAGCAACACTGGATAGCCGTGAAGAACATTCTTAAGTACTTACGATGGACTAAAGAATTGTTCTTGGTGTATGGTAATGGGGATCTCCAAATGGAGGCCTTTACCGATACTAGCTTCCAAAGTGATAAGGATGATAGTAAATCTATCTCAGGGTTTGTATTTACCCACAATGGAGGGGCGGTATGTTGGAAGAGTTCCAAACAGGATACCGTTGTAGACTCCACGATGGAAGCTGAGTATGTTGCTGCAAATAATGCTGCCAAGGAAGCTGTCTGGATGAGGAAGTTCGTTGTGGAACTAGGAATAGTTCCAACCATTATTAATCTAATACCATTGTATTGTGATAATAATGGAGCTATGGCGTTGGCCAAAGAACCCAGATCCCATCAAAAGTCCAGACACATCCTCAGGCGATATCATTTGATCCGGGAGATAGTTGATCGCCAAGAGATCGAGATTCAGAGAGTAGATATAAAGGATAACACCACGGATCGACTAACCAAGGCCCTTCCACAGCCGCAATATGAGCAACTTTTTGAGATGTTGAGTATGAGATACGCCAATAATTGGCCTTAGTGCAAGTGGGAGATTGTTGGATATATGTTTGCCCTAGAGGCCATTATATGTATAGTGGATGCTTGGACATATATATATATGTATATTTTTATATATGACTTTCTTGCTCGACAAGATAGTATGCTATCTGGTTTTACTTTATCCGACAAGTTTACTTGATATTGTTCATTTGATACATGTTGATAAAGCCCTAAGGATATTTTCTTGACTTCCATGGCTATGATAGAGATCATACTAGTGGGGCATGAGTAGTCTATAAGCATATCCTTAAATGTTCCTAGTCGTAGGTATATCGAGACAGGGCATCGATATTCCAGAGTAGACTAGCGTATACATTTCTTGACCCAAATGATGGGCGATGGATGATCCCATATCCATTGGTGATGTTGTAAGTTGATGTACTACACCCCATGAGTTGCGAGGAGGAGGAAAAAGAAAAAACAATCTTGTTCTTTGGATTAACATCGACAAACCGAAGAATCTTTGCTAAACTATAACTAACATATACATAGGAGTTGTTAACTACTATGAGAAGTGATTATACCTAGTGAACCTAGTCCTTCGTCTTTTCGTTATCCACCTCCTCCTCGGCCTTCTCTATGTAATAGACGATCCACCCAAGAGCTTCTACTCCAAGCTTCACCTCTAATCTTGAGGTAACTAGGTTTCTTTAGTTGCTAATCAAAGGCACCTAGGTGATATAGAGAAAGGTTATGGATTAATTAGTCTATCTAATCCTTGATCTCAACACATGAGTGGTAGGATTAGGGTTTGAAGAGAGAGTGAGCTTGAGGAGAGAGAAGGTGAGCATGAGAATGATCATGAAATAATGAACTCTCTTGAATATATGAAGCATAATCATTTATCAAATAATTAAATAAAATGATTAATCATCATGCTTCATTAACTCAATATGTGTGATTCACTACATGAGTCATTAAACATTTAATGATGCATTAATGACATGGATGAATCACACAAATGAGTCACTAAAGCAATAAATGCTTATGCCACCTAAACCCTCAAGTCACCATACTTCTAGAAGCTTCCCTCCAAATTACAAGAACGCCCCTCCTATCCGTGAAAACACGGAAAAACTTTAGACTGTATAAATCCAATAATCCGATACTAGAATCTGGCATAAACCAAAGCCGGCTAGTAAAAACTGTCCGAACGTCGTACGTGCGTAAACACACGTATGCGTCCGAACCCTTGACGTAAAACCATACGACCTCTATATCGTTTCGCCTGGAGCAGGGAAACTCTCTGTCTGGGACTCTAAAGACTCGACTACTACGCTGGCAGTGGGTTTAACCACAGACCGCAAGCGGCACTAGATGTACGTAACGGTCCCCAGGTAGATGTCGATAAGAAGGCCGATGAGGAAACCCATCCGATCTCCTACTGAGCCTGATGTGACAATCTTCGTACAGTCTATAAGTTATATGTATGCCCTAGAGGCCATTACTATACATAGGATGTATATTGTAGTGGATGCTTGGACATATATAGGGAGGACCTTCTTGCTCGACATGATAGTATGCTATCTGGTTGCTCTTTACCTTAACGTGTACACTGATTGTCTCTCTGTTACATGTTGGTAAAGCCCTTAGGATGTGTACTTGAATACCTGGACTATGATGCGGATCATACTAGTGGGGACATGGTAGTCCATAAGTACATCCTTCAAGGTCCCTAGTCGTGGGTGTATCGAGACAGGGCATCGATATACCAGTGTAGACTAGCGTATACCTTCTCGACCCATACAGATGGGCGATGGATGATCCCATATCCATTTGTGTTTGACATCAGAGATGATATACGGGTTCTCAGTGGAGACTGGGTACACTGGACGGACTCGCTGAGAAATCCCAGATGGTATTATACCTTACGTCAGATGGCAGTTCTCTGGTGACACTGGTACAGAGTAGTCTGTTGACCCGAGATCGTCATAGAGTCTTGTGTGATTCCCACTGTTCTTTGATTTCCACCTTACCACGTCCAAGAGGGCATGAAAAACGGTGGTTTTTGGGTATAGTCCCGAATCACATGGAGGCAATGAGCGATAGGAGGGGATTCGTCTCTCCCGGTATAGGGAGTTGATGTTGCGCTGTGTTCGATTGGCTATAACCGGAAATCCCTGGCCAGGGTTGCTGAGATTTACTGGTAAGTGTTACCAGTAGTTTCTCGAACTGTTATAGACCTCATATCGACACGACTTATCGAGTTGCTGGGGTCTGACGTTTACCACCCCTAGGCGAGATATGCGACATATCAGACGAACAGACCGGACTGTGCGGTAAGTGTTACTGGTTGGATTCACAGGAGTGTGAGCGGGCTTGCTTGTTGATCTTCTGATCGCTCAATACCCGGGTGGCCGTTACGTTTAGCAGACCGCTTGCGGCTTGTGGGCATTTGATATGATCATCACCTGCTGCCGGCGTATTGACGAGTCTTTAGAGTTCTACACAGAGGTTTCCTGGCTCAAGCAAAACGAAATAGGAGCGCATATGAGATATGTGCGGGACCGAGAATAATGTGTGTATATGATACCGTATTCTATTCTCGCGATGAATGTATCGATTGGTTGTATGCGATATAACCTAGTTATCGAATCAAGGATTGATTCGATAAGTCGATATATTGGATATTAGTCGGTCATATGCGATATGACCGTATCGTTAAATCAAGTGTTGATTTAATGATTTAATGAATAATTATATATTAGATATATAACTTTACATTAACTAGTATTTGTTCACTTAAAGATGGATTTTCTCACTTGATGTGCATATTTTATATATGATATAGTTTTGTGCACTAGATTGTATCATTTTTGATGATACATGCAAATTTGGGTGTATGTTTACTTTAAATCATGTTTAAGTGAATGGTTAGGGTTTTGTTATCTTTTCTTGATTATTTATTTTATTTATTTATTCATTTTAGCAAGAAAAGAAATGGTTGCTTCTTTTGTTTTTTCCTTGAAGCTTCATGAAGCTTTGACCATTTTTGTTTCTTTTGCTTAACCTAACCATTCACCTAACCATAGTTTATTCTCTACACTCAACCATGGTTACATTATGATAAGAATGACTTGGATTTCCTTTTTAAGATAATTCTTTTTATTCTTTCTTCATCTTCATCTTCATCAAGCTTCATGAAAGCTTGCTAGCTTCAATGGTGACATGGGAAAAAGAGTGAGAAATCCAATTCTAAAGTGAACCCACTTCTATTTCTTCATCCTCTACCACTTGCCATGTAGTATAGGGTGTTTTTTCTTCAAAAGTTGCATGACTTGGTGAAGTTGGAGCTTGATCTTGAGTTGTCTCGACGTAGATCATCTTCGGCATCGAAGTCGACGACCTAGCCCGATCATTTCTTCGACGAAACCATCGCTAGAGTCCAGGATTCGATGATCGCAGCGGAGGGACGTCAACACGGAGCCAAGGAAGTGGAGGACCGGATCTACAAAGATTGTATTTCCATTCACTTTAGAGTAAAGTTGTTTATTCGCATTTGTTTTCGCCTAAACTCTAGTTAACGATCGCATTAGGGTTTCTCGGCACCGGAAAAATTAGAATTTAGCATGGTTGATGCCTTGTGGAACCTCATTAGTGTGCCTAGGAACCCTACAGTGGTATCGGAGCCTAGATAGAGCTTTAGGCGATGCGTAAACGATGTTAGAAGTCCGATCGAACCCGAAACCCTAATCCCAAATCACTCTCTGGACATTTTCTAAAATTGTGGTTTTTTCTGAATTAAAAATACCTGAAAAATTCAGCAGGGAAATATAAGATTTGTGGTGAAAAACGAACCCCTAAATCGTACATTCCGCCGCACAACCGCGGCAATAGCCTGCTTGGGCCGCGGTTCCGCGGCCGTACAGAGGAGTTAAGCCGTCATTTTTCCACCATAACTCCTATTTCTATGATTTATATTTTATGGGTATTTTTATTATGACTCAAGAGTTGAGTGTTCTGGGGTTGTATTGGGAGTCGATGATTCGATCGGATTATTTAATTTTGTTTACTTTGTTTTCCGGGTATTTTTAGAGCATGTTAAAAAGTTCGACCGGATATAAATACCCACTTTTTCCCCTGCCGGGAAATTTCCAATTGTTGGATTTTTCCGTAGTTTAATGACGTTCTAAGTAGTGCAAGTAACGCGATGGTCCCTCTAGAAGACAACAAACCTTAGCTCGATTATGTGACCGTCTTGAACTGCCCTTTGAACCTTAGGGTTTAGGGCAGTACGGCGTGCCACATGTGAGGCTTTGGCTTGACCCTTCTACGGCTGGACCGTTGGTACTGAGGCATGAAAAGGATGTTTTTGAACTTATTTCATTTGTTGAGCTATTTCGGGAAAACTTCGGTGTTTGATTGTTCGATCGGAAAGTTTAACATTTTCTATTTATCCGGAATGTGATACAATATTTGGAATCCACAAGGAGTTATGAGATAACTGATTTGAATGTTATAAATATAGTACTTTAGTCTCACTTGATCGGTTGCCACGTAATTTTGATGTGATCAAAAGTCCTTTGCAATCACGTAGCGTACGCGGATACTCGCCGGGTAAACTTAATAGAAAGCCACACCACATAGCCCCGACCAAGTGACTATAGGAGAACCCCGTCGCCGAAAGCATTTGTTCGGGTGCTCGCGGCAGCGGTGTTCCGCCTTGGTGCACTTCGTCGACGGCATCGCGGGTGCGGCTGCCTACTAAAGTTTGCGACGAGCATTCGATCAGTATGTCGGGAATCCTGTTGAATTGCCCGATTTGATATTGAAAAGAGTTTTCGATATTTGAGACAAAAATGCGGGGTTTATAATTGTTAGGAATGTGATGTCTAAGGAATTCATTTGGTTAGGCATGCGATGTCTAAAGAGTTTGCGGATTCCAACTGTTGTAGTTTTACACTTTCTTTTCTGTGACCGTAAGTGTAATATGTGATATCGCTGGTTTTTTTGCTATATGTCAACGACAATTGGGATACGCATGTTTACTTACGTTGATGACATGTGATGTTATGTTTTGCTGGATATGTTATATTGGATCGTCGCGTTTGAATAGCCGGGTTTTTTTAATGTGAGATGAGTGTTTTTCATTTTCATTCATGTAAAAACTTGTATGTAATATTCTTTTATTGGGGCACTTCCAGGTTGCGGAAGATGTCACCTTTTGTATATTATTTACTTTTCCGCACTAGAATAGACCCAAGGAGGGGAGCACAAGTGACCGGGTTCTAGGGTCCAGTGGGAGACCAACTCGAGGAGTCGAGTCCGGGTTTCCTAACCCTAGAATTGGTAGGATTGCTTGCCGCTCTCGTAGGGGTCTAGGGGTGTGGGTTTGGCTATTCATCGCGATCGTGGAATCTGTGTTTTATACTGGCTCGTATTAAAAACATGGACGTCCTAGTATATCCAATTATTCATATGATATTTTCTGCTGCGTTATCTGTGATGTGATCATGTGATGTTCTTTGATAGATCCAGTATATAGTATATATGATATATTATATAGACGTTACTTATGTTTTACACCCGCGCTAGCCCTGCCCTGCTCTGCCATTAGTTACCTAACCTAACGGTGCACGAGAGGACATCGAGGCGAATGCGGATGGCATAAGTGTACGTCGTATTTATCTGTGATGTTTAGGTACTTAAATGATGGGACTTCATTAATATAATTAATGAAAGTAAAAGAAACCTAAAGATGTTGTAGAATCGAATTTCAAAAATAAAACAGGTAGCTACAGTTCTTGCTTTGCACAGTGATATATATGATATATCCCGCACCTTATTCGATGTGGAAAGGGCCGACGATCCCTTCACCGGGAGTGACCCCTTTAGCAATAACTGGCAGATGCTACAACCCTCGGTTTGTCTTTTGATTGCTTTTAAGAGTTTTTGCTTTGCACAGTGATATATATGATATTACCCGCACCTTATTCGATGAGGAAAGGGTCGACGATCCCTTCACCTGGAGTGACCCCTTTAGCAAAACTAGAAAAGCCTAAAAAACACTCCATTTTAAAATCATTTGATTCTACAACGATATCAAGTTCATTACGCAATAGGTTTTCAGAAAAACCTGTCGTAGCCCTCCGTCATTTCAGATAAGTCCTACTTAGTATTCGTGCTACGTTTGTTGGCCTGCGTCAAGGCGTAGTGTGCGGTAGCTAACTAGTATTTATCTGTTTATGCATATGATGCAGATTGGATTAGGGTAGTCGTGCGACTTTGTTGGCCTGCGTCAAGGGTCGTGCGGTTGGGTTTAATTCAATCAACAAATGACGGGTTGAACTTGACTAGCGGACTATGGTTTGTTGGCCTGCGTCAAGGTCATAGGACGCTAGGGGCAAAATTATCGGGAATTTCAAGTGTTGAAATTTGCAATGAGATTGCATACCTTCTATAAGATAGTTGGATCCCGATACCCACTGCGAGTAAGAGTTACTCCTGGGAGAGTTTTACACATTACAATTAGCCGATCAAGTAGTTGTCTAGAAAGGTGTTAACGAGGTTAAGCCTCTGGGAAAACGAGGTTTACATTAATTAGGTTCGTGCGAAAGCACGGGGGACCTCCCTCAAAGTACCGACACTGGCCTGGCTGAAAGATTGGCGAACTTGTAGTGTGTAATTAATCCCGGCTAGTCTTTACTTTTAGGGTTTGAAGGAAGATTTGATAAAAACAGTGGGAGCTATCCTGATTAGATAAAATAATAACCAATCTGATCTTGCAAGAGCGCACGCACAGTGTTTTCTTCTCTCTCTCTCCTGGTACCGACCATGTCACGCCTTAATCAAGATAAAAATACGGATGTACTGACCGAACCCGCTTGCTATACTGAGCTGGGGAACGTTGGTCCCGCTCCAACTTATAATTGTTATAAGACCGAGCAGAAAATTGGGGAATACCAGATTTCCCGTGCCGCCCAAACGAAGAAAGTGCATATGATGCATCTCCTTCGGGTGTGTTCATTACAAAGAACTGTTTCTCTGTATGCTCTACGTCCTGGGTATTAGATACCGGATCAGGATCCCAGATATGTAATCTGATACATAGGGCTACAGAAAGGTAGAGAACTGAGAACGGGTGATAAGTTTCATGAGACAGAAAACGGTGCAAGTGTTGCAGCCAAGTCTGTTGGTCACTCTCACCCTGTATTCCAAATACATTGATTCTGAACGAATTTTATTAGATACCGAACCTGATACACAAAATCATATCAGTCTTTTTATTAGTAAAGAAATGATAAAATTTTGTATCGTTGGATAATGTTTTGAACATTTCCTATATCAAAAGTTGATCGGTTCAGGCACGTTATCTAAAAGCATTGATGTTCTAAATCAAACTACAGTTCTTAGTATACGGAACACACACAAGAGGAAGTGTTCAGACTTGAACGATTCCTTCTTGAGGTATTGTAGACTACGTCATATCAATGCGACCCGACTAGTTGAAGTTACATTTAGATGCATATTTAAATCTATTTGAATTTACATATTATGAAACTTGCCAGTCATGTCACAAAGATTAGATGACCATAGCTCCGTTTATTGGAAACAGAGAAAGAGTTAGTGAACTCTTGGGATTGATACATACTGATGTATGAAGGTCCCCTGTCTATACATACCAAGAACGGTTCTTTGTACTTCATTACATTTTCTGATGATCTCTCAAGATTCAGTCATATGTTCCTGTTGAAACACAAGTCCGAACCTTTTGAGATATTCACAGAATATAAGTTAGAAGTAGAGAACCAATACGGGTATAAGTATTATATCCTTTGATGAGATCAAGGAGGAGAATACTTGAGCAAGGAATTCTTGAACTTTTCTAAAGGAGAATGAGATTCTCTCTCAGCATTACTCCTTCGTATACACCACAGCACATCGGTGTATCGAGGCAGAGCAATCGCACCCTATATGATACGGTGTGCTCTATGATGAGTACTACTGAGTAACCTATTTCCTTTTGGGAGTTATGCACTTGAGAAGATGCATACATATTGAATAGGGTTCAAATCAAATCAGTTTCCTACCACTTAATATTTGATATGATATGGGAAGAGCCCATCTCTTAAGTTAGTTAAGATTTGGGGTTGACCGGCCTATGTCTAAAAGCAAAAATCCGGACAAGATCGAGGCAATGTCTGTTATGTAGAATTGGAAAGGTTCCATCTATACAAACTACAGCAGATGATTTGGTAGAACCAAAGGATTCAGTAGATTCCAACGAACCTCAGCCTCTCCGCCGATCTAGTTGGGTTCCCCATCCGCCTGAGAGATACATCGGTTTCTCGATGACAGTGGGAGCGAGGATTGCATCATGAGATGATGACCCAACTAGTTTCGAGCAGGCCATCGAGAGTAGGGACTCTGTAAGAATGGTTGGTTGCTTAGCGATCTGAGATGGAATCCATGTACACCAACAAAGTATGGACTTTGGTTGCTATATCTGAAGGGTTAAATCCACATCAGGAGCAAGTATATATTGAGAAGATTACTTGGTGTAGATGGAAAAGTTGAGACTTTCAAAGCTAGACTTGTTAAAGGTTTTCATCATCGACCAGGCGTGGATAATGATGAAACCTTTTCCAGTGGCTATCCTTAAGTCCATCCGGATCCTACTTGCCACGGCTACATTCCATGACTACGATATCTGGCGGTTGGGTGTCATGACTGCTCTTCAAAATGATATTTTAGAAAAGAGAGTCTATAAGTACACAGTCAGAGGGTTTTCTTAAACAGTGGGAGCAGCGGAAACGTGTACAAGATGCTTTATAGGATAAAGCAGGCATCGCGGAGTTGGAACATCTGTTTTGATGTAGTAGTCAAATAGTTTGACTTCATCAAAATGGTAGATGAACCTTGTATATACAAAAAGGTAGTAGGGAGTATGGTGGCGATCCTCGTAGAGTACGTGGATGACATACTCTTGATAGGGAAGGAGTTTCCTATGCTACGCTCGATCAATCTCCGCTTATCACAATGATTCTCCACATAGGATCAAAGTGATACCTACTAAATCCCGGGTTTTGGATCTATGAGATAGATCTAAATGGATGTTAGGATTCTCACTAGTTGTAGTGAGATAGTATCAATCGATCCTGGGGAGAATCACTGGAAAGGTTCCAGGGTGATAAGGACGACTGAATGTCAGTCACAGGCATTGTCTTTACCCTCAGTAAAGGGACGGTATGTTGGAAGAGTTCCAAGATAGATACCGTGGCATACTAGACGATAAAGGCTGAATACATCGCTACTTAAGATGCTACCAAAGAGGCAGTCTGGATGTATATTAGTTCATGAGTTGAACTTCGTTCCTCCCATTGTGAGACAATGGAGTTGTGGCTTATGCCTAGGAATGCCTGTCCCATCAGTGATCCAAACATATTCTAAGGCAGTATCACCTGATCATGGAGATGGCTGATCTCCAGGGTGATCGAGGTTAGGAGAACAGACTCATAGGACAACATGGCGAAACCACTCACAAAGGCCTTTTCCCAGAGAGAGACTTTTATGGTATGGTTGAGTATGAGATACTACAACCACAGCTATCAGATGGCCCTAGTGCAAGTGGGAGATTGTTAGTTATATGTATGCCCTAGAGGCCATTACTATACATAGGATGTATATTGTAGTGGATGCTTGGACATATATTGGGAGGACTTTCTTGCTCGACATGATGATATGCTATCTGGTTGCTCTTTACCTTAACGTGTACACTGATTGTCTCTCTGTTACATGTTGGTAAAGCCCTTAGGATGTGTACTTGACTACCTGGACTATGATGCGGATCATACTAGTGGGGACATGGTAGTCCATAAGTACATCCTTCAAGGTCCCTAGTCGTGGGTGTATTGAGACAGGGCATCGATATACCTGTGTAGACTAGCGTATACCTTCTCGACCCATACAGATGGGCGATGGATGATCCCATAATCATTTGTGTTTGACATCAGAGATGATATACGGGTGCTCAGTGGAGACTGGGTACACTGGACGGACTCGCCGAGAACTCCCAGATGGTATTATACATTACTTCAGATGGCAGTTCTCTGGTGACACTGGTACAGAGTAGTCTGTTGACCCGAGATCGTCATAGAGTCTTGTGTGATTCCCACCGTGCTTTGATTTCTACCTTACCACATCCAAGAGGGCGTGCAAAATGGTAGTTTTTGGGCACAGTCCCGAATCACATGGAGGTAATGAGCGATAGGAGGGGATTCGTCTCTCCCGGTATAAGGAGTTGATGTTGCGCTGTGTTCGATTGGCTATAACCGGAAATCCCTGGCCAGGGTTGCTGAGATTTACTGGTAAGTGTTACTAGTAGTTTCTCGAACTGTTATAGACCTCATATCGACACGACTTATCGAGCTGCTGGGGTCTGACGTTTACCACCCCTAGGCGAGATATGGGACATATCAGACGAACAAACCGGACTATGTGGTAAGTGTTACTGGTTGGATTCACAGGAGTGTGAGCAGGCTTGCTCGTCGATCTTCTGATCGCTCAATACCCGGTTGGCCGTTACGTTTAGCAGACCGCTTGCGGCTTGTGGGTGTTTGATATGATCATCACCTGCTGCCGGCGTATTGACGAGTCTTTAGAGTCCTACACAGAGGTTTCCTGGCTCAAGCAAAACGAAATAGGAGCGCATATGAGATATGTGCGGGACCGAGAATAATGCGTGTATGTGATACCGTATTCTATTCTCGCGATGAATGTATCGATTGGTTGTATGTGATATAACCTAGTTATTGAATCAAGAATTGATTCGATAAGTCGATACATTAGATATTAGTCGGTCATATGCGATATGACCGGATCGTTAAATCAAGTGTTGATTTAATGTATAATTATATATTAGATATATTACTTTACATTAACTAGTATTTGTTCACTTAAAGATTGATTTTCTCACTTGATGTGAACATTGTATATATGATATAGTTTTGTGCACTAGATTGTATCATGTTTGATGATACATGCAAACTTGGGTGTATGTTTACTTTAAACCATATTTAAGTGAATGGTTAGGGTTTTGTTATCTTTTCTTGATTATTTATTTTATTTATTTATTCATTTTAGCAAGAAAAGAAATGGTTGCTTCTTTTGTTTTTTCCTTGAAGCTTCAAGAGGCTTTGACCATTTTTGTTTCTTTTGCTTAACCTAACCATTCACCTAACCATAGTTTATTCTCTACACTCAACCATGGTTGCATTATGATAAGAATGACTTGGATTTTCTTTTTAAGATAATTCTTTTTATTCTTTCTTCATCTTCATCTTCATCAAGCTTCATGAAAGCTTGCTAGCTTCAATGGTGACATGGGAAAAAGAGTGAGAAATCCAATTCTAAAGTGAACCCACTTCCTATTTCTTCATCCTCTACCACTTGCCATGTAATATAGGGTGTTTTCTTCACAAGTTTCATGACTTGGTGAAGTTGGAGCTTGATCTTGAGTTGCCTCGACGTAGATCATCTTCGGCATCGAAGTCGACGACCTAGCCCGATCGTTTCTTCGACGAAACCATCGCTAGAGTCCGGGATCCGATGATCGCAGCGGAGGGACGTCAACACGAAGCCAAGGAAGTGGAGGACCGGATCTACAAAGGTTGTATTTCCATTCACTTTAGAGTAAAGTTGTTTATTCGCATTTGTTTTCGCCTAAACTCTAGTTAACGATCGCATTAGGGTTTCTCGGCATCGGAAAAATTAGAATTTGGCATGGTTGATGCCTTGTGGAACCTCATTAGTGTGGCTAGGAACCCTACAGTGGTATCGGAGCCTAGATAAAGCCTTAGGCGATGCGTAAACGATGTTAGAAGTCCGATCGAACCCGAAACCCTAATCCCAAATCACTCTCTGGACATTTTCTGAAATTGTGGTTTTTTCTGAATTAAAAATACCTGAAAAATTCAGCAGGGAAATATAAGAATTGTGGTGAAAAATTAACCCCTAAATCGTACATTCCGCCGTGGAACTGCGGCAATAGCCTGCTTGGGCCGCGGTTCCGGGGCCGTACAGAGGAGTTAAGCCGTCATTTTTCCACCATAACTCCTATTTCTATGATTTATATTTTATTGGTATTTTTATTATGACTCAAGAGTTGAGTTTTCTGGGGTTGTATTGGGACTCGATGATTCGATCGGATTATTTAATTTTGTTTACTTTGTTTTCCGGGTATTTTTAGAGCATGTTAAAACGTTCGACCGGATATAAATACCCACTTTTTCCCCTGCCGGGAAATTTCCAATTGTTGGATTTTTCCGTAGTTTAATGACGTTCTAAGTAGTGCAAGTAACGCGATGGTCCCTCTAGAAGACAACAAACCTTAACTCGATTATGTGACCGTCTTGAGCTGCCCTTTAAACCTTAGGGTTTGGGGTAGTACGGCGTGCCACATGTGAGGCGTTGGCTAGACCCTTCTACGGCTGGACTGTTGGTACCGAGGCATGAAAAGATTGTTTTTGAACTTATTTCATGTGTTGAGCTGTTTCGGGAAAACTTGGGTGTTTGATTGTTCGATCGGAAAGTTTAACATTTTCTATTTATCCGGAATGTGATACAATATTTTGAATCCACAAGGAGTTATGAGATAACTGATTTGAATGTTATAAACATAGCACTTTAGTCTCACTTGATCGGTTGCCACGGAATTTTGATGTGATCAAAAGTCCTTTGCAATCACGTAGCGTACGCGGATACTCGCCGGGTAAACTTAATAGACAGCCACACCCCATAGCCCCGACCAAGTGGCTGTAGGAGAACCCCGTCGCCGAAAGCATCCGTTCGGGTGCTCGCGGCAGCGGTGTTCCGCCTTGGTGCACTTCGTCGACGGCATCGGGGGTGCGGCCGCCTACTAAAGTTTGTGACGATCATTCGATCAGTATGTCGGGAATCCTGTTGAATTGCCCGACTTGATATTGAAAAGAGTTTTCGATATTTGAGACTAAAATGCGGGGTTTATAATTGTTAGGCTTGTGATGTCTAAGGAATTCATTTGGTTAGGCATGCGATGTCTAAAGAGTTTGCGGATTCCAACCGTTGTAGTTTTACACTTTCTTTTCTGTGACCGTAAGTGTAATATGTGATATCGCCGGTTTTGTTGCTATATATCAACGACAATTGGGATACGCATGTTTACTTACGTTGATGACATGTGATGTTATGTATTGCTGGATATGTTATATTGGATCGTCGCGTTTGAATAGCCGGGTTTTTTATGTGAGATGAGTGTTTTTCATTTTCATTCATGTAAAAACTTGTATGTAATATTCTTTTATTGGGGCACTTCCAGGTTGCGGAAGATGTCACCTTTTGTATATTATTTAATTTTCCGCACTAGAATAGACCCAAGGAGGGGAGCACAAGTGACCGGGTTCTAGGGTTTAGTGGGAGAGCAACTCGAGGAGTCGAGTCCGGGTCTCCTAACCCTAGAATTGGTAGAGTTGCTTGCCGCACTCGTAGGTGTCTTGGGGTGTGGGTTTGGCTATTCATCGCGGCCGTGGAATCCGTGTTTTATACTGGCTCGTATTAAAAACACGGACGTCCTAGTATATCCAATATTTCATATGATATTTTCTGCTGCGTTATCTGTGATGTGATCATGTGATGTTCTGTGATAGATACAGTATATAGTATATATGATATATTATATAGACGTTACTTATGTTTTACACCCGCGCTAGCCCTGCCCTGCTCTACCGTTAGTTACCTAACCTAACGGTGCACGAGAGGACATCGAGGCGAATGCGGATGGCATAAGTGTACGTCGTATTTATCTGTGATGTTTAGGTACTTAAATGATGGGACTTCATTAATATGATTAATGAAAGTAAAAGAAACCTAAATATGTTGTAGAATCGAATTTCAAAAATAAAACAGGTAGTTGCAGTTCTTGCTTTGCACAGTGATATATATGATATATCCCGCACCTTATTCGATGAGGAAAGGGCCGACGATCCCTTCACCGGGAGTGACCCCTTAACAATAACTGGCAGATGCTACACCCTCGGTTTGTCTTTTGATTGCTTTTAAGAGTTTTTGCTTTGCACAGTGATATATATGATATATCCCGCACCTTATTCGATGAGGAAAGGGCCGACGATCCCTTCACCTGGAGTGACCCCTTTAGCAAAACTAGAAAAGCCTAAAAAGACACTCCATTTTAAAATCATTTGATTCTACAACGATATCAAGTTCATTACGCAATAGGTTTTCAGAAAAACCTGTCGTAGCCCTCCGTCATTTCAGATAAGTCCTACTTAGTATTCGTGCTACGTTTGTTGGCCTGCGTCAAGGCGTAGTGTGCGGTAGCTAACTAGTATTTATCTGTTTATGCATATGATGCAGATTGGATTAGGGTAGTCGTGCGACTTTGTTGGCCTGCGTCAAGGATCGTGCGGGCGGGTTTAATTCAATCAAGAAATGACGGGTTGAACTTGACTAGCGGACTATGGTTTGTTGGCCTGCGTCAAGGTCATAGGACGCTAGGGGCAAAATTATCGGGAATTTCAAGTGTTGAAATTTGCAATGAGATTGCATACCTTCTATGAGATAGTTGGATCCCGATACCCACTGCGAGTAAGAGTTACTCCTGTGAGAGTTTTACGCATTACAATTAGCCGATTAAGTAGGTGTCTAGAAAGGTGTTAACGAGGTTACTCCTCTGGGAAAACGAGGTTTACATTAATTAGGTTCGTGCGAAAGCACGGGGGACCTCCCTCAAAGTACCGACACTGGCCTGGCTGAAAGATTGGCGAACTTGTAGTGTGTAATTAATCCCGGCTAGTCTTTCTTTTTAGGGTTTGAAGGAAGATTTGATAAAAACAGTAGGAGCCATCCTGATTAGATAAAATAATAACCAATCTGATTTTGCAAGAGCGCACGCAGAGTGTTTTCTTCTCTCTCTCTCCTGGTAGCGACCATGTCACGCCTTAATCAAGATAATTATACGGATGTATTGACCGAACCCGCTTGCTATACTGAGCTGGGGAACGTTGGTCCCGCTCCAACTTATAATTGTTATAAGACCGAGCAGGAAATTGGGGAATACCAGATTTCCCGTGCCGCCCAAACGAAGAAAGTGCATATGATGCATCTCCTTCGGGTGTGTTCATTACAAAGAACTGTTTCTCTGTATGCTCTACGTCCTGGGTATTAGATACCGGATCGGGATCCCAGATATGTAATCTGATACATAGGGCTACAGAAAGGTAGAGAACTGAGAACGGGTGATAAGTTTCATGAGACAGAAAACGGTGCAAGTGTTGCAGCCAAGTCTGTTGGTCACTCTCACCCTGTATTCCAAATACAATGATTCTGAACGAATTTTATTAGATACCGAACCTGATACACAAAATCATATCAGTCTCTTTATTAGTAAAGAAATGATAAAATTTTCTATTGTTGGATAATGTTTTGAACATTTCCTATATCAAAAGTTGATCGGTTCAGGCACGTTATCTAAAAGCATTGATGTTCTAAATCAAACTACAGTTCTTAGTATACGGAACAAACACAAGAGGAAGAGTTCAGACTTGAACGATTCCTTCTTGAGGTATTGTAGACTACGTCATATCAATGCGACCCGACTAGCTGAAGTTACATTTAGATGCATATTTAAATCTGTTTGAATTTACATATTATGAAACTTGCCAGTCATGTCACAAAGATTAGATGACCATAGCTCCGTTTATTGGAAACAGAGAAAGAGTTAGTGAACTCTTGGGATTGATACATACTGATGTATGAAGGTCCCCTGTCTATACATACCAAGAACGGTTCTTTGTACTTCATTACATTCTCTGATGATCTCTCAAGATTCAGTCATATGTTCCTGTTGAAACACAAGTCCGAACCTTTTGAGATATTCACAGAATATAAGTTAGAAGTAGAGAACCAATACGGGTATAAGTATTATGTCCTTTGATGAGATCAAGGAGGAGAATACTTGAGCACGGAATTCTTGAACTTTTCTAAATGAGAATGAGATTCTCTCTCAGCATTACTCCTCCGTATACACCACAGCACATCGGTGTATCGGGGCTGAGCAATCGCACCCTATATGATAAGGTGTGCTATATGATGAGTACTACTGAGTTACCTATTTCCTTTTGGGAGTTATGCACTTGAGAAGCTGCATACATATTGAATAGGGTTCAAATCAAATCAGTTGCCTACCACTTCATATTTGATATGATAAGGGAAGAGCCCATCTCTTAAGTTAGTTAAGATTTGGGGTTGACCGGCCTATGTCTAAAAGAAAAAATCCGGACAAGATCGAGGCAATGTCTGTTATGTAGAATTGGAAAAGTTCCAGCTATACAAACTACAGCAAATGATTTGGTAGAACCAAAGGATTCAATAGATTCCAACGAACCTCAGCCTCTCCGCCGATCTAGTAGGGTTCCTCCTAAGAGATACTTCGGTTTCTCGATGACAGTGAGAGCGAGGATTGCATCATGAGATGATGACCCAACTAGTTTCGAGCAGGCCATCGAGAGTAGGGACTCTGTAAGAATGGCTGGTTGCTTAGCGATCTGAGATGGAATCCATGTACACCAACAAAGTATGGACTTTGGTTGCTATATCTGAAATGTTAAATCCCCATCAGGAGCAAGTATATCTTGAGAAGATTACTTGGTGTAGATGGAAAGGTTGAGACTTTCAAAACTAGACTTGTTAAAGGTTTTCATCATCGACCAGGCGTGGATAATGATGAAACATTTTCCAGTGGCTATGCTTAAGTCCATCCGGATCCTACTTGCCACGGCTACATACCATGACTACGATATCTGACGGTTGGGTGTCATGACTGCTCTTCTAAATGATATTTTAGAAGAGAGAGTCTATAAGTACACAGTTAGAGGGCTTCGTAAACAGTGGGAGCAGCGGAAACGTGTACAAGATGCTTTATAGGATAAAGCAGGCACCGCGAAGTTGGAACATCTGATTTGATGTAGTAGTCAAATAGTTTGACTTCATCAAAATGGTAGATGAACCTAGTATATACAAAAAGGTAGTAGGGAGTATGGTGGCGATCCTCGTAGAGTACGTGGATGACATACTCTTGATAGGGAAGGAGTTTCCTATGCTACGCTCGATCAATCTCCGCTTATCATAATGATTCTCCACATAGGATCAAGGGGATACCTACTAAATCCTGGGTTTTGGATCTATGAGATAGATCTAAATGGATGTTAGGATTCTCACTAGTTGTAGTGAGATAGTATCAATCGATCCAGGGGAGAATCACTGGAAAGGTTCCAGGGTGATAAGGACGACTGAATATCAGTCACAGGCATTGTCTTTACCCTTAGTAAAGGGATGGTATGTTGGAAGAGTTCCAAGCTAGATACCGTGGCATACTAGATGATAAAGGCTGGATACATCGCTACTTAAGATGCTACCAAAGAGGCAGTCTGGATGTATATTAGTTCATGTGTTGAACTTCGTTCCTTCCATTGTGAGACAATGGAGTTGTGGCTTATGCCTAGGAACGCCTGTCCCATCAGTGATCCAGACATATTCTAAGGCAGTATCACCTGATCATGGAGATGGCTGATCTCCAGGGTGATCGAGGTTAGGAGAACAGACTCAGAGAACAACACGGCGAATCCACTCACAAAGGCCTTTTCCCAGAGAGAGACTTTTATGGGATGGTTTAGTATGAGATACTACAACCACTGCTATCAGATGGCCCTAGTGCAAGTGGGAGATTGTTAGTTATATGTATGCCCTAGAGGCCATTACTATACATAGGATGTATATTGTAGTGGATGCTTGGAAATATATAGGGAGGACTTTCTTGCTCGACATGATGGTATGCTATCTGGTTGCTCTTTACCTTAACGTGTACACTGATTGTCTCTCTGTTACATGTTGGTAAAGCCCTTAGGATGTGTACTTGACTACCTGGACTATGATGCGGATCATACTAGTGGAGACATGGTAGTCCATAAGTACATCCTTCAAGGTCCCTAGTCGTGGGTGTATCGAGACAGGGCATTGATATACCAGTATAGACTAGCGTATACCTTCTCGACCCATACAGATGGGCGATGGATGATCCCATATCCATTGGTGTTTGACATCAGAGATGATATACGGGTGCTCAGTGGAGACTGGGTACACTGGACGGACTCGCCGAGAACTCCCAGATGGTATTATACCTTACGTCAGATGGCAGTTCTCTGGTGACACTGGTACAGAGTAGTCTGTTGACCCGAGATCGTCATAGAGTCTTGTGTGATTCCCACCGTGCTTTGATTTCCACCTTACCATGTCCAAAAGGGCGTGCAAAACGGTGATTTTTAGGTACAGTCCCGAATCACCGGGAGGCAATGAGCCATAGGAGGGGATTCGTCTCTCCCGGTATAGGGAGTTGATGTTGCGCTGTGTTCGATTGGCTATAACCGGAAATCCCTGGCCAGGGTTGCTGAGATGTACTGGTAAGTGTTACTAGTAGTTTCTCGAACTATTATAGACCTCATATCGTCACGACTTATCGAGCTGCTGGGGTCTGACGTTTACCACCCCTAGGCGAGATATGCGACATATCAGACGAACAGACCGGACTGTGCGGTAAGTGTTACTGGTTGGATTCACAGGAGTGTGAGCGGTCTTGCTCGTCGATCTTCTGATCGCTCAATACCCAGGTGGCCGTTACGTTTAGCAGACCGCTTGCGGCTTGTGGGTGTTTGATATGATCATCACCTGCTGCCGGCGTATTGACGATTCTTTAGAGTCCTACACAGAGGTTTCCTGGCTCAAGCAAAACGAAATAGGAGCGCATATGAGATATGTGCGGGACCGAGAATAATGCGTGTATGTGATACTTTATTCTATTCTTACGATGAATGTATCGATTGGTTGTATGCGATATAACCTAGTTATCGAATCAAGGATTGATTCGATAAGTCGATACATTGGATATTAGTCGGTCATATGCGATATGACCGGATCATTAAATCAAGTGTTGATTTAATGATTTAATGTATAATTATATATTAGATATATTATTTTACATTAACTAGTATTTGTTCACTTAAAGATGGATTTTCTCGCTTGTTGTGCACATTGTATATATGATATAGTTTTGTGGACTAGATTGTATCATGTTTGATGATACATGCAAACTTGGGTGTATGTTTACTTTAAACCATGTTTAAGTGAATGGTTAGGGTTTTGTTATCTTTTCATGATTATTTATTTTATTTATTTATTCATTTTAGCAAGAAAAGAAATGGTTGCTTCTTTTGTTTTTTCCTTGAAGCTTCAAGAAGCTTTGACCATTTTTGTTTCTTTTGCTTAACCTAACCAGTCAACTAACCATAGTTTATTCTCTACACTCAACCATGGTTGCATTATGATAAGAATGACTTGGATTTTCTTTTTAAGATAATTCTTTTTATTCTTTCTTCATCTTCATCTTCATCAAGCTTCATGAAAGCTTGCTAGCTTCAATGGTGACATGGGAAAAAGAGTGAGAAATCCAATTCTAAAGTGAACCCACTTCCTATTTCTTCATCCTCTACCACTTGCCATGTAGTATAGGGTGTTTTCTTCATAAGTTTCATGACTTGGTGAAGTTGGAGCTTGATCTTGAGTTGCCTCGACGTAGATCATTTTCGGCATCGAAGTCGACGATCTAGACCGATCATTTCTTCAACGAAACCATCGCTAGAGTCCGGGATCCGATGATCGTAGTGGAGGGACGTCAACACGGAGCCAAGGAAGTGGAGGACCAGATCTACAAAGGTTGTATTTCCATTCACTTTAGAGTAAAGTTGTTTATTCGCATTTGTTTTCGCCTAAACTCTAGTTAACGATCGCATTAGGGTTTCTCGGCACCGGAAAAATTACAATTTGGCATGGTTGATGCCTTGTGGAATCTCATTAGTGTGTCTAGGAACCCTACACAGTTCGGTCTGTTCGTCTAGGACTATCGCATATCGGGCCTAAGGGGCGGCAAGCGTCTGTCCCCTAAAAGCGGTATAAGTCGTGTCGAAGCGTAGCCCATTACACCTTGAGAAACTACTGGAACCTACCAGTAAATCTCGCTTGCCCTGGCCAGGGACTTTGCGTAATGGCTCTCTGACACAGCGTGATATCAACTCCGAATACCAGGAGCGACGAATCCTGTCTAACCGCCACTGCCTCTAAGTGCTCGGGACTGCACCCAACCGCTACCTGTTTGCACGACTCCTTTGAGCCGTGGTAGGGTAGCAATCTAAGAACAGTGGGACACACTCAAGGCGAAGTAGCAGTGTCAAGTCTGCGGACAATGCTATACTCATGTCACCTAGGAACTGTTAACTGACGACGGCTATAATACCAACCAACAGTTCCCCGTGAGTCCTGTCCGGTGGACCTGTAACCCAATGAGCACCTGTATACTATCTCCAGTACGACGTGCTGATGGCTGTGGGACAGACCATCTCCCTAACTGGGATGAGAAGCGTACACACTAGTCTATTCCGGAGTATCGATGCCCTGTCTCGATAATCCTACGACTAGGGGCCTGAAAATAAAAGGATCTGCTTGTAGACTACCCAGCCCCCACTAGTGTGACTGCCATCACAACGCTGGTAGTCAAGCAAAATCCTAAGAGCTCTATCAATACGAACACACATATTAAGATAGATAAATCCAAGTAGCATACTACCATGTTTAGCAAGACTGTTATATAACTGTGAATATCCCAAGCTTCCATTAAGTAATATACAAGCTAGTATGATACAATAATGGCCCCTAGGGCATATACACTAACAATCTCCCACCTACACTAGGGCCATGTACTGGCATATCGAAGACATTTTCTGGGTCTCTACAAACAGTTTGGCCCTGTCAATATATTTTTTTCTAGTAGTAACTTAAGTCCTGTCATTTTCTGGGTCTCTACAATTAGGAGAGAGAGAGAGAACACTTTAGCATGATGCTCTTGCAAGTTTATAGTGGTTTTTAGTTTATCTAAACTGGATGGCTCCTACTGTTTCTCGAATCCCTCCTCAAACCAAGAAGGAAGAACTAGCCAGGACTATTCTCACCATACAATACTTTCTTAACCGTTCAGCCAAGCCAGTGTCGGTACTTCGAGGGAGGTTTTCCAACGCTTTCGTGAAGTTCCTTAATTAAATAACCTCTTTTCTCTGGGGGCGTAGCCCCGCTGACACCTTTCTCGGCACCTACTTGGTTTATAGTATTGATCGTTAAGTGATGAATCTCCTGATGAGTAGCATATACTCACAGTAGGATCGGGATCCAAATATCATTGTGTGATAATGCTGAAGGAATCCTACCAACATTCATCAAACTCCAAATGGTATGCATCTCTTTGCAAATTTCAGTTTCTTTAGAAATTCCCGATATAAATTTTTTCCCCATGCTCTTATGACCTTGGCGTTGGTCAAAATGTCATAAATCACATGTCAAGTTCTACCCATCATTATCTTGTTAATTTGAATCCATCCGTACATACCCCTGACGTTGGCCAAATGATAATATGACTGTCCCAAACTAACTCATCTATCTATGCAACAAATGAATACCCAGCAGCTACCAAACACTATGCCTTGGCGTTGGTCAAAATACATAGCTTGAATACTAAGGAATACCCAAATGAAATGACGGAGGGCTACGAATGGTTTTGGCGAAACCGTGAACGTAGTGAACTTGATATGATCGAAGGATCCTGATAGCTTTTAAAAAGAGTGGTTAAAGCTCCGCAATTTAAAAAATATCCTCTGTTTTAAAATAACCGAGTGGTTTCTTTTAAACTGTTCCAACGATTCAACTTTGGTTTATTTTCTTTGCATTATTATAATGCATCCCATCAATTAACCTATCATTGCAGAAAACAATGAAAATACAACGTCCTCTTATGCCACCCACATTCGCCACTAGGTCCCGTCATCACCCGTTAGGTTACTTAACTAACGACAGAGCGGGGGCTGGGCTAGCGCGGGTGTAAAACATAAGTGACGTCTAAATAGCTATCATATATAGATATTGTACATTCTTCAGACGCAATAATAGGCATTCCAGATCACAGATGAACATTATTGGATATACAAGCAATCCGCGTTTCTTTTGAGCCTGCAACGAAAGACGGATTACACAATTGTGATGAATAGCCATTACCCCACCCTAGACCCCTACGGGTACGGCAAACTACCCGCCAAGTACCTGAAGTGAAGCGGTCTCCCTCAACAATATGAGTAGGCCACTAAACACTTCAAAGTACCTGGTAGTTTGTGCACCCCGCCTTCAGTCCATCCTAGGAGCAAAAACAGTAAAATGAAATAATACAACGGTAGCTACAACCGCAACCTGGATGTGCCCCGCAAAATAATATTACAATATATTACAATTACATCGAATGAATGAATATAATAACCCATCTCAAACCCCGGCTAATCATCACAACAATCCAATCAAGTTCATAATCACAAACAGTAAAATCATTACAGAAATATGCAACCCCTGCCAACCGACATACTAGCAGTTAGGGGAGGTTTACGAACACATTATACAATCACAGATATAATCTAATTACCCAAACATCGTATAATTTCGATCGAGCAAACACATTAGATTCTACTCCAAAACTTCTCTGTGCACCTGAGACTTGAGCAGAAAATAAACATTCCAGAAAAAACAAAAAACATCACAGAAGAGTTCTGGGAAAATTTGGGGTGAATCGGCTTCAACTCGGCCGCGGATCCGCGGCCGATCAGTAGGATGGGCCGCGGTTCCGCGGCTCTTTGGCCAATTCATGCACCCAATTTTTTCCAGTATGCTTGTATTTCCCTGCTTGTAATTTTAGAGGCCCCTGAAAAAAATTTAGACCTCATTTTAAATTCGACAGAAACTTGGTGATTTCGATATTTTTTCCGGTTTGTTTTGCGTTCGAAATTGTAACGACTTTGCTAATAAGTTAATTATTTTTTAGCGAGGCTCTGATACCACTGTAAGTCGATGTACTACACCCCACGAGTTGCGGTGAGGCGGAAAAAGGAAAAACAATCTTGTTCTTTGGATTAACATCGACTAACCGAAGAATCTTTGCTAAACTATAACTAACATATACATAGGAGTTGTTAACTACTACGAGAAGTGATTATACCTAGTGAACCTAGTCCTTCGTCTTTTCGTTATCCACCTCCTCCTCGGCCTTCTTTATGTAATAGACGATCCACCCGAGAGCTTCTACTCCAAGCTTCACCTCTAATCTTGAGGTAACTAGGTTTCTTTAGTTGCTAATCAAAGGCACCTAGGTGATATAGAGAAAGGTTATAGATTAATTAGTCTATCTAATTCTTGATCTCAACACATGAGTGGTAGGATTAGGGTTTGAAGAGAGAGTGAGCTTGAGGAGAGAGAAGGTGAGCATGTGAATGATCATGAAATAATGAACTCTCTTGAATATATGAAGCATAATCATTTATCAAATAAATAAATAAAATGATTAATCATCATGCTTCATTAATTCAATATGTGTGATTCACTACATGAGTCATTAACCATTTAATGATGCATTAATGACATGGATGAATCACACAAATGAGTCGCTAAAGTAATAAATGCTTATGCCACCTAAACCCTCAAGTCACCATACTTCTAGAAGCTTCCCGCCAAATTACGAGAATACCCCTCCTATCCGTGAAAACACGGAAAAACATTAGACTGTATAAATTTAATAATCCGATACTAGAATCTGGCTTAAACCAAAGCTGGCTAGTAAAAACTGTCCGAACGTCGTACGTGCGTAAACACACGTATGCGTCCGAACCCTTGTCGTAAAACCATACGACCTCTATATCGTTTCGCCTGAAGCAGGGAAACTATCTGTGTGGGACTCTAAAGACTCGACTACTATGCTGGCATTGGGTTTAACCACAGACCGTACGCGGCACTAGCTGTACGTAACGGTCCCCAGGTAGATGTCGATAAGATGGCCGATGAGGAAACACATCCGAACTCCTACTGAGCCTGATGTGACAATCTCCGTAGAGTCCGGTCTGTTCGTCTAGGACTATCGCATATCGGGCCTAGGGGGCAGCAAGCGTCAGTCCCCTAAAAGCGGTATAAGTCGTGTCGGAGCGTAGCCCATTACACCTTGAGAAACTACTGGAACCTACCAGTAAATCTCGCTTGCCCTGGCCAGAGACTTTGCGTAATGGCTCTCTGACACAGCGCGATATCAACTCCCAATACCGGGAGAGACGAATCCTGTCTAACCGCCGCTGCCTCCAAGTGCTTGGGACTGCACCCAACTGCTACCTGTTTGCACGACTTCTTTGAGCCGTGGTAGGGTAGCAATCTAAGAACAGTGGGACACACTCGAGACGAAGTAGCAGTGTCAAGTCTGCGAACAATGCTGTACTCATGTCACCTTGGAACTGTTAACTGACGACGGGTATAATACTAACCAACAGTTCCCCGCGAGTCCTGTCCGGTGTACCCGTAACCCAACGAGCACCTGTATACTATCTCCAGTACGACGTACTGATGGCTGTGGGAGAGACTATCTCCCCAACTGGGATGAGAAGCGTACACACTAGTCTACTCCGGAGTATCGATGCCCTGTCTCGATAATCCTACGACTAGGGACCTGAAAATAAAAGGATGTACTTGTAAACTACCCAGCCCCCACTAGTGTGACTGCCATCACAACGCTGGTAGTCAAGCAAAATCCTAAGGGCTCTATCAATACGAACACACATATTAAGATAGATAAAACTAAGTAGCGTACTACCTTGTTTTGCAAGACTGTTATATAACTCTGAATATCCCAAGCTTCCATTAAGTAATATACAAGCTAGTATGATACAATAATGGCCCCTAGGGCATATACACTAACAGTTATGACATCGAAGATTGTAGACGGGTGCTCAGTGGAGACTGGGTACACTGAACGGACTCACCTAGAATTCCTATATGGTATTATATCTATCGTCGGATAGCAGTTCTCTGGTGACAATGGTACAGGTTGGTCTGTAGACCCGAGATCATCATAGAGTCTTGTGTGTTCTCCCACTGTACTTTGATTTCCACCTACCATGGCTCTGCTGAGTCATGCAAACAGGTGGCTTTTGGGTATAGTCCCAAGACACATAGAGACAGTGAGCGATAGGAGGGGTTTCGTCTCTCTCGGTATTGGGAGTTGATGTTGTGCAATGTGCGATTGGCTCTGACTTGAAGTCCCTGGCCAGGCCTGATGAGATTTACTGATAAGTGTTATCAGTAGTTTCTCGACCGGTCATAGACCATATCGACATGGCTTATTGAGTTATTAGGGCTCGACGATTCCATCCCTAGACTTGATATGCAACATATCAGACGAAGAGACCGGACTGTACGGTAAGTGTTGCCAATGGCTCGACGGGAGTTTTGATGGGTTCGCTTGTTTTTCTTCTGATCGCTCAATACCCGGGTGGCCATTACGTTTAGCTAACCGCTTGTGGCTTGTAGGTGTTTTGATATGATCATCACCTACTGCCGGCGTATTGACGAGTCTTAGAGACCCACACAGGATTTTTCTAGCTCAGACGAAATGTTGTGGTGTGCATATGTGATATGCACAGGAGCTCGATTAAATACAAATATGTGATACCGTATTTTAATCGGACGTTCAATATTGGTCGGGTCGCATTTGATATGACCGATTTATTAAATCAAGTGTTGATTTAATTTTAACTTTTAGCTCATTTTTAATTAAACCTTTTATTTTGGATGTATGCATATATGTTTATACATACACATGATGATGTGCATGCATACATACATACATACATATATGTCATGGTGGATGATACATAGAAGATAGCAATACAAGACTCACATGGTTGATAAATATCTAGATTTTTGTTAATGAATTAAAGAAAAAGGAAATTAGCATAATGACTCATTTTCTACACACTTCTTCTTTAACCATTGACTTTAACCATGGTTTGATTTCCTTTGTTCTTTAACCCATCTACAAAATATCTAGATATTTAGTTAACTATGCTTATATTTGAGAGTGTCTCATATATATTCTTTTCTATTTCTTTTTGGATATAAGTTTTCAATTTATTTACAAAAGCTTTTGCCATCTTCAACTTCCTCCTTCTTCAGGCTCTTTTGAGTTTTGTTTAGAGTGAGGAACTTAAAAGAAAGGGTTTTTAAGTGAGTTTACAAACCACACAACCATTCTACACTATCCTAGCCCTTTAGTGTAGAGTGTTTGCTTCATTTTGTGTAGCTTAGAGCTTGATCTAGAAATCTCCTGGTGGATCATCGTAGACGACGAAGGATCTTTAGCGGAGTCATTCCAAGCTTCGAGCAAAGCCGTAGGAGTCGTAAAGACTGAAGGAGTTGGCTATAAAGGTTGTATTTCTTTTTCCTTTAGTTTAGACTTCACATAATGATGTTTTTACCCTAATCTCTAATTACGATTCGTAGTTCGTTTGTAATAGCCCTCTAGAATTTAAAAGTTCACTACTATATGATGATGCAAGCTTACTAAAGGCGCTACTACAAACCAACAGGGTGTACAATATGTATGCACACAAGTATGGATGTACAATATGTATGTACGCAAGTATGGCATGCAAGGAGTCATATCCTGATGCAACAATCCTTCTGTGTAGTGACATGGCAATTATCGATGATGAATTGTGTGAGCTGGCAAGCAGGTGTACGTGGAGCATACACATCATCGGTAATGGTGCTGGTATCCTGACAACATGGGTTTAATATAGCCTAAATCACAAGTATATAAGCATGCAATGCGCTAATAACAACATGAATATATCGAAAAGGAAAGTAAATGTAACAATAAGGAATCTACATTAGTTATACGAGTCATACAGTTTGTCATTTGGAATCACACGAATCATGGTGTTTGGGAAAAATAGGAGCTACGGTGTTTTTTTTAAGAAAAAAAAGTACATTCTTTGAAATATCTATAGAATCCCTTGTCCTGTCTTTAAAATACTCACGATTCGTTAGTTTTGAAATAGGTATGACTCGAGTCTAGTCTAACGTCTACAAGTAACTAAAGGACTAAACTAACAGGCTAATTGAGAAGGTACGAAAACCACCTAAATCTGAGTCGATACATATAAAATATAATAGTCGGTGATCCCGCCTCAATAGTATCACATGCGATACAATATACAATATGACATCCTTGAGTCAAGAGTGAGGATCTATCATCAATATATATCTCGTACGGCAAATCCATCGTACGGCATCCCAAAGCTGGGTACGGGTCAAATATCACATTCATCTCATTATTCATCTGGTATCCTTATCATCATATCTCCTGAACAGGGGGTACTGATCTAAGTCTAGTACAAACTGATACCATCTGCACATATATACGTGGTATGAAAACATACGCCTAAAGGCCCGCTATAATCTCATGGCCTATCTCATAATACGAATCAAAACATATCACCGATCTCATAGCATCATGCCCAATCTCATCGACTCATCTCCAAGTACCATAAACAATCCTCATCATCCATGTATAAGTATACACACACACACACACACACACACACACACAGTCCAATACCTATGTGTGTGTGTGTTTATATATACATATTCCCACATAAGCACAAGTGTAACAAAGTAAACATGTGTGTGCCTGTGGGAGTATGCAAAACATAAAACTAAGGTTTCACGACTAGGAAGCTAAACTAAGTAACTTCTAATTACATTAACTAACCCATGAACACATAAACCCATCAAGATAATTATGGTCTCATAATAAACATATATATATATAGGTATACGTATTCGTATACGACACTACGAAACTGCGGGGGTGTATTCGCCATCCACCCGACTTCCCCCGTAGATATATATCTACTCACCTGATCCTTCGCTTGCCGATGTCGCCACACGCTTACTCGTCTTTCAAGTCCCCTCGAGGGTACCTACACATCACACGTAGTATCATGAATCGAAATCACGCACGAAAACCAAATTGGCACGCGTATCGTTCATAGATGAAAACCTATAGTCTCGCATGCAAAACACAACCAATAACCCTCGTTGGCATTCAAACGCCACACGACGGAATACAATATCAATTACCAAAAATCAAGTTAAAACGAAATCGTAAAACAAAGCAGCAACTCAAGAAAATGGTCCCAGATTTTACCCTATGTGAAATTAGTCAATTTTGCACATATGGAGGGCCTAATTTACTGAAGATAAAGCCCTGGACCAAGCACGAACCAATTTGGAAGTACCAAGGCCGCAATTTGCGGCCAAAATGATTAAATCAATAGCTTGGGTAGGGGGTTTGTGTAGGGTTCCTAGGCACACTAATGAGGTCTCACAAGGCATCAACCATGCCAATTTCAAATTTTACGGGTGCCGAGAAACCCTAATACGGATCGTTAACTAGATGTCTAGGCGAAACAAAGAAACTAGTTTACAACTGAACTAAAAGAACGGAAATACAACCTTTGTAGATCCGTTTCTCCACCTCCATAGCTCCATGATGAGGTCCTCTCCGCTGTCCAAATCGAACCATGACTCTAGCATCGGCTTCATCGGAGAAAAAGCGGGCTAGGTCATCGACGACGATGCCGAAGATGATCTACGTCGAGGCATCACTAGATCAAGCTCCACCTTCACCAAGCCATGAAAACTTGTGAAGGAAACACCCTATACTACTTGGCAAGAGGTAGAGGATGAAGAAATAGGAAGTGGGTTCACTTTAGAATTGGATTTCTAACTCATTTTCAGGAGTTGCCATTGTTGGTAGCAAGCTTCTTCATGTTGAAGATGAAGAAGAAGATGAAGATAATGATATGATAAGAATTAACAAAATAGAAAAGAAAAATCAATTCTTATCATATACAAACCATGGTTTAGTGTAGAGATTTAACTAAGGTTAGATGGAGTGGTTAGGGTTAAGCATGAGACAAAATGGTCACTTAGTCAAAGCTTCATGAAGCTTCAATATCAAACAAAGAAAGCCACCATTTTCTCTCATTTTCTTTTCCATAAATAAATAAATGAATAAATAAATAAAAGGAAAACCCTAACCAATACACAACCATGGTTTAATCTTTACACAAACCCTAGTGAGCATGTATCATCAAACATTATACAATCAAGTGCACAAAAGTATATCACATATACAACTTGTGAACTTCAAGTGAGAAAATCCATATAAAGTGAACCAATACTAGTTAATACAAAGTAATATATCAAATATATTATTATGCATTAAATCATTAAATCAAATCTTGATTTAACGATCCAGTCATATCACATATAACCGACTAATATCAAATGTATCGGCTTATCGAATCAATCCTTGATTCGATAACTAGGTTATATCGCATATAACCAGTCGATACATTCATCGCGAGAATGGAATACGGTATCACATACATGCATTATTCTCGGTCCCGCACATATCTCATATGCGCTCCTATTTCGTTTCGCTTGACCCAGGAAACCTCTGTGTAGGACTCTAAAGACTCGTCAATATGCCTGCAGCAGGTGATGATCATATCAAACACCCACAAGCCGCAAGCGGTCTGCTAAACGTAACGGCCACCCGGGTATTGAGCGATCAGAAGATCGACGAGCAAGCCCGCTCACACTCCTGTGAATCCAACCAGTAACACTTACCGTACAGTCCGGTCTCGTCGTCTGATATGTCGCATATCTCGCTTAGGTGTGGTAAACGTCAGACCCCAATAGCTCGATAAGTCGTGTCGATATGAGGTCTATAACAGTTCGAGAAACTACTGGTAACACTTACCAGTAAATCTCAGCAACCCTGGCCAGGGATTTCCGGTTATAGCCAATCGAACACTGCGCAACATCAACTCCATATACCGGGAGAGACGAATCCCCTCCTATCGCTCATTGCCTCCATGTGATTCGGGACTGTACCCAAAAGCCACCGTTTTGCACACCCTCTTGGACGTGGTAAGGTGGAAATCAAAGCACAGTGGGAACCACACAAGACTCTATGACGATCTCGGGTCAACAGACTACTCTGTACCAGTGTCACCAGAGAACTGCCATCTGACGTGAGGTATAATACCATCTGGGAGTTCTCGGCGAGTCCGTCCAGTGTACCCAGTCTCCACTGAGCACCCGCATATTATCTCTGATGTCAAACACCAATGGATATGGGATCATCCATCGCCCATCTATATGGGTCGAGAAGGTAAATGCTAGTCTACTCTGGTATATCGATGCCCCGTCTCGATATACCCACGACTAGGGACTTTGAAGGATGTACTTTTGGACTACCATGTCCCCACTAGTATGATCCGCATCATAGTCCAGGTAGTCAAGAACACATCCTAAGGGCTTTACGAACATGTAACAGAGAGACAATCAGTATACACGTTAAGGTAAAGAGTAACCAGATAGCATACCATCATGTCGAGCAAGAAAGTCCTCCCTATATATGTCCAAGCATCCACTACAATATACATCCTATGTATAGTAATGGCCTCTAGGGCATACATATAACTAACAATCTCCCACTTGCACTAGGTCCATCTGATAGCAGTGGTTGTAGTATCTCATACTAAACCATCCCATAAAAGTCTCTCTCTAGGAAAAGGCCTTTGTGAGTGGATCCGCCGTGTTGTCCTCTGAGTCTACTCTCCTAACCTCGATCACCCTGGAGATCAACCATCTCCATGATCAGGTGATACTGCCTTAGAATATGTCTGGATCACTGGTGGGACGGACGCTCCTTGGCATTAGCCACAACTCCATTGTCACACAATGGGAGGAACTCAGTTCATCTCATGCACAAATATACACCCAGACAGTCTCTTTGGTAGCATCTTGAGTAGCGATGTATCCAGCCTTAATCGTCTAGTATGCCACGGTATCTTGCTTGGAACTCTTCCAACATACCGTCCCTTTACTGAGGGTAAAGACAATGCCTGTGACTGACATTCAGTCGTGTTTATCACTCTGGAACCCTTCCAGTGATTCTCCCCAGGATCAACTGATACCTACTCACTACATCTAGTGAGTATCCTAACATCCATTTAGATCTATCGTATAGATCCAAAACTCAGGATTAAGGAGGTATCATTTTGATCCTATATGGAGAATCCTTGTGATAAGCGGAGATTGACCGAGCGTAGCATAGGAAACTCCTTCCCTATCAAGAGCATGTTATCCACGTACTCTACGAGGATTGTCACTATACTCCCTACTACCTTTTTGTTTATACAAGGTTCATCTACCATTTTGATGATGTCAAACTCTTTGACTAATCCATCAAAACAGATGTTCCAACTCCGTGATGCCTGCTTTATCCTATAAAGCATCTTGTACACGTTTCCGCTGCTCCCACTGTCTATGAAGCCCTCTGGCTGTGTACTTATAGACGCACTCTTCTAAAGCATCATTTAGAAAAGCAGTCATGGCACCCAACCGCCAGATATCGTAGTCATGGTATGTAGCCGTGGCAAGTAGGATCTGGATGGACTTAAGCATAGCTACTTGAAAAGTTTCATCATTATCCACGCCTGGTCGATGACGAAAAGCTTTAACAAGTCTAGCTTTGAAAGTCTCAACTCTTCCATGTACACCAAGTAATCTTCTCAAAATATACTTGCTCCTGATAGGGATTTAACCATTCAGATATAGCAACCAAAGTCCATACTTTGTTGGTGTACATGGATTCCATCTCAGATTGCTAAGCATCCAGCCATTCTTACAGAGTCCCACTCCTGATGGCCAGTTCGAAACTAGTTGGGTCATCATCTCATGATGCAATCCTCGCTCCCACTGTCATAGAGTAACCGAAGTATCTCTCAGGTGGGTGAGGAACCCTACTAGATCGGCGGAGAGGCTGAGGTTCGTTGGTTTCTACTGAATCCTTTGGTTCTATCAAATCATCAGCTGTTGTTTGTATGGCTGGAACCTTTCCAGTTGTACATAACAGACCTTGCCTCGAGCTTGTCCGGATTATGCTTTTAGACATAGGCCGGTCAACCCCAAATCTTAACTAACTTAAGATATGGGCTCTTCCCTTTCCATATCACATATGAAGTGGTAGGCAACTGATTTGATTTGAGCCCTATTCAATAGGTATGCAGCTTCTCAAGTGTATAACTCCCAAAAGGAAACAGGTAACTCAGTAGTACTCATCATAGAGCACACCTTATCACATAGGGTGTGATTGCTCCGCCCCGATATACCATCGTGCTATGGTGTATACGGAGGAGTAATGCTGAGAGAGAATCTCATTCTCCTTTAGAAAAGTCCAAGAATTCCGTGCACAAGTATTCTCCTCCCTGATCTCATCATAGGACATAATACTTATACCCGCATATTTGGTTCTCTACTTCTCGCTTATATTCTATGAATATCTCAAAAGGTTCGGACTTTTGTTTCAACAAGAACATATGTCTGAATCTAAAGAAATTATCAGAGAATGTAATGAAGTATAAGGAACCGGTCTTGGCATGTGTAGACAGGGGACCTTGCATACATCAACATGTATCATCCCAAGAGTTCACTAACACTTTCTCTGTTTCCAATAAACAGAGCTGTGGTCATCTAATCTTTGTGACATGACTGGCAAGTTTCACAGGATGTAAATTCAAACTGATTTAAATATGCATCTAAATGTAACTTCAGTCAGTCGGGTCGCATTGATATGACCTAGTCTACAATGCCTCAAGAAGGATTCGTTCATTTCTGGACTCTTCCTCTTGTGTGTGTTGCGTATACTAAGAACTGTAGTTTGATTTAGAATATCAATGCTTTTAGATAACGTGCCTGAACCGATCAACTTTTGATATAGGAAATGATCAAAATATTATCCATCAATACAAAATTTTATCATTTCTTTACTGATAAAGAGACTGATATGATTTTGTATATCAGGTTCGGTATCTAATAACATTCGTTTAGAATCAATGTATATGGAATACAGGGTGACAGTGACCAACAGACTTGGCTGCAACACTTGCCCCGTTTTCTGCCTCATGAAACTTATCACCCGTTCTCAGTTCTCTACCTTGCTGTAGCCCTATGTAACAGATTACATATCTGGGATCCGGATCTGGTATCACATACCCAGGACGTAGAGGATACAGAGAAATAGTTCTTTGTAATGAACACACCCGAAGATGATGCATCAGCATGCACTCTCTTCGTTTAGGCGGCACGGGAATTCTGGTAATCCCCAATTTCCTGCTCTGTCTTATAACAATTATAAGTTGGAGCGGGACCAACGTTCCCCAGCTCAGTATAACAAGCGGGTTCGGTCAATATTCCGTATTATTATCTTGATTAAGGCGTGATATGGTCGCTACCTGGAGAGAGAGAGAAGAAAACACTCAGCGTGCGCTCTTGCAAGAATAGATTGGTTATTATTTTATCTAATCAGGATGGCTCCCACTGTTTTTGTCAAATCTTCCTTCAAACCCTAAAAGGAAAGACTAGCCAGGATTAATTACACACTACAAGTTCGCCAATCTTTCAGCCAGGCCAGTGTCGGTACTTTGAGGGAGGTCCTCCGTGCTTTCGCACGAACCTAATTAATGTAAACCTCGTTTTCCCAGAGGCATAACCTCGTTAACACCTTTCTAGACACCTACTTGATCGGCTAATTGTAATGTGTAAAACTCTCCAAGGAGTAACAATTACTCGCAGCGGGTATCGGGATCCAACTATCTCATAGAAGGTATGCAATCTCATTTCAAATTTCAACACTTGAAATTCCCGATAATATTTTGCCCCGAACGATCTATGACCTTGACAAGGTCAACAAACCATAGACCGCAAGTCAAGTTCATCCCGTCATTTCTTGATTGAATCAAACCCACCCGCACGACCCTTGACAAGGTCAACAAGGCCGCACGACTACCCTAACCCAATCTGCATCATATGCATAAGCAGATAAATACTGGTTAGCTACCGCACACTGCGCCTTGACAAGGTCAACAAACGCAGCACGAATACTAAACAGGACTTATCTGAAATGACAGAGGGCTACGACAGGTTTTTCTGAAAACCTATTGCGTAATGAACTTGATATCGTTGTAGGATCGAATGATTTTAAAATGGAGTGTTTTTGAAGCTTTTCTAGTTTTGCTAAAGGAGTCACTCCCGGTGAAGGGATCGTCGGTCCTTTCCTCATCGAATAAGGTGCGGGATATATCATATATATCACTGTGCAAAACAAAAACTCTTAAAAGCAATCAAAAAGACAAACCGAGTGTGTAGCATCTGCCAGTTGTTGCTAAAGGAGTCACTCCCGGTGAAGGGATCTCGGTCCTTTCCTCATCGAATAAGGTGCAGGATATATCACATATACCTCTATGCAAAGCAAGAACTGTAGCTACCTGTTTTATTTTTGAAATTCGATTCTACAACTTCTTAGGTTTCTTTTATTTCATTAATCACATTAATGAAGTCCCATCATTTATATACCTAAACATCACAGATAAATACGACGTACACTTATGAAATCCGCATTCGCCTCGATGTCCCCTCGTGCACCGTTAGGTTAGGTAACTAACGGCAGAGCGGGGCAGGGCTAGCGCGGGTGTAAAACATAAGTAACGTCTATATAATATATCATATATACTATATACAGTATCCATCACAGAACATCACATGATCACATCACAGATATCGCAGCAGAAGAATCATATGAAATATTGGATATACTAGGACGTCCGTGTTTTCAATACGAGCCAGTATAAAACACGGATTCCACGGTCGTGATGAATAGCCAAACCCACACCCCTAGACCCCTACGAGAGCGGAAAGCAACCCTACCAATTCTGGAGTTAGGAGACCCGGACTCGACTCCTCGAGTTGGTCTCCCACTGGACCCCAGAACCCGGTTACTTATGCTCCCCTCCTTGGGTCTATCCTAGTGCGGAAAAGTAAATAATATACAAACGGTGACATCTTCCGCAACCTGGAAGTGCCCCAATAAAAGAATATTACATACAAGTTTTTACATGAATGAAAATGAAAAACACCCATCTCATATAAAAAACCCCGGCTATTCAAACACGACAATCCAATATAACATATCCAGCAACACATAACATCACATGTCATCAACGTAAGTAAATATGTCCATCCCAATTGTCGTTGACATATAGCAACGAAACCGGCGATATCACATATTACACTTACGGTCACAGAAAAGAAAGTGTAAAACTACAACAGTTGGAATCCGCAACCTCTTTAGACATCGCATGCCTAGCCAAATGAATTCCTTAGACATCGCATGCCAAACAATTATAAACCCCGCATTTTAGTCTCAAAATCGAAAACACTTTTCAATATAAAGTCGGGCAATTCAACAAGATTCCCGACATCCTGATCGAATGCTCGTCGCAAACTTCAGTAGGCGGCCGCACCCCCGACGCCGTCGACAAAGTGCATCAAGGCGGAACACCGCTGCCGCGAGCACCCGTACGGATGCTTTCGGCGACGGGGTTCTCCTACAGTCACTTGGTCGGGGCTATGGAGCGAGGCTGTCTATTAAGTTTACCCGGCGAGTATCCGCGTACGCTACGTGATTGCGACGGACTTTTGATCACATCAAAATTCCGTGACAACCGATCAAGTGAGACTAAACTTCTATGTTTATAACATTCATTCAGTTATCTCATAACTACTTGTGAATTCCAATTATTGTATCCCATTCCAGATAAATAGAAAATGATAAACTTTCCGATCGAACATTCAAACACCCAAGTTTTCCCGAAACAGATCAACACATGAAATAAGTCTAAAAACATTCAGTTCGTGCCTCAGTACCAACGGTCCAGCCGTAGAAGGGTCAAGCCAACGCCTCACATGTGGCACGCCGTACTGCTCCAAACCCTAAGGTTCAAAGGGCAGTTCAAGACGGTCACATAATCGAGTTAAGGTTTGTTGTCTTCTAGAGGGACCATCGCGTTACTTGCTCTACTTAGAACGTTATTAAACCACGGAAAGATCCAACACTTGGAAATTTCCCGACAGGGGAAAAAGTGGGTATTTATATCCGGTCGAACTTCTTAACATATTCAAAAAAATATCCGGAAAGCCACATAGACAAAACTTGATATTCTGATCAAATCTACGAACCCCTAATACAACCCAGAAAACTCAACTCTTGAGTGCATATTAAAAATTCCCAGAAAACTCAGCACCTAAAAAAATGAATTATTGTGCAAAACTGAAGGGGTGACGTCATCATCTGGCCGCGGAACCGCCGCAGAAGCGAGGCTTCTGCCGCGGTTCCGCCGCCGTTTGTACTGTTCATGAGTTAAATTTTGCACCGTAATTCTTATATTTCCCTGCTGAATTTTTTAAGCATTTTTAATCTGGAAAAATCCCAGTTTTTGAAAAAAGTCCAGAGAGCGGGTCGGATTAGGGTTTCGGGGTTTGTTCGGATTTGAAATTCCGTCTACGCATCGCCTAAGGCTCTAGCTAGGCTCTGATACCACTGTAGGGTTCCTAGGCACACTAATGAGGTCTAACAAGGCATCAACCATGCCAATTTCAAATTTTACGGGTGCCGAGAAACCCTAATACGGATCGTTAACTAGATGTCTAGGCGAAACAAAGAAACTAGTTTACAACTGAACTAAAAGAACGGAAATACAACCTTTGTAGATCCGTTTCTCCACCTCCATAGCTCCATGATGAGGTCCTCTCCGCTGTCCAAATCGAACCATGACTCTAGCATCGGCTTCATCGGAAAAAAAGCGGGCTAGGTCATCGACGACGATGCCGAAGATGATCTACGTCGAGGCATCACTAGATCAAGCTCCACCTTCACCAAGCCATGAAAACTTGTGAAGGAAACACCCTATACTACTTGGAAAGAGGTAGAGGATGAAGAAATAGGAAGTGGGTTCACTTTAGAATAGGATTTCTCACTCATTTTCAAGAGTTGCCATTGTTGGTAGCAAGCTTCTTCATGTTGAAGATGAAGAAGAAGATGAAGATAATGATATGATAAGAATTAACAAAATAGAAAAGAAAAATCAATTCTTATCATATACAAACCATGGTTTAGTGTAGAGATTTAACTAAGGTTAGATGGAGTGGTTAGGGTTAAGCATGAGACAAAATGGTCACTTAGTCAAAGCTTCATGAAGCTTCAATATCAAACAAAGAAAGCCACCATTTTCTCTCATTTTCTTTTCCATAAATAAATAAATAAATAAATGAATAAATAAATAAAAGGAAAACCCTAACCATTACACAACCATGGTTTAATCTTTACACAAACCCTAGTGAGCATGTATCATCAAACATGATACAATCAAGTGCACAAAAGTATATCACATATACAACTTGTGAACTTCAAGTGAGAAAATCCATTTAAAGTGAACCAATACTAGTTAATGCAAAGTAATATATCAAATATATTATTATGCATTAAATCATTAAATCAAATCTTGATTTAACGATCCGGTCATATCACATATAACCGACTAATATCAAATGTATCGGCTTATCGAATCAATCCTTGATTCGATAACTAGGTTATATCGCATATAACCAGTCGATACATTCATCGCGAGAATGGAATACGGTATCACATACATGCATTATTCTCGGTCCCGCACATATCTCATATGCGCTCCTATTTCGTTTCGCTTGAGCCAGGAAACCTCTGTGTAGGACTCTAAAGACTCGTCAATATGCCGGCAGCAGGTGATGTTCATATCAAACACCCATAAGCCGCAAGCGGTCTGCTAAACATAACGGCCACCCGGGTATTGAGCGATCAAAAGATCGACAAGCAAGCCCTCTCACACTCCTGTGAATCCAACCAGTAACACTTACCGTACAGTCCGGTCTCGTCGTCTGATATGTTGCATATCTCGCCTAGGGGTGGTAAACGTCAGACCCCAATAGCTCGATAAGTCGTGTCGATATGAGGTCTATAACAGTTCGAGAAACTACTGGTAATACTTACCAGTAAATCTCAGCAACCCTGGCCAGGGATTTCCGGTTATAGCCAATCGAACACTGCGCAACATCAACTCCCTATACCGGGAGAGACGAATCCCCTCCTATCGCTCATTGCCTCCATGTGATTCGGGACTGTACCCAAAAGCCACCGTTTTGCACGCCCTCTTGGACATGGTAAGGTGGAAATCAAAGCACAGTGGGAACCACACAAGACTCTATGACGATCTCGGGTCAACAGACTACTATGTACCAGTGTCACCAGAGAACTCCCATCTGACGTGAGGTATAATACCATCTGGGAGTTGTCGGCGAGTACGTCCAGTGTACCCAGTCTCCACTGAGCACCCGCATATTATCTCTGATGTCAAACACCAATGGATATGGGATCATCTATCGCCCATCTATATGGGTCGAGAAGGTAAACGCTAGTCTACTCTGGTATATCGATGCCCCGTCTCGATATACCCACGACTAGGGACTTTGAAGGATGTACTTTTGGACTACCATGTCCCCACTAGTCTGATCCGCATCATAGTCCAGGTAGTCAAGTACACATCCTAAGGGCTTTACCAACATGTAACAGAGAGACAATCAGTGTGCACGTTAAGGTAAAGAGTAACCAGATAGCATACTATCATGTCGAGCAAGAAAGTCCTCCCTATATATGTCCAAGCATCCACTACAATATACATCCTATGTATAGTAATGGCCTCTAGGGCATACATATAACTAACAGTTTGGGGCTCTGGTCTTCAAGATAGCTTCTAGGTTGCCTGCATGACTCACAGTAATCGCTAAATAATTTTTAGGGTCCCCGGGTTTTAGCAGATATCAAATTCCCTTCACAAATTCCAGAAAAATACGGTATCGGGGTTTCTGGTTTCATGTTGTAGGGTTCTAGTCTATGGTTTAGCCCACTATGCAATCCCTACAGGAGTCTAAGGTCATTACTAAGCCACAATTTCACTTTTGGATTCAAATCAAAACCCTAAGCTTAACTTTGAATTTTCAAAGTTCACCAAACTACACAATATCGATACTAAACACGTATGGATGCTTAAGGAATTGAAAAACTACCCTATTGGTGCAGAAATTATCTCATTTGGCTACTCAAGAATTTTCTTGAGTTGTCCCAAGTCTTCAAAATCCGATTTTTCTTGGTCCAAAGTGTTTGTAATGAGCTTGTGCATGTCTTTTGTGAAGTGGGGATGAACTTTTGATGAATTTTTTCGTGGAGTTGTGAGGGTTTAGAGATGGGGGAGGAAGAAGGCAGCAGCTAAGTGAGGTGAGGAGAGGAAAATGAAGAGGAAATAATGAAGGAAACAAAGCCATGGTCCAAGGTTTGACCCCTCACCTCTATCTCTCTCATGCCCATACCCATTTCTTTCTTCATTTTCTTTTTCTTTTCTTTTATAATCTTTTCTCTTATCTTTTCTTTTGTAAAACAATAGAAACCCAAATGAAACCATGGTAGAAAATTGTAACAATGTGTAATATGACATAGTGCATGCTACATGCACAAAACTACCTTAATGCACGATTAGCGATATTTAATCGCGATTAGCATTAAAATTGAATATAATAAATCATAAAAATTCATAATTTGCCTAAATCACATAAAGCACCATCATTTCAGTAATTTCTATAATTTTCCAAATTATTTCCAATTTATCGGTATTTAATTATATCGCATTATCAAAATATTCATAATATTATTATTTAATTATAAAAATTCCCAAATATAATATTTTATTTTTCAGAAATGTTACAGTCTTCCCCCTTTAAAAAAATTTGGTCCCCGAATTTAAATGTAAACCTCTCAAATACTAAAACATTTCAGTAAAAAGGCCAAGTCGTCGGGGCTCCGAAATCATAAATACCTAAAACACATCGTAGCACATTGCATGCGCATGAAAAGCGAGTATAAAACCAAAATCAAGACTCCGTCAAGCATCCCGCAATCATCGGAGTTATGGTGAAAACACCAATGTCCAAATCCAATACGAAAACTAACATGATATACATCAAAACTATACATGTAAATATCTGAAGGAAATGCATGCCAGACCTTTTTAAGTTGATGTGCGATGCGCATGACACTGCACAGTGGCGGACGTCTATTGTAAGAAAATAACTATATATATATATATATATATATATATATATATATCCTTGTTTAATATGCACGTCCCGCCGTTTTAAAAACAATTTAGAAGGGTTTCCTTTGTAAACTGTTTTGTGTCATCTCGGACACGTAGGTAAATACTGAGACTATAGCTCCTTTTTGGAAATCCCTTCGATAACTATCAATGCATGCAAAAATATACTCAGGTACTGTCCTCGGACTAGTCCTGTTCAGCTACTATACTAAATGGTAAATATCATAAAAAAATCAGCTCAAGAGAAAATCAATCCCAAAATGTATATAAGAATGCCGCGTGCGTCTGGTGTGCACGAAAATGGAAATCCATGAATATGTTATACATATGCACAGAAACAAAATCTAAGTGCAGCGGGTGTGCACGAAACACATATCAAAGGCAACGGGTGTGCCTGACAGCAATATCAGGTGCATCTAATATGCACGAAGAAACTCGATTTAGTGCATCTGGTGTGCATCAAAATCGCATCAAGCGCCTAAATATGCACAAGAATCCAAGTCAAGCGCACAAGGTGCACGAAAACAAATATCGAATATCACAATCGAAATCGACGATATACAACATATCTCAGTCCAAATCCAAATCAGGTATACCGTGGTATATAACCTCACAATCATATGCATCAGCGTGCACAAAATCGAATCAAAATACTAAAAGTGCATGAAAACTATGGCGGAAGAATAAGTCAAATCACATGCATACCATAATCATGAAATCAAAATCAACCTCTCAAATGAGATCAAATCAAAGTCAAGTACAACTGTGGTGCACAAAATCTTAATCATGCAAATAAATCGCCTAAGGCATCCGGCATGAAATCAAAATCAACATCTCGAATGACATCAGATCGAAGTCAAGTGCAACTGTGGTGCCCAAAATCTCAATCATGTAAATAAATCTTCTAAAATTCCGAAATCAAATATAGCGGAAATAGACCCGCTCTAGCACATCCTCTAAAGATCTCTGGCCAACTGTCACGGTCACTCATAACGTGTCTCGTCGACGATGCCGAACACTGGCCTACTGGGTGTGCGTAATATGATCGATCCTGGGTCTAAGTCTTCTCGTATAGTATTTCAGAAAGGTTCTGTCGAAGTCTCCCCCAAATCTCATTTCTGCTAAACTGCCCGGAAGCCATCGTCTTTTAATAAATCAATTTCTTGTTCCGGAACGGCTGCATACTCATCACGGCTGCATACTCATCACGATTCCTTCTGGAAGATATACCTATTTACAGCACTTCTCCATGCATATCACATCTCTAATGTTAGCGGAGTGGAACGTCATCTCATCAAGATCTCGTACGACCCTCTTACTCCATTTTTCTCTAATGTAGACTAATTCAGACTCGTCTCTTCATGGCTGCATGGACTGTGCTCTAATGGCTATACTCGTATCTAGAGTCTCCCAAGCAATGTATCCCATCACATGATATCCGAATGACGTCGAACCTTTCGATCGATTCGTCAAAGTCCCATAATCCTCCAAGAGCTCAACATCTTGGGTACAGTTTAATAGTATTTCAGTACATGCCACAGTACCTATGGACCAACCGTAGAAGGGCAAACCCAAGCCTCACTAATGGCACCGCTGAACTGTCGCAAACCCTAAAGTTCCAAGGCGTTCTCATGGTCATTATATCGAGTTAGGGTTTCATTCTTCTAGAGGGTCCACGGAATTACTTGCATGTTTCTCCGAATACTTTAAACTTGGAAAAAAATGGTTTTCTGACATTCGATCGTTTTCTAGCGACTCTCAACTCACCTTCGTGAGCTCGTCTCTAGCTGGAATCAATTAATCTGATGACCTCGCATCGGGATAGGCAACGAATCACATGTCATAGTCATTCCTCCTTGGGTGACTAGCGATCTTCTGTCATACCTTTAAGTACAACTCGTACGGCAATAGCTCCAAACATCTGGGGCGATATCTCGTCATTCGCAGCAGCAACTGGCTCATTCGTCCGCACGCTGAACAGTGCCTCAATCATCAAGTAATCGGTGCATTGACGGTCATCACATTCTGGCTGGCTTCTAGCAGTAGCCCAATCTTCTGGTGCTGATCTGCACGCCTGAGAAATCTCGTAAAGGCGATCCATCAAACGCTCATAGCGCGAAAACACAGTAAAACGACGCATCTGTGCAAATCGTATGTCCCTGGAATCACACCCTGGTCAGTCCACGTTCGTGAAGAGCTCATGCTGACGCAACTCTAACCGTAGCTCTCTCTGCTCGTGTAACCATAGCAGCAAATACCATAAACCAATATCGATGAGAATAGATCATGAATGAATATAATGTTGTGCAAGAAAATGTACATCCTAAGGTTTCTTAAGCGGAGTAGCGTATCGTAAGCATGCCGCGGAACATACACACGGTACGTCACTCTACTGAAGTCACCTACTCCATCAACCAAGGTCAACCTACACAACGAAAGTTCGGGTCTAATACCCCCTCGACTAAGTCTATGTTTCGTAAGGTCAAGCCTAGATTCCGTATATATACAAACCTCCTAGGCTCCGCATAATCAAACATATACTCAAACCAAGGTTAACCTAGCTCTCTGATACCAACTTTGTCACGACCCGAAATGGCACGTGACTGGCACTTGAATCATAGGAAGTCTATAGGACCCCATCAAATTCAAGTAAGCAAAAAAATCTCAGAAATCTAAACCATTTTAAGGAAGAAGTGAAGAAAACTAGTTTTAAAACAAGTGGTTTTAACAACATAAGCCGAATTATGCATTTTAAAATCCCAAGTCTTTTCTGAAAATTTCGGCAGAGTTTCCTTTGTAAATACTGGCCCCAAACGGGGTACAACTTGAATAATATATGCACAAAGATAAAAGGCATCCCCAAGCGGGAGCTAGCTCTTCGTCAATCGACGGTCACAACTACGCAAGCAATGTAATATACAACGCCGAAGGTCGAGGATCAAAACTCAAAAGGAAACTCAAAATCATCAAGAAAACCATACTAATACAACGCGGGACTCTAAGATCGAAAGAATATACAACCGGTTTTCTAAGTCTGAAATAAATATACAAGTCTGGTTAATGGAGTTTACTAGATACAACTGAATATAAACAAGTACAATGATGGTCACGATGCAAGTGAACCCACCTACCAAAGCAATCATCCGGAATGAAGTAATGTGCCAACAAAGCCGCCAAGGAAAAACCTGTATGGCAAAACCTGCAAGAAACTGTGGCACAACGGAGGTGAGTTGCCAACTAGTGAGTAGAAAACATCACAGAGTAGAAATCGTATGTATGACTCAATCCTAGGTCAAAACAATCATAATATATATATATAAACCTCAAAATGAAAAAGTCTGAAGCATGATAAGATCGCAAGGGTAAACATCTATACATCAGTGTAATACCAAGTGCTCGTGTTAGTGCCTCAGGTAGCAACATATCATAAATATGAGGTATGATCAATGTAATCAACATGAATCAGTATCGACAATATGCTCAAGTCTATAAGTATGTGGATATCATCCAACTATGTAATCAATGCCTGTATGCATGTGGATCTCGTCCATGTGTCAACCAATGACATAACAACATCATGCATGTAAATGTCATAAAATCAAATGCATGAATGTATGAGGATATAAATCAACGTGTGTCCCTCGTGACACATCAAAATCATAGAACCTGAGTCTCCAGCATCGACACTCAAAACATCATGAAACCCGTATCCAGCATCGACACGTAAATTCTCATATACCACAGGCTCCGTCAGTACGGGTCGGCCCACGGGCTCCGTCAGTCCGAATCGGCCCATATCATCTCTCGACTCCTGTCGATATCCTCCGGATATCCACCGAGCCCAAATACTATCACCGATAGGTAGTGCTTCCCTGCCAGGCTCATCGTCTAACAATACGAGTCTTCTTGCCCCGGGGTAGCTCACCGGGTCCACCATGTACCCGCAGACGGTGCCTACCGCTCCTCGAATCGGGTTACACATGCAAATCTCAGAACCGAGAAAATACATGGTGGACGCACTGAAATATCATATCAAGAGAAACCAGGTTTTTAAAACAATACATACTCTCTTTTAAAATAACCACGGTTCTCAAATTCAGAAATCTCATGAAAACAACATATCTCAATGTGTATAATCATAAAGCATGATGTATGTGACATCTAACAGAAATGTAAGCATATCCGTATATCATGTAACATGGAATAGTAATATGCATATATCAAGGGAAAAACGCTATTTCAAATGAATCCAGTTTTAAAATATATCTTGCGGTTCCCATATCTCCGAAATCAAGCCAGAATCATCTATGTATGTGCAAATATGTATCTATGCAAGTATGGGTGTTCAATATGTATGTACGCAAGTATGGGTATACAATATGCATGTACGCAAGTATGAGTGTACAATATGTATCTACGCAAGTATGGCATGCAAGGAGTCATATCCTGATGCAACAATTCTACTGTGTAGTGACATGGCAATTATCGATGATGAAGTGTGTAAGCCGGCAAGCAGGTGTACGTGGAGCTTACGCATCATCGGTAATGGTGCTGGTGTTCTGACAACATGGTTTTAATATAACCTAAATCACAAGTATATAAGCATGCAATGCGCTAATAACAGCATGAATATATGGAAAAGGAAAGTAAATGCAACAATAAGGAATCTACATTAGTTATACGAGTCATACAGTTTGTCATTTGAAATCACACGAATCGTGGTGTTTGGGAAAAATAGGGGCTACGGTGTTTTTTTTAAAGAAAAAAGGTACATTCTTTGAAATACCCATAGAATCCCATGTCCTGTCTTTAAAATACTCACGATTCGTTAGTTTTGAAATTGGTATGACTCGAGTCTAGTCCAACGTCTACAAGTAACTACAGGACTAAACTAACAGGCTAATCGAGACGGAAACCACCTAAATCTGAGTCGATACATATAAAATATAATAGTCGATGATCCCGCCTTAATAGTATCATATACGATACAATATACAATATGACATCCTCGAGTCAAGAGTGCGGATCTATCATCAGTATATATCTTGTACGGTAAATCCATCGTACGGCATCCTAAAGCTGGGTACGAGTCAAATATCACATTCATCTCATTATTCATCTGGCATCCTTATCATCATATCTCATGAACTGGGGGTACTGATCTAAGTCTAGTACAAACTTATACCATCTGCACATATATACGTGGTATGAAAACACACGCCTAAAGGCCCGCTATAATCTCATGTCATATCTCATAATACGAATCAAAACATATCACTGATCTCATGGCATCATGCCCAATCTCATCGACACATCTCCAAGTACCATTAACAATTCTCATCATCCATGTATAAGTATACGTATATATATATATACATAGTCCCATACCTATTTGTGTGTGTGTGTATATATATATACATATTCCCACATACGCACAAGTGTAACAATGTAAGCATGTGTGTGCGTGTGGGCGTATGCAAAACATGAAACTAGGGTTTCGCGACTAGGAAGCTAAACTAAGTAACTTCTAATTACATTGACTAACCTATGAACACAAAAACCTATCACGATAATCATGGTCTCACAATAAACATATATATATATATATAGGTATACGAATTCGTATACGACACTACGAAACTGCGGGGGTGCTATACGCTATCCACCCGATTTCCTCCGTAGATATATATCTACTCACCTGATCCTTCGCTTGCAGATGTCTCCATACGCTTGCTCGTCTTTCAAGTCCCCTCAAGGTTACCTACACATCACACGTAGTATCATGAATCGAAATCACGCACGAAAACCAAATCGGCACGCGTATCGTTCATAGGTCAACATCTATAATCTCGCATGCAAAACACAACCAATAACCCTAGTCGTTGGCGTTCAAACGCCACACGACGGAATACAATATCAAATACCAAAAATCAAGTTAAAACAAAATCGCAAAACAAAGCAACAATTCAAGAAAATGGTCGCAGATTTTACCCTAGGTGAAATTGGTCAATTCTGCACATATGGAGGGTCTAATTTACTGAAGATAAAGCCCTGGACCAAGCAAGAACCAATTTGGAAGTACCAAGGCCGCAATTTGCGGCCTAAATGATTAAATCTATGGCCTGGATAGGGGTTTTCGGGTTTTGTTCTTTATGGTAGCTTCTAGGTTGCCTGCAAGACTCACAGTAATCGCTAAATAATTTTTAGGGTCCCCGAGTGTTAGCAGATATCAAATTCCCTTCACAAATTCCAGAAAAATACGGTATCGGATTTTCTGATTTTGTGTTGCAGGGTTCTAGTCAATGATTTAGCCCACTATGCAATCCCTACAGGGGTCTAAGGTCATTACTAAGCCACATTCACCTTTGGATTCAAATCAAATCTCTAAGCTTAACTTGGAAGTTTCAAAGTTCGCCAAACTACACAATATCGATACTAAACGTGTATGGATGCTTAAGGAATTGAAGAACTACCCTAATGGTGCAAAAATTACCTCATTTGGCAACTCAAGAATTTTCTTGAGTTTCCCCAAGTCTTCAAAATCCGATTTTCCTTGGTCCAAAGTGTTTGTAATGAGCTTGTGCATGCATTTTGTGAAGTGGGGATGAACTTTTGATGAATTTTTTCATGGAGTTGTGAGGTTTTACAGATGGGGGAGGAAGAGGGAAGCAGCCAAGTGAGGTGAGGAGAGGAAAATGAAGAGGAAATAATGAAGGAAAGAAAGCCATGGTCCAAGGTTTGACCCCTCACTTCTCTCTCTCTCTTTCATGCACATACCCATTTCTTTATTCATTTTATTTTCTAATCTTTTCTCTTCTCTTTTCTTTTATAAAACAATAGAAACCCAAATGAAACCATGGTACAAAATTGTAACAATGTGAAATATGACATGGTGCATGCCACATGCACAAAACTAGCTTAATGCACGATTAGCGATATTTAATCGCGATTATCATTAAAATTGAATATAATAAATCATAAAAATTCATAATTTGCCTAAATCATATAAAGCACCCTCATTTCAGTAATTTTCCAAATATTTTCCAATTTATCGGTATTTAATTATACCGCATTATCAAAATATTCCTAATATTTATTATTTAATTATAAAAATTCCCAAAAATAGTATTTTATTTTTCTGAAATGTTACAACTTATCATCCGTGTATACGTATATGTATATGTATATGTATATATAGATATATATATACCAACACATCCACACACACACACACATATATACATATACATATATACATATAAACATATGCACCCAATATCATATCACGTGTGTATGTGTCAACCTTACTCTAGGGTTTCGTGACTAAAGAACTAAACTAAAGGCACTTCATTCAATTACACTAAATCCAACCCATGGTCTCCTAAAGCCTTTCTTGCTAATTAATCACATCCCACAATGCGCATATTTATATATATAACATATTCGCATGCTACAATACGAAACTGCGGGGGTGCTATACGCCATCCACCCAACTTCACCCGTAGATATACATCTACTCATCTTGATCCTTACTTGCCGAAGTCAATGTCGCCATGCTCGTTCTTGTTATCCGAAGTCCACGTGAGGATGCCTATATATATAACACATAGCATTGTAAACATAAATCGCGTAGGAAAACCAAAACGGCGCATGAATCACACATATGTTAAAACCTATGGTCTATGCATGCAAGAATAACCCAACAACTCCCGATATTAACATACAAACGTCAAGTGACCGAGACAAAACACAATATCCAAAGTTCAAGTCATTAAAAGTCACAAAACCAAAACAGTAACTTAAGAAAATGGTTCCAAATTTAGTCTCAGGTAAAATTAGCTAAACAAGAAATACAGTGGGGTAGTATATGGGGTACGTGAGCTATAAAACCAATTCCAACACCAACGCCCACGAATGACCCGGCAACATTACTCTGAAAACCGGTCTGCTCGCCCTTGGTTGCTCTGTTTGGGTTCGTCTTCTCAGGGTGGTCTCCTAATGCTCAATTTAGGTCAATGGAGTTGCTAGTTTTTCTTGTAAATGTCTCAGGTCACTCTAGATTCCCTGTAGTCCCTAAAATAGAAATAAACCGACATTTGAAATATCCATACACAAGTTTTGGATTTCCTATGCTAAGTGTTGATCCAGAATAACACTAACAAGCTTGGGATCACTAATTATACTCAATTACACCTTAACAACTCCAAAAATCCCCTAAAAGCTCATCTTGGAAATTTCCAAGATCACTAAACCTTAATTAATCAACTCAAAACTACTAAATGATGTGAGGAATACAAGATTTTAAACTAAAGGAGTAGGTTTTTTACCTCATTTGGCAACTCAAGAATTTTCTTGAGTTGCCCAAAGTCTTCAAAATTTCCATTTGATAGGTCCATTAGGTTTATAGTAAGCTTGTGCACATTTTTAGTGAAAATGACATAGTGATTTGAGGTGGTTTTGGGATGGTCATGGGTGGTAGAGGAGGTGGAGGGTGGTGAAGATAAATGAAGAGGAGATGAAATGGTGAGATGATGAAAGGAATTGAGAAAAGAACCATGAGAATTCTAGAGTTTTCTCTCTCTCTCTCACTCTCACTCTCTCTCTCTCACCACGACACTTGTCCCATCACTCACTCTCACTCATTTATTTTCTTTTATTTTTTTTAATTACAAAACAAAAGAAAACAAATAAAAAGGAAATGAAGCATGGTTTTTCCAAAACAAATTAAAAATGTAACAAGTGTTATGCAACATGTCATATTGCATTGCACATAACATATTTAATGAAAAATTAGTAAATGCTAATCGAGTTTAGTAATTAACCCATTTACAAATAAGTATTTAAAATCTATAATTGCTCATATCACATAAACACCTTCAATTCAATAATTATAAAAATTTTCAAAACTATCGGTATATATTTATACCCTTTTCATTAAAACTAATTCTTGTACTTAATAATATTCCTGAAATTTATTATTTTAAATGTTTAATTTCTTAAAAATAATATATTTTTTTTGAAATGTTACAATCTTCCCCCTTAAATAAATTCGGTCCCCGAATTTAAATTTAAAACTCCCCCCAAAACTAAAACATTTAAGTAAAATGATCAAGTCGTCGGGACTCCGAAATCATGAATACATAAAACATATGACAACGCAATACCTGCACATGAAAACGAGTGTAAAACGAAGATTAAAACTCCATCAAGCGTCACGCAATCATCGGAGTGTCAAATCCAATATGAAAAACCAATATGATATAATCAGAACTATAACATGTATATAGTACGCATCGTTGTAAAATTATCGAAACATCCGAATAAAAATGCATGCAAAACTTTTTTCTCAAATCGCCGTACGATGCGCGTATCACGGCACAAGTAGCGGATGTTTACTATAAGAAAAATAACTATATATATATATATCCTTTGTTTAACATACACGTCCCGCTATTTTGAAAATAATTTAGAAGGGTTTCCTTGTAAAATGTTTCATGTCATTTCGGACACGTAGGAAAATATTGAGACTATAGCTTCTGTTTGGAAATCCCTCGTAACTATCGATGCATGCGAAAACATATTCAGGTACTGTCCTCGGACTAGTCCTGCTCAATTACTATACCCTATAGTATATATCATAAAAACATGATTCTCAAAATGAAATCAATATCAAATACAGCATACAAAATGTTGGCTATAGTGCCCTCAAGGCAATTATCATAGTCGCGGACTTGTGATTATGATGATTGAGTGAGGACCTATACTGATAAAACAGTCTTACTCAAGATGATAGTATACTATCTGGTTTGTCTTTATCATGTTGTATGTGTTGATAGAACCCATAGGATTCTTGCTTGACTGCCAGCATTGTGATGGCGATTATATATGTGGGAGCTGGGGTTTATAAGCACATCCTTAAATGTCCCTAGTCGTAGGAGTATCGAGACCGGGCATCGATACTCCAGTGTAGACTAGTGTATACTGCTCAAGACCCCGACGAGGGGCGGTGGCCAGGTCTCACAAGCCATTGGTGTTAGTTTGTTCACCTAAGATAGTATACAGGTGCTCATTAGGCTATGAGTACACTAGACAGACTCGCCGGGAACCTGCTAGTTGGTATTATACCTATTGTCAGATAGCAGTTCCCAGGTGACCTGTGTACAGGTTAGTCTGTCGACCTGAGATCATCATTTGTCTCGTGTGAGTTCCCACTGTGCTTTGATTACTACCCTTCCACGGCTCAAAGGAGTCGTGCAAACAGGTTTTAGTTGGGTACAGTCCCGAGCCACATGGAGGCAGTGATAGGATCGTCGGGGATTCGTCTCTCCCGGTATTTGGGGTTGATGTCGCGTTGTGTACGGATGGCCATCACCATAAATCCGTGGCCATGGTGGACGAGAATTATCGATCCAGGATCGATAGTTTCTCGGGTGTTGATGAGTTTCATACCGACACTAAATATCGCGTTGTTGGGGGTCTGACTTTATCCACCCCCTAGACTCAATATGTGATACTCTTATACGAACAGACCGGACTGTACGGATATTGTCACTGACAGGCTCAGTAGGGGTTCAGGATGAGTCTGCTCGTCGGCCTCCCTTTCGCTCAATACCTGGGCAGCCGTTACGTACAGCTAGTGCCACTAACGTGCTTGTGGTTAAACCCACTGTCAGCGTTTGACAAGTCTTTAGAGTCCCACATAGAGGGTTTTCACGGTTCAGACGATATGGTATACATGAGGTATGTTGATATATACAGGTGTCCGATTAAATATGTGTGCATGCTGCGCAGACTTTAATCGGACGGTTGATAATACTGGCGGCTTAGGATTAAGCCGGATTATTAAATCGGGTTTTGATTTAATAATTTAATATATGTATTTGTATATACGTATTCTAGTATTATTGTTCACTATTCGTTTTCTCTCTTGGCTATTCGTATTTTGGTACGAATACGTGTATATGTATTTTGATACATGTACCGGGAAGTATTCCGTATTTTATACGGAATAACTTCTAGAAGAAGATGCCACCTCATTTATATGATTTTCCTTTTTTGGAAAATCATTTGTTTTATAAATGAGGTGGAAAGGATGATGTGGCACGAACATGACTTTGGGCATGGGCTTTTGCATGTAGCAAAGTATGGGTTGCACTTTGTTTAATTGTTTAATGAAATGTGGTGGAGATTTTTTTATGAGAGAGAGAGGGGGGCCGGACAATATTTTGGTGGAGGGTGCTCATTTCATTTGGTTGATGGATTTTACATTAAGCCCACTCTCTCACTCTCTCAAGTTCACCACAAAACACTTAACCATTGTTCTTCATGCCAAAGCTTCATCACCTCTTTAATCTTCTTCTTGAGTTGCTCCATGGAGCACATGGTTGAGAGAAAATCATAGTGACACACTACTACACCCCCACTCTCCATTGCTAGCGACTTTGGAGCGTCGGTTATCTCGTTCGACGAGGTTGGAGCTTGCGCCGTTTCCCTCGGGTGGATCATCGGAGACGAAGGAAGACCGGCAACCAAACTACATCAAGGAGCCGCTAGGAGCTTGGAATGAAGACCGAAGGACATGGATAAAGGACATGGATAACCTCGGTATAATGATTCTAACTCTTAGTTAGTTTGCTAGATTAGGGTTTAAGGTCGATCCGTAAATCGGGTAACGGTAGCGCCAGTTTTAGAAATTTTTATTCCGCATTTTGGCCGCGTTTCGATGGCCAGGGCGCTACCGCAACCCTTCACAAAATACCATGTGCGTCCGGTGCGCATGGAAATCGAAACCATATACAGATGCCAAGAATATGCACAGAAACAAAACTGAGTGCAACGGGTGTGCACAAAAATATCTGTCAGGTGCAACGGGTGTGCACGACAACAATATCAGGTGCATTTAATATGCATGAAGAATCCTGATTTAGTGCATCTGGTATGCACCAAATCGCATCGAGTGCGCCAAGTGTGCGTAAGAATCTTAATCAAGTGCACATGGTGGACAAAAACAAATATCTAATGTCACAATTAAAATCGACGGTATATAACATAACCAATCCAAATCAGGTATACTGTGGTAAATAAACTCGTAAACGTGTGCATCTGCGTGCACCAAATCAAATCAAGGTATTAAAAGTACATGAAAACTATACCAAAAGCATAAATCAAAATCATGTGCAACCCATATGCACGAAATCAAATCAATATCTCAGAATGTATAAAACCAAAACCAAGTGCAATGGGTATACACAAAACAAACATCAATACAACTGATACATGGAACACGGATCGAGTGCAATGAATGTGCACATAGGAATACTAATCATAAAACGAAATTCTCAAAATACCAAAATCCAAACAACGGAGATGTGATATTTAAATCACCAAATCGCAAATCATAACACTGACGTAGATATGCTCCTTCCATCAAAGTCGAAAAGGTGTCGGTGCATCCAAAGCTAGTAGAGCAAGATATCAATTTATCTCCTGTTCATGGTCTGGCGTCTTGTGCCCTTAAGTTCTAGGGGGTAGAAAACGTCAGATCCCTAATAACCTGACAAGTCGTGCCGATGTGGCTCAAAGCCTTCCGAGAATCTACTGGTCTAACTACCAGTAATTCTCAGTCCGCCCTACCTAGTGACTTATGGTTTGGCCTACTGAACACAGGGCGATATCGACTCCCTATACCAGGAGAGATGAATCCCCAACAGTCACTCACTGCTTCCATGTGGCTCAGGAATATACCCAACTAAAACCTGTTTGCGTGACTCAGTAGAGCCATTGTAGGGTAGTAATCAAAGCATAGTGGGAACTCACACAAGATAAATGATGACCTTAGGTCGACATACTATCTGTAGTCATGTCACACGAGAGCTGCTATCTGACGGTAGGTATAATACCATCTAGCTAGTTCTCGGGGAGTCCATCTAGTGTACTCACCCTCAGTGAGCACATGTATGCAATCTTAGGTGCACCATACCAATGGCTGCGGGACCAATCCATCGACCCTCGTCAGGGTCTAGTTATGTATACACTAGTCTATTCTGGAGTATCGATGCCCAATCTCGATACTACCACGACTAGGGATATTTTAAGGATGTTCTTATTGACTACTCAGCTCCCACAAGTATGATTGCCATCAAAATGCTGGTAGTCAAGCAAGGATCTTACGGGTTTATCAACTTGTATAAAAGATATAAAATACTAAGTAAAACATATCACATGTTAAGATAAAGACAAACCAAATAGCATACTATCATATCAATCAAGATTGTCATGTATATACATATCCCTAGCATCCTATACAAAGAAGGATTCTAGGGCATACATATCCAACAATCTCCCACTTGCACTAAGGCCTGTAATTGGCGTATTTAGTACCCAACGTCTGCACTAGAGCCAGATGTTGGCGTACCACATACCCAACATCTTGAACAGTCTTTCGAACTGGACTTGAGGGATGGCCTTGGTGAATGGATCTGCCGTGTTGTCTTTTGTATCTACTCTCCGCACTTCGATCTCTAGGCGATCCACGATCTCCCTGACCAGGTGATATCGCCTCAAAATTTGTCTGGATTTCTTATGGGACCGTGGTTTTTTTGCTAAAGCCATGGCTCCATTGTTATCACAATACAAAGGTATTGGATTAGCAATGGATGGAACCACCTAAAGTTTAGAAATGAACTTCCTCATCTAGACTGCCTCTTTTGCGACATCGTTACCAGCGATGTACTCAGCCTCCATCGTCGAGTCTGCTACGGTCTCCTGTTTGGAGCTCTTCCAATAGACTGCCCCTCCGTTGAGGGCAAACACATAACCCGAAATGGATTTAGAGTCATCCTTGTCATTTTGGAAGCTAGAGTCGGTAAAAGCCTCGGTCTGGAGGTACCCATTATCGTACACCAAGAAGATCTACTTAGTCCTTCTCAGATACTTAAGAATGTTTTTTACTGCTATCCAATGTTTCTCACCTGGGTTGGACTAATACCTGCTTAGGACGTTGAGTGTGTAAGCTACATCTAGTATGGTACACAACATCGCATACAATATCGACCCTACCGCCAAAGCATAGGGTACAATGCTCATGCGAGCCCTCTCCTCATTAGTCTTGGGTGACATCTCTTTGGAGAGAGTGATTCCGTGACAAGTGGGTAAATTACCGCACTTTGAATCTTCCATAATAAAACTCTTTAGTACGGTGTCTATATACCTTAACTGTGAAAGTCCCAATATTTTTTTAGATCAGTCACGATAGATCTTAATCCACAGAATGTATGAGGCATCATCCAGGTCTTTCATAGAGAACTTCTATGACAAGAAAAGATTGATCGATTGTAGCATAGGAATATCATTTCCCATCAGGATAATGTCATCTACGTATAAAACGAGGAATACCACAGTTCTTCCTACAATCTTCTTATAAATATAAAGTTCATCTGCATTTTTGATAAAGTCGAATTTCTTGACCGTCTCATCAAAGCAGAAGTTCCAACTCTGCGATGTCAGATTTAATGCATAAATAGATTTGAGCAACTTGCACACCTTTCCACTGCTCCCACTGTCTACAAAACCCTCTGGTTGATCCATGTAAACACACTCTTCTAAACATCCATTTAGAAAAGTGCTTTTAACATCCATCTGGCAGATGTCATAGTCATGGAAGGCAGTAATGGTGTATCATTTCATAAAATATAAAATATTATTTTTGGAATTTAATATTAAAATAATATATTTCGCAAAAACTACCCGATTTGCGAATTTGGGGTTTCGTAAAATGGTATAAATACGTAACAATATTTATGAAATAATTGGAGATTAAAATGATTTATTCATTTAAAAATATATTTATTGGATTTTGCATTTCTTTATAATTACTTATATGCAGTTTAAATATTAAACCCGATTAGTGCACCACTAATCGCGATTAGGCCAAATCCGTGTTTCTACATTTTTCCATGGTTAGTGCGCCATGACATGTTACATGTTTGTTCATTTGCACTTGGTTTTATTTATTGTGAGAAGGAAAAAGAGAAAAGAAAAAAAAGGAGACAATTATTGGAGAGAGAGAGAGTGAGACATGAGTTGTGAGATGGTGAGAAAAAGAAAGAGAGAGAGGGCAGCCATCATTTTTCCTCCCCCATTTGTTTCCTTCATCTTCCTCATCCTCATGTTCCCTCGACCTTCAACTCCATGTATCATCTCAAAATCTTCACCAAAACCCCATACTCCCTTCATTAATAATGATCCCCGCCTCCTCCTCAACACTTTGGAACTTTCAAAATTGGATTTTGTAGACTTTGAGCAACTCAAGAATATTCTTTAGTTTCCAAATGAGTTATTTCCTGCACTATTAGCTTAGTAATTTAGTCTCTTTGGTTTAGAATTGGTTCAGTGAGGACAAGTGATATTGGAAATTTCCAAGATGAGCTTTTAGGGGATCTATGGGTTGTTAAGGTGTAACTAGTGACCACAAGCTTGTTATTGCATTTCTGGACCAATACTTTGCATAGAAAACCCAAGACTTGGATTTTAGAACTTTCCATGTCGATTTTGTGATAATATTGTCCTACAGGGAATCTGGAGCAACCTGGGAAGTTTCTGAGAAAATCTTGGAAGTCCAGTAACCTAGATACATGACTAGAAGACTACCACCCATGTTTGAACCCAAACAGAGCCTGTATGGCCGGCGAGCTCGGACATCATAGGGTTGTCGCCGGTTTTCTAGTGTGGTCTGGGGTTGGGTTTTTGCCTGTAGCTCATTTAACTTATAAACTATCGCCTATACTTGCTTTTTTTGTCCCAATTAACCTGAGCTAAAATCTGGGAGCTGTTGTGAGTGTTTTGGGCAAAGTTTTCAATGGTTTGAATGCATGGTTTTGATGTTTGGATTTGTATTTGGTTGTTGGACGTTTGTACATCAACAACAAGGGTTGTTTGATTGTTTTGCATCCGTAGGCTATAGGTTCTAACCTATGAGCGTACCGTGTGCCGTATTAGTTTTCAGGACTGGATTTTAATAGCATTGCGATATGTGTTGATTTGTTGGTACCTCGCATGGGTTCCGAGACGACGAAGAAAATCGACTACGGCTGAACAAGGAGTTCCGCAGGTGAGTAGATTTATATCTATAGGGGAATTCGGGTGTATGGCGTATAGCACCCCCACAAATTTTAAATGGAAACCGATATAAATGAATATGGAAACCTATACTAGGAACCCACGAATGTGATTAAAGGTTTAGTATGAAATGATATGAATGATAAGGATGTCTCGAAGATATATATAAAGATGTGAAACGTAAATGTGAATCACGATATGTAATTATAAGTAGTGCACGAGGATAAGTATGAGATTTAGAGTAGCATGAAATGAGATTTACAGGATATAGTGTATATGTAAGATGACTTGATGTGAGATATTAATGTGATGAAAAGAGTATACGATGTAATATGATGACTTGGTGTGATATGTCGTTATATGGATGCGAGTCGATATGAGATAGTTGATACCTTTGTCGGTCCAACGATATGAGATTGATACGGATGTGACCTGAGAGATATGTATATATGTATGGATAACGATGTGAATAATGAGCGATATGCCGTACGAGACGTTATGTCCGTACCATCATTGTCATTCAGGTTGATAGAATCCCTAATTGTTTAATGCCGCCGTATGATGATTTACCGTACGTGATGAGTATTATCAGATGATTAATCCATACCCTTGTGTCACGTCCCGAAAGGTACGGAGTGTGACTGGCACTTAAATCACGAAATGTCTCGAGGCGTACGTAATCTAAGTAAGCCAAAACCCAGAAATCAAAACCAATAAAGCAGTAGAGTGAAGAAAAACCCAATTTAAAGAAAGTAGTTTAACAACATAAGCCGAAATACTGCATCTTTAAAAACCTCAAGTCTTTTTTAAAAATTTCGGCAGAGTTTCCTTTGTAAATACTGGCCCCAAAAAGGGTACAACATGCATAATATGAATAAAGGCATCCCCAAGCGGGAGCTAGCTCTTTATCAATTTACGGTCACAACCATGCAAGCAATATAATATACAACGCTAAGGGCGAGGATCAAAACTCAAAAGGAAACTCAAAATCAACAAGAAAACCATAATAAAACAGGCGCGACTGTAAGGTCGAAATAATATACAACTGGTTTCTAAGTCAGAAGTAAATATACAAGTTTGGTTGATGGAGTTTACTAGATACAAATTAATGTAAATAAAGTACAATGGTGGTCACGATGCAAGCGAACTCACCTACCAAAGCCATCACCCGAAAAGAAAGCAGTATGCCAGCAAAACCGTCAAGAAACATGTACGGCAAAACCTGTAAGAAATTGTGGCACAATTGGGGTGATTTGCAAACTCGTGAGTGGAAAACATCACAGAGCAGAAATCGAATGTATGACGCTATCCTAGGTCATATCAAGTAATATCCTCAAATAAATATCCTGATCCATCTACACATAAGTGCAATACCACGTGCTCGTGTCAGTGCCTCATATAGCAACATATCAGATATATGATGTATGAATGCATTACAAATGGAAATAGAATACTTCATGAATGAGACAACTGTTTTCTTTCTTCAATCAGATTTCTGTATACGTATAAATCGAGTATCATCAATGAAATAAACAGAGAAATTAGTGTCAAGTATCGACACAAAACATAAATCTCAGTTTCTCAATATCTCAGGCTCCGGCTATCCAGACTAGCCTGTATCATCAAATCTCAATATCTCAGTGTCTCAAATCTCAATATCTCAATATCTCAGGCTCCGTCAGTCCGGATCGGCCCATATCATCAAATTACACGACCACGACCGGTATCTTCCGGATATCCGCCGCGCCGGACATCACCGGTCGGTCGTCTGCCCTAGCCAGGCTCATCGTCAACAACTCGAGCTTCTTTCCCCGGCGTATCGTACCGGGTCTACCATGTACCTGCAGACGGTTCATCCAACTCCTCCAATCGGGTCTCGAATACCATCTCAGAACAGAGAAAATATCATGGTGGACAATACTCATCACATCAAAGAAAACCGCATCTTTCTCTTTAATGAATCATCAGTTTATAAAATTTCACATGCGGTTTCCAAATCCAGAAAATCTCAGGAAGAATCTGAAATCATCAAAATCACGATATCAATAAACAGTGAATGCCGGTATAAATCTCTATAATACTGCATGACCAATGAATATATATGAATGCATCTGATATCATGCAATGAATGCAATAGTTAAACTAGCATATGAAAGCGATAACATATTGCAACTATCAGCTAGCAAGCTATGTCAATAAAATAATATTCTCTAAAGTGTACGTGACATGGCAATTACCGATGATGATGTGTGTGAACCGGCAAGAAGGTGTACGTGGAACATACGCATCATCGGTAATGGTGCCGGTGTCCTGATAGCAGGGTTTCATAATAAATACAGACAACAAATTTATAAGAATGCAATGCGATGAAACATCTTGAATATACGGAAAGTGATGTAGTAACAGCAACACTGAAGAATATACCTATCCAATATACGAGTCATACAGTTTTTGTATTTAAAATACTCACGATTCTCCACTTTTGAAAACGAGTATGACTCGAGCCCAGTCAAAAGGGTAAGGGAATCCACCTAAGTTTGAGTCGATCTATATATATATCTAGTAGTCGGTGATCTCGCCTCAATAGTATCATGTACGATACAAAATATCATATGACATCCTCGAATCAAGAGTGCGGATCTATCATCATAATTATATCTCGTACGGTAAATCAATCGTACGACATCCCAAATCCGGGTACAGGTCAAATATCATATTTATCACATTACTTATCTGGTAGCCTTATTATCATCTATCATGAACTGGGGAACTGATTTAAGTCTAGTACATACTGATACCATCAACAAATATATGTGCGTGTGTCTGAAAGACATCACCTAAAGATCCGCTATACTATCATGTCGTATCTCCTAATATGAACCAAATCACATCACCGATCTCACGACACCATACCCAATCTCATCGACTCATCTCCAAATACCATATACTATCCTTATCATTCATGGATATATATATATATATACACATATACATATCCCCATACACGTACAAGAAAGTAAATGTATGCGAGTGTGTGTGTGTGCGTGGATGCAAACCTTTACTATAGGGTTTCGCGACTAAGGAACCAACTGAATCCTTTCTTCAATTCTCGCTAACATTAACCCATAATCACATAAAGCTTTTCTTGCTGAGTGTTCATATCTCAAATAACATATAAATGTATATCTATACCCCATCACTTCATTTCTTACGAATTTTCGGGGGTGCTATACGCCATCCACCCGACTTCCCCCTTAGATATATATCTACTCACCTTGATCCTCGCTTGCCGAAGTCGATGTCGCCTTGCTCTTACTCGTCGTCTGAATTCAACTTGAGGGTACCTACATATATACACATATAGCATCGTAAACAGAAATCTCGCACAAAACCAAAACAGTGCACGTATCACACATAGGTTTAAACCTATGGTCTACACATGCAAGAAGAACCAATAACCCTTGACATCGACGTACAAATGCCAATTGATCGAGACAAAATGAAATATCACAAGTTCAAGTCCTTTAAAAGTCACATTTCAAAACAGCAACTCAAGGAAATGGTCCCAGATTTTGTTTCAGGTGAAATTAGCCAATTTTGCATATGAAAAGGGTCTAATTTATAGCAAAAGGAGCCATGAACCAAACACGGAGCATTTCCACTCAACCCAGGTCGGAAATTGCGCCCAAAAGGGGTAAATTTGCGGCCACAGTAAGGAATTAGGGTCCTGGGTTTTGGGTATAGGTTCTAGGTTGCCTGGACAGCTCTCAGTCTGTGCTAAATAATTTTCCAAGTCCCCGAGACACTCCAGATTCCTAAATACCATCACAATTCTCACAAAATCCGATATCGGGGGATTTCTTAGTTTTCTAAATGGGGTTTTAGTCTATGGTTTAGCCCAAAATACAATCATTACAGGGGTTTAAGGTTACTATAAAGCCTTAATTGCACATTTGGGGTTCAATCAAACCCTAATCCTTTTCTAGAAATATTCTAACATCACAATTTCTCACTCAAACCACCTCCAAACTAAACTAGAATATAAAGAACCAACAAACTAAACTACAAGGAAGAAAATATAACTCATTTGCATGTCAAGAAAAACCCTAGCTTGTCTAAGGTCTTCAATATCTAACTTTGCTTGGTCCATTGTGTAGAGGATGAAGAGGAGATTAACTTTAGTGAAGGGGGTATAGGGTTTTGGCAAGGTTTTTGAGATGGATCCTAGGGTTTAAGATGGAGGGAAGTGAGGAAGAAGAAGGAGAAGAAAAAAATGGTGGAGGGATAATGTGGCTGCCACCCTCTGTCTCTCTCCTTTAATCTCACCCACTCTCACTAATTTACCCTTTTGCCCTTTTGTCTTTTTTTTCCTTTTCTTTCCTCTTTTAAAACCAAATCACATAATACCTATAAAACAACACAAATGCGACAACATGTAACCAAATGCAACATGACATGGTGCACTAGCCACGGAAAACTGTAAAAACACGGATTTGGTTTAATCGCGATTAGAAGTGCACTAATCGGGTTTTCATTTAAATTGCATATAATTGATTTTTAAAATGCCAAATTCTATAAATATATTCTAAAAATGAATAAATCATTTTAATTTCCAATTATTTCACAATTATTGGTATATATTTATAACCTTTTTCGAAAACCCCAATTTCGCAAATCGGGCAGTTTTCGGAAAATATATTATGTTAATATTAAATTCCAAAAATAATATTTTATATTTTCTGAAATGATACAATCTTCCCCCTGAAATAAATTCAGCCCCCGAATTTAAATTTAAACCCTTAAATCCTAAAACATTTCAATAATCAGATCAAATTAACGGGGCTTCGAAATCACGGAAGATATAAAAACACTACAGCGCATCGCGTGCGCCTGAAAAACGAGTACAAAACTCAAAATCGAACTCCGTCAAGCACCACGCAAATCATCGGATTCGCACGCTTATCATCGGAGTTATAATGGAGATACAAATCTCGAGATCCAAATGCTGAAATCCAATATACACTAGTCAAATACTATGATATGTACATAGTACGCATCCTTGAAAAATCTTCAAAAACAGAATGACACACATGCCAAAATCCTTTCTAAATCCCCGTGTGATGCGTAATTCACGGCATAAGTGACGGACGCTCGTTTTTAAAGAATTAAATGTATCTATACATGTCTTTGCTCAAATATGCATTCCGCCTCTTTGAAATATCCCAAAAGGTTTCCTTTGTAATTGTTCATGCCACTCGCGGACGCGTAAGAAATAGCGTGACTATAGCTCCTTTTTTAAAAGCTCTTGTTAAACTTTTAATGCATGTAAAGTAATCAGGTACTGTCCTCAGATCAGTCATGTTCGGCTATTATATAATATATAGTACCTAATATGAAAACAAAGTGCTCAAAAGCAAAATCGTCCTCAAAAGGCGTATCCAACAATCACGTGCGTCTGGTGCGCACGGAAATCAAATCCAAACACAAGTTCTACAAATGTGCACTAAAGCAAAACTAAGTGCAATGGGTGTGCACGAAAGCATTTGTCCAGTACAACAGGTGTGCACGACAACAATATCAAGTGCATCTAGAGTGCACGAAATCTCAATCTAGTGCGACTATCATGCACGAATAAAATCTCAACCGAGTGCATCAAGTGTGCACAAAATACAAATAGGGTGCAACAAGTGCATGGAAATGCATCAATAACTCAAATGCGTATAAAAAGAAACATCGAGTGTGCCAAGGTGTATAAAATCATAAACGTGTGCAACTGCATGCACAAAACACGTATCAATGCACTACAAGTACATGTAAGCTATACCGAGTGCAAAAACCAAATCGAGTGCATACCACATACACAAAATCAAAACAAATACTAAAAGTGCATGAAAACTATGCCGAGCATAAGTTAAATCACAAGCATACCATAGGCATGAAATCAAAATCAATATCTCAAATGACATCAAACCGAAGTCAAGCGCAACTGTGGTGCACAAAATCTCAATCATGCCAATAAATCGCCCAAAATATCAGGCATGAAATCAAAATCAACATCTCGAATGACATCAAATCGAAGTCAAGTGCAACTGTGGTGCACAAAATCTCAATCATGCAAATAAATCGCCCAAAATATCAGAATCGAAGATGACGGAAATAGTCCCACTCTGGCACATCCTCTAAGATCTCTGGCCAACTATCATGGTCACTCATAACATATCTCGTCGATGATGCCGAACTCTGGCCTACTAGGTGTACGTAACATGACCGATTCTGGGTCCAAGTCTTCTCGTATAGTGTTCCAGAAAGATCTTGTCGTCGTCTCTCCCAAATCTCGTTTCTGCCGAACTGCCCGGAAGTTATCATCCTTTACTAAATCTGTTTCTTGTTCCGGAACGGCTGCATACTCATCGCGACTCCTTCTGGAAGGTATATCCATGTACAACGGCTCTGCATGCGTATCCCATCTATGATGTCAGCAGAGTGGAACGTTATCTCATCAAGATCTCATACGAACCGCTTACTCCATTTTTCTCTAAGGTCGACTGCTTCGAACTCGTCTCTTTGTGGCTGCACAGACTGTGCTCCAACGGCTATACTCGTATCTGGAGTCTCCCTAGCAATGTATCCCATCACATCATATCCGAATGATGTCGAACTTTCGATCGATTAGTCAAAGTCTCATAATCCCTCAAGAGCTCAACATCTTGAGTACATTTTAATAGTATTCCAGTGCATGCCACAGTACCTATAGACCAGCCGTAGAAGGGCAAACCCAAGCCTCATTAATGGCACCGCTGAACTGCTGTAAACCCTAAGGGTTCGAATCATTCTCATAGTCATTAGATCGAGTTAGGGTTTAATTCTTCTAGAGGGTCCATAGAGTTACTTGCATGTTTTTCCGAATACTTTAAACTTGGAAAGTGGTTCCCTGACATTCGATCGTTTCTATTGACTCTCAACGTACCTGCGCGAAGTCTTCTCTAGTTGGAATCGATCAATCTGATGACCTCGCATCAGGGTAGGAAATGAATCACATGTTCTAGTCTTCCATCTTTGGTGACTAGCGATCTTCTATCATATCTCGAAGTATAACTCGTGCGGCATTAGCTTCAAACATCTGCGGTGATATCTCATCATTCGCAGCAGCAACTGGCTCATTCGTCCGCACGCTGAACAATGCCTCAATCATCAAGTAATCGGTGCATTGACGGTCATCACATTCTGGCTGGCCTCTAGCAGTGGCCCAATCCTCTTGTGCTGATTTGCACGTCCGGGAAATTTTGTAAAAGCGATCCATCAAACGCTCATGGCGCGAAAACACAATAAAATGACACCTCTATGCAATCGTGTGTCCCTGAAATCACACCCTGGTCAGTCCTCATCCGTGATGAGCTCCTTCTGACGCAACTCTAGCCGTAGCTCTCTCTGCCCGTGTAATCGTGGCAGCAAAACCATAAACCGATACTAAATAGGATAGATCATAAGAATGAATATAATGCTGTGCAAGGAAATGTACATCCTAAGGCTTCTTAAGCAGAGTAGCGTATTGTAAGTATGTTGCGGAACATACACACGGTACTTCACTCTTTCTAAGTCACCTACTCCATCAACTAAGTGTCATCCTACACTCAGAAGGTAAAACCTAACGTATTGATACCAACTTTGTCACGTCCCGAAAGGTACGGAGCGTGACTGGCACTTAAATCACGAAACGTCTCGAGGCGTACGTAATCTAAGTAAGCCAAAACCCAGAAATCAAAACCAATAAAGCAGTAGAGTGAAGAAAAAACCAATTTAAGGAAAGTAAATTAACAACATAAGCCAAAATATTGCATCTTTAAAAACTTCAAGTCTTTTCTAAAAATTTTGGCAGAGTTTCCCTTGTAAATACTGGCCCCAAAAGGGGTACAACATGCATAATACTAATAAAGGCATCCCCAAGCGGGAGCTAGCTCTTCGTCAATTGACGGTCACAACCACGCAAGCAATATAATATACAATGCCAAGGGCAAGGATCAAAACTCGAAAGGAAACTCAAAATCAACATGAAAACCATAATAATACACGCGCGACTCTAAGGTCGAAATAATATACAACTGGTCTCTAAGTCTGAAATAAATATACAAGTTTGGTTGATGGAGTTTACTAGATATAACTGAATGTAAATAAAGTACAATGGTGGTCACGATGCAAGTGAATCCACCTACCAAAGCCATCACCCGAAAAGAAAGCAGTGCGCCAGCAAAGCCGTCAAGAAACCTGTACGATAAAACCTGTAAGAAACTGTGGCACAACGGGGGTGAGTTGCCAACTCGTGAGTAGAAAACATCACAGAGCAGAAATCGAATGTATGACGCTATCCTAGGTCATATCAAGTAATATCCTCAAATAAATATCCTGATCCATCCACACATAAGTGCAATACCACGTGCTCGTGTTAGTGCCTCAGATAGCAACATATCAGATATATGACGTATGAATGCATTACAAATGGAAACGGGATACTTCATGAATGAGACAACTGTTTTCTTTCTTTAATCAGATTTCTGTATACATATAAATCGAGTATCATCAATGAAATCAACAGAGAAATCAGTGTCAAGCATCGACAAAAAACATAAATCCCAGTATCACGATATCTCAGGCTCCGGCTATCCGGACTGGCCTGCATCAACAAATCTCAATATCTCGCTGTCTCAAATCTCATTATCTCAATATCTCGGGCTCCGTCAGTCCGGATCGGCTCATATCATCAAATCACATGACCACGGCCGGTATCCACCGGATATCCGCCGTGCCAGACATCACCGGTAGGTAGTCTGCCCCAGCCAGGCTCATCGTCTATAACTCGAGCTTCTTGCCCCGGGGTATCGTACCGGGTCCACCATGTACCCACAGACGGTTCATCCAACTCCTCTCGAAAACCATCTCAGAACCGAGAAAACATCATGGTGGATAATACTCATCACATCAAAGAAAACCGCATCTTTCTCTTTAATGAATCATCAGTTTATAAAATTTCACTTGCGGTTTCCAAATCAAGAAAATCTCAAGAAGAATCCGAAATCATCAAAATCACGATATCAATAAATAGTGAATGCCGACATAAATCTCCATAATACTGCATGACCAATGAATATATGAATGCATCTGATATCATGCAATGAATGCAATAGCTAAACTAGCATATGAAAGCGATAACATATTGCAACTATCAGCTAGCAACCTATGTCAATGAAATAATATTCTCTAAAGTGTACATGACATGGCAATTACCGATGATGATGTGTGTGAGCCGGCAAGCAGGTGTACATGGAACATACGCATCATCGGTAATGGTGCCGGTGTCCTGACAGCATGGTTTCATAATAAATACAGACAACACATTTATAAGCATGCAATGCGATGAAACATCATGAATATACGGAATGTGATGTAGTAACAGCAACACTGAAGAATATACCTATCCAATATATGAGTCATACAGTTTTGGTATTTAAAATACTCACGATTCTCCACTTTTGAAAACGAGTATGACTCGAGCCCGGTCAAAAGGGTAAGGGAATCCACCAAAGTCTGAGTCGATATATATATATATATATATATATATATATATATATATTAGTCGGCGATCACTCCTCAATAGTATCATGTACGATACAATATATCATATGACATCCTCGAGTCAAGAGTGCAGATCTATCATCATAATTATATCTCGTACGGTAAATCAATCGTACGGCATCCCAAATCTGGGTACAGGTCAAATATCATATTTACCACATTACTTATCTGGTATCCTTATTATCATCTATCATGAACTGGGGCACTAATCTAAGTCTAATACATACTGATACCATCAACAAATATATGTGCGTGTGTCTGAAACACATCGCCTAAAGATCCGCTATACTATCATGTCGTATCTCCTAATACGAACCAAATCACATCACCGATCTCACGGCACCATGCCCAATCTCATCGACTCATCTCCATATACCATATACTATCCTCATCATCCATGGATATGTATACGTACACACACACACACACACACACACACACACATACACATATATATACATACATACATATCCCCATACACGCATAAGAAAGTAAATGTATGCGAGTGTGTGTGTGCGTGTATGCAAACCTTTACTCTAGGGTTTCGCGACTAAGAAACCAACTAAATCCTTTTTTTAATTCTCGCTAACATTAACCCATAATCTCCAAAAGCTTTTCTTGCTAAGTGCTCATATCTCAAGCATTAGGATCCCGGATCAGAGTGAGCCCTCGCCGTGATGTTGGTTTTCACTTTTTGATCCTGGTTTTATGGTCCACCTATTGAAGGCTTGAACGCAATGCTTGGATAACTTGGCTTGTGGAAACCTATGTTTACTCAAAAGCAATAACATATAAATGTATATCTATACCAAATCACATCATTTCTTACGAATTTGCGCGGGTGCTATACGCCATCCACCCGACTCCCCCCGTAGATATATATCTACTCACCTTGATCCTCGCTTGCCAAAGTCGATGTCGTCTTTCTCTTACTCGTCGTCCAAAGTCCGCTTGAGGGTACCTACATATATACACGTATAACATCGTAAACAGAAATCTCGCACAGAACCAAAACAATGCACGTATCACACATAGGTTTAAACCTATGGTCTACACATGCAAGAAGAACCAATAACCCTCGACATCGAAGTACAAACGCCAATCAATCGAGACAAAATGAAATATCACAAGTTCATGTCCTTTAAAGTCACATTTCAAAACAGCAACTCAAGGAAATGGTCCCAGATTTTGTTTTAGGTCAAATTAGCCAATGTTGCATATGAAAAACGTCTAATTTATAGCAAAAGGAGCCATGGACCAAACACGGAGCATTTCCACTCAGCCCAGGCCGCAAATTGCGGCCAAAGGGGTAAATTTGCGACCACGGTAAGGAATTGGGGTCCTGGGTTTTGGGTATAGGTTCTAGGTTGCCTGCACATCTCATAGTCTCTGCAAAATAATTTTCCAGGTCCCCAAGTCACTCCAGATTCCTAAATACCATCACAATTCTCACAAAATCCGATATTGGGGGATTTCTAAGTTTTCTAAATGGGGTTTTAGTCTATGGTTTAGCCCAAAATACAATCATTACAGGGGTTTAAGGTCACTATAAAGCCTTAATTGCACATTTGGGGTTCAATCAAACCCTAATCCTTTTCTAGAATATTCTAACATCAGCATTTCTCACTCAAACCACCTCTAAAATAAACTAGAATATAAAGAACCAACAAACTAAACTACAAGGAAGAAGATATACCTCATTTGCATGTCAAGAAAAACCCTAGCTTGTCCAAGGTCTTCAAAACCTAACCTTGCTTGGTCCATTGTATAGAGGATGAAGAGGAGATTAACTTTAGTGAAGGGGGTATAAGGTTTTGGCAAGGTTTTTGAGATGGATCCTATGGTTTAAGATGGATGGAAGTGAGGAAGAAGAAGGAGAATAAAAAAATGGTGGAGGGATAATGTGGCTGCCTCCCCGCCCCCCTTCTCCCCTTTAATCTCACCCACTCTCACTAATTTACCCTTTTGCCCTTTTGTCTTTTTTTTCTTTTCTTTCTTCTTTTAAAACCAAATCACATAATACCCATAAAACAACAAAAATGCGACAACATGTAACCAAATGCAACATGACATGGTGCACTTGCCACGGAAAACTGTAAAAATATGGATTTGGCTTAATCGCGATTAGCAGTGCACTGATCGGGTTTTCATTTAAATTGCATATAACTGATTTTTAAAATGCCAAAACTATAAATATATTCTAAAAATGAATAAATCATATTAATTTCCAATTATTTCACAATTATTGGTATATATTTATACTCTTTTTCGAAAACCCCAATTTCGCAAATAAGGCAGTTTTCGGAAAATATATTATTTTAATATTAAATTCCAAAAATAATATTTTATATTAACTGAAATGTTACACCTTGACTAAAGGATGCCGTACGATGGATTATACCATACGTGATGTTGTGAGACTGGATGCCGATTGATAGACTCACCGACTCGGTTATGTTATAGATACGTATACCTTATAGCATTGAGCTTACAATTTACTTGTTGCTACGTTCGTGATAATCTCATCTTATTATATATGTACCTATTCTAGTACACCTACATCATTATCAATGATGCGAATGTTACACTTACACAGATTTGCCGGCTCACACACTTTCATCATCGATAATTGCTATGTCACTTACACAGTAGGATTGCTACATCATTATGCTATGTTGCATGATACACTTGCTATGCTCACAACATTCTAATATGTCATAGGATATACTGATATGCTCACATCACTTTTTTAAGTTGCATGATATACGGATATGCACACATTTCTGTTATATGTTTGCTTACATCATGCTTTACGATTATATGTATTGAGATACCGTTTTTATGAGATTCTGGATTTGAGAACCGTGGTTATATTTCAAAAGAAAGTATGTATTATTTTAAAAACTCAATTTCTCTTGATATGATATTTCGAGATGTACACCATATATTTTCTCGGATATGAGTTATATGATACCCGATTCGAGGAGCCGGATGAGGCCGTTTGCGGGTATATGATGGACCCGGTATGGTACCCTATGGCAAGAAAGGTATGTTGTGCAGTAGATGATGAGCCTGGCAGAGGGAATATTACCTACCGGTGATAGTATTTGGACTCGGCGATTATCCGGAGGATACCGACCGGAGTCGTGAGATGATATGGGCCGATCCGGACTGATGGAGCCCGTAGGCCGATCCGGACCAACGGAGCCCGAGATATTAGGATTTACGTGTCAATGTTGGACACGGGTTTCATGATGTTTCGAGTGTCGATGTTGGACACTCAGGTTCCATGATTTTTATGTGTCGTTGATGGACACACGTTGATTTATATCCTCATATTTACATGCATACACTTTCATGATATTTACATGCATGATGTTGTTGTGTCATTGATGGACACGTAGATATTATCCACATGCAGATAGGCATTGACTATATTGTTGGCACATATGCAGATATGAGCACTCTAGATATCATAGTATTACCTTTATGATATAGTTGACCTAGGAATCGTTGTTTTATTCAATTTCTACCTGATGATGTTTTCAACACATGAGTTGGCAAGTCACCCCCGTTGTGCGACAGTTCTTGCAGGTTGACCACATGGATCAGTAGCAGCATCGCTGGCACACAGCTTATATTAAGGTGATTTTCTTTGGTAGGTGGTACATATTGGATCGTGCCACTCTTGTATTATTATTCCTATTGTATTTAGTCAACTCTATCAATCAGAAACTTGTATTTGTAAAAGTAGTAAGGCTGAACAAGACTTGTAGTTGCGAGACTTAGTGCGATGGGTTATATGTTCGTTTGGTGGGTTGATGTCTTGCTTTATTCATTATTCTTGTGCCGATCATCACCGTTGGGCGTCGTATATATATATTCTGTCTTGCGTGGTTGTGATTCCACCGATTTGCGAAGAGCTAGCTCCCGCTTGGGGATGCCTTTTATATTATCATGTATATGTGGTTTTGGATCAAAATATACAAGGGAGGTGCTGCCCAAATTTTTAAAAGACGAAACATGTTTTTGCAATTAGTAAAATCCAGTTGAATTTTCATGTTCCATTATCTATACATTTAAGAAAAGTTTTGATTTCATCATACCCTTATTTCAAAACTTCACCTCTTTTATTTTCTTTTAAAAGGTTTAGATTTCTGGGCTTTGGCTTACTTAATTTACGTTACGCCTTTAGACGTTGCGTGATTTAAGTGCCAGTCACGAACTAAATTTCGGCTCGTGACAAAGTTGGTATCAGAGCGCTAGGTTTAACCTTGGTTCGAGTCTAGGTTTGACTATGTGGAGTCTGGGGCGTGATCTATTTCGGAACCTAGGCTTAACCTTATGGAACTTAGACTTGAACAGAGAGGGTATTAGACCCAAACTTTTGTAACATTTCAGAAAGTATAAAATATTATTTTTGGAATTTAATATTAAAATAATATATTCCTCGAAAACCGCCCGATTTGCGAAATTGGGGTTTTCGAAAAAGGGTATAAATATATACCGATAATTGTGAAATAAATGGAAATTAAAATGATTTATTCATTTAAAAATATATTTAAAGGATTTGGCATTTTTAGAATTAATTATATGCAAGTTTAAAATTTTACCCGATTAGTGCACTGCTAATCGCGATTAAGCCAAATACGTGTTTTTACAATTTTTCATGGCTAGTGCACCATGTCAAGTTGCATTTTGGTTACATGTTGTTTCCTTGTATTTTTTTAGGGTATTATATGGTTTGGTTTTAAAAGAAAAAGAAAAATGGTTAAAAGGGAATGATTGGAGAGAGAGAGAGTGAGACATGAGAGTGAGAGGGTGAGAATAAGAAAGAGAGATAGGGCTGCCCATTATTTCCCTTCTCATATTTTTCCTTCATCTTCTTCTTCCTCACTTCCCTCCACCTCCAACCCCAAGATCCTTCTCAAAAACCATGTCAAAACCCCCACACCCTCTTCACAAAAGTTGATCCCCTCTACATCCTCTACCCAATAGACCAAGCAAAGTAGGATTTTGACGACTTTGGTCGAGCTAGGGTTTTCTTGAGTTGCCTAAAGAAGGTATAAATTCTTCCCTTTAGTTTAGTGTTACTTTCCTTGCATTCTAGTGTAGTTTAGAGGTTGATTATGTGTGGAATTGTGATCTTAGAAATCCCAAGAGAAGGGTTTTAGTGTTTGTTTGTAATTGGTGATGTGTAGTGGCTGCCTACTGACCTTCGTGTGGATTTGTTTGGCCTAGGATAAGGAACACAAACTTAGAACCTTTCCGACATCGGTTAAATTGACAGTTTGAGGTAGTATTATGGAATCTGGAGTAACCCGGGGGCACTAAAAATAATTTGCAAAGACAGGGAGGTAAGCAGGTGATTGTGAATGTACCAATGAAACCCTATCCCCAACCCCCAAACCCAGGCCGCAGATTTATTCTTCCTGGCTGCAAATTGCGACCAGGGTGGGGTGGAACCCCTTCTTATTTGGTCCATGCCTTCTTCTCCAGTAAACTAGACCCTGTATATGAGCAACTTTGGCTAGTTTGTCCTGAGTCAAAATCTGGGGCACATTAGTGTGATTTTAGATATGTTTTCCGTATTTTGAGATGCTAATTTTTAATATTTTGATTCGTATTTGGTTGTTGGATGTCTGTACATCAACAATAAGGGTTGTTTGGTTGATTTTGTATGCGTAAGCTATAGGTTCTAACCTATGACAAATGTGTGTGCCGTATTGGATTTTAGAACTTGCTTTTAATAGCATTGCAATATGTGTTGTTATTGTAGGTACCTTCGCGTTGATTCCGAGGCGACGGAGCGTGGCGTCATCGACTTCGGCAAGCGAAGACCAAAGTGAGTTGATCTATAACCACGGGGTAAGTCGGGTGGATGGCGTATAGCACCACCGCAAGTTTTTGATGGAAACCGATTCATAGTAAATGGTTAAGGAAACCTTTAATAGAAAACTATAGATAGACTTAAATGATAGTTAGAAGTGATATGATACGGCTAATATGTGATGATGGGATTTGAGGAGGATATTTGATGATATTGCCATTTAGGATACTATAGGACTAGATAGTCGACGTAGATGCGTCATCCGAACCATACCTATTTCCAAACTGAAGAATCGTATGCATATTTTAAACCGATACCCTGATGGAAGTTACGGATTTTCAAATGATATCTTTTCTTTAAAAACACCGTAGCCCCTACTTTCAAAACTACGATTCGCATCTTTCAAAAACTATTTGTATGGTTCGGGTGTGTATGTTAGATTAGATACTTATGCTTATAGTAAAGGTAGAATGTATTGTAAAATTAACCTTTGTGAGATATAAATGCGATGAAAAGAGAATACGATTTGACATATGATATGATGATATGTTGGTATACGGATGCGAGTCGATTGAGATGATTAATACCTTGCCGGTCCCCTGATATGAGATTGTTATGGATGTGACCTGGGACATAGGTATACAGATAAATTTATATATGTTGTGAATCGTGAGTGATAGCCGTACAAGGCATTAGGTCCGTACCCTCCTCGTCTTATAGGTTGACAGGATCCCTGATAGCATAATGCCGTCGTACGATGATTTTCCGTATGTGATGAGTTTGACTTGAGGTTTGATCCATACCCCTGGCTAGAGGATGCCGTACAATGGAGTATACCGTACGTGATGTTGTGAGGCTCGATGCTGATTGATCGATTCACCGACTCGATCATGTTAGATATGTTTACCTTATAGCTTTTAGCTAATAATTTACCTTAGGCTGCATTCATGTTTTTCGCATTGCATTACCATACCTGTGCTAGTACACCTGCACCATTATCGATGATGCGTATGTTACACGTACACAGATTGGCCGGCTCACACACTTCATCATCGATAATTGCCATATCACTACACAGTAGAATTGCGGCATCAGGATATGACTCCTTGCATGATATACTTACGCACATACATATTGTATACCATACTTGCGCACATACATATTGTGCACCATACTTGCGCACATACATATTGTACACCATACTTGCGCACATACATATTGTACACCATACTGGCGCACAAGCATATTGTACACCATACTCGCGTACATACATATTGTACGTCCATACTTGCGTATATACCCGTATGCACCTTTATACGGTATTGCATTCGATTTTGGAGATTTGGGAACCGCATGATATATTTTAAAACTGGATTCATTTAAAAGAGCAGTTTCCCCTCGATATATGCATATTACTGTTCCATGTTGCATGATATACGGATATGCTTACATTCTGTTATATGTCGCATACATCATGCTTTACGCTTTTACGCAGTGAGATATGCTGTTTTCGTGAGATTTCTGGATTTGAGAACCGTGGCAATTTCAAAAGAAAGTATGTATTGTTTTAAAACCCTGGTTTCTCTTGATATGATATTTCAGTGCGTCCACCATGTGTTTTCTCGGTTCTGAGAGTGGCATGTGAAACCCGATTTGAGGAGCGGTAGGCACCATCTACGGGTACATGGTGGACCCGGTGAGATACCCCGGGTCAAGAAAACTCGTATATGTTAGACGGTGAGCCTGGCAGGGGAGAACTACCCATCGGTGATAGTATTTGGGCTCGACGGATATCCGGAGGATACCGACCGGAGTCGAGAGATGATATTGGCCGATCCGGACTGACGGAGTCCATGGGCCGATACGGACTGATGGAGCTCGAGAGATATGAGGATTTGCGTGTCGATGCTGGACACGGGTTTCATGATTTCGAGGTGTCGCGAGAAACACATGTTGATTTATATCCTCATATTTTCATGCATATGGTTTCATGATTTTTACATGCATGATGTTGTTGTGTCAGTGGTTGACACGTAAACGAGATCCACATACCTACATTCATTGATTATATGAGTGGACGAGATCCACATGGAAATATACATTGATTATATGGGTGGACGAGATCGACATGCATACATACATTGATTTTATGGGTGGACGAGATCTGCATGCATACATACATTGATTATATGGGTGGACGAGATCCGCATGCATACATACATTGATTATATGGGTGGACGAGATCCCATACATACATACATTGATTATATGGGTGGACGAGATTCACATGCATACATACATTGATTATATGGGTGGACGAGATCCACATGCTTATAGGCATTGACTACCTTATAGGCATATATACAGACCCGGTCACCCTAGATATCATAGTATTACCTTTATGATATGGTTGACCTAGGAGTCATTGTTTATTTGATTTCTACTTGTAGATGTTTTTCTACTCACGAGTTGGAAACTCACCCCCGTTGTTCCACAGTTCTTGCAGGTTGACCGCATGGATCCGTAGCATCATCGCTGGCACATAGCTTCATTTGGGTGTTTTGCATTGGTAGGTCGGGCATTTGTATCGTACCCACTCTTGTATTTATATTTCATATTGTATCTAGTAAACTCCATCAATCAACATTAGTAAATTGTATAAATAATGAAACTTAGTGAGATTGTGGTTGCGAGACTTAGAGCGAGAGGTTTTCCGCTACTTGTGGTTTTGATGTCTTACTTATTTCTTTATCTTTGTGGTGATCTTCGCCGTTGGACGTCGTATACTTATATATAATGTCTTGCGTGGTTGTGATCCGCCGTTTGGCGAAGAGATAGCTCCCGCTTAGGGATGCCTTTATCATTATCTTGTATATGTGGTTTTGGATCAAAATATACAAAGGAGGTGCTGCCCAAATTTTCAAAAGACGAAACATGTTTTCAAACTAGTAAATTTCACTTGCATTTTTATGTTCCTTTTCTATGAATTAAGAAAACTTGATTTCATTATACCTTTATTTCAAAACTTCACATTCTTTATTTTCTTAAAAAGGTTTAGATTTCTGGGTTTCAGCTTACTTGAATTGCGTTACGCCTTTAGACGTTGCGTGATTTAAGTGCTGGTCACGAGCTAATATTTCGGGTTGTGACAAAGTTGGTATCAGAGCATTAGGTTTAATCTTTGTTCGAGTCTATGTTTGACTATACGGAGTCTAGGGCGGGTATGTATTTCGGAACCTAGGCTTGACCTTACGGAACTTAGACTTGAACAGGGGGGTATTAGACCAGAACATTCGTTTCATAGGTTAACCCTAATTGATGAAGTAGGTAGCTTGAGTAGAGTGACGTACAATACGTATGTTCCGCGGCATATTTACGATACGATACTCCACTTAAGAAACCTTAGGATGTACATGTTTTTGAGACTTATGATTCTCTTCATGCCTATGATTATACATCCATTTGAGATCCTTGATTTTATTTGTTTCCATGATCATGCTCTCATTAATGCTATTCCTTCTTATGATCATGTATCCATTCTTGATCTGTCATTTCCTTTTAACCCTTTGATATGTTTTCATCGATACACGATTAAAGTTCCTGTCACCATGGTTTGAGCACAGGTTGAGCTGCTGCTGGTGATGCGGTCAGGGCGAGCTCGTCTGGTACGAGGGCTGACCATTGTGTTTTCTGGTGACACGGGAACGTCTCGATGTAGTGTTATGTTGTGACCTCTTGTTGAGGCGAGTGCTTGGTTTTACACCAGATGATCGGGCCATTATTAGAGCTGCCAGTTGCAAGAGGACTATTGATGTACAGCCTACCTCAGAGATTGTGATGTCGTCTACGGTGTAGACAGACGACCCGGCTGTTGCTGAGATGATGGGATGTCACATCCAGAGCTTACGAGCTGAGATCGCTAGAGGTTCTAGGCAGAGATGCGACAGGTGATAGCTAGTTTACCCTGATTTGAGAGGCAAAGGTGATTCGTCAGATTGAGACGCCGACGCAGGCCAAGTTGAGTTGAAGATTTTCAATGTGGAGAGTCTTACTCAGATCTAGAGCAGACCGATCCAGAGATGACCGTCGATATATCGCCTTTCCTAGAGGATTGAAGCATTGCTTAGCATGCGGGTGAAGGGTATTCACATGTTGTATAGGCAAAGTTAAAAAGTTCGAACGAGTGCCAGAAACCCATTTTTTTCCAAGTTTAAAATGTTCGGAGGGACATGCAAGTGATTCTGTAGACCCTCTAAAAGAATGAAACCCTAACTCGACATGATGACCATGGAACCGCTTTTGAACCTTAGGGTTTGTGGCCGTTTAGCAGTGCCATCAGTGAGGCTTGGGTTTGCCCTGCTACGGCTGGTCCAGAGGTACTATGGTATGTACCAGATATTTTTAGACTGTGCTCAGGTGTTGAGCTTTCGGGAAATTATGGGACTTCAATGACTCGATCGAAAATTTTGACGTCGTCCAGATATCATGTCATAAGAGATCAACAAGCTGACCGGCTTTGAATAGAGGACCTCACTCAGATGCATTGTGAGTTGATCGAGAACGGACGAGTATTGAGTATTCCTCCGATGGTTGGGACGAGTTCCCAAGGACGTGTTCGGCCAGATATCTTCTACAGAGTGCTGAAGATACAGGGTATGCGATTTCGAGTCCGTGTAAGAGACTTCGGATTGTCCGTGGCCGAGAATAGTAGCAGTACGCAGACAGCAAGACGTGACGTCGAAGCGGACGATGATAAAGATGAGTAGAGCCAGAGGTTCATGCGCGATGCTGACGAGCTGTTGCTATTCCCCGTCGAGATTAGAGATCTGATATGTATACAGAGGCGTTGGGATATGGCCAATTCCAGAGGAAATGTGTGCGGAACTCACAGATGTCCAGAAAACGAGAAAAGATTATGTAAGAGTACCAGCCTCCGTACAGTTCGACATAGGTGAGATCGGAAGAGACCTTGAGCAAGATTCCTTCTTGGACACTACTGCAATGAGATTTGCACCAAGGATCAGTTGTGTCACGTGTATTCAGAGGACTAGAGGCCGACGCCAGTAACGTGCTGCTTTACGAGTGGTCATGATAATTGGCCGAGAGATGACCAGAGAAGTGCTAGGACGGAATCGTCCCCATTAGCACCCCTGACTGGGCCGATGAGCTGATGAATTGCGAGATTGGTAATCCACAAGAGAAGATGAGGACCCAGAGATAGAGGACGCCAGACCGTGAGCAGGAGGCAAGCGGATATTCTTGCTCTGCCTGTTTTAGGCACACCAGTACTTTTTCGACATTATAGGAGGTGTACCTCAATGTCATTTGTTGCGATTTGCATTTGTGATCAGAGTATCACGCTTATATCGCTTGGATTTGAGTTTTGATGATTGAGTTTCATGATATTGTTTTCATGCACCATGGTTGCACCTACTGGGTATTTACATTTTACGCATAGTTATCGCACATGATATATGTTTTTATACACCGTTGTATTGGTTTTTGATTTGTGCATATTTATTGCACTTGATATCGGTTTTGTGCTTTGGCTGCACATATTTATGATTTCGTGGATTTCATACAGTTGATTCGATTTTGTGATGTGGTACGCACTCGATTTGGTTTTGCACTCGGTATAGCTTATATGTGCTTGTAGTGCATTGATATGTGTTTTGTGCACACAGTTGCACACGTTTATGATTCTATACTCCTTGGTACACTCGGTGTTGCTTTTATACGCATTTGAGTTATGGATTTGTATTTCGTGCACTGGATACACTGTATTTGTATTTCGTGCACTGGATGCACTGTATTCGTATTTCGTGCACTTGATGCACTGTATTCGTATTTCGTGCACTGGATGCACTGTATTTGTATTTTGTGCATTTGCTGTATTAGATTCGTATATCGTACATTAGTTGCACTAAATTTGCATTTCTTGCATTTGTTGCACCGGACGGGTATTGGTGCATTTGTCGCACTGGATTTATACTCTGTACCTTGGTTGCACCCGATTTATGTCTTTGAGCATTTGTGTTACCAGATTTGTGTTTTCGTGCGCTTTGGCACTTGTCGTTCATTTTCGTGCATGCTACTGCACTATATGCTTTTACGGACCCGACGCGTTTGGGTTGGATTTTGCGCATATTAGGTGCTTGATATTTGATTTTGTGCGCATCGGATGCACTTGAGTGAGATCGTACTCATGCATGTTGGATGCCCTTGTTTTAGATTTCATTTGTGCATGTTGGATGCACTTGATTTAGATTTCTTTTGTGCATGTCAGATGCACTTGATTGGATTTTCATGCATGTTGGGCGCATGATATGGGATGTGATTTTGTGCACACCGGATGCACTCGATAGGTATTTTCATTCGTGCATGTTATATGCACTTGTTTGAGATTTCTTGCACTCTAGATGCACCAGATATTGTTGTCGTGCACACCCATTGCACTGGACAGATGCTTTGTTGCACACCTGTTGCACTTAGTTTTTCTTTTGTGCATATTGTGGCACCTTTATTTGGATTTGATTTCCGGGCGCACCAGACGCACGCGATTATTGGATATGCCTTTTGAGGCTAATTTTTCTTTTGAGCACCTTGTTTTCATGATAGGCACTATATTATGATGTAGCCAAACAGGACTGATCCGAGGACAGTACCTGAGTACTTTGCATGCATTAAAAGTTTACCAAGAGGTTTTTGAAAAGGAGCTATAGTCTCGTTATTTCCTACGTGTCCATGAGCGACACGAACGTTTATAAAGAAAAACCTTTTGGGATATTTTGAAAATGACGGAACGTGTATTTAGGAAAACATATATGGACATATATTATTATTTTAAAATGAACGTCCATCACTTATGCCGTGAGTTACGCATTCACGCGGCGATTTAGAAAGATTTTTGCATGAGTTTTATTTAGTTCTTGAAAGTTTTTCAAGGATGCGTACGATACACGTATTATAGTATTTGACTAGTGTATATTGGATTTCAGCAATGGATATCGAGATCTGTATCACCACTGTAACTCCGAGGATATGCGTGCAAATCTGATGATTTGCGTGGCGCTTGACAGGGTTCGATTTTGAGTTTCATATTCGTTTTCCAGCGCACGCGATGTGCGGTGCTATTTCTGTATCTTCCGTGATTTCGGAGCCCCATCGATTTAAGTTGATTATTGAAATGTTTTAGATTTTGGGGGTTTAAATTTAAATTCAGGGACCGAATTTATTTAAGGGGGAAGATTGTGAAATTTCAGAAAGTATAAAATATTATTTTTGGAATTTAATATTAAAATAATATATTTCTCGAAAACCGCCTGATTTGCGAAATTGGGTTTTTTGAAAAAGGGTATAAATATATACCGATAATTGTGAAATAAAAGGAAATTAAAATGATTTATTCATTTAATAGTATATTTAAAGGATTTGGCATTTTTAGAATTAATTATATGCAAATTTAAAATTTTACCCGATTAGTGCACTGCTAATCGCGATTAATCAAAATCCGTGTTTCTACAGTTTTTCATGGCTGGTGCACCACATCATGTTGCATTTTTGTTACATGTTGTTTTCTTGTATTGTTTTAGGGTATTATATGGTTTGGTTTTAAAAGAAAAAGAAAATGGGTTACAAGGGAATGATTGGAGAGAGAGAGTGGGTGAGACATAAGAGTGAGAGGGTGAGAATAAGAAAGAGAGAGTTGCCCATTATTTCCCTTCTCATATTTTTTCCTTCATCTTCTTCCTCTTCACTTCCCTCCACCTCCAACCCCAAGATCCATCTCAAAAACCATGTCAAAACCCCACACCCTCTTCACAAAAGTTGATCCCTTCTACATCCTCTACACAATGGACCAAGCAAAGTAGGATTTTGACGACTTTGGTCGAGCTAGGGTTTTCTTGAGTTGCCTAAAGGAGGTATAAATTCTTCCCTTTAGTTTAGTGTTAGCTTCCTTGCATTCTTGTGTAGTTTAGAGGTTGATTGTTTGTGGAATTGTGATCTTAGAAATCCCAAGAGAAGGGTTTGAGTGTTCATTTGGAATTGGTGATGTGTAGTGGCTTCCTACAGACCTTAGTGTGGATTTGAATGGCCTAGGATAGGGAACACGAACTTAGAACCTTTACGACATCGGTTAAATTAATAGTTTGAGGTAGTATTATGGAATCTGGAGTAACCCGGGGGCTCTAAAAATAATTTAACAAAGACAGGGAGATAAGCAGGTGATTGTGAGTGTTCCAATGAAACCCTAGCCCCAACCTCCAAACCCAGGCCGCAGATTTATTCTTTCTGGTCGCAAATTGCGGCCAGGGTTGTCATGACCCGAAATTGGCATGTGACGGCCCTTAAACTATGCAACGTCTACAGACGTAACGCAATTTAAGTAAGCCGAAAACCCAGCAATCTAAACTATCAAAACTAGTAAGTAATAATAGAAGTTTTGAAACCTTTGAAATCTCAACCCAAATTCTTTAAAAGTCCAACTTTATTTTCTTGAAAATTTTGGCAGCACCTCCTTTGTAAAAACTAACCAAAAAATGGGTACAATATAAATATAAGTAAAGCATCCCCAACGGGAGCAAATCCACGCCCAACGGTGGATAACAACCACCACAACAGATATACAACGCCGTAGCGAAGAAAGAAAAGACGGTAGAAGTAAAACTGCATAAAAGACCTCCAAGTTACAAAAATATACAATATCGTCCTCACATCAAGTCTCTAAGTCATACACATGAAAGTGGTGGATGGAGAGTACATCGATACAACAAATATACAATAAAAAAGCTTGGATAATCGCAAAACCCACCTAAGAAAAACTGCACACTGTGAGCCGAAGCGGCATCCGCTGAAAAAGGTGATGTGATAGATGAATAGCCTGCCTCGACTACTCTGGGGAACAACCTGCAAAACACTGTGGCACAACGGGGGTGAGTTGCCAGCTCGTGAATAGTAAATAACATATGCAGGTAATCGCAAGTATGCACGTACAGCGCGAATCTAACATATGAAACTAATAGCAATAAAAGGTCATATGAATGCAAAAGTCATGAAAGGTATACTAGCAGGTACAACTAATACATGAAGCAATAATAATATGACAATCTGTATGCAACAATCATGTAAGGTACTCTATCAGGTACTACCAATACATGAAGAAATGATATGACAATGTGTATATATATGCAACAGTCATGAAAGGTACACTAGCAGGTACATCTAATACATGAAGCAATGCATATAAAATAAAGTATGTAAATGCAACAGTCATGGAAGGTACTCTATCAGGTACTACTAATACATGAAGCAATAATAATATGACAATCTGTATGCAACAATCATGTAAGGTACTCTATCAGGTACTACCAATACATGAAGAAATGATATGACAATGTATATATATATATGCAACAGTCATGAAAGGTACTCTAGAAGGTACATCTAATACATGAAGCAATGCATATAAAATAAAGTATGTAAATGCAACAGTCATGGAAGGTACTCTATCAGATACTACTAATACATGAAGCAGTGCATACACAATAAATGTGGAGTATGAAATGAAACATGTCATTTCCATTGAATCCTGACATCGTGGTAGGACCAAAGTCCATCAAGACAATCCAAATCCCAATTCCTCAAATCAGCCCCCAAATTGGCTCTCATATCATATAAGTCTCATAAATCCTGAATGTACAATATCAAGTAAATCTCATATATCCTGAATGTACAAAATCAGCAAATCTCATATATATCCTGTATCCAATATCATGTGAATCTCATATATCCTGAATCCAATATCAAGCGAATCTCATATATCCTAAGTATATTTGCATGAATAAATATGATGATGTATATAAATTGATATGTATACATATATATGAGTATCCCATTCCACTAATATATATATATATATATATATGTCACGACCCGAAAGTATGGAACATGACCGGCACTTAAATTACGAAACGTCTCGAGGCATACGTAATCTAAGTAAGCCGAAAACCCAGAAAACCAAACCAAGAAAAGTAGTAGAGTGAAGGAAAAACCAATATAAATCAAGTAGTTTGCAACATACGCCGAAATATGCATTTTAAAATCACAAGTCTTTTCTAAAAATTTCGGCAGAGTTTCCTTTGTAAATACTGACCCCAAATGGGTACAAAACCTGATAAAGCATAATAATGAATAAAGGCATCCCCAAGCGGGAGCTAGCTCTACGACAATCGACGGTCACAACCACGTAAGCAATATAATATACAACGCCGAAGGGCGAGGATCACAACAGAAAAGGAAATCCAAAATAGTATGAAATCCATAGAAATATAACGCGCGACTCTAAGGTCGAAAGAGTAAACATCACTGGTCTCTATCTCTGAAATAAATACATGTTTGGTTGATGGAGTTTACTAGATACAACTGAAATAAATAATATACAAGGTATAATGGTGGTCACGATGCAAGTGAACCCACCTACCAAGCAAATAACCCGGAAAGGAAGTAGTGTGCCAGCAAAATCGTAACAAAACCTGTACGGTAAACCTGCAAGAAATTGTGGCACAACGGGGGTGAGTTGCCAACTCGTGAGTAGAAAACATCTATGAGCAGAAATCGCATGAATAACGCAATCCTCGGTCAAACGATCAGTAATATATATATATATATATATATATATATATCCTCAAATGAATAAGTCTGAAGCATGATACAGTGGTAATGTAACATCTATACATAAGTGTAGTGCCAAGTGCTCGTGCCAGTGCCTCAGGTAATAACATATCATAATATGAGGTATGAATGCGGTAAAATGAAAACAGAAGACAACAGGAATGAGAAAACCGTTTTCTTAATATAGTGAGATTTTTTGAATAAACATTCAAATATCATCAATGAAATCATCAGAAAATCAGTGTCAAGTATCGACACAAAATATATATCTCAATATCAAGTAAATCTCACATATCATGTATCCAATATGTATGTAACATTTATGAAAGTACTCTATCAGGTACTACTAATACATGAAGCAATAAATGGTAATGTGTATATGCAATAGTCATGAAAGGTACTCTATCAGATACTACTAATACATGAAGCAATGCATATAAAATAAATGTGGGGTAGGGGATATTACATGCCATCCATACATCGGGCACATAAGCCCCTCACATCGACCATAAAGGCCCCTCACATATCGACCATAAAGGCCCCTCATATCGACCATAAAGGCCCCACTCATATATAATGAATAAGTAAATTGCATAGATCATCATGATGATATATTAAGTAGGTGTATATATATATATCAGCGTCCTATACCATTAATATATATACTATGGGTATACGTATATATTTCAGCGTCCCATACCACTGATATATATATATACGCAGGGCTAAAACAATCCAGAAAACATCATATGAAACCATATCGCAGTGCGAAATCCGTGAATTATAATACATGCAACGTGAAACGATAATATGAGCATGTAACTATGTAAAGGCATATATGTAAGCATATAAGTATACAGGTATGCTATATGTCATATGCACAAAAGAATATGAATCAATAACATATAAGCATGCAATGCAATGCGAGCAGTAGAATAAATGGTAAATGAACAATAATGCAGCAATAAAGAAATATGCATTCCGATATACGAGTCATACAGGTTTTTGGTATTTGAAAGTTGCACGAATCGGGGTGTTTTAGAAAATAGGGCTACGGTGTTTTTATGAAGAAGTATGTCCTTGAAAATATTCGTAGTATCCCTTGGCCTGTCTTTAAAATACCCACGATTCGTTAGTTTTTGAAATAGGTATGACCCGGGTCTAATCTAACATCCACTAAGTAAACTACAGATCTAATTAACAAGCTAGTCGAAAGGGTATGGAAACCGCCTAAATCTGGGTCGATATATATATAAATATAATAGTCGGTGATCTCGCCTCAATAGTATCACATACGATACAATATACATCATATAATATCCTCGAGTCATGAGTGCGGATCTATCATCAATATAAAGCTCGTACGGCATCCCAAAATCTCAGTACGGGTTAATATCACATTCATCTCATCAATTCTCTGGTATCCTTATCATCATATCTCATGATCTGGGGTACTGATCTATGTCTAGTACAAATCGATACCATCTATGTATGCATGCACGTGTGTGAAACACTACGTCAAAGGACCCGCTAAAACATCATGCCGTATCTCAAATACGAACCCTGTCATATCACCGATCTCACGGCCTCAAATCCAATCTCATCGACTCATCTCAAATCCCAAGTACTATCCTCAAATCCAGAATATATGCATATAGTCCCATACCCATATGTAAATATACACATCCCCATATACGCACAGGTAAAAGAAAGTATGTATGCAAGTATGTGTGTGCGTGTGTGTGGGTGCAACCACTACTCTAGGGTTTCGCAACTAACACTAAACCAATCCAAGAACACCTAGAATCCATCTTTATCATCAATAAACTCAAAACAACATATAATAAATATATGTGTGTATACGTATTCTTATACATCACCACGAACTGCGGGGGTGCTATACGCCATACATTCAACTTCCCCCGTAGATATAATCTACTCACCTGCTTCTTGTGTGTCGGTGTCGATGCCGCCTTCATCTTCTTCATCATATGAAACCCACGTGAAGGTACCTACATAAATAACACAATTGCAATTGCGTATTAAAATCACATCGAAAAACCAAAACGACACGCTAAGGCCTATAGGTTAGAACTTATGGACCACGCCTTCAAAACCACCAAGCAACCCTCGATATCGTCGTTCGAATGATCGTGGTACAACACAGATACAAAAATCCAGAATGCAAAATACGCAAAACGAAACTCAAATCCAAAACAGAAACTATTGAAAATGGTCCCAGATTTCACCCTAGGTCAAATTGGACAATTTTACACATGCCAGAGATCTAATCTACAGGATATGGAGCTACAGACCAAACACGAGCCCATTTGGACCAGGTCTGGCTGCAATTTGCAGCCAGAAAGACTTTATTTGCAGCCTGAATTGGGTTATAGGGGCTAGGGTTTCAGTGGGGGGTCCTAGGTTGCCTGCTGGTGTCTCTGTCCTTGCAAAATAATTTTAAGGTCACCCGGGTGTTAGCATATTCCAATTTCCCTACACAATTCTCATAATTTTCCGTATCTGCAAAATTCAAAGTTCGCAACCTGGGGTTTGTCTAAGGTTTTAATCCAAAATAACATCACCACAAGGGTTGTATAGCCTCTAGTAACCCTAATTCCACCTTTGATTTCAACTAAAACCCAAATCCTCAACTCAAGTTTTCAAACTCCCCAAAACCACACAATATCGGTTACAACTTTAACAAGGATGTGAAAGCAATGGGAAAACTAAGCTAGTGGTTAAGAAAATACCCCCTTTGGGACCCAAGAATCTCCTACAGCACCAAAATCGAATTTTTCTTGGTCCATAGCGTAGCTTGCGAGCTTATGCACAAGGTTTGTGAAGAGGGATGAGGTTTCGGTGTTGTTTTGAGGTTGTATGTGATGGTGAAGAGGAGGTTAAAGGGGAGGAATTACTGCTGGAGATGGGGCTACTGCTGGAGATGGAGGGAAGTGAAGGGGAGAGAGAGAGATCCAAAGTCAAGCCTCCCCCATGCCTAATAAATGCCCTATTCCTCTCTTTCTTTATTCACATTCTTTTCTTTCATTTTCTTTCCTTTTCTTTTCTATTCTAAACAAAACAAAACTATACATGAGAAAGGAAAACAAATGATAGGAGAAAAAATGTAACACAAGTGGAAAAATGATATGGTGCATGTTTTGCACAAAATAAGCTTAATGCGCGATTAGCGATATTTAACCGCGATTTGAACTAAAATAGTGTCAAATAAATCATAAAAACTTAAAATTTGCATAATTCACATAAAACACGCTCTTTTAGTAATTTCTATAATTTTCAAAAAAATTCCCCAATTTTTCGGTATTTAATTATACCGAAATATTAAAATATTCATTTAAAGTTAATATTAAATTATAAAAATTCCCAAAAATAATATTTTATTTTTTTGAAATGTTACAATCTTCCTCCATAAAGAAATTCGGTCCCCAAATTTTAATTTAAACCCCCAAATTCTAAAACATTTCAAATAATAGTCCACGTCGTCGGGGCTCCGAAATCATCAATACATAAAGACGCATCATAGCGCAATACATGCGCATGAGAAATGAGCAGATAACTCAAAAACAAAACTCCGTCAAGCATCCCGCAATCATCGGAGTCATGGTAAAGACACAAATGTCAAATCCAAATTAAAACCAATATGATATAAATCAGAACTATACATGTAAACATCAAGTCTATACATGTAAATAGCTGAAGTAAATGCATGCCAAATCTCTTTAAGTCGCTATGCGATGCGCATAACACTGCACAGTGGCGGACTTCTATTATAATAAAATAACCATATACGTATATATCCTTTGTTTAATATGTTCGTTCCGCCGTTTTGAAAACAATTTATAAGGGTTTCCTTGTTTTAAACGTTTTGTGTCATATCGGACACGTACGTAAATACTGAGACTATAGCTTGCTTTTTAGAAATCCTTTCGATAACTATCAAGGCAAGAAAAGTATATCCAGGCACTGTCCTCTGACTAGTCCTGCTCAGTACGAAAACAAATAGCAAATATCATAAAAACGTACTGCTCCATAAGGAATAAATTCCAAAAATGTGCATATAAATGATACGTGCGTCTGGTGCGCACGGAAATCAAAATCCATATATGTGCCATACATGTGCACAGAAACATCATCTGGGTGCAACGGGTGTGCACGAAACATCTTCCAAGGACAACGGGCGTGCCTGACAGCAAAATCAGGTGCATCTGATATGCACAAGAAATCCCGATTTAGTGCATCTGGTGTGCACCAAAATCATATCTCAAAACATGCGCTCAACACGCACGAAAATCCAAATCAAATGTAGGGAGTGCAAGAAATCAACATCAATATCAAAATCAAAATCGACGGTATACTATACGGCTCAATCCAAATCAGGTATACCGCGGTGTATAAGCTCACAACCATGTGCATCAGCATGCACAAATCAAATCAAAACATTAAAAGTGCATGAAAACTATGCTGGAAGCGTAAATCAAATCACCGGCATAAAATAGGCATGAAATCACAATCAATACCTCAAACGTAATAACTATGTGCAAAATATAAATATCCAGTAGGTGCAACCATGGTGCATGAAAACAAATATCATGAAGCTCAGTCATCAAGACTAAATCATGTGAATAGATCGCCCAAAATACCGAAATGCAAAGTGACGGATACGTGATAATTGAATCATAAAATCACAAATCATAAATACCGTCGTCGGTATATCCTCCTTCAAAGTCAAGAAGGTGTCGGTGCATCCAATGCTAGCAGTGCAAGATATCTACTTACCTCCTGTTCATAGTCTGGCATCCTCTGTCTCTGGGTCCTTATCTCCTCTGTGGATTACCAATCTCGTAATTCATCAGCTCATCGGCCTTGTCAGGTGTGTTAATGAGGACGATTCCGTTCTGGTACTTCTCTGATCATCTGCGTCCTCAGCGCAGCACGTCCTCGGAAACCGGTCGCATCCTAACGCCTCTGCATGCGTATCGCATCTCTGATGTCAGCGGAGTGGAGCGTCATCTCGTCGAAATCTCGTGCGAACTCTTTACTCCACTTTGTTCCAATGTCGACTGATTCGGACTCATCTTCTCGTGGCTGCATGGACTGTGCTCCAACGGCTATACTCGTATCCGGAGTCTCCCAAGCAATGTGTCCCATCACATGATATCCGAAAGATGTCGAACCTTTTGATCGATTTTCCAAAACCTCATAATGCCCCAAGAGATCAATATCTTGAGTACAGTTTAATAGTATCGAGTACATACCTCAGCATCGGTGGACCAGCCGTAGAAGGGCAAACCCAAGCCTCACTAATGGCACAGCGGAACTGCCGCAAACCCTAAGGTTCAAAGGCTTTCACACGGTCATTATGTCGAGTTAGGATTTCATTCTTCTAGAGGGTCTATAGAATCGCTTTCATGTCTTTCCGAATAATTTAAACTTGGAATATGGGTTTCTGACATTCGATCGCCTCTATCGACTACCAACGAACCTGCGCGAAGTCGTCTCTAGCTGGAATCAATCAATCTGATAACCTCGCATCGGGGTAAGCGAATGAACCACATGTCCTAGTCATTCATCCTCGGTGACTAGTGACCTTCTATCATCTCTTAGTACAACTCGTACTGCAATAGCTCCAACATCTGGGGCGATATCTCGTCGTTCGCAACAACAATTGGCTCACTCGTCAATACGTTGAACAGTGCCTCAATCATCATGAATAAGCAATACATCAACGGTCATCAAAATCTGGCTGGCCTCTATCAGTGGCTCAATCCTCTGGTGCTGATCTGCACGTCCGAGTAATCTCATACAGCGACCCATCAAACACTCGTGGCGTGAAAACACAATAAAAAGACACATCTCTGCAATCGTGTGTCACCGGAATCACGCCCTGGTCAGTCCTCGTTCGTGACGAGCTCGTGCTGACCGCAACTCTAGCCGTAGCTCTCCCTGCCCGTAATTGTTGCAGCAAAACCATAAACTGGTACCGATGAGGCTAGATCATGAATGAATATAATACTGAGCAAAGAAATGTACATCCTAAGTCTTCTTAAGTGGAGTAGCGTATCGTAAATATGCCGCGGAACATACGTACGGTACGTCACTCTATTTTAGTCACCTACTCCATCAACAAAGGTTCATCCTACACTCCGAAGGTAAAACCTAACGCTCTGATACCAACTTTGTCACGACCCGAAAGTACGGAACATGACCGGCACTTAAATTACGAAACGTCTCGAGGCGTACGTGTTAGTTATATGTATGCCCTAGAAGCCATTACTATACATAGGATGTATATTGTAGTGGATACTTGGACAAATATAGGGAGGACTTTCTTGCTCGACATGATAGTATGCTATCTGGTTGCTCTTCACCTTAACGTGTATATTGATTGTCTCTCTATTACATGTTGGTAAAGCCCTTAGGATGAGTACTTGACTACCTGGACTATGATGCGGATCATACTAGTGGAGACATGGTAGTCCATAAGTACATCCTTCAAGGTCCCTAGTCGTGGGTGTATCGAGATGGGGCATCGATATACCAGAGTAGACTAGCGTATACCTTCTCGACCCACACAGATGGGCGATGGATGATCCCATATCCATTGGTGTTTGACATCAGAGATGATATACGGGTGCTCAGTGGAGATTGGGTACACTGGACGGACTCGCCGAGAACTCCCAGATGGTATTATACCTTACGTCAGATGGCAGTTCTCTGGTGACACTGGTACAGAGTAGTCTGTTGACCCGAGATCGTCATAGAGTGTTGTGTGATTCCCACTGTGCTTTGATTTCCACCTTACCTCGTCCAAGAGGGCGTGGAAAACGGTGGCTTTTGGGTACAGTCCTGAATCACATGGAGGCAATGAGCGATAGGAGGGGATTCGTCTCTCCCGGTATAGGGAGTTGATGTTGCGCTGTGTTCGATTGGCTATAACCGGAAATCCCTGGCCAGGGTTGCTGAGATTTACTGGTAAGTGTTACCAGTAGTTTCTCGAACTGTTATAGACCTCATATCGACACGACTTATCGAACTATTGGGGTCTGACGTTTACCATCCCTGGGCGAGATATGCGACATATCAGACGACGAGACCGGACTGTACGGTAAGTGTTACTGGTTGGATTCACAGGAGTGTGAGCGGGCTTGCTCGTCGATCTTCTGATCACTCAAAACCCGGGTGGCCGTTACGTTTAGCAGATCGCTTGCGGCTTGAGGGTGTTTGATATGATCATCACCTGCTGCCGGCGTATTGACGAGTCTTTAGAGTCCTACACAGAGGTTTCCTGGCTCAAGCAAAACGAAATAGGAGCGCATATGAGATATGTACGGGACCGGGAATAATGCGTGTATGTGATACCGTATTCTATTCTCGCGATGGATGTATCGATTGGTTGTATGCGATATAACCTAGTTATCGAATCGAGGATTGATTCGATAAGTCGACACATTGGATATTAGTCGGTCATATGCGATATGACCGGATCGTTAAATCAAGTGTTGATTTAATGATTTAATGTATAATTATATATATTAGATATATTACTTTACATTAACTAGTATTGGTTCACTTAAGATTATTTTTTCTCACTTCATGTGCACATTGTATATGTGATATATTTTTGTGCACAAGATTGTATCATGTTTGATGATACATGCAAACTTGGGTGTATGTTTGGTTTAAACTATGATTAGGTTAATGGTTAGGGTTTTCATTTACTCATTTATTTACTTTATTCTTTTTGGCAAAAGAAAATAAAATGGTGGCTTGTTTGTTTTATCTTTGAAGCTTCAAGAAGCTTTGACCATTTTGTTTCTTTTGCTAAACCTAACTATTCATCTAACCCTAGTTTATTCTCTACACTTGTTAATCTAACCCAAGGTTGCATTATGATAAGAATCACTTATTTTCTATTTTCCAATAATTCTTTTCATATTATCATCTTCTTCTTCTTCTTCTTCAAGAAGAAAGAAGCTTGCTAGCTTCAATGGTGACTTGAGAAAAAGAGTGAGAAATCCAATTCTAAAGTGAACCCACTTCCTATTTCTTCATCCTCTACCACTTGCCAAGTAGTATAGGGTGTTTTCTTCACAAGTTTCATGGCTTGGTGAAGTTGGAGTTTGATCTTGTGTTGCCTCGACGTAGATCATCTTCGGCATCAAATTCGACGACCTAGCCCGCCCATTTCTCCGATGAAGCCGACGCTAGAGCCCGGGATCCGATGATCGCAGCGGAGGAACGTCAACGCAGAGCTATGGAGGTGGAGGACCGGATCTACAAAGGTTGTATTTCCGTTCACTTAGTAGTTAAGTTGTTAACTAGCTTGTTGTTTCGCCTAATCTCTAGTCAACGATCGCAATAGGGTTTCTCGACACCGGAAAATTTTGAATTTGGCATGGTTGATGTCTTGTGAGACCTCATTAGCGTGCCTAAGAACCCTACAGTGGTATCAGAGCCTAGCTAGAGCCTTAGGCGAAGTGTAGACAAAGTTAGAAATCCGAACGAACCCCGAAACCCTAACTCAAACCACTCTCTGGAAATTTTCTGAAAATTTGGATTTTTGTGAAATAAAAATTGCCAAAAAATTCAACAGGGAATTGTAGGAGTTACTGTGAAGCACGTGACTCTAACTAGACTAAAGCGCCGCGGAACCGCGGCCCTACCCTGGCTTGCGCGGCTGTTCCGCGGCCATATTGGTGAGTTAGGCCACGTGGTTTGCACAGTAATTCTTTCCTGGTAGTGCTGTGTCTTCTGGGAATTTTTAAAACATACTCAACTGTTGAGTTTTCTGGGGTTGTTTTGGGGATTCGATTATTCGATCGGATTGTCTAATTTTGTCAATGTGTTTTCCGGATAATTTTTGAATATGTTAAAAAGTTCGACCGGATATAAATTCCTACTTTTTCCCCTGTCGGGAAATTTCCAAGTGTTGGATCTTTCAGTGGTTTAATAACGTTCTAAGTAGTGCAAGTAACGCGATGGACCCTCTAGAAGACAACAAACCTTAACTCGATTATGTGACTGTCTTGAACTGCCCTTTGAACCTTAGGGTTTGGGGCAGTACGGCGTGCCACATGTGAGGCGTTGGCTTGACCCTTCTACGGCTGGACCGTTGGTACTGAGGCATGAAGTGAATGTTTTTAAACTTATTTCATGTGTTGATCTGTTTCGGGAAAACTTGGGTGTTTGATTGTTCGATCGGAAAGTTTAACATTTTCTATTTATCTGTAATGTGATACAATAATTGGAATTCACAAGTAGTTATGAGATAACTGAATGAATGTTATAAACATAGCAGTTTAGTCTCACTTGATCGGTTGCCACAGAATTTTGATGTGATCAAAAGTCCGTCGCAATCACGTAGCGTACGTGGATACTCGCCGGTAAACTTAATAGACAGCTATACCCCTTAGCCCCGACCAAGTGACTGTAGGAGAACCCCGTCGCCGAAAGCATCCGTTCGGGTGCTCGCGGCAGCGGTGTTCTGCCTTAGTGCACTTCATCGACGGTATCGGTGCGGCCGTCTACTAAAGTTTGCGACGAGCATTCGATCAAAATTTCGGGAATCCTGTTGAATTGCCCGACTTGATATTGAAAAGTGTTTTCGATATAGAGACTAAAATGCGGGGTTTATAATTGTTAGGCATGCGATGTCTAAGTAATTCATTTGATTATGCATGCGATGTCTATGCAGGTTGCAGATTCCAACTGTTGTAGTTTTACACTTTCTTTTCTGTGACCGTAAGTGTAATATGTGATATCGCCGGTTTCGTTGCTATATGTCAACGACAATTAGGATGCGCATATTTACTTACGTTGATGACATGTGATGTTATGTGTTGCTGGATATGTTATATTGGATCGTCGCGTTTTGAATAGCCGGGTTTTTTTTATGTGAGATGAGTGTTTTTCATTTTCATTCATGTAAAAAATTTGTATGTAATATTATTTTATTGGGGCACTTCCAGGTTGCGGATGATGTCACCATTTGTATATTATTTACTTTTCCACACTAGGATAGACCCAAGGAGGGGAGCACAAGTAACCGGGTTCTGGGGTCCAGTGGGAGACCAACTCGAGAAGTCGAGTCCGGGTCTCCTAACTCTAGAATTGGTAGGGTTGCTTGCAGCTCTCGTAGGGGTCTAGGGGTGTAGGTTTGGCTATTCATCACGACCGTGGAATCCGTGTTTTATACTGGCTCGTATTGAAAACACAGACGTCCTAGTATATCCAATATTTCATATATGTTTCTTCAGCTGCGTTATCTGTGATGTGATCATTTGATATGTTGTGATAGATACTGTATATAGTATATATGATATATTATATAGACGTTACTTATGTTTTACACCCGCGCTAGCCCTGCCTCGCTCTGCCGTTAATTACCTAACCTAACGGTGCACGAGGGGACATCGAGGAGAATGCTGATGGCATAAATGTACGTCGTATTTATCTGTGATGTTTAGGTGCTTAAATGATGGGACTTCATTAATATGATTAATGAAAGAAAAGAAACCTAAGATGTTGTGGAATCGAATTTCTAAATAAAACAGGTAGCTGCAGTTCTTGCTTTGCATCGCGGTGTTCCTTGTAGAACATCCTGCACCTTATTCGATAAGGAAAGGACCGAGATCCCTTCACCGGGAGTGGCTCCTTTAGCAATAACTGGCAGATGCTACACCCCTCGGTTTGTCTTTTGATTGCTTCTATAGTTCTTGCTTTGCACAGTGATATATATGATATATCCCGCACCTTATTCGATGAGGAAATGGCTGACGATCCCTTCACCGGGAATGGCCCCTTTAGCAAAACTAGAAAAACCTAAAAAACACTCCATTTTAAAATCATTTGATTCTACAACGATATCAAGTTCATTACGCAATAGGTTTTCAGAAAAACCTGTCGTAGCCCTCCGTCATTTCAGATAAGTAGTAGTTAGTATTCGTGCTACGTTTGTTGACTATGTTAAGGCATAGTGTGCGGTAGCTAATTAGTGCTTATCTGCATAAGCATATGATGCGATTGGATTAGGTTAGTCGTGCGACTTTGTTGACTATGTTAAGGATCGTGCGGGTGGGTTTAATTCAATCGGAAAATAACGGGTTGAACTTGACTAGCACTTATGATTTGTTGACTATGTTAAGGTCATATAGTTGCTAGGGGCAAAATATTATCGGGAATTTCAAGTGTTGAAATTTGCAATGAGATTGCATACCTTCTATGAGATAGTTGGATCCCGATACCCGCTGTGAGTAAGAGTTACTCCTGGGAGAGTTTTACACATTACAATTAGCCGATCTAGTAGGTTTCTAGAAAGGTGTCAATAGGGTTACGCCTCTGGGAAAACGAGGTTTACATTAATTAGGTTCGTGCGAAAGCACGGGGGACCTCCCTCAAAGTACCGACACTGGCCTGGCTTAAAAATTGGCGAACTTGTAGTGTGTAATTAATCCCGGCTAGTCTTTCCTTTTAGGGTTTGAAGGAAGATTTGATAAAAACAGTGGGAGCCATCCTGATTAGATAAAATAATAACCAATCTGATTTTGCAAGAGCATACGCTGAGTGTTTTCTTCTCTCTCTCTCCAGGTAGCGACCATATCACGCCTTAATCAAGATAATAATACGGATATTTGACGGAACCCGCTTGTTATACTGAGCTGGGGAACGTTGGTCCCGCTCCAACTTATAATTGTTATAAGACAGAGCAGGAATTAGGGAATACTAGATTTCCCGTGCCGCCCAAACGAAGAAAGTGCATGTTGATGTATCATCTTCGGGTGTGTTCGTTACAAAGAACTGTTTCTCTGTATCCTCTATGTCCTGGGTATTTGATACCGGATCAGGATCCCAGATATGTAATATGTTACATAGGGCTACAGAAAGGTAGAGAACTGAGAACGGGTGATAAGTTTCATGACGCAGAAAACGGTGCAAGTGTTGCAGCCAAGTCTGTTGGTCACTGTCACCATGTATTCCAAATACATTGATTCTGAACAAATGTTTTTAGATACCAAACTTGATATACAAAATCATATCAGTCTCTTTATTAGTAAAGAAACGATAAAATTTTGTATTGTTGGATAATGTTTTGAACATTTCCTATATCAAAAGTTGATCGGTTCAGGCACGTTATCTAAAAGCATTGTTGTTCTAAATCAAACTACAGTTCTTTAGTATACGAAACACACACAAGAGGAAGAGTTCAGAAATGAACGGATCCTTCTTGAGGTATTGTAGACCAGGTCATATCAATGCGACCCGACTAGCTAAGTTGCACAAAGATGCATATTTAAATCTAATTGAATTACATCTTGTGAAAACTTGCCGGTCATGTCACAAAGATAAGATGAACACAGCTCTGTTTACTTGTAACAGATAAAGAGTTAGTAAACTCTTGGGATTGATACATGTTGATGTATGTAAGGTCTCCCGTCTACACATGCCAGGACCGGTTCTTTGTACTTCGTTACATTCTCTGATGATCTCTCAAGATTTAGTCAAATGTTCCTGTTGAAATACAAGTCCGAACCTTTTAAGATATTCACAGAATATAAGTTAGAAGTAGAGAACCAATACGGGTATAAGTATTATGTCATATGATAAGATCAGGGAGGAGAATACTTGTGCCTGGAAGTCTTCGACTGTTCTAAAGGAGAATGAGATTCTCTCTCGGTGTTACTCCTCTGAATACACCACAGCACAACGGTGTATCGGGGCGAGCAATCGCACCATATTAGATATGGTGTGCTCTATGATGAGTACTACTGAGTTACCTGTTTCCTTTTTGGGGTTATGCACTTAAGAAGCTGCATACCTATTGAATTAGGTTCGAATCAGATCACAGCCTACCACTCCATATGAGATATGGTATGGGAAGAGCCCATGTCTTAAGCTAGTTATGATTTGGGGTTGTCCGGCCTATGTCTAAAAGCAAAATCCGGAAAAGCTCGAGGCAAGGTCAGTCATGTAGAACTGGAAAGGTTCCAGCTATACAAACTGCAGCAGATGATTTGGTAGAACCAAAGGATTCAGTAGATACCAACGAACCTCAGTCTCTCCGCCGATCTAGTAGGGTTTCTCACCCACCTGAGAGATACTTCTGTTTCTCTATGACAGTGGGAGCGAGGATTGCATCATGAGATGATGACCCAACTAGTTTCGAGCAGGCCATCGAGAGTAGTGGCTCTGTAAGAATGGCTGGATGCTTAGCGATCTGAGATGGAATCCATGTACACCAACAAAGTATGGACTTTGGTTGCTATATCTGAAGGGTTAAATCCCCATCAGGAGCAAGTATATCTTGAGAAGATTACATGGTGTAGATGGAAAAGTTGAGACTTTCAAAACTAGACTTGTTAAAGGTTTTCGTCATCAACCAGGCGTGGATAATGATGAAACCTTTCTGGGGCCTATGCTTAAGTCCATCCAGATCCTAGTTGCCACGGCTACATACCATGACTACGATATCTGGTGGTTGGGTGTCATGACAGCTTTTCTAAATGATGTTTTAGAAGAGAGCGTCTATAAGTACACAGCCAGAGGGCTTCGTAAACAGTGGGAGCAGCGGAAACGTATACAAGATGCTTTATAGGATAAAGCAGGCATCGCGGAGTTGGAACATCTGTTTTGATGTAGTAGTCAAATAGTTGGACTTCATCAAAATGGTAGATGAACCTTGTATATATATAAAGGTAGTAGGGAGTATGGTGGCGATCCTCGTAAAGTACATGGATGGCATACTCTTGATAAGAAAGAAGTTTCCTATGCTGCGCTCGGTCAATCTCCGCTTATCACAATGATTCTCCATATAGGATCAAAGTGATACCTACTAAATCCTGGGTTTTGGATCAATGAGATAGATCTAATTGGATGTTAGGATACTCACTAGTTGTAGTGAGATGGTATCAATCGATCCTGGGGAGAATCACTGGAAGTGTTCCAGGGTGATAAGGACGACTGAATGTCAGTCACAGGCATTGTCTTTACCCTTAGTAAGGGGACGGTATGTTGGAAGAGTTCCAAGCTAGATACCGTGGTATACTAGAAGATTAAAGGCAAGATACATCGCTAATAAAGATGCTGCCAAAGAGGCAGTCTGGGTATATATTGGTTCATGAGATGAACTTAGTTCCTCCCATTGTGTGACAATGGAGTTGTGGCTTATGCCAAGGAACGTCCGTCCTATCAGTGATCCAGACATATTCTAAGGCAGTATCACCTAATCATGGAGATGGTTGATCTCCAGGGTGATCAAGGTTAGGAGAGTAGACTCAGAGGACAACACGGCGGATCCACTCACAAAGGCCTTTTCCCAGAGAGAGACTTTTATGGGATGGTTGAGTATGAGATACTACAACCACTGCTATCAGATGGCCTAGTGCAAGTGGGAGATTGTTAGTTATATGTATGCCCTAGAGGTCATTACTATACATAGGATGTATATTGTAGTGGATGCTTGGACATATATAGGGAGGACTTTCTTGCTCGACATGATAGTATGCTATCTGGTTGCTTATTACCTTAACGTGTACACTGATTGTCTCTCTATTATATGTTGGTAAAGCCCTTACGATGAGTACTTGACTACCTGGACTATGATGCGGATCATACTAGTGGGGACATGGTAGTCCATAAGTACATCTTTCAAGGTCCCTAGTCGTGGGTGTATCGAGACGGGGCATCGATATACCAGAGTAGACTAGCGTATACCTTCTCGACCCATACAGATGGGCGATGGATGATCCAATATCCATTGGTGTTTGACATCAGAGATGATATACGGGTGCTCAGTGGAGACTGGGTACACTGGAAGGACTCGCCGAGAACTTCCAGATGGTATTATACCTTACGTCAGATGGCAGTTCTCTGGTGACACTGGTACAGAGTAGTCTGTTGACCCGAGATCGTCATAGAGTCTTGTGTGATTCCCACTGTGCTTTGATTTCCACCTTACTGATCGCACGCCAAAAGCGTGTCGGATATTTAAAGTTCTAAAGTTTAACCGCGATCAGGACGGTGTCGCTTTGCAGCTAGCCGCGATGAGCACGGGTCGATCCACAGGGAGATGGTAAGTTTTACGTTCTTGTTCTAATGAGTTAACAACATGGCGGATTTGTTCGTTATCTAACCTATGTGTATATTCAAGTATAAGGCTTGTTAGGAAACGATAGGATAGTGTAAGTTAATGGATTCCGTATTCAAGTACTTTGAGCCGAACTCAACCAATGAAGCTAGAACAATCGGCAACAACGTAGATTAGGGGACTTAAGCACGGTATTCATAGAATCCAGCTTATTGACCCTTGTCCTTCCGTTCTTGTCTCTTGCTTTCGCCTCCGGCCAAACCGAATGCAACCGGTCACGGTTAGGAATCACCTTTACCTTGGTAGGGTAGGGTGCCTAACGGAGCGTTTACATAAGATTTGGGCGGAGTTTCAAATGGGAAAAGACGGGAAAAGGAAATGAGGAGCGAAATGTTAACTTACAAAATCTTTCTCTTTTCCTAACAACAATATTCACACCAACATTCACAAAACAACAAAGAGGAAAAAAGAAAAGCTACAAAGAAAAGAAAAGACTACAAACAAGTAATTAAATGACATGGTAATAAATTGCAAGTAATAAAAGACAAGAATGAAAATGCATGTAAGTAAAAGAGAGAGTAAGAAAGACTAAGAACCATAGAACCCAAAACAAGACATGGGTTCAATAACCAAATCTTAAACTTGCAAGCTCAATGAAGAAGTTGCAAGATCAAGAAGAGGCAAAGAACTCATGGTGAATGAAGGCACAAAAAAAAGACCTTTATTAATCATCAAGAACGATACAACCCCTTGAGATCAATAGCCAACCCTTAAACCTTCAAGCTCAATGAAGAGATTGAAGGATCAAGAGAAGGTTAAGACTTCAAGGGGACTAAGCTATTTACAAGAAAGGAGAATAGAAAACTTGGACAAAGAATGACAATCCAAGACTAAAGAATGACTAAAGAATGATCTTTGAACCTTTGCCCCATGGTCTGTATTTATAGGCTCCAAAGAATGGAGGGAAATTCAAATTTTTAAATCAACACAAAATCTTTAGCATTGAATGCTCATTACTTCATGTCCATTTGTGACTTGATTCTTGTCTTCCCCATCATGGTATATGCTGATTTGTCTATTTGAATTTGATTTGCACTCAGGTTTGGAAGGAAATTTGAATCTTTAAATCACACACATAATCTTCACCATTAAATGCTCATTACTCCATTCCCACATGTGGCTTGATTCATGGCTACCCCATTATGGCTCATGCTGATTTGTTTGATTGACTTTGATTTGATTTCAGTTTTGGAAGGAAAAAATCAACACATGATGTTTAGCCTTGAATGCATATAATATTTTGCCTTGAATGCATATCCACATGTGCCTAAAAGTCTTGTGTACACATTTGTTGTGTTGGACCATTTAGATAGAATAATGTGTACACAAACTTGTTGCAAAAAGGGACTCCTGAAGTATCGGTCGGATTGCGGTTCTGGTTTCAGTGTCGGCTCTCAATTGATATATCCATGCTTTTAAATGTATTTCCAGTATTTTATCACGGATACCTGTAATCTGTATTACTGAGCAGACATTGGTTAATAGTACCGATAAATACAACAAATAGATAATGAATGGGCGGTATTAGAATGCAGTTTTCTGATATGAACACTTACCACGTCCAAGAGGGCGTGCAAAACAGAGGCTTTTGGGTACAGTCCCGAATCACATGGAGGCAATTAGCGATAGGAGGGGATTCGTCTCTCCCGGTATAGGGAGTTGATGTTGAGCTGTGTTCGATTGGCTATAACCGGAAATCCATGGCCAGGGTTGCTGAGATTTACTGGTAAGTGTTACCAGTAGTTTCTCGAACTGGTATAGACCTCATATCGACACGACTTATCGAGCTATTGGGGTCTGACGTTTACCACCCCTGGGCGAGATATGCGACATATCAGACGACGAGACAGGACTGTACGGTAAGTGTTATTGGTTGGATTCACAGGAGTGTGAACGGGCTTGCTCTTCGATCTTCTGATCGCTCAATACCCGGGTGGCCGTTACGTTTAGCAGACCGCTTGTGGCTTGTGGGTGTTTGATATGATCATCACCTGCTGCCAGCGTATTGACGAGTCTTTAGAGTCCTACACAGAGGTTTCATGGCTTAAGCGCAACGAAATAGGAGCGCATATGAGATATGTGAGGGACCGAGAATAATGCGTGTATGTGATACCGTATTCTATTCTCGCGATGAATGTATCGATTGGTTGTATGCGATATAACCTAGTTATCGAATCGAGGATTGATTCGATAAGTCGACACATTGGATATTAGTCGGTCATATGCGATATGACCGGATCGTTAAATCAAGTGTTGATTTAATAATTTAATGTATAATTATATATATTGGATATATTACTTTACATTAACTAGTATTGGTTCACTTAAGATTATTTTTTCTCACTTCATGTGCACATTGTATATGTGATATATTTTTGTGCACAAGATTGTATCATGTTTGATGATACATGCAAACTTGGGTGTATGTTTGGTTTAAACTATGATTAGGTTAATGGTTAGGGTTTTCATTTACTCATTTATTTACTTTATTCTTTTTGGCAAAAGAAAATAAAATGGTGGCTTGATTGTTTTATCTTTGAAGCTTCAAGAAGCTTTGACCATTTTGTTTCTTTTGCTAAACCTAACTATTCATCTAACCCTAGTTTATTCTCTACACTTGTTAATCTAACCCAAGGTTGCATTATGATAAGAATCACTTATTTTCTATTTTCCAATAATTCTTATCATATTATCATCTTCTTCTTCTTCTTCTTCAAGAAGAAAGAAGCTTGCTAGCTTCAATGGTGACTTGAGAAAAAGAGTGAGAAATCCAATTCTAAAGTGAACCCACTTCCTATTTCTTCATCCTCTACCACTTGCTAAGTTGTATAGGGTATTTTCTTCACAAGTTTCATGGCTTGGTGAAGTTGGAGTTTGATCTTGTGTTGCCTCGACGTAGATCATCTTCGGCATCAAATTCGACGACCTAGCCCGCCCATTTCTCCGATGAAGCCGACGCTAGAGCCCGGGATCCGATGATCGCAGCGGAGGAACGTCAACGCGGAGCTATGGAGGTGGAGGACCGGATCTACAAAGGTTGTATTTCCGTTCACTTAGTAGTTAAGTTGTTAACTAGCTTGTTGTTTCGCCTAATCTCTAGTCAACGATCGCAATAGGGTTTCTCGGCACCGGAAAATTTTGAATTTGGCATGGTTGATGTCTTGTGAGACCTCATTAGCGTGCCTAGGAACCCTACAGTGGTATCAGAGCCTATCTAGAGCCTTATGAGAAGTGTAGACAACGTTAGAAATCCGAACGAACCCCGAAACCCTAACTCAAACCACTCTCTGGAAATTTTCTGAAAATTTGGATTTTTGTGAAATAAAAATTGCCAAAAAATTCAACAGGGAATTGTAGGAGTTACTGTGAAGCACGTGACTCTAACTCGACCAAAGCGCCGCGGAACCGCGGCCCTACCCTGGCTTGCGCGGCTGTTCCGCGGCCATATTGGTGAGTTAGGCCATGTTGTTTGCACAGTAATTCTTTCCTGGTAGTGCTGTGTCTTCTGGGAATTTTTAAAACATACTCAACTGTTGAGTTTTCTGGGGTTGTTTTGGGGATTCGATTATTCCATCGGATTGTCTAATTTTGTCGATGTGTTTTCCGGATAATTTTTTAATATGTTAAAAAGTTCGACCGGATATAAATTCCTACTTTTTCCCCTGTCGGGAAATTTCCAAGTGTTGGATCTTTCCGTGGTTTAATAACGTTCTATGTAGTGCAAGTAACGCGATGGACCCTCTAGAAGACAACAAACCTTAACTCGATTATGTGACCGTCTTGAACTGCCCTTTGAACCTTAGGGTTTGGGGCAGTACGGCGTGCCACATGTAAGGCGTTGGCTTGACCCTTCTACGGCTGGACCGTTGGTACTGAGGCATGAAGTGAATGTTTTTAAACTTATTTCATGTGTTGATCTGTTTCGGGAAAACTTGGGTGTTTGATTGTTCGATCGGAAAGTTTAACATTTTCTATTTATCTGGAATGTGATACAATAATTGGAATTCACAAGTAGTTATGAGATAACTGAATGAATGTTATAAACATAGCAGTTTAGTCTCACTTGATCGGTTGCCACGGAATTTTGATGTGATCAAAAGTCCGTCGCAATCACGTAGCGTACGCGGATACTCGCCGGTAAACTTAATAGACAGCTACACCCCTTAGCCCCGACCAAGTGACTGTAGGAGAACCCCGTCGCCGAAAGCATCCGTTCGGGTGCTCGCGGCAGCGGTGTTCTGCCTTAATGCACTTCATCGACGGTATCGGTGCGGCCGTCTACTAAAGTTTGCGACGAGCATTCGATCAAAATTTCGGGAATCCTGTTGAATTGCCCGACTTGATATTGAAAAGTGTTTTCGATATAGAGACTAAAATGCGGGGTTTATAATTGTTAGGCATGCGATGTCTAAGTAATTCATTTGATTATGCATGCGATGTCTATGCAGGTTGCGGATTCCAACTGTTGTAGTTTTACACTTTCTTTTCTGTGACCGTAAGTGTAATATGTGATATCGCCGGTTTCGTTGCTATATGTCAACGACAATTGGGATGCGCATATTTACTTACGTTGATGACATGTAATGTTATGTGTTGCTGGATATGTTATATTGGATCGTCGCGTTTTGAATAGCCGGGTTTTTTTTATGTGAGATGAGTGTTTTTCATTTTCATTCATGTAAAAAATTTGTATGTAATATTCTTTTATTGGGGCACTTCCAGGTTGCGGATGATGTCACCATTTGTATATTATTTACTTTTCCACACTAGGATAGATCCAAGGAGGGGAGCACAAGTAACCGGGTTCTGGGGTCCAGTGGGAGACCAACTCGAGAAGTCAAGTCCGGGTCTCCTAACTCTAGAATTGGTAGGGTTGCTTGCAGCTCTCGTAGGGGTCTAGGGGTGTAGGTTTGGCTATTCATCACGACCGTGGAATCCGTGTTTTATACTGGTTCGTATTGAAAACACGGACGTCCTAGTATATCCAATATTTCATATATGTTTCTTCAGCTGCGTTATCTGTGATGTGATTATTTGATATGTTGTGATAGATATTGTATATAGTATATATGATATATTATATAGACGTTACTTATGTTTTACACCCGCGCTAGCCCTGCCTCGCTCTGCTGTTAGTTACCTAACCTAACGGTGCACGAGGGGATATCGAGGAGAATGCTGATGGCATAAATGTACGCCGTATTTATCTGTGATGTTTAGGTGCTTAAATGATGGGACTTCATTAATATGATTAATGAAAGAAAAGAAACCTAAGATGTTGTGGAATCGAATTTCTAAATAAAACAGGTAGCTGCAGTTTTTGCTTTGCATCGCGGTGTTCCTTGTAGAACATCCTGCACCTTATTCGATAAGGAAAGGACCGAGATCCCTTCACCGGGAGTGGCTCCTTTAGCAATAAATGGCAGATGCTACACCCCTCGGTTTGTCTTTTGATTGCTTCTATAGTTCTTGCTTTTCACAGTGATATATATGATATATCCCGCACCTTATTCGATGAGGAAAGGGCTGACGATCCCTTCACCGGGAATGACCCCTTTAGCAAAACTAGAAAAGCCTAAAAAACACTCCATTTTAAAATCATTTGATTCTACAACGATATCAAGTTCATTACGCAATAGGTTTTCAGAAAAACCTGTCGTAGCCCTCCGTCATTTCAGATAAGTACTAGTTAGTATTCGTGCTACGTTTGTTGACTATGTTAAGGCATAGTGTGCGGTAGCTAATTAGTGCTTATCTGCATAAGCATATGATGCGATTGGATTAGGGTAGTCGTGCGACTTTGTTGACTATGTTAAGGATCGTGCGGGTGGGTTTAATTCAATCGGAAAATAACGGGTTGAACTTGACTAGCACTTATGATTTGTTGACTATGTTAAGGTCATATAGCTGCTAGGGGCAAAATATTATCGGGAATTTCAAGTGTTGAAATTTGCAATGAGATTGCATACCTTCTATGAGATAGTTGGATCCCGATACCCGCTGTGAGTAAGAGTTACTCCTGGGAGAGTTTTACACATTACAATTAGCCGATCTAGTAGGTTTCTAGAAAGGTGTCAATAGGGTTACGCCTCTGGGAAAACGAGGTTTACATTAATTAGGTTCGTGCGAAAGCACGGGGGACCTCCCTCAAAGTACCGACACTGGCCTGGCTTAAAGATTGGCGAACTTGTAGTGTGTAATTAATCCCGGCTAGTCTTTCCTTTTAGGGTTTGAAGGAAGATTTGATAAAAACAGTGGGAGCCATCCTGATTAGATAAAATAATAACCAATCTGATTTTGCAAGAGCATACGCTGAGTGTTTTCTTCTCTCTCTCCAGGTAGCGACCATATCACGCCTTAATCAAGATAATAATACGGATATTTGACGGAACCCGCTTGTTATACAAAGCTGGGGAACGTTGGTCCCGCTCCAACTTATAATTGTTATAAGACAGAGCAGGAATTAGGGAATACTAGATTTCCCGTGCCGCCCAAACGAAGAAAGTGCATGTTGATGTATCATCTTCGGGTGTATTCGTTACAAAGAACTGTTTCTCTGTATCCTCTACGTCCTGAGTATTTGATACCGGATCAGGATCCCAGATATGTAATCTGTTACATAGGGCTACAGAAAGGTAGAGAACTGAGAACGGGTGATAAGTTTAATGAGGCAGAAAACGGTGCAAGTGTTGCAGCCAAGTCTGTTGGTCACTGTCACCATGTATTCCAAATACATTGATTCTGAACAAATGTTTTTAGATACCAAACTTGATATACAAAATCATATCAGTCTCTTTATTAGTAAAGAAACGATAAAATTTTGTATTGTTGGATAATGTTTTGAACATTTCTTATATCAAAAGTTGATCGGTTCAGGCACGTTATCTAAAAGCATTGATGTTCTAAATCAAACTACAGTTCTTTAGTATACGGAACATACACAAGAGGAAGAGTTCAGAAATGAACGGATCCTTCTTGAGGTATTGTAGACCAGGTCATATCAATGCGACCCGACTAGCTAAGTTGCACAAAGATGCATATTTAAATCTAATTGAATTTACATCTTGTGAAAACTTGCCGGTCATGTCACAAAGATAAGATGACCACAGCTCTGTTTATTTGTAACAGAGAAAGAGTTAGTAAACTCTTGGGATTGATACATGTTGATGTATGTAAGGTCTCCCGTCTACACATGCCAGGACCGGTTCTTTGTACTTCGTTACATTCTCTGATGATCTCTCAAGATTTAGTCATATGTTCCTGTTGAAATACAAGTCCGAACCTTTTAAGATATTCATAGAATATAAGTTAGAAGTAGAGAACCAATACGGGTATAAGTATTATGTCCTATGATAAGATCAGGGAGGAGAATACTTGTGCCTGGAAGTCTTCGACTGTTCTAAAGGAGAATGAGATTCTCTCTCGGTGTTACTCCTCTGAATACACCACAGCACAACGGTGTATCGGGGCGGAGCAATCGCACCATATTAGATATGGTGTGCTCTATGATGAGTACTACTGAGTTACCTGTTTCCTTTTTGGGGTTATGCACTTAAGAAGCTGCATACCTATTGAATTAGGTTCGAGTCAGATCACAGCCTACCACTCCATATGAGATATGGTATGGGAAGAGCCCATGTCTTAAGCTAGTTATGATTTGGGGTTGTCCGGCCTATGTCTAAAAGCAAAATCCGGAAAAGCTCGAGGCAAGGTCAGTCATGTAGAACTGGAAAGGTTCCAGCTATACAAACTACAGCAGATGATTTGGTAGAACCAAAGGATTCAGTAGATACCAACGAACCTCAGTCTCTCCGCCGATCTAGTAGGGTTTCTCACCCACCTGAGAGATACTTCTGTTTCTCTATGACAGTGGGAGCGAGGATTGCATCATGAGATGATGACCCAACTAGTTTCGAGCAGGCCATCGAGAGTAGTGGCTCTGTAAGAATGGCTGGATGCTTAGCGATCTGAGATGGAATCCATGTACACCAACAAAGTATGGACTTTGGTTGCTATATCTGAAGGGTTAAATCCCCATCAGGAGCAAGTATATCTTGAGAAGATTACATGGTGTAGATGGAAAAGTTGAGACTTTCAAAGCTAGACTTGTTAAAGGTTTTCGTCATCAACCAGGCGTGGATAATGATGAAACCTTTCTGGGGCCTATGCTTAAGTCCATCCAGATCCTAGTTGCCACGGCTACATACCATGACTATGATATCTGGTGGTTGGGTGTCATGACAGCTTTTCTAAATGATGTTTTAGAAGAGAGCGTCTATAAGTACACAGCCAGAGGGCTTCGTAAACAGTGGGAGCAGCGGAAACGTGTACAAGATGCTTTATAGGATAAAGCAGGCATCGCGGAGTTGGAACATCTGTTTTGATGTGGTAGTCAAATAGTTTGACTTCATCAAAATGGTAGATGAACCTTGTATATACATAAAGGTAGTAGGGAGTATGGTGGCGATCCTCGTAAAGTACGTGGATGATATACTCTTGATAAGAAAGAAGTTTCCTATGCTGCGCTCGGTCAATCTCCGCTTATCACAATGATTCTCCATATAGGATCAAAGTGATACCTACTAAATCCTGGGTTTTGGATCAATGAGATAGATCTAATTGGATGTTAGGATACTCACTAGTTGTAGTGAGATGGTATCAATCGATCCTGGGGAGAATCACTGGAAGTGTTCCAGGGTGATAAGGACGACTGAATGTCAGTCACAGGCATTGTCTTTACCCTTAGTAAGGGGACGGTATGTTGGAAGAGTTCCAAGCTAGATACCTTGGTATACTAGACGATTAAAGGCAAGATACATCGCTACTAAAGATGCTGCCAAAGAGGCAGTCTGGGTATATATTGGTTCATGAGATGAACTTAGTTCCTCCCATTGTGTGACAATGGAGTTGTGGCTTATGCCAAGGAACGTCCGTCCCATCAGTGATCCAGACATATTCTAAGGAAGTATCACCTGATCATGGAGATGGTTGATCTCCAGCGTGATCGAGGTTAGGAGAGTAGACTCAGAGGACAACACGGCGGATCCACTCACAAAGGCCTTTTCCCCGAGAGAGACTTTTATGGGATGGTTGAGTATGAGATACTACAACCACTGCTATCAGATGGCCCTAGTGCAAGTGGGAGATTGTTAGTTATATGTATGCCCTAGAGGTCATTCCTATACATAGGATGTATATTGTAGTGGATGCTTGGACATATATAGGGAGGACTTTCTTGCTCGACATGATAGTATGCTATCTGGTTGCTTATTACCTTAACGTGTACACTGATTGTCTCTCTATTACATGTTGGTAAAGCCCTTAGGATGAGTACTTGACTACCTGGACTATGATGCGGATCATACTAGTGGGGACATGGTAGTCCATAAGTACATCTTTCAAGGTCCCTAGTCGTGGGTGTATCGAGACGGGGCAATGATATACCAGAGTAGACTAGCGTATACCTTCTCGACCCATAAAGATGGGCGATGGATGATCCAATATCCATTGGTGTTTGACATCAGAGATGATATACGGGTGCTCAGTGGAGACTGGGTACACTGGACGGACTCGCCGAGAACTCCCAGATGGTATTATACCTTACGTCAGATGGCAGTTCTCTGGTGACACTGGTACAGAGTAGTCTGTTGACCCGAGATCGTCATAAAGTCTTGTGTGATTCCCACTGTGCTTTGATTTCCACCTTACCACGTCCAAGAGGGCGTGCAAAACGGAGGCTTTTGGGTACAGTCCCGAATCACATGGAGGCAATGAGCGATAGGAGGGGATTCGTCTCTCCCGGTATAGGGAGTTGATGTTGCGCTGTGTTCGATTGGCTATAACCGGAAATCCCTGGCCAGGGTTGCTGAGATTTACTGGTAAGTGTTACCAGTAGTTTCTCGAACTGGTATAGACCTCATATCGACACGACTTATCGAGCTATTGGGGTCTGACGTTTACCATCCCTGGGCGAGATATGCGACATATCAGACGACGAGACCGGACTGTACGGTAAGTGTTACTGGTTGGATTCACAGGAGTGTGAGCGGGCTTGCTCTTCGATCTTCTGATCGCTCAATCCCCGGGTGGCCGTTACGTTTAGCAGACCGCTTGTGGCTTGTGGGTGTTTGATATGATCATCACCTACTGCCAGCGTATTGACGAGTCTTTAGAGTCCTACACAGAGGTTTCGTGGCTCAAGCGCAACGAAATAGGAGCGCATATTAGATATATGAGGGACCGAGAATTATGCGTGTATGTGATACCGTATTCTATTCTCGCGATGAATGTATCGATTGGTTGTATGCGATATAACCTAGTTATCGAATCGAGGATTGATTCGATAAGTCGACACATTGGATATTAGTCGGTCATATGCGATATGACCGGATCGTTAAATCAAGTGTTGATTTAATGATTTAATGTATAATTATATATATTGGATATATTACTTTACATTAACTAGTATTGGTTCACTTAAGATTATTTTTTCTCACTTCATGTGCACATTGTATATGTGATATATTTTTGTGCACAAGATTGTATCATGTTTGATGATACATGCAAATTTGGGTGTATGTTTGGTTTAAACTATGATTAGGTTAATGGTTAGGGTTTTCATTTACTCATTTATTTACTTTATTCTTTTTGGAAAAAGAAAATAAAATGGTGGCTTGTTTGTTTTATCTTTGAAGCTTCAAGAAGCTTTGACCATTTTGTTTCTTTTGCTAAACCTAACCATTCACCTAACCCTAGTTTATTTTCTACACTTGTTAATCTAACCCAAGGTTGCATTATGATAAGAATCACTTATTTTCTATTTTCCAATAATTCTTATCATATTATCATCTTCTTCTTCTTCTTCTTCTTTAAGAAGAAAGAAGCTTGCTAGCTTCAACGGTGACTTGAGAAAAAGAGTGAGAAATCGAATTCTAAAGTGAACCCACTTCCTATTTCTTCATCCTATACCACTTGCCAAGTAGTATAGGGTGTTTTCTTCATAAGTTTAATGGCTTGATGAAGTTGGAGTTTGATCTTGTGTTGCCTCGACGTAGATCATCTTCGGCATCAAAGTCGACGACCTAGCCCGCCCATTTCTCCGATGAAGCCGACGCTAGAGCCCGGGATCCGATGATCGCAGCGGAGGAACGTCAACGCGGAGCTATGGAGGTAGAGGACCGGATCTACAAAGGTTGTATTTCCGTTGACTTAGTAGTTAAGTTGTTAACTAGCTTGTTGTTTCGCCTAATCTCTAGTCAACGATCGCATTAGGATTTCTCGGCACCGGAAAATTTTGAATTTGGCATGGTTGATGCCTTGTGAGACCTCATTAGCGTGCCTAGGAACCCTACAGTACGTAATCTAAGTAAGCTGAAAACCCAGAAAACCAAACCAAGAAAAGTAGTAGAGTGAAGGAAAAACCAATATAAATCAAGTATTTTGCAACATACGCCGAAATATGCATTTTAAAATCACAAGTCTTTTCTAAAAATTTCGGCAGAGTTTCCTTTGTAAATACTGACCCCAAACGGGTACAAAACCTGATAAAGCATAATAATGAATAAAGGCACCCCCAAGCGGGAGCTAGCTCTACGTCAATCGACGGTCACAACCACGCAAGCAATATAATATACAACGCCGAAGGGCAAGGAGCACAACAGAAAAGGAAACCTAAAACAGCATGAAATCCATAGAAATACAACGCGCGACTCTAAGGTCGAAAGAGTAAACATCACTGGTCTCTATCTCTAAAATAAATACATGTTTGGTTGATGGAGTTTACTAGATACAACCAAAATAAATAATATACAAGGTATAATGGTGGTCACGATGCAAGTGAACCCACCTACAAAGCAAATCACCCGGAAAGGAAGCAGTATGCCAGCAAAGCCGTAACGAAACCTGTACAGCAAACCTGCAAGAAACTGTGGCACAATGGGGGTGAGTTGCCAACAAGTGAGTAGAAAACATCTACGAGCAGAAATCGCATGAATAACGGAATTCTAGGTCAAACGATCAGTAATATATATATATATATATATATCCACAAATGAATAAGTCTGAAGCATGATAAAGTGGTAATGTAACATCTATACATGAGTGTAGTGCCAAGTGCTCGTGCCAGTGCCTCAGGTAATAACATATCATAATATGAGGTATGAATGCGGTAAAATGAAAACAGAAGACAACAGGAATGAGAAAACCGTTTTCTTAATATAGTGAGATTTTTTTGAATAAATATTCAAATATCATCAGAAAATCAGTGTCAAGCATCGACACGAAATATATATCTTAATATCAAGTAAATCTCACATATCATGTATCCAATATGTATGCAACATTTATGAAGGCACTCTATCAGGTACTACTAATACATGAAGCAATAAATGGTAATGTGTATATGCAATAGTTATGAAAGATACTCTATCAGGTACTACTAATACATGAAGCAATGCATATAAAATAAATGTGGGGTAGGGGATATAACATGCCATCCATACATCAGGTACATAGGCCCCTCACATCGACCATAAAGGCCCCTCATAACGACCATAAAGGCCCCTCACATATCGACCATAAAGGCCCCTCATATCAACCATAAAGGCCTCACTCATATATAATGAATAAGTAAATTGCATAGATCATCATGATGATATATTAAGTAGGTGTATATATATATGTAATTCCATGCTACCTCTCCCGGTACTTTCAGGCAAGCGGAATTTGATAAAAAATGATTTTCTTAAAGGTGGTAACATGGACTTAAAGACCCGGATCTTTGTTAAACATCTAACTAACAACCTAACTACGAGTTGCTAACTACTCGGTTAGGGGGTTATACCTTTCTTTCTCGAACTCCTTCGTCTTCAAGCCTCGATGGTTGTCCGGATCGGCTTCACCCCGTCGTCTCCTTGCGCCGAAGATAGATCCACCTGAAAGCTTCCACCTTTGGCTCCTTCTTCGAACTTTGAAGAAACTAGTTCACTCGGTTTGCTAAACCTTGTAAACTAGACTGAGTAGACAAGAGTTTGTAATGGATTTTACTCTATGGTTCTTGCTTCTCAACACATGAGACAAATGAACCATAAACCAAAAGAGAGAGAGCAAGAGGAAGAGGGTGAGAGCAAGAGCATGAGAGCTCAAAAACAAGAGAGAGAATGGTCAAGAAAGAATGAGCCTCTCTTTTGTCTTTCATCCTCTCATAATCCAAAACAATGATAACATATCATATCAATCAAGTGTTATGTGATGGTTTAAGCAACCATAGCCATATCATTTCATGCACTCATTTTGCACAAAAGAGCAAGCAAGCAAAAGTCTTTGCCATGAAATGATAGCTATGGTTATCATGATGGTCAACTAGTCAAGCCTAGTCACCCGGTCAACAAGTCAACAAGTCAACAAAGTCAACAAGTCAACAAAGTCAACCACTCAACAACCATGTCACCGTAATACTCAATTAATATAATTGTTAATCATATATCACATTCTCATTAGGGTTGAGCAAAAAGTCAATAGTCAACTGTCAACGGTCAACAACCCTAATGAGAATACTCTGCCTCTGTCTCTCCGTCAACTGTGCATACACACCCGCACCCGCATTCCGAGGAACACGAATGCCTACTGGATAAATCTAATCCCAAAAGGTACACTAGGATCTGGCTTAAACCAAAGCCCGCTAGTGTAAACTGTCCGGACACTGTACGTGCACAAGTGCACGGATGTGACCGAACCCTGTCGCAAAACCATGCGACCTGTCGCAAAACCATGCGGCCTCTACTCTTTTGCCTAAAGGCGAATAGCTTTCTGTGTGGGACTCTAAAGACTCGACACTACACTGGCAGTGGGTTTAACCACAGACCTCAAGCGGCACTAGCTGTGCGTAACGGTCCCCAGGTAGATGCCGACAAGAAGACTGACGAGGGGAAACCCATCTGAACTCCTACTGAGCCTGAATGTGACATTCTCCGTACAGTCCGGTCTGTTCGTCTGATACATCGCATGGCGGGCCTAGGGGGCGGTAAACGTCAGTCCCCCAATAACGGTACAAGTCGTGTCGGAGTGAAGCCCAAAACACCCTGAGATAACACTGGAAGCCTACCAGTATATCTTGTTTGCCCTGGCCAGGGACTACTCGTGTAATGGCTCTCCTACACACAGCGCGATGTCAACCCCCAATACCGGGAGAGACGAATCCTGTCTAACCGTCACTGCCTCCAAGTGCTTCGGGACTGCACCCAACTACCACCTGTTTGCACTACTCCTTTGAGCCATGGTAGGGTAGTAATCAAAGTGCAGTGGGAACACACTCGAGGCGAAGTGACAGTGTCAAGTCAGCGGACTAAGCTGTACTCATGTCACCTGGGAACTGATAACTGACGATAGGCATAATACCAACTTGTCAGTTCCCGACGAGTCCTGTCCAGTGTACTCGTAACCCAACGAGCACCCGCATACTATCTCAAGTACGACGTACCGACGGCTGTGGGACAGACCGTCTCCCACACTGGGATAAGAAGCGTATGCGCTAGTCTACTCCGGAGTATCGATGCCCTGTCTCGATAGTCCTGCGACCAGGGACCTGCATAAGGATGTGCTTATAGATTACCCAGCCCCACTAGTGTGACTGCCATCACAACGCTGGTAATCAAGCAAAGATCCTAAGGGCTCCACTAATGTGTATAGGCGATATACTAAAATAAACACATGTACACATTGAAGTAGAAACAAACCAAGTAGCATACTACTATTTTGAGCAAGATTGTATATACAAGGTGAATATCCCAAGCTTCCATTAAGTAATATACAAACTAGTATGATACAGTAATGGCCTCTAGGGCATATACACTAACAATCTCCCACTTGCACTAAAGCCATGTACTGGCGTATCGAAGACCTATCATCTCGATCAGCCGCTCGAACTGAGTCTGGGGCAAGGCCTTGGTGAATGGATCTGCAGTGTTTTCTTTTGAAGTGACTCTCCGAACCTCGATCTCCTGGCGATCCACGATCTCCCTGATCAGGTGATACCGCCTCAAGATGTGTCTGGATCTCTGATGGGACCTGGGTTCCTTCGCTAAAGCTATAGCCCCGTTGTTGTCGCAATACAGAGGTATTGGATCAACAATGGACGGAACCACCTGAAGCTCTTTCAAGAACTTCCTCATCCAGACAGCTTCTTTTGCGGCATCAGATGCAGCGATGTTTTCCGCTTCCATCGTCGAGTCTGCAACGGTTTCCTGTTTGGAACTCTTCCAACACACCGCCCCTCCATTGAGGGTAAAGACAAAACCCGACATGGACTTGGAATCATCCTTGTCATTCTGGAAGCTGGTGTCAGCAAAGGCCTCGATCTGGAGGTCTTTTCCGCCATACACCAAGAACATCTCCTTAGTCCTTCTGAGGTACTTGAGAATGTTCTTTACTGCTATCCAGTGTTTCTCCCCAGGGTTTGACTGATACCGGCTTACCACACTCAGTGCATAAGCTACATCCGGTCTGGTACACAACATCGCATACATTATAGAGCCTACCGCAGAAGCGTAGGGTATAATAGACATGCGATCCCTCTCCAAATCAGTCTTGGGAGACATCTCTTTAGAGAGGGTGATCCCGTGACAAGCCGGTAGGTTACCGCGCTTGGAATCTTCCATACTGAATCTTTTCAGTATGGTGTCGATGTACCTGGACTGTGAAAGTCCTAATATCCTCTTGGATCTATCACGATGGATCCGGATCCCCAGGATGTATGAGGCATCACCCAGGTCTTTCATGGAGAACCTGTGTGACAAGAACCCCTTGACAGATTGTAGCATAGGAACGTCATTTCCTATTAAGAGAATGTCCTCCACGTATAAAACGAGGAATACTACAGTTCTCGCTACAAATCTACTATAGATGCATGGTTCATCTGGATTTTTGATAAAGCCAAATTCTTTGACCGTCTCATCAAAACAGATGTTCCAACTCCGCGATGCCTGCTTTAGTCCATAGATGGACTTAAGCAACTTGCACACCTTTCCGCTGCTCCCACTCTGAATGAAACCCTCTGGTTGGTCCATATAGACACACTCCTCTAAATTTCTATTTAGAAAAGCTGTCTTTACGTCCATTTGCCAAATCTCATAATCGTGGAAGGCAGCAATGGCAAGAAGTATCCGAATGGATTTCAGCATAGCCACTGGAGAAAAGGTTTCGTCATAGTCCAAACCAAGTCTTTGACGAAAACCCTTTGCTACAAGTCTAGCTTTATAGGTCTCAACCTGTCCATCTACACCAATCTTCCTTTTGAAGATCCACTTACATCCTACGGGTTTTACCCCGTCTGGAGCAATGTCCAACGTCCATACTTTGTTGGTGTACATGGACTCCATTTCGGTCCGCATTGCAACCAGCCATTTTACCGAGTCAACGCTCTGAACGGCCTGCTGGAAGCTAGTAGGCTCATCATAATCTATGATGCAATCTTCTCTATCCCCATCTATGAGAAAACCGTAGTATCTCTCGGGCGAATGAGACTGCCTACTACTCCTGCGGAGCGGCGTAGGAATGTCCTGTTCTTCTGAACCCTTTGTTCCCACTAAACTTTCAGTAACAGTCCGTGGTTCTGGAATTTCTTCCAGTTCTACTGTGCTCCCACTTATCTGGTTTTCCAAAAACTCAGTTTCTAAAAAGTAGGCATGACGAGAAACAAAAACCTTTTGTTCCTCTTCACAGTAGAAGAAATATCCCTTGGAGTTCTTTGGATATCCCACGAACTTGCACTGTACTGAGCGTGCCTCGAGCTTGTCCGCATGCTGCTTTTTGACAAAAGCTGGACATCCCCATGTCTTAATGTGATTAAGATGGGGCTTCTTCCCACACCACATCTCATATGGTGTGGTAGGCACAGTCTTAGTAGGAACTCGGTTCAAAAGGTATGCTGCTGATTCTAGCGCATACCACCAGAATGATCGCGGTAACTCAGCGTTACTCATCATGGACCATACCATATCCAATAGGGTTCGGTTCCGTCTCTCCGATACACCGTTATGTTGTGGAGTGTATGGAGGAGTAAGCTGAGAGAGAATTCCATTCTCTTTTAAATAGTCCAGGAACTCGGCACTCAAGTATTCACCACCTCGATCCGATCTTAGAATCTTGATACTTTTGCCGGTTTGTTTTTCTACTTCATTCTTATATTCCTGGAACTTTCCAAAGGCTTCGGACTTATGTTTCATTAAGAAGACATAACCGTACCTTGAAAAGTCATCCGTAAAAGTAATGAAGTAAGAATAACCGCTTCGCGCATGTGTAGACATTGGACCGCACACGTCGCTGTGTACGAGTCCCAAGAGGTCGCTCGCTCTTACTCCGTGTCCAGTAAACGAAGTCTTTGTCATCTTTCCTTTGAGACAGGATTGACAAGTGGCATACGATTGATATTCGAACGGATTCAAATATCCTTCTGTATGTAACTTCGTCAACCTTCTCTCATTGATGTGACCCAGTTTACAATGCCATAAGAAAGTCTGATTTAATTCCGGAGACTTTCTTTTGTGTGTATTCTGGACATTGAAAATCTGTGGTTGATTTAATACGTATATACCATTACTCAATATACCTGACCCAATCAGAACTTGATTAAGGTGAATGTTTACAACATTGCTTACAAACGCAAATTCATAACCTTCTTTAGAAACTAAAGATACAGAAATGATATTACAAGTTGCGTTGGGTACAAAAAAGCAATTACGCAAAACCAAAACATGTCCATCTGACATTCCCAGGTGATAGTCCCCCACGGCTTTAGCATCCATGCTAGCTCCGTTCGCAACTCTGAGGGTCATGTCACATGCCATCAAAACCCTACGGTTTCTCAACGCCTGCAAAGAATTACAGATATGAGATCCTGATCCGGTATCCAATACCCAGGAAGTAGAGTTTATTGAAAGACAGTTTTCAATAACATACACACCTGAAGCTGAAGCTGCAACCTACTTCAATTCCTGTGTTCTGGCTTTCCAAGCCCTGCAATCATTCTTCCAGTGTCCTTTCTTATGACAATAGAAGCATTCTTCCTTATCCACAAGGTTCCCCGCTTTCTTTGTTGCTTTTGCTTTTCCCTTCGTATGCACTTTACTAACACCGCCCCCTGGTTTGGCGGGGGCTTTCTTCTTATTTCCCTTGGCTTTCGCCTTGGACTTAGAAGAAGATGATCCTCCTATAAACAAAGTGGATGTTTCCCTACCTTTCTGTAGGGTGCTCTCTGCGCTCCTCAGCATGTTGAGGAGCTCTGAAAGTTCAACTTCCTTTTCTTGTAAGTTGAAGTTCAGTATAAACTGGGCGTAAGTGGAAGGAAGGGACTGGAGAACTAAGTCCGTATAGAGCTCACTCTCCAATATGGTCCCTAGGTCCGCGAGCTCCTCAATATAGCCGATCATCTTAAGCACGTTCTCTGCTACTAATGATCCGACGGCCATCCTTGCCGAAAATAACTTTTTCGACGCTTCGTATCTTGCGATACGAGACTGCTCTCCATCCAGTTCTTTTGTATGAAGAAATATGGATTCCAGGTCCATATTCTCGTGCCTCCTCTGATGTTCATTGTCCATAGAGGCAAGCACGAGGCACTTGGCCTTCGCGCTATCAATCTCCCAAGTCTTACGGATTTCCTTATCCGTGACGCTGGAAGTGGGATCAGGGACAGGGGGAGCTTTGGTGGTAAGAAGATACCCCAGCTTGTCGTAAGTGATTGCCATTTTGACATTCCTGAGCCAATCTTTGTAGTTTGGCCCTGTCAGTATGTTTTTATCTAGAAGTAACTTAAGTCCAGTCATGTCGATTGTGTAGGGTTCCTAGGCATCCTAATGAGGTCTCACAAGGCATCAACCATGTCAATTTCAAATTTAAACGGTGCCGAGAAACCCGACTACGGATCGTTGGCTAGATTTCTAGGCGACAAAGCAAACTAGTTAACACTTAACTAAGAGTACGGAAATACAACCTTTGTAGATCCGGTGCTCCACCTCCATAGCTCCGCAACGAAGTCCCCTCGCTGTCCAAATGAGTTCCCGGGCTCTAGCGTCGGCTTCGTCGGAGAATTGGCGAGCTAGGTCGTCGATGTCCATGCCGAAGATGATCTACGTCGAGGCATCGCTAGATCAAGCTCCACCTTCACCAAGCCATGAAAACTTGTGAAGGAAACACACTCTAATACTTGGCAAAAGGTAGAGGATGAAGAAATAGGAAGTGGGTTCATTTTAGATTTGGATTTCTCACACTTTTCATCAATCCACCATTGATGAAGAGAAGCTTTCTTCATTGAAGAAGATGAAGAAGAAGATAAAGATCTATTATGATAAGTTAATTAAAAAGAAAAGAAAAAGGAAACTTATCATAATAATAACCATGATTAGGTGTAGAGAATAGACCATGGTTAATTGCAAGGGTTAGGGTTAAGCATGAGACAAAATGGTCACAAAGTCAAAACTTCATGAAGCTTCAAAGAAAGAAACAAAATTTGCAACCATTTCATTTCTAATCTTTTCCAAATAAACAAATAAATAAATGATTAAGAAAAAGAAAACCCTAATCATCAATTTAACCATGGTTTAATCTTTACACTTAACCAAGTTAACATGTATCATCAAACATGATACAATCATTTGCACAAAAAGTATATCACATATACAACTTGTACAATGCAAGTGAGAAAATCCATTTAAAGTGAACCGATACTAGTTAATGCAAAGTAATATATCAAATATATAATTATGCATTAAATCATTAAATCAACACTTGATTCAATGATCCGGTCATGTCGCACATAACCGACTAGTATTCAATGTATCGGCTTATCGAATCAATCCTTGATTCGATATCTAGGTTATATCGCATATAACCATTCGATACATTCATCGCGAGAATGGAATACGGTATCACATACACGCATTATTCTCGGTCCCGCACATATCTCATATGCGCTCCTATTTCGTTTCACTTGAGCCAGGAAACCTCTGTGTAGGACTCTAAAGACTCGTCAATACGCCGGCAGCAGATGATGATCATATCAAACATCCACAAGCCGCAAGCGGTCTGCTAAACGTAACAGCCACCCGGGTATTGAGCGATCAGAAGATCGACGAGCAAGCCCGCTCACACTCCAGTGAATCCAACCAGTAACACTACCGTACAGTCCGGTCTGATCGTCTGATATGTCGCATATCTTGCCTAGGGGTGGTAAACGTCAGACCCCAATAGCTCGATAAGTCGTGTCGATATGAGGTCAATAACAATTCGAGAAACTACTGGTAACACTTACCAGTATATCTCAGCAACCCTGGCCAGGGATTTCCGGTTATAGCCAATCGAACACAGCGCAACATCAACTCCCTATACCGGGAGAGACGAATCCCCTCCTATCGCTCATTGCCTCCATGTGACTCGGGACTGTACCCAAAAACCACCGTTTTGCATGCCCTCTTGGACGTGGTAAGATGGAAATCAAAGCACAGTGGGAACCACACAAGACTCTATGACGATCTCGGGTCAACAGACTACTCTGTACCAGTGTCACCAGAGAACTGCCATCTGACGTGAGATATAATACTATCTGGGAGTTCTCGGCGAGTCCGTCCAGTGTACCCAGTCTGTACTGAGCACCCGTATATCTCCTATGATGTCAAACACCAATGGATATGGGATCATCCATCGCCCATCTGTATGGGTCGAGAAGGTATACGCTAGTCTACTCTGGTATATCGATGCCCCGTCTCGATACACCCACGACTAGGGACTTTGAAGGATGTACTTATGGACTACCATGTCCCCACTAGTATGATCCGCATCATAGTCCAGGTAGTCAAGTACACATCCTAAGGGCTTTACCAACATGTAACAGAGAGACAATCAATGTACACGTTAAGGTAAAGAGTAACCAGATAGTATACTATCATGTCGAGCAAGAAAGTGCTCCCTATATATATCCCAGCATCCACTACAATATACATCCAATGTACAGTAATGGCCTCTAGGGCATACATATGACTAACAATCTCCCACTTGCACTAGGGCCATCTATAGCAGTGGTTGTAGTATCTCATACTCAACCATCCCATAAAAGTCTCTCTCTGGGAACAGGCCTTTGTGAGTGGATCCGCTGTGTTGTCCTCTGAGTCTACTCTCCTGACCTCGATCCCCTGGAGATCAACCATCTCCATGATCAGGTGATACTGCCTTAGAATATGTCTGGATCACTGATGGGACGGACGTTCCTTGGCATAAGCCAGAAATCCATTGTCACACAATGGGAGGAACATAGTTCATCTCATGAACCAATATACACCCAAACATCCTCTTTGGTAGCATCTTAAGTAGAGATGTATCCTGCCTTTATCGTCTAGTATGTCACGGTATCTAGCTTGGAACTCTTCCAACATACCATCCCTTTACTGAGGGTAAAGACAATGCCTGCGACTGACATTCAGTCGTCTTTATCACCCTGGAACCCTTCCAGTGATTCTCCCCAGGATCAACTGATACCTTCTCACTACAGCTAGTGAGTATCCTTACATCCATTTAGATCTATCTCATAGGTCCAAAACCCAGGATATAGTAGGTATCACTTTGATCCTATATGGAGAATCATTGTGATAGGCGGAGATTGATCGAGCGTAGCATAGGAAACTCTTTCCCTATCAAGAGTATGTCATCCACGTACTCTACGAGGATCGTCACAATACTCCCTACTACCTTTTTGTTTATACAAGGTTCATCTACCATTTTGATGATGTCAACTTCTTTGACTAATTCATCAAAACAGATGTTCCAACTGCGCGATGCCTGCTTTATCCTATAAAGCATCTTGCACACGTTTCCGCTGCTCCCACTGTCTACGAAGCCCTCTGGCTGTGTACTTATAGGCGCTCTCTTCCAAAATATCATTTAGAAAAGCAGTCATGACACCCAACCACCAGATATCGTAGTCATGGTATGTAGCCGTGACAAGTAGGATCTGGATGGACTTAAGCATAGTTCCTTAGAAAAAGTTTCATCATTATCCACGCCTGGTCAATGATGCAAACTTTTAACAAGTCTAGCTTTGAAAGTCTCAACTTTTCCATGTACACCAAGTAATCTTCTCAAGATATACTTGCTCCTGATGGGAATTTAACCCTTCAGATATAGCAACCAAAGTCCATACTTTGTTGGTGTATAAGGATTCCATCTCAGATCGATAAACATCCAGCCATTCTCACAGAGTCCTACTCCTGATGGCCAGGTCGAAACTAGTTGGGTCATCATCTCATGATGCAATCCTCGCTCCCACTGTCATAGAGAAACAGAAGTATCTCTCAGGTGGGTGAGGAACCCTACTAGATCGGCGGAGAGGCTGAGGTTCGTTGGAATCTACTGAATCCTTTGGTTCTATCAAATCATCAGCTGCAGTCTGTATAGCTGGAACATTTCCAGTTCTACATAACAGACCTTGCCTTGAGCTTGTCCGGATTTTGCTTTTAGACAAAGGCCGGACAACCCCAAATCTTAACTAGCTTAAGACATGGGCTCTTTCCTTTCCATATCACATATGAAGTGGTAGGCATCTGATTTGATTCGAACCCTATTCAATAGGTATGCAACTTCTCAAGTGCATAACACCTAAAAGGAAATAGGTAACTCAGTAGTACTCATCATAGAGCACACCTTATCATATAGGGTGTGATTGCTCTGCCCCGATATACCATCGTGGTATGGTGTATCCGGAGGAGTAATGCCGAGAGAGAATCTCATTCTCCTTTAGAATAGTCCAGGAATTCCGTGCTCAAGTATTCTGCTCCTTGATCTCATCAAAGGACATAATACTTATACCCGTATTGGTTCTCTACTTCTAACCTGTATTCTGTGAATATCTCAAAAGGTTCGGACTTGTGTTTCAACAGGAACATAGGTCTGAATCTCGAAAGATCATCAAAGAATGTAATGAAGTAAAAAGAACCGGTCTTGGTATATGTAGACAGGGGACCTTATATACATCAACATGTATCATCCCAAGAGTTTACTAACTCTTTCTCTGTTTCCAATAAACAGAGCTGTGGTCATCTTATCTTTGTGACATGACTGGCGAGTTTCACAAGATGTAAATTCAAACTGATTTAAATATGCATCTAAATGTAACTTCAGCTAGTCGGGTCACATTGATATGACCTAGTCTACAATACCTCAAGAAGGATTCGTTCATTTCTGAACTCTTCCTCTTGTGTGTGTTCCGTATACTAAGAACTGTAGTTTGATTTAGAACTTCAACGCTTTTAGATAACGTGCCTGATACGATCAACTTTTGATATAGGAAATGTTCAAAAAATTATCCAACAATACAAAATTTTATCATTTCTTTACTAATAAAGAGACTGATATGATTTTGTATATCAGGTTCGGTATCTAATAACATTCGTTCAGAATCAATGTATTTGTAATACATGGTGACAGTGACCAACAGACTTGGCTGCAACTCTTGCCCCGTTTTCTGTCTCATGAAACTTATCACCCGTTCTCAGTCCTCTACCTTTCTGTAGCCCTATGTAACAGATTATATATCTGGGATCCTGATCTGGTATCACATACCCAGGACGTAGAGGATACAGAGAAACAGTTCTCTGTAATGAACACACCCGAAGATGATGCATCAGCATGCACTCTCTTCGTTTGGGCGGCACGGGAAATCTGGTATTCCCCAATTTCCTGCTCTGTCTTATAACAATTATAAGTTGGAGCGGGACCAACGTTCCCCAGCTCAGTATAACAAGAGGGTTCGGTCAATATTCCGTATTATTATCTTGATTAAGGCGTGATATGGTCGCTACCTGGAGAGAGAGAGAAGAAAACACTCAGCGTGCGCTCTTGCAAGAATAGATTGGTTATTATTTTATCTAATCAGGATGGCTCCCACTTCTTTTTATCAAATCTTCCTTCAAACCCTAAAAGGAAAGACTAGCCGGGATTAATTACACACTACAAGTTCGCCAATCTTTCAGCCAGACCAGTGTCCGTACTTTGAGGGAGGTCCCCCGTGCTTTCGCACGAATCTAATTAATGTAAACCTCGTTTTCCCAGAGGCGTAACCCCGTTGACACCTTTCTAGACACCTACTTGATCGGCTAATTGTAATGTATAAAACTCTCCCAGGAGTAACACTTACTCGCAGCGGGTATCGGGATCCAACTATCTCATAGAAGGTATGCAATCTCATTGCAAATTTCAACACTTGAAATTCCCGATAATATTTTGCCCCTAACGTGCTATGACCTTGACGAAAGCCAACAAACCATAGCCCGCTAGTCAAGTTCAACCCGTACATTTCTTGATCGAATTAAACCCACCCGCACGACCCTTGACGAAAGCCAACAAAGCCGCACGACTACCCTAATCCAATCACATCGTATGCTGGCAGATAATCAGCATATAGTTACCGCACACTGCACCTTGACGAAAGCCAACAAATGCAGCACGAATACTATATACAACTTATCTGAAATGACGGAGGGCTACGACAGGTTTTTCTTAAAACCTATTGCGTAATGAACTTGATATCGTTGTAGAATCAAATGAATTTTGAAATGGAGTGTTTTTGAGGCTTTTATAGTTTTGCTAAAGGAGTCACTCCCGGTGAAGGGATCGTCGGTCCTTTCCTCGTCGAATGAGGTGCTGGATATATCACATATATCACTGTGCAAAGCAAAAAACTCTTAAAATCAATCAAAAGACAAACCGAGTGTGTAGCATCTGCCAGTTATTGCTAAAGGAGTCACTCCCGGTGAAGGGATCTCGGTCCTTTCCTCATCGAATAAGGTGCAGGATATATCACATATACCTCTGTGCAAAGCAAAAAACTGTAGCTACCTGTTTTATTTTGAAATTCGATTCTATAACATCTTAGGTTTCTTTTATTTCATTAATCACATTAATGAAGTCCCATCATTTAAGTTACCTAAACATCACAGATAAATACGACGTACACTTATGCCATCCGCATTCGCCTCGATGTCCCCTCGTGCACCGTTAGGTTAGGTGACTAACGGCAGAGCGGGGCAGGGCTAGCGCGGGTGTAAAACATAAGTAACGCCTATATAATATATCATATATACTATATACTGTATCTATCACAGAACATCACATGATCACATCACAGATATCGCAGCAGAAGAAACATATGAAATATTGGATATACTAGGACGTCCGTGTTTTCAATACGAGCCAGTATAAAACACGGATTCCACGGTCGTGATGAATAGCCAAACCCACACCCCTAGACCCCTACGAGAGCGGCAAGCAACCCTACCAATTCTGGAGTTAGGAGACCCGGACTCGACTCCTCGAGTTGGTCTCCTACTGGACTCCAGAACCCGGTTACTTGTGCTCCCCTCCTTGGGTCTATCCTAGTGCGGAAAAGTAAATAATATACAAACGGTGACATCTTCCGCAACCTGGAAGTGCCCCAATAAAAGAATATTACATACAAGTTTTTACATGAATGAAAATGAAAAAACACTCATCTCACATAAAAAAAACCCCGGCTATTCAAACACGACGATCCAATATAACATATCCAGCAACACATAACATCACATGTCATCAACGTAAGTAAATATGTCCATCCCAATTGTCGTTGACATATAGCAACGAAACCGGCGATATCACATATTACACTTACGGTCACAGAAAAGAAAGTGTGAAACTACAACAGTTGGAATCCGCAACCTGCATAGACATCGCATGCCTAATCAAATGAATTCCTTAGACATCGCATGCCTAACAATTATAAACCCCGCATTTTAGTCTCAAAATCGAAAACACTTTTCAATATTAAGTCGGGTAATTCAACAAGATTCCCGACATCCTGATCGAATACTCGTCGCAAACTTTAGTAGGCGGCCGCACCCCCGACGCCGTCGACGAAGTGCACCAAGGCGGAACACCGCTGCCGCGAGCACCCTAACGGATGCTTTCGGCGACGGGGTTCTCCTACAGTCACTTGGTCGGGGCAATGGAGTGAGGCTATCTATTAAGTTTACCCGGTGAGTATCCGCGTACGCTACGTGATTGCGACGGATTTTTGATCACATCAAAATTCCGTGGCAACCGATCAAGTGAGATTAAACTGCTATGTTTATAACATTCATTCAGTTATCTCATAACTTCTTGTGAATTCCAATTATTGTATCCCATTCCAGATAAATAGAAAATGTTAAACTTTTCGATCGAACAGTCAAACACCCAAGTTTTCCCGATACAGATCAACACATGAAATAAGTCAAACAACATTCAGTTCGTGCCTCAGTACCAACGGTCCAGCCGTAGAAGGGTCAAGCCAATGCCTCACATGTGGCACGCCGTACTGCCCCAAACCCGAAGGTTCAAAGGGCAGTTCAAGACGGTCACATAATCGAGTTAAGGTTTGTTGTCTTCTAGAGGGACCATCGCGTTACTTGCACTACTTAGAACGTCGGTAAACTACGGAAAAATCCAACACTTGGAAATTTCCCGACAGGGGAAAAATTGGGTATTTATATCCGGTCGAACTTTTTAACATATTCTAAAATTTATCCGGAAAGCCATATAGACAAAATCTGATAATCCGATCGAACATTCGAATCCCCAAAACAACCCAGAAAATTCAACTCTTGAATTAATATTAAAAATTCCCAGAAAATCCAGCATAATTTAATAAGAGTTACTGTGCAAACAGTGGAGGATTACGTCATCAATAGGCTGCGGAACCGCCGCACATTATACTGTTCATTGGAAAATTTTTGCGTCGTAATTCTTATATTTCCCTGCTAAATTTTTTAGCAATTTTTAATTTGGAAAAATCCACAATTTTAGAAAAAGTACAGAGAGCATTTTCCGGGTTGGGTTTCGGGTTCGTTCGGGTTTCAAATTCCGTCTATACTTCGCCTAAGGCTCTAGCTAGGCTCTGATACCACTGTAGGGTTCCTAGGCATCCTAATGAGGTCTCACAGGCATCAACCATGCCAATTTCAAATTTAAACGGTGCCGAGAAACCCGACTACGGATCGTTGGCTAGATTTCTAGGCGACAAAGCAAACTAGTTAACACTTAACTAAGAGTACGGAAATACAACCTTTGTAGATCCGGTGCTCAACCTCCATAGCTCTGCAACGAAGTCCCCTCGCTGTCCAAATGAGTTCCCGGGCTCTAGCGTCGGCTTCGTCGGAGAATTGGCGAGCTAGGTCGTCGATGTCCATGCCGAAGATGATCTACGTCGAGGCATCGCTAGATCAAGCTCCACCTTCACCAAGCCATGAAAACTTGTGAAGGAAACACACTCTACTACTTGGCAAGAGGTAGAGGATGAAGAAATAGGAAGTGGGTTCATTTTAGATTTGGATTTCTCACACTTTTCATCAATCCACCATTGATGAAGAAAAGCTTTCTTCATTGAAGAAGATGAAGAAGAAGATAAAGATCTATTATGATAAGTTAATTAAAAAGAAAAGAAAAAGGAAACTTATCATAATAATAACCATGATTTGGTGTAGAGAATAGACCATGGTTAATTGCAAGGGTTAGGGTTAAGCATGAGACAAAATGGTCACAAAGTCAAAGCTTCATGAAGCTTCAAAGAAAGAAACAAAATTTGCAACCATTTCATTTCTAATCTTTTCCAAATAAACAAATAAATAAATGATTAAGAAAAAGAAAACCCTAATCATCAATTTAACCATGGTTTAATCTTTACACTTAACCAAGTTAACATGTATCATCAAACATGATACAATCATTTGCACAAAAAGTATATCACATATACAACTTGTACAATGCAAGTGAGAAAATCCATTTAAAGTGAACCGATACTAGTTAATGCAAAGTAATATATCAAATATATAATTATGCATTAAATCATTAAATCAACACTTGATTCAATGATCCGGTCATGTCGCACATAACCGACTAGTATTCAATGTATCGGCTTATCGAATCAATCCTTGATTCGATATCTAGGTTATATCGAATATAACCATTCGATACATTCATCGCGAGAATGGAATACGGTATCACATACACGCATTATTCTCGGTCCCGCACATATCTCATATGCGCTCCTATTTCGTTTCGCTTGAGCCAGGAAACCTCTGTGTAGGACTCTAAAGACTCGTCAATACGCCGGCAGCAGATGATGATCATATCAAACATCCACAAGCCGCAAGCGGTATGCTAAACGTAACAGCCACCCGGGTATTGAGCGATCAGAAGATCGACGAGCAAGCCCGCTCACACTCCAGTGAATCCAACCAGTAACACTACCGTACAGTCCGGTCTGATCTTCTGATATGTCGCATATCTTGCCTAGGGGTGGTAAACGTCAGACCCCAATAGCTCGATAAGTCGTGTCGATATGAGGTCAATAACAATTCGAGAAACTACTGGTAACACTTACCAGTATATCTCAGCAACCCTGGCCAGGGATTTCCGGTTATAGCCAATCGAACACAGCGCAACATCAACTCCCTATACCGGGAGAGACGAATCCCCTCCTATCGCTCATTGCCTCCATGTGACTCGGGACTGTACCCAAAAACCACCGTTTTACACGCCCTCTTAGACGTGGTAAGATGGAAATCAAAGCACAGTGGGAACCACACAAGACTCTATGACGATCTCAGGTCAACAGACTACTCTGTACCAGTGTCACCAGAGAACTGCCATCTGACGTGAGGTATAATACCATCTGGGAGTTCTCGGCGAGTCCGTCCAGTGTACCCAGTCTGTACTGAGCACCCGTATATCTCCTCTGATGTCAAACACCAATGGATATGGGATCATCCATCGCCCATCTGTATGGGTCGAGAAGGTATACGCTAGTCTACTCTGGTATATCGATGCCCCGTCTCGATACACCCACGACTAGGGATTTTGAAGGATGTACTTATGGACTACCATGTCCCCACTAGTATGATCCGCATCATAGTCCAGGTAGTCAAGTACACATCCTAAGGGCTTTACCAACATGTAACAGAGTGACAATCAATGTACACGTTAAGGTAAAGAGTAACCAGATAGCATACTATCATGTCGAGCAAGAAAGTCCTCCCTATATATGTCCCAGCATCTACTACAATATACATCCAATGTACGGTAATGGCCTCTAGGGCATACATATAACTAACAGATTGGTCGCTGCAATTAGGAGAGAGAGAAGAAACACTCAGCATGATGCTCTTTCAAGTTTAGAGTGGTTTTTAGTTTGTCTAAACAGGATGGCTCCCACTGTTTCTCAAATCCCTCCTCAAACCATAAAGGAAGAATTAGTCGGGATCAATCCCACCGCACAATACTTGCTTAACCGTTCAGCCAGGCCAGTGTCGGTACTTCGAGGGAGGTTTTCCAACGCTTTCGCGAAGTTCCTTAATTCAAGAACCTCTTTTCCCTGGGGGCGTAGCCCCGCTAACACCTTTCTAGGCACCTACTATGTTTATAGCATTGATCGTTTAGTGAGAAATTTCCCAAGGAGTAGCATATACTCACAGTAGGATCGGGATCCAAATATCATCGCGTGACGAAACTGAAGGAATCCTACCAGAATCATCACACTCCAAGTGGTATGCAAATCTAGCAAGTTTCAGTACTTATGAAACTCCAGATGTGGATTTTTGCCCCATGCTCTTATGACCTTGACTTTGGCCAACAAATCATAAGTCACATGTCAAGTTCTACCCGTCGTTCTCCAGGTTAATTTGAATCCACCCGTACCTACCTTTGACTTTGGCCAACAAGGCAGTACGACTGTTCCAAATCAACGCATCTTTCTATGCTGCACATGAATGCCCAATAGCTACCAATCACTATGCCTTGACTTTGGCCAACAAACACATCTTGAATACTATTGACCATTCATGTGAAACGACGGAGGGCTACGAATGGTTTTGGCTAAACCGTGAACGTAGTGAACTTGATATAGTCGATGGAACGAGATAGCTTTTAAAAGGAGTGGCTCAAGCTCCGCATTTAAAAGTTAGTTTTGAAAAGAACCGAGTGGTTTTTTCGAAAGTGTTCCAACGACTTTTACTTGGTTTATTATCTTGCATTAGTTCTTTTAATGCGTGATATTCTTGCATTAGTTCTTTTAATGTGTCCCATCATTTAATCCTACCATTGCAGAAAACAACCAAAATATGACGTACGCTTATGCCATTCGCATTCGCCACTGGGCCCCGTCATTACCCGTTAGGTTACTTAACTAACGACAGAGTGGGGGCTGGGCTAGCGCGGATGTAAAACATAAGCAACGCCTAAATAATATCATATATAGATATATTGCAATGATAGCCATTTCAGATCACAGATGAATACATTGGATATACTAGGAATCCGCAACTCGTACGAGTCTGTAACGAAAAGCAGATTACACGGTCGCGGTGAATAGCCAAAACCCCACCCAAGACCCCTACGGGTGCGGCAAACTACCCGCCAAGTACCCGAAGTGGAGCAACCTCCCTCAACACCGTGAGTAGGCCACTCGGCACCTCGAGATACCCAGTAGTTTGTGCACCCCCTCCATGGGTCTATCCTAGGAGCAAAAACAGTAAAAAGAAATTATACAATGACGGCTACAACCCCGACCCGGTTGTGCGGCCATACAAATAATATTACATCAATTTACAAATTTACATGAATTGAAAGAAAAGAAAAACTCTCGTCTCACAACCCCCCCGGCTATTCACCCGCGACAATCCAACATATTCATATACACATTCCAGCAACATTACAGATCACAGATTTGTATAACCCCCACTAATCGACATATAGCGATTAGCAGACGTTCAATACAAATATCACATTACAGAAAAAACCCGTCAGCTAAAGTCTTTTAGAAGTTCGATCAAAAATACGGATTTTCAGGACCCCAAAAATAAAATTTTCGTTCTGGAAAATCTGGGCAGAAAATATATATTCCAAAAATCCCAAAATACCCCTATGAGCAAACTGCAAAGAAGAAACCCCATGACCGAGTCAACTCGGCCGCGGTTCCGCGGCGCTTTGATCGAGTTAGGGGGTCAAATTTTTGCAGTTTCTTCAGAAAACCCTGAGTCGATTTTTGGTGTATCTCAAAAAAAATTTCCAGCACTTTTAAAATCGACAGAAAGTTTAAAAACCGGGGTTCGTTTTGCGACTTTTTCTTTGATCGATCTTCTAGCTACTTTGCTAACATGTTAGATAGAGTTTAACTAGGCTCTGATACCACTGTAAGTCCATGCTACCTCTCCCGGTACTTTCGGGCAAGCGGAATTTGATAAAAAACGATTTTCTTAAAGATGGTATCATGGACTTAAAGACCCGGATCTTTGTTAAACATCTAACAAACAACCTAACTACGAGTTGCTAACTGCTCGGTTAGGGGGTTATACCTTTCTTTCTCGAACTCCTTCGTCTTCAAGCCTCGATGGTTGTCCGGATCGGCTTCACCCCGTCGTCTCCTTGCGCCGAAGATAGATCCACCTGAAAGCTTCAACCTTTGGCTCCTTTTTCGAACTTTGAAGAAACTAGTTCACTCGGTTTGCTAAACCTTGTGAACTAGAGTGAGTAGAGAAGAGTTTGTATGGGATTTTACTCTATGGTTCTTGCTTCTCAACACATGAGACAAATGAACCATAGACCAAAAGAGAGAGAGCAAGAAGAAGAGGGTGAGAGCAAGAGCATGAGAGCTCAAAAACAAGAGAGAGAATGGTCAAGAAAGAATGAGCCTCTCTTTTGTCTTTCATCCTCTCATAATCCAAAACAATGATAACATATCATATCAATCAAGTGTTATGTGATGGTTTAAGCAACCATAGCCATATCATTTCATGCACTCATTTTGCACAAAAGAGCAAGCAAGCAAAAGTCTTTGCCAAATGATAGCTATGGTTATCATGATGGTCAACTAGTCAAGCCTAGTCACCCGGTCAACAAAGTCAACAAGTCAACAAAGTCAACAAGTCAACAACCATGTCACCATAATACTCAATTAATATAATTGTTAATCACATATCACATTCTATTAGGGTTGAGCAAAAAGTCAATAGTCAACTGTCAACGGTCAACAACCCTAATGAGAATACTCTGCCTCTGTCTCTCCGTCAACTGTGCATACACACCCGCACCCGCGTTCCGAGGAACACGAATGCCTACTGGATAAATCCAATCCCAAAAGGTACACTAGGATCTGGCTTAAACCAAAGCCCGCTAGTGTAAACTGTTCGGACACTGTACGTGCACAAGTGCACGGATGTGACCGAACCCTGTCGCAAAAGCATGCGACCTGTCGCAAAACCATGCGGCCTCTACTCTTTTGCCTAAAGGAGAATAGCTTTCTGTGTGGGACTCTAAAGACTCGACACTACGCTGGCAGTGGGTTTAACCACAGACCGCAAGCGGCACTAGCTGTGCGTAACGGTCCCCAGGTAGATGCCGACAAGAAGACTGACGAGGGGAAACCCATCTGAACTCCTACTGAGCCTGAATGTGACATTCTCCATACAGTCCGGTCTGTTCGTCTGATACATCGCATGGCGGGCCTAGGGGGCGGTAAACGTCAGTCCCCCAATAGCGGTACAAGTCGTGTCGGAGTGAAGCCCAAAACACCCTGAGATAACACTGGAAGCCTACCAGTATATCTCGTTTGCCCTGGCCAGGGACTACTCGTGTAATGGCTCTCCTAGACACAGCGCGATGTCAACCCCCAATACCAGGAGAGACGAATCCTGTCTAACCGTCACTGCCTCCAAGTGCTTCGGGACTGCACCCAACTACCACCTGTTTGCACGACTCCTTTGAGCCGTGGTAGGGTAGTAATCAAAGTGCGGTGGGAACACACTCGAGGCGAAGTGACAGTGTTAAGTCAGCGGACTAAGCTGTACTCATGTCACCTGGGAACTGATAACTGACGATAGGCATAATACCAACTAGTCAGTTCCCGACGAGTCCTGTCCAGTGTACTCGTAACCCAACGAGCACCAGCATACTATCTCAAGTACGACGTTCCGACGGCTGTGGGACAGACCGTCTCCCACACTGGGATGAGAAGCGTATGCGCTAGTCTACTCCGGAGTATCGATGCCCTGTCTCGATAGTCCTACGACCAGGGACCTGCATAAGGATGTGCTTATGGATTACCCAGCCCCACTAGTGTGACTGCCATCACAACGCTGGTAATCAAGCAAAGATCCTAAAGGCTCCACTAATGTGTATAGGCGATATACTAAAATAAACACATGTACACATTGAAGTAGAAACAAACCAAGTAGCATACTACTATTTTGAGCAAGATTGTATATACAAGGTGAATATCCCAAGCTTCCATTAAGTAATATACAAACTAGTATGATACAGTAATGGCCTCTAGGGCATATACACTAACAATATATCAGCGTCCCATACCACTAATATATATATATATATACTATGGGTATACGTATATATTTCAGAATCCCATACCACTGATATATATACGCAGGGCTAAAACAATCCAGAAAACATCATATGAAACCATATCGCAGTGCGAATTCCATGAATTATAATACATGCAATGTGAAACGATAATATGAGCATGTAACTATGTAAAGGCATATGTGTAAGCATATAAGTATACAGGTATGCTATATGTCATATGCACAAAAGAATATGAATCAATAACATATAAGCATGCAATGCAATGCGAGCAGTAGAATAAATGGTAAATGAATAATAATACAGCAATAAAGAAATATACATTCCTATATACAAGTCATACAGGTTTTTGGTATTTGAAAGTTGCACGAATCGGGGTGTTTTAGAAAATAGGGCTAAGGTGTTTTTATGAAGAAGTATGTCCTTAAAAATATTCGTAGTATCCTTTAGCCTGTCTTTAAAATACCCATGATTCGTTAGTTTTTTAAATAGGTATGACTCGGGTCTAATCTAACATCCACTAAGTAAACTACAGATCTAATTAACAAGCTAGTCGAAAGGGTATGGAAACTGCCTAAATTTGGGTCGATATATATATAAATATAATAGTCGGTGATCTCGCCTCAATAGTATCACATACGATACAATATACATCATATAATATCCTCGAGTCATGAGTGTGGATCTATCATCAATATAAAGCTCGTACGGTAAATCATCATAGGGCATCCCAAAATCTCAGTACGGGTTAATATCACATTCATCTCATCAATTCTCTGGTATCCTTATCATCATATCTCATGATCTGGGGTACTGATCTATGTCTAGTACAAATCGATACCATCTATGTATGCATGCACGTATGTGAAACACTACGTCAAAGGACCCGCTAAAACATCATGCCGTATCTCAAATACGAACCCTGTCATATCACCGATCTCACGGCCTCAAATCCAATCTCATCGACTCATCTCAAATCCCAAGTACTATCCTCAAATCCAGTATATGTGCATATAGTCCCATACCCATATGTAAATATACACATCCCCATATACGCACAGGTAAAAGAAAGTATGTATGCAAGTATGTGTGTGCGTGTGTGTGGGTGCAACCACTACTCTAGGGTTTCGCAACTAACACTAAACCAATCCAAGAACACCTAGAATTCTTCTTTATCATCAATAAACTCAAAACAACATATAATAAATATATGTATGTATACGTATTCGTATACATCACCACGAACTGCGGGGGTGCTATATTCCATCCACCCGACTTCCCCCGTAGATATAATCTACTCACCTGCTTCTTGTATGTCGGTGTCGATGTCGCCTTCATCTTCATCATCGTATGAAACCCACGTGAAGATACCCACATAAATAACACAGTTGCAATTGCGTATTAAAATCACATCGAAAAACCAAAACGACACGCTAAGGCCTATAGGTTAGAACCTATGGACCGCGCCTTCAAAACCACCAAGCAACCCTCGATATCGTCGTACAAACTTCGAATGATCGAGGTACAACATGGATACAAAAATCCAGAATGCAAAATACATAAAACAAAACCCGAATCCAAAACAGCAACTATTGAAAATGGTCCCAGATTTCACCCTAGGTCAAATTGGACAATTTTGCACATGCCAGGGATCTAATCTACAGGATATGGAGCTACAGACCAAACACGAGCCCATTTAGACCAGGTCTGGCCGCAATTTGCAGCCAGAAAGACTTTATTTGCCGCCTGAATTGGGATATAGGGGCTAGGGTTTCAGTGGGGGGTCCTAGGTTGCCTGCTGGTGTCTCTGTCCTTGCAAAATAATTTTAAGGTCACCCGGGTGTTAGCAGTTTCTAATTTCCCTACACAATTCTCGTAATTTTCCGAATCTGCAGAATTCAAAGTTCGCAACCTGGGGTTTGTCTAAGGTTTTAATCCAAAATAACATCCCCACAGGGGTTGTATAGCCTCTAGTAACCCTAATTTCACCTTTGATATCAACTAAAACCCAAATCCTCAACTCAAGTTTTCAAACTCCCCAAAACCACACAATATCGGTTACAACTTTAACAAGGATGTGAAAGCAATGGAAAAACTAAGTAGTGGTTCAGAAAATACCTCAATTGGGACCCAAGAATCCCCTACAGCACAAAAATCGAATTTTTCTTGCTCCATAGCATAGCTTGCGATCTTGTGCACAAGGTTTGTGAATAGGAGATGAGGTTTCGGTGTTGTTTTGAGGTTGTATGTGATGGTGAAGAGGAGGTGAAGTGAGAGGAATTGCTGCGGGAGATGGGGCTGCTTTTGGAGATGGAGGGAAGTGAGGGGGAGAGAGAGAGATCCAAAGTCAAGCCTTCCCCCATGCCTAATAAATGCCCCATTCCTCTCTTTCTTTATTCATTTTCTTTCCTTTCATTTTCTTTCATTTTCTTTTCTATTCTAAACAAAACAAAACCATACATGTGAAAGGAAAACACATGATAGGAGAAAAAATGTAAAACAAGTAAAAAAATGATATGGTGCTTGTTTTGCACAAAATATGCTTAATGCGCGATTAGCGATATTTAACCGCGATTTGAACTAAAATAGTGTCAAATAAATCATAAAAACTTAAAATTTGTATAATTCACATAAAACACGCTCTTTTAGTAATTTCTATAATTTTCAAAAAATTTCCCCAATTTATCGGTATTTAATTATACCGAAATATTAAAATATTCATTTAAAATTAGTATTAAATTAAAAAAATTCCCAAAATTAATATTTTATTTTTTTGAAATGTTACAATATATATATATATATATATATAACAGCGTCCCATTCCACTATTATATATACTTAGGAGTTAAAATATCATGAAACCAATGTGTCAAGCATCGACACAAAAATGCTGATCTATCAGGTGCTGTCACCACGACTGGCACCCTGATAGGTACGTATCATACGCTATACCGAAAGCTCGAGTGCCTAGCTCTGACCCACGCCTTTCGACGTATCCATACATACATGACTCCCGTCGGTATCCCCACGATAACCGCCGAGTCATAGGTACTGTCACCGGATGGTATGGTTCCCCTACTAACTCATCATATACTCCACGACTCTTACCCCGGGGTACCTCCGGGCCCCACAATGTACCCACACATGGCCCCCTCCTTTCCTCGCGTGGGGTATTTATATCAGAACCGATAAATCTCATAGTGGATGCTGAAATATCATATCAAGAAAAACCGGGTTTTTCAAATAATGCATAATTTCATGAAATTACCACGTTCCAGAAATCCAGAAAACATCATGAAAAATCCATATCTCAATGCGAAAATCCATGAATATAATATACACAATATAAAACTGAAATGCGAGCATACAAAGGAAAAGCCGCTATTTAACTGTAACAAGTTAATATAAATATCATGCGGTTCCTATTTTCTCCAAGTCTATATAATATCAAATAAAGGTAAATATGTAGCTATAGCCAGATATATGTGTAAACATGAATGTATACCAAGGTATATGTATCTACTTATCAATAATGATGTAATATGCCCTCCAGGTATAAGTGAAGTATGTATGCAAGGTATACATGTAGCTATGTCTTTATGTATGTATGTACCTATCGCTAATGGTACAATACCCTATATGTATACAGGTAACTAGCATGTAAGCATGTCAAGGAATATGTGTAAGCATGTAGGTATATAGGTATGCTATATGTCATATGAAATAAGAAATATGAATCAATGTCTCAATGTCCCTAACCAAACAATATCATATAGGTATGTGTGTTATGCGTGTCATGGAAATTATTGACGGTGTATGTGGCATACAATCAGTTCTCGTGCAACATGAGTCGTCAATAATAGTGCAGTGTCCTAAGGGTACAAGTCCAAGTACAAAAAATAACTAAGCAATAGGGTGTATGCGCAACTCTTTATATGAAATAGAATATGCGAGAATTCATAACATCTCTAGCCCAGACGCATAACGCCATGCGGCCGATTACCCTGTAGATGTTAAATCTACTCACCAACGCTCCAGGCTAAGTGAAGCCAACTACTCGCTTTCCCCTGTTCGCAGCGCCAGAAGTCCCCGCCTGCGATCCTGAACACATATAACAATAAAGCAAGTGTATATAAGCAATCGACCAAAAATACGTACAACTACGTTTAACCGAAGCACCAACTCCAAATATACTCTCGAGTGTCCGTTTAGAGGCTAACGTGCGTAGCGACACTACGAAACGAATTCAAGAGCAAAAGCTACACAAAGTCAAGAACGACATCGGCACGACCCTAACTAGGAACGAAAAGAGACACAACTACCAATCCTAGAACTTGATCGTACCGATCGCGCATTCAAAACACAATAATAAACGTGGAATCTAATATATATAACGTCGCAACGTCAAAAGAAACCCACGCCTAAAACTTACCGAAATCTAGTAAGCAGCATATATCATTTTAACACAAAACTACAAGTTTTTAACAAAACTAGAGTTTGCAAATATCACAATATAGCATAGTTAAACCATTTTAACCTCTACTATAATTTTAATCTCAACTAATTAGGATTTGCAAAAGTTTAGTTTGTTAATTAGCTAAATTATTCGATTAGGAAAATATCATTTAACAAATTAGCAACATGATTAAGTTTTCATAATCTTCAATTAACAATTAACCATTTCATCAAGTTAAATCCTAACTTGAATTTTATTAAAATTAACATGAATGAATTAAACATGTATTTAAAGCTATAATTAAACAATTAAATAGCTAGCTTATGATTTAAACATAACAATTAAGGATTAGGGTTAGGGTTTTATACTTTACTAGAACATCACTTGAAACAAGAAAGAAATCCAAACTTTAGCCTTCAAAATCCTAACTAGAATGAAGATCCAAGCTAGTTTGAAGAAGAAGAATGATGGGAAATGATTATATTTGAGTTTGCATGAATTTATTTAGATTTTTGATGAATTATTTGTGCTAGAAATTGATGAAATGAGGTAAGAAGAAGAAGAGGGCAGCAAGGAATGAGGGAGGCCGGCCATGAGGGAGGGGGGAGGGGGGTGTTTTGTGAAGAATGAAGAAAGTTCTAGCAACAAAAATCAATTAATGCTACATTAAATGCAAATTGCCACCTTTTATTTTATTTCTTTTCTTTATAAAATTAATTCCATTGCTCACAAAATATCTAGATATTAGAATGAATGGTTTAACAAAATATCTAGTGATTAGATTAGCATAAAACCACATTAGTAGTAATTAACCCAAGCCAAAAAGTAATTACCACTAATAAAGTGCGCAAAGAAAGCATTAAAATAACATTTAATTAGGGAAAAATTTTATGTGAACCAAAACTTCCCATTGACCCCCAAAGTCCACGCACTAGTTTCATTCTAGCTCAACTATGTGCCGACAAGTCTATACAGAAGTTTGAACACAATCGGGTTAAAACGGAAAACACCGACTATTTTACCCTAAAAACGGAAAATTCGCAAAACGATTTCTAAAACGTTACAATCTTCCCCCTTAAAGAAATTCGGTCCTCGAATTTAAAATTCTTACCAAGCGTACCTTCAAAGAGATGAGTACAAAACTACAAAACCTCGCTCGCAGCATCCCAAGTGATCACCTCACTATACAGCTACGCCAAGAAAACCCTGCACAGATGGCAAGACCCTTGACCGAATTTTCTCCACATGCCGAGCCATTAACACAATTGGCTGCCGGTGAACGAAAAGATCTTGTCCCAAATAAATGGTCTGGTGCTGAATCTTGTGAGAAAGGTCATGAAGGTATTTGCAAAGTATCGACACAAGGAATACAGGGTGAATACTCAATAATTTGGGCGGAAGTGCCAAGTTATAGGCAACGAAACTAACTCGCTTGAGAATCTCAAAAGGACCTACAATCTTGGGATGAGCTTCCCAAAACTCAACACATCACTCATCAGAAAAATCCGTAGGAATACATGATCTCCCACTGCGAACTCAAGTCTGCGACCACCACGTCGGCATAAGACCTCTGTCTACACTGGGCTACTCTCATCCTGACCTGAACCAACTGGATCATCTCCGAAGTCTTTAGACTAGCTGGGATCCAAAAATCCTACTCTCGCAGAGTCAGAAAAACAGACTAGCGATCGGCACAACCTACCAAACAAAACCTATGGTTGCCAATTGGAATGTCTCCTGATAACTGCTATCCTAGGAGAATCCTAACAATGGCAAGTGACAATCCCAACTGCCGACAACAAAGTACGCACACACAACAAGCATATCCTCCAGAGAATGTATAGTCCGTTCTGTCTAACCACCAACCAACGGATGGAAAGCGGAGCTAAAGTTCAATCAGTACCCAAGGCTTCCTGAAGCTTCTGCCCAAGGCGGCAAGCTAAAAGGGTGCCTCTATTGGATACAACGCATGAAGGAACTTCGTGCAACGCCCAACTTAACAAAGAACAACTGAGCAAGCTGAGCAAAAATGGACAACAAACACCCAAATGGAGTCACACCCTATCTAGACCTGGGTAGACACCATAACGAAATTCATGGTGATTTGCTCCTATTCCCATTCCGGAACGGTTAAAGGTTGCAACTCTCCAGCCGGTCTCAAATGCTCAACCATAGCTCACAACAAGAAAGACACCTCGAAACGAAATCCGAAACATCACTCTTCATCCCTGTCCACCCGTAACTATCTCACAAGTCACACTAGAAATTGGTGGAACTGAAATGAACACCGTAAGCTGACTGATGTGCCTGCTCTAGGATTTCGCGTCTCTACCCATCAGCAACAGGTACACACAAACGCGTCCCTAAACGTAGCATATCTGGTCATAAATCAAGAACTCTAAATCATTACCCAGCCGAGTATGCTCAAGAATCTTTGACGAACGAGCATCGGCGGGCTGTACCTCGCGAAAGCGATTAAGGAAAAGTGGTCGGGCACGGACATGAGCAAGTTGTCCCCTCAGTAGAGGCAAACATAAGCTGTACTCAACGATCGCATAAGAACTATAAATCTACAAAAGACTGTCTCAACAATCAAAACCCGCTGCAGGAAGATGTACATTAAGCTCTTGTGGTCCGTGAAAATCTGACACGACTCTCCGAACAAGTAGGATCCTCAGATCTTCAACGCACGACCACCGCGGCCATCTCCAGGTCATGAGTGGGATATCCTGCTCGTACTTCCTCCAACTGTCGGGAAGCATAAGAGATAACTCCATAGTGCCGCATCAGCGCAAAATTGAGCCCCACTCGCGAAACATCACTGTAAACAACAAAGTCGCCCGATCCAGAAGCAAAGAAAGAACCGGTGCAGTTGTCAACCGAGTCTTCAACTGCTGAAATCTCCGCACATATGCCACAGTCCAAGAAAAGGAACCTTTTTCCCGGTCAGCCCAGTTAACGGTGCAGCGATACACAAACAATCCTGCACGAAACGGCTGTAAAAACCCGCTAAGCTCAAAAATCTGCGGACCTCCGTCCCATACACAAGTCTGGGCCAAAGCTGTACGGCCTCGATCTTTTTCGGGACATACGAAACAGTCTCCCGCAACTACAAGACTAGGAGTCAATACAATCAAGCCTGAAGAAACACTCCGAGAATTTAGCAACCAGCTGGGGCTCTCCTAATGTCTGCAAAGCAAATCCTCAAGTGTTGCTCCTGTTCCTCATGACACATTGGAATAGACCAGAATGTCATCAATGACACAACAATAAGCTGGTCGAGGAACGGCCTGATGAAATCTGGTTCATCATATCCACGAATGCTGCTAGGGCACTGGTGAGTCCAACGACACCACCAAAACACATAAAGCCCGTAGCACGCACAAAGTCAGACTTCGGAATGACATCACTCCGGACCCGCAACAATGATGACCTGATCCCAAACAAACTTAGAAAATGTCTCACACTCTGGAGCTGATCGAAGAAATCGTCAATGCGAGGTAAAGGATACCCATCCGCACCGTAAGCCGGTTCAATTGACGATCAATCAATACAAAACCTCAAACTGCCGTCTTTCTCCTTGATGAACAGAAATAGGAGCTCCCCAATACGAAACAGTAAGACGCACAAGCCCCACCTATCTAGTAACTCTGCAGCAGATCCTTAAGCTCCCTAAGCTCCGCCGGCTCATCTAGAACAACGTCGGAAAACTCTCGCACGATAGAAAACCGGTCCAATAAACCCACTGTGGCTCCGGTATCACGAATGAACGCCAAGAATCCTCAACATCCTCTCATCAAAAGCTGACTAGCGAAAAAGGCTGAATCCAAGCTGTGAGAGGCGGCACCACTGTCCCCCTGCATAACGAGAACTAACTCGCCGGAAAAACAAAACCTGTCTGTTTCCTCGCGGTAGTCCACAGACGCCTAGCATGTAGCTAACCAGTCTATGCCCAGGAGAATGTCAAATCCAACATGTCTAGAAGGATCACAACGATGGACGAATCTTTATCTCCTATCCGATTGGCACACGACTGAAATACGTGTCGCGCAACAAAAGAATCGCTGACAGAATTAACACGACAAACGGCTGATCTAGCTAACCGACACTCCTTGTCCCAAGCCTCTGCTACTCCCGCGACGTGCACGAAACCTATCATGGCGATTGAACCTCTGTCTCTGGGCTGGTACACCTGCACTAGCCCTCCTCTGTCCTCGAACTCCTAAAGTCTCGGAAAGACGGTCCTCGTCAAAACGGGTTGCATCCACTGGTGTTGTGTGAGTAACACGATACTGAGAGCTGATCGCAAGGAACAATTGGGTAATAGTGGTGGCAACCTCCTGTCGCCGCGCTCAACTAGCCTCAACCAAAGACCCCACCGTCTGGCGCAAGTCCTGCATCTCTGCCTCAAGCCTAGCGATATGATCTATCGAAGGCGGATCCATCTACTCTTGTGCAACGAGCATGCCATCTTGGTCAGTCCTCATCCCACCCGAGTCAATTCTGACCTCGTCCCTCGCTACATCACTCTGAGTCCTCATAGTCATCGGCGGCAAAGGCTATAAATGGAAAAAGGATTCGATATGAACACGGAAATCGAATCATAAGGATATGTATCATCAAGGATGGAATTTCAAGCAATTTGTACTTAGGTCACTTTAAGCGGAGTACGGTGATCATGAGTATGCCGCGGACATACACAAACTACGTTACTCTGCTTAAGCTACCTACTCCACCATACCAAGGTCATCCAACACTCCGAAAGGTAAAACCTAGCGCTCTGATACCAACTTTGTCACGAACCGAAATTGGCATGTGACGACCCTTAAACTACGCAACGTTTACAGGCGTAACGCAATTTAAGTAAGCCGAAAACCCATCAATCTAAACCATCAAAAGTAGTAAGTGATAATAGATTTTTTGAAACCTTTGAAATCTGAACCCAAATTCTTTAAAAATCCAACTTTATTTTCTTGAAAATTTTGGCAGCATCTCCTTTGTAAAAACTAACCCCAAAAATGGGTACAACATAAATATAAGTAAAGCATCCCCAACGGGAGCAAATCCACGCCCAACGGCGGAAAACAACCACCACAACAGATATACGATGCCGTAGCGAAGAAATAAAAGACGATAGAAGTAAAACTGCATAAAAGATCTCCAAGTCACAAAAATATACAATATCGTCCTCACATCAAGTCTCTAAGTCATACACATGAAAGTGGTAGATGGAGAGTACATGGATACAATGAATATACAATAAACAACCTTGGATAACCGCAAAATCCACCTAAGCAAAACTGCATACTGTGAGCCGAAGCGGTATCCGCTGAAAAAGGTGATGTGATAGATGAATAGCCTGCCTCAACTACTCTGGGGAACAACTTGCAAAACACTGTGGCAAAACGGTGGTGAGTTGCCAACTCGTGAATAGTAAATAACATATGCAGATAATCGTAAGTATGTACGTACAGAGCGAATATAACATATGCAACTAATAGCAATAAAAGGTCATATGAATGCAAAAGTCATGAAAGGTATACTAGAAGGTACAACTAATACATGAAGCAATAATAATATGACAATCTGTATGCAACAATCATGTAAGGTACTCAATCAGGTACTACCAATACATGAAGAAATGATATGACAATGTATATATATATATATGCAACAGTCATGAAAGGTACTCTAGCAGGTACATCTAATACATGAAGTAATGCATATAAAATAAAGTATATAAATGCAGCAGTCATGGAAGGTACTCTATCAAATACTACTAATACATGATGCAATAATAATATAACAATCTGTATGAAACAATCATGTAAGGTACTCTATCAGGTACTACCAATACATGAAGAAATGATATGACAATGTATATATATATGCAACAGTCATGAAAGGTACTCTAGCAGGTACATCTAATACATGAAGCAATGCTTATAAAATAAAGTATGTAAATGCAACAGTCATGGAAGGTACTTTATCAGGTACTACTAATACATGAAGCAGTGCATAAACAATAAATGTGAAGTATGGAATGAAACATGTCATGTAACATTTCAGAAAAATAAAATATTATTTTTGGAAATTTTTATAATTTAATATTAATTTTAATGAATATTTTAATAGTTCGGTATAATTAAATAACGATAAATTGGGAAAAAATTTGGAAAGTTATAGAAAATACCAAAAAGAGGGTACTTTATGAGATTCATGAAAAATATGAAAGTTTATGATTTATTTGACACTATTTTAGTGCTAATCGCGGTTAAAAATCGCTAATCGGACTTTGAGCGTGTTTTGTGCAAGACATGCACCATATCTTTCACACTTGTGTTACATTTTCCTATATGGCTTTATCTTCATTTTTCATTCTTTGTTTTTGGTTTACTATTGCCAAGAGAGGGAATAAAAGAAAAACAAAAGAAAAGGAAAAAGGAATAAAAAAAGGAAGTATGGGCAAGTGAGAGAATGTGAGGGGTCAAAGGAGAGCCATGGCCATTTGTTTCCTTCTTCCTCCATCATTTTCACCCCCCATTTCCCTCTTAGCCGCTGCCCTCATCTCCCCCCTCCTCAAATCACCATAAACACACCCAAAAACAACCTAAAACCTCATTCCCATTTCACAAAAGTTGTGCACAACCTCACAAGCTACACTTTGGATAAAGAAAAATCACATTTTGGTGCGGTATGGGATTCTTGGGTCCCTAATAAGGTAATCCTTTCACAATTAGTGTAGTGTTTCATATGTTTAAGCCTCTTTTCAAGTTTAAAATTGATTTGGCGAGGTTTAGTGTACTTTGGACATTTCTAGAGAGGGTTAGGGTTTGATTGGAGTTGTGATTGTGAATTGAGGCCTAATGGTGACCTTAAACCCCTCCCAATTGATAGAAACCCAGACCAACCCAACTAAAAACCCAAAATACGGAATTTCAGAACTTTCATGTTGGTTTGTGCGGAATTGGAGCGTGCAGGTGAATCTGGGATGACCTGGGAATTTTATGAGTTAAACAAACAACCCAGTAGACTAGAATTGACCATAGGAACCCGCTGTAGCAAAACGACAACCCAATTCCATCCCAAAACTGGCCTGGCCGGAATTCTAGGGGTAGGGGCCGGCCACTTGGTGGGGAAGGGTGTCGGGGTTGGTTTACTACCTCATATACATCATATACTACACCCTAGACTTGTTTGCTTACCTTGTTTTCACCTGAGACAAAATCTGGAGCATGTTTTCTAGGTTGCTGCCATGTGTTTCATGATGTTTATGGATTTAAGTTTGGATATTTGGTATTTTATTTGATTATTTGACGTTTTTACGTCTATATCGATTGATATTTGGATGAATTGCAAGATGTAGACCATAGGTTTTGACCTATCGATGATTCGTGCAGCATTTTGGTTTACGTGTGTCGTTTTGGCTTCGATTTGGTTTTAATGCGATACGATACGTGTGACATGTAGGTACCCCCACGATGATTCAAGGCGATGAAGGAGATGGTGGCGACATCGACATCGGCACACAAGAAGCAAGGTGAGTAGATTTATATCTACGGGGAGAAGTCGGGTGGATGGCGTATAGCACCCCTGCAGTTCGATATATAGTATGCTATATATATACTATATATATATATATATGATATCTTTTATGTGAGACATGGATATTCAGGATATGGTTAAGAGTTCATGGATTAGTAGTGTTACTTGAGAAACCCTATAGTAGTTGTTGCACCCACACACGCACACATACTTGCATACATTAATTCTTTAACATGTGCGTATATGGGGATATGTATTCACACACACACACACACATACTCACATGGGTATGGGACTGTGTGTGTGTGTGTGTGTGTGTGTGTGTGTACGTATACATATACATGGATTATGAGGATAGTGCTTGGGATTTGAGATGAGTCGATGAGATTGGGCTTGAGGCCGTGAGATCGGTGATGTGACGGGGTTCGTATTTGAGATACGACATGATGTTTTAGCGGGTCCTTTGACGTGGTGTTTCATACACACGCATGCATACATAGATGGTATCAGTATTGTACTAGACGTAGATCAGTACCCTGGATCATGATTTTTGATAAAGAGGATACCAGATGAATAATGTGATGAATGTGATATTTGACCCGTACCCAGATTGGATACCGTACGACGGATTTACGTACGAGTTATATATTGATGATAGATCCGCACTCTGGACTTGAGGATGTCATATTATAGATATTGTATCGTATGTGATACTATTGAGGCGGGATCACCAACTATTATATGTATATATATATATATATATATATATATATCGACTCAGATGTTAAGCGGTTTCCTTACCTTTCGATCAGCCTGTATAGTTTGGCCCTGTAGTGTACTTGTAAATGATAGATTAGATTCGACTCATACCTATTTCAAAAACTAACGAGTCGTGTGTATTTTAAAGACGGGACAAGGGATTCTACGGATATTTCAAAGGACGTATCTTTTCTTAAAAACGCCGTAGCCCTTATTTTCAAAATACCACGATTCATGTTATTTCAAATGGCACCACTGTATGACTCATATTTATATAAATGCAGATTAGTTATCATTGTGTTTATCATTCAGCTCCCGCATCTTAATGTTGTAAGTGCACGGCGGCACCCCGACCGTCAATCCGACGCCGGAATGCGGAAGCGGTGATTTACTTTAACTTTTCAAACCGGCACCACTGCGCACTATAAACCCGGATCGTGCCATTAAACTAGTCCTAGCTAACTACAAGATGGGAAGAGAGTTATACCGAGTGATCCGAGTCCTCCGGTCTTCTCGTCGTCGTCCCGATCTCCCCGCGGAATCTCCGGTCTCCACCTCCGCGGGCTTCTTTTACGAGCTCCCACCTCTATATCGAGGCAACTCGGGCACGAAGTTGGCGAGCCGACGTGCCCAAGGTTTGCTGTAGAATGTGTATAGAACTCATGTCTCATTTTGGGGTATTGGAGTCGCCTTTGGTGGAGTAAAGGAACTAAGACTTTTGGAGATGAAAGTTTGGGAATTTTGTAGCATGAAAAGAGCAAAATTCCCACACCTAAAGATTTGGGCAGCCCCTTCTTGAGCTAGGCCGGCCATGGTCATGGAGAGGAGAGAAAAAATGAGAGAGAGAGTGAATGAAAAGGATAGCCACAAGAATAATGCAAATGAGAGGTCAACGTTATCATGAAACATGATCACAATCAAAGCCCACACTCCACCAACCAATCAACAACCATGATTGCTTTCAAAAGTCAAGCAATCATGAACTCAAGAAAGTTAAGGGAGGCTAAACCATCATGAAGCAAGGATATGCAAATAACACCCTCCAACTTGCTTATTTGCACAAATGCAAATAAGCCCTCCTCCACCAATCTTCGTCCAATGATAAATACAATGGAAAATGGCCGAAACGGAAAACTAACTGGCAACTCCATAAAACTGATCCCGTAATAAATTACAGGAAAACCCCGCTACTGTATATACATACCCGCATTTGTATTCCGACCGAAATACAAATGCAATGAGACAAAATCTACACTGTACTATACTAGGATCTGGCTTAAACCAAAGCCCGCTAGTGTAAACCCGTCCGATCCTGATCCGTGCAATACCGCACGTATCTGATCGAACCCTGCCATATCGGCTCCATACGCCTCTACACATTTCGCGCCAAACTTGAGCAACTGAATGTGGGGGACTCTAAAGACTCGTCAATACCTTGGTTGTTGATTTAACCACTAGCACGTCAGAGGTATTAGCCATACGTGACGGGCTACCAGCTATTGACCAAAAGTGACGTCGATGAGCGAACTCATCCTGACACCTTACTGAGCCTGTCAGTGACAATATCCGTACAGTCCGGTCCGTTCGTCTATGAGCATCGCATGGCGGGCCTAGGGGGTTGCTAAAAGTCATACCCCTAAAAGCGGTACAAGTCGTGCCGGAGTGTAGCCCAGAACTGTTAGTTGTATGTATGCCCTAGAGGCAGTATTGTACAGATGATGTATATTATATTGGATGCTTGGACATATATAGAGATGACTTTCTTGCTCGATATGATAGTATGCTATCTGGTTGCTCTTTATCTTAACATGTACAATTGTCTCTTTATACTGTCTTATAGTTACAGTTGATAAAGCCCTTAGGATGTGTACTTGACTACCTGGACTCTGATGCAGATCATACTAGTGGGAACATGGTAGTCCATAAGTACATCCTTCAAGGTCACTAGTCGTGGGTGTATCGAGACGGGGCATTGATATACCAGTGTAGACTAGCGTATATGCTTCTCGACCCATGAGATGGGCGATGGATGATCCCATATCCATTGGTGTTTGACATCAGAGATGCTATACGGGTGATCAGTGAAGACTGGGTATACTGGACGGACTCGCCGAGAACTCCAGATGGTATTATACCTCACGTCAGATGGCAGTTCTCAGGTGACACTTGTACAGGTTAGTCTGTAGACCCGAGATCGTCATAGAGTCTTGTGTGATTCCCACTGTGCTTTGATCTCCACCTTACCACACCCATGAGGGCGTGCAAAACGGTGGTCTTTGGTACAGTCCCGAGTCACATGGAGGCAATGAGCGAGTGGAGGGGTTTCGTCTCTCCCGGTATTGGGGTTGATGTTGCGCTGTGCTCGATTGGCCGTAACAGGGAAGTCCCTGGCCAGGGCTGATCCGAGATTTGCTGGTAAGTGTTACCAGTAGTTTCTCGACCCGTTATGAGCTTCACATCGGCACGACTTATCGGTTATTGGGGTCTGACATTTACCACCCCTAGACTTGATATGCGACATATCAGACGAACAGACCGGACTGTACGGTAAGTGTTACTGGTTAGATTCACAGATGTGTGAGCGGGCTAGCTCGTCGATCTTCTGATCGCTCAATACCCGGATGGCCGTTACGTTTAGCAGACCGCTTGCGGCTGTGGGTGCTTGATATGATCATCATCTGCTACCGGCGTATTGACGAGTCTTTAGAGTCCTGCACAGAGGTTTCCTGGCTCAAGCGAAACGAAATAGGAGCGCATATGAGATATGTGCAGGACCGAGAATAATGCGTGTATGTGATACTGTATTCCATTCTCACGATGAATATATATCGATTGGTTATATTCGATATAACCTAGTTATCGAATCATTGATTCGATAATCGATACATTGAATACTAGTCGGTTATGTGCGACATGACTGGATCATTGAATCAAGTGTTGATTTAATGATTTAATGTATAATTATATATTTAATATATTATTTTGCATTAACTAGTATTGGTTCACTTTAAATGGATTTTCTCACTTGATGTGCAAGTTGTATATGTGATATACTTTTGTGCACATCTTTGTATCATGTTTAATGATGCTTGCTCATTGGTTAAGTGTAAAGAATTAAACCTAGGTTAAGAAAGTGATTAGGGTTTTAATTATCCATTCTTTATTAATTGATTTTGGAAAAAGAATGGGATAAGATACAAATGGTTGCTTTCATTCTTGAACCTTTGTGAAGCTTCATGAAGCTTTGACCAAGGTGACCAATTTGTCTTCATGCTTAACCCTAACCACTCTTCTAACCTTGGTCAATTCTCTACACCTAACCATGGTTCCTATTATGATAAGTATTCATTTCTTTTCATTTTTGAAAAACTTATCATAATATTTCCTTCTTCTTGATCTTCTTCTTCAAGAAAGAAAGCTTGATGCCATCAATGGCAACTTGAGTTCTAAAGTGAGAAATCCAATTCTAAAGTGAACCCACCTCCTATTTCTTCACCCTCTACCTCTTGCCAAGTTGTTTTGGGTGTTTTCTTCACAAGTTTCACAAATTTGTGAAGTCGGAGCTGAACTTGTGATACCTCGACGTAGATCATCTTCGGCACAAAGCCGACGACCTAGTCCGCCCATTTCTCCGATCAAGCCGACGATTGAGTCCGGGAATCGAGATGGACAGTGAGAGGATGCCTACGTGGAGCCAAGGAAGTGGATATCCGGATCTACAAAGGTTGTAGCTGTTAGTTGTATGTATGCCCTAGAGGCCAGTATTGTACAGATGATGTATATTATATTGGATGCTATGACATATATAGAGATGACTTTCTTGCTCGATATGATAGTATGCTATCTGGTTACTCTTTATCTTAACATGTACACTTGTCTCTTTAAACTGTCTTATAGTTACATGTTGGTAAAACCCTTAGGATGTGTACTTGACTACCTGGACTATGATGCAGATCATACTAGTGGGGACATGGTAGTCCATAAGTACATCCTTCAAGGTCCCTAGTCGTGGGTGTATCGAGACAGGGCATCGATATACCAGTGTAGACTAGCGTATACGCTTCTCGACCCATGAGATGGGCGATGGATGTGTAAGGTTAGTATAGCACCCTATGAAGTGTTTTGAAGCATCACATGACCCAAAGTTATAATTTTTAAGGTGCTAAACTAACATGCAAGTGATCGATCCTAGAAAATTAGGGTTTTTGAACTTTAAGCTAGTAAGTTAAGGGTTGAAGGCTACAACATTTGTAGCTCCCCTTCGCTGGACTCCTTGGTCTCTAAGGTGTTGAACGAAGGTCCTTTTGATGTCCCCTTGTATCTACGACGATCCACCACGGAGCACTCCGTCCAAGCTCGCAATTTCGACAAACCGAAAAGAACACTCTAAACAAAGCGGCTAAGCTTGTGTAGAATGATGTGTGGTGGGTTTCTCACTTCAAAAACCTTTCTTTTGTTGTATTTCACTCACTAGAAAAGACTAGAGAAGAAAAGATGAAGGAAGATGAAGATGGTGGCTAATATTAACAAGAGATAAAGATAACCCTTGAGTTAAACAGAGAAAGAAATATATATCACTATATATATTAATTCCTTCTTGACTTCAACCATGATTAAATGATAGATAGTTAATTTAACTTGGGTTTAGAATGATAAAGAGAAGGATAACCATAGTTTAGTGGTAGTTGAGATAGGTTAGGTTAGAAGAAGAATGTAGAAGCAAGATGTTTATCCTTTCCTTTTTCATTTTACTTTAAAACCAAAATTAAATAATTATCCATTGTTTAATCTATGGTGTGAGGCTTATATTGCCACCATTTCCATATATAATCAACCATGATGGTTTGATGTATGTATGTGTACATGTATGCACATTTACATGTGCATGAAACTAGAAAAGAAGAAAGAAACACATGCATGCATGCATACATCCATCAAACCCTAGAAAGGTTTTAAGTGAGAAAACTAATGGTTAAATGATAAATCAACACTTGATTTATCAATCCGGTCATATCTCATATGACCCCACCAAAAGCAGTTCACCCGATCAATGTTCGGTATCATATACGCACATTTCAATCGGGTGCATGCGCATATCGCATATGCGGACCACAACGTTTCGCCTGGACTGGGTAACTCCTCTGTGGGACTCTAAGACTCGTCAATACACCGGCAGAGGGTAATGATCATATCAAGTACCCTCAAGCCGCAAGCGGTCAGCTAAACGAAACGGCCACCCGGGTATTGAACGATCAGAAGACAACAAGCGAACCTGCTACAACTCCCGTCGAGCCATCCGGCAACACTACCGTACAGTCCGGTCTCTTCATCAGATATGCTGCATATCGAGCCTAGGGATGGTCACGTCGACCCCAATAACTCAATAAGTCGTGTCGGTGAATGGTCTATAACAGATCGAGAAACTACTGATAACACTTATCAGCAAATCTCAGCAGCCCTGGCCAGGGACTTGCTATTATGACCAGTCGAGCACTGCACAGCATCAACTCCCAATACCGGGAGAGACGAAACCCCTCCTATCGCTCATCGTCTTCGTATGTCTCGGGACTGTACCCAACGGCCACCTGTTTGCACGACTCAGTAGAGCCGTGGTAGGGTGGCAATCAAAGTACAGTAGGAGAACACACAAGACTCCATGACGATCTCGGGTCTACAGACTAACCTGTACCAGTGTCACCTGAGAACTGCTATCCGACGATAGATATAATTCCATATAGTAGTTCTCGGTGAGTCCGTCCAGTGTACCCAGTCACCACTGAGCACCCGTATATGATCTTGATGTCAAACATCGATGAATGTGGGAACATTCATCGCCCATTGTATAGGTCTAGTATCATATACGCTAGTCTACTCTGGTATATCAATGCCCCGTCTCGATATACCTACGACTAGGGACGTTCCAGGATATGCTTATAGACTACAGATGTCCCACTAGTATGATCTCCATCATAATCAGAGTAGTCAAGCCGATATCCTCAGGGCTTTATCAGCATGTATGAATGAATAGAAGCATGATCAAATAAACATGTCAGATAAAGAAGAACCAGATAGCATACTATCATGTAGAGCAAGAATGCAAACTGAATATATATATATGTATAGATACATCCACTATCTCATAATGGCCTCTAGGGCATACATATATCCAACAATCTCCCACTTGCACTAAGGCCAGTTATTGGCGTATCTCATACCCAACATCTCAAAAAGTCGCTCATGCTGCGGCTGAGGGAGAGCCTTGGTGAATGGATCCGCGGCGTTGTTCTTTGTGTCCACTCTCTTAATCTCGATCTCGCGGCGATCTACAATCTCCCGGATCAAATGAAAGCGCCTCAGGATATGTCTGGACCGCTGATGGGATCTGGGCTCCCTGGCTAACGCCATTGCCCCATTATTGTCACAATACAAAGGTATTGGATCAATAATGGTTGGAACTACTCCTAGTTCCGAGACGAACTTCTTCATCCAGACGGCTTCCTTGGCGGCATCATTTGCAGCAATGTACTCAGCTTCCATCGTAGAGTCTGCAACGGTATCTTGTTTGGAACTCTTCCAACTTACCGCCCCTCCATTGAGGGTAAATACAAACCCTGAGATAGATTTGCTGTCATCCTTATCGCTCTGGAAGCTCGAATCGGTAAAGGCCTCCATTTGGAGATCTTTATTACCATACACCAAGAACAATTCTTTAGTCCTTCGTAAGTACTTAAGAATGTTCTTCACAGCTGTCCAGTGGTTCTCCCCTGGGTTGGATTGATACCTGCTTACAACACTAAGTGCATAAGCTACATCTGGGCGTGTACATAACATCGCATACATTATAGATCCTACTGCCGAAGCATAAGGTATAATGCTCATGCGAGCTCTCTCTTCATCGGTCTTTGGACAAGAATCCTTGGAGAGAGTGACTCCATGGCAAGCGGGTAAGGCACCCCGCTTGGAGTCTTCCATACTAAACCTCTTTAGGATGGTGTTGATGTACCTGGTCTGGGACAGTCCCAATAACTTTTTGGATCTATCTCTATAGATCCTTATGCCCAGGATGTATGTGGCATCACCCAGGTCCTTCATGGAGAACCTCAGTGATAAGAATGATTTGACCGACTGTAGCATAGGAATATCATTTCCTATCAGAAGAATGTCATCTACGTACAATACGAGGAATGTGACAGCTCTTCCTACAGCCTTCCTATAAACACAAGGTTCATCTGGATTTTTGATGAAATCAAACTCTTTGATAACATCATCGAAACAGATGTTCCAACTCCGATATGCCTGCCTTAACCCATATATGGATTTAAGCAATCTACATGCTTTCTCGCTGCTCCCACTGTCAATGAAGCCCTCTGGCTGATCCATATAAACACATTCTTCTAAATCTCCATTTAGAAACGCTGTTTTAACGTCCATCTGCCAGATTTCATAGTCGTAGTGAGCAGCAATAGCAAGTAGGATCCGAATGGATTTAATCATGGCTACGGGCCAAAAAGTTTCGTCATAGTCCAGACCTGGTCTTTGACGAAAACCTTTCGCCACAAGTCTTGCCTTATAGGTCTCTACCTGCCCATCCACACCAATCTTTCTTTTAAAGATCCATTTGCACCCTACAGGTTTTACCCCAGGGGGTACAACGTCCAAAGTCCATACTTTGTTGGTGTACATAGACTCCATTTCGGATCTCATGGCATCCAGCCACTTCACAGAGTCACCACTCGTGATAGCTTGCTGAAAACTGGTAGGATCATCATCTTCCATGATACAGTCTTCTCTGTCACCATCAATGAGGAAACCGTAGTACCTCTCCGGTGGGCGAGAAGTCCTACCAGACCTACGGAGTGGCCGAGGTTCTTCAGTTTCTGCTGCAACAGTTGGTTCAACCAAATCGTCATTTGTAGTTTGTGTCTCTAGAACCTCTTCTAGATCCACCACTTTGCCATCATCTTTATCTGTGAAAAACTCTTTTTCCAAGAATGTGGCATGTTGAGAAACAAACACTTTTTGTTCCTCTTTGTGGTAGAACAGATATCCATAAGAATTCTTTGGATATCCCACAAAGTTACACATGACTGACCGTGTCTCGAGTTTGTCCGGATTCTGCTTTTTAACATAGGCCGGGCAACCCCAAATCTTAATTCTCTTAAGAGATGGTCTCTTCCCATGCCATATCTCATATGGCGTGGTAGACACGGCTTTGGTTGGAACCTTGTTTAGCAGAAACGCTGCAGTCTCCAATGCATGCCCCCAAAACGAGACTGGTAACTCAACGTCACTCATCATGGACCGGACCATATCTAATAGGGTCCTATTCCGTCGTTCTGACACACCGTTGTGCTGTGGTGTGTAAGGAGGAGTGAGCTGAGAGAGAATCCCATTCTCTTTTAGGAAGTTTGCAAATTCTGTACTGAGATACTCTCCACCTCGATCTGATCGAAGCATCTTAATACTCAAGCCGGTTTGTTTTTCTACTTCTTGTTTATATTCAATGAATTTCTCGAAAGCGTCGGACTTGTGCTTTAATAAAAATACATGACCGAATCTTGAGAAATCATCAGTGAATGTAATGAAGTATGAAAAACCGCCTCTAGCCTGTGTAGACATAGGCCCACATACATCACTATGTATGAGGCCCAGGAGCTGAGTAGCTCTTTCTCCGTGTCCGGTAAACGGAGTTTTGGTCATTTTACCCTTGATACAAGACTGGCAAGTCGCATAAGATTTATATTCAAAAGGATTTAAATATCCATCTTTGTGTAACTTGTTTAGTCTTGTTTCGTTAATATGACCAAGTCTACAGTGCCAAAGAAAAGCTTCATTTAATTCTGAAAGTTTTCTTTTATTAGTGTGTTGTATACTGAAAACTGTGTGTTGATTTAAGACATATATTCCGTTATTAAGTGTACCATACCCAACCAACATTTGATTCAGGTGAATGTTCATAACATTGTTTTGCAATACAAAATTATACCCTTCATTGTCCAACAAAGAAACGGATATTATATTACATAGCATATCAGGTACAAAATAACATGGATTCAAAATCAAAATACATCCAGACGGCAACCCCAAGTGATACTCTCCCACTGCGACTGTATGTACATTGGAACCATTTCCAACGCGGAGAGTATGGTCACCTGTCTTCAAAACCTTGCTATTTCTCAGCCCCTGCATAGAATTGCAAATGTGAGAACCTGAACCGGTATCCAATACCCAGGAAGCAGAGTTTATAGAAAAACAGTTTTCAGTCACAAACGCACCTGAAGCAGAAGCATCACCATGCTTCTTCTTGAGACGTAGGTACTCCGTGCAGTTGCGTTTCCAATGTCCTGTCTTGTGGCAATGAAAACACTCGCCTTTCCCTGGGTCTCCAGCCGTGGACTTTCCCTTTCCCTTTACCTTTTTGACTCCGCCCTTAGGATTAGTGGGTTTCTTCTTTTTCTTTCCCTTGGCTTTAGCTTTCGGGCGAGAAGAAGAAGACTGTCCAATAGTCATAACGGGAGTCTTTGCTGACTTCATAGTGCTCTCTGCACTCCTTAACATATTAAGGAGTTCAGGGAGTTCCTTCTCCATGCCATGCATGTTAAAGTTCACTATGAACTGAGCAAAGGTGGAGGGGAGGGACTGCAGAATAATATCTATATATTGTTCATTGTCCATTGTCCATCCGAGGTCCTCAAGCTCTTCTATAAGAGCTATCATCTTCAAAACATGGTCTGCTACTGGTGTGCCAGGGGCCATCCGCATGTGAAACAGTTTCTTTGATGCCTCGTATCGTAATATGCGGGACTGCTCTCCATACAACTCCTTTGTATGGAGCAGTATCCCGTGAATGTCCATGTCCTCATGTTGCTTTTGATGTGTGTTGTCCATCGATGCAAGCGCGAGGCATTTTGCCGTGGCACAGTCAGCGTCCCATGTCTTGCGGACTTCAATGTCCGCAACTGAGGATTTTGGGCCTGGGACGGGCGGGGCTGAAACCGTGAGGACATATGATACTTTATCATAAGTCAAGGCGATCTTCAGATTCCTTAGCCAGTCTTTATAGTTGGTCCCATTCAGTTTGTTCTTATCTAGTAGAAGCTTAAGTCCAGTCATTGGTATCTGCCATTAAGAGAGAGAAAAGAATACACTCAGCGAAAGCTCTTGCACAGATTAGATTGGTTTATTATCTTGTCTAATCGATGTTTCCCACTGCTTTTTATCAAGTTTTTCTTTCAAACCTTAAAAAGAAAAACTAGCCAGGATTAATTACAGTCTACAACTTCGCTAACCGTTCAGCCAGGCCAGTGTCGGTACTTTGAGGGAGGTTCCCCGTGCTTTCGCACGGACCTAATTAGAGTAAACCTCGTTTTCCCAGAGGCGGAGCCCCGTTAACACCTTTTTAGACACCTAATGAGTTAGCTAATTGTAAACTGCAAAACTCTCTTAGGAGCAACTATTGCCCACAGTGGGATCGGGATCCAACCATCACATGGAAGGTATGCAATCTCATTGCAAATTTCAACACTTGAAATTCCCGATGTAATTTTTACCCCTAATACTCATGACCTTGGCTAAGGTCAACAAATCACGAGCACTAGTCAAGCTCAACCCGTCATTTCTTGATTAATTAGACCCGTTCACATGACCCTTGGCTAAGGTCAACAAAGTCATATGCCCGTCATAATTAATCTGCATCATATGCGTTTGTAGGAAGACATCACTTAGCTACCGTACACTACGCCTTGGCTAAGGTCAACAAACGTAGCACGAATACTAAGTACTCTACTTCCTAAAATGACGGAGGGTTGCGGATGATTTTTAAGAAAATCTTTAACGCTTTGAGCTTGATATCGTTGTAGAATCAAAAGGTTTTCAAAAGGAGTGGCTTAAGCTCCGCAGTTTTGAAATATAGCTTTTTCATAAATAGCCGAGTAGTTTTTAAATCCGATTCTACAACATCTTTTAGGTTTATTTTCTTTACATTAATCACATTAATGTAATCCCATCATTTAAGTCCTTAAGCCAATCACAGAAAAGAAACGAAAATAACACGTACGCTTATGCCATCCGCATTCGCCGCAATGTTCCGTTATGCACCGTTAGGTTACTTAACTAACGGCATACCGGGACGGGACTAGCGCGGGTGTAAAACATAAGCAACGTCTACTATATATCATATATATAATATGCCATTCGTCTCAGATATCACAGAACGCAGGCAGCAGAAACATAGATATAACGTGGGATATCCTAGGACGTCCGTATTTAGTATTTAGCCAGAATAGAAAATACGGATTCCACAGTCGCGATGAATAGCCAAGCCCACACCCTGGACCCCTACGAGAGCGGCAAGTGACCCTACCAATCCTGGAGTTTAGGAGACCCGGTCTCGACTCCTCGAGATGGCCTCCCACTAAACCCCAGAACTCGGTCACCTGTGCTCCCCTCCTTGGGTCCATCCTAATGCGGAAAAGTAAATAATATACAACACTGGTGACACAACCGCAACCTGGAAGTGCCCCAAATAAAAGAATATTACATTACATTTGAATTTACATGAATGAAAATATAAAACTCTCATCTCACAAAACCCCCCCGGCTATTCAATCGCGACAATCCTACACATCATATCTCAGCAACACATAATATCACATATCATCAACGTAAGTAAGTATGCGTACCCCGATTGTCGTTGATGTATAGCAACGAAACCGGCGATATATAACATACTACACTTACGGTCACAGAAAAGAAAGTGTAAAACTACAATATTTGGAATCCAGATTCTCTTTAGACATCATAAATGCGAAATATCACATATTTCGTATTTCATTCCTAAACCATATGAATTCCACATATTGTATCACATTCCAGACAACCAGACAGTATTAAAGTTTTCGAACGAACAATCAAGCACCCAAGATTCACTAAAAATCAACACTTGAGCAGGGTTCAAAAAATCTGGAGTGTGACACAGTAGCGGCGGTCCAGCCGTAGAAGGGTCAAGCCAACGCCTCACATGTGGCACGCCGTACTGCCCCAAACCCTAGGGTTCAAAGGGCAGTTCGAGACGGTCACATAATCGAGTTAAGCTTTGTTGTCTTCTAGAGGGACCACCGCAAAAAGACTTGCACGTATCTCCAAACTATTTAAACCCCGTGAATATTGAGTAAATGATATTCGTTCAAACACTTCAATACTTTCTAGTTTACCCGGAAAAGCTACGAAATGAAAGTCCCGATCGAATCAACGAATCCAAAAACATCTCTAGAATTTTTCAAAACTTTATACAGTTTAAAAATACCTAAAAAATCATACATGCAGAACCATGAATTACTGTGCAGAACATATCCATCAAATCATATGTACGGCCGCGGAACAGCGGCCTAAGCAAGCTTAGGCCGCGTTTCCGCGGCGATAACTACTGTTCACCGAAAATATTTTGCACCGTAACTCTTATTTTTTCCTGCTGTATTTTTTACATATTTTTAATTCTGCAAAATGTCAAAATTTAGAAAATTTCCAGAGAGCATCCAAAAATACGGTATTTTTGTCCGATCGGGGTTTTCACTTCGTAAAAACGTCGCCTAATGTTCTAGGTCGGCTCTGATACCAATGTAAGGTTAGTATAGCACCCTATGAAGTGTTTTGAAGTATCACATGACCCAAAGTTATAATTTTTAAGGTGCTAAACTAACATGCAAGTGGATCGATCCTAGAAAATTAGGGTTTTTGAACTTTAAGCTAGTAAAGTTAAGGGTTTGAAGGCTACAACCTTTGTAGCTCCCCTTCGCTGGACTCCTTGGTCTCTAAGGTGTTGAACGAAGGTCCTTTTGATGTCCCCTTGTATCCACGACGATCCACCACGGAGCACTCCGTCCAAGCTCGCAATTTCGACAAACCGAAAAGAACACTCTAAACAAAGCGGCTAAGCTTGTGTAGAATGATGTTGTGGTTGGGTTTCTCACTTCAAAAACCTTTCTTTTGTTGTATTTCACTCACTAGAAAATACTAGAGAAGAAAAGATGAAGGAAGATGAAGATGGTGGCTAATATTAACAAGAGATAAAAGATAACCCTTGAGTTAAACAAGAGAAAGAAATATATATCACTATATATATTTAATTCCTTCTTGACTTCAACCATGATTAAATGATAGATAGTTAATTTAACTTGGGTTTAGAATGATAAAGAGAAGGATAAGCATAGTTTAGTGGTAGTTGAGATAGGTTAGGTTAGAAGAAGAATGTAGAAGCAAGAATGTTTATCCTTTCATTTTTCATTTTACTTTAAAACCAAAATTAAATAATTATCCATTGTTTAATCTATGGTGTGAGGCTTATATTGCCACCATTTCCATATATAATCAACCATGATGGTTTGATGTATGTATGTGTACATGTATGCACATTTACATGTGCATGAAACTAGAAAAGAAGAAAGAAACACATGCATGCATGCATACATCCATCAAACCCTAGAAAGGTTTTAAGTGAGAAAACTAATGGTTAAATGATAAATCAACACTTGATTTATCAATCCGGTCATATCTCATATGACCCCACCAAAAGCAGTTCACCCGATCAATGTTCGGTATCATATACGCACATTTCAATCGGGTGCATGCGCATATCGCATATGCGCACCACAACGTTTCGCCTGGACTGGGTAACTCCTCTGTGGGACTCTAAGACTCGTCAATACACCGGCAGAGGGTAATGATCATATCAAGTACCCTCAAGCCGCAAGCGGTCAGCTAAACGTAACGGCCACCCGGGTATTGAATGATCAGAAGACAACAAGCGAACCTGCTACAACTCCCGTCGAGCCATCCGGCAACACTACCGTACAGTCCGGTCTCTTCGTCAGATATGCTGCATATCGAGCCTAGGGATGGTCACGTCGACCCCAATAACTCAATAAGTCGTGTCGGTGAATGGTCTATAACAGATCGAGAAACTACTGATAACACTTATCAGCAAATCTCAGCAGCCCTGGCCAGGGACTTGCTGTTATGACCAGTCGAGCACTGCACAGCATCAACTCCCAATACCGGGAGAGACGAAACCCCTCCTATCGCTCATCGTCTTCGTATGTCTCGGGACTGTACCCAACGGCCACCTGTTTGCACGACTCAGTAGAGCCGTGGTAGGGTGGCAATCAAAGTACAGTGGGAGAACACACAAGACTCCATGACGATCTCGGGTCTACAGACTAACCTGTACCAGTGTCACCTGAGAACTGCTATCCGACGATAGATATAATTCCATATAGGAGTTCTCGGTGAGTCCTTCCAGTGTACCCAGTCACCACTGAGCACCCGTATATGATCTTGATGTCAAACATCGATGAATGTGGGAACATTCATCGCCCATCGTATAGGTCTAGTATCATATACGCTAGTCTACTCTGGTATATCAATGCCCCGTCTCGATATACCTATGACTAGGGACGTTCCAGGATATGCTTATAGACTACAGATGTCCCACTAGTATGATCTCCATCATAATCAGAGTAGTCAAGCCGATATCCTCAGGGCTTTATCAGCATGTATGAATGAATAGAAGCATGATCAAATAAACATGTCAGATAAAGAAGAACCAGATAGCATACTATCATGTCGAGCAAGAATGCAAACTGAATATATATATATGTATAGATACATCCACTATCTTATAATGGCCTCTAGGGCATACATATATCCAACAGGATGATCCCATATCCATTGATGTTTGACATCAGAGATGGTATACGGGTGCTCAGTGGAGACTGGGTACACTGGACGGACTCGCCGAGAACTCCCAGATGGTATTATACCTCACGTCAGATGGCAGTTCTCAGGTGACACTTGTGCAGGTTAGTCTGTAGACCCGAGATCGTCATAGAGTCTTGTGTGATTCCCACTGTGCTTTGATCTCCACCTTACCACGTCCATGAGGGCGTGCAAAACGGTGGTCTTTGGGTACACTCCCGAGTCACATGGAGGCAATGAGCGATAGGAGGGGTTTCGTCTCTCCCGGTATTGGGGGTTGATGTTGCGCAGTGTTCGATTGGCCGTAACAGGGAAGTCCCTGGCCAGGGCTGATTAGAGATTTTCTGGTAGGTGTTACCAGTAGTTTCTCGACCTGTTATGAGCCTCACATCGGCACGACTTATCGGTTATTGGGGTCTGACGTTTACCACCCCTAGACTTGATATGCGACATATCAGACGAACAGACCGGACTGTACGGTAAGTGTTATTGGTTGGATTCACAGGAGTGTGAGCGGGCTAGCTCGTCGATCTTCTGATCGCTCAATACCCGGATGGCCGTTACGTTTAGCAGACCGCTTGCGGCTTGTGGGTGCTTGATATGATCATCATCTGCTACCGGCGTATTGACGAGTCTTTAGAGTCCTACACAGAGGTTTCCTGGCTCAAGCGAAACGAAATAGGAGCGCATATGAGATATGTGCAGGACCGAGAATAATGCGTGTATGTGATACCGCATTTCATTCTCGCGATATATGTTTCGATTGGTTATATTCGATATGACCTAGTTATCGAATCATTGATTTGATAAATCGATACATTGGATTCTAGTCGGTTATGTGCGACATGACCGGATCATTGAATCAAATGTTGATTTAATGATTTAATGTATAATTATATATTTGATATATTGCATTGCATTAACTAGTATTCGTTCACTTTATATGGATTTACTCACTTGATGTGCAAGAAGTATATGTGATATACTTTTGTGCACATATTTGTATCATGTTTGATGATACTTGATCATTTTGTTAAGTGTAAAGAATTAAAACCATGGTGAAGTGTTGATTAGGGTTTTGCATATTCATTTATTTATTTGAAAAGGATTATAATGAGAATGGTGGCTTTCTTTGTTTTAAGTTGAAGCTTCATGAAGCTTTGACTTTTGTAACCATTCTTGTCTTCATGCTTAACCCTAACTCATCCATGTTAGTTATATGTATGCCCTAGAGGCCATTACTGTACATATGATGTATATTGTAGTGGATGCTGGGACGTATATAGGGAGGACTTTCTTGCTCGACATGATAGTATGCTATTTGGTTGTACTTTACCTTAACGTGTACACTGATTGTCTCTCTGTTAAATGTTGGTAAAGCCCTTAGGATGTGTACTTGACTACCTGGACTATGATGCGGATCATACTAGTGGGGACATGGTAGTCCATAAGTACATCCTTCAAAGTCCCTAGTCGTGGGTGTATCGAGACGGGGCATCGATATACCAGTGTAGACTAGCGTATACCCTCTCGACCCATACAGATGGGCGATGGATGATCCCATATCCATTGGTGTTTGACATCAGAGATGATATACGGGTTCTCAGTGGAGACTGAGTACACTGGACGGACTCGCCGAGAACTCCCAGATGGTATTATACCTCACGTCAGATGGCAGTTCTCTGGTGACACTGGTACAGAGTAGTCTGTTGACCCGAGATCGTCATAGAATCTTGTGTGGTTCCCACTGTGCTTTGATTTCCATCTTACCACGTCCAAGAGGGCGTGCAAAACGGTGGTTTTTGGGTACAGTCCCAAGTCACATGGAGGCAATGAGCGATAGGAGGGGATTCGTCTCTCCCGGTATAGGGAGTTGATGTTGCGCTGTGTTCGATTGGCTATAACAGGAAATCCCTGGCCAGGGTTTCTGAGATTTACTGGTAAGTGTTACCAGTAGTTTCTCGAATTGTTATAGACCTCATATCGACACGACTTATCGAGCTATTGGGGTCTGACGTTTACCACCCCTAGGCGAGATATGCGACATATCAGACGATCAGACCGGACTGTACGGTAGTGTTACTGGTTGGATTCACTGGAGTGTGAGCGGGCTTGCTCGTCGATCTTCTGATCGCTCAATACCCGGGTGGCCGTTACGTTTAGCAGACCGCTTGCGGCTTGTGGATGTTTGATATGATCATCATCCGCTGCCGGCGTATTGACGAGTCTTTAGAGTCCTACACAGAGGTTTCCTGGCTCAAGCGAAACGAAATAGGAGCGCATATGAGATATGTGCGGGACCGAGAATAATGCGTGTATGTGATACCGTATTTCATTCTCGCGATGAATGTATCGATTGGTTGTATGCGATATAACCTAGTTATCGATTCAAGGATTGATTCGATAAGCCGATACATTGGATACTAGTCGGTGATATGCGATATGACCGGATCGTTAAATCAAGTATTGATTTAATGATTTAATGCATAATTATATATTTGATATATTACTTTGCATTAACTAGTATCGGTTCACTTTAAATGGATTTTCTCGCTCGGATGTGCACATTGTATATGTGATATATTTTTTGTGCACTTGATTGTATCATGTTTGATGATGCATACTTACTTGGTTTGTGTAAAGAATTAAACCATGGTTATTTAAATGGTTAGGATTTTGGTTTTCCTTATTCATTTATTTATCGTTTTCATTTATTCTTTTTGGAAATAAAATAATTGGCATAAGAGGATAATGGTGGCTTTCTTTGTTTGTTCATGAACTTTCATGAAGCTTTGACTTAGTTAACCATTCTTGTCTCTTGCTTAACCCTAACCATCATAACTTACCATGGTCTATTCTCTACAACTAACTAAGGTTAAGATTATGATAAGTTTCCATTTTTATTATTCTTTTAGGATAACTTATCATAATTCTTTTTTCATCTTCTTCTTCTTCCTCACAAGAAGAAAGCTTTCTTCATCAATGGTGATTGATGTATTTGAGTGAGAAATCCAATTCTAAAGTGAACCCAACTCCTATTTCTTCATCCTCTACCTCTTGCCAAGTAGTATAGGGTGTTTCCTTCACAAGTTTTCATGGCTTGGTGAAGGTGGAGCTTGATCTAGCGATGCCTCGACGTAGATCATCTTCGGCATGGACGTCGACGACCTAGCTCGCCTATTCTCCGATGAAGCCGACGCTAGAGCCCGGGAATTCACTAGGACAGCGAGGGAACTTCGTTGCGGAGCTATGGAGGTGGAGCACCGGATCTACAAAGGTTGTATTTCCGTATTATTGTAGTTAAGTGTTAACTAGTTTGTTTTTCGCCTAGATATCTAGTCAACGATCCGTATTAGGGTTTCTCGGCACCGTTAAAATTTGAAATTGGCATGGTTGATGCCTTGTGAGACCTCTTGAGAGTGCCTAGGAACCCTACAATCCAAGTAACCATGGTCTATTCTCTACACTTAACTATAGTTAGCTTATGATAAGTATTGAATTATTATTCATTTAACTCAACACTTATCATATTCTATCTCCTTCTTCATCTTCTTCTTCAAGATAGAAAACTTGTTGCCATCAATGGCAACTTGAGATCTAAAGTGAGAAATCCAATTCTAAAGTGAATCCACCTCCTATTTCTTCACCCTCTACCTCTTGCCAAGTTGTTTTGGGTGTTTTCTTCACAAGTTTCACAAATTTGTGAAGTCGGAGCTTGAACTTGTGATGCCTCGACGTAGATCATCTTCGGCATGAAGCCGACGACCTAGTCCGCCCATTTTCCCGATGAAGCCGACAATTGAGTTCGGGATTCAAGATGGACAGCGAGAGGATGCCTACGTGGAGCTAAGGAAGTGGATATCCGGATCTACAAAGGTTATAGCTTCTGATCTTTAGTTAAATTGTTAACTAGTTTAGTTTTTCGCCTAAATTTCTAGTCAACGATCTAGTTTAGGGTTTCTCGGCACCGTAAAATTCGAAACTGGCATGGTTGATGCCTTGTGAGACCTCTTGAGAGTGCCTAGGAACCCTACAGTGGTATCAGAGCCTAGCTAGAGCATTAGGCGAAGTCTAGACGACGTTTGAAACCCGGACGAACCGAAACCCTAACTCACAAAATGCTCTCTGTCCAATTTTTAAAAATCGGGATTTTTCAATATTAAAAATATGCAGAAAAATCAGCAGGTGATTTTTAGAGTTACTGTGAATTTCGTGTGCCTAACTCCATCAAACCACCGCGGTTCCGCGGCACGAGCATGGCTCGTGCGGCGGTTCCGCGGTCGTACGGCCTCCTTATTCAATATATTTTATACAGTAACTCCTAATTGATAGTGCTGGTTTTCCTGGGAATTTTTAAAATTTATTCAAGAGTTGCATTTTCTGGGGTTGTTTTGGAGCTTCGATAGTTCGATCGGATTATCAAATTTCGTCTATGTGTTTTTCGGATATTTTAAGAATATGTTAAAAAGTTCGACCGGATGAAAATACCCAACTTTTCCCCTGCCGGAATATTTCCAAGTATTGGATCTTTCTATGGTTTAAAGACGTTCTGAGTAGTGCAAGTAACGCGATGGTCCCTCTAGAAGACAACAAACCTTTACTCGATTATGTGACCGTCTTGAACTGCCCTTTGAACCTTCGGGTTTGGGGCAGTACGGCGTGCCACATGTGAGGCGTTGGCTTGACCCTTCTACGGCTGGACCGTTGGTACTGAGGCATGAAGCGAATGTCATTGAACCTATTTCATGTGTTGAACGATTTCGGGAAAACTTGGGTGTTCGATTGTTCGATCGGAAAGTTTAATATTTTCTATTTATCCGGAATTGGATACAATAATTGGAATTCACAAACAGTTATGAGATAACTGAATGAATGTTATAAATCTAGCGGTTTAGTCTCACGTGATATTGAAAAGAGTTTTCGATAATGGGACTAAAATGCAGGGTTTATAACTGTTAGGCATGTGATGTCTAAGTATTTCATTTGATTAGGCATGTGATGTCTAAACAGGTTGCGGATTCCAACTGTTGTAGTTTTACACTTTCTTTTCTGTGACCGTAAGTGTAATATGTGATATCACCGGTTTCGTTGCTATATGTCAACGACAATTGGGATACGCATGTTTACTTACGTTGATGGCATGTGATGTTATGTGTTGCTGGATATGTTATATTGGATCGTCGTGTTTGAATAGCCGTGGGTTTTTATGTGAGATGAGTGTTTTTCCTTTTCATTCATGTAAAAACTTGTATGTAATATTCTTTTATTTGGGGCACTTCCAGGTTGCGGAAGCTGTCACCCTTTGTATATTATTTTCTTTTCTTCACTAGGATAGACCCAAGGAGAGGAGCACAAGTAACCGGGTTCTGGGGTCCAGTGGGAGACCAACTCGAGGAGTCGAGTCCGGGTCTCCTAACCCTAGAATTGGCAGGGTTGCTTGCCGCTCTCGTAGGGGTCTAGGGGTGTGGGATTGGCTATTCATCACGACCGTGGAATCCGTGTTTTATACTGGCTCGTATTGAAAACACGGACGTCCTAGTATATCCAATATTTCATATGTTTCTTCTGCTGCGATATCTGTGATGTGATCATGTGATGTTCTGTGATAGATACAGTATATAGTATATATAGACGTTACTTATGTTTTACACCCGTACTAGCCCTGCCCCGCTCTGCCGTTAGTTACCTAACCTAACGGTGCATGAGGGGACATCGAGGCGAATGCGGATGGCATAAGTGTACGTCGTATTTAGCTGTGATGTTTAGCTACTTAAATAATGGGACTTCATTAATGTGATTAATGAAAGATAAGAAACCTACGATGTTGTGGAATCAAATTTTAAATAAAAAAAGCGGTAGCTACAGTTCTTTCTTTGCACAGCGATATATATGATATATCCCGCAACTTATTCGATAAGGAAAGGACCGAGATCCCTTCACCGGGAGTGACTCCTTTAGCAATAACTGGCAGATGCTGCACACTCGGTTTGCTTTTGATTGCTTTTGACTTTTGCTTTGCACAGTGATATATATGATATATCCCGCACCTCATTCGACGAGGAAAGGGCCGACGATCCCTTCACCGGGAGTGACCCCTTTAGCAAAACTAGAAAAGCCTCAAAATCACTCCATTTCAAAACTTCATTTGATTCTACAACGATATCAAGTTCATTACGCAATAGGTTTTCAGAAAAACCTGATGTAGCCCTCCGTCATTTCAGATAAATCCTACTTAGTATTCGTGCTACGTTTGTTGACCTCCGTCAAGGCGTAGTGTGCGGTAGCTAACTAGTATTTATCTGCTTATGCATATGATGCAGATTGGATTAGGGTAGTCGTACGGCCTTGTTGACCTCCGTCAAGGGTCGTATGGGTGGGTTTGATTCAATCAAGAAATGACGGGTTGAACTTGACTTGCACCCTGTGGTTTGTTGACCTCCGTCAAGGTCATAGGATGCTTGGGGCAAAATATTATCGGGAATTTCAAGTGTTGAAATTTGCAATGAGATTGCATACCTTCTATGAGATAGTTGGATCCCGATACCCACTGCGAGTAAGAGTTACTCCTGGGAGAGTTTTGCACATTGCAATTAGCCGATCAAGTAGGTGTCTAGAAAGGTGTCGACGAGGTTACGCCTCTGGGAAAACGAGGTTTACATTAATTAGGTCCGTGAGAAAGCACGGGGGACCTCCCTCAAAGTACCAACACTGGCCTGGCTGAAAGATTGGCGAACTTGTAGTGTGTAATTAATCCCGGCTAGTCTTTCCTTTTAGGGTTTGAAGGAAGATTTGATAAAAACCAGTGGAAGCCATGCTGATTAGATAAGATAATAACCAATCTGATCTTGCACGAGCATACGCTAAAGTGTTTTCTTCTCTCTCTCTCTAGGTAGCGACCATTTCATGCCTTAATAAAGATAATAATATGGATGTATTGACCGAACCCGCATGTTATACTATGCTGGGGAACGTTGGTTCCGTTCTTTCCTATAAGAGTTATAGGACTGAACAGGATATAGGGGAATACCAGGATTCCTATGCCACCCGAATGAAGAAAGTACATGTTGATGCATTTTCTTCGGGTGTGTTCGTTACAGAGAACTGTTTCTCCATTTGCTCCACGTCTTGGGTATTAGATACCGGGTCAGGATCCCATATATGTAATCAGTTACATGGGCTTAGGAAAGGTAGAGAACTTGGAGAAGGTGATAAAGACATTAGAGTTGGAAATGGTGCAATTGTTGCAGCTAAGACTGTCGGGGAATATCACCTTGTATTACCAACTGGTAATACATTGGTTCTGAACGAATGTTATTACATGCCGAACCTGATATGCAACATTATATCGGTTTCTTTATTGAGTAAAGAGGGATATAATTTTGTATTACAGGATAATGTTATGAACATTTTCCGTAACCAAAAGTTGGTTGGATCAGGCACGTTGTGCAATGGCATTTATGTTCTAAACCAATCAACAGTTCTGAGTATAACAAACACACACAAGAGGAAGAGTTCAGAACTGAACGAATCTTTCTTGTGGCATTGTAGACTGGGTCACATCAATGCAACACGACTGGCTAAGTTGCATAAGGATGGATATTTGAAACCATTCGAATTTTCATCTTATGACACTTGCCAGTCATGTCTCAAAGGCAAGATGACCAAAACTCCGTTTACGGGACACGGAGAAAGAGTTACCGAACTCTTAGGACTGATACATAGTGATGTATGCGGTCCTATGTCTATACATGCCAGGGATGGTTCTTCATACTTCATTACATTCACTGACGATCTCTCTAGATTCGGATATGTGTTCCTGATGAAACACAAATCAGAAGCTTTTGAGAAATTTAGAGAATATAAACAAGTAGTTGAGAACCAAACCGGAAAAAGTATTAAAATCCTACGATCTGATCGAGGAGGAGAATACTTGAGCATTGAATTCCTGGACTTCCTAAAAGAGAATGGGATTCTCTCTCAGCTAACTCCTCCATATACACCACAGCACAACGGTGTATCGGAGCGGAGAAACCGCACCCTATTAGATATGGTGCGCTCTATGATGAGTGTAGCTGAGTTACCTGTTTCCTTCTGGGGATATGCACTGGAAACAGCAGCATACCTACTGAACAGGGTTCCCACCAAATCTGTGCCTACCACACCATATGAGATATGGGAAGGGAAGAGACCATATCTTAATTTTATAAAGATATGGGGTTGCCCGGCCTATGTTAAAAGACAAAAACCGGACAAACTCGAGACAAGATCTGTTTTGTGTAAATTTGTTGGATATCCCAAACATTCGCGAGGGTATATCTTCTACCACAGTGAGGAACAAAGAGTATTTGTTGCTCAACATGCCACCTTTTTAGAAAAGGAATTTCTTGCAAAAGAAATTAGTGGCTCTGAGGTAGAACTGGAAGAGGTTCCAGCTGAACAAAACACAACAGAAAATTTAGTGGAACCAGAGCATACAGTAGCTCCTGATGAACCTCAGCCTCTCCGCCGATCTAGTAGGGTTCCTCGCCCACCTGAGAGATACTACGGTTTTCTCATGGATGGTGGGAGCGAGGATTGCATCATGGAGGATGATGACCCAACTAGCTTCGAGCAGGCCATCACGAGTGGGGACTCAGTGAAATGGCTGGATGCTATGCGGTCCGAGATGGAATCCATGTACACCAACAAAGTATGGACTTTGGAAGTTGCTCCTGAAGGGGTAAAACCCATTGGGAGCAAGTGGATCTTCAAGAAGAAAATTGGTGTAGATGGGAAAGTGGAGACTTTCAAAGCAAGACTTGTTGCAAAAGGTTTTCGTCAAAGATCAGGTGTGGACTATGACGAAACCTTTTCTCCAGTGGCTATGCTTAAATCCATCCGGATCATGCTTGCCATTGCTGCATATCATGATTACGAAATCTGGCAAATGGATGTTAAGACCGCCTTTCTAAATGGTGATTTAGAAGAGTGCGTGTACATGACTCAGCCAGAGGGCTTCGTAGACAGTGGGAGCAGCGGGAAGGTGTGCAAGCTGCTTAAATCCATTTATGGATTAATGCAAGCATCGCGGAGTTGGAACATCTGCTTTGACGTCGTTATCAAAGAGTTTGATTTCGTCAAAAATCCAGATGAACCTTGTATTTACAAGAAGGTGGCAGAGAGTAAGGTAGTCTTCCTCGTATTATACGTGGACGACATACTCTTGATAGGAAATGATATTCCTATGCTGCAATCGGTCAAGCTATTCTTATCACAAAGATTCTCAATGAAAGATCTTGGTGATGCCTCTTGCATATTGGGGATTAGGAACTATAGAGATAGATCCAAACGGATATTGGGATTATCCCAATCCAGGTACATTGACACCATACTAAAGAGGTTTAGTATGGAAGAATCCAAGCGTGGGAACTTGCCCACGATCTCTGGACTCACTCTCTCCAAAGAGATGTCTCCCAAGACTGATTTGGAGAGAGCTCGCATGCAAGGGATACCCTATGCTTCGGCTGTAGGCTCTATCATGTATGCGATGCTATGTACCAGACCCGATGTAGCATACTCACTAAGTGTAGTGAGCAGGTATCAAGCTGATCCTGGAGAGAGTCACTGGACAGCTGTGAAGAGCATTCTCAAGTACTTACGAAGGACTAAAGAGATGCTCTTGGTCTATGGTAATGGAGAACTCCAAGTGGAGTCCTTTACCGATTCGAGCTTCCAGAGTGATAAGGACGACTCTAAGTCGCAGTCGGGATTTGTCTTTACCCTTTACGGAGGGGCGGTTAGCTGGAAGAGTTCCAAGCAGGAAACCGTAGCAGACTCGACGATGGAGGCTGAATACATCGCTGCCAACGATGCTGCCAAAGAGGCTGTCTGGATCAAGAAGTTCATTACTGAACTTGGAGTGGTTCCATCCATTGAGCATCCAATACCTTTGTATTGCGATAACAATGGAGCGGTGGCTTTGGCCATGGAACCCAGGTCCCATCAGCGATCCAGACATATTCTGAGGCGGTATCACCTGATCCGGGAGATAGTTGATCGCCGGGAGATCGAGGTCAGGAGGGTTGACACGAAGAACAACACGGCGGATCCACTCACGAAGGCCATTCCCCAAATACAGTTTGAGAGACTCTTCGGGATGCTCGGTATGCGATACTATAGCAGCTGGCCCTAGTGCAAGTGGGAGATTGTTAGTTGTATGTCTGTCCTAGAGGCCAGTATTGTACAGGTGATGTATATTATATTGGATGCTTGGACATATATAGAGATGACTTTCTTGCTCGATATGATAGTATGCTATCTGGTTACTCTTTATCTTAACATGTACACTTGTCTCTTTAAACTGTCTTATAGTTACATGTTGGTAAAGCCCTTAGGATGTGTACTTGACTACCTGGACTATGATGCAGATCATACTAGTGGGGACATGGTATTCCATAAGTACATCCTTCAAGGTCCCTAGTCGTGGGTGTATCGAGACAGGGCATCGATATACCAGTGTAGACTAGCGTATACGCTTCTCGACCCATGAGATGGGCGATGGGTGATCCCATATCCATTGATGTTTGACATCAGAGATGGTATACGGGTTCTCAGTAGAGACTGGGTACACTGGACGGACTCGCCGAGAACTCCCAGATGGTATTATACCTCACGTCAGATGGCAGTTCTCAGGTGACACTTGTGCAGGTTAGTCTGTAGACCCGAGATCGTCATAGAGTCTTGTGTGATTCCCACTGTGCCTTGATCTCCACCTTACCACGTCCATGAGGGCGTGCAAAACGGTGGTCTTTGGGTACAGTCCCGACAATGAGCGATAGGAGGGGTTTCGTCTCTCCCGGTATTGGGGGTTGATGTTGCGCAGTGCTCGATTGGCCGTAACAGGGAAGTCCCTGGCCAGGGATGATTAAAGATTTGCTGGTAGGTGTTACTAGTAGTTTCTCGACCCGTTATGAGCCTCACATCGGCACGACTTATCGGTTATTGGGGTCTGACGTTTACCACCCCTAGACTTGATATGCGACATATCAGACGAACAGACCGGACTGTACGGTAAGTGTTATTGGTTGGATTCACAAGAGTGTGAGCGGGCTAGCTCGTCGATCTTCTGATCGCTCAATACCCGGATGGCCGTTACGTTTAGCAGACCGCTTGCGGCTTGTGGGTGCTTGATATGATCATCATCTGCTACCGGCGTATTGACGAGTCTTTAGAGTCCTACACAGAGGTTTCCTGGCTCAAGCGAAACGAAATAGGAGCGCATATGAGATATGTGCAGGACCGAGAATAATGCGTGTATGTGATACCGCATTTCATTCTCGCGATATATGTTTCGATTGGTTATATTTGATATGACCTAGTTATCGAATCATTGATTCGATAAATCGATACATTGGATTCTAGTCGATTATGTGCGACATGACCGGATCATTGAATCAAATGTTGATTTAATGATTTAATGTATAATTATATATTTGATATATTGCATTGCATTAACTAGTATTGGTTCACTTTATATGGATTTTCTCACTTGATGTGCAAGAAGTATATGTGATATACTTTTGTGCACATATTTGTATCATGTTTGATGATACTTGATCATTTTGTTAAGTGTAAAGAATTCGAACCATGGTTAAGTGTTGATTAGGGTTTTGCATATTCATTTATTTATTTATTTGAAAAGGATTATAATGAGAATGGTGGCTTTCTTTGTTTTAAGTTGAAGCTTCATGAAGCTTTGACTTTTGTAACCATTCTTGTCTTCATGCTTAACCCTAACTCATCCAAGTAACCATGGTCTATTCTCTACACTTAACTATAGTTAGCTTATGATAAGTATTGAATTATTATTCATTTTAACTCAACACTTATCATATTCTATCTCCTTCTTCAAGATAGAAAACTTGATGCCATCAATGGCAACTTGAGATCTAAAGTGAGAAATCCAATTCTAAAGTGAACCCACCTCCTATTTCTTCACCCTCTACCTCTTTCCAAGTTGTTTTGGGTGTTTTCTTCACAAGTTTCACAAATTTGTGAAGTCGGAGCTTGAACTTGTGATGCCTCGACGTAGATCATCTTCGGCACGAAGACGACGAACTAGTCCGCCCATTTTCCCGATGAAGCCGACAATTGAGTTTGGGATTCAAGATGGACAGCGAGAGGACGCCTACGTGGAGCTAAGGAAGTGGATATCCGGATCTACAAAGGTTGTAGCTTCTGATCTTTAGTTAAATTGTTAACTAGTTTAGTTTTTCGCCAAAATTTCTAGTCAACGATCTAGTCTAGGGTTTCTCGGCACCGTAAAATTCGAAACTGGCATGGTTGATGCCTTGTGAGACCTCTTGAGAGTGCCTAGGAACCCTACAGTAGCTTCTTATCTTTAGTTAAGTTGTTAACTAGATTCGTATATCGCCTAAAATTCTAGTTAACGATCTAGTCTAGGGTTTCTCGGCACCGTAAAATTTGAAATTGGCATGGTTGATGCCTTGTGAGACCTCATGAGAGTGCCTAGGAACCCTACAGTGGTATCAGAGCCTAGCTAGAGCCTTAGGCGAAGTCTAGACGATGTTTGAAACCCGATCGAACCGAAACCTTAAAACCCAAAATGCTCTCTGGAAATTTTCTGAAAATTTGGATTTTTGTCAATTAAAAATATGCAGAAAAATAAGCAGGGTGTTATTTGAATTACTGTGAAATACGAGGACCTGAATCGATTTTTCCACCGCGGAATCGCGGCACAAGCTAGGCATGTGCGGCGGTTCCGCGGCCGTACTGTACCCTTGTCTGGTGATTTCTGCACAGTAACTCATATAATTTAATGCTATATTTTCTGGGTATTTTTATTGTGACTCTACAGATGAGTATTCTGGGGTTGTATTGGGAATCAATGATTCGATCGGATTTTCAAATTTTGTCTGTGTGGTTTTCCGGATAATTTTCGAATATGTTAAAAAGTTCGACCGGATGTAATTACCCAATCTTTCCCCTACCCGGAAATTTCCAATTGTTGGATTTTTCCGTAGTTTAAAGACGTCCTAAGTAGTGCAAGTAATGCGATGGTCCCTCTAGAAGACAACAAACCTTAACTCGATTATGTGACCGTCTTGAACTGCCCTTTGAACCTTAGGGTTTGGGGCAGTACGGCGTGCCACATGTGAGGCGTTGGCTTGACCCTTCTGCGGCTGGACCGTTGGTACTGAGGCATGAACTGGATGTTTTTAAACTTATTTCATGTGATGAGCTGTATCGGGAAAACTTGGGTGTTCGATTGTTCGATCGGAAAGTTTAACATTTTCTATTTATCCGGAATGGGATACAATAATTGGAATTCACAAACAGTTATGAGATAACTGGATGAATGTTATAAATCTAGCGGTTTAGTTTCATTTGATATTGAAAAGAGTTTTCGATAATGAGACTAAAATGCGGTGTTTATAACTGTTAGGCATGTGATGTCTAAGTATTTCATTTGATTAGGCATGTGATGTCTAAAGAGGTTGCGGATTCCAACTGTTGTAGTTTTACACTTTCATTTCTATGACCGTAAGTGTAATATGTGATATCGCCGGTTTCGTTGCTATATGTCAACGACAATTGGGATGCGCATATTTACTTACGTTGATGACATGTGATGTTATGTGTTGCTGGATATGTTATATTGGATTGTCGCGTTTGAATAGCCGGGGGTTTTTATGTGAGATGAGTGTTTTTCATTTTCATTCATGTAAAAACTTGTATGTAATATTCTTTTATTTGGGGCACTTCCAGGTTGCGGAAGTTGTCACCTTTTGTATATTATTTACTTTTCCGCATTAGGATAGACCCAAGGAGGGGAGCACAAGTAACCGGGTTCTAGGGTCCAGTGGGAGACCATCTCGAGGAGTCGAGTCCTGGTCTCCTAACCCTAGAATTGGTAGGGTTGCTTGCCGCTCTCGTAGGGGTCTAGGGGTGTGGGATTGGCTATTCATCACGACCGTGGAATCCGTGTTTTATACTGGCTCGTATTGAAAACACGGACGTCCTAGTATATTCAATGTTTCATATGTTTCTTCTGCTGCGATATCTGTGATATGATCATGTGATGTTCTTTGATAGATACAGTATATAGTATATTTGATATATTATATAGACGTTACTTATGTTTTGCACCCGCACTAGCCCTGCCCTGCTCTGTCGTTAGTTACCTAACCTAACGGTGCACGAGGGGACATCCAGGCGAATGCGGATGGCATAAGTGTACGTCGTATTTATCTGTGATGTTTAGGTGACTTAAATGATGGGACTTCATTAATGTTATTAATGAAAGAAAAGAAACCTAAGATGTTGTAGAATCAAATTTTAAACAAAACAGGTAGCTACAGTTCTTGCTTTGCATAGCGGTATATATGATATACCCTGCACCTTATTCGATGAGGAAAGGACCGAGATCCCTTCACCGGGAGTGACTCCTTTAGCAATAACTGGAAGATGCTACACACTCGGTTTGACTTTTGATTGCTTCTATAGTTTCTGCTTTGCACAGTGATATATATGATATATCCCGCACCTCATTCGACGAGGAAAGGGCCGACGATCCCTTCACCAGGAGTGACCCCTTTAGCAAAACTAGAAAAGCCACAAAATCACTCCATTTCAAAACATCATTTGATTCTACAACGATATCAAGTTCATTACGCTCATGGTTTTCAGAAAAACCTGACGTAGCCCTCCGTCATTTCAGATAAGTCCTGTTTAGTATTCGTGCTGTGTTTGTTGACCTTGTTAAGGCGCAGTGTGCGGTAGCTAACCAGTATTTATCTGCTTATGCATATGATGCAGATTGAGTTAGGGTAGTCGTACGGCCTTGTTGACCTTGTCAAGGGTCGTGCGGGTGGGTTTAATTCAATCAAGAAATGACGGGTTGAACTTGACTTGCGGTCTATGGTTTGTTGACCTTGTCAAGGTCATAGATCGTTTGGGGCAAAATATTATCGGGAATTTCAAGTGTTGAAATTTGCAATGAGATTGCATACCTTCTATGAGATAGTTGGATCCCGATACCCACTGCGAGTAAGAGTTACTCCTGGGAGAGTTTTACACATTGCAATTAGCTGATCAAGTAGGTGTCTAGAAAGGTGTCAACGGGGTTACGCCTCTGGGAAAACGAGGTTTACATTAATTAGGTTCGTGCGAAAGCACGGGGGACCTCCCTCAAAGTACCGACACTGGCCTGGCTGAAAGATTGGCGAACTTGTAGTGTGTAATTAATCCCGGCTAGTCTTTCCTTTTAGGGTTTGAAGGAAGATTTGATAAAAACCAGTGGGAGCCATCCTGATTAGATAAGATAATAACCAATCTGATCTTGCACGAGCATATGCTAAAGTGTTTTCTTCTCTCTCTCTCCAGGTAGCGACCATTTCATGCCCTAATAAAGATAATAATATGGATGTATTGCCTGAACCCGCATGTTATACTGTGCTGGGGAACGTTGGTTCCGTTCTTTCTTATAAGAGTTATGGGAATGAACAGGACATAGGGGAATGCCAGGATTCCCAAGCCACCCGAATGAAGAAAGTACATGTTGATGCATTTTCTTCGGGTGTGTTCGTTACAGAGAACTGTTTCTCCATTTGCTCCACGTCCTGGGTATTAGATACCGGGTCAGGATCCCATATATGTAATCAGTTACATGGGCTTAGGAAAGGTAGAGAACTTGGAGAAGGTGATAAAGACATTAGAGTTGGAAATGGTGCAATTGTTGCAGCTAAGACTGTTGGGGAATATCACCTTGCATTACCAACTGGTAATACATTGGTTCTGAACGAATGCTATTATATGCCGAACCTGATATGCAACATTATATCGGTTTCTTTATTGAGTAAAGAGGGATATAATTTTGTATTACAGGATAATGTTATGAACATTTTCCGTAACCAAAAGTTGGTTGGATCAGGCACGTTGTGCAATGGCATTTATGTTCTAAACCAATCAACAGTTCTGAGCATAACAAACACACACAAGAGGAAGAGTTCAGAACTGAACGAATCCTTCTTGTGGCATTATAGACTGGGTCACATCAATACGACACGACTGGCTAAGTTGCATAAGGATGGATATTTGAAACCATTCGAATTTTCATCTTATGACACTTGCCAGTCATGTCTCAAAGGCAAGATGACCAAAACTCCGTTTACGGGACACGGAGAAAGAGTTACCGAACTCTTGGGACTGATACATAGTGATGTATGCGGTCCCATGTCTACACATGCCAGGGATGGTTCTTCGTACTTCATTACATTCACTGACGATCTCTCTAGATTCGGATATGTGTTCCTGATGAAACACAAATCAGAAGCTTTTGAGAAATTTAGAGAATATAAACAAGAAGTCGAAAACCAAACCGGAAAAAAGTATTAAAATCCTTCGATCTGATCGAGGAGGTGAATACTTGAGCAATGAATTCCTGGACTTCCTAAAAGAGAATGGGATTCTCTCTCAGCTGACTCCTCCATATACACCACAGCACAACGGTGTATCAGAACGGAGGAACCGCACCCTATTGGATATGGTGCGCTCTATGATGAGCACAGCTGAGTTACTTATATCCTTCTGGGGATATGCGCTGGAGACAGCAGCATACCTATTGAATCGAGTTCCATCTAAATCTGTACCTACCACACCATATGAGATATGGAGTGGGAAGAGGCCATATCTTAAACGAGTTAAGATATGGGGTTGTCCAGCCTATGTCAAAAGACAAAATCCGGACAAGCTCGAGGCACGGTCAGTTCTTTGCAAGTTTGTGGGATATCCAAAGAACTCATATGGGTATTTTTTCTACCACAGTGAGGAACAAAAAGTGTTTGTTGCTCAACATGCCACCTTTTTAGAAAAGGAATTCCTTGAAAAAGAAATTAGTGGCAAAGTGGTAGAGCTGGAAGAGGTTCCAGATACACAAACCGTAACTGAAGATTTAGTGGAACCAGAAGATTCAGTAGCTCCCAATGAACCTCAGCCTCTCCGCTGATCTAGTAGGGTTCCTCGCCAACCTGAGAGATACTACGGTTTTCTCATGGATGGTGGGAGCGAGGATTGCATCATGGATGATGATGACCCAACTAGCTTCGAGCAGGCCATCACGAGTAGGGACTCAGTGAAATGGCTGGATGCAATGCGGTCCGAGATGGAATCCATGTACACCAACAAAGTATGGACATTGGATGTTGCTCCTGAAGGGGTAAAACCCATCGAGAGCAAGTGGATCTTCAAGAAAAAACTTGGTGTAGATGGGAAAGTGGAGACTTTCAAAGCTAGACTTGTAGCAAAGGGTTTTCGTCAAAGACCAGGTGTGGACTATGACGAAACCTTTTCTCCAGTGGCTATGCTTAAATCCATCCGGATCATGCTTGCCATCGCTGCATATCATGATTACGAAATCTGGCAAATGGATGTTAAGACCGCCTTTCTAAATGGTGATTTAGAAGAGTGCGTGTACATGACTCAGCCAGAGGGCTTCGTAGACAGTGGGAGCAGCGGGAAGGTGTGCAAGCTGCTTAAATCCATTTATGGATTAAAGCAAGCATCGCGGAGTTGGAACATCTGCTTTGACGTCGTTATCAAAGAGTTTGATTTCGTCAAAAACCCAGATGAACCTTGTATCTACAAGAAGGTAGCAGAGAGTAAGGTTGTCTTCCTCGTATTGTATGTGGACGACATACTCTTGATAGGAAATGATATTCCTATGCTGCAATCGGTCAAGCTATTCTTATCACAAAGATTCTCAATGAAAGATCTTGGTGATGCCTCCTGCATATTGGGAATCAGGATCTATAGAGATAGATCCAAACGGATATTGGGATTGTCCCAATCCAGGTACATTGACACTATACTAAAGAAGTTTAGTATGGAAGAATCCAAGCGTGGGAATTTACCCATGATTTCTGGAGTCACTCTCTCCAAAGAGATGTCTCCCAAGACTGATTTGGAGAGAGCTCGCATGCAAGGGATACCCTATACTTCGGCTGTAGGCTCTATCATGTATGCGATGCTATGTACCAGACCCGATGTAGCATACTCACTAAGTATAGTGAGTAGGTATCAAGCTGATCCTGGAGAGAGTCACTGGATAGCTGTGAAGAGCATTCTCAAGTACTTACGAAGGACTAAAGAGATGCTCTTGGTGTATGGTAATGGAGAACTCCAAGTGGAGTCCTTTACCGATTCGAGCTTCCAGAGTGATAAGGACGACTCTAAGTCGCAGTCGGGATTTGTCTTTACCCTTTACGGAGGGGCGGTTAGCTGGAAGAGTTCCAAGCAGGAAACCGTGGCAGACTCGACGATGGAGGCTGAATACATCGCTGCCAACGATGCTGCTAAAGAGGCTGTCTGGATCAAGAAGTTCATTACTGAACTTGGTGTGGTTCCATCCATTGAGCATCCAATACCTTTGTATTGCGATAACAATGGAGCGGTGGCTTTGGCCAAGGAACCCAGGTCCCATCAGCGATCCAGGCATATTCTGAGGCGGTATCACCTGATCCGGGAGATAGTTGATCGCCGGAAGATCGAGGTCAGGAGGGTTGACACGAAGAACAACACGGCGGATCCACTCACGAAGGCCATACCCCAGATACAGTTTAAGATACTCTTCGGGATGCTCGGTATGCGATACTACAGCAGCTGGCCCTAGTGCAAGTGAGAGATTGTTAGTTGTATGTATGCCCTAGAGGCCAGTATTGTACAGATGATGTATATTATATTGGATGCTTGGACATATATAGAGATGACTTTCTTGCTCGATATGATAGTATGCTATCTGGTTGCTCTTTATCTTAACATGTACACTTGTCTCTTTATACTGTCTTATAGTTACATGTTGATAAAGCCCTTAGGATGTGTACTTGACTACCTGGACTATGATGCAGATCATACTAGTGGGAACATGGTAGTCCATAAGTACATCCTTCAAGGTCCCTAGTCGTGGGTGTATCGATATACCAGTGTAGACTAGCGTATATGCTTCTCGACCCATGAGATGGGCGATGGATGATCCCATATCCATTGGTGTTTGACATCAGAGATGGTATACGGGTGCTCAGTGAAGACTGGGTACACTGGACGGACTCGCCGAGAACTCCCAGATGGTATTATACCTCACGTCAGATGGCAGTTCTCAGGTGACACTTGTACAGGTTAGTCTGTAGACCCGAGATCGTCATAGAGTCTTGTGTGATTCCCACTGTGCTTTGATCTCCACCTTACCACGTCCATGAGGGTGTGCAAAATGGTGGTCTTTGGGTACAGTCCCGAGTCACATGGAGGCAATGAGCGATAGGAGGGGTTTCGTCTCTCCCGTTATTGGGGTTGATGTTGCGCTGTGCTCGATTGGCCGTAACAGGGAAGTCCCTGGCCAGGGCTGATCAGAGATTTACTGGTAAGTGTTACCAGTAGTTTCTCGACCCATTATGAGCCTCACATATGCACGACTTATCGGTTATTGGGGTCTGACGTTTACCACCCCTAGACTTGATATGCGACATATCAGATGAACAGACCGGACTGTACGGTAAGTGTTACTGGTTGGATTCACTGGAGTGTGAGCGGGCTAGCTCGTCGATCTTCTGATCGCTCAATACCCGGATGGCCGTTACGTTTAGCAGACCGCTTGCGGCTTGTGGGTGCTTGATATGATCATCATCTGCTACCGGCGTATTGACGAGTCTTTAGAGTCCTACACAGAGGTTTCCTGGCTCAAGCGAAACGAAATAGGAGCGCATATGAGATATGTGCAGGACCGAGAATAATGCGTGTATGTGATACCGTATTCCATTCTCGCGATGAATATATATCGATTGGTTATATTCGATATAACCTAGTTATCGAATCATTGATTCGATAAATCGATACATTGAAAACTAGTCGGTTATGTGCGACATGACCGGATCATTGAATCAAGTGTTGATTTAATGATTTAATGTATAATTATATATTTAATATATTATTTTGCATTAACTAGTATTGGTTCACTTTAAATGGATTTTCTCACTTGATGTGCAAGTTGTATATGTGATATACTTTTGTGCACATCTTTGTATCATGTTTAATGATGCTTGCTCATTCGGTTAAGTGTAAAGAATTAAACCTAGGTTAAGAAAGTGATTAGGGTTTTAATTATCCATTCTTTTATTAATTGATTTTGGAAAAAGAATGGGATAAGAATACAAAATGGTTGCTTTCATTCTTGAACCTTTGTGAAGCTTCATGAAGCTTTGACCAAAGTGACCAATTTGTCTTCATGCTTAACCCTAACCACTCTTCTAACCTTGGTCAATTCTCTACACCTAACCATGGTTCCTATTATGATAAGTATTCATTTCTTTTTCATTTTTTGAAAAACTTATCATAATATTTCTTTCTTCTTGATCTTCTTCTTCAAGAAAGAAAGCTTGATGCCATCAATGGCAACTTGAGTTCTAAAGTGGGAAATCCAATTCTAAAGTGAACCCACCTCCTATTTCTTCACCCTCTACCTCTTGCCAAGTTGTTTTGGGTGTTTTCTTCACAAGTTTCACAAATTTGTGAAGTCGGAGCTTGAACTTGTGATGCCTCGACGTAGATCATCTTCGGCACAAAGCCGACGACCTAGTCCGCCCATTTCTCCGATCAAGCCGACGATTGAGTCCGGGATTCGAGATGGACAGCGAGAGGACGCCTACGTGGAGCCAAGGAAGTGGATATCCGGATCTACAAAGGTTGTTGCTTCTTATCTTTAGTTAAGTTGTTAACTAGATTCGTATATCGCCTAAAATTCTAGTTAACGATCTAGTCTAGGGTTTCTCGGCACCGTAAAAATTGAAATTGGCATGGTTGATGCCTTGTGAGACCTCATGAGAGTGCTTAGGAACCCTACAAGAACACCCTGAGATATTACTGGAACACTTACCAGTAAATCTCCTGCCTTGGCCAAGGACTTTCATGTAAGGGCTCTCCTAGACACAGCGCGACCTCACCTCCAATACCGGGAGAGACGAACCCCCGAAGATCCGCTCACTGCCTCCATGTGGCTTGGGACTGTACCCAACTAAAACTTGTTTGCACGTCTCCTTTGAGCGTGGTAGGGCAGTAATCAAAGTACAGTGGGAACTTACACGAGACAAATGACGATCCTCAGGTCGATGAACTAACCTGTACACATGTCACCAGGGAACTGCTATCTGACGTCAGGTATAAGACCAACTAGCATGTTCCCGGCGAGTCCTGTCCGGTGTACTCATAACCCAATGAGCACCTGTATACATCTTAGGTGAACCAACTGACACCAGTGGCTTATGAGACCGGCCACCGCCCCTCGTCGGGGTCTCGACTGTATACACTAGTCTACTCTGGAGTATCGATGCCCTGTCTTGAAACTCCCATGACTAGGGACCCTTTAAGGATGTGCTTATAGACCACCAGCTCCCACGTATATGATCGCCCTCATACTGCTGGCAGTCAAGCAAAAATCCTAGGGGCTCTATCAACGTGTAATAGCGACCTGTCAGGTCACCTAAAGCAGTACACGATGATAAAGATAAACCAGATAGCATACTATCATCTTGAGTAAGACTGCCCTACCGGGATAGGTCCTCCCTCAACCATTGCAATCACGTGCCTGTGATCCAACAATTGACTCTGAGGGCACAATCTCCAACAATCTCCCACTTGCACTCAAGGCTAATTATTGCGATGTCGCATACTCACAGCCCGTGTGATACCGAACACCCAACTCCTCTACTAGTCAGTCTCACAAATCCCGTTTGCGAAACTATTGCGTTCAAGGAATAGCCTCAGTGAGTGGATCCGCTTTGATGTTTCTTTCTATGTTTCTCTATATCTCAAGTTCGCGGAGAAAGCCATCTCCCGAAATGAGCAATACCTGTCTTAGAATGTGTCTGGATGTCTGATGGGACCTAGCTCATAAATGAACTCCAAATCCAAAATTCTTAGACTGTATCGTCAACTGAACTTAATCAGTATCCTGCGCCATGCCTCCCTCAGTATTTCCTTGGACCACCTGTCCAAAATACTGCCCCTCGTTAGAAGGAAAACTATAACTCTGACAACCTCCATGTCGTCTAAGTCACCTTGGAAGCCTGGAATGATAACTGTCTCCCGAATGAGGTTGTCGTTATCATATCCCTAGAACATCTACTTATGTTCTAAAACTGCTTCCGACTGTTTATCCAGGATTGGATTAATATCAGCTTATTACATCTACTGCAAGAACAACATCTGGTGTGGTACTTGACATCTCATGATCGACTCAATTGCCTAAGCAAGTGATCTGCCAATCATGCACATCCCTCTCTACTTCAGTCTATAAGACACCTTTAGAGAGGGTGACTCCATCACCTGCAGGTACACTACCGTGCCAGGAGTCGTCCATTTTAAATACTCTTAGAATGCTGTCTAAGTACCCTTAATTGGGAAACCACCCAAATCTAGATCCAAAACCATAGATCTAGTAACCAGTATGTCTGATATAATGTCCAAGTCCCATGTGGAGAAACCACTGTGTGACGACCAAAGTATAACCGATCGTAGTATAGGAATGTCACTTCCTACTCTGTGCATGTCATCCAAATACCAGGACATCACACCCTACTACCTTCTCAACAGATCCATCCCCTATTCTGATGAAGTCAAACCTATGACTGTCACATCAGAAATTGATGATCTATCTCCTCTACATCTGCTTTAGTCTATAGATAGACATAAGCCACATGTCTACCAATGCTTCCGCTGCTCCCACTGACTACGACAACCCTCTGGCAGAGTCATATACACGTTTACTTCTAAAGCTAGTTCAGAACGACGCTATACTAATCCTCCTGCCGGGTCTCACAGTCTGGAACAACAGCAATGGCAAGTCTGGGTAAACAAGAACCTCCCTGTCACCGTCCTTGAGGCTACCGGAGTACCCCTCGGGTGCCAGAGGTTACCCACCGTATCTGCGGAGTGGCCAATGGAATGTCAAACCAGATTGAATCTTTAGGTTCCTATCAAATCTTCAGTAATCGTTTATGGTTCTGGAATCACTTCCAGTTCTAGCATACTCCCACTTCTGTTTTATGAAAAAATCCATTTTTGTTAAAACTGTGGCGAGTTAAGAACAATATTACTATTGATCATCTATATGGTAGAAAGTCAACCCTCATCATAGCCTGGGTTAACCCACAAACAGCCATTACAGAAACACGCCTTGAGTTATCCAGAGTCTGGTTTTAAGCATAAGCCGGACAACTCCCCGTACCTTAACATCGTTAAGATACGAACTGTTCTATATCCAATATAGAAATAGAGGCACTGATTTAATTGAACTAGATTCAAATCATGCATCTATCTCCAGTGCATGTCAACTAAATGGAAGGAGGCCGATCAGCGTTACTCAACTTAGGAGTACTTCCAATTATGAGTAACCTGAAAGAGAAGCAAGTTCTCTTAATCATTACTATCAACTGAATACCATCCACAAGTATCTACATCTACGATCACCTTGAAGAATCCCGATACTTGCAATACCTAGTTCTCTACTTTATTCATATACCTATAACTTCTCAAAATTCGGACTCTGTGTTTCCACGAAACACCTGTCTAAAAACTAGAGAAGTCATAAGTAAACCAAATATAGTACGAGAACCAACCCTTTTGTCCTCATGAACGCTGGACAACATACAATACTCTGTATAAGTCCCTTGAGTCTAATAACTCAATCCCTGCGTGTCGTAGGTTGAAAATTGTACTTATGGTTAAGAAGAATTACACCGCTGTTTAATACTCCTTACCTAACGATCAACTGATATAGGTAAATGTCATAGACATAATTTTAAAAAGGTACATCTCACTCTATAAAAATAAACGTACAGATATATCAATTTGAAATTGGTGCATAACAACGGATATTCAAAACCAAATATTCCCCGTCCGGCAAACAACCCAGGTGACTTCCTCAAATATCACCAATTACAACGAATTTCGATATAATGAGGATGGTCACCTAATTCCCAATAACTTACTCCCACTCATCATCTGTAAAATAATACAGATGTGAGAATCATACCTGGTAAATACATACCCTGGAGTAAGTATCTAATCGGGAAATCAGTTTTCCTTTAACATTACACAGTGAAGCTGAAACATTGAAATGTTTCGTAGGGGTATCCGGGTATTCCAAGTAATGCCTCTTCCATTATCCAGATTCACAACTGTAACCGTATATTTCTTTGCCACCTCTCCAAATCCCTTTATATGTCTTTAGTCATTACCTTCTGTACACCCCTTTAGGCCAAATGGTTTTCTTCCTTCCCTACCTTTCGGCACCAGCCTATGGTTTGGAAGAAGACTATCCAATAAGCATAATGGGTGTACTGTCCTAATCCTAGGAGCACTCGCAATGCGAGAGAAGGTGAAGATAAAAGACACCTGAATAAACCTTATTCCTATTTCTCCTGAACCAGAATCCATCCCCGAACTGGAACAAGTTCCTTTCGAGTTCGTATATAACCATACGATGGAATATCCAATAAACTGTGGATCTTCGTAGTGATACGGAGTGTTCTGGAGAAATACAAAGGTGAAGTGGGAGTGGTAATGAAATACTTGGTTCGGTCGTGAATAGCAGTCGCAATTTACTTTTCCCTCTTACTAATCCCTTGATATGTCTTTACTTAATACCTTCTGCACACCATAGTTATGCTAATTGGTTTTCTTCATTCCCTACCGGTCCGCACCTGCCTATGGTTTGGAAGAAGACTATCCAATTTGCGTAATAGGTGTACTATCTCCTAAACCAAGGAGTACTCACAACTTGAGAGAAGGTAAAAGGAAAAGACAACTGAATAGTCCTATTCGTTTTCTCCAGAACCGGAAACCATCCTCGAATAAATTCCTTCGAGTTCGTATATAACCATACGATGGTTTTATCCAATAGAAGTGGACGTTCGTAGTAATACGGGGTGTCCTGGAGAAAAGGGCAAAAGTAGGAGTGGCAATGAGGTATGCAACTCTGACAATCCAAAATCCAGTGTTTAAGAAGGTTTGGTTAATTTTGGTCACTGAGTCATAGTCTAGGGTCGGGTCATTGGTCGCTGCCAAAGAGAGAGAGAAAAGAAACACTCAGCGTGCACTCTAACCTAGATCAGAATGGTTATCACTTTATCTAATCTGGAAACCTCCCACTGTACCGTCAAATTCTCCTCCAAACCTAAAAGAAGAATTAGTCGGGATGTCCCGAGGAGTAAACCAACTCATCAGTGGGAATCAGGATCCAACTATCACCGCATGATAACGTGACGGAATCCGCTCACGCTATCATACTCCAGAAGGTATGCGCATATCTGGCAAGTTTCAGTTTCTTTTGAAACTCCCGATGTGATTTTTGCCCCATGCTCTTATGACCTAGACGAAGGTCAACAAATCATAAGTCACATGTCAAGTTCCACCCGTCATTGTCCAGGTTAATTTGAACCCACCCGTACAAGCCCTTGACGAAGGTCAACAAGGCTATACGACTGTCCCAAACCAATGCATCTATCTATGCAACAGAAAGGCAACAAGCAGCTACCATACACTATGCCTTGACGAAGGTCAACAAACATAGCATGAATACTACGTGCTACCCGTCTGAAACGACGGAGGGCTATGAATGGTTTCTGGCAAAAACCTTTAACGTAATGAACTTGATATCGTTGAAGGAACGGATAGCTTTTAAAAAATATAGTGGCGAAAACCATTGCTAAAGAAGTCACTCCCGGTGAAGGGATCTCGGCTCTTTCCCCGTAGAATGAGGTGCAGGATATTCCAACTGAATACCACGATGCAAAGCAAAAGTAATCGGCTATAGTGAAGTTATTGCCCTGACGCAAACTTTTGTCCAAGGGGTCACTCCCGGTGAAGGGATCTCGGCCCTTGCCTCGTCGACTGAGGAGCAGGATATTCCAACTGAATACCACAGTGCAAAACAAAAGTGAACGTCCTTGCAATAACAGCTTTTTGAAAAAGTGTTCCAACAACATCAGATTAGGTTTGTTTTTAACTTGCATTGATCCGAATCAACGCAGTCCCATCAATTGATCACACCACAAAGAACGAAAATATACTGATGTACGTATATGCCATCCACATTCGCCACTGGGTCCCGTCATTACCCGTTAGGTTAGCTAACTAACGACAGAGCGGGGACTGGACTAGCGCGGATGCAAAACATATACAACATCTACTAATATATATATCAATATATAATTTTCGCTCAAGGCGTGATAAAATGCAACATCACAGAAATGTACAGCATCACAGAATAATACAGATATCTGGGATCCCCGGGTTTCACAGAGCCGCTACTGAAACCCGACGTTCCCCTGGTCGTGTGGATAGCCTGTGCAATGAAATTCTAGACCCCTACGGGCGCGGCAAGTTACCCACCAAAACCTGAAGCGAGGCAGCCCCCTTCAGCAATGTGAATGGACCACCCGGCACTTTACGGAATCCGGTAACTCGGGCACCCCTCCTGGGTCAACCTGTACTCCCTATGAGTGCGGCGAATAGCCCGCCAATTCTAGAGTGAAGCCCCCTCCGTCTCAATGCCATGAGATGCGGGCCCGTTGCCCTCTAGAACCCGGCTATCCGTGCACCCCACCTTGGGGTAATCCTAGTACAGAAAGTAAAATATACATACATCGGGTACATCGACCGCAACCTGGTCGTGCCCCAAAAGAATAATATACAAACAGGCAGTGACGGCAGTCCACATGTCCGACGCTCGCCCCGCAATATCAAATGTACATAATACAACAAAAACTGTACTAGCATTGCATCCAGGCTATCCCCCACGACCAATCCGCAACATCACAGCAATACACAGAACATCAACGTGAAGGTCACGTTCGCAAATCCGTCTAACCAGACTATAGCAGTTAGACAGGATTTACCGATCAAGTGACATTCATGGTCGCAGATATAATGTAAATACTATGAACTAATGTGTTTAAAATTTTCCGATCGATCAAATTTACCAAGTGGGCCCCAAAGCACTACTGTAGCACATAAAGAAATTCTGGGCCCAAAAAGAATGTTCCAAAAGCCCTATTTTCAAGTCAGGTGCTTTCTGAAAAATTTTGGTGCATTGAACAGTGTAAGTCGCGGCGGAACCGCGGCTCAAGCATGGGTTTGGCCGTGGTTCCGCGGTGGTTTAGACTGTTCACGAGACCAAATTTTCCCAGAACTCTTAAAATTCTCTGCACATCATTCTGCAACATACTGAAAAAATTTTGGAGCCAAAAATAAATCGACAGAAAACTGATGTGCATGATATCGGGTTTTCGGAAAATTGTTCGATCGGAAATGTAAAACACATTAGACAAAGCTAGACTATGTTAATGGCGAGGCTCTGATACCACTGTAAGTGCACGGCGGCGCCCCGGCCGTCAATCCGACGCCGGAATGCGGAAGCGGTGATTTACTTTAACTTTTCAAACCGGCACCACCGCGCACTATAAACCTGGATCGTGCCATTAAACTAGTCCTAACTAACTACAAGATGGGAAGAGAGATATACCGAGTGATCCGAGTCCTCCGGTCTTCTCGTCGTCGTCCCGATCTCCCCGCGGAATCTCCGTTCTCTACCTCGTCGCCGGAAGGGCACCACGTCGCCGGCTTCTTTTATGGGCTCCCACCTCTATACCGAGGCAACTCGGGCACGAAGTTGGCGAGCCGACGTGCCCAAGATTTGCTGTAGAATGTGTGTAGAACTCATGTCTCATTTTGGGGTATTGGAGTCGCCTTTGGTGGAGTAAAGAACTAAGACTTTTTGGGGATGAAAGTTTGGGAATTTTGTAGCATGAAAAGAGCAAAATTCCCACACCCAAAGATTTGGGCAGCCCCTTCTTGAGCTAGGCCGGCCATGGTCATGGGAGAGGAGAGAAAAAATGAGAGAGAGAGAGTGAGTGAGAAGGATAGCCACAAGAATAATGCAAGTGAGAGGTCAAATGTTATCATGAAACATGATCACAATCAAAGCCCACACTCCACCAACCAATCAACAACCATGATTGCTTTAAAAAGTCAAGCAATCATGAACTCATGAAAGTTAAGGGAGGCTAAACCATCATGAAGCAAGGATATGCAAATAACACCTTCCAAATTGCTTATTTGCACAAATACAAATAAGCCCTCCTCCACCAATCTTCGGCCCATGATAGATACAATGGAAAATGGCCGAAACGGAAAACAAACTGGCAACTCTAAAAAACTAATCCCGTAATAAATTACAGGAAAACCCCGCTACTGTATATACATACCCGTATTTGTATTCCGACCGAAATACAAATGCAATAAGACAAAATCTACACTGTACTATACTAGGATCCGGCTTAAACTAAAGCCCGCTAGTATAAACCCGTCCGATCATGATTCGTGCAATACCGCACGTATCTGATCGAACCCTGCCATATCTCCATACGGCCTCTACAGCGTTTCGCCCGAAAACTTGAGCAACTGAATGTGGGGGACTCTAAAGACTCGTCAATACCTTGGTTGTGGATTTAACCACTAGCACGTCAGAGGTATTAGCCAGACGTGACGGGCTACCAGCTATTGACCAAAAGGAACGTCGATGAGCGAACTCATCCTGACACCCTACTGAGCCTGTCAGTGACATTATCCATACAGTCCGGTCCGTTCGTCTATGAGCATCGCATGGCGGGCCTAGGGGGTTGGTAAAATTCAGACCCCCAAAAGCGGTACAAGTCGTGCCGGAGTGTAGCCCAGAACACCCTGAGATACTACTGGAACACCTGCCAGTAAATCTCCTGCCTCGGCCGAGGGCTTCGTGTAATGGCTCTCCAAGACACTGCGCGACCTCACCCCCAATACCGGGAGAGACGAACCCCTGAAGATCCGCTCACTGCCTCCATGTGGCTCGGGACTGTACCCAACTAAAACCTATTTGCACGTCTCCTTTGAGCTTGGTAGGGTAGTAATCAAAGTACAGTGGGAACTCATTTGTCTCGTGTGAGTTCCCACTGTACTTTGATTACTACCCTACCAAGCTCAAAGGAGACGTGCAAATAGGTTTTAGTTGGGTACAGTCCCGAGCCACATGGAGGCAGTGAGCGGATCTTCAGGGGTTCGTCTCTCCCGGTATTGGGGGTGAGGTCGCGCTGTGTCTAGGAGAGCCATTACACGAAGCCCTCGGCCGAGGCAGGAGATTTACTGGCAGGTATTCCAGTCGTATCTCAGGGTGTTCTGGGCTACACTCCGACACGACTTGTACCGCTTTTTGGGGTCTAACTTTTACCAACCCCCTAGGCCCGCCATGCGATGCTCATAGACGAACGGACCGGACTGTACGGATATTGTCACTGACAGGCTCAGTAGGGTGTCAGGATGAGTTCGCTCATCGACGTCCCTTTTGGTCAATACCTGGTAGCCCGTTACGTATTTGCTTATACCTCTGACGTGCTCGTGGTTAAATCCACAACCAAGGTGTTGACGAGTCTTTAGAGTCCCCCACATTCAGTTGCTCAAGTTTTCGGGCGAAACGCTGTAGAGGCCGTATGGAGATATGGCAGGGTTCGATCAGATACGTATGGTATTGCACGGATCAGAATCGGACGGATATTACTAGCCGGCTTTGGTTTAAGCCGGATCCTAGTATAGTACAGTGTAGATTTTATCTCATTGCATTTGTATTTCGGTCGGAATACAGATGCAGGTGTGTATGCACAGTAGCGGGGTTTTTCCTGTAATTTATTACGGGACCAGTTTTCTGGAGTTGACAGTTTGCTTTCCGTTTCGGCCATATTTCTTTGTATCCTTCATTGGCCGAAAATTGGTGGAGGAGGGCTTATTTGCATTTGTGCAAATAGGCATTTGTGGAGGGTGTTCTTTGCATTTTCTTGTGTCATGATGGTTGCACCATCATTTGACTTGCTCACTTCATGATGGTGCATCATTGCATGACTTTTGGTTGTTATGATGTTAGTTGGAGTGTGAGGTTGGTTTTGTGATCATGGTTAATTATCACCATTCTCTTGCATTATTCTTATGACTTATCATTTGGTATTATTCCCCACTTCACTCCATTCTCTCCACTCCTAAGAGCCATGGCCGGCCAAGCCTTTAGGGGGCTGTCCAAAATTTTTCAGGGTGGGATTTTTGTTCCTTTGGCTTTGTAAAATCCCACTAGTTCTATCTCCACAAGATCACTTCAATCCCTCCACCAAAAGGCAACCTCCATGAACCCCAAAATGAGACATGAGCACTACACATTCTACAGCAAACCTTGGGTACGTCGGCTCGCCAACTTCGTGCCCGAGTTGCCTCGGTATAGAGGTGGGAGCCCGTAAAAGAAGCAGGCGACGTGGTGCCCTTCCGGCGAGGAGGTGGAGACAGGACATTCCGCGGGAGATCGGGACGACGGCGAGAAGACCGGAGGACACGGATCACTCGGTATATCTCTCTTCCCCATCTAGTAATTAGCTAGGACTAGTTAATGGTACGATCCAGGTTTTAGTGCGCGGTGGTGCCGGTTTGAAAAATTAAAGTTAACCATCGCTTCCGCATTTGGCCTCGGGATGGAGGCCGGGGCGCCGCCGTGCACTTACAGTGGTATCAGAGCCTCGCCATTAACATAGTCTAGCTTTGTCTAATGTGTTTTACATTTCCGATCGAACAATTTTCCAACAACCGTATTTTTCTTCACATCAGTTTCTGTCGAAATTTTTTGAAGTCCAAAAATTTTTCAGGTTGTTTCAGAATGATGTGTAGGACATTCTAAGAGTTCTGGGAAAATTTGGTCTCGTGAACAGTCTAAACGATCGCGGAACCGCGGCCAAACCCATGCTTGGGCCGCGGTTCCGCCGCGACTTGAACTGTTCAGTGTACCAAAATTTTCCAGAAAGCTCCTGACTTGGAAATAGGGGTTTTGGAATATTATTTTTGGGCCCATAATTTCTTGATGTGCTACAGTAGTACTTGGGGGCCCACTTGGTAAAATTTGATCGATCGAATATTTTAAACACATTAGTTCACAGTATTTACATTATATCTACGACCGTGAATGTCACTTGATCGGTAAATCCTGTCTAACTGCTATAGCCCGGTTAGACGGATTTGCGAACGTGACTTTCACGTTGATGTTCTGTGATTTTGCTGTGATGTTGCGGATTGGTCGTGGGGGATAGCCTGGATGCAATGCTAGTATAGTTTTTGTTGTATTATGTACATTTGATATTGCGGGGCGAGCGTCCGACATGTGGACTGCCGTCACTGCCTGATTGTATTATTATTTTGGGGCACGACCAGGTTGCGGTCGATGTACCCGTTGTATGTATATTTTACTTTCTGTACTAGGATTACCCTGTGGAGGGGTACACGGATAGCCGGGTTCTAGAGGGCAACAAGCCCGCATCTCATGGCATTGAGACGGAGGGGGTTTTACTCTAGAATTGGCGGGCTATTCGCCGCACTCGTAGGGGGTATAGGTTGACCCAGGAGGGGTGCCCAAGTTACCGGATTCCGTGAAGTGCTGGGTGGTCCATTCACGTTGCTGAAGGGGGCTGCCTCGCTTCAGGTTTTGGTGGGTAACTTGCCGCGCCCGTAGGGGTCTAGGATTTCATTGCACGGGCTATCCATATGACCAGGGGAACATCGGGTTTCTGTAGTGGCTCTGTGAAACCTGGGGATCCCAGATATCTGTATTGTTCTGTGATGCTGTACATTTCTGTGATGTTGCATTTTATCACGCCTTGAGCGAAATATAATATATTGTATATATATTAGTAGATGTTGTATATGTTTTGCATCCGCGTTAGTCCAGTCCCCGCTCTGTCGTTAGTTAGCTAACCTAACGGGTAATGACGGGACCCAGTGGCGAATGCGGATGGCATATACGTACATCAGTATATTTTCGTTCTTTTTGGTGTGATCAATTGATGGGACTGTGTTGATTCGGATCAATGCAAGTTAAAAACAAACCTAATATGATGTTGTTGGAACACTTTTCAAAAAAAGCTGTTATTGCAAGGACATTCACTTTTGTTTTGCATCGTGGTATTCAGTTAGAATATCTTGCTCCTCAGTCGACGAGGCAAGGGCTGAGATCCCTTTACCGGGAGTGACCCCTTGGACAAAAAGTTTGCGTCAGGGCAATAACTTCACTATAGCCGATTACTTTTGCTTTGCACCGTGGTATTTAGTTGGAATATCCGGCACCTCATTCTACGGGGAAAGAGCCGAGATCCCTTCCCCGGGAGTGACCTCTTTAGCAATAGTTTTCGTCACTATATTTTTATAAAGCTATCCAGTTCCTTCAACGATATCAAGTTCATTACGTTAAAGGTTTTCGCCAGAAACCATTCGTAGCCCTCCGTCGTTTCAGACGGGTAGCACGTAGTATTCATGCTATGTTTGTTGGCCTTCGTCAAGGCATAGTGTATGGTAGCTGCTTGTTACCTTTCTGCTGCATAGATAGATGCGTTGGTTTGGGACAGTCGTATAGCCTTTTTGGCCTTCGTCAAGGGCTTGTACGGGTGGGTTCAAATTAACCTGGACAATGACGGGTAGAACTGACATGTGACTTATGATTTGTTGGCCTTCGTCAAGGTCATAAGAGCATGGGGCAAAAATCACATCGGGAGTTTCAAAAGAACTGAAACATGCCAGATATGCGCATACCTTCTGGAGTGTGATGACGTGAGCGGATTCCGTCACGTTATCATGCGGTGATAGTTGGATCCCGATTCCCACTGATGAGTTAGTTTACTCCTCGGGTGACCCCGACTAATTCTTCTTTCAGGTTTGGAGGAGAATTTGAGGTGACAGTGGGAGGTTTCCAGATTAGATAAATTGGTAACCATTCTGATCTAGGTTAGAGTGCACGCTGAGTATTTCTTTTCTCTCTCTCTTCGGCAGCGACCATTGACCCGACCCTAAGACTATGACTCAGTGACCAAGTTGACCGAACCTTCTTAACACTGGTTTTTGGATTGTCAGAGTTGCAAACCTCATTTGCTACTCCTACTTTTACCCTTTTCTCCAGGACACCCCGTATTACTACGAACGTCCACTTCCATTGGACAAAACCATCGTATGGTTATATACGAACTCGAAGGGATTTATTCGAGGATGGTTTCCGGTTCTGGAGAAAACGAATAGAACTATTCAGTTGTCTTTTCCTTTTACCTTCTCTCAAGTTGAGAGTACTCCTTGGTTTAGGAGATAGTACACCTATTACGCGAATTGGACAGTCTTCTTCCAAATCTTAGGCTGATGCCGAACGGTAGGGAATGAAGAAAACCAATTAGCCTAACGATGGTGTACAGAAGGTATTATGTAAAGACAAAGAAAGGGATTAGTAAGAGGGCAAAGTAAATTGCGACTGCTATTCACGACCAAACCAGGTATTTCATTACCACTCCCACTTCACCTTTGTATTTCTCCAGGACACTCCGTATCACTACGAAGATCCACAGTTTATTGGATACTCCATCGTATGGTTATATACGAACTCGAAAGGAACTTGTTCCAGTTCGGAGATGGATTCTGGTTCAGGAGAAATAGGAATAAGGTTTATTCGGTTGTCTTTTATCCTCACCTTCTCTCGCATTGCGAGTGCTCCTAGGATTAGGACAGTACACCCATTATGCTTATTGGATAGTCTTCTTCCAAACCATAGGCTGGTGCCGAACGGTAGGGAAGGAAGAAAACCATTTGGCCTAAAGGGGTGTGCAGAAGGTAATGACTAAAGACATATGAAGGGATGTGGAGAGGTGCCAAAGAATTATACGGTTACAGTCGTGAATCTGGAAGAGGCATTACTGGGAATACCGGGATACCCCATCGAAACATTTCAATGTTTCAGTTTCACTGTGTACTGTTAAAGGAAAACTGATTTCCCAATTAGTCCTTACTCCAGGGTATGTATTTACCAGGTATGATTCTCACATCTGTATGGTTTTACAGAGGATGAGTGGGAGTAGGTTAGTGGGAATTAGGTGATCATCCTCATTATATCGGGATTCGTTGTAATCGCTGATATTTGAGGAGATCACCTGGGCTGTTTGCCGGTCGGCAAATATTTGGTTTTGAATATCCGCTGTTATGCAGCAATTTCAAATTGATATATCTGTACGTCTATTTTTATAGAGTGAGATATACCTTTTTGATATTATGTCTATGACATTTACCTATATCAGTGGATGGTTAGGTAAGGAGCATTGAACAACGGTGTAATTCTTCTTAACCATAAGTACAGTTTTCAACCTACGACATACAGTGAATGAGTTATCACACTCAAGGGACTTATACAGAGTATTGTATGTTGTCCAGGGTCCATCAGGACAGAGGGGTTGGTCCTCGAACTATATTCGGTTTACTTATGACTTCTCTAGTTTTTAGACAGGTGTTTCGTGGAAACACAGGGTCCGAATTTTGAGAAGTTATAGGTATTTGAATAAAGTAGAGAACCAGGTATTGCAAGTATCGGGATTCTTCAAAGTGATCGAAGATGTAGATACTTGTGTATGGTATTCAGTTAATAGTAATGGTTAAGAGATCTTGTTTCTCTTTCAGGTTACTCATAATTGGAAGCATTCCTAAGTCGAGTAACGCCGATCGGCCTCTCTCCATTTAGTTGACATGCACTGGAGACAGCTGCATGATTTGAATCTGGTTCAATTAAATCAGTGCCTCTGTTTCTATATTGGATATAGAACAGTTCGTATCTTAACGATGTTAAGGTACGGGGAGTTGTCCGGATTATGCTTAAAACCAGACTCTGGATAACTCAAGGCACGTTTCTATAATGGCTGTTTGTGGGTTGACCCAGGCTATGACGAGGGTTGACTTTCTACCATAACAAAGATCAATAGTGATATTGTTCTTGACTCGCCACAGTTTTAATAAAAATGGATTTTTTCAGAAAACAGTAGTGGGAGTATGGTAGAACTGGAAGTGATTCCAGAACCACAAACGATTACTGAAGATTTGATAGGAACCTAAAGATTCAATCTGGTTTGACATTCCATTGGCCACTCCGCAGATACGGTGGGTAACTTCAGGCACCCGAGAGGTACTCCGGTAGCCTCAAGGACGGTGACAGGGAAGTTCTTGTTTACCCAGACTTGCCATTGCTGTTGTTCCAGACTGTGAGACCCGGCGGGAGGATGAGTATAGCATCGTTCTAAACTTTCTTTAGAAGTGTATGTTTATATGACTCTGCCAGAGGGTTGTCGTAGTCAGTGGGAGCAGCGGAAGCATTGGTGGACAGGTGGCTTATGTCTATTTGTAGACTAAAGCAGATATAGCAGAGATAGATCATCTATTTCTGATGTGACAGTCATAGGTTTGGCTTCATCAGAATAGGGGATGGATCTGTTGAGAAGGTAGTAGGGTGTGATGTCCTGGTATTTGGATGACATACACAGAGTAGGAAAAGAAACACCTATACTGCAATCGGTTATACTTTGGTCATCACACAGTGGTTTCTCCACATGGGACTTGGACATTATATCAGACATTCTGGTTACTAGATCTATGGTTTTAGATATAGATTTGGGTTGTTTCCCAATCAGGGTACTTAGACAGCATTCTAAGAGTATTTAGAATGGACGACTCCTGGCACGGTAGTGTACCTGCAGATAATGGAGTCACCCTCTGTAAAGGTGTCTTACAGACAAAAGGGGAGAGGGATGTGCATGATTGGCAGATCACTTGCTTAGGCAATTGAGTCAATCATGAGATGTCAAGTACCACACCAGATGTTGTTCTTGCACTAGATGCAATAAGTTGACATTGATCCAATCCTAGAGAAACAGTCGGAAGCAGTTTTAGAACATAAGTGGATATTCTAGGATATGATAACGACAGCCTCATTCGGGAGACAGTTATCATTCCAGGCTTCCAAGGTGACCTGGACGACAAGGAGGTTGTCGGAGTTATAGTTTTCCTTCTGGTGAGGGGCAGTATTTTGGACAATGGTCCAAGGCAATACTGAGGGAGGCATGGCGCAGGATACTGATTAAGTTCAGTTGACGATACAGTCTAAGAAGTTTGTATTTGGAGTTCATTTGTGAGCTAGGTCCCATCAGACATCCAGACATATTCTAAGACAGGTGTTGCTCATTTCGGGAGATGGGTTTCTCCGCGAACTTGAGATATAGAGAGATATAGAAAGAGACATCAAAGCGGATCCACTCACTAAGGCTATTTCTCGAACGCAATAGTTTCGCAAACGAGCTTTGTGAGACTGACAAGTAGAGGAGTTGGGTGTTCGGTATCACACGGGCTGTGAGTATGCGACATCGCAATAATTAGCCTTGAGTGCAAGTGGGAGATTGTTGGAGATAGTGCCCTCAGAGTTAATTATTGGATCACAGGCACGTGATTGCAATGATTGAGGGAGGACCTATCCCGGTAGGACAGTCTTACTCGAGATGATAGTATGCTATCTGGTTTATCTTTATCATCGTGTACTTCTTTAGATGACCAGACGGGTCGCTATTACAAGTTGATAGAGCCCCTAGGATTCATGCTTGACTACCAGTAGTATGAGGGCGATCATATACGTGGGAGCTGGTAGTCTATAAGCACATCCTTAAAAGGTCCCTAGTCGTGGGAGTTTCGAGACAGGGCATCGATACTCCAGAGTAGACTAGTGTATACAGTCGAGACCCCGACGAGGGGCGGTGGCCGGTCTCACAAGCCACTGGTGTCAGTTGGTTCACATAAGATGTATACAGGTACTCATTGGGTTATGAGTACACCGGACAGGACTCGCCGGGAACATGCTAGTTGGTCTTATACCTGACGTCAGATAGCAGTTCCCTGGTGACATATGTACAGGTTAGTTCATCGACCTGGGGATCGTCATTTGTCTCGTGTGAGTTCCCACTGTACTTTGATTACAACCCTACCACGCTCAAAGGAGACGTGCAAACAGGTTTTAGTTGGGTACAGTCCCGAGCCACATGGAGGCAGTGAGCGGATCTTCAGGGGTTCGTCTCTCCCGGTATTGGGGGTGAGGTCGCGCTGTGTCTAGGAGAGCCATTACACGAAGCCCTCGGCCGAGGCAGGAGATTTACTGGCAGTTATTCCAGTAGTATCTCAGGGTGTTCTGGGCTACACTCCGACACGACTTGTACCGTTTTTGGGGGTCTTACTTTTACCAACCCCCTAGGCCCGCCATGCGATGCTCATAGACGAACGGACCGAACTGTACGGATATTGTCACTGACAGGCTCAGTAGGGTGTCAGGATGAGTTCGCTCATCGACGTCCCTTTTGGTCAATACCTGGTAGCCCGTTACGTATTGGCTTATACCTCTGACGTGCTCGTGGTTAAATCCACAACCAAGGTGTTGACGAGTCTTTAGAGTCCCCCACATTCAGTTGCTCAAGTTTTCGGGTGAAACGCTGTAGAGGCCGTATGGAGATATGGCAGGGTTCGATCAGATACGTGCGGTATTGCACGGATCAGAATCGGACGGATATTACTAGCCGGCTTTGGTTTAAGCCGGATCCTAGTATAGTACAGTGTAGATTTTGTCTCATTGCATTTGTATTTCGGTCGGAATACAGATGCAGGTGTGTATGCACAGTAGCGGGGTTTTTCCTGTAATTTATTACGGGACCAGTTTTCTGGAGTTGCCAGTTTGCTTTCCGTTTCGGCCATATTTCTTTGTATCCTTCATTGGCCGAAAATTGGTGGAGGAGGCCTTATTTGCATTTGTGCAAATAGGCATTTGTGGAGGGTGTTCTTTGCATTTTCTTGTGTCATGATGGTTGCACCATCATTTGACTTGCTCACTTCATGATGGTGCATCATTGCATGACTTTTGGTTGTTATGATGTTAGTTGGAGTGTGAGGTTGGTTTTGTGATCATGGTTGATTATCACCATTCTCTTGCATTTTTCTTATGACTTATCATTTGGTATTATTCCCCACTTCACTCCATTCTCTCCACTCCCAAGAGCCATGGCCGGCCAAGCCTTTAGGGGGCTGTCCAATATTTGTCAGGGTGGGATTTTTGTTCCTTTGGCTTTGTAAAATCCCACTAGTTCTATCTCCACAAGATCACTTCAATCCCTCCACCAAAAGGCAACCTCCATGAACCCCAAAATGAGACATGAGCACTACACATTCTACAGCAAACCTTGGGCACGTCGGCTCGCCAACTTCGTGCCCGAGTTGCCTCGGTATAGAGGTGGGAGCCCGTAAAAGAAGCAGGCGACGTAGTGCCCTTCCGGCGAGGAGGTGGAGACAGGACATTCCGTGGGAGATCGGGACGACGGCGAGAAGACCGGAGGACACGGATCACTCGGTATATCTCTCTTCCCCATCTAGTAATTAGCTAGGACTAGTTAATGGTACGATCCGGGTTTTAGTGCGCGGTGGTGCCGGTTTGAAAAATTAAAGTTAACCATCGCTTCCGCATTTGGCCTCGGGATGGAGGCCAGGGCGCCGCCGTGCACTTACAGAACTAACCTGTACACATGTCACCAGGGAACTGCTATCTGACGTCAAGTATAAGACCAACTAGCATGTTCCCGGCGAGTCCTGTCCGGTGTACTCATAACCCAATGAGCACCTGTATACATCTTAGGTGAACCAACTGACACCAGTGGCTTGTGAGACCGGCCACCGCCCCTCGTCGGGGTCTCGACTGTATACACTAGTCTACTCTGGAGTATCGATGCCCTGTTTCAAAACTCCGACGACTGGGAACCTTTTAAGGATGCGCTTATAGACCACCAGCTCCCACGTATATGATCGCCCTCATACTGCTGGAAGTCAAGCAAAAATCCTAGGGGCTCTATCAACGTGTAATAGCGACATGTCAGGTCACCTAAAGCAGTACACGATGATAAAGATAAACCAGATAGCATACTATAACCTTGAGTAAGACTGTCCTATCGTGATAGGTCCTCGCTCAACCATTGCAATCACGTGCCTGTGATCCAATAATTGACTCTGAGGGCACAATCTCCAACAATTGTTGTTCGCTTCGCATCGCATACTTATATTGTGTTTTCATATACCATTATTGATATCATGCTGTCAGAACACTAGCACCATTACCGATGATGCGAATGTTCCACGTACACTTACTTGCCGGCTCACACACATCAACATCAGTAATTGCCATGTCTCGTAAACTTTAGAGAATACTATTTCATTGACATGGATTGTTAGTTGATAGTTTCGACATAATATTAGTGTACTTGCCTTACATGCCAGTTTAGACATTGCGGTTATCACTTGCTACTTCATGCATATTATTATTCACTGTTATGCAGTATTATGGAGTTTTATGCCTATATTCACTATTTACTCGCTATTGATGATTGGATTTCGGATTTTCATGAGATTTCCTGGATTTGGGAGAAAACCGCAAGAATATGTATAAACTTCTCTCTCTCTATCGCTCTCTCTCTTTAAAATGAAATGTGTGGTTTTCTCATGATATATTAGTCATCCACCATGATGTTTTTTCCGTTATGAGATGGATTTCGTGACCCGATTCAAGGAGTTGGATGAACCGTATGCGGGTACATGGTGGACCCGGTAAGGTACCCCGGGGCTAGAAGATCGAGTTGTAGACGATGAGCCCGGCAGGGGCAGACTGCCTACCGGTGATTTTACCTGACGCGTCGGATATCCGGAGGATACTGTCGTGGTCGTGTGATTGATGTTAGGGGCCGATCCGGACTTGACGGCGCCCTAGATAGTGAGATTGGGACACTGAGATTTTGAGATATTGAGGTATTGAGATTTGATGATGCAGGCCAGTCCGGATAGCCAGAGCCTGAGATATTGGGATTTATGTTTTGTGTCGATGCTAGACACTGTTTATGTTGATTTCCTTAATGATACCTCATTTTAAATATACAGAAATCTCACTTAGTTATGAAAGCTGTTCTTCATTTACATGTATTCTGTTTTCATGCATTCATACCTCACTCATATGATATGTTACTACCTGAGGCACTGACACAAGCACTCTGTATTACACTCGGGTTAGATGTTTACTTTTGCCACCTTTTCATGCTTCAGACCTTATCATTTGAGGATTATATATACTGATCGTATGACCTAGGATTGCATCATACATACAATTTCTGTTCTGTGATGTTTTCTACTCATGAGTTGGCAACTCACCCCCGTTGTGCCACAATTTCTTGCAGGATTTGCCGTACAGATTCGGTTACGGCTTTGCTGGCACACTGTTCCTTTTCTGGGTGATTGCTTTGGTAGGTGGGTTCACTTGTATCGTGGCCACTATTGTACCTGTATTTTATTCAGTTGTATCTAGTGACTCTATCAACCAAACTTGTATATTTATTCAGATTTAGAGACCAGTGATGTATATTCTTTCGACCTTAGAGTCGCGCGTTGTATTACTATGGATTTCATGTTGTTTTGAGTTTCCTTTTCAGTTTTTATCCTTGCCCTTTGGCGTTGTATACTATATTGCTTGCGTGGTTCTGGCCGTCGATTGACGAAGAGCTAGCTCCCGCTTGGGGATGCGTTTTATCATTGATGTACATATTTATCATGTTGTACCCCGTTCGGGGCCAGTATTTACAAAGGAAACTCTGCCGAAATTTTCAGAAAAGACTTGTGATTTTAAAAATGCACATTTTGGCTTATTTTGCTAAACTACTTGATTTGAATTGGTTTTTCCTTCACTCTACTGCTCTACTTAGTTTTGATTTCTGGGTTTTGGCTTACTTAGATTACGTACGCCTCGAGACGTTTCATAATTTAAGTGCCGGTCATGTTCCGTACTTTTCGAGTCATGATAAAGTTGGTATCAGAGAATTAGGTTTTACCTTCGGAGTGTAGAATGACCCTTGGTTGATGGAGTAGGTAGCTTGAGTAGAGTGACGTACCGTACGTATGTTCCGCGGCATATTTACGATACGCTACTCCGCTTAAGAAGCCTTAGGATGTAAATTTCCTTACACAGTATTATATTCCTTCCTATGATCTAGCCTCATCGGTACCAGTTATGGTTTTGTTATCACGGTAGTACGGGAAAAGAAAGCTACGGCTAGAATTTCGGTCAGCACGAGCTCGTCACGAACGAGGATTGACCAGGGCATGATTTTAGGGACATACGATTGCATAGAGCGGCATCGTTTTATTGTGTTTTCGCGCCATGAGCGTTGGATGGATCGTTGTTATGAGATTTCTCGAATGTGCAGATTTGCACCAGAGGATTGAGCCACTAATAGAGGCCAGCCAGAATGTGATGACCATTGATGTATCGCTTATTCATGATAATTGAGGCACTGTTCAGCGTACAGATGAATGAGCCAGTTGTTGCTGCGAACGACGAGATATTGCCCCAGATGTTGGAGTTATTGCAGTACGAGTTGTACTTAGAGATATGATAGAAGGTCGCTAGTCACCCGAGGATGAATGACTAGGACATATGGTTCGTTCGCTTACTCCGATGCGAGGTCATCAGATAGATTGATTCTAGCTAGAGATGACTTCACGCAGGTACGTTGAGAGTAGATAGAGGCAATCGAATGTCAGAAACCCATTATTCCAAGTTTAAAGTATTCAAAAAGACGTGCAAGCAATTCTATGGACCTTCTAGAAGAATGAAACCCTAACTCGACATAATGACCGTGTGAATGCCTTTGAATCTTAGGGTTTGCGGCAGTCCCGCAGCGCCATTAGTGAGGCTTGGCTTTGCCTTTCTATGGCTAGTCCACCGATGCTGTGGTATGTACTCGATACTATTAAACTGTACCCAAGATGTTGAGCTCTTGGGGGATTATGAGGTTTTGACGAATCGATCGAATGGTTCGACTTCATTCGGATGCTATGTGATGGGATGTATTGCTTAGGAGACTCCAGATATGAGTATAGCCGTTGGAGCACAGTCCATGCAGCCACGATACGAGCCCAAAGCAGTCGACATTAGAGAAAAGGGGAGTAAGAGGCTCGTACGAGATCTTGATGAGACGACGATCCACTCTGCCAACTTCAGAGATGTGATGCGTATGCAGAGGCATTGTATATGGATATATCTTCCAGAAGGAGTCGCGGTGAGTATGCAGCCGTTCCGGAACAAGAAACAGATTTATTGAAGGGTGATAACTTCCGGACAGTTCGGCAGAGACGAGATTTGGGAGAGACCTCGACATGACCTTTCTGGAATAATGCACGAGAAGACTTGGACCCAGGAGTGGTCATTTTTACGCACACCCAGCAGGCCAGAGTTCATCATCGTCGACGGGACATGTTATGAGTGACCATAAGAGTTGGCCAGAGATCTTTAGAGGATGTACTGTAGGGTTCCTAGGCACACTAATGAGGTCTCATAAGGCATCAACCATGCCAATTTTAAAGATTACAAGTGCCGAGAAACCCTAATACGGATCGTTAACTAGATTTTTAGGCGAACCATGCAACTAGTTAACAACTTAACTAAAAGAACGGAAATACAACCTTTGTAGATCCGGTCCTCCACCTCCATAGCTCCATGATGAAGTCTCCTTGCTGTCCAAATCGAATCCCGGGCTCTAGCGTCGGCTTCATCGGAGAAATGGGCGGGCTAGGTCATCGACTTCGATGCCGAAGATGATCTACGTCGAGGCATCACAAGATCAAGCTCCCACTTCACCAAGTCATGAAACTTGTGAAGAAAACACCCTATACTACTTGGCAAGAGGTAGAGGATGAAGAAACAGGAGGTGGGTTCACTTTAGAATTGGATTTCTCACTCATTTTCTCAAGTTGCCATTGATGGAATCAAGCTTCTTCATCTTGAAGATGAAGATGAAGAAGATGATAATGTTATGATGAGTATTTTTCAAAAAGAAAATAAAAAGAAATACTTATCATAAACCAACCATGGTCAAGTGTAGAGAATGAACTAGGGTTAAGTGGAATGGTTAGGGTTAAGCATGAGACAAAATGGTGACTTAGTCAAAGCTTCATGAAGCTTCAATATCAAACAATGAAAGCCACCATTTTCTCTTTATCATTTTCTTTTGCCAAAAATGAACAAAAGAAATAAATAAATGAATAAGTAAATAAACAAAAACCCTAACCACTCATTTAACCATGGTTTAATCTTTACACAAACTCAAGTAAGCATGTATCATCAAACATGATACAATCAAGTGCACAAAAGTATATCACATATACAACTTGTGAACTTCAAGTGAGAAAATCCATTTAAAGTGAACCAATACTAGTTAATGCAAAGTAATATATCAAATATATAATTATGCATTAAATCATTAAATCAACACTTGATTTAACGATCCGGTCATATCGCATGTGACCGACTAATATCCAATGTATCGGCTTATCGAACCAATCCTTGATTCGATAACTAGGTTATATTGGATACAACCATATCGATACATTCATCGCGAGAATAGAATACGGTATCACATACACGCATTATTCTCGGTCCCGCACATATCTCATATGCGCTCCTATTTCGTTTCGCTTGAGCCAGGAAACCTCTGTGTAGGACTCTAAAGACTCGTCAATACGCCGGCAGCAGGTGATGATCATATTAAACACCCACAAGCCGCAAGCGGTCTGCTAAACGTAACGGCCACCCGGGTATTGAGCGATCAGAAGATCGACGAGCAAGCCCGCTCACACTCCTGTGAATCCAACCAGTAACACTTACTGTACAGTCCGGTCTCGTCGTCTGATATGTCGCATATCTCGCCTAGGGGTGGTAAACGTCAGACCCCAATAGCTCGATAAGTCGTGTCGATATGAGGTCTATAACAGTTCGAGAAACTACTGGTAACACTTACCAGTAAATCTCAGCAACCCGGGCCAGGGATTTCCGGTTTTAGCCAATCGAACACAACGCAACATCAACTCCCTATACCGGGAGAGACGAATCCCCTCCTATCGCTCATTGCCTCCATGTGATTCGGGACCGTACCCAAAAGCCACCGTTTTGCACGCCCTCTTGGACGTGGTAAGGTGGAAATCAAAGCACAGTGGGAACCACACAAGACTCTATGACGATCTCGGGTCAACAGACTACTCTGTACCAGTGTCACCAGAGAACTGCCATCTGACGTAACGTATAATACCATCTGGGAGTTCTCGGCGAGTCCGTCCAGTGTGCCCAGTCTCCACTGAGCACCCGTATATCATCTCTGATGTCAAACACCAATGGATATGGGATCATCCATTGCCCATCTGTATGGGTCGAGAAGGTATACGCTAGTCTACTCTGGTATATCGATGCCCCGTCTCGATACACCCACGACTAGGGACCTTGAAGGATGTACTTATGGACAACCATGTCCCTACTAGTATGATCCGCATCATAGTCCAGATAGTCAAGTACACATCCTAAGGGCTTTACCAACATGTAACAGAGAGACAATCAGTGTACACGTTAAGGTAAAGAGCAACCAGATAGCATACTATCATGTTGAGCAAGAAAGTCCTCCCTATATATGTCCCAGCATCCATTACAATATACATCCTATGTATAGTAATGGCCTCTAGGGCATACATATAACTAACATGTGCTAGAGCGGACTACTTCCATTATCGTTTCCATATTGGACCGTTGAGCCGGAGAGCTATATACTTAGCAATTCGCAGTGAGAGACGAGAGCCTAAGGGCACCAGACGACGGGCCATGATTGGGAGGCAAGTAGATATCTTACTCTGCTAGCATTAGATGCACCGACACCTTCTCGTGTTGGGTATAGTGACCTCAAAGTCAATTATTAGATCACAGGCACGTGATTGCAATGATTGAGGGAGGACCTATACCGGTAGGACAGTCTTACTCAAGATGATAGGATTGTTCCCCTCCGAACGGCGGCCTGCGACGTTAGGACGTCACGTGCCTGAGGTTCGGGGCAGATGCTATTTGGTTTTATCCGTCTACCTCTCCGAAGATGCCAAGTTGATTTATGGCACCGTGTATCGGAGGTTTAGACGGACGTGGCCGATGTAGCAGACTTTGTCAGATTCCCCCTCGCTTGAGGGGTTTTTGATTGTGGGGACGCTCTTCCCTGCAGGCGCAAGCCCCTGCAGTTAATTACGCTACCGCATCGCGGTAACAACTTTCTCCTTCTCCAGAATTTCACTTCGTGTCGTGGGTGTTTGTTTTGTTTGTGGTTGCCCGTGGATTGTATACGGAGACTGAGTAATACCGTCGCCCGTAGGACGTGGATTAGTCCAAATCCGTATTTACTTAGATTTGGGTTTGGTGTTTTTAGTTTAAGGATGTATTAGTCGCGTTGCGACTAAGATCAACTCAAACGTTCATCAAGGATACGCTAGTCCTGTTTTGGACTAAGATCATCTTAACATAGTGATTGACTTAATTATCTGGCCGTCGGGACTCGTCACCTCTCCGACGTCGTTGAGGGATTACAACGACAGGCGTCTGAGGAGTTCAGAGATGTACCCTTGAACCAAAGTTGATTTGGGGTTTTATTGTTTATTTAAAGATCTAAGGACACGTTAGCCGTAGCTGGGGCTAAGATCAACTTAGACGGGACCGTTTAGATCCGACAAGAGAGCATTTGGGCTCTATTGTGCTAGTTTAAGGACGTGGCGGTCCATTGCCAGTTTTAGGGACGTGGTGGTCCATTATTAGTTTAAGGACGTTTCGGTCCGTCGCCAGTTTAAAGACGTAGTTGTCCATATTCCAGTTTAGGGACGTGGTGGTCCGAATTTTAGTTTAGGGACGTTTCGGTCCGATATTAGTTTAGGGACGTTTCGGTCCGTCATTAGTTTAAGGACGTCTCGGTCCGATATTAGTTTAGGGACGTTTCGGTCCGATTTTAGTTTAGGGGTCGTTGGGACTCGTCACCTCTCTGACGTCGCTGAGGAATTACAACGACAGATGTCAAAGGAGTTCGGAGATGTACCCTCGAACCGGTCATGACTTGGTTTATGAGAGGCATTTAATTTAAAGACTTACAGCCAGGATTGGGTTAAGTCCAATTTTTATTTTAGGCTTTGCCTGATTAGAAGAATCAATCTAAACAGGGCTTTGCCCCTTTCATTATTTTGCAAGTCTGATTTGGGCCAGGCCCTTCTAATTAATGAGTTACAAGAACTCAGGAATTCTCCAAACAGGGCCTTGCCCTTTTTATTTTTTTTGCAATTGGGCTAGGCCCTTTTAAATAATGAGTTTCAGAAACTCAAGAGGTTTTTACAAACAGGGCTTTGCCCTTTTATTGTTCTGTAATTTAGTTTGGGCCAGGCCCATTTGAATAACGAGTTTGCAGAAACTCAGGAATTTTTCCAAACAGGGCCTTGCCCTTTTATTATTTCAATTTAATTTGGGCCGGGCCCAAAACAAGGGGTTGCAGAAACCCTAGAAATCTTCAGATTGAAGAACACAAGTGCACGGCACTTTTGATTTGAATTTGGATCAAAGGAAAACAAGTTCTTGTTTTTTCCTGATCATACGGAACCGAGGGTTCATATTAAGTGCAAGGCACTATTTATTATTATTATTTTTTTTTAGAACCAAGGGTTCATATCAAGTGCAAGGCACTATTTATTATTCTTTTATTTATATTTTTTTTTTTAGAACCAGGGGTTCCTATCAAGTGCAAGGCACTATTTATTTTCTTATTTTCTGTTCTTCAGAAATTTTACCTTCTTTTTTTTTTTGTTCTTGATAAATTTTCAAGAGCTCTCTTTTTTCAGAAGCTTTTTCCCTCTCTCGATGATGATTGATTCTCTGATGCCCTTTGAATGAGGCCTGGGGTCTTATTTATAGTGCCCACCAATTTGTTAGATTTGTTAACAAAATCTTTCCTGAATAATTTTGGGAATTTTCCCACCATTGGATCTCTGATCCGAGGGTTCCTGTTTTACAGGAGAACAGAAAAGATTTATCTAAATCTTCATTCAGTTGCTGCGCAACTCATCAGCGTGTGACACGTGTCACGCATCCGTGCGCTTGCGCAGTTGCGGTTGCGCAACTGTGCAGACACGTGTCGCGCATCCGAAAGCTTGCGCAGTTGCAATTGCGCAACTGCGCAGACACGTGTTGCGCATCCGAGCGTTTGCACAGCTGCGACTGCGCAACTGCGCAGACACGTGTCACGCATCTGTTTGCTTGCGCAAACACGTGTCACGCATCTGTGCGTTTGCACAGCTGCGACTGCGCAACTGCGCAGACGCGTGTCACGCATCTGTGCGCTTGCGCAGACACGTGTTGCACATCGGTGCGTTTGCGCAGCTGCGACTGCGCAACTGCGCAGACACGTGTCACGCATCCGTGCGCTTGCGCAGACACGTGTCGCGCATCCGTGCGCTTGCGCAGTTGCGATTGCGCAACTGCGCAGACACGCGTCGTGCATCCATGCGCTTGCGCAGACACGTGTCGCGCTGCCATGCATTTGCGCAGTTAAGTCTTTAATTTTGTTTTCTGAAGAGCCTTGCTCTGATGGGACGCACTGTCTCGGGCGTTACGCTGCCGAATTGGTTTCTGCCACGTGGCAAATTGCGCACTGCGCACCGAAACGTTGCTTCAAATTTTGAATTTTCAAAATTCAGTAGAGCCTTGCTCTGATTGGGGGAAACAAATGCCCCCCCACCGTTGTGCTGACGTGGCGCCACGTGAGCGCAACGGTGGTAAGATCCTAGCCGTCGGATCAAGGGGCTAGTTGAAGGGGCGCAAGCGCCTATAAATAGGACCCTTGGTCCTTGGTAATTTTCTTACTGTTCCTTCGAGAATTTTACTCCTCAGAGCCTTGCTCTTTTTTTTTAGAATTTCTAGAGCCTTGCTCTCGTTCCTTTGAACTTCAGAACTCAGAATCACTTTTAGGTAAAATTAAATTAATTTAATTTAAATTTTAATTCACAGAGCCTTGCTCTTGTAGATCTTCGATCTAAAGAAAACCCCAGAGCCTTGCTCTTGAGATCTTTGATTCAAAGAAAACCCCATTGGGATTTCTTCAACAGAGCCTTGCTCTTGAGATTTGCAGAGGTCCTGTTCATGGGTTTTGACCTATGAACAGAGCTTTGCTCTTGGATGACCTGCAGGTTTCTTTTAGCAAAAATTTCTTTATGAATCTTTTTTTTTTTATGAGTTTTCAAATTCTTTTAAGTGTTGATGGATTTTTCAATCATTACCACAGAGCCATGCTCTTTTAAGGAATCTTGTTCCCCTGAGACCAGAGTTTGACAAATGTCACTCTGCGACAGAGCTTTGCTCTAAAAGAGGAGATTTTCTCCTTGTCTCTAGGGATCTTCCCACCAATGGGTGTATCCTATTGGGAATTTTTTTACGAATCGACAGTCCCATCTAATGATGGGATTGTCTTATTAAATGATGCACATCATCCAGATTTTGTGGGTCCCCCTTTGGTCCCCTACTTACTGCATCACAGGGTGGAGCAAAATATATATATATTTTTTAAATGCCAAGCGTTAGGCTACTAATGATGTATGTTTCTTTGTCTTTCCACAGAAAAGATGTCTGACGACTTGTCTTTCCCCTTCGTACGCTCGGAAGGGGGGTTCCCCCATGCGCCAGTGGATCGGGTGGTACTCGCTCTTATTAAAGACCGCGATCCTGAGTGCAAAAAGCTTCATCTGTGGGGAAGGTGGTATAGCCAGATCATCCAAGGCCGCCGCAGTTTTAGTTCCGCCGTGCCCTCTGAGCCCATAGTCACGATCCCTTATGCGGACGAACCCCCGGTGAAGTATGCCGTGGAGGTTAAGAATTGGAATTCTGATAACCTCCTTCAACCTGCAATCGGCGCCATCCCCGTGCAGCCGCCGCCGGCGATAGATATCCTGGGGAGGCGAATCTGTCAGGGCGAAGCACGCCCTTGGGGACAGGCTTATAACATTGGAATGATCCCGCGACCCCCCGCCGGATATTTGCAGTGGGCCCGGTACATTCTATCGGCGAAGAGGACCCACCTAACGAAGATTGGTCTATACTCAGCCATCTTCGTCTCGCTCTTCGAGTACCCCTCTCCTCCAACGTGGTGGATAAAGGCTTTTGTTGAACAATGGAATATACCCACCCATACCTTTCTGATGGCGGATAAGGAAGTTTCTATCTCTTTAGAGGAATTTGCCGAAATTTCAGGTCTGCCAATGAGGGGAGAGCATTACGAGGAGTTGCTTCCTCCTGATGAGTATGTCTTTGCCACTAAGCAGCTGGTATTTGACTTAACCCCGGAGAATGCCATTCAGCATCAGTATCCGGGTTTGGTGAAAGTGTTGGAGATCTATGAGGAACTCTATTTGGAATCGGGGGATAAGGGCGTCAGTTTCGCAGCTTTCATTGCTCGCTTTATCCGTACGGAGTTTTTATCAGAGCAGAGCGAGAAGTTCGCTCAGCTTGACGACCCTTTTGGTTTCGGTTTGGATCGCCGACCCGTATCGGAGAATAACCAGAGGGATTTCTATCTCCCCAATGCTGCCATCGTTGCTTTCTCGGAAATCGCCGTCCCCGGTATGGATGAGGAAACTTTCTTTATTGGATTCCTGGGCCTGTGGTTATGCAACATTGCGCTCCCTATGCACCCGCGCTTCATGCGGCCCTCTGTTTTTTACCCGGCACATCGGATGGTGGCCGGTCTACAGTTGTCGGTAGGGATTGCTGGGTTAGCTTATCTTTATCATGGACTCAGCGTAGCGGCGGACGCTAATGATCCTGGGACACAGCCTGCTAACTTCCCAATGCATTACTTCGTTTCTTGGATGGAGATGCACGTGCGAGGGGTGTTTGGCGCCCACAAGACTCCCCCATTCTTCGAGAAGTACAGACTCCCGAGAGTCATACGGTTAATCGGGGCTTCAATTGTGTTCGCATCCCCGCGGGATTCTAGGGGACTCCTCCTGCGCCCACATTTGGTCGGAGCGACGACTTCTTTCGTGGATAAAGTTGTCACCATAGGCTCGGAAACTGCTAAGTCGGTGGTGCCCCTACGTGACGAGTTTAAGGGCGGGGCTTCTGTACTGAAGGCTCGGGAAATCGTCCATCTCTACTCCATTCGGCCGGGCTACCTAGTGTTTCGGCAGAATGAGACGGCTTTATTCATGAGGTATAATCCACATCGATTTGCTCAGCAATCAAGCTACAACCAGGGGATCCCGATGGAAGCCTTTTTGGAAACGCCTGTGGTTGGCCCAGAGGGGGTAAAGAATGCGATGCATCACTTTATACGGCTTAACACGGGTTCTTATTTCTTCATTAGTGAACCCAGCTGTGTCCCTAAGATGCTTAATTCATATGTGGCATGGTATGCGCACGCTATGGGTCCAATCATTTTGATGGAGAGACGCCTATTGGTTAACCGTAAGGGTGCGCCTCCTGGCGGTGATCGCAAGGCCCCTTTGCAGCCAAGGCTCCCGGTCGTCCTTCCGCTAAAAGATGCTGGAGTCGATCGACCACGCGTATTGAGTCCTCCGCGGGGATTGCCGTTGCCTGCTACGGTGGATGTACCATCGGTGCTTCGTGCTCCCACGAAGGCGACTAAAGTAGTATCGCCAGAGTCAGGCGTAGGGGCAGATGTTGGGACCCGCCGCCCTAAAGTGGCTTCCAAGCGCAAATCCGCTCCAGGTGGATCTAAAGCTGGTGGACAGCAGAAAAAGAAAAAGTCCACCCTTTCCCTTGATGCGATCCTCGGGTTAAAGCCTGCGGCTTCTCCAGCCAAGACCATATGCGAGTACGGCAGCAATGAGGGCTTTGTGGTGGACCCTGCGGACACCAATTTGGCTGCCGCCATCGCAGCTTCAGAGCGATCGGCGAGGCTTGAAGCGATGTTGAGCAAACTCGCTGAGTCCGGTAATTATCAAACGCTTTATTTGTCATTCTATTGCATTTTATATTGTTATCCTTAAATAATATTCGCTCCATTTTCAACAGATGTCTCCGCTGAAGAGGCTATTGCTGCCTCCCTGAAAACCTTTCAGGAGGAGGAGGAGAAGCGTGCCCTAGCAGGCGTTGGTATGTTTCACCCCTTTCTCTTTTACAAGAAAAGTTTGTTTTCTCTCTTTTTTTTTTTATAATCAACCTGACCTTCTTTTGTTTCTTTGCAGGCGCTATATCAATTGACGCAGGGGTCCTTCCCAAGTCCGTTATCGAAGCCCCAGCTCCGTCGAAGCTGCCGCAAGAGCCTCGGCTTGACAAGACGATGAGGGATGCTTTGAAGAATCTAGAGGCATCCCTATATACGGACGAGGGGGCCTCACTCAAGGAAGCCCTAATGGCATCCGTCTCATCGGCTCGAGAGGAGCGGAAGCGGTCCAGACGCGAAGCTAAGGCGCGCAGAGCTGCTCTGGCCGCAGGAGCGGGCCCTAGCACTGTTCCTTGTGCCGACACTCCTTCTGAAGCAGAGGCGAGCGGAGTTGCTTTGGCCACGGGAGCGGGCCCTAGCACCATTCCTCGCGCAGACACTCCTTCTGAGGAGGCCCATGTTGCCCTATCTACTGCTTATAGGCGAGCGGCGCGCGCGGCCCGAAGTGCAAATGGTAAATCTTCTTTAGGTAGTACTTCTTTCAGAGCTTTGTTGTTAGAATTATAAAGCCATTGGCTCACATGCATTTCATCTGGCAGGGCCTAGTCCGACTGAGGGGGAGGCGGAGACCGTTGGACCCCAGGAAACGGCGGAGGCGGCGCCTGCCGAACCTGAGCCGACGGTGGGCACCGTCGTCGGGGCCACGGTGCCTGAAACCGAGATTGAGGAACCTGCCGCGGAGAGGGCCATTGATGCCACGCCTGAAGTGGCGGCAGATGAGATGGTTGTCTCAACCCAGCCGAAAGCGGTAGAGGGCGAAGTGCTTGAGGCTGGGGACCTCGTGGTACCGATGGACGAGGCAGCTGTAATCGCCGATCCTGAGGGAGCAGCAGGTGAGGCGGCCATGATTCCTGAAGACGAGTTAGGCGCTCCTTCTCAGGAATCTGGCAATGTTCCTATCATAGCCCTCCCTGCCTATGGTCCCCCGCCGCTTGTAGAGCTTGAGAGCATAACAACGGTTCCCCTTGAGTCGGGCGACGAAGCTACAGGCGGTGGCCTTCCGTCAGTGGAGGAAGGAATTGCCTCTGTTTCTGCGGGCAGCTTGTCGGGTAAGTTTTAAATGGCCAATGTTCTCCATTTATATGTGCCTCACGATCTCTTTTAACCAGTTCGTCCTTGTTTTAAACGCAGGTGCGGCTAGTGCCGATGCTCCATTGCTTGAAGGCACACCTTCAACCATTGCCTTGGCGGTGGTTACTCCTCAGCCTTCCCTTGTGCCATCACGGATGTCGGAAGGTATGAATTTACGACTTATGCATTAATCTTTTAACGTGTAGCCTATGCACTAACATTATACCACTATGCTCTTTTCAGGAGTGTTCCTCGATCATCTGTATCAAGTGCTGCTCCCACACTTCCTCTTCCCATCCGAGCTCGCTTCTCCCTCTAGGGGTGCCGGTAAGTGTTGTCTTGGTCTCTTTTGAGGGAATATAGGATCGCATCTGACTTTTCCTCCTCCTGATTGCAGTGCCTCAAATCGAAGGAGGGGACACTAGGCCTGCGCTGCCACCGGCACCTCCGGCTTTGCCGTCCGTTGCGACTGGTATAAATATTCCTTTCCCCTTTTTTTATATGATCTTTTACCGATTTTTCGAATCATTGTTTGACCATGTTTCGTTTTGCAGCTATTGTTCCAGCTCTGATCTCTTTTGAGTCTCACGTCCTCTCACCGGCGGGTCCTTTCTTGAGACGCCCGTCTTCAAAGGGTGCTGTGATGAGCCTGGGTATGCTGAGCGGGTACATCGAAGAGCTCAACATGGATGCCCTTCCTTCTGCCGTAGATTTCGCTGTGGATGTTAACCCAATGTTGGCGGCGCTCGTAACTTTTCATAACGAAGGCGTCGTCGAATCGTGGGTTAACTACTGCAGAGAGATCGAGGCTCGCCTGCATCGGTTGGAGTCGACACGCCCTTCTCCCGAGGTTTTGGCCGCGAGCGCCGAACGGACAGCTTGGCTTGAGCAAAGCGCCTCTTATCTCCGCCATTTGGAGCAGGAGGCCGCTTTACGGCTAAAGGCGCATCAGGAATCTTCAAACGCAACCGCTTGCCTTCGTGCCGAAGTCAGGACGAATGCTGCTGAGGTGAAAGCTGTCTTTGAAGGTCTTCTCAAGCGTATATCTAATGGGCTAGCACTGAGGCGGAAACTTGATGCTGCTGAACGTGATGCCCGAGGCCAAGAAGAAGCTCAGCAGGTTGTTGGGGAAGAGCTTGCATCCTTCACGCAGCAGCGGGCTCAAGTAGAGGCGGAACTGGCAGTGGTAGTTGCTCAGGAGAAGGCGTGGGAGGAAGTACGCGAGCAATTGATAGGGCTATTTAAGACGCTTCCTTCCCAGTAGTTGCCCTTGTATCAATATACTTGTAATTTTCTTTTTCGAATAAGATGTATACATTCTTTATTCTTTTGTACGATTCGCCATGTACTTGATTGAATTAATAAATAAAGATACACATTTTTTGCAATGTCTTGTATCATTTCTTTGCTTTCTCCCTTCTCTTAATATCAGCATGCTGTCTTGATAAACATGATTGACAGGTAATAGAGTAAGCATTTTGGTTTCTTCGAGATATAGCTTTGGCTTAGGCCGCAGGTTCAGATCTGCTGCCTAAGACTTTTCAACTCTATGAGCCGTGAGGGTCCCATAGAGACTTTTCTCCCTACGGATCGAGAGGATCTCGTAGGTGGATTTTCTCCTTAGGAGTCGTGAGGATTCCCAAGTGTGGTTTTCTCTCGTAAGTCGAAAGGATCTTATGAGAGAATTTCTCCCTCTTACGAGTCGAGAGGACTTGTAAGCGGTTGGCGAGTTGACTTGTTTCCTGGTCGAAGTATTGCTCTGACGGGGAGGTCGCCGGCTGACTCGTTTCCGTGACGGAGGTCGTTGGCTGACTTGTTTCCATGACGGAGGTCGTTTGTTGACTTGTTTCCGTGACGGAGGTCGTTTGTTGACTTGTTTCCGTGGCGGAGGTCGTTTGTTGACTTGTTTCCGTGACGGAGGTCGTTTGTTGACTTGTTTCCATGACGGAGGTCGTTGGCTGACTTGTTTCCGTGACGGAGGTCGTTTGTTGACTTGTTTCCGTGACGGAGGTCGTTGGTTGACTTGTTTCCATGACGGAGGTCGTTTGTTGACTTGTTTCCGTGACGGAGGTCATTGGCTGACTTGTTTCCGTGGCGGAGGTCGTTTGTTGACTTGTTTCCGTGACGGAGGTCGTTTGTTGCCTTGTTTCCGTGACGGAGGTCGTTTGTTGACTTGTTTCCGTGACGGAGGTCGTTGGTTGACTTGTTTCCATGACGGAGGTCGTTTGTTGACTTGTTTCCGTGACGGAGGTCATTGGCTGACTTGTTTCCGTGACGGAGGTCGTTTGTTGACTTGTTTCCATGACGGAGGTCGTTTGTTGACTTGTTTCCGTGACGGGGGTCATTGGCTGACTTGTTTCCGTGGCGGAGGTCGTTTGTTGACTTGTTTCCGTGGCGGAGGTCGTTTGTTGACTTGTTTCCGTGACGGAGGTCGTTGGTTGACTTGTTTCCATGACGGAGGTCGTTTGTTGACTTGTTTCCGTGACGGAGGTCATTGGCTGACTTGTTTCCGTGGCGGAGGTCGTTTGTTGACTTGTTTCCGTGACGGAGGTCGTTGGCTGACTCAGCGAGTAGACGCGGATCAGAAGGCTCTCGTCAAGGAGTGTTTGTATCCATGAGTTGAGAAGTTTTTGTGAGGGATTATTTGTTTCCCAAGCGCCAAGGATTATTTGTGTCCTTGGGATTTGAAACGAATCGATGATTCCCACGGAGGCGCTGGTGGCTCTGCGAGTCGACGCGGATCAGAAGGCTCTCGTCAAGGAGTGTTTGTATCCGTGAGTTGAGAAGTCTTTGTTGAAGTCATTGGCTCCTTCGGTTGAAATGGACCGTTGAGGTTTTGGCTTCGTCGTTCGACGGACTTCGCCGGGGAAGTATGGTTCCTTCTTTGTTTACGCCCTTGGATTGTATACAGGGATCGATGTGACCTTAACTGTAGGGCTAAAGTTTATCATTTCTTCTTTTTATTTTATTTTATTTCCGCGATGCTCTATCATTTCAGCTTTTATATCGCGAAGGTCGCGATTGCCCAATCATTTCGGCTATTTTTCGCGGTGCCCAATCATTTCGGCTATTTATTTTATCTTTACTCGTTGCTTTTTATTACGAGTTGCCCAATCATTTCGGCTATTTTGCATGCATGTGCGGCCTACTGGCTTTTCGCTGTAAACCTGAATTTGGACACCGATTTCGGCATCAGCACCGCTACGACTGGGATATTGCCAGGAGCGAATCATCATTTGCCTTTGTCGTTGTCAAGCAAAGGAGGCTTAGCGACCAGGGTTAAGGTCCTGTCGACTAAGGCTTTTGACTTCATGAGCCGTAAGGGTCTCACAAAGCTACTTCTCCCTACAAGTCGTGAGGATCTTATAGGTGTATTTTCTCCTTAGGAATCGTGGGGATCCCTAAGTGTGTTGCTCCCTTGTGAGTCGTAAGGATCTCACGCGGGTGGTTTCTCCTTACAGGGTCGAGAGGACCCCATAAGTGTCTTTTAACGAGGTTGCGCCTGTTTTCACAAACACGCGTCGGTAGTCCTGCCTTTTTTACTCACGGAGCCCTTTCGGGTTTTCATCCGTGCCCATCTTGCTTATGGACATACCGTTTTTTTTTTATTCTTTTTCTTTTCTTTTTCTCTTTTTTTTTTTTTACGAGGTCGCGCCTTTTCGGGTTTTCACGAACGCCCGCCGGTAGCCCTGCTGTTTTTACTCACGGAGCCCTTTCGGGTTTTCATCCGTGCCCTTTTTGCTTATGGACATACCGTTTTTTTTTTTTTTTTTTTTTTTTTTTTTTTTTTTTTAAGCCTAAAGATGCAGCAGTAGTAGTTTAAAGACGTTTCGGTCCTGCTATCCAGTTTTAGGACGTAGTGGTCCGTTAGGCTTTTTCCATGAATGAGCATGATGCCCCCGGCATATCCATCTTTTTTGGAGTATGTGGTTGTGGTGGGCTCACCTTCCAATTTTCGGACAGCGCGAGCTCACCTTGTTGGTATTGGTCTTCAACCCAGTTTTTGAAGACAAAGCAATCTTCGATCGGATGACTTACTGCTCGATGGTAGGGGCAGTAATTAGGATCGTTTACATCCCCTAGTTGTAGTGGACGTCTCGGATTTGGCAGATTTATGAGTTGGTTGCGCAATGCCAGCTCAAATAGTTTCCTTGTTTTATCTTGAGGAAACGAGTAAGGACGTCCCAGTCTTTCTTCGAGTGATGGGCGTGGACGCATATTGCTTTGGCGAACAACAGGTTTTGAGTCGCTCGGCTGTTGTTGAGTGTTGGCGGCGAAGGTCATTTTTCCCTTTCCTTTATCCCTTTTGTTCGCTCCGTCGTTTGCGGGTCCGTGATTCTTTCCGGGTAGTATGCTCTCGCGCGGATGAAAGTTTTCATGATTCTTCAATTTTTCAGAGATGGATACCTCGAAGAGAGGGTTGAAGGCTGTTTTTCCATCAGGGTCATTCCTGGGGCAATTGCCGGTGACTCTTTTATGCTTATCCGTCGCATTTTCTGACCGTCTACGAGCTTCCCGCTTTGTTCTATTGGCGTAATCCTTGTGAGCGACATACCCTTGCCACCAACAGTTAAAGGATTCGCAGTCTTCGGTAGGGTGCATGATCTTCTGATGATATAAACAGAAGTTAGGGTGCATCTCTACCTCAGAGAAAGAATTTTCTTCAGAGGGCGGTAGCTTCATTCCTACTGATAGAGCTTTGGCGAACCGTTTCCTCGTCTTGAATTTGTTTTTACCCGCAGTGTATGGCTTTTGATTTGACGGGAATACCTTGGTTCTTTCCAGTATGGCCATTTCGTGCTCTTGATTGGCTTTTGCTTTCAGACGAATTTCATTTAGGAAGGCATCGATCGACTTGTCTGACAGCCGCGGAATTTCTGTTTCAGGGTCCGCCATTGATTTCTCAACGCAAGGATCCTCCTCATCATCCGTCAGCGAATGAGAAATCACATGACAAGTCGCTACGTAGTCTTCGGATTCATCCGACGAACTCTCCCCCTCTTTTTCCTTTTGAAAGACGGGGTTGAAGAACTCCTGGAGCGTGATCGGGGTCCGTGCTTTTTGGCTGTATTCCTCCAGTGCATCAAGTTGTTTTTGTAAGTCCGTGCGCTTGTCGCCAGGCTTCACGGGCTTCTTAGATTTCTTCTTCTTTTTCTTCGAAGATTTCAACGGCTGGTTGTGAACGTTCGGGCCACTCCCATCGATCGTTTGAGTTGAACGCGGTTTCAACATCCCTTCAATGATTTGAGGCTCCAACGGGTTCTTCCACCTAATCGCTGGACATGCTTGAAGATCGTTCAGCATCCTCTTTGTTTTAGCTGATAGCATAACCTCCCATGGGGCTTCCTCAATGAGGGAGCACGTTGCCCCCGGTGTATTTGTCCTCTTAGAGGTGTGAGGTTGTGGCGGATTCACCTTCCATTTGTCGGATAACACGAACTTGCCCTGTTGGTACTGGTCTTCAAGCCAATCTTTGAAGACGTAGCAATCCTCGATCGAATGACCTAGTACTCGATGATAAGGACAGTAGTTGGGCTCGTTCACATCATTTGGTTGTGATGGACGTTTTGGATCCGGCAGATTTATGAGTTGGTTGCGCAATGCCAGCTCGAATAATCTTCTCGTCTTATCTCGGGGAAACGAGTAAGGACGTCCTAGCCTCTCTCCAAGAGGTACATTCGGACGCATATTATTTTGGCGGATGGTCGGCTTCGGGTTGTTCGGCTGTTGTTGGGCATTAGCGACGACGATCGCTTTTCCCTTTCCTTTGTCGTTTCGGGAATCCGGCTTCGGGAGAGGGGGTTTATGGCCCATCTGGTCCATCTGCGCCAATTTGTCGATCAAAGCCTGGAAGGAAGTCGGCTTGAAGAACATCATAAATTGTGAAATGGTTGCTTGTGGATCGAGTGTTCCAACAAACATTCCCACCGCAGGGGCTTCTTCTATGCGCTGTTCACACTTAGACCATAGATTACGCCACCGTATAGCGTACTGAACCCATGTCTCGCCGGGCTTTACCCTGGCATTGATCAGTGCCGTCATTGGGGTACGCTCGCTGGCACTTGCAAAACGTTGGGTGAAGAGCAGCTCCATCTCCGCAAAGGTTTTGATAGAGTCGTTGGGGAGCTCGGAATACCACTCGAAAGCCGTGTCTGATAAGCTTCCAACGAATTGGCGCAGCAAGAGTTTGTCGTCGCCTCCAGTGTCACCACAAAGCGCCCTAAACTGGGCGACATGTTGATGGGGATTGCCGGTCCCCTTGTAGACATGAAACTTAGGAATTGTGTAACCTGGCGGGTACTTAATTTGATCATACCAGCCCGGATATGGCCGTCCCGTTTTTACAACGTGGCCGGCTGCTTCGGCCGCCTGATGCACCCGTATTTGTTGAGCAATATATTCATCCAAATCAGCTTTTGATATGGTATCCTCTTTAGCTGCGGATAGAGCCGGTGGAGGATTCGATGTCTCTCCTCTATCATCTTCAAGAATGATCGGGGGATCTCCAACAGGTGGATCTGGTTGAATCATCATACCCACCACATCCTGGAACAGGAGGGCCATTTTCTTTATGTTGGCTGCCTGTTCCGCAGCCTCTTTGTCCCTCTTTTCCAGTGTTCGGCGGAGGAACTCAGCGTCGGTCTCTTCCTCTCGGCGTTCATCTAAGGACGTCTCAGGATTCTCTTTTGGCCCCGTGAGTGCAGCCATTGTAGTCATCATCTCCTGGAGCTTTTGTTGCTGCTCCTGAGACTTGGTCACTGACCGGGTAAGCGGTCGGTGGCCCGTAGAAGTACGACTTTCTTCTTTTCCCGAAGCCATATAGATTGTATGTACTATCATGCCCCCTGACTTGGGGCGTTTAGGTTCGCCGCTCTTAGATTTTGTCATCGTCGCGGGAGCCTTCTCTGGTCTTTTCCTTTTATGGACCTTTGAGGTTGAAGGAGCCGTTGAAGTGGGCCTCCTAGCATTTGTTGCCCCCTGCCGTTTAATGGGGTGGTTCTTGTCTTTTTCCACCTTCGCCCTTTTCTGGCGACGGAAGTGGTCTGAGTCAATCACGGAGTCTTGAACTCTCCGCCAGACTTTATAAATTTTGGACGACAACCGTTGAGAGGGCTGTTCTTGTTTTGCCTCCGGAGCTTTCTCCACGGGAGGAGGAGATCTTTTCAATACGGCGGTTAGGGAGTTCTTTCTCACTTTCCTCAGTAATTCAAAGCTGTTTCCAGTTGGAACAGCAGCATTGACCTCCGCCACTGGAGCAGGCGGGGTTAGCCCTGAAGGGGAGTTGCCCCCTGCTTTCCTTATTCGTTGCCAGTGACGACGTCGCGCACGACGAGCCATTGGGACTGGCTCGGAAATCGGGATAGTTTCTTGTTGCCCCCTGTTTGGGTGTGGGGTAACTGCCGGTGTCAGCCTATCAAAGACTGATGCTTTTTGACCAGCTGAAGGAGGAGTAGGAACCGTCAATCTTGTGAAGACTGACTTTCTGATAGGAGAAGCCGCTTCAACGACTTCCGAAGCTGTGGCCGTTGCCCTCTTTGGGACAGCCACTTTATGATCCTGACCTAGCCTGGTGAAAACAGAGGCTGTCATCTTAGTAGCGGGCGACCCGTTGACAGGGGTCGTGGTAGCAGTGAGCCGGTCGAATACCGACTTCTTGTTCGCTTCCGGTGCGGATATCGGCATAGAGAAGCTTGCAGGTGGGACCATGGTCCCGAAAAATAGGCCGGTGGTGGCCTGGGTCACCTGCTCCACCGGCAGAGCAAGGAAAGAGGCCGCTTGGGGCCCATATGTTACACCTCTCGGTGAGGTGGAGCGTCCGTTGCAGTGGTGCTTCGCGCATTTGGTGCAGTGAGAATCCATGGATGCTTGAGTTCTCTGCCAGACAAAAGACCAAATCTTAGCAACTTGAAATCCGAAGACAACCATTTAACAAACCGCGATTGGTTCGCGAAGACGACACACGAAGTGTGGAGTGGAAAGAGGAAAAGGTCCCACCGGGCGTGCCAGAATCTGTTCCCCTCCGAACGGCGGCCTGCGACGTTAGGATGTCACGTGCCTGAGGTTCGGGGCAGATGCTATTTGGTTTTATCCGTCTACCTCTCCGAAGATGCAAAGTTGATTTATGGCACCGTGTATCGGAGGTTTAGACGGACGTGGCCGATGTAGCAGACTTTGTCAGATTCCCCCTCGCTTGAGGGGTTTTTGATTGTGGGGACGCTCTTCCCTGCAGGCGCAAGCCCCTGCAGTTAATTACGCTACCGCATCGCGGTAACAACTTTCTCCTTCTCCAGAATTTCACTTCGTGTCGTGGGTGTTTGTTTTGTTTGTGGTTGCCCGTGGATTGTATACGGAGACTGAGTAATACCGTCGCCCGTAGGACGTGGATTAGTCCAAATCCGTATTTACTTAGATTTGGGTTTGGTGTTTTTAGTTTAAGGATGTATTAGTCGCGTTGCGACTAAGATCAACTCAAACGTTCATCAAGGATACGCTAGTCCTGTTTTGGACTAAGATCATCTTAACATAGTGATTGACTTAATTATCTGGCCGTCGGGACTCGTCACCTCTCCGACGTCGTTGAGGGATTACAACGACAGGCGTCTGAGGAGTTCAGAGATGTACCCTTGAACCAAAGTTGATTTGGGGTTTTATTGTTTATTTAAAGATCTAAGGACACGTTAGCCGTAGCTGGGGCTAAGATCAACTTAGACGGGACCGTTTAGATCCGACAAGAGAGCATTTGGGCTCTATTGTGCTAGTTTAAAGACGTGGCGGTCCATTGCCAGTTTTAGGGACGTGGTGGTCCATTATTAGTTTAGGGACGTTTCGGTCCGTCGCCAGTTTAAAGACGTAGTGGTCCATATTCCAGTTTAGGGACGTGGTGGTCCGAATTTTAGTTTAGGGACGTTTCGGTCCGATATTAGTTTAGGGACGTTTCGGTCCGTCATTAGTTTAAGGACGTCTCGGTCCGATATTAGTTTAGGGACGTTTCGGTCCGATTTTAGTTTAGGGGTCGTTGGGACTCGTCAACTCTCTGACGTCGCTGAGGAATTACAACGACAGATGTCAAAGGAGTTCGGAGATGTACCCTCGAACCGGTCATGACTTGGTTTATGAGAGGCATTTAATTTAAGGACTTACAGCCAGGATTGGGTTAAGTCCAATTTTTATTTTAGGCTTTGCCTGATTAGAAGAATCAATCTAAACAGGGCTTTGCCCCTTTCATTATTTTGCAAGTCTGATTTGGGCCAGGCCCTTCTAATTAATGAGTTACAAGAACTCAAGAATTCTCCAAACAGGGCCTTGCCCTTTTTATTTTTTTTGCAATTGGGCTAGGCCCTTTTAAATAATGAGTTTCAGAAACTCAAGAGGTTTTTACAAACAGGGCTTTGCCCTTTTATTGTTCTGTAATTTAGTTTGGGCCAGGCCCATTTGAATAACGAGTTTGCAGAAACTCAGGAATTTTTCCAAACAGGGCCTTGCCCTTTTATTATTTCAATTTAATTTGGACCGGGCCCAAAACAAGGGGTTGCAGAAACCCTAGAAATCTTCAGATTGAAGAACACAAGTGCACGGCACTTTTGATTTGAATTTGGATCAAAGGAAAACAAGTTCTTGTTTTTTCCTGATCATACGGAACCGAGGGTTCATATTAAGTGCAAGGCACTATTTATTATTATTATTTTTTTTTAGAACCAAGGGTTCATATCAAGTGCAAGGCACTATTTATTATTCTTTTATTTATATTTTTTTTTTAGAACCAGGGGTTCCTATCAAGTGCAAGGCACTATTTATTTTCTTATTTTCTGTTCTTCAGAAATTTTACCTTCTTTTTTTTTTGTTCTTGATTAATTTTCAAGAGCTCTCTTTTTTCAGAAGCTTTTTCCCTCTCTCGATGATGATTGATTCTCTGATGCCCTTTGAATGAGGCCTGGGGTCTTATTTATAGTGCCCACCAATTTGTTGGATTTGTTAACAAAATCTTTCCTGAATAATTTTGGGAATTTTCCCACCATTGGATCTCTGATCCGAGGGTTCCTGTTTTACAGGAGAACAGAAAAGATTTATCTAAATCTTCATTCAGTTGCTGCGCAACTCATCAGCGTGTGACACGTGTCACGCATCCGTGCGCTTGCGCAGTTGCGGTTGCGCAACTGCGCAGACACGTGTCGCGCATCCGAAAGCTTTCGCAGTTGCAATTGCGCAACTGCGCAGACACGTGTTGCGCATCCGAGCGTTTGCACAGCTGCGACTGCACAACTGCGCAGACACGTGTCACGCATCTGTTTGCTTGCGCAAACACGTGTCACGCATCTGTGCGTTTGCGCAGCTGCGACTGCGCAACTGCGCAGACGCGTGTCACGCATCTGTGCGCTTGCGCAGACACGTGTTGCACATCGGTGCGTTTGCGCAGCTGCGACTGCGCAACTGCGCAGACACGTGTCACGCATCCGTGCGCTTGCGCAGACACGTGTCGCGCATCCGTGCGCTTGCGCAGTTGCGATTGCGCAACTGCGCAGACACGCGTCGTGCATCCATGCGCTTGCGCAGACACGTGTCGCGCTGCCATGCATTTGCGCAGTTAAGTCTTTAATTTTGTTTTCTGAAGAGCCTTGCTCTGATGGGACGCACTGTCTCGGGCGTTACGCTGCCGAATTGGTTTCTGCCACGTGGCAAATTGCGCACTGCGCACCGAAGCGTTGCTTCAAATTTTGAATTTTCAAAATTCAGTAGAGCCTTGCTCTGATTGGGGGAAACAAGGATGCTATCTCGTTTACCTTTATCATCGTGTACATGCTTTAGGTGATATTACAGATCACTATTGCACGTTGATAGAGCCCATAGGATTCTTGCTTGAAGACCAGCAGTATGATGGCGATCATATACGTAGGAGCTGGGGTCTATAAGCACATCCTTAAAGTGGTCCCTAGTCATCGGAGTTTCGAGACTGGGCATCGATACTCCATTAGTAGACTAGTGTATACAGTCGAGACCCCGATGAGGGGCGGTGACCGGTCTCACAAGCCATTGGTGTCAGTTGGTTCACCTAAGATGTATACAGGTGCTCATTGGGTTATGAGTACACTGGACGGGACTCGCCGGGAATATGCTAGTTGGTATTATACCTGATGTCAGATAGCAGTTCCCTGGTGACATGTGTACAGGTTAGTTCATCGACCTGAGATTGTCATTTGTCTCGTGTGAGTTCCCACTATGCTTTGATTACTACCCTACCATGGCTCAAAGGAGTCGTGCAAACAGGTTTTAGTTGGGTACAGTCCCGAGCCACATGGAGGCAGTGAGCGGATCGGTAGGAGTTTCGTCTCTCCCGGTATTGGAGTGAGATCGCACTGTGTCTAGGAGAGCCATTACAAGAAGTCCTTGGCCAAGGCAGGAGATTTACTGGTAGGTATTCCAGTAGTATCTCAGGGTGTCTGGGCTACACTCCGACATGACTTGTACCGCTTTTGGGGGTCTGACTTTTACCAACCCCCTAGGCCCGACATGCGATGCTCATAGATGAATAGACCGGACTATACGGATATTGTCACTGACAGGCTCAGTAGGGTGTCAGGATGAGTTCGCTCATCGACCTCCCTTTTGGTCAGTACCTGATAGCCCGTTACGTACGGTTAGTACCACTGACGTGCTAGTGGTTAAATCCACAGCCAAAGTATTGACGAGTCTTTAGAGTCCCCCGCAGACAGTTTCTCAAGTTTCGAGCGAAACGTTGTAGAGGCCGTATGATATATGGCAGGGTTCGATCTTATACGTGCAGTAATGCAAGGATCATGATCGGGTGGATCATACTAGTGGGATTTGGTATAATCCGGATCCTAGTATTAGATTTGTTGGATTACTTTAGTCTCATCGCATTCGCATTCGGTCGGAATACGGATGCAGGTATGTATATATAGGTGAGGGGTATCCTTATGATCCGTCACGAGTTTACTTTAGATGTTGCCGTATCTTTTTGTTGTTGTAAACATTTGGGTTAATGTTTACAAATGGAAATAATGACCTAGAAATCATGATTAGAAGCATTAATTGTGACACATGCACAAGTGGTGACTCATGGTTTCTTTCTTTGTGCATGTGTCACATTATGTGATTGATTTATGGTTTATATGATAAGAGGAGAGAGGAGTGGCTGCCATATGATAGTTTGGTCTTGTATTTTTCCATATTACTCTCTCACTCCCATTATCATCTCAACACAAAACAAAAAGAAAAGAAAACTTCTTCTTCTTCCTCTTCTTTCTTGAGCTCACTATCTCCTCACTAATGGCAACCACTAAATCCTCAAGAGAAAAAGTGATCACACACATTCTCTACATCACCTTGGACATGTCAGCTAGCAAACTTCGTGTCCGAGTTGCTTCGGAAGAAGAGGGAGCCCGTAAAAAGACTCGAAGATGTGGTGCCCTTTCCGATGAGGAGACCGGAGATCGGAGATGCCACGAGGAGCTAGGGATGGTTGCTAAAGACCGAAGGACACGGATCGATTGGTATAGCTTTTCTAACCTTTCTCTAGTTGCTAGTTATATGTTAATGGTTCGATCCGGGATTAAAGTCTGCGATAGCGCCGGTTTAAAGTTTTGAAAAAGTTTTCGTTTCCGCATTTTGGCCTCGGACAGACGGCCGGGGCGCTACCGTAGACTTACATGGTATCAGAGCCACGCCATTAACCTTTACTAGCTTGTTCTAACGTATTTAAAACATCGATCGATCAAAATTTCCGAAACCGCGTTTTCATTTTCTGAGTTTCTGTCGAATTTTTTTTGTGGTCGATAAGTTATTTTGAGTGTTGCAGATAATCAGGCAGGCTTTTTTAAGAAATCTGAGAAAATTTGGTACACTGATCTCACCATGGCGCCGCGGAACCGCGGCATTACCCTTGTTTTGGCCGCGGTTCCGCCACACTACTGTAGTATTAGGGTACCATTTTTCCTATAGTGGTTTCTGACTTGGAAATAGGGTTTCTGGAATATTTTGTTTGGGCCCAGATTTTGTTTGAGTGCTGGATTTGTGCTTGGGGCCCACTTCAGCAAATTTTGTTGATCGAAAAATTTAAATATGTTAGTTTACAGTACTTACTTTATATCTGTGACCGTGAATGTCATTTGATCGGTAAATCTTGTCTAATCGCTATCGCTCTTTTAGACGGATTTGCGAACGTGACATTCACGTTGATGTTCTGTGTTGTGCTGTGATGTTGCGGATTTGTCGTGGTGGATAGCCTGGATGCAATGGTAGTATAGTTTGGTTATATTTGTACATTTGAATTGCGGGGCGAGCGTCCAACATGTGGACTGCCGTCACTGGCTGTTTGTATATTATTCTTTTGGGGCACGACCGGGCTGAGGTCGATGTACCCGTTGTATATATTTTACTTTCTGTACTAGGATTACCCCGCGGTGGGCTGCACGGATAGCCGGGTTCTAGAGGGCAACGGGCCCGCATCTCATGGCTTTGAGACGGAGGGGCTTCACTCTAGAATTGGCGGGCTATTCGCCGCACTCGTAGGGGGTACAGGTTGACCCAAGGAGGGGTGCTCAAGTTACCGGATTCCGTGAAGTGCTGGGTGGTCCATTCACTTTGTTGAAGGGGGCTGCCTCGCTTCAGGTTTTGGCGGGTAACTTGCCGCGCCCGTAGGGGTCTAGGATTTCATTACACAGGCTATCCACACGACCAGGGGAACGTCGGGTTTCAGTAGCGGCTCTATGAAACCCGGGGATCCCAGATTATCTGTATTGTTCTGTGATGCTTATTACATTCTTTGATGTTGCATTTTATCACGCCAAGAGCGAATATTATATATTGATATATATACCAGTAGATGTTGTATATGTTTTACCTTCGCGCTAGTCCAGTCCCCGCGCTGTCGTTAGTTAAGCAACCTAACGGGTGATGACGGGACCCAGTGGTGAATGCTGATGGCATATACATACATCATATTTTCTTTCTTTTGTGGTGTGATTAATTGATGGGACTGCATTGATTCATATCAATGCAAGCTAAACAAACCTATTCTGATGTTGTTGGAACATTTTTCAAAAAGCTGTTATTGCAAGGACGTTCTCTTTTGTTTTGCACCGTGGTATTCGGTTATGAATATCCAGCACCTCAGTCGACGAGGCAAGGGCCGAGATCCCTTCACCGGGAGTGACCCCTTGGACAGAAGTTTGCGTCTGGGTAATAACTTCACTATAGCTGATTACCTTTTTGCTTTGCATCATGGTATTCAGTTGGAATATCCTGCATCTCATTCTATGGGGAAAGAGCCGAGATCCCTTCACCGGGAGTGACCTCTTTAGCAAAGGTTTTCGCCACTATATTTTTATAAAAAGCTATCCGGTTCCTTCAAGTATATCAAGTTCATTACGTTAAAGGTTTTTTGCCAAAAACCATTCGTAGCCCTCCGTCATTTCAGACGGGTAGCACTTAGTATTCATGCTATGTTTGTTGGCCAAAGTCAAGGCATAGTGTATGGTAGCTATTTGTTACTTTTCTGTTGCATAGATAGATGCGTTGGTTTGGGATAGTCGCACTGTTTTGTTGGCCAAAGTCAAGGATAGGTACGGGTGGGTTCAAATTAACATGGATAATGATGGGTAGAACTTGACATGTGACTTATGGTTTGTTGGCCAAAGTCAAGGTCATAAGAGCATGGTGTAAAAATCACATCGGGAGTTTCTAAAGAAACTGAAACTTGCCATATATGCGCATACCTTCTGGAGTGTGATAACGTGAGTGGTTTCCATCACGTTATCATATGATGATAGTTGGATCCCGATTCCTACTGATGAGTTGGTTTACTCCTCGGATGTCCTGACTAATTCTTCTTTCAGCTTTGGACGAGAATTTGAGGTTACAGTGGGAGGTTTTCTGATTAGAAAAATTGATAACCATTCTGATCTAGGTTAGAGTGCACACAGAGTGTTTCTTTTCTCTCTCTCTTTGGCAGCGACCATGACCCGACCCTAGACTATAACTCAGGGACCAAGTTAACCGAACTTTCTTAAAACACTGGCTTTTGGATTGTCAGAGTTGCAAACCTCATTGCCACTCCTACTTTAACCCTTTTCTCCAGAACACCCCGTATTACTACGAACGTCCACTTCCATTGGATAAAAACATCGTATGGTAATATACGAACTCGAAGGAACTTGTTTCAGATTCGAGGATGGTTTCTGGTTCTGGAGAAAATGAATAGGACTATTCAGTTGTCTTTTCTTTTTACCTTCTCTCAGGTTGCGAGTGCTCCTTGGATTAAGACAATACACCTATTACGCTTATTGGATAGTCTTCTTCTAAACCATTGGCAGGTGCCGAACGGTAGGGAATGAAGAAAACCAATTAGCCTAACGATGGTGGACAGAAGGTAATAAGTTAAGACAAATAAAGAGATTAGTAAGAGGGCAAAGTAAATTGTGACTGCTATTCACAACCAAACCAAGTATTTCTTCGCCAATCCTACATCACCTTTGTATTTCTCCAGAACACTCCGTATCACTACGAAGATCCACAGTTTATTGGATACTCCATCGTATGGTTATATACGAACTCGAAAGGACTTGTTCCAGTTCGGGGATGGATTCTGGTTCAGGAGAAATAGGAATAAGGTTTATTCAGTTGTCTTTTATCTTCACCTTCTCTCAGGCTACGAGTACTCCTAGGATTAGGAGAGTACACCCATTATGCTTATTGGATAGTCTCCTTCCAAACCATAGGCTGGTGCCGAACAGTAGGGAAGGAAGAAAACCATTTGGCCTAAAGGGATGTACAAAAGATAATGACTAAAGACATATTAAGGGATTTGGAGAGATGGCAAAGAAATATACGGTTATAGTTATGAATCTGATAATGGAAGAGGCATTACTAGGAATACCCGGATGTAGGATTACTAGGCACACACATAAGGGTCTATAAGGCATCAACCATGCCCGATTTAAAATTTAGACGTGCCGAACAACCCTAACCAAGATCTTTAAACTGGAGATTAGGCGAAACAAAGCATGTTAAACACTTTAACATCTAAGAGTTTGGGATTATAACCTTTGTAATCCGGTCCTTCACTTCTAAAGCTCCGTGTTGTGGTCCCTTCGCTGCGATCATCAAGTTCCGGACTCTCGAGAGGCTTTACGAAGAGAAAGATGCAAGCTTGCTTCCAATCTTCGATAACAAAGATGATCTACCTTAAAGTTTCATTAACACAAGCTCTCACTCACAAAATGAAGTGAACACCCTAATCTAAATGGCTAGGATAGATTAGGATGATGAAGTAGGATTTTAGCTCTCATTTATTTTCATTAACTCACTCATTTTCATCACAAGAATCAAAGCTAGAAAGCTTTGCAAGAAGGAAGAAGAAGATGAACAATGAATAATCCTTTTGTGATGAATAATGGAATGTTGTGATAATTCCTTATGCAACCATGGTTGCAATAAAATAATAGCTAACCTTTGTAGAGAGTTAACTTGAGTTAAGGGTTGGTTTGGGTTACAAAATATCATACAAAAATATCTTAGCTCATGACAAAAAGAAAAACTTCTAGAAGCTTCAAGAATGAGCTAACCCAAATCAAACCCTAACCTTATTTAATCTCCACTAATCATGTTGCATTAGTAATTATAACATGTTAAAATATTATATATCATATATATAATATATTTTGTACCAAAATAAAATAATACAATTAACATATATCACATATATATCAATGTATTACCCGAGTGAGAAAAAGAATCTTTTAGTGAGCTTATATCAGTTAATGTAATTTAATATATCAAATATATAATTATACATTAAATCATCGAATTAACACTTGATCCGATAATCCGGCTATTTCACAAATAACCGACTAATATAATCTGTATCAGTTCATCGAATCAACACTTGATCCGATGACCCGGCTATATCACATATACCCGGCCGATATCTCATATCGCGAGAATCTAATATGGTATCACATAAACGTATTTTTCTCGGGCCCGCACATATTATATATGTACTCCTACTCCGTTTTGCCTGAGCCAAGAAACCTCTGTGTAGGACTCTAAAGAATCGTCAATACGCCGGCAGTAGGTGATGATCATATCAAACACCCACAAGCTGCAAGCGGTCAGCTAAACGTAACAGCAACCCAGGTATTGAGCGATCAGAAGATCAACAAGCAAGCCTGTACATTCTCCTGCGAATCCAATCAGTAACACTCCCGTACAGTCCGGTCTCGTCGTCTGATATGTCGCATATCTCGCCTAGGGGTGGTAAACGTCAGACCCCAGTAGCTTGATAAGTCGTGTCGATATGAGGTCTATAACAGTTCGAGAAACTACTGATAACACTTACCAGTAAATCTCAGCAACCCTGGTGAGGAATTTCCAGTTATAGCCAACCGAACACAGCACAACATCAACTCCCTATACCGGGAGAGACGAATCCCTTCCTATCGCTCATTGCCTCCATGTGATTCGGGACTGTACCCAAAAGCCACCTTTTTGCACGCCCTCTTGGACATGGTATGATGGAAATCAAAGCACAGTGGGAATCACACGAGACTCTATGACGATCTTGGGTCTACAGACTAACCTGTACCAGTGTCACCGGAGAACTGCCATCTGACGTGAGGTATAATACCATCTGGGAGTTCTCGGCGAGTCCGTCCAGTATACCCAGTCTCTACTGAGCACCCGTACACCATCTTTGATATCAAACACCGATGGATATGGGATCATCCATCGCCCATCATATGGGTCAAGATGCGTATACGCTAGTCTACTCTGGTGTATCGATGCCCTGTCTCGATACACCCTCGACTAGGAACAGTAATAAGATGTACTCGTCGACTACCGTGGCCCCACTAGTATGATCTCATCATAATAGCAGTAGTCGAGTACAAATCCTAAGGACTTTATCAACATGTAACATAGAGACAATCAGAGTACATGTTAAGATAAAGTACAACCAGATAGCATACTATCATGTCGAGCAAGAAAGTCCTCCCTATATATGTCCAAGCATCCATTACAATATACATCGTATGTACAGTAATGGCCTCTAGGGCATACATATAACTAACAATCTCCCACTTGCACTAGGGCCATCTGTTGTGGTATCGCATACCCAACAATTAGCTGTGGTTGAAGTATCTCATACTCAACCATCCCATAAAAGTCTCTACTGGGAAAAAGGCCTTTGTGAGTGGATCCGCGCCGTTGTCCTCTGTGTCTACTCTCCTAACCTTGATCTCCCTGGAGATCAACCGTCTCCATGATCAGGTGATACTGCCTAAGAATTATATCTGGATTTCTGATGGGACGGGGGGTTCCTTGGCAAACGCCTTAACTCCATTGTCACACAATGGTAGGAACGAAGTTCATCTCATGAACTTATATTTATCCAGACTGCCTCTTTGGTAGCATCCTTGGTAACGATGTATCTTGCCTTTAATCGTCTAGTACGTCACGTTATCTAGCTTGGAACTCTTCCAACATACCGTCCCTCCACTGAGGGTAAAGACAATGCCTGCGACTGACATTCAGTAGTCCTTATCATCCTGGAACCTTTCCAGAGATTCACCCCAGGATCGTTTGATACCGTCTTACTACAACTAGTGAGAATCCTAACGTCCAATTAGACCTATCCCATAGATCCATAACAAAGGATTTAGGAGGTATCACCTTGATCCTATATGGAGAATCTTTGTGATAAAAGGAGATTGGCCGAGCGTAGCATAAGAAACTCCTTCCCTATCAAGAGTATGTCATCCACGTACTCTACGAGGATCACCGCCATACTCCCTACTACCTTTTTGTATATACAAGGTTCATCTACCATTTTGATGAAGTCAAATTCTTTTACTACCACATCAAAACAGACGTTCCAACTCCGCGATGCCTGATTTATCACATAAAACATCATGCACACGTTTCTGCTGCTTCCACTGTCTACGAAGCTCTCTGGCTGTGTACTTATAGACGCTCTCTTCTAAATCATCATTTAGAAAAGCATTCATGACACCCAACCGCCAGATATCGTAGTCATGGTATGTAACCGTGGCAAGTAGGATCTGGATGGACTTAAGCATAGCTTTGAAAGTCTCAACTTTTCCATGTACACCAAGCAATCTTCTCAAGATATACTTGCCCCTGGTGGGGATTTAACCCTTCAGATAAAGAAACTAAAGTCCATACTTTGTTGGTGTATAAGGATTCCATCTCAGATCGCTAAGCATCCAGCCATTCTTATAGAGTCCCACTCCTGATGGCCTGCTCGAAACTAGTTGGGTCATCATCTCATGATGCAATCCTCGCTGCCACTGTCATTGAGAAAACCGAAGTATCTCTCAGGTGGGTGAGGAACCCTACTAAATAGGCGGAGAGGCTGAGGTTCGTTGGAAAATATTGAATTCTTTGGTTCTACCAAATCATCAGCTGTAGTTTGTATAGCTGGAACTATTTCCAGTTCTACCTCATGACCACTAATTTCTTCACAAGAAATTCCCTTTCACAAAGGCGGCATGTTGAGAAACAAAACATCTTTTGTTCCTCGGTTAGGTAGAAGATATTCCCTTGCAAATGCTTGGGATATCCAACAAACTTCCACAGAACTGACTTTGCCTCGACCTTGTCCGGATTATGCTTTTAGACATAGGCTGGACAACCCCAAATCTTAACTACCTTAAGAGATGGGCTCTTCCCATATCATATCATATATGAATTGGTAGGCAACTGATTTGATTGGAACCCTATTCAATAGGTATGCAGCTTCTCAAGTGTATAACTCCCTAAAAGAAAATAAGAAACTCAGTAGTACTCATCATAGAGCACACCATATCACATAGGGTGCTATTGCTCCGCCCCGATATACCATCGTGCTATGGTGTATACGGAGGAGTAATGCTGAGAGAGAATCTCATTCTCCTTTAGAACAGTCCAGGATTTCCATGCTCAAGTATTCTCCTCCTTGATCTCATCAAATGACATAGTACTTATACCCTTTTTTGGTTCTCTACTTCTAACTTATATTCCTTCAATTTCTCAAATGTTCAGACTTGTGTTTCAACAGGAACACATGTGCGAATCTTGAGGGACTATCAGTGAATATAATGAAGTACAAAGAACCGGTCCTGGTATATGTAGACAGGGGACTTTCATACATCAGCATGTATCAATCCCAAGAGTTCACTAACTCTTTCTCCGTTTCAAATAAACGGAGCTGTGCTCATCTTATCTCTGTGACATGACCGGCAAGTTTCACAAGATGTAAATTCAAACAAATTTAAATATGCATCTAAATATAACTTCAGCTAGTCCGGTCATATTGATATGACCTAGTCTACAATACCTCAAGAAGGATTCGTTCATTTCTGAACTCTTCCTCTTGTGTGTGTTCTGTATACTAAGAACTGTAGTTTGATTTAGAACGTCTATGCTTTTAGATAACGTGCCTGAACTGATCAACTCTTGATTTAGGAAATGTTCAAAACATTATCCAACAATAAAAAATTATATTCTTCTTTACTAATAAAGAGACTGATATGATGTTGTATATCAGGTTCGGTATCTAATAACATTCGTTAAGAATCAATGTATTCTGGAAATACAGGGTGATAACTACCAACAGACTTGGCTGCAACACTTGCACCGTTTCTATCTCATGAAATTTATCACCCATTCTCAGTTCTCTACATATCTGTAACCCATGTAACAAATTACATTTGCGGGATCCTGATCCGGTATCTCATACCCAGGACGTAAAGGATACTGAGAAACAGTTCTCGGTAATGAACACACCAGAAGAAGATAAATCAGCATGCACTTTCTTTGTTTGGGTGGCACGGGAATTCGGGTAATCCCCTATTTCCTGCTCTATTTTATAACAATTATAAGTTGGAGCGGGACCAACGTTCCTTAGCGCAGTATAACAAGCGGGTTCGGTCAATACATCCGTATTATTATCTTGATTAAGGCGTGACATAGTCGTAACCAGGAGAGAGAGAGAGAGAAGAAAACACTCAGCGTGCGCTTTTACAAGATTAGATTGGTTATCAATTTATCTAATCAGGATGTCTCCCACTGTTTTAGTCAAATCTTCCTTCAAACCATAAAAGGAAAGACTAGCCGGGATTAATTACACCCTACAAGTTCGCCAATCTTTCAGCCAGGCCAATGCCGGTACCTTGAGGGAGGTTCCCCGCTCTTTCGCACGGACCTAATTAAAGTAAACCTTGGTTTTCCAGGGGCGTAACCCCGTTGACACCTTTCTACACACCTACTTGATCGGCTAATTGTAATGTATAAAACTCTCCCAGGAGTAACTTTTACTCACAGCGGGTATCAGGATCCAACTATCTCATAGAAGGTATGCAATCTCATTGTAAATTTCAACACTTGAAATTCCCAATATTATTTTACCCCTAGCAGCTATATGAACTTAACATAGTCAACAAATCATAAGTGCTAGTGAAGTTCAACCCGTCATTTCCCGACTGAATTAAACCCACCCGCACGACCCTTAACATAGTCAATAAAGTCGCACGACTACTCTAATCCAATCGCATCATATGCTTATACAGATAAGCACTAATCAGCTACCGCACACTACGCCTTAACATAGTCAACAAACGTAGCACGAATACTAATTAGTACTTATCTGAAATGACAGAGGGCTACGACAGGTTTTTAAGAAAACCCTTTGCGTAATGAACTTGATATCGTTGTAGAATCGAGTGATTTTAAATGGAATGTTTTTTAGGCTTTTCTAGTTTTGCTAAAGAGGTCACTCCTGGTGAAGGGATCGCCGGCTCTTTCCTTATCGAATAAGGTGCAGGATATTTCACAAATACCACTATGCAAAGCAAAAACTATAGAAACAATCAAAAGACAAACCGAGTTTGTAGCATCTGCTAGTTTCGCTAAAGAGGTCACTCCCGGTGAAGGGATCTCGGCACTTTCCTCATCGAATAAGGTGCTGGATGTTCTACAAGGAACACCGCTATGCAAAGCAGGAACTAGAGCTACCAGTTTTTTAAACAAGTTTCTACAACATCTTTAGATTTCTTTTATTTCATTAATCTCATTAATGAAGTCTCATTTTATTATGCTTCACAAGCATCACTTTTGAAACGAAATCTGCAATATAACATATATCTCATATATATAATATAAACATTCGTCTCAGGCAGTAATATGATCTCATCACAAAACATTGCAGCAAAAGAATATATATGAAATATTGGATATACTAGGAGGTCAGTGTTTTTAATACGAGCCTGTATAAAACACGGATTCCATGGTCGCGATGAATAGCCAAACCCACATCCCTGGATCCCTACGAGAGCGGCAAGCAACACTGCTAATTCTAAGGTTAAGAGACCCCGTCTCGACTCCTCGAGATGGTCTCCCACTGGACCCTAGAACCCGGTTACTTGTGCTCCCCGTCTTGGGTCTACCTAATGCGGAAAAGTAAATAATATACAATGGTGACATCATCCTCAGCCCGGAAGTGCCCTAATAAAAGAATATTACATACAAATGAATTTTACATGAATGAAAAAGAAGAACTCTCATCTCATATAAAAAACCCGTCTATTCAGAACGCGATGATCCAATATAACATATCACAGCAACACATAATATCACATATCATCAACGTAAGTAAGTATGCGTATCCCGATTGTCGTTAATGTATAGTGATTGATATGAATTTCTCGTTGTGTATGTTTAGAAAATGAATAGAATTCACAACCAAAAATATTTGACCGCAATCAATAACGGAGTCGTATATAGCGCGTTAGTAAGTGCGGATCATCCACAGGGATTATGTGATTCGTTTGAATTTGTTTTATTTGAATTGAATATTTAAAAGAAGAGAAAAGAAAACGATTCAAGATTTATATCAATGAATTTCAAGAATTGTCTAGATCTAGTCTAAAATCAAGAACACATTAAACATCTAGAATCAAGAATTGATAGAATTCCAATCGATTTAAGTTTCAAGAATTGAAGTGAAGCTCGTAGGAGTCGATTAAATCTATAGATGTGAAGAAGACTAACGATTACTTTTTCTTATCCATTAACGAATTGATGCTAGATCGATGATGATTTATTGAGGTTTAAGGATCTTGCGAGTTTCCTCATCTCATCCTTTGTCTTTTCAATGAATCTCATTCATAAGCTAGCTTCTAGTAAATCAAATGGTCGATCGCTGATCTCTAGTTCCGAGCGAAAATAATCAAGAACGCATTTCGCATCGAAACTAGATCATCGATCATTCGATTTTCAAGAATTTACAAACTTTATAGGACTTAAGAAATGTTTCAAGATTCGTCAACTCATCATCTATTGATTTTTTTTCGACTCCTCCACGAGCGGAGTTTACTCAAGCATCATCACAAAGAACACATTCAAGAATCTAGATTGAATCATAATGCTTGAATTAAAGATAAGCAAGATAAAAGAATTTCACCTTTATTTATCGACAAATTCGTTACAACTCTCTTGAAATTTACAAAAGGAAGGAACTAGATCGTCGATTTTGGCGTCGCTACGGCTCCTTGAGTCGCGGATCGGCTTCGATCACTTGCTCTGATGAAGTCCGGCTTCGCTTCTAAAGGCTTTGAAGGATTCTTGCTTCGACTGAACTCGATGATCTTGAACTTTTTGGCTTTCTGATTGGATTAGGGTTAGGGTTTTGAGGCACAAGTTGTGTCACTCAACTTGTGGGGAGAATTGTTGAACAACCTTTTAAAGTGAACCCTAGGGTCCCTTTTATAGCCTTAAGAGTAGTTAGCTTCCTTAAGAAGCTAGGATTAGGTTAGCTTCCCTTGTAAGCTTAGTTTAGTTTAGCTTCCCTTGTAAGCTTGGTCTAGGTTAGCTTCTCTCCTAAGCTTGGTAGTTAGGAAGAAGCTTCTAGGCTTTAAGGTAGTTAAGGGGGAAGCTTGCTTTGGAAGCTTGGAAGTTTAGCTTTGACAAGGGGCTTGCGGATCTGGCAGAAAGTTCTGGATAATTCTGGAGTTTGGAGTATATGGAATGAGTTCTGGAGCAGAATTGAGCAATCTGAAGTAATGCAGTAGTGATGACGTGGAAGACCCACCGTGGATCCGCGGCGCCAAGTGGGTTTGGGCCGCGGATCCGCGGTCCTTTGATGCCCACTTTGCATTAAATTTTCTAGTACTTCTTCTGTGGACTTTGGGGTTATTTTATGATGTGCTGAATCTTGTAAGGCTTTTCAGTTCATTGCCAGATCTCAAGTCATTTAGTTGGCATATTTTATCAGCATTATTTTCACTGATTTGGCTCGGTTCCAGAAAATTCCTGCACAGACTTCGAAACAAGTGTTGCGCTACACAAGAATGATGCGATGCCATGATAAACACACAATTTCCCTCAGAAATGTCGGTTTTAGTGTATAACACATGTAATCTGATATTTTAGGGGTGTTTTGCAAATATGTGTAATATGCAAACCGAACACCTCTAGATGAATGCAAATGATAGGGAAATTGACGTGTTAAAAATGCATTATTTTCGACTGATCAAATTCCCCTAAACTTATTTTCGGTCTTCTCGAGCAAACTGTTTTATTAAAAAGATAAGGAGAAAATAAAGAAAGAGAAAAACTAACTAGCACACTTTCTTAGGCAACACGATTGCACTGAGCATGTGCAACAAGCCTTTAAACCTTTAGGTGTCCCTAGTAGGAGGAGTGTTGTCTCCTGAGGGTTTTCAGCGGATTGCACCCACAAAATCCAATAATAAAAGGAAGACCGTGAATATTACATTTAAAGATAAGAATCGTAAAAGAAAGACTTTGAAAATTAGGGTTTCCAACTAAGCTAGCTTTTCTGTTGTCATGACCTCTATCTTAATAGTCATGAAAAGATGTCAGAAATCACATAACCCCTCAATAAAACATCGTCCTTTTCTTCATTCCTATCTTTCTTCCAAACATCGATCATATAACTCTACGTGTGTAAAGACATCCCTACACCCGGAGAATTCAATTCAAGCTATCATACTCTTGTCCATCCACCTCAGTACTTTTTAATTAATGAATATTTAGCTGAATTTGCTCACACACTTTCATGCGACCGTTAATACTTCTTGAGGTACTAACTGACCGATTACTCCTGTGCTTGCTTATTTGGTGTTTTTCCTCGTCTTGCACCACCTAAGGCTTAGCAGTGACTCCCAGACCAGTTGGCTTTAGGGCACTAGGTGAAGAGGCACCCTCGCTATATTTTTTTATTGCTGCCTTGGCGATAACAAAACCAGTGTCCATTTTTTCTCACCACTTTATATTTTATTCATTTTTTTTTAATTTCCTACATACTTTGGCTTTTAGACAAGAGCATTTCAAGGTATCCTATAGTATCCCGAGTTTCAAGTCGTGTGTAAGTGCGAATAGCAGGGTATCAACGTTCAAAATGTTTGGCTTCTAGAAAAGGAACTATTTTTCAGACTTATTTTTAACCTCAGATTAGTGACTTCCTTCATCTTACTAACCCTTAGGACAACGGCTCATAACTACTTATTACTAGTTCGTATAAGAAAACTTCTAATTTTCTTGGTTTTCTTAAATTTTTCCAATGTTTTGGATGTAATTTTTCACTATCTAATATTTTATTATCTTATTTATGTACAAATTTTTTTTTTATCTTTTCGAAAATTTTTAAATTTTTGTAAGTTTTCAAAAATTTTAAATTTTTATAGGTTTTCAAAAAAATGTTTTGTGCTTATGCAAAGTGATATGCAAATGATGCGAAAATAAGCACAAACCTCCCCCAAACTTGTTTTCAGCAGTATCCTCACTGTTGCCAACCGCTATATTTACAAAAAACCTGTAAGCCTGGGAGGAATTTATTAGTGGGGGCAAAATATTTAAGTGAAGATCCTCTCCCAAACTTATTCTTTTCACTCACCTCCATTCAAAAAGATGATGCTGTACTTTACTGGACATGGAGGTGAGACGGAGAAACATTAATCAAGATAAAATGGCTCCTGTAATAACAGGAGCTCCTCCGTGGGGTCAGTGGAAAAATACGGCTTTAATCTATGTCCATTAACTTTGAAAAATGTGCCGTTTTTAACATTTTCTACCTCAGCTGCCCCGTGCGGGTATACAGACCGCACAATAAAAGGTCCCTTCCACCGAGATCGTAGCTTACCCGCGTGAAGGTGTAGTCGTGAATCATAAAGAAGGACTTGCTGATCATGTGTAAATGTTTTCCTCAAAATATTTTTATCGTGAAATACCATAGTCTTATTCTTTACAATTACAGCGTTATCATAAGTTTCATCGCGGAGTTCGCTTAGCTCATTTAATTGAAGCTTCGGAAAGTTGCAGGCTTGGTTTAAGTCAAAGTTGATTTCCTTAATAGCCCACAATGCTTTATGCTCAATCTCGACTGGCAAGTGACAAGCCTTCCCAAACACTAGCCTATATGGAGACATGCCTAGATCAGTTTTAAATGCAGTTCGGAATGCCCAAAGAGCATCCGTCAGTTTGGTCGACCAATCTTTTCTATTCTTAGCAACAGTCTTCTCCAGGATTTGTTTGATCTGTCTATTCGAAATCTCAGCCTGCCCGCTCGTTTGGGGATGATAGGGTGTAGAAAGTGTTAGTGTATATGCCCTAGAGGCCATTACTGTATCATACTAGTTTGTATATTATTTAATGGAAGCTTGGGATATTCACCTTGTATATACAATCTTACTCAAAATAGTAGTATGCTACTTGGTTTGTTTCTGCTTCAATGTGTACATGTGTTTATTTTAGTATATCGCCTATACACATTAGTGGAGCCCTTAGGATCTTTGCTTGATTACCAGCGTTGTGATGGCAGTCACACTAGTGGAGGCTGGGTAATCTATAAGCACATCTTTATGCAGGTCCCTAGTCGCAGGACTATCGGGACAGGGCATCGATACTCCGGAGTAGACTGGCGCATGCGCTTCTCATCCCAGTGTGGGAGACGGTCTGTCCCACAGCCGTCAGTACGTCGTACTGGAGATAGTATGCGGGTGCTCGTTGGGTTACGAGTACAGTGGACAGGACTCGTCGGGAACTGACCGGTTGGTATTATAGCTATCGTCAGTTATCAGTTCCCAGGTGACATGAATACAGCTTAGTCCGCTGACTTGACACTGTCACTTCGCCTCAAGTGTGTTCCCACTGTACTTTGATTACTACCCTACTACGGCTCAAAGGAGTCGTGCAAACAGGTAGTAGTTGGGTGCAGTCCCGAAGCACTTGGAGGCAGTGACGGTTAGACAGGATTAGTCTCTCCCGGTATTGGGGGTTGACATCGCGCTTGCGGTCTGTGGTTAAACCCACTGCCAGCGTAGTGTCGAGTCTTTAGAGTCCCACACAGAAAGCTATTCGCCTTTAGGCAAAAGAGTAGAGGTCGCATGGTTTTGCGACAGGTCGCATGGTTTTGCGACAGGGTTCAGTCACATCCGTGCACTTGTGCACGTTTAGTGTCCGGACAGTTTACACTAGCGGGCTTTTGTTTAAGCCAGATCCTAGTGTACGTATTGGGATTGGTTTTATCCAGTTTGTATTCGTGTTCCTCGGAATGTGAATGCGGGTGTGTATGCACAGTTGACGGAGAGACAGAGGCAGATGATTCTCATTAGGGTTGTTGACCGTTGACTGTTGAATATTGACTTTTTGCTCAACCCTAATGAGAATATGATATGTAATTAACAATAATATTAATTAAGTATTGTGGTGACATGGTTGTTGAGGGGTTGACTTTGTTGACTTGTTGACTTTGTTGACCGGTTGACTAGGTTGGACTAGTTGACCATCATGATGACAATGGCTATCATTTCATGGCAAGGACTTTTTACTTGCTTGTTCTCTTGTGCAATATGAGTGCATGAAATGATATAGCCATTTTGACTTAAACCATTTACACAATACTTGATTACTATTTTTGTGATGATGGTTTTGGATTATGAGAGCCAAGTGAGAAAATTCTTGCTCATTCTATCATTTTCATTCTCTCTCTTGTGTTCTTGAGCTCTCATCTCCTTCCTCTTGCTCTCCCTCTCTTTAGTCTATGGTTCACTTGTCTCATGTGTTGAGAACCAAGAACCATAGAGAAAATCCCAATACACTCTCCTCTACTCACTCTAGTTCACAAGGTTTGGCAAACCGAGTGAACTAGTTTCTTCAAAGACCGAAGAAGAAGCCAAAGGTAGAAGCTTTCAGGTGGATCGATCTTCGGCGCAAGGAGACGACGGGGTGAAGCCGATCCGGACAACCATCGAGGCTTGAAGACGAAGGAGTTCAAGAAAGAAAGGTATAACCCCCTAACCGAGTAGTTAACAACTCCTAGTTAGGTTGTTAGTTAGATGTTTAACAAAGATCCGGTTTTGAGTCCATGTTACCACCTCTAGAAAATTGTTTTTCACCAAATTCCGCATGCCCGAAAGTACCGGGAGAGGTAGCATGGACTTACAGTGGTATCAGAGCCAGGTTAAATACTACCTAACATGTTAGCATAGTAACTAGAAATTCGATCGGAGAAAAAGTCGTGAAATACACCCGGATTTCAAACTTTCTGTCGATTTTCAAAGTGCTGCAAAAATTATTTGAGATATACCAAAAATCGACTCAGAGTTTTTAGAAGAAACTGCAAAAATTCGACCCACTGAATCGATCAACGCGCCGCGTTTCCGCGGCCGAGTTGACTCGGTCGTGGGGTTTTATTTTTGCAGTTTGTTCATTGGGGTATTTTGGGATTTTTGGAATATATATTTTCTGCCCAGATTTTCCAGAACGAAAATTTTGTGTTTGGGGCCTGAAAATCCGTATTTTGATCGAACTTCTAAAAGACTTAAGCTGACGGGTTTTTCTGTGATGTGATATTTGTATTGAACGTCTGCTAATCGCTATATGTCGATTAGTGGGGGTTATACAAATCTGTGATCTGTAATGTTATTGGAATGTGTATATGAATTCATTGGATTGTCGCGGGTGAATAGCCGGGGGGTTGTGAGACGAGAGTTTTCTTTTCTTTCAATTCATGTAAATTTGTAAATTGATGTAATAATTATTTGTATGGCCGCACAACCGGGTCGGGGTTGTAGCCGTCATTGTATAATTTCTTTTTACTGTTTTTTCTCCTAGGATAGACCCATGGAGGGGGTGCAAAAACTACCGGGTATGCCGAAGTGCCGAGTGGCCTACTCACGGGGTTGAGGGAGGTTGCTTCGCTTCGGGTACTTGGCGGGTAGTTTGCCGCACCCGTAGGGGTCTTGGGTGGGATATTGGCTATTCACCGCGACCGTGTAATCTGCTTTTCGTTACAGGCTCGTACGAATTGCAGATTCCTAGTATATCCAATGTGTTCATCTGTGATCTGAAATGGCTATCATTGCAGTATATCTATATATGATATTATTTAGGCGTTGCTTATGTTTTACAGCCGCGCTAGCCCAGCCCCCGCTCTGTCGTTAGTTAAGTAACCTAACGGGTAATGACGGGGCCCCGTGGCGAATGCGAATGGCATAAGCGTACGTCATATTTTAGTTGTTTTCTGCAATGGTAGGATTGAATGATGGGACGCATTAAAAGAACTAATGCAAGAATATCACGCATTAAAAGAACTAATGCAAGAAAATAAACCAAGTTAAAGTCGTTAGAACACTTTCGAAAAACCACTCGGTTCTTTTCAAAACTAACTTTTAAATGCGGAGCTTGAGCCACTCCTTTTAAAAGCTATCTCGTTCCATCGATTATATCAAGTTTACTACGTTCACGGTTTAGCCAAAACCATTCGTAGCCCTCCATCATTTCAGTTAAAAATTCGGTAGTATTCAAGCTATGTATTTTGACCTCACGCCAAGGCATAGTGATTTGTAGCTGCCGGATATTTATCTGTTGCATAGATAGAATGCGTTGGTTTGGGACAGCCGTACTGCCATTTTGGCCTACGTCAAGGGTAGGTACGGGTGGGTTCAAATTAACCTGGATAATGATGGGAAGAACTTGACATGTGACTTATGACATTTTGACCTCACGCCAAGGTCATAAGAGCATGGGGCAAAAATCCACATCGGGAGTTTCATAAGTACTGAAACTTGCTAGAGTTGCATACCATTTGGAGTGTGATGATTCTGGTAGGATTCCTTCAGTTTCGTCACGCGATGATATTTGGATCCCGATCCTACTATGAGTATATGCTACTCCTCGGGAAATTTCTCACTTAACGATCAATGCTATAAACCAAGTAGGTGTCTAGAAAGGTGTTAGCGGGGCTACGCCCCCAGGGAAAAGAGGTTATTTAATTAAGGAACTTCACGAAAGCGTTGGAAAACCTCTCTCGAAGTACCGACACCAGCCTGGCTGAACGGTTAAGCAAGTATTGTACGGTGAGATTGATCCTGACTAATTCTTCCTTTTTGGTTTGAGGAGGGATTCGATAAACAGTGGGAGCCATCCTGTTTAGACAAACTAAAAACCATTCTAAACTTGCAAGAGCATCATGCTGAGTGTTTCTTCTCTCTCCTAATTGCAGCGACCAATCGACATGACTGGACTTAAGTTACTCCTAGATAAAAATATACTGACAGGGCCAAACTACAAAGATTGGCTCAGGAATGTCAAGATGGCAATCACTTACGACAAGTTGGGGTATCTTCTTACCACCAAAGCTCCCCCTGTCCCAGGTCCCAAAACCAGCGTCGCGGATAAGGAAATCCGTAAGACCTGGGAACTGGACTGCGCGAAGGCCAAGTGCCTCGTGCTTGCCTCTATGGACAACGAACATCAGAGGAGGCACGAGAATATGGACCTCGAATCCATATTTCTTCATACAAAAGAACTGTATGGAGAGCAATCTCGTATCGCAAGATACGAAGTGTCGAAGAAGTTATTTTCGGCAAGATTGGCCGTCGGATCATCAGTAGCGGAACACGTGCTTAAGATGATTGGCTACATTGAGGAGCTCGCGGACCTTGGGACCACGTTGGAGAATGAGCTCTATACGGACTTGATTCTCCAGTCCCTTCCTTCCACTTACGCCCAGTTTATACTGAACTTCAACTTACAAGAAAAGGAAGTTGAACTTTCAGAACTCCTCAACATGCTGAGGAGCGCAGAGGGCACCCTACAGAAAGGTAGGGAAACATCCACTTTGTTTGTAGGAGGATCTTCTTCTTCTAGGTCCAAGGCGAAAGCCAAGGGAAAGAAGAAGAAAGCCCCCGCCAAACCAAGAGGCGGTGTTAGTAAATTGGATACGAAGGGAAAGGCAAAAGCAACTAAGAAAGTGGGGAAGCTTGTGGATAAGGAAGAATGCTTCTATTGTCATAAGAAGGGACACTGGAAGAATGATTGCAGGGCTTGGAAAGCCAGAACACAGGAACTGAAGCAGGTTGCGGTTTCAGCTTCAGGTGTGTATGTTATTGAAAACTGTCTTTCAATAAACTCTACTTCCTGGGTATTGGATACCGGATCAGGATCTCATATCTGTAATTCTTTGCAGGCGTTGAGAAACCGTAGGGTTTTGAAGGCAGGTGACATGACCCTCAAAGTTGCAAACGGAGCTAGCATGGATGCTAAGGCCGTGGGGGACTGTCACCTGGGGTTGTCAGATGGACACGTTTTGGTTTTGCGTAATTGGTATTTTGTACCCAACGCAACTTGTAATATCATTTCTGTATCTTTGACTTCTAAAGAAGGTTAAGAATTTGCGTTTGTAAGTAATGTTGTAAACATTCGCCTTAATCAAGTTCTGATTGGGTCAGGTACATTGAGCAATGGTATATACGTATTAAACCAACCACAGATTTTCAATGTCCAGAATACACACAAAAGAAAGTTGACGAAGTTATTTGAATTATGGCATTGTAGACTGGATCACATCAATGAGAGAAGGTTGACGAAGTTACATACAGAAGGATATTTGAATCCGTTCGAATATCAATCGTATGCCACTTGTCAATCCTGTCTCAAAGGAAAGATGACAAAGACTTCGTTTACTGGACACGGAGTAAGAGCGAGCGAGCTCTTGGGACTCATACACAGCGACGTGTGTGGTCCAATGTCTACACATGCGCGAAGCGGTTTTTCTTACTTCATTACTTTTACGGATGATTTTTCAAGATTCGGACATGTCTTCATAATGAAACATAAGTCCGAAGCCTTTGGAAAATTCCAGGAATATAAGAATGAAGTAGAAAAACAAACCGGGAAAAGTATCAAGATCCTAAGATCGGATCGAAGTGGTGAATACTTGAGTGCCGAGTTCCTGGACTATTTAAAAGAGAACGGAATTCTCTCTCAGCTTACTCCTCCATACACTCCGCAACATAACGGTGTATCGGAGAGACGGAACCGAACCCTATTGGATATGGTACGGTCCATGATGAGTAACGCTGAGTTACCGCGATCATTCTGGGGGTATGCGCTAGAATCAGCCGCATACCTTTTGAACCGAGTTCCCACTAAGACTGTGCCTACCACACCATATGAGTTATGGAGTGGGAAAAAACCCTATCTTCAATATCTGAAGATCTGGGGATGTCCAGCTTTTGTCAAAAAGCAGCATGCGGACAAACTCGAGGCACGCTCAGTACTGTGCAAGTTTGTGGGATACCCAAAGAACACCAGGGGGTATCTTTTCTACCATGCAGAGGAACAAAAAGTCCTTGTTTCTCGTAATGCCCACTTTTTAGAACACCAGTTCTTGGAAAAGGAAATTAGTGGGAGCGCAGTAGAACTGGAAGAAATTCCAGAACCACAGACTATTAATGAAAGCTTAGTGGAACCAGAGGGTTCAAAAGAACAGGACATTCCTGCGCCGCTCCGCAGGAGTAGTAGGTAGTCTCATCCGCCCGAGAGATACTGCGGTTTTCTCATAGACGGGGATAGAGAGGATTGCATCATAGATTATGATGAGCCTACTAGCTTCCAGCAGGCCGTTCAGAGCGTTGACTCAGTAAAATGGCTGGATGCAATGCGGACCGAAATGGAGTCCATGTACACCAACAAGGTATGGACGTTGGACATTGCTCCTGTTAGTTATATGTATGCCCTAGAAGCCATTGCTATACATAGGATATATATTGTAATGGATGGTGGGACATATATAGGGAGGACTTTCTTGCTCGACATGATAGTATGCTATCTGGTTGATCTTTACCTTAACGTGTACACTGATTGTCTCTCTGTTACATGTTAGTAAAGCCCTTAGGATGTGTACTTGACTACCTGGACTATGATGCGGATCGTACTAGTGGGGACATGGTAGTCCATAAGTACATCCTTCAAAGTCCCTAGTCGTGGGTATATCGAGACGGGGCATCGATATACCAGAGTAGACTAGCGTATACCTTCTCGACCCATACAGATGGGCGATGGATGATCCCATATCCATTGGTGTTTGACATCAGAGATGATATACGGGTGCTCAGTAGAGACTGGGTACACTGGACGGACTCGCAGAGAACACCCAGATGGTATTATACCTTACGTCAGATGGCAGTTCTCTGGTGACACTGGTACAGAGTAGTCTGTTGACCCGAGATCGTCATAGAGTCTTGTGTGATTCCCACTGTGCTTTGATTTCCACCTTACCACGTCCAAGAGGGCGTGCAAAACGGTGGTTTTTGGGTACAGTCCCGAGTCACATGGAGGCAATGAGCGATAGGAGGGGATTCGTCTCTCCCGGTATAGAGGGTTGATGTTGCGCTGTGTTCGATTGGCTATAACCGGAAATCCCTGGCCAGGGTTGCTGAGATTTACTGGTAAGTGTTACCTGTAGTTTCTCGAAATGTTATAGACCTCATATCGACATGACTTATCGAGCTATTGGGGTCTGACGTTTACCACCCCTAGGCGAGATATGCGACATATCAGACGACGAGACCGGACTGTACGGTAAGTGTTACTGGTTGGATTCACAGGAGTATGAGCGGGCTTGCTCGTCGATCTTCTGATCGCTCAATACCCGAGTGTCCGTTACATTTAGCAGACCGCTTGCGGCTTGTGGATGTTTGATATGATCATCACCTGCTGCCGGCGTATGGACGAGTCTTTAGAGTCCTACACAGAGGTTTCCTGGCTCAAGCGAAACGAAATAGGAGCGCATATGAGATATGTGCGGGACCGAGAATAATGCGTGTATGTGATACCGTATTCTATCCTCGCGATGAATGTATCGAATGGTTGTATGCGATATAACCTAGTTATCGAATCAAGTATTGATTCGATGAGCCGATACATTGAATATTAGTCGGTTATATGCGATATGACCGGATCGTTAAATCAAGTGTTGATTTAATGATTTAATGCATAATTATATATTTGATATATTACTTTGCATTAACTAGTATTGGTTCACTTTAAATGGATTTTCTCACTTGTAGTTCACAAGTTGTATATGTGATATACTTTTGTGCACTTGATTGTATCATGTTTGATGATACATTCTTACTTAAGTTTTGTGTAAAGATTAAACCATGGTTATTTAAATGGTTAGGGTTTTGTTTTTCATATCTTTTTATTCATTTATTTATTATGGAAAAGATAATGAACAAAATGGTTTCTTTCTTTGTTTCTTTCATGAAGCTTGTTGAAGCTTCATGAAGCTTTGACTAAGTGACCATTTTGTCTCTTGCTTAACCCTAACCATTCCACTTAACCAGAGTCCACTCTCTACACTTAACTATGGTTGTTGTTATGATAAGAATAATCTATTTTCCATTTTTTTTTACTCTTATCATAATATTCATCTTCTTCTTCTTCTTCACAAGAAGAAAAGCTTGCTTCATCAATGGTGATTTGAGCAAAAGTGTGAGAAGTCCAATTCTAAAGTGAACCCACCTCCTATTTCTTCATCCTCTACCTCTTGCCAAGTAGTATAGGGTGTTTTCTTCACAAGTTTCATGACTTGGTGAAGTGGGAGCTTGATCTTGTGATGCCTCGACGTAGATCATCTTCGGCATCGTAGTCGATGACCTAGCCCGCCCATTTCTCCGATGAAGCCGATGCTAGAGCCCGGGATTTGATTTGGACAGCAAGGGGATTTCATCGCGGAGCTATGGAGGTAGAGAACCAGATCTACCAAGGTTGTATTTCCGTTCACTTAGTTAATTTGTTAACTAGTTGCATCTTTCGCTTAAAATTCTAGTTAACGATCCGCATTAGGGTTTCTCAGCACTTGTAAAATTTGAAATTGGCATGGTTGATACTTTGTGAGACCTCATTAGAGTACCTAGGAACCCTACAGTGGTATCATAGACTAGCTAGACCTTAGGCGATGCTTAGACGAAGTTTGAAACCCGATCGACCCGAAACCCTAACCCGATAATGCTCTCTGGACATTTTTCAAAAACTGGGTTTTTTCCAGATTAAAAATATGCAGAAAAATCAGCAGGCGTTTTTAGGAATTACCATAAAATTCGAGAGTCCAATTCGACTAAAACGCCGCGGAACCGCGGCACGAGCATGGCTCGTGCGGCGGTTCCGCGGCCATATGTTCACCTTGTGCATTACTTTTTGCACAGTAATTCCTATAATGAAGTGCTGGTTTTCCTGGGAATTTTTAATCTGAACTCAAGAGTTGTGTTATCTGGGTTGTATTGGGAGTTCGTATATTCGATCGGATTATCAAATTTTGTCTATGTGCCTTTCCGGATAATTTTAGAATATGTTAAAAAGTTCGACCGGATATAAATACCCACCTTTTCCCCTGTCGGGAAATTTCCAAGTGTTGGATTTTTCCGTGGTTTAAAGACGTTCTAAGTAGTGCAAGTAACGCGATGGACCCTCTAGAAGACAACAAACCTTAACTCGATTATGTGACCGTCTTGAACTGCCCTTTGAACCTTCGGGTTTGGGGCAGTACGGCGTGCCACATGTGAGGCGTTAGCTTGACCCTTCTACGGCTGGACCGTTGGTACTGAGGCATGAACTGAATGTTTTTTTAAACTTATTTCATGTGTTGATCTGTATCGGGAAAACTTGGGTGTTCGATTGTTCGATCGGAAAGTTTAACATTTTCTATTTATCTGGAATGGAATACAATAATTCGAATTCATAAGCAGTTATGAGATAATTGAATGAATGTTATAAACATAGCACTTTAGTCTCACTTGATCGGTTGCCACGGAATTTTGATGTGATCAAAAGTCTGTCGCAATCACGTAGCGTACGCGGATACTCGCCGGGTAAACATAATAGACAGCCTCACTCCATAGCCCCGACCAAGTGACTGTAGGAGAACCCCGTCGCCGAAAGCATCCGTTCGGGTGCTCGCGGCAGCGGTGTTCCGCCTTAGTGCACTTCGTCGACGGTATCGGGGGTGCGGCCGCCTACTAAAGTTTGCGACGAGCATTCGATCAGAATTTCGGGAATCCTGTTGAATTGCCCGACTTGATATTGAAAAGTGTTTTCGATTTTGATACTAAAATGCGGGGTTTATAATTGTTAGGCATGTGATGTCTAAGGTATTCATTTGATTAGGCATGCGATGTCTATGGAGATTGCGGATTCCAACTGTTGTAGTTTTACACTTTCTTTTCTGTGACCGTAAGTGTAATATGTGATATCGCCGGTTTCGTTGCTATATGTCAACGACAATTGGGATGCGCATATTTACTTACGTTGATGACATGTGATGTTATGTGTTGCTGGATATGTTATATTGGATCGTCGTGTTTGAATAGTCGGGTTTTTTTTATGTGAGATGAGTGTTTTTCATTTTCATTTATGTAAAAACTTGTATGTAATATTATTTTATTGGGGCACTTCCAGGTTGCAGAAGATGTCACTTTTTGTATATTATTTACTTTTCCGCACTAGGATAGACCCAAGGAGGGGAGCACAAGTAACCGGGTTCTGGAGTCCAGTGGGAGACCAACTCGAGGAGTCGAGTCCGGGTCTCCTAACTCCAGAATTGGTAGGGTTGCTTGCCGCTCTCGTAGGGGTCTAGGGGTGTGGGTTTGGCTATTCATCACGACCGTGGAATCCGTGTTTTATACTGGCTCGTATTCAAAACACGGACGTCCTAGTATATCCAATATTTCATATGATTCTTCTGCTGCGATATCTGAGATGTGATCATGTGATGTTCTGTGATGGAAACTGTATATAGTATATATGATATATTATATAGATGTTACTTATGTTTTACACCCGCGCTAGCCCTGTCCTGCTCTGCCGTTAGTTACCTAACCTAACGGTGCGCAAGGGGACATCGAGGCGAATGCGGATGGCATTAGTGTACGTCGTATTTATCTGTGATGTTTAGGTACTTAAATGATGGGACTTCATTAATGAGATTAATGAAATAAAAGAAACCTAAGATGTTGTAGAATCAAATTTCAAAATAAAACAGGTAACTACAGTTCTTGCTTTGCACAGCGGTATATGTGATATATCCTGCACCTTATTCGATGAGGAAAGGACCGAGATCCCTTCACCGGGAGTGACTCTTTTAGCAATAACTGGCAGATGCTACACACTCGGTTTGTCTTCTGATTGCTTTTAAGAGTTTTGCTTTGCACAGTGATATATATGATATATCCCGCACCTTATTCGATGAGGAAAGGACCGACGATCCCTTCACCGGGAGTGACTCCTTTAGCGAAGCTAGAAAAAGCCTCAAAAACACTCCATTTTAAAATCATTTGATTCTACAACGATATCAAGTTCATTACGCAATAGGTTTTAAGAAAAACCTGTCGTAACCCTCCGTCATTTCAGATAAGTACTAGTTAGTATTCGTGCTGCGGTGGTTTGGCATTCGTCAAGGCGTAGTGTACGGTAGCTAACTAGTATTTATCTGCTTATGCATATGATGTAGATTGGATTAGGGTATTCGTACGGCATTGTTTGGCATTCGTCAAAGGTCGTGCGGGTGGGTTTAATTCAATCAAGAAATGTACGGGTTGAACTTGACTAGTGGACTATGGGTTGTTTGGCATTCGTCAAGGTCAAAGAACACTAGAGGCAAAATATTATCGGGAATTTCAAGTGTTGAAATTTGCAATGAGATTGCATACCTTCTATGAGATAGTTGGATCCCGATACCCACTGCGAGTAATTTTTACTCCTGGGAGAATTTTACACATTACAATTAGCCGATCAAGTAAGTGTCTAGAAAGGTGTTAACGAGGTTACGCCTCTGGGAAAACGAGGTTTACATTAATTAGGTTCGTGCGAAAGCACGGGGGACCTCCCTCAAAGTACCGACACTGGCCTGGTTGAAAGATTGGCGAACTTGTAGTGTGTAATTAATCCCGGCTAATCTTTCCTTTTAGGGTTTGAAGGAAGATTTGATAAAAACAGTGGGAGCCATCCTGATTAGATAAAATAATAACCAATCTATTCTTGAAAGAGCGCACGCTGAGTGTTTTCTTCTCTCTCTCTCCAGGTAGCGACAATATCACGCCTTAATCAAGATAATAATACGGAATATTGACCGAACCTGCTTGTTATACTGAGCTGGGGAACGTTGGTCCCGCTCCAACTTATAATTGTTATAAGACAGAGCAGGAAATTGGGGATTACCAGAATTCCCGTGCCGCCCAAACGAAGAGAGTGCATGCTGATGCATCATCTTCGGGTGTGTTCATTACAAAGAACTGTTTCTCAGTATCCTCCGCATCCTGGGTATATGATACCAGGATCAGGATCCCAGATATGTAATCTGTTACATAGGGCTGCAAAAAGGTAGAAAAACTGAGAACGGGTGATAAGTTTCATGAGACAGAAAACGGGGCAAGTGTTGCAGCCAAGTCTGTTGGTCACTGTCACCCTGTATTCCAAATACATTGATTCTGAACGAATGTTATTAGATACCGAACCTGATATACAAAATCATATCTATCTCTTTATTAGTAAAGAAATGATAAAATTTTGTATAGTTGGATAATGTTTTGAACATTTCCTATATCAAAAGTTGATCGGTTCAGGCACGTTATCTAAAAGCATTGATGTTCTAAATCAAAATACAGTTCTTAGTATACGGAACACACACAAGAGGAAGAGTTCAGAAATGAACGAATCCTTCTTGAGGCATTGTAGACTAGGTCATATCAATGCGACCCGACTAGCTAAGTTGCACATGGATGCATATTTAAAACTGTTTGAATTTACATCTTGTGAAACTTGCCAGTCACGTCACAGAGATAAGATGACCATAGCTCCGTTTACTGGAAACAGAGAAAGAGTTAGTGAACTCTTGGGATGATACATGTTGATGTATGTAGGTCCCCTGTCTACACTTGCCAAGACCGGTTCTTTATACTTCATTAAATTCTCTGATGATCTCTTTTGATTCAGACATATGTTCCTGTTGAAACACAAGTCCGAACCTTTTGAGATATTCACAGAATATAAGTTAGAAGTAGAGAACTAAAACGGGTATAAGTATTATGTCCTGTGATGAGATCAAGGAGGAGAATACTTGAGCACGAAATTCTTGGACTTTTCTAAAGGAGAATGAGATTCTCTCTCAGCATTACTCCTCCGTATACACCATAGCACGATGGTATATCGGGGCGGAGCAATTGCACCCTATTCGATATGGTGTGCTCTATGATGAGTATTACTGAGTTACCTATTTCCTTTTTGGGAGTTATGCACTTGAGAAGCTGCATACCTATTGAATAGGGTTCAAATCAAATCAGTTACCTACTATTTCATATGTGATATGGAAAGGGAAGAGCCCATATCTTAAGTTAGTTAAGATTTGGGGTTGTCCGGCCTATGTCTAAAAGCAAAATCCGGACAAGCTCGAGACAAGATCTGTTATGTAGAACTAGAAATGTTCCAGCTATACAAACTACAGCTGATGATTTGATAGAACCAAAGGATTCAGTAGAGACCAACGAACCTCAGCCTCTCCGCCGATCTAGTAGGGTTCCTCACCCACCTAAGAGATACTTCGGTTACTCTATGACAGTGGGAGCGAGGATTGCATCATGAGATGATGACCCAACTAGTTTCGAGCTGGCCATCAGGAGTGGGACTCTGTAAGAATGGCTGGATGCTTAGTGATCTGAGATGGAATCCTTATACACCAACAAAGTATGGACTTTGGTTGCTATATCTGAAGGGTTAAATCCCCATCAGGAGCAAGTATATCTTGAGAAGATTACTTGGTGTAGATGGAAAAGTTGAGACTTTCAAAGCTAGACTTATTAAAGCTTTTCGTCATCGACCAGGCGTGGATAATGATGAAACCTTTTCAAGTGGCTATGCTTAAGTCCATCCAGATCCTATTTGCCACGGCTACATACCATGACTACGATATCTGGAGGTTGGGTGCCATGACTGCTTTTCTAAATGATGTTTTAGAAGAGAACGTCTATAAGTACACAGCCAGAGGGCATCGTAGACAGTGGGAGCAGTGGAAACGTGTACAAGATGCTTTATAGGATAAAGCAGGTATCGCGGAGTTGGAACATCTGTTTTGATGTAGTAGTCAAACAGTTTGACATCATCAAAATGGTAGATGAACCTTGTATATACAAAAAGGTAGTAGGGAGTATGGTGATGATCCTCGTAGAGTACGTGGATGACATACTCTAGATAGGGAAGGAGTTTCCTATGCTACGCTCGGTCAATCTCCACTTATCAAAATGATTCTCCATACAGGATCAAAGTGATACCTCCTAAATCCTGGGTTTTGGATCTATGAGATAGATCTAATTGGATGTTAGGATTCTCACTAGTTGTAGTGAGATGGTAACAATCGATCCTGGGGAGAATCACTGGAAGGGTTCCAGAGTGATAAGGACGACTGAAAGTCAGTCACAGGCATTGTCTTTACCCTCAGTAAAGGGACGGTATGTTGGAAGAGTTCCAAGTTAGATACCGTGGCATACTAGACGATAAAGGCTCGATACATCGTTACTTAAGATGCTACCAAAGAGGCAGTCTGGATGTATATTTGTTCATGAGATGAACTTAGTTCCTCCCATTGTGTGACAATGGAGTTGTGGCTTATGCCAAGGAACGTCCGTCCCATCAGTGATCCAGACAAATTCTAAGGCAGTATCACCTGATCATGAAGATGGTTGATCTCCAAGGAGATCGAGGTTAGGAGAGTAGACTCAGAGGACAACACGGCGGATCCACTCACAAAGGCCTTTTCCCAGAGAGAGACTTTTATGGGATGGTTGAGTATGAGATAGTACAACCACTGCTATCAGATGGCCCTAGTGCAAGTGGGAGATTGTTAGTTATATGTATGCCCTAGAGGCCATTGCTATACATAGGATGTATATTGTAATGGATGCTGGGACATATATAGGGAGGACTTTCTTGCTCGACATGATAGTATGCTATCTGGTTGATCTTTACCTTAACGTGTACACTGATTGTCTCTCTGTTACATGTTGGTAAAGCCCTTAGGATGTGTACTTGACTACCTGGACTATGATGCGAATCATACTAGTGGGGACATGGTAGTCCATAAGTACATCCTTCAAAGTCCCTAGTCGTGGGTATATCGAGACGGGGCATCGATATACCAGAGTAGACTAGCGTATACCTTCTCGACCCATACAGATGGGCGATGGATGATCCCATATCCATTGGTGTTTGACATCAGAGATGATATACGGGTGCTCAGTAGAGACTGGGTACACTGGACGGACTCGCCGAGAACTCCCAGATGGTATTATACCTTACGTCAGATGGCAGTTCTCTGGTGACACTGGTACAGAGTAGTCTGTTGACCCGAGATCGTCATAGTGTCTTGTATGATTCCCACTGTGCTTTGATTTCCACCTTACCACGTCCAAGAGGGCGTGCAAAACGGTGGTTTTTGGGTACAGTCCCGAGTCACATGGAGGCAATGAGCGATAGGAGGGGATTCGTCTCTCCCGGTATAGGGGGTTGATGTTGCGCTGTGTTCTATTGGCTATAACCGGAAATCCCTGGCCAGGGTTGCTGAGATTTACTGGTAAGTGTTACCTGTAGTTTCTCGAAATGTTATAGACCTCATATCGACACGACTTATCGAGCTATTGGGGTCTGACGTTTACCACCCCTAGGCGAGATATGCGACATATCAGACGACGAGACCGGACTGTACGGTAAGTGTTACTGGTTGGATTCACAGGAGTATGAGCGGGCTTGCTCGTCGATCTTCTGATCGCTCAATACCCGGGTGGACGTTACATTTAGCAAACCGCTTGCGGCTTGTGGGTGTTTGATATGATCATCACCTGCTGCCGGCGTATTGACGAGTCTTTAGAGTCCTACACAGAGGTTTCCTGGCTCAAGAGAAACGAAATAGGAGCGCATATGAGATATGTGCGGGACCGAGAATAATGCGTGTATGTGATACCGTATTCTATCCTCCTGATGAATGTATCGAATGGTTGTATGCGATATAACCTAGTTATCGAATCAAGTATTGATTCGATGAGCCGATACATTTAATATTAGTCGGTTATATGCGATATGACCGGATCGTTAAATCAAGTGTTTATTTAATGATTTAATGCATAATTATATATTTGATATATTACTTTGCATTAACTAGTATTGGTTCACTTTAAATAGATTTTCTCACTTGTAGTTCACAAGTTGTATATGTGATATACTTTTGTGCACTTGATTGTATCATGTTTGATGATACATTCTTACTTAAGTTTTGTGTTAAGATTAAACCATGGTTATTTAAATGGTTAGGGTTTTGTTTTTCATATCTTTTTATTCATTTATTTATTATGGAAAAGATAATGAACAAAATGGTTTCTTTCTTTGTTTCTTTCATGAAGCTTGTTGAAGCTTCATGAAGCTTTGACTAAGTGACCATTTTGTCTCTTGCTTAACCCTAACCATTCCACTTAACCAGAGTCCACTCTCTACACTTAACCATGGTTGTTGTTATGATAAGAATAATCTATTTTCCATTTTTTTTACTCTTATCATAATATTCATCTTCTTCTTCTTCTTCACAAGAAGAAAAGCTTGCTTCATCAATGGTGATTTGAGCAAAAGTGTGAGAAATCCAATTCTAAAGTGAACCCACCTCCTATTTCTTCATCCTCTACCTCTTGCCAAGTAGTATAGGGTGTTTTCTTCACAAGTTTCATGACTTGGTGAAGTGGGAGCTTGATCTTGTGATGCCTCGACGTAGATCATCTTCGGCATCGTAGTCGATGACCTAGCCCGCCCATTTCTCCGATGAAGCCGATGCTAGAGCCCGGGATTTGATTTGGACAGCAAGGGGACTTCATCGCGGAGCTATGGAGGTGGAGAACCGGATCTACAAAGGTTGTATTTCCGTTCACTTAGTTAATTTGTTAACTAGTTGCATCTTTCGCCTAAAATTCTAGTTAACGATCCGTATTAGGGTTTCTCGGCACTTGTAAAATTTGAAATTGGCATGGTTGATGCCTTATGAGACCTCATTAGAGTGCCTAGGAACCCTACAGCTCTAGACGGGGTAAAACCCGTGGGATGCAAATGGATCTTCAAAAGGAAGATTGGTGTAGATGGACAGGTTGAGACCTATAAAGCTAGACTGGTTGCAAAGGGTTTTCATCAAAGACCTGGTTTGGACTATAACGAAACCTTTTCTCCAGTAGCTATGCTGAAATCCATTCGGATCCTTCTTGCCATTGCTGCCTTCCACGATTATGAGATCTGGCAAATGGACGTAAAGACCGCTTTTCTAAATGGAAATTTAGAGGAGTGTGTCTATATGGACCAACCAGAGGGTTTCATTCAGAGTGGGAGCAGCGGAAAGGTGTGCAAGTTGCTTAAGTCCATCTATGGACTAAAGCAGGCATCGCGGAGTTGGAACATCTGTTTTGATGAGACGGTCAAGGAATTTGGCTTTATCAAAAATCTAGATGAACCATGCATCTACAGTAGATTTGTAGCGAGAACTGTAGTATTCCTCGTTTTATACGTAGATGACATTCTCTTAATAGGGAATGCCATTCCTATGCTACAATCTGTCAAGGGGTTCTTGTCACACAGGTTCTCCATGAAAGACCTGGGTGATGCCTCATACATCCTGGGGATCCGGATCCATCGTGATAGATCCAAGAGGATATTAGGACTTTCACAGTCCAGGTACATCGACACCATACTGAAGAGATTCAGTATGGAAGATTCCAAGCGCGGTAACCTACCGGCTTGTCACGGGATCACCCTCTCTAAAGAGATGTCTCCCAAGACTGATTTGGAGAGGGATCGCGTGTCTATTATACCCTACGCTTCTGCGGTAGGCTCTATAATGTATGCGATGTTGTGTGCCAGACCGGATGTAGCTTATGCACTGACTGTGGTAAGCCGGTATCAGTCAAACCCTGGGGAGAAACACTGGATAGCGGTAAAGAACATTCTCAAGTACCTGAGAAGGACTCAGGAGATGTTCTTGGTGTATGGAGGAAAAGACCTCCAGATCGAGGCCTTTGCTGACTCCAGCTTCCAGAGTGACAAGGATGATTCCAAGTCCATGTCGGGTTTTGTCTTTACCCTCAATGGAGGGGCGGTGTGTTGGAAGAGTTCCAAACAGGAAACCGTTGCAGACTCGACAATGGAAGCGGAATACATCGCTGCATCTGATGCCGCAAAAGAAGCTGTCTGGATAAGGAAGTTCTTAAAAGAACTTCAGGTGGTTCCGTCCATTGTTGATCCAATACCTCTGTATTGCGACAACAACGGGACTATAGCTTTAGCGAAGGAACCCAGGTCCCATCAGAGATCCAGACATATCTTAAGGCGGTATCACCTGATCAGGGAGATCGAGGTTCGGAGGGTTTCTTCAGAAGATAACACTGCAGATCTATTCACCAAGGCCTTGCCCCAGACTCAGTTCAAGCGGCTGATCGAGATGATAGGTCTTCGATACGCCAGTACATGGCCTTAGTGCAAGTGGGAGATTGTTAGTGTATATGCCCTAGAGGCCATTACTGTATCATACTAGTTTGTATATTACTTAATGGAAGCTTGGGATATTCACCTTGTATATACAATCTTGCTCAAAATAGTAGTATGCTACTTGGTTTGTTTCTACTTCAATGTGTACATGTGTTTATTTTAGTATATCGCCTATACACATTAGTGGAGCTCTTAGGATCTTTGCTTGATTACCAGCGTTATGATGGCAGTCGCACTAGTGGGGGTTGGGTAATCTATAAGCATATCCTTATGCAGGTCCCTAGTCGCAGGACTATCGAGACAGGGCATCGATACTCCGGAGTAGACTGGCGTATGCGCTTCTCATCCCAGTGTGGGAGACGGTCTGTCCCACAGCCGTCAGTACGTCGTACTGGAGATAGTATGCGGGTGCTCGTTGGGTTATGAGTACAGTGGACAGGACTCGTCGGGAACTGACCGGTTGGTATTATACCTATCGTCAGTTATCAGTTCCCAGGTGACATGAGTACAGCTTAGTCCGCTGACTTGACACTGTCACTTCGCTTCGAGTGTGTTCCCACTGTACTTTGATTACTACCCTACCACGGCTCAAAGGAGTCGTGCAAACAGGTAGTAGTTGGGTGCAGTCCCGAAGCACTTGGAGGCAGTGACGGTTAGACAGGATTCGTCTCTCCCGGTATTGGGGGTTGACATCGCGCTGTGTCTAGGAGAGCCATTACACGAGTAGTCCCTGGCCAGGGCAAGCGAGTTATACTGGTAGGCTTCCAGTGTTATCTCAGGGTGTATTGGGCTTCACTCCGACACGACTTGTACCGCTAGTAGGGGACTGACGTTTACCGCCCCCCTAGGCCCGCCATGCGATGTATTAGACGAACAAACCGGACTGTACGGAGACTGTCACATTCAGGCTCAGTAGGAGTTCAGATGGGTTTCACCTCGTCAGTCTTCTTGTCGGCATCTACCTGGGGACCGTTACGCACAGCTAGTGCCGCTTGCGGTCTGTGGTTAAACCCACTGCCAGCGTAGTGTCGAGTCTTTAGAGTCCCACACAGAAAGCTATTCTCCTTTAGGCAAAAGAGTAGAGGTCGCATGGTTTTGCGACATGTCGCATGGTTTTGCGACAGGGTTCAGTCACATCCGTGCACTTGTGCACGTTTAGTGTCCGGACAGTTTACACTAGCGGGCTTTGGTTTAAGCCAGATCCTAGTGTACGTATTGGGATTGGTTTTATCCATTTTGTATTCGTGTTCCTCGGAACGCGAATGCGGGTGTGTATACACAGTTGACGGAGAGACAGAGGCAGAGGATTCTCATTAGGGTTGTTGACCGTTGACTGTTGACTATTGACTTTTTGCTCAACCCTAATGAGAATATGATATGTAATTAACAATAATATTAATTAAGTATTGTGGTGACATGGTTGTTGAGGGGTTGGCTTTGTTGACTTGTTGACTTTGTTGACTAGGTTGGACTAGTTGACCATCATGATGACAATGGCTATCATTTCATGGCAAAGACTTTTTAATTGCTTGTTCTCTTGTGCAATATGAGTGCATGAAATGATATAGCCATTTTGACTTAAACCATTTACAAAATACTTGATTACTATTTTTGTGATGATGGTTTTGGATTATGAGAGCCAAGTGAGAAGAGTCTTGCTCATTCTATCATTTTCATTCTCTCTCTTGTGTTCTTGAGCTCTCATCTCCTTCCTCTTTCTCTCCCTCTCTTTAGTCTATGGTTCGCTTGTCTCATGTGTTGAGAACCAAGAACCATAGAGAAAATCCCAACACACTCTCCTCTACTCACTCTAGTTCACAAGGTTTGGCAAACCGAGTGAACTAGTTTCTTCAAAGACAGAAGAAGAAGCCAAAGGTAGAAGCTTTCAGGTGGATCGATCTTCGGCGCAAGGAGACGACGGGGTGAAGCCGATCCAGACAACCATCGAGGCTTGAAGATGAAGGAGTTCAAGAAAGAAAGGTATAACCCCCTAACCAAGTAGTTAACAACTCCTAGTTAGGTTGTTAGTTAGATGTTTAACAAAGATCCGGTTTTGAGTCAATGTTACCACCTCTAGAAAATTGTTTTTCACCAAATTCCGCATGCCCGAAAGTACCGGGAGAGGTAGCATGGACTTACAGAAAGTCTGTGGTTGATTGCGTATTTCCGCATCAAAGTCTCAAAAGACCTGTTGCAGAAATGTGTCCCGTTATCGCTAATGATAGCGCGTGAGTGTCCAAATCGCGAAAAGATGTTTTCTTTTAAGAACTTAATGACAACCTTTTTGTCATTAGTGCGACATGGAATGGCTTCAACCCACTTTGAGACGTAATCAACCGCAAGCAGTATGTACAAATTCCCAAAGGAGTTGGGAAAAGGACCCATAAAGTCAATACCCCAAATATCAAAAATTTCAACCACTAAGATGGGTTGCGGGGGCATCTCATTTCTCCGGGAAATCCTACCCGTGTGTTGACACTGTGCACTGGTTTTGCAATGATCAAATGCGTCTTTGAACAAGGTCGGCCAATAAAAACCGCATTGCAAAACCTTCTCCGCCGTCTTTTTAGGACCGAAGTGACCCCCACATGCCTGATCATGACTAAAAGATAGAACACTCTTGAACTGCTCATTCGGGACACACCGGCGAATGATCTTGTCAGGACAATACTTAAACAGATATGGTTCATCCCAGTAAAAGTGTTTTACTTGGGATAGAAAACGATGTTTGTCCTGTTTTGACCAATCGCTGGGTATCAGTCCCGTGGCAAGATAGTTCACAATATCCCTGAACCAAGGTTCATCGGATACGTTCAAGAGTTGTTCGTCCGGAAACGAATCATTGATCGCCAGGGTCACAGGTGAAGAAGAGATGTGTGAAAGATGGTCGGCTACAACGTTTTCACATCCTTTCTTATCTTTGATAACAAGATCAAATTCTTGTAATAGAAGGATCCAACGTATTAGCCTACCTTTAGCATCTTTCTTCGCCAAAAGTTGTTTCAAGGCGGAGTGGTCAGTGTACACAACTATTGATGAGCCAATCAAGTAAGGCCTGAATTTTTCTAATGCAAATACAACCACCAAAAGTTCTTTTTCGGTAGTTGTATAGTTAATTTGAGTATCGTTCAGGGTCTTACTTGCGTAATAGATCACGTGTGGCATCTTTTCAATGTGTTTTCCTAAGACTGCACCGACTGCAAAATCTGATACATCACACATAAGCTCAAAAGGGTAGTCCCAATTTGGAGATGATAGAACGGGGGCTGTAGTGAGGGAGTGTTTGAGTGAGTCGAATGCTGCCTCACAATCCGAGTCAAAGTGAAAGGTCGTATCCTTGGCTAAGAGAAGAGTTAAAGGTCTAGCAATTTTGCTAAAATCCTTAATGAATCTCCAGTAAAATCCCGCATGGCCAAGAAATGATCAGATATCCTTGACGCTTTTGGGATGAGGAAGGTTTTGAATGACATCTATTTTAGCTCTGTCAACCACAATGCCTTTCCGTGAAATAACATGTCCAAGCACAATTCCCTCTTGGACCATGAAATGGCATTTTTCCCAATTCAAGGTTAAGTTCTTCTCTTTGCAACGAGTAAGAACTGCGTCAAGATTCGATAGGAAGTCAGAAAAAGAGTCTCCGAAAATCGAGAAATCGTCCATGAAAATCTACAAAAAATTCTCAACCATGTCAGAGAATATCCCCATCATACACCGCTGAAAGGTAGCGGGAGCATTGCATAAACCAAAGGGCATGCGTCTATAAGCAAAGCTACCAAAAGGACAAGTAAATGTGGTTTTATCTTGATCCTTTTTAGCAATGGGGACCTGATTATAGCCAGAGTATCCATCCATAAAGCAATAATACTCACATCCAGCTAAGCGTTCCAGCATTTGATCAATGAAGGGTAGAGGAAAGTGGTCTTTCCTCGTAGTGGCATTGAGTTTTCTGTAATCAATACATACACGCCACCAAGTTTGGATGCGTGTCTGAATTAACTCATTTGCCTCATTGGTAGTAATAGTGATGCCAGATTTCTTAGGGACGACATGTATTGGACTCACCCATTGGCTATCGGAGATTGGGTAAATGATACCATTATCAAGGCACTTGACGATCTCTTTCTTCACCGCATCCTTCATGACGGGGTTCAACCATCTCTGTGGTTCTCGGGTTGGTTTGGCATCATCCATCAAGTGTATATGATGTTCTACAATCAAGGGACTAATCCCTTTGATGTCCGCCATGGTCCATCCAAACGCCTCCCTATTAGATCTCAGTACCGTCAAAAGTGCATTCTCTTGCTCTGATGCTAGAGAAGCGGATATGATAACCGGTAAAGACTCATTCTCACCTAAATATCCATATTTAAGATGAGAAGGTAAAATTTTGAGATCTAATGCTGGCGGAGAAATAATAGAAGGTGGGATCATCGACTGATTTTCGGAGTCACCAAGAAGCTCATAGCCTGTAAAAGATACAGACTCGGATGGGATCAGTCAGGAGTGTCGGAGTCAAGCGTGGAAATGGTGTCCTCACTAAGATGTTGTGCAAGATCAAACGGTGATGTGGTAGTGTCTTCGAGATCATTAAAGCAAAGTTCTTCAACTCCGCAACTTTCGGGAGCAATCTCGTGGACAGAGCACACATCAAGAATATGAGCAGAGGGTTCTGATGGCTGACTTCCAATTTTGTAGATGTTCAGTTCAATTGTTCTATTTCCAAAGGATAAGCTCATTGAACCGTTTCTACAGTTAATGAGAGCATTGGAAGTGGTAAGGAACGGTCGACCCAAAATCACCGGAATTTGGCTCCGGGGATTCGCTACAGGTTGTGTATCGAGAACGATGAAGTCAACAGGGAATAAAAATTCCCCGACTTTTATCAACACATCCTCTAGTTCACCTCTAGTTTTGGTGATTGAACGGTCTGCCATTTAGAGAGTGCAGTGAGCTGGTTTCAACTCTCCAATCCCTAGCTGCTCGTATACAGAGTATGGAAGTTGGTTAACACTTGCGCCAAGGTCTAAAAGAGCACGGTTGATGTTTTTACCCCCAATAGAAATCGATATCGTAGGAAATCTTGGGTCCTTATGTTTCTTTGGTAGCTGTGAGATAAAAGCAGTGCTAATATTATTAGACATGAAGACCTTTTTGGGCACTTGAGTCTTCCTCTTCCTAGTGCACAAGTCTTTAAGAATATTCGCATATGCGGGGACTTATTGAATAGCATCTAGGAAAGGGATGTTGATGTTAACCTGTTTGAACATTTCCAGAATCTTCTCCATATGTAGACTTGATTTGTTAGCCCTTAATCGATTAGGATAAGGTGCTTTAGCAATAAGCGCTGGGTCCAACATAGGAGAAGGAAGTGGGTGTAGACGTGATCCTAGAAGAGGAATGGGGATCGTCTGTAGAGGACTAGAAGAGGGTTGCTGAGGTGTCGAGCTTAGAGGGAAATGGAGAATAGGCTCGTGAGAAGGCGGTGGGGTAGAAGAACAAGGATCAGAAGTAGAAGTGTGTGTGTGAGGAAAGGTCTCAGCCGGGGTGTTATTGATAGGATTTTCAATATCATCAATTTCTTCCCCAATATGGTTATTCAGCACTCTTCCTGATCTCAACGTTGTGATGGCATTTACATTGTAATGCCCAGGATTCGGTAGGGGTTGAGACGGAAGTTTCCCTTTTTCTCTCGCACTCATTTCGGCTTTAAGTCGTGCAATTTCTGCTTCCATCGATCTAATATTCTCAGCTTGGGACACTGAGTTTTTCTTTATCTCACTGACGGAAGACCAAAATTCAGCCGACACTTCCATGAAATTTGACAAGAGTGACTTCATGGTTTGTGTGAATTGAGAGAACTCGTCAGAACATGTCAACTGCATAGGATTAGACGGTGCAGGAGGGTTGACCTAGTTTTGAAAATTTTGTGACTGGTAGGGCTGCTGAGTGAGTTGAAGTTGTTACTGTTGTGGTGGAAGAGCCCTTTGAAAATTGTTTTGATTTGGAACCGTGTTTTGATTGTGTTGTTGGTTCCAAGCAAAGCTAGGGTGATTCCTCCAACCCTGATTATATGTGGAAGAATATGGGTCGTTTCTAGGTCTTTGTTGGAAAGCAGCATTGGTATGCTCTTGACCTTGAAATGGAGAATTCAATGGACATTCTTCCGTCAATTGAGAAGGATCAGAACAACATCCACATACAGTTTTGGGAAGCGACATCGGATTTAGGGAGGCTGCTAAAAATTTGTGTTCCATAGCTTCGAGCTTCTTTTGCATTGCTGCCATTTCAGCTCGAACACCTATGGACACGTCAATTTGGTGTACGCCACCCCTAGACGATGACTGGTTTCCACTCTCCCACTGTAAGGATTTTTCAGCGAACTCTTCTAAAAATTTCCAAGCTTCCCCATCATCCTTGGTCATAAAGGTGCCTTGACACATGTTTTCAAGGTTTTGTTTAGTGGTAGGGTTAATGCCCTCATATATGATTTGGCACAAATCCTATCTCGGGATGCCGTGATGTAGACATTGAACCAAAAGATCCTTGAACCGTTCAAAGCATTTCGAGAATGGTTCAGTCGGAAGCTGGGTGAATTGATTTAGTTTGCTATGGACTCGAGCTGTCTTTCGCATAGGGTAGAATTTTTTAAGGAATGCCGCACCGAATTCTTCCCAATTCGTAATGGAATGTGCGGTAGTGTTATACAGCCACTTCTCGGTTATATCGCACAAGGTAAATGGAAGAAGACGTAGACGCATAACATCTACTGAAAGTTGTGACGTACCCATCATTACGCATACATTTTCAAATTTCGTGATAAACACATATGCATCTTCAGACTCGAGACCGTGGAATTTTGGTAGAAGATTGATGTATTAGGGTTTAATTTCTAAATTATCCCCGTTGGCTGGTGGAATGGATAAGCAGGTCGAAAGAGGACTTCGCATAGGATAGAACCTATCGTGGAGAGAGATGGGGGGTGGATTCTTCGCACCTACGGACGGCGGCAGATTAGTGGTAAAGAAATTCGATAGAGAAGGATCCATCGGTGTGGGTGTGGTAGTGGGTAAAGAAGAAGTAAATGTAGAAATACCGACTTCGGAGTCGATCGGGGGACGCGGACTAAACGGGCACTAGAATCCCGTGTCCAGCCTATCTTGCAGTAAAAGGAGTTAGTACAAGTGGCAGCGTGAATATATAATTAGGGGAAATGAATGAAGTGTTTTGGTGTTTGTTTTGAAAAATATACGGATTTTTGAAAAAATGATGCAAATCACAACAAATGCAACAAGCAACCCTAAGTCTAGTGGTCACCTAGGTCAAGGCTCTAGACCGCTCCTAACTACCAAAAGACAAGTCGCGGGATCAATCCTCCACTGCCTCTTTGTCTCTCCTATGGCCAGGTAAGTTCCAGGTAAGTGGGAGGTTCTCCACTACGTAAGTAGTGGGCCTAATTAAGTAACCACTAGCCTTCGACACACTTGTCTTAGACACCACAAAAGAAACGCGGATAAGCAATGAATTACCCACGGCCTTCTTCTGTCCTAAGTGAGCGCGACGGTCCTTATAGTCATCTCTAGATATTTTTTAGTTAATGAGGGTAATGCGGATACAAGTTTGTGATTTTTGGGGCTTAGGAAGGGCAATGAACTCCCCACCTAATCTAGATTTGGTCTTCGCCCCTTAATTTCCGTATTAATATGCAAACAACCAAATAAAATCAAAAACACGCACAATTTTTATTGCTTTTTGCGGCGCTGCGAATTTTGCAAAGAAACCTGCAGCGAATTGTTAATTGGAGCAGATGAGGAAGGAGATAAGAAAGTCCGGATTTTACAGAGCAAATTTCGTGCAGCGATGCCTTGAAGATGCCGCGGAACCGCCGCAGGAGAGGGATAATGCCGCGGAAACGCGGTGAGATGAACAGTTCCCTGCACAAAAAATTCACAGAGCGCTCCTGATCACTTCCTTTGCTCTCTGGAATGTTCCAAATATTTTTTCAATTGCACAGCAAGCTCCAGATTTCCTTGCAACAAACCACAACGAATCGTTTAGTGTTTTGCACGAATTTTGATCTCAAAATTATGATGGAATAAACTTTTCAACTCAAATTTCAAAAACGAACAAATTAGCATACGATCCCCGGCAACGGTGCCATTTGATTGATATGAATTTCTCGTTGTGTATGTTTAGAAAATGAATAGAAATCACAACCAAAAATATTTGACCGCAATCAATAACAGTGTCTTATATAGCGCGTTAGTATGTGCGGATCGTCCACAGGGATTATATGATTCGTTCGTATTTGTTTTATTTGAATTGAAAATTTAAGAGACGAGAAAAGAAAACGATTCAAGATTTATATCAATGAATTTCAAGAATTGTCTAAATCTAATTTAAGAGACGAGAAAAGAAAACGATTCAAGATTTATATCAATGAATTTCAAGAATTGTCTAAATCTAGTCTAAAATCAAGAACACATTAAACATCTAGAATTAAGAATTGATAGAATTCCAATTGATTTAAGTTTCAAGAATTGAAGTGAAGCTCGTAGGAGTCGATTAAATCTATAGATGTGAAGAAGGCTAACGATTACTTTTTCTTATCCATTAACGAATTGATGCTAGATCGATGACGATTTATTGAGGTTTAAGGATCTTGCGAGTTTCCTCATCTCCTCCTTTGTCCTTTCAATGAATCTCATTCACAAGCTAGCTTCTAGTAAATCAAATGATCGATCGTTGATCTCTAGTTCCGAGCGAAAATAATCAAGAACGCATTTCGCATCGAAACTAGATCATCGATCATTTGATTTTCAAGAATTTACAAACGTTATAGGACTTAAGAAATTTTTCAAGATTTGTCAACTCATCATCTATTGATTTTTTTTCGACTCCTCCACGAGCGGAGTTTACTCAAGCATCATCACAAAGAACACATTCAAGAATCTAGATTGAATCATAATGCTTGAATTAAAGATAAGCAAGATAAAAGAATTTCATCTTTATTTATCGACAAATTCATTACAACTCTCTTGAAATTTACAAAATGAAGCAACTAGATCGTCGATTTTGGGGTCGCTTCGGCTCCTTGAGTCGCGGATCGGCTTGGATCACTTGCTCCGATGAAGTCCGGCTTCGCTTCTAAAGGCTTTGAAGGATTCTTGCTTCGATTGAACTCGATGATCTTGAACTTTTTGGCTTTTTGATTGGATTAGGGTTAGGGTTTTGAGGCACAAGTTGTGTCACTCAACTTGTGGGGAGAATTGTTGAACAACCTTTTGAAGTGAAGCCTAGGGTCCCTTTTATAGCCTTAAGAGTAGTTAGCTTCCCTAAGAAGCTAGGATTAGGTTAGCTTCCCTTGTAAGCTTAGTTTAGTTTAGCTTCCCTTGTAAGGTTGGTCTAGGTTAGCTTCTCTCATAAGCTTAGTAGTTAGGAAGAAGCTTCTAGGTTTTAAGGTAGTTAAGGGGGGAGCTTGCTTAGGAAGCTTGGAAGTTTAGCTTTGACAAGGGGCTTGCTGATCTGGCAGAAAGTTCTGGATAATTCTGGAGTTTGGAGTATATGGAATGAGTTCTGGAGCTAAACTGAGCAATCTGAAGTAATGCAATAGTGATGACGTGGCAGACCCACCGCGGATCCGCGACGCCAAGTGGGTTTAGGCCGCGGATCCGCGGTCCTTTGATGCCCACTTTGCATTAAATTTTCTGGTACTTCTTCTGTGGACTTTGAGGTTATTTTATGATGTGCTGAATCTTGTAATGCTTTTCAGTTCATTGCCAGATCTCAAGTCTTTTAGTTGGCGTATTTTATCAGCATTATTTTCTCTGATTTGGCTCAGTTCTAGAAATTTCCTGCACAGACTTCGAAACAAGTGTTGCGCTACACAAGAATGATGCGATGCCATGATAAACACACAATATCCCTCAGAAATGTCGGTTTTAGTGTATAACACTTGTAATCTGATATTTTAGGGGTGTTTTGCTAATACGTATAATATGCAAACCGAACACCTCTAAATGAATGCAAATGATAGGGAAATTGACGTGTTAAAAATACATTATTTTCGACTGATCATATAGCAACGAAGCCGGCGATACACCACATACTACCCTTACGGTCGCAGAAAAGAAAGTGTTAAACTACAACTGTTGGAATCCGCAACCTTCTTTGACATCGCATGTCTAACCAAATGAATTCCTTAGGCATCGCATGCCTAACAATTATAAACCCCACATTTTAGTCTCATTATCGAAAACACTTTTCAATATCAAGTCGGGCAATTCAACAAGATTCCCGCTTGTCCTGATCGAATGCTCGTCGCAAACCTTAGTTGACGGCCGCACCCCCGGATGACGTCGACGATGTGCACTAAGGCGGAACACCGCTGCCGCGAGCACCCGAACGGAAGCTTTTGGCGACGGGGTTCTCCTACAGTCACTTGGTCGGGGCTATAGGGCGTGGCTATGTATTAAGTTTACCCGACGAGTATCCGCGTACGCTACGTAATTGCGACGGACTTTTGATCGCATCAAAATTCTGTGGCAACTGATCAACTGAGACTGAACTGCTAGATTTATAACATTCAAATTAGTTATCTCATAACTACTTGTGGATTCCAAATATTGTATCACATTCCAGATAAATAGACAGTGTTAAACTTTCCGATCGAATAAACAAACACCCAAGATTTCCCAAATAGCTCAACACTTGAGCGGAGTTCAAAAAGTATCCATCACATGCCACAGTACCGATGGTCCAGCCGTAGAAGGGTCAAGCCAACGCCTCACATGTGGCAACGCCATACTGCCCCAAACCCTAAGGTTCAGAGGCAGTTCAGACGGTCACATAATTGAGTTAAGGTTTGTGTTCTTCTAGACGGCTCATCGCGTAACTTGCACAATTTTCCGAATGTTTCAAACTCGAGAAAAAATCCAACTTTTGAAATTTTTCAGACAGGGGAAAAAGTGAGTTATTGATATCCGTTCGAACTTTTTAACAGTTTCTAAAATATCCGAAAAAAATTAAACGAGATTAAACTTTCCGATCGAATCAACGAGCTCCCAATACAACCCAGAAAACTCAACACTTGAGTAAAATAAAAATTTCCCAGAAGAATCAGGAATTAGATACGAACATTACTGTGTAAAAACTATCCCTCAATCTACAGTACCTGTCGCGGAACCGCCGCCAATACCCTGGTTTGGCCGCGGTTCCGCAACGCTTTAATTGATTTAGGGGGTCGTTTTTCACAGGTGTCCATAGAATTCCCTGGTGATTTTTTTGAGTATTTTTAATATGAAAAAATTAACATTTTTGAAAAATTTCCAGAAACTAGGGTTTTACGGGTATTCGGAGTTCGATCAGACTTTAAATTTCGCCTAGACTTCGCCTAAAGCTCTAGCTTGGCTCTGATACCACTGTAGGGTTACTAGGCACACGCACAAGGGTCTATAAGGCATCAACCATGCCCGATTTCAAATTTAGACATGCCGAACAACCCTAACCAAGATCTTTAAACTGGAGATTAGGCGAAACAAAGCATGTTAAACACTTTAACATCTAATAGTTTGGGATTACAACCTTTGTAGTCTGGTCCTTCAATTCTAAAGCTCCGTGTTGTGGTCCCTTCGCTGCGATCATCAAGTTCCGGACTCTCGAGAGGCTCCATGAAGAGAAAGATGCAAGCTTGCTTCCGATCTTCGATAACAAAGATGATCTACCTTGAAGTTTCATTAACACAAGCTCTCACTCACAAAATGAAGTGAACACCCTAATCTAAATGGCTAGGATAGATTAGGATGATGAAGTAGGAATTTAGCTCTCATTTATTTTCATTAACTCACTCATTTTCATCACAAGAATTAAAGGTAGAATGCTTTGTAAGAAGGAAGAAGAAGATGAACAATGAATAATCCTTTTGTGATGAATAATGAAATATTGTGATAATTCCTTATGCAACCATGGTTGCAATAAAATAATAGCTAACCTTTGTAGAGAGTTAACTTGAGTTAAGGGTGTGGTTTGGGTTACAAAATATCATACAAAAATATCTTAGCTCATGACAAAAAGAAAAGCTTCTAGAAGCTTCAAGAATGAGCTAACCCAAATCAAACCCTAACCTTGTTTAATCTCCACTAATCATGTTGCATTAGTAATTATAACATGTTACAATATTATATATCACATATATAATATATTTTGTAACAAAATAAAATAATACAATTAACATATATCGTATATATATCAATGTATTACCCGAGTGAGAAAAAGAATCTTTTAGTGAGCTTATATCAGTTAATGTAATTTAATATATCAAATATATAATTATACATTAAATTATCGAATTAACACTTGATCCGATAATCCTACTATTTCACAAATAACCGACTAATATAATCTGTATCAGTTCATCGAATCAACACTTGATCCGATGACCCGGCTATATCACATATACCCGGTCGATATCTCATATCGCGAGAATCTAATACGGTATCACATACACGTACTGTTCTCGGTCCCGCACATATCATATATGTGCTCCTACTCCGTTTTGCCTGAGCCAAGAAACCTCTATGTAGGACTCTAAAGAATCGTCAATACGCCGGCAGTAGGTGATGATTATATCAAACACCCACAAGCTGCAAGCGGTCAGCTAAACGTAACAGCCACCCAGGTATTGAGCGATCAGAAGATCAACAAGCAAGCCAGTCCATTCTCCTGCGAATCCAATCAGAACACTCCCGTACAGTCCGGTCTCGTCGTCTGATATGTCGCATATCTCGCCTAGGGGTGGTAAACGTCAGACCCCAGTAGCTTGATAAGTCGTGTCGATATGAGGCTATAACAGTTCGAGAAACTACTGATAACACTTACCAGTAAATCTCAGCAACCCTGGACAGGGATTTCCAGTTATAACCAATCGAACACAGCACAACATCAACTCTCTATACCGGGAGAGACGAATCCCCTCCTATCGCTCATTGCCTCCATGTGATTCGGGACTGTACCCAAAAGCCACCTTTTTGCACGCCCTCTTGGACGTGGTATGATGGAAATCAAAGCACAGTGGGAATCACACGAGACTCTATGACGATCTCGGGTCTACAGACTCACCTGTACCAGTGTCACCGGAGAACTGCCATCTGACGTGAGGTATAATACCATCTGGGAGTTCTCGGCGAGTTCGTCCAGTGTATCCAGTCTCTACTGAGCACCCGTACACCATCCTTGATGTCAAACACCGATGGATATGGGATCATCCATCGCCCATCATATGGGTCAAGATGCGTATACGCTAGTCTACTCTGGTGTATCGATGCCCTATCTCGATACACCCTCGACTAAGGACAGTTATAGGATGTACTCGTCGACTACCGTGGCCCCACTAGTATGATCTCATCATAGTTGCAGTAGTCGAGTACATATCCTAAGGGCTTTATCAACATGTAACATAGAGACAATCAGATTATATGTTAAGATAAAGTACAACCAGATAGCATTCTATCATGTCGAGCAAGAAAGTCCTCCCTATATATACCCAAGCATCCATTACAATATACATCGTATGTACAGTAATGGCCTCTAGGGCATACATATAACTAACACCGGATACCCCTTCGAAACATTTATATGTTTCAGTTTCACTGTGTATTGTTAAAAGAAAACAGATTTCCCAATTAGCCCTTGCTCTAGGGTATGTATTTACCAAGTTTGATTCTCGCATCTGTATGGTTTACAGATGATGAGTGAGAGTAAGTTATTGGGAATTGGGTGATTTTCCTCATTATATCGGGATTCGTTGTAATTGGTGATATTTGAGGAAATCGCCTGGGTTGTTTGCCGGACGACAAATATTTGGTTTTGAATATCCGTTGTTATGCACCAATTTCAAATTGATATATCTATACGTTGATTTTTATAAAGTGAGATATAATTTTTTGAAATTATGTCTATGATATTTACCTATATCAGTGGATGGTTAGGTAAGGAGAATTAAACAACGGTGTAATTCTTCTAACCATAAGTACAGTTTTCAACCTACGACACACGGGGAATGAGTTATTAGACTCAGAGGACTTATACAGAGTATCGTATGTTGTCCAGTGTCCATGAGGACAAAGGGGTTGGTACTCGTACTATATTCTGTTTACTTGTGACTTCTCTAGTTCTTAGACATGTGTTTCATAGAAATGCAAGGTCTATGTTTTGAGAAGTTATAGGTATAAGAGTAAAGTAGATAACCATGTGTTGCAAGTATCGGGATTCTTCAAAGTGATCGAAGATGTAGGTACTTGAGTATGGTATTCAATTGATAGTAATGATTATGAGAACTTGCTTCTCTTTCAGGTTACTCATATCTGGATGTATTCCTAAGTTGAGTAATGCTGATCGGCCTCTCTCCATTTAGTTGACATGCACTGGTGACAGCTGCATGATTTGAATCTGGTTCAATTAAATTAGTGCCTCTATTTCTATATTGGATATAGAACAGTTCATATCTTGACATTGTTAAGGTACGGGGAGTTGCCCGGCTTATGCTTAAAACCAGACTCTGGATAACTCAAGGCACATTTCTGTAATGGCTGTTTGTGGGTTGACCCGGGCTATGATGAGGGTTGACTTTCTACCATCTGAAAGATCAATAGTGATATTGTTCTTGACTCACCACAATTTTAATAAAAATGGATTTTTTCAAAAAACAGTAGTGGGAGTATGGTAGAACTGGAAGTGATTCCAGAACCACAAACGATTACTGAAAATTTGATAAGAACCTAAAGATTCAATCTGGTTTGACATTCCATTGGCCACTCCGCAGATATGGTGGATAACCTCAGGCACTCGAGAGGTACTTCGGTATGCTCAAAGACGGTGACAAGGAGATTCTTATTTACCCAGACTTGCCATTGCTGTTGTTCCAGACTGTAAGACCCGGCAGGAGGATGAGTATAGCGTCGTTCTAAGCTAGCTTTAGAAGTCTACGTGTATATGACTCTGCCAGAGGGTTGTCGTAGTCAGTGGGAGCAGCGGAAGCATAGTGGACAAGTAGCTTATGTCTATTTATGGACTAAAGCAGATATAGAGGACATTGATCATCTATTTCTGATGTGACAGTCATAGGTTTGACTTCATCAGAATAGGGGACGGATCTGTTAAGAAGGTAGTAGGGTGTGATGTCCTGGTATCTGGATGACATACACAGAGTAGGAAGTGAAATTCATATACTACGATCGGTTATACTTTGGTTGTCACACAGTGGTTTCTCCACATAGGACTTGGATATTATATCAGACATTCTGATTACTAGATCTATGGTTTTAGATCTGGATTTGGGTAGTATCCAAATCTGGGTACTTAGACAGCATTCTAAAGGTGCTTTAGAATGGACGACTCCTCGCACGGTAGTGTACCTGCAGGTGATGGAGTCACCCTCTCTAAAGGTGTCTTACAGACTAAAGGGAAGAGGGATGTGCATGATTGGCAGATCACTTGCTTAGGCAATTGAGTCAATCATGAGATGTCAAGTACCACACTAGATGTTTTTTTTTCACTAGATGCAATAAGTTATGACATTAATCCTATCCTGGAGAAACATTCGGAAGCAGTTTTAGAACATAAGTGGATGTTCTAGGGATATGATAACAACAGCCTCTTTAACGAGACGGTTATCATTCCAGGCTTCCAAGATGACCTGGATGACAGAGTGACTATCAGAGTTATAGTTTTCCCTCTGACGAGGGGCAGTAGTTTGGACAGGTGGTCCAAGCGGATACTGAGGGAAGCATGACGCGGGATACTGATTAAATTCAGTTGATGATACAGTCTAAGAAGTTTGGATTTGGAGTTCATTTATGAACTAGGTCCCATCAGATATCCAGATATATTCTAAGACAGGTATTGCTCATTTCGGGAGATGGATTTCTCCGCGAACTTGAGATAAAGAGAGTCATAGAAAGAAACATTAGGGCGGATCCACTCACTGAGACTATTCCTCGAACGCAAAAGTTTCGCAAATGGGCTTTGTGAGACTGATTAGTAGAGGAATTGGGTGTCCGGTATCACACGAGCTGTGAGTATGCGACATCGCAATAAATAGCCTTGAGTGCAAGTGGGAGATTGTTGGATATAGTGTCCTCAGAGTCAATTATTAGATCACAGGCACGTGATTGCAATGATTGAGGGAGGACCTATACCAGTAGGATAGTCTTACTCAAGATGATAGGATGCTATCTGGTTTACCTTTATCATCGTGTACATGCTTTAGGTGACATTAAAGGTCACTATTGCACGTTGATAGAGCCTATAGGATTCTTGATTGACGGCCAGCAGTATGATGGCGATCATATACGTGGGAGCTGGGGTCTATAAGCACATCCTTAAAGTGGTCCCTAGTCGTGGGAGTTTCGAGACTGGGCATCGATACTCCATTAGTAGACTAGTGTATACAGTCGAGACCCCGACGAGGGGTGGTGGCCGGTCTCTCAAGCCATTGGTGTCAGTTGGTTCACCTAAGATGTATACAGGTGCTCATTGGGTTATGAATACACTGGACATGACTCGCCGGGAACATGCTAGTAGTTATTATACCTGACGTCAGATAGCAGTTCCCTGGTGACATGTGTACATGTTAGTTCATTGTAACATTTCAAAAAAATAAAATATTAATTTTGGGAATTTTTATAGTTTAATATTATTTTTAATGAATATTTTAATATTTCGGTATAATTAAATACCGATAAAATTAGGAAAAATTTTGAAAATTATGGAAATTACTAAAAGAGGGTGTTTTATGTGAATTGTGCAAATTTTAAGTTTTTAAGATTAATTATATGTTAATTTAGTGCTAATCGCGATTAAAAATCGCTAATCGGATTTTTAGCATATTTGTGCAAAACATCCACCATATCTTTTGTTTCACTTGTTACATATTCTTATGGCTTTCATCATGTTTTATTTCATGGTTGATGATTTATTAGAGAGGGGAAAAGAATAGAAAAAGAAAAAGAAAAGGAAAAGGATATTATAATGGGTATGGGTGAGAGAGAGAAAGGTGAGGGTGTGTTGACTTGGCCATTCCTCTTCATTGAACTCATTCCTCTCCTCTCTCTTCACCTTGTTGCTGCTGCTGCTGCCCTAGCCCCCTCCTTCTCTTCAACCCTCTCAAACACCATGATAAACACCTCAAAACCCTATCCCCATTTCACAAAAGTTGTGCAAAAGCTCAAGGGAATCACATTGGACCAAGAAACCAAGGATTTTAGCCACTTGGGGCAACTCAAGAATTTTCTTGAGTTACCAAACGAGGTACCTTCATGTGGATTCGATGCGATGAAGAAGATGAAGGCGGCATCGACACCGACATGCAGGGTGCAAGGTGAGTAGATTATATCTACGAGAGAAGTCGGGTGGATGGTGTATAGCACCCCCGCAGTTCGATGTCTAGTATACTATATATACTATATATATGATAGCTTATGCGTGACATGGTTATTCAGGATATGATTAGGTGTACTATGGATAGAATAGGGTTTAGATGTAAACTAGTATAGTTTCCTAGATGCGAACCCTAGAATAGGTTTACACACACGCACACACATGCTTATTGCTATACATATATCCAGAGGATGAGGATAGTGGATGATATTTGGAGATGAGTCGATGAGATTGGGTATAGTGCCATGAGATCGGTGATATATTGTGATTCGTATTTGGGATACGACATGTGATTTTAGCGGGCCTTTGGACGTGTGTTTCACACACGCTTTCATATTTACCTAGATGGTATCGATTTTGTACTAGACTTAGATCAGTACCCAAGAACATGAGATATGATGATAAGGATACCTGATAATTGATGAGATGAATGTGATATTGACCCGTACCCAGCTTTTGGGATGCCGTACGATGATTTACCGTACGAGTTTAATATTGATGATAGATTCGCACTCATGTCTCGAGGATGTCATATGATATTGTATCGTACGCGGTACCTTTGAGGCGGGATCACCAACTATTATACTTTTATATATATATATATATATATATATATATATCGACTCAGATTTAGGTGGTTTCCATACCCCTCCTGATTGACTTGTTAGTTAGAGCTGTAGTTTTGCTAGTAGATGTTAGGCTAGGTTGATGTCATACCTATTTCAGAAAAACTAACGAATCGGGAGTATTTTAAAGACAGGCAGAAGGATTCTACGGATATTTTCAAAAGACGCATCTTTTCTTAAAAACACCGTAACCCTTATTTTACTAAAAACCCCGATTCGTCTTATTTCAAATGGCAAAGTGTATGACTTTTTATATTGATGCAGATGCGTCACTATTGTATTTATTAGTCGATTCCTGCATATTCTTGTTATTCGCATCGCATTGCATGTGCAAATGGTTATTGTTATATTAAACTAATGTTGTTAGGACACCAGCACCATTATCGATGATGCATATGTTCCACGTACACCTGCTTGCCTGCTCACACACTTCATCATCGATAATTGCCATGTCACTACACTGTAATACTGTTGCATTCAGGATATGATCTCTTGCATGGCATACTTGTGTACATACCCATTGTACACCCATACTTACATATATAAGTATTTGCGCATACATAGATAATTCTGGCTTGGTTAGTGATTTGGGAACCGCAATATACTCTTTAGAACTGATTCATTTTAAAAGAGCGGTTTCCCTCAATATGTGTATATTACTATTCCATATTGCATGATATACTGATATGCTTACATTTCTTTTACATGTCGCATACATCATGCTTTTGATTGTACTCATTGAGATATGTTGTTTCCATGATATTTCTGCATTTGGGAACCGTGGATATTTCAAAAGAGAGTATGTAATTGTTTTAAAAACCCGGTTACCCTTGATATGATATTTTAGGGCGTCCACCATATGTTTTCTCGGTGCTGAGAACGACATGTGAAACCCGATTCGAGAAGCCGGATGAGGCCGATTGCGGGTACATGGTGGACCCGGTATGGTACCCCAGGGCGAGAACGGATCTGCTGTGTAGCTATACGATGAGCCTGGCAGAGGGGCCACTACCTACCGGTGATTGTATTTGAGCTCGGCGGATATCCGGAGGATACCAACCGGAGTCGAGAGATGATGTGGGCCGATCCACACTGACGGAGCCCGATATATGAGGATTTACGTGCCGATGCTATGCACAGGTTTTATGATGTTTTCGAGTGTCGATGTTTGACACTCAGGTTCCATGATTTGATATGTCGCGAGCGACACATGTTGATTTACATCCTCATACTTCCATGCATATGTTTATGATATTTACATGCATGATGCTTATTGTCATTGGGTAACACGTGGACGATATTCACATACATATAGTTGACATTGATGCCATTGATTACATAGTCGGATGATATCCACGTACTTTTAGAATTCATGACATAGTCGACATTGATCATACCTCATACTTATGATATGTTATTACCTGAGGCACTGGCACGAGCACTTGGCACTACACTCATGTATAGATGTTACATTGCCACCTTATCATACTTCAGACTTATTCATATTGAGGATATATTATTACTGATCGTATTGACCTAGGATTATGTCATGGATACAATTTCTACTCTGCGATGTTTTCTATTCACGAGTTGGCAACTCACCCCCGTTGTGCCACAGTTCTTGAAGGTTTTGCCGTACAGGTTCCATTGCGGCTTTTCTGGCACACTGCTTCCTTTCTGGGTGATTGCATTGGTAGGTGGGTTCACTCGCATCGTGACGACCCTTGTATTATTTTATTCAGTTGTATCTAGTAATTCCATCAACCAAACTTGTATATTGTTTCAGACTTAGAAAACCAGTTATGTATTATTTCGACCTTAGAGTCGCGCGTTGTAGTATGATGGTTTTCATTTTGATTTTGAGTTTCTTTTTGAGTTTTGATCCTCGCCCTTTGGCGCTGTATATTATATTGCTTGCGTGGTTGTGACCGTCGATTGACGAAGAGCTCGCTCCCGCTTGGGGATGCCTTTTCATTGTGCATATATATTATTCTTGTTGTACCCCGTTCGGGGCCAGTATTTATAAAAGAAACTCTGCCGAAATTTTCAGAAAAGACATGAGATTTTTAAAATGCATATTCGGCTTATGTTAGTTAAAAACCCTCGTTTTAAAACATGTTTTCTTCGCTTCTTTAAAACTAGTTTTCCTTTATTTATTACTTAAAATGGTTTTAGATTTCTGTGCTTTTGGCTTACTTGAATTAGATGGAGTCTTATAGGCTTCATATGATTCAAGTGCCAGTCATGGGCTATTTCGGGTCATGACAAAGTTGGTATCAGAACGATAAGTTAACCTTGGTTCGAGTCTAAGTTTGACTATGCGGAGCCTAGATCGTTTATATATATATACAGAACTTAGGCTTGACCTTACGGAACTTAGACTTAGTCGAGGGGGTATTATACCCGAACTTTCGTCGCGTAGGATGACCCTTGGTTGATAGAGTAGGTAGCTTGAGTAGAGTGACGTACCGTACATATGTTCCGCGGCATATTTACGATACGCTACTCCGCTTAAGAAACTTTAGGATGTATGTTTCCTTGCACAGTATTATATTCATTCCTATAATCTATCCTCATCGATACTGGTTATGATTTTGCTGCCACGATTACACGGGCAGAGAGAGCTACGACTAGAGTTGTGTCAGCTTGAGATCGTCACGGACGAGGACTGACCAGGGCATGATTCTAGAGACGTACGATTGCATATGGAGGCATCGTCTTATTGTGTTTTCACGCCATGAGCGTTTGACAGGACGCTGTTACGAGATTTCTCGGATGTGTTGATCGGCACCAGAGGATCAGGCTACTGCTAGAGGCCAGCCAGAATGTGATGACCACTGATATATCGGTTATTCATGATGATTGAGGCACTGTTTAGCGTGCAGACGAATGAGCCAGTTGTAGTTGCGAACGATGAGATATCGCCCCAGATGTTGGAGCTACTGCAGCATGAGTATATACTTAGAGGTATGATGGAAGGTCGCTAGGCACCCGAGGGTGAATGTGTAGGGTTCCTAGGCACACTCAAGAGGTTCCACAAGGCATCAACCATGCCAAATTCAAATTTTTCATGTGCCAAAGAAACCCTAAACTAGATCGTTAACTAGATATTAAGCGAAACCAATGCAAGCAAACGACTTTACTCTAAAGTGAATGGAAATACAACCTTTGTAGATCCGGTCCTCCACTTCCTTGGCTTCGTGATGACGTCCCTCCGCTGCGATCAACTGGATCCCAGACTCTAGCGTTGGTTTCGTCGGAGAAATGATCGGGCTAGGTCGTTGACTTCGATGCCGAAGATGATCTACGTCGAGGCGACTCTAACTCGAGCTCCATCTTCACCAAGTCATGAAACTTGTGAAGAAAACACCCTATACTACATGGCAAGTGGTAAAGGATGAAGAAATAGGAAGTGGGTTCACTTTGGATTTGGATTTCTCACTTGGATTCATCACTTGAAATTTTATAGCAAAGGTTTTCTTTCTTCTTGAAGAAGAAGATGAAGAAAAAGAAAAAGAAAAAGAATCAATTATTTTCAAAAAGAAAATGAAGTGATATCTATCATTTAGCAACCATGGATGAGTTAAGAAGTGTAGAGAATAAACTATGGTTTAAGTGAATGGTTAGGGTTAAGGAAAGAAACAAAATGGTAAAAGCTTTTTCAAAGCTTCATGAAGCTTCAAGTATAAAACAAAAGGCCACCATTTTATTTTCTTTTGCCAAAAAGAATAAAGGAAAAGAATAAATAAATAAGTAAATCAAAACAATAACCATTAACCTAATCATGGTTTAATCATACACACCCAAGTTTGCATGTATCATCAAACATGATACAAACTAGTGCACAAAACTATATCATATATACAATGTGCACATCAAGTGAGAAAATCCATCTTAAGTGAACCAATACTAGTTAATGCAAACTAATATATCAAATATATAATTATGCATTAAATCATTAAACCAACACTTGATTTAACGATCCGGTCATATCGCATATGACCGATTAACATCCAATGTATCGACTTATCGAATCAATCCTCGATTCGATAACTAGGTTATATCGCATACAACAAATCGATACATTCATCGCGAGAATAGAATACGGTATCATATACACGCATTATTCTCGGTCCCGCACATATCTCATATGCGCTCCTATTTCGTTTCGCTTGAGCCAAGAAACCTCTGTGTAGGACTCTAAAGACTCGTCAATACGTCGGCAGCAGGTGATGATCATATCAAACACCCACAAGCCGCAAGCGGTCTGCTAAACGTAACGGCCACCCGGGTATTGAGCGATCAGAAGATCAACGAGCAAGTCCGCTCACACTCCTGTGAATCCAACCAGTAACACTTACCGTACAATCCGGTCTGATCGTCTAATATGTCGCATATCTTGCCTAGGGGTGGTAAACGTCAGACCCCAATAGCTCGATAAGTCGTGTCGATATGAGGTCGATAATAGTTTGAGAAACTACTGGTAACACTTACCAGTAAATCTCAGCAACCCTGGCCAGGGATTTCCGGTTATAGCCAATCGAACACAGCGCAACATCAACTCCCTATACCGGGAGAGACGAATCCCCTCCTATCGCTCATTGCCTCCATGTGATTCGGGACTGTACACAAAAACCACCGTTTTGCATGCCCTCTTGGACGTGGTAAGGTGGAAATCAAAGCACAGTGGGAATCACACAAGACTCTATGACGATCTCGGGTCTACAGACTAACCTGTACCAGTGTCACCAGAGAACTGCCATCTGACGTAAGGTATAATACCATCTGGGAGTTCTCGGCGAGTCCGTACAGTGTACCCAGTCTCCACTGAGCACCCGTATATCATCTCTGATGTCAAACACCAATGGATATGGGATCATCCATCGCCCATCTGTATGGGTCGAGAAGGTATACGCTAGTCTACTCTGGTATATCGATGCCCCGTCTCGATACACCCTCGACTAGGGACCTTGAAGGATGTACTTATGGACTACCATGTCCCCACTAGTATGATCTGCATCATAGTCCAAGTAGTCAAGTACACATCCTAAGGGCTTTGCCAACATGTAACAGAGAGACAATCAGTGTACACGTTAAGGTACAGAGCAACCAGATAGCATATTATCATGTCGAACAAGAAAGTCCTCCCTATATATGTCCAAGCATCCACTACAATATACATCCTATGTATAGTAATGGCCTCTAGGGCATACATATAACTAACAATCTCCCACTTGCACTAAGGCCATCTGATAGCAGTGGTTGTAGTATCTCATACTCAACCATTCCATAAAAGTCTCTCTCTGGGAAAAGGCCTTTGTGAGTGGATCCGCCGTGTTGTCCTCTGAGTCTGTTCTCCTAACCTCGATCACCCTGGAGATCAACCATCTTCATGATCAGGTGATACTGCCTTAGAATATGTCTGGATCACTAATGGGACAGGCGTTCCTAGGTATAAGCCACAACTCCATTGTCTCACAATAGGAGGAACGAAGTTCATTGTTAGTTATATGTATGCCCTAGAGGCCATTACTGTACATTGGATGTATATTGTAGTGGATGCTTGGACATACATAGGGAGGACTTTCTTGCTCGACATGATAGTATGCTATCTGGTTGCTCTTTATCTTAACATGTATACTTTCTGTCTCTCTGATTACATGTTGATAAAGCCCTTAGGATGTGTGCTCGACTTCCAGGGCTATGTTGTAGATCATACTAATGGGGCCTGAGTAGTCCATGAGTACATCCTTGAAAAGTTCCTAGTCGAGGGAATATCGAGACGGGGCATCGATATTCCAGAGTAGACTAGCGCATATCTTCTCGACCCATGCGATGGGCGATGGATGATCCCATATCCATTGTTGTTTGACATCGAAGATGGTATGCGGGTGCTCAGTGGAGACTGGATACACTGAACGGACTCGCCGAGAACTCCCAGATGGTATTATACCTCACGTCAGATGGCAGTTCTCTGGTGACACTGGTACAGCTTAGTCTGTTGACCCGAGATCGTCAGAGAGTCTTGTGTGTCTCCCACTGTGCTTTGATTTCCACCCTACCACGGCTCTACTGAGTTGTGCAAACAGGTGGTTTTTGGGTACAGTCCCGATTCACATGGAGGCAATGAGCGATAGGAGGGGATTCGTCTCTCCCGGTATTGGGGGTTGATGTTGTGCTATGCTCGACTGGACATAACAGGAAATCCATGGCCAGGGTTGCAGTGATATACTGGTAAGAGTTATCAGTAGTTTCACGAATGTTATGGACCTCAAGTCGGCATAACTTATCGAGCTATTGGGGTCTGACGTTTACCACCCCTAGGCGAGATATGCGACATATCAGACGAACAGACCGGACTATACGGTAGTGTTACTGGTCGGATTCGCAGGAGTGTGAGCGGGCTAGCTCGTCGATCTTCTGATCGCTCAATACCCGGGTGGCCGTTACGTTTAGCAGACCGCTTGCGGCTTGTGGGTGCATGATATGATCATCATCTGCTACCGGCGTATTGACGAGTCTTTAGAGTCCTACACAGAGGTTTCCTGGTTCAAGCGAAACGAAATAGGAGTGCATATGAGATATGTACGGGACCGAGAATAATGCGTATATGTGATACCGTATTTGATTCTCGCGATCAATGTATCGAATGGTTATATGCGATATAACCTAGTTATCGAATCAAGGATTGATTCGATAAGCCGACACATTGGATACTAGCCGGTTATATGCGATATGACCGGATCGTTAAATCAAGTGTTGATTTAATGATTTAATACATAATTATATATTTGATATATTGCTTTGCATTAACTAGTATCGGTTCACTTTAAATGGATTTTCTCGCGCGGATGTGCACATTGTATATTCGATATAGTTTTGTGCACATGATTGTATCATGTTTGATGATACATTCTTGCTTGGTTTTGTGTAAAGTGTTAAACCATGGTTAATTAGTGATTAGGGTTTCTTTTTCATTTACTTAATCATTTATTTATTCCTTTTATTTATTTTGGAAAAAGAAAAGATAAAGAGATAAGAATGGTTGCTAGTTTTGTTTTATTTGAAAGCTTCTTGAAGCTTTGAACTTAGTCCACCATTCTTGTCTTTTATCTAACCCTAACCACTATCTAACCTAAGTTAAGTCTCTACACTAAACCATGGTCAATGATATGATAAGTATTGTATTTTATTTTCTATTTTAAGTTTAAGTTATCATATCATCTTCTTCTTCATCTTCTTCTTCCATGGATGTAGCTTGCTACTCCAATGGCAAGTGTTGAAAAAGTGTGAGAAATCCAAATCTAAAGTGAACCCAACTCCTATTTCTTCATCCTCTACCTCTTGCCAAGTAGTATAGGGTGTTTCCTTCACAAGTTTTCCAAGCTTGATGAAGTTGGAGCTTGTTCTTGCGATATCTCGACGTAGATCATCTTCGGCATTGAACCGACGATCAAGCTCGCCCATTCTTCGATGATACCGATGCTAGAGTCATGGATCCGTTTTGGACAGCGGAGAGACTTCTTCACGGAACCTAGGAGGTGGTGGACCGGATCTACAAAGGTTGTAGCCCATTCCCTTTAGATATATTTCCGTTTACTTGCATACTTCGCCTAAATATCTAGTAAACGATCTGTAATCGGGTTTGTAGGCACCCGTAAAATTTTATTTGTGCATGTTTGATCACTTGTGAACCTACAATAGAGTGCCTAGGAACCCTACAGTGGTATCAGAGCCTAGCTAGAGCCTTAGGCGAAGTCCAGACGGAAATTGAAGTCCGAACGAACCCGAAACCCCGAAACAAAATTGCTCTCTGGACGATTTGTGAAATCTGGTCTTTTTCAAAATTAAAAATATGCAGAGAACATATCACAAATATCTAAGAGTTACTGTAAAATTTGGAGGCCCAATTCATTTTTCTAAGCGCGGAACTGCGGCCTGAGCAATAGCTCAGGCGGCGGTTCAGCGGCCGTACGGCCACATTTTTTAAATCTTTTTGCACAGTAACTTTTAGTTTCCTGTGGTGATTTCTCTGGGAATTTTTAATAATTTTTACAGAGTTGATTTTTCTGAGTTGTTTTGGGGATTCGAATGTTCGATCGGATTATCAAATTTTGTCTGTGTGGTTTTCCGGATAAATCTTAGAATATGTTAAAAAGTTCGACCGGATTTAAATACCCAATTTTTCCCCTGTCGGGAAATTTCCAAGTGTTGGATTTTTCCGTAGTTTAACGACGTTCTAAGTAGTGCAAGTAACGCGATGGTCCCTCTAGAAGACAACAAACCTTAACTCGATTATGTGACCGTCTTGAACTGCCCTTTGAACCTTCGGGTTTGGGGCAGTACGGCGTGCCACATGTGAGGCATTGGCTTGACCCTTCTACGGCTGGACCGTTGGTACTGAGGTACGAACGGAATGTTGTTAGACTTATTTCATATGTTTAGCTGTATCGGGAAAACTTGGGTGTTCGATTGTTCGATCGGAAAGTTTAACATTTTCCGTTTATCTGGAATGTGATACAATAATTGGAATTCACAAATAGTTATGAGATAACTGAATGAATGTTATAAACATAGCAGTTTAGTCTCACTTGATCGGTTGCCACGGAATTTTGATGCGATCAAAAGTCCGTCGCAATCACGTAGCGTACGCGAATACTCGCCGGGTAAACTTAATAGACAGCCTCACTCCATAGCCCCGACCAAGTGACTGTAGGAGAACCCCGTCGCCGAAAGCATCCGTTCGGGTGCTCGCGGTGGCGGTGTTCCACCTTGGTGCACTTCGTCGACGGTATCGGGGGTGCGGCCGCCTACTGAAGTTTGCGACGAGCATTCGATCAGGATGTCGGGAATCTTGTTGAATTACCCGACTTGATATTGAAAAGAGTTTTCGATAATGAGACTAAAATGCGGGGTTTATAATTGTTAGGCATGCGATGTCTAAGGAATTCATTTGGTCAGGCATGTGATGTCTGAGGTGATTGCGGATTCCAACTGTTGTAGTTTTACACTTTCTTTTCTGTGACCGTAAGTGTAATATGTGATATCGCCGGTTTCATTGCTATATGTCAACGACAATTGGGATGGACATATTTACTTACGTTGATGACATGTGATGTTATATGTTGCTGGATATGTTATATTGGATCGTCGTATTTGAATAGCCGGGGGTTTTTATGTGAGATGAGTGTTTTTCATTTTCATTCATGTAAAAACTTGTATGTAATATTCTTTTATTTGGGGCACTTCCAGGTTGCGGAAGTAGTCACCGTTTGTATATTATTTACTTTTCTGCACTAGGATAGACCCAAGGAGGGGAGCACAAGTAACCGGGTTCTGGGGTCCAGTGGGAGACCAACTCGAGGAGTCGAGTCCGGGTTTCCTAACCCTAGAATTGGCAGGGTTGCTTGCCGCTCTCGTAGGGGTCTAGGGGTGTGGGATTGGCTATTCATCACGACCGTGGAATCCGTGTTTTATACTCGCTCGTATTGAAAACACGGACGTCCTAGTATATCCAATATTTCATATGTTTCTTCTGCTGTGTTTTATCTGTGATCATGCGATGTTCTGTGCTCTGTGACAGATATTATAGTATATATGATATATTATATAGACGTTGCTTATGTTTTACACCCGCGCTAGCCCTGCCTCGCTCTGGCGTTAGTTACCTAACCTAACGGTGCAGACGGGACATCGAGGCGAATGCGGATGGCATAAGCGTACGTTATATTTATCTGTGATGGTTAGGTGGAATTAAATGATGGGATATTCATTAATAAGATTAATGAAAGAAAAATAAACCTAATTGATGTTGTGGAATCGAATTTCAAAATAAAAACAGGTAGCTACAGTTCTTGCTTTGCATCGCGGTGTTCATTATAGAACATCCAGCACCTTATTCGATGAGGAAAGGACCGAGATCCCTTCACCGGGAGTGACTCCTTTAGCAATAACTGGCAGATGCTACAACCCTCGGTTTGTCTTTGATCGTTTCTATAGTTTCCGCTTTGCACAGTGATATATATGATATATCCCGCACCTCATTCGACGAAGAAAGGGCCGACGATCCCTTCGCCGGGAGTGACCCCTTTAGCAAAACTAGAAAAGCCTCGAAACCATTCCATTTAAAAACCATTTGATTCCGCAACGAGATCAAGTTCAAAGCGTTAAAGGTTTTCACAAAAACCAGCCGCAACCCTCCGTCATTTTAGGAAGTAGAGTACTTAGTATTCGTGCTGTGTTTGTTGACCATAGTCAAGGCACAGTGTACGGTAGCTAAGTGATGTCTTCCTACACCGCATATGATGCGATTAGTTAGGACAGTCGTGTGACTTTGTTGACCTTAGTTAAGGGTCATGTGGGTGGGTCTAATTAATCACGAAATGACGGGTAGAACTTGACTAGTACTTACGATTTGTTGACCATAGTTAAGGTCATAGGTGCTAGGGGTAGAAACCATTATCGGGAGTTTCAAGTGTTGAAACTTGCAATGAGATTGCATACCTTCTATGTGATAGTTGGATCCCGATACCCACTGCGAGTAAGTGTTACTCCTGGGAGAGTTTTATACATTACAATTAGCCGATCAAGTAGGTGTCTAGAAAGGTGTCAACGGGGTTACGCCTCTGGGAAAACGAGGTTTACATTAATTAGGTTCGTGCGAAAGCACGGGGGACCTCCCTCAAAGTACCGACACTGGCCTGGCTGAAAGATTGGCGAACTTGTAGTGAGTAATTAATCCCGGCTAGTCTTTCCTTTTAGGGTTTGAAGGAAGATTTGATAAAAACAGTGGGAGCCATCATGATTAGATAAAATATATAACCAATCTGATCTTGCAAGAGCGCACGCAGAGTGTTTTCTTCTCTCTCTCTCCTGGTAGCGACCATATCACGCCTTAATCAAGATAATAAAATAGATGTATTGACCGAACCCGCTTGTTATACTGAGCTGGGGAACGTTGGTCCCGCTCCAACTTATAATTGTTATAAGACCGAGCAGGAAATAGGGGAATACCAGATTTCCTATGCCGCCCAAACGAAGAATGTGCATATAATGCATCTCCTTCGGGTGTGTTCATTACAAAGAACTGTTTCTCAGTATCCTCTGCATCCTGGGTATATGATACCGGATCAGGATCCCAGATATGTAATCTGTTACATAGGGCTACAAAAAGGGTAGAAAAACTGAGAACGGGTGATAAGTTTCATGAGACAGAAACCGGGGCAAGTGTTGCAGCCAAGTCTGTTGGTCACTGTCACCCTGTATTATGAATACATTGATTCTGAACAAATGCTATTAGATACCGAACCTGATATACAAAATCATATCAGTCTCTTTATTAGTAAAGAAATGATATAATTTTGTGTTGTTGGATAATGTTTTGAACATTTCCTATATCAAAAGTTGATCGGTTCAGGCACGTTATCTAAAAGCATTGACGTTCTAAATCAAACTACAGTTCCTTGTATACAGAACATATATAAGAGGAAGAGTTCAGAAATGAATGAATCATTCTTGAGGCATTGTAGACTAGGTCACATCGATGCGACCCGACTGGCTGAAGTTACATTTTAGATGCATATTTAAATCAGTTTGAATTTACATCTTATGAAACTTGCCAATCATGTCACAAAGATTAGATGACCATAGCTCTGTTTATTAGAAACAGAGAAAGAGTTAGTAAACTCTTGGGACTGATGCATGATGATGTATGTAAGGTCTCCTGTCTACACATGCCAGGACTGGTTCTTTATACTTCATTATATTCTCTGATGATCTCTCAAGATTCAGTCATATATTCCTGTTGAAATATAAGTCCGAACCTTTTGAGGTATTCACAGAATATAAGTTAGAAGTAGAGAACCAAAATACGGGTATAAGTATTATGTCCTATGATGAGATCAGGGAGGAGAATACTTGTGCATAGAATTCCTGGACTATTCTAAAGGAGAATGAGATTCTCTCTCAGCATTACTCCTCCGTATAAACCATAGCACGATGGTATATCGGGGCGGAGCAATCACACAATATTAGATATCGTGTGCTCTATGATGAGTATTACTGAGTTACCTATTTCCTTTTGGGTGTTATGCGCTTGAGAAGCTGCATACCTATTGAATTAGGTTCGAATCAAACCACTGCCTACCATTCCATATGAGATATGGTATGGGAAGAGCCTATCTCTTAAGTGAGTTAAGATTTGGGGTTGTCCGGCCTATGTTTAAAGCAAAATCCGGACAAGATCGAGGCAGGATCAGTTCTGTAGAACTGGAAAGGTTCCAGCTATACAAAACTGCAATTGATGATTTGACTGAACCATAAGATTCTATAGTTCCCGACGAACCTCAGCCTCTCCGCCGATCTAGTAGGGTTCCTCATCCGCCTGAGAGATACCTCGTTTTCTCGATGACAGTGGGAGCAAGGATTGCATCATGAGATGATGACCCAACTAGTTTTGAGCAGGCCATCGAGAGTAGGGACTCTGTAAGAATGGCTGGATGCTTAGCGGTCTGAGATGGAATCCATATACACCAACAAAGTATAGACTTTGGTTGCTATATCTGAAGGGTTAAATCCCCATCAGGAGCAAGTATATCTTGAGAAGATTACTTGGTGTACATGGAAAAGTTGAGACTTTCAAAGCTAGACTTGTTAAAGGTTTTCGTCATCGACCAGGCGTGGATAATGATGAAACCTTTTTTCCAGTAGCTATGCTTAAGTCTATCCAGATCCTACTTACCACGGCTACATACCATAACTACGATATCTGGCGGTTGGGTGCCATGACTACTTTTCTAAATACTGATTTAGAAGAGAACGTCTATAAGAACACAGCCAGAGGTCTTCGTAAACAGTGGGAGCAGCGGAAACGTGTGCAAGTTGCTTTACATAATGAAGCAGGCATCGCGGAGTTGGAACGTCTGTTTTGATGTGATAGTCAAAGTGTTTGACTTCATCAAAATGGTAGACGAACCTTGTATAAACAAAAGGGTAGTAGAGAGTAAGGTGGTCATCTTCGTATTGTACGTAGACAACATACTCTTGATAGGAAAAGAGTTTCCTATACTACGATCGATCAATCTCCTATTATCACTATGATTCCCCAAATAGGATCAAAGTGATACCTACTAAATCCTGGATTTTGGATCTATGAGATAGATCTAAATGGATGTTAGAATACTCACTAGCTGTAGTGAGCTGGTATCAATCGATCCTGGGGAGAATCACTGGAAGAGTTCCAGGGTGATAAAGACGACTGAATGTCAGTCACAGGCACTGTCTTTACCCTCAGTAAAGGGACGGTATGTTGGAAGAGTTCCAAGCTCGATACCGTGGCAAACTAGACGATAAAGGCTGGTAACATCGCTATTAAAGATACTACCAAAGAGGCTGTTTGGGTGTATATTGGTTCATAAGATGAACTAGGTTCCTGCCATTGTATGACAATGGAAGCGTGGCTTCGACCCTGGAACCCTGGTCCCATCAGTGACCCAGACAAATTCTGAGGCAGCATCACCTGATCATGGAGATAGTTGATCTCCAGGGTGATCGAGGTTAGGAGAGAAGACTCAGAGGACAACACGGCGGATCCACTCACAAAGGCCTGTTCCCAAAGAGAGACTTTTAGGGGATGGTTGAGTATGTGATACTGCAACCACTGCTAAAGATGGCCCTAGTGCAAGTGGGAGATTGTTAGTTATATGTATGCCCTAGAGGCCATTACTGTACATTGGATGTATATTGTAGTGGATGCTTGGACATACATAGGGAGGACTTTCTTGCTCGACATGATAGTATGCTATCTGGTTGCTCTTTATCTTAACATGTATACTTTCTGTCTCTCTGATTACATGTTGATAAAGCCCTTAGGATGTGTGCTCGACTTCCAGGGCTATGATGTAGATCATACTAATGGGGCCTGAGTAGTCCATGAGTACATCCTTGAAAAGTTCCTAGTCGAGGGAATATCGAGACGGGGCATCGATATTCCAGAGTAGACTAGCGCATATCTTCTCGACCCATGCGATGGGCGATGGATGATCCCATATCCATTGGTGTTTGACATCGAAGATGGTATGCGGGTGCTCAGTGGAGACTGGGTACACTGAACGGACTCGCCGAGAACTCCCAGATGGTATTATACCTCACGTCAGATGGCAGTTCTCTGGTGACACTGGTACAGCTTAGTCTGTTGACCCGAGATCGTCATAGAGTCTTGTGTGTCTCCCACTGTGCTTTGATTTCCACCCTACCACGGCTCTACTGAGTTGTGCAAACAGGTGGTTTTTGGGTACAGTCCCGATTCACATGGAGGCAATGAGTGATAGGAGGGGATTCGTCTCTCCCGGTATTGGGGGTTGATGTTGTGCTATGCTCGACTGGACATAACAGGAAATCCCTGGCCAGGGTTGCAGTGATATACTGGTAAGAGTTATCAGTAGTTTCACGAATGTTATGGACCTCAAGTCGGCATAACTTATCGAGCTATTGGGGTCTGACGTTTACCACCCCTAGGCGAGATATGCGACATATCAGACGAACAGACCGGACTATACGGTAGTGTTACTGGTCGGATTCGCAGGAGTGTGAGCGGGCTAGCTCATCGATCTTCTGATCGCTCAATACCCTGGTGGCCGTTACGTTTAGCAGACCGCTTGTGGCTTGTGGGTGCATGATATGATCATCATCTGCTACCGGCGTATTGACGAGTCTTTAGAGTCCTACACAGAGGTTTCCTGGTTCAAGTGAAACGAAATAGGAGTGCATATAAGATATGTACGGGACCGAGAATAATGCGTGTATATGATACCGTATTTGATTCTCGCGATCAATGTATCGAATGGTTATATGCGATATAACCTAGTTATCGAATCAAGGATTGATTCGATAAGCCGACACATTGGATACTAGCCGGTTATATGCGATATGACCGGATCGTTAAATCAAGTGTTGATTTAATGATTTAATACATAATTATATATTTGATATATTGCTTTGCATTAACTAGTATCGGTTCACTTTAAATGGATTTTCTCGCGCGGATGTGCACATTGTATATTCGATATAGTTTTGTGCACATGATTGTATCATGTTTGATGATACATTCTTGCTTGGTTTTGTGTAAAGTGTTAAACCATGGTTAATTAGTGATTAGGGTTTCTTTTTCATTTACTTAATCATTTATTTATTCCTTTTATTTATTTTGGAAAAAGAAAAGATAAAGAGATAAGAATGGTTGCTAGTTTTGTTTTATTTGAAAGCTTCTTGAAGCTTTGAACTTAGTCCACCATTCTTGTCTTTTATCTAACCCTAACCACTATCTAACCTAAGTTAAGTCTCTACACTAAACCATGGTCAATGATATGATAAGTATTGTATTTTATTTTCTATTTTAAGTTTAAGTTATCATATCATCTTCTTCTTCTTCATCTTCTTCTTCCATGGATGTAGCTTGCTACTCCAATGGCAAGTGTTGAAAAAGTGTGAGAAATCCAAATCTAAAGTGAACCCAACTCCTATTTCTTCATCCTCTACCTCTTGCCAAGTAGTATAGGGTGTTTCCTTCACAAGTTTTCCAAGCTTGATGAAGTTGGAGCTTGTTCTTGCGATATCTCGACTTAGATCATCTTCGGCATTGAACCGACGATCAAGCTCGCCCATTCTTCGATGATACCGATGCTAGAGTCATGGATCCGTTTTGGACAGCGGAGAGACTTCTTCACGGAACCTAGGAGATGGTGGACCGGATCTACAAAGGTTGTAGCCCATTCCCTTTAGATATATTTCCGTTTACTTGCATACTTCGCCTAAATATCTAGTAAACGATCCGTAATCGGGTTTGTAGGCACCCGTAAAATTTTATTTGTGCATGTTTGATCACTTGTGAACCTACAATAGAGTGCCTAGGAACCCTACATTCATCTCATGAACTAATATACATCCAGACTGCCTCTTTGGTAGCATCTTAAGTAGCGATGTATCCAGCCTTTATAGTCTAGTAAGCCACGGTATCTAGCTTGGAACTCTTCCAACATACCGTCCCTTTACCAAGGGTGAAGACAATGCCTGTGACTGACATTCAGTCGTCCTTATCACCCTGGAACCCTTCCAGTGATTCTCCCCAGGATCGATTGTTACCATCTCACTACATCTAGTGAGAATTCTAACATCCATTTATTAGTTATATGTATGCCCTAGAGGCCATTACTATACATAGGATGTATATTGTAGTGGATGCCGGGACATATATAGGGAGGACTTTCTTGCTCAACATGACAGTATGCTATCTGGTTGTTCTTTACCTTAACGTGTATACTGATTGTCTCTCTGTTACATGTTGGTAAAGCCCTTAGGATCTGTACTTCACTACCTGGACTATGATGCGGATCATACTAGTGGGGACATGGTAGTCCATAAGTACATCCTTCAAAGTCCCTAGTCGTGGGTGTATCGAGACGGGGCATCGATATACCAGAGTAGACTAGCGTATACCTTCTCGACCCATACAGATGGGCGATGGATGATCCCATATCCATTGGTGTTTGACATCAGAGATGATATACGGGTGCTCAGTAGAGACTGGGTACACTGGACGGACTCGCCGAGAACTCCCAGATGGTATTATACCTCACGTCAGATGGCAGTTCTCTGGTGACACTGGTACATAGTAGTCTGTTGACCCGAGATCGTCATAGAGTCTTGTGTGGTTCCCACTGTGCTTTAATTTCCATCTTACCACGTCCAAGAAGGCGTGCAAAACGGTGGTTTTTGGGTACAGTCCCGAGTCACATGGAGGCAATGAGCGATAGGAGGGGATTCGTCTCTCCCGGTATAGGGAGTTGATGTTGCGCTGTGTTCGATTGGCTATAACAGGAAATCCCTGGCCAGGGTTGCTGAGATTTACTGGTAAGTGTTACCAGTAGTTTCTCGAAGTGTTATAGACCTCATATCGACACGACTTATCGAGCTATTGGGGTCTGACGTTTACCACCCCTAGGCAAGATATGCGACATATCAGACGATCAGACCGGACTGTACGGTAGTGTTATTGGTTGGATTCACTGGAGTGTGAGCGAGCTTGCTCGTCGATCTTCAGATCGCTCAATACCCGGGTGGCCGTTATGTTTAGCAGACCGCTTGCGGCTTGTGGATGCTTGATATGATCATCATCTGCTGCCGGCGTATTGACGAGTCTTTAGAGTCCTACACAGAGGTTTCCTGGCTCAAGCGAAACGAAATAGGAGCGCATATGAGATATGTGCGGGACCGAGAATAATACGAGTATGTGATACTGTATTCGATTCTCGCGATGTGACATTGATCGGTTATATGCGATATAGCCGGGTTATCGGATCAAGTGTTGATTCGATAAGATGTTACTAATGGTACCAGTCGGTTATGTGCGTCATGACCGGATCGTTAAATCAAGCGTTGATTTAATGATCTAATGCATAATTATATATTTGATATATTACTTTGCATTAACTAGTATCGGTTCACTTTAAATGGATTTTCTCGCTCGGTTGTGCGCATTGCATATGCGATATGATTTTGTGCACTTGTTTGTATCATATTTGATGATACATGCAAATTAGGGTTTGTGTAAAGAATTAAACCTTGGTTAAAGAAATGGTTAGGGTTTTTATTTGATTATTCATTTATTCATTTGTTTTTATTTTTTGGAAAATAAAATGCATAAAATAGAATGGTGGCTTCTTTTGTTTTCTTTCATGAAGCTTCATGAACTTTTGACTTAGTCACCATTTTGTCTCATGCTTAACCCTAACCAATTCAATTAACTCAAGTTAATTCTCTACACCTAACCATGGTGAGAATTATGATAAGAATGGATTTTTATTTATTCTTTTATTCTTATCATAATACTTATCTTCTTCTTGCTCTTCTTCTTCTTCATTCTTCTTTAAAAGAAAACCAAGATCCATCAATGGTGATTGTTGGAAAAGAGTGAGAAATCCAAAACTAAAGTCTACCCACTTCCTATTTCTTCATCCTCTACCTCTTGCCAAGTAGTAGAGTGTGTTTCCTTCACAAGTTTTCAAGACTTGATGAAGGTGGAGCTTGATTTAGCGATACCTCGACGTAGATCATCTTCGGCATGGACATCGACGACCTAGCTTGCCCATTCTCCGACGAAGCCGACGCTAGAGCCCGGATTTGATTTCGACAGCGGAGAGGACCTCATCTCGGAGCCGTGGAGGTGGAGGACCGGATCTACAAAGGTTGTATTTCCGTATCTCTTAGTTAAGTGTTAACTAGTTAGCTTTTTCGCCTAGTTTTCTAGCAAACGATCCGTAGTCGGGTCTCTCGGCACCTATAATTTTTTGAAATTGGCATGTTCGATGCATTGTGAGACCTCACTAGGGTGCCTAGGAACCCTACAGTGGTATCATAGCCTAGCTAGAGCCTTAGGCGACGTCCAGACGGAATTTGAGGTCCGAACGAACCCGAAACACCAAACCAAACTTGCTCTCTGTCCATTTTTTAAAATCTGGTCTTTTTCCAAATTAAAAATATGCAGAAAAATCAGCAGGCAATTTTAAGAGATACTGTGAAGTTCGACTGTCTAACTCCATCAAACTGCCGCGGTTCCGCGGCACGAGCATGGCTCGTGCGGCGGTTCCGCGGCCATACGTCATCATTGGTCAGCGAATCTTACACAGTAACTCCTAATAGTTAGTGCTGGACTTTCTGGGTATTTTTAATATTTTTTCAAGAGTTGAATTTTCTGCAGTTGTTTTGGGGATTCGGTGTTTCGATCGGAGTATCAAATTTTGTCTGTGTGGCTTTCCGGATAAATATTAGAATATGTTAAAAAGTTCGACCGGATATAAATACCCAATTTTTCCCCTGTCGGGAAACTTCCAAGTGTTGGATTTTTCCGTAGTTTAACGACGTTCTAAGTAGTGCAAGTAACTCGATGGACCCTCTAGAAGACAACAAACCTTAACTCGATTATGTGACCGTCTTGAACTGCCCTTTGAACCTTCGGGTTTGGGGGAGTACGGCGTGCCACATGTGAGGCGTTGGCTTGACCCTTCTATGGCTGGACCGTTGGTACTGAGGCACGAACTGAATGTTGTTAGACTTATTTCATGTGTTGAGCTGTATCGGGAAAACTTGGGTGTTTGACTGTTCGATCGAAAAGTTTAACATTTTCTGTTTATCTGGAATGGGATACAATAATTGGAATTCGCAAGTTGTTATGAGATAACGGAATGAATATTATAAACGTAGCAGTTTAGTCTCACTTGATCGGTTGCCACGGAATTTTGATGTGATCAAAAGTCCGTCGCAATCACGTAGCGTACGCGGATACTCGCCGGGTAAACTTAATAGACAGCTACACCCCATAGCCCCGACCAAGTAACTGTAGGAGAACCCCGTCGCCGAAAGCAACCGTTCGGGTGCTCGCGGTGGCGGTGTTCCGCCTTGGTGCACTTCGTTGACGGTATCGGGGGTGCGGCCGCCTATTGAAGTTTGCGACGAGCATTCGATCAGGATATCGGGAATCTTGTTGAATTGCCCGACTTGATATTGAAAAGTGTTTTCGATAATGAGACTAAAATGCGGGGTTTATAATTGTTAGGCATGTGATGTCTAAGTAATTCATTTGGTCAGGCATGCGATGTCTGAGGTGGTTGCGGATTCCAACTGTTGTAGTTTTACACTTTCTTTTCTGTGACCGTAAGTGTAATATGTGATATCGCCGGTTTCGTTGCTATATGTCAACGACAATTGGGAAGGACATATTTACTTACGTTGATGACATGTGATGTTATGTGTTGCTGGATATGTTATATTGGATCGTCGTGTTTGAATAGCCGGGGGTTTTTATTTGAGATGAGTGTTTTTCATTTTCATTCATGTAAAAACTTGTATGTAATATTCTTTTATTGGGGCGCTTCCAGGTTGCGGAAGTTGTCACCGTTTGTATATTATTTACTTTTCCGCACTAGGATAGACCCAAGGAGGGGAGCACAAGTAACCGGGTTCTGGAGTCCAGTGGGAGACCAACTCGAGGAGTCGAGTCCGGGTCTCCTAACTCTAGAATTGGTAGGGTTGCTTGCCGCTCTCGTAGGGGTCTAGGGGTGTGGGTTTGGCTATTCATCACGACCGTGGAATCCGTGTTTTAAACTGGCTCGTATTGAAAACACGGACGTCCTAGTATATCCAATATTTCATATGATTCTTCTGCTGCGATATCTGTGATGTGATCATGTGATGTTCTGTGATAGATACAATATATAGTATATATGATATATTATATAGAGGTTACTTATGTTTTACACCCGCGCTAGCCCTTCCCTGCTCTGTCGTTAGTTACCTAACCTAACGGTGCACGAGGGGACATCGAGGCGAATGCGGATGGCATAAGTGCACGTCGTATTTATCTGTGATGTTTAGGTACTTAAATGATGGGACTTCATTAATGTGATTAATGAAATAAAAGAAACCTAAGATGTTGTAGAATCGAATTTCAAAATAAAACAGGTAGCTACAGTTCTTGCTTTGCACAGCGGTATATGCGATATATCCTGCACCTTATTCGATGAGGAAAGGACCGAGATCCCTTCACCGAGAGTGACTCCTTTAGCAATGACTGGCAGATGCTACACACTCGGTTTGTCTTTTGATTGCTTTTAAGAGCTTTTGCTTTGCACAGTGATATATGTGATATATCCCACACCTTATTCGACGAGGAGAGGACCGACGATCCCTTCACCGGGAGTGACTCCTTTAGCAAAACTAGAAAAGCCTCAAAAACACTCCATTTCAAAATTCATTCGATCCTACAACGATATCAAGTTCATTACGCAATAGGTTTTCAGAAAAACCTGTCGTAGCCCTCCGTCATTTCAGATAAGTACTAGTTAGTATTCGTGCTACGGTTGTTTGGCATGCGTCAAGGCGTAGTGTACGGTAGCTAACTAGTGCTTATCTGCTAGCATACGATGCGATTGGATTAGGGTATTCGTACGGCGTTGTTTGGCATGCGTCAAGGGTCGTGCGGGTGGGTTTAATTCAATCAAGAAATGTACGGGTTGAACTTGACTAGCAGACTATGGGTTGTTTGGCATGCGTCAAGGTCATAGCGAGCTAGGGGCAAAATATTATCGGGAATTTCAAGTGTTGAAATTTGCAATGAGATTGCATACCTTCTATGAGATAGTTGGATCGCGATACTCGCTGCGAGTAAGAGTTACTCCTGGGAGAGTTTTATACATTACAATTAGCCGATCAAGTAGGTGTCTAGAAAGGTGTTAACGAGGTTACGTTTCTGGGAAAACGAGGTTTACATTAATTAGGTTCGTGCGAAAGCACGGGGAACCTCCCTCAAAGTACCGACACTGGCCTGGCTGAAAGATTGGCGAACTTGTAATATGTAATTAATCCCGGCTAGTCTTTCCTTTTAGGGTTTGAAGGAAGATTTGATAAAAAGCAGTGGGAGCCATCCTGATTAGATAAAATAATAACCAATCTATTCTTGCAAGAGCGCACGCTGAGTGTTTTCTTCTCTCTCTCTCCAGGTAGCGACCATATCACGCCTTAATCAAGATAATAATACGGATTATTGACTGAACCCGCTTGTTATACTGAGCTGGGGAACGTTGTTCCCGCTCCAACTTATAATTGTTATAAGACAGAGCAGGAAATTGGGGAATACCAGATTTCCCGTGCCGCCCAAACGAAGACAGTGCATGCTGATGCATCATCTTCGGGTGTGTTCGTTACAAAGAACTGTTTCTCAGTATCCTCTACGTCCTGGGTATGTGATACCAGATCAGGATCCCAGATATGTAATCTGTTACATAGGGCTACGGAAAGGTAGAGAACTGAGAACGGGTGATAAGTTTCATGAGGCAGAAAACGGGGCAAGAGTTGCAGCCAAGTCTGTTGGTCACTGTCACCCTGTATTCCAAATACATTTATTCTGAACGTATGTTATTAGATACCGAACCTGATATACAAAATCATATCAGTCTCTTTATTATTAAAGAAAGGATATAATTTTGTATTGTTGGATAATGTTTTGAACATTTCCTATATCAAAAGTTGATCGGTTCAGGCACGTTATCTAAAAGCATTAATGTTATAAATCAAACTATAGTTCTTAGTATACGGAACACACACAAGAGGAAGAGTTCAGAAATGAACGAATTCTACTTGTGGCATTGTAGACTAGGTCAGATCAATGTGACCCGACTAGCTAGAGTTACATTTAGATGCATATTTTAAATCAGTTTGAATTTACATCTTATGAAACTCGCCAGTCATGTCACAAAGATAAGATGACCATAGCTCCGTTTACTGGAAACAGAGAAAGAGTTAATGAACTCTTGGGATGATACATGTTGATGTATGTAGGTCTCCTGTCTACACATGCCAGGACTGGTTCTTTATACTTCATTACGTTCTCTGATGATCTTTCGAGTTTCAGACCTATGTTCCTGTTGAAACACAAGTCCGAACATTTTGAGATATTCACAGAATATAAGTTAGAAGTAGAGAACCAATACGGGTATAAGTATTATGTCCTATGATGAGATCAAGGAGGAGAATACTTGTGCACGGAAATCCTGGATTGTTCTAAAGGAGAATGAGATTCTCTCTCAGCATTACTCCTCCGTATACACCATAGCACGATGGTATATCGGGGCGGAGCAATCACACCCTATATGATAAGGTGTGCTCTATGATGAGTACTACTGAGTTACCTATTTCCTTTTGGAAGTTATGCACTTATGAAGCTGCATACCTATTGAATAGGGTTCAAATTTGTTGCCTACCACTTCATATGTGATATGGAAAGGGAAGAGCCCATCTCTTAAGTTGCTTAAGATTTGGGGTTGTCCGGCCTATGTCTGAAAGCAAAATCCGGACAAGCTCGATGCAAGGTCTGTAATGTAGAACTGGAAAGTTTCCAGCTATACAAACTGCAGCTGATGATTTGAAAGAAACAAAGGATTCGATAGTTACCAACGAACCTCAGCCTCTCCGCCGATCTAGTAGGGTTCCTCACCCACCTGAAAGATATTTCGGTTTCTCTATGACAGTGGGAGCGAGGATTCCATCATGAGATGATGACCCAACTAGTTTCGAGCTGGCCATCAGGAGTGGGACTCTGTAAGAATGGCTGGATGTTTATCGATCTGAGATGGAATCCTTATACACCAACAAAGTATGGACTTTGGTTGCTATATCTAAAGGGTTAAATCCCCATCAGGAGCAAGTATATCTTGAGAAGATTACTTGGTGTACATGGAAAAGTTGAGACTTTCAAAGCTAGAATTGTTAAAAGTTTTCGTCATCGACCAGGCGTGGATAATGATGAAACCTTTTCCAGTAGCTATGCTTAAGTCCATCCAGATCCTACTTGCCACGGCTATATACCATGACTACGATATCTGGCGGTTGGGTGCCATGACTGCTTTTCTAAATGATGTTTTAGAAGAGAGAGTCTATAAGTACACAGTCAGAGGGCCTCGTAGACAGTGGGAGCAGCGGAAACTTGTGCAAGATGCTTTATAGGATAAAGCAGGCATCGCGGAGTTGGAACATCTGTTTTGATGGATTAGTCAAAGAAGTTGACATCATCAAAATAATAGATGAACCTTGTATAAACAAAAAGGTAGTAGGGAGTATGGTGGTGATCCTCGTAGAGTACGTGGATGACATACTCTTGATAGGGAAAGAGTTTCCTATGCTAGCTCGATCAATCTCCGTTTATCACAATGATTCTCCATATAGGATCAAAATGATACCTACTAACTCCTGGGTTTTGGATCTATGAGATAGATCTAAATGGATGTTAGGATTCTCACTAGTTGTAGTGAGACGGTATCAATCGATCCTGGGGAGAATCACTGGAAGGGTTCCAGGGTGATAAAGACGACTGAATGTCAGTCACAGGCATTGTCTTTACCCTCAGTAAAGGGACGGTATGTTGGAAGAGTTCCAAGCTAGATACCGTGGCATACTAGACGATAAAGGCAGGATACATCGCTACTAAAGATGCTACCAAAGAGGCTGTTTGGGTGTATAATGGTTCATGAGATGAACTATGTTCCTCCCATTGTGTGACAATGGAGTTGTGGCTTTTGCCAAGTAACGTACGTCCCATCAGTGATCCGGACTTATTCTAAGGCAGTATCACCTGATCATGGAGATGGTTGATCTCCAAGGTGATCGAGGCAAGGAGAGCAGACTCAGAGGACAACACAGCGGATCCACTCACAAAGGCCTGTTCCTAGAGAGAGACTTTTACGGGATGGTTGAGTATGTGATACTACAACTGCTGCTACAGATGGCCCTAGTGCAAGTGGGAGATTGTTAGTTATATGTATGCCCTAGAGGCCATTACTATACATAGGATGTATATTGTAGTGGATGCCGGGACATATATAGGGAGGACTTTCTTGCTCAACATGATAGTATGCTATCTGGTTGTTCTTTACCTTAATGTGTATACTGATTGTCTCTCTGTTACATGTTGGTAAAGCCCTTAGGATCTGTACTTGACTACCTGGACTATGATGCGGATCATACTAGTGGGGACATAGTAGTCCATAAGTACATCCTTCAAAGTCCCTAGTCGTGGGTGTATCGAGACGGGGCATCGATATACCAGAGTAGACTAGCGTATACCTTCTCGACCCATACAGATGGGCGATGGATGATCCCATATCCATTGGTGTTTGACATCAGAGATGATATACGGGTGCTCAGTAGAGACTGGGTACACTGGACGGACTCGCCGAGAACTCCCAGATGGTATTATACCTCACGTCAGATGGCAGTTCTCTGGTGACACTGGTACAGAGTAGTCTGTTGACCCGAGATCGTCATAGAGTCTTGTGTGGTTCCCACTGTGCTTTGATTTCCATCTTACCACGTCCAAGAGGGCGTGCAAAACGGTGGTTTTTGGGTACAGTCCCGAGTCACATGGAGGCAATGAGCGATAGGAGGGGATTCGTCTCTCCCGGTATAGGGAGTTGATGTTGCGCTGTGTTCGATTGGCTATAACAGGAAATCCCTGGCCAGGGTTGCTGAGATTTACTGGTAAGTGTTACCAGTAGTTTCTCGAAGTGTTATAGACCTCATATCGACACGACTTATCGAGCTATTGGGGTCTGACGTTTACCACCCCTAGGCAAGATATGCGACATATCAGACGATCAGACCGGACTGTACGGTAGTGTTATTGGTTGGATTCACTGGAGTGTGAGCGGGCTTGCTCGTCGATCTTCAGATCGCTCAATACCCGGGTGGCCGTTACGTTTAGCAGACCGCTTGCGGCTTGTGGATGCTTGATATGATCATCATCTGCTGCCGGCGTAGTGACGAGTCTTTAGAGTCCTACACAGAGGTTTCCTGGCTCAAGCGAAACGAAATAGGAGCGCATATGAGATATGTGCGGGACCGAGAATAATACGAGTATGTGATACTGTATTCGATTCTCGTGATGTGACATTGATCGGTTATATGCGATATAGCCGGGTTATCGGATCAAGTGTTGATTCGATAAGATGTTACTAATGGTACCAGTCGGTTATGTGCGTCATGACCGGATCGTTAAATCAAGCGTTGATTTAATGATCTAATGCATAATTATATATTTGATATATTACTTTGCGTTAACTAGTATCGGTTCACTTTAAATGGATTTTCTCGCTCGGTTGTGCGCATTGCATATGCGATATGATTTTGTGCACTTGTTTGTATCATATTTGATGATACATGCAAATTAGGGTTTGTGTAAAGAATTAAACCTTGGTTAAAGAAATGGTTAGGGTTTTTATTTGATTATTCATTTATTCATTTGTTTTTATTTTTTGGAAAATAAAATGCATAAAATAGAATGGTGGCTTCTTTTGTTTTCTTTCATGAAGCTTCATGAACTTTTGACTTAGTCACCATTTTGTCTCATGCTTAACCCTAACCAATTCAATTAACTCAAGTTAATTCTCTACACCTAACCATGGTGAGAATTATGATAAGAATGGATTTTTATTTATTCTTTTATTCTTATCATAATACTTATCTTCTTCTTGCTCTTCTTCTTCTTCATTCTTCTTTAAAAGAAAACCAAGATCCATCAATGGTGATTGTTGGAAAAGAGTGAGAAATCCAAAACTAAAGTCTACCCACTTCCTATTTCTTCATCCTCTACCTCTTGCCATGTAGTAGAGTGTGTTTCCTTCACAAGTTTTCAAGACTTGATGAAGGTGGAGCTTGATTTAGCGATGCCTCGACGTAGATCATCTTCGGCATGGACATCGACGACCTAGCTTGCCCATTCTCCGACGAAGCCGACGCTAGATCCCGGATTTGATTTGGACAGCGGAGAGGACCTCATCTCGGAGCCGTGGAGGTAGAGGACCGGATCTACAAAGGTTGTATTTCCGTATCTCTTAGTTAAGTGTTAACTAGTTAGCTTTTTCTCCTAGTTTTCTAGCAAACGATCCGTAGTCGGGTCTCTCGGCACCTATAATTTTTTGAAATTGGCATGTTCGATGCATTGTGAGACCTCACTAGGGTGCCTAGGAACCCTACACCATTTAGATCTATCTCATAGATCCAAAACCCAGGATTTAGTAGGTATCACTTTGATCCTATGTGGAGAATCATTGTGATAAGCGGAGATTGATCGAGCTTAGCATAGGAAACTCCTTCCCTATCAAGTGTATGGCATCCACGTACTCTACGAGGATTGTCACTATACTCCCTACTACCCTTTTTGTTTATACAAGGTTCATCTACCATTTTGATGATGTCAAACTCTTTGACTAATACATCAAAACAGATATTCCAACTCCGCGATGCCTGCTTTATCACATAAAACATCTTGCACACGTTTCCGCTGCTTCCACTGTCTACGAAGCCCTCTGACTGTGTACTTACAGACTCACTTTTCTGAAACATCATTTTAGAAAAGCAGTCATGACACCCAACCACCAGATATCGTAGTCATGGTATGTAGCCGTGGCAAATAGGATCTGGATGGACTTAAGCATAGCTACTTAGAAAAGGTTTCAACAAAATCCATACCTGGTCAATGATGCAAACCTTTAACAAGTCTAGCTTTGAAAGTCTCAACTTTTCCAAGTACACCAAGTAATCTTCTCAAGATATACTTGCTCCTGATGGGGATTTAACCCTTCCGATAAAGCAACTAAAGTCCATACTTTGTTGGTGTATAAGGATTCCATCTCAGATCGCTAAGCATCCAGCCATTCTTACAGAGTCCCACTCCTGATGGCCAGCTCGAAACTAGTTGGGTCATCATCTCATGATGCAATCCTCGCTCCCACTGTCATAGAGAAACCGAAGTATCTCTCAGGTGGGTGAGGAACCCTACTAGATCGGCGGAGAGGCTGAGGTTCGTTGGTAACTATTGAATTCTTTGGTTCTATCAAATCATCTGTTGTAGTTTGTATAGCTGGAACCTTTCCAGTTCTACATTACAGACCTTGCCTCGAGCTTGTCCGGATTTTGCTTTTAGACATAGGCCGGACAACCCCAAATCTTAACTGACTTAAGAGATGGGCTCTTCCCTTTCCATATCACATATGAAGTGGTAGGCAACTGATTTGATTTGAACCCTATTCAATGGGTACGCAACTTCATAAGTGCATAACTCCCAAAAAGAAATAGGTAACTCAGTAGTACTCATCATAGAGCACACCTTATCATATAGGGTGTGATTGCTCTGCCCCGATACACCGACGTGCTGTGGTGTATACGGAGGAGTAATGCTGAGAGAGAATCTCATTCTCCTTTAGAAAAGTCTAAGAATTCCGTCGTATTCTCCTCCTTGATCATATCAAAGGACATAATACTTATGCCCGTTTTGGTTCTCTACTTCTAAATCATATTCTGTGAATATCTCAAAAAGTTCGCACTTGTGTTTCAACAGGAACATATGTCTGAATCTTGAGAGATCATCAGAGAACGTAATGAAGTACAAAGAACCGGTCTTGGCATGTGTAGACAGGGGACCTACATACATCAACATGTATCATCCCAAGAGTTTACTAACTCTTTCTCTGTTTCCAATAAACAGAGCTGTGGTCATCTTATCTTTGTAACATGACTGGCAAGTTTCACAAGATGTAAATTTAATCTGATTTAAATATGCATCTAAATGTAACTTTAGCCAGTCGGGTCGCATTGATATGACCTAGTCTACAATACCTCAAGAAGGATTCGTTCATTTCTGAACTCTTCCTCTTGTGTGTGTTCTGTATATTAAGAACTGTAGTTTGATTTAGAACGTCAATGCTTTTAGATAACGTGCCTGAATCGATCAACTTTTGATATAGGAAATGTTCAAAATATTATCCAACAATACAAAATTTTATCATTTCTTTACTAAAAAAGAGACTGATATGATTTTGTATGTCAGGTTCGGTATCTAACAACATTTGTTCAGAATCAATGTACTGGTAATACAGGGTGACAGTGACCAACAGACTTGGCTGCTACACTTGCCCCGTTTTCTGTCTCTTGAAACTTATCACCCGTTCTCAGTTCTCTACCTTATCTGTAGCCCTATGTAACAGATTATATATCTGGGATCCTGATTCGGTATCAAATACCCAGGACGCAGAGGATACTGAGAAACAGTTCTTTATAATGAACACACCCGAAGGAGATGCATCACATGCACTTTCTTCGTTTGGGCGGCATAAGAATTCTGGTATTCCCCTATTTCCTGCTCTGTCTTATAATAATTATAAGTTGGAGCGGGACCAACGTTCCCCAGCTCAGTATAACAAGCGGGTTCGGTCAATATATCCGTTTTATTATCTTGATTAAGGCGTGATATGGTCGCTACCTTGAGAGAGAGAGAGAGAGAAGAAAACACTCAGCGTGCGCTCTTGCAAGAATAGATTGGTTATAGTTTTATCTAATCAGGATGGCTCCCACTGTTTTTATCAAATCTTCCTTCAAACCCTAAAAGGAAAGACCAGCCGGGATTAATTACACGCTACAAGTTCGCCAATCTTTTAGCCAGGCCAGTGTCGGTACTTTGAGGGAGGTCCCCCGTGCTTTCGCACGAACCTAATTAATGTAAACCTCATTTTCCCAGAGGCGTAACCTCGTTAACACCTTTCTAGACAATTACTTGATCGGCTAATTGTAATGTGTAAAACTCTCCCAGGAGTAACTCTTACTCGCAGCGGGTATCGGGATCCAACTATCTCATAGAAAGTATGCAATCTCATTGCAAATTTCAAAACTTGAAATTCCCGATAATTTTGCCCCTAACGTGTTATGACCTTGACGAATGCCAACAAACAATAGCCCGCTAGTCAAGTTCAACCCGTACATTTCTTGATTGAATTAAACCCACCCGCACGACCATTGACGAAAGCCAACAAAGCCGCACGACTACCCTAATCCAATCGCATCGTATGCAGCAGATAAGCAGCATATAGCTACCGCACACTACACCATGACGAAAGCCAACAAATGTAGCACGAATACTATATACAACTTATCTGAAATGACGGAGGGCTACGACAGGTTTTTCTGAAAACCTATTGCGTAATGAACTTGATATCGTTGTAGAATCAAACGATTTTAAAATGGAGTGTTTTTTAGGCTTTTCTAGTTTTGCTAAAGGGGTCACTCCCGGTGAAGGGATCGTTGACCCTTTCCTCGTCAAATGAGGTGCGGGATATATCATATATATCACTGTTCAAAGCAAGAACTATAGAAGCAATTAAAAGACAAACCGAGGGGTGTAGCATTTGCCAGTTATTGCTAAAGGGGTCACTCCCGGTGAAGGGATCGTCGGCCCTTTCCTCATCGAATAAGGTGCAGGATATATCATATATACAGCTGTGCAAAGCAAGAACTGTAGCTACCTGTTTTATTTAGAAATTCGATTCCACAACATCTTAGGTTTCTTTTCTTTCATTAATCACATTAATGAAGTCCCATCATTTAAGCACCTAAACATCACAGATAAATACGACGTACACTTATGCCATCCGCATTCGCCTCGATGTCCCCTCGTGCACCGTTAGGTTAGGTGACTAACGGCAGAGCGGGGCAGGGCTAGCGCGGGTGTAAAACATAAGTAACGCCTATATAATATATCATATATACTATATATAGTATCCATCACAGCATATCAAATGATTACATCACAGATATCACAGCAGAAGAATCATATATGAAATATTGGATATACTAGGACGTCCGTGTTTTCAATAAGAGCCTGTATAAAACACGGATTCCACGGTCGTGATGAATAGCCAAACCCACACCCCTAGACCCCTAAGGGAGCGGCAAACAACCCTACCAATTCTAGAGTTAGGAGACCCAGACTCGACTCCTCGAGTTGGTCTCCCACTGGACTCCAGAACCCGGTTACTTGTGCCCTCCTCCTTGGGTCTATCCTAGTGCAGAAAAAAAAATAATATACAAAAGGTGACATCTTCCGCAACCTGGAAGTGCCCCAATAAAAGAATATTACATACAAGTTTTTATATGAATGAAAATGAAAAACATTCATCTCACATAAAAACAACCCGGCTATTCAAACACGACGATCCAATATAACATATCCAGCAACACATAACATCACATGTCATCAACGTAAGTAAATATGCGCATCCCAATTGTCGTTGGCATACAGCAACGAAACTGGCGATATCACATATTACACTTACGGTCGCAGAAAAGAAAGTGTAAAACTACAACAGTTGGAATCCGCAAACCCTTTAGATATCGCATGCCTAATCAAATGAATTCCTTTGACATCACATGCCTAACAATTATAAACCCCGCATTTTAGTCTCAATATCGAAAACACTTTTCAATATCAAGTCGGGCAATTCAACAAGATTCCCGACATCCTGATCGAATGCTCGTCACAAACTTTAGTAGACGGCCGCACCCCCCGATACCGTCGACAAAGTGCACCAAGGCGGAACACCGCTGCCGCGAGCACCCAAACGGATGCTTTCGGCGACGGGGTTCTCCTACAGTCACTTGGTCAGAGCTATGGTGTGTAGCTGTCTATTAAGTTTACCCGGCGAGTATCCGCGTACACTACTTGATTGCGACGGACTTTTGATCACATCAAAATTCCGTGGCAACCGATCAAGTGAAACTAAACTGCTAGGTTTATAACATTCATATTAGTTATCTCATAACTACTTGTGAATTCCAAATATTGTATCACATTCCAGATAAATGGAAAATGTTAAACTTTTCGATCGAACAATCAAACACCCAAGTTTTCCCGAAACAGCTCAACATATGAAATAAGTTTAAAAACATTCACTTCATGCCTCAGTACCAATGGTCCAGCCGTAGAAGGGTCAAGCCAACGCCTCACATGTGGCACGACGTACTGCCCCAAACCCTAAGGTTCAAAGGGCAGTTCAAGACGGTCACATAATCGAGTTAAGGTTTGTTGTCTTCTAGAGGGACCATCGCATTACTTGCACTACTTAGAACATCATTAAACTACGGAAAAATACAACAATTGAAAATTTCCCGGCAGGGGAAAAAGTGGGTATTTATATCCGGTCGAACTTTTTAACATATTCTAAAATTACCCGGAAAAACACATCGACAAAATTAGACAATACGATCGAATCTACGAACTCCTAATACAACCCAGAAAACTCAACTCTAGAGTAAATATTAAAATTCCCTATAAAATACAGCACCTTCAGAAACAAATTACTGTGCAAACCACGTGGCCTAACTCACCAGTATGGCCGCGGAACCGCAGCACAAGCAGGGGTGGGGCCGCGGTTACGCAGCACTTTGATCGAGTTAGGGTCACATGCTGCACAGTAACTCATACAATTCCCTGCTGAATTTTTTGGATATTTTTAATTGGGCAAAAAACCAGTTTTGAAAAAATGTACAGAGAATGGTTTTAAACTAGGGTTTCGGGTTCGATCGGACTTCTAACATCGTCTACACTTCGCCTAAAGCTCTAGCTAGGCTCTGATACCACTGTAGGGTTCCTAGGCACACTCAACAGGTTCCACAAGGCATCAACCATGCCAAATTCAAATTTTTCATGTGCCAAAGAAACCCTAAACTAGATCGTTAACTAGATATTAAGCGAAACCAATGCAAGCAAACGACTTTACTCTAAAGTGAATGGAAATACAACCTTTGTAGATCCGGTCCTCCACTTCCTTGGCTCCGTGATGACGTCCCTCCACTGCGATCAACCGGATCCCAGACTCTAGCGTTGGTTTCGTCGGAGAAATGATCGGGCTAGGTCGTTGACTTCGATGCCGAAAATGATCTACGTCGAGGCGACTCTAACTCGAGCTCCATCTTCACCAAGTCATGAAACTTGTGAAGAAAATACCCTATACTACATGGCAAGTAGTAAAGGATGATGAAATAGGAAGTGGGTTCACTTTGGATTTGGATTTCTCACTTGGATTCATCACTTGAAATTTTGTAGCAAAGGTTTTCTTTCTTCTTGAAGAAGAAGATGAAGAAGAAGAAAAAGAATCAATTATTTTCAAAAAGAAAATGATGTGATATCTATCATTTAGCAACCATGGGTGAGTTAACAAGTGTAGAGAATAAACTATGGTTTAAGTGAATGGTTAGGGTTAAGGAAAGAAACAAAATGGTCAAAGCTTTTTCAAAGCTTCATGAAGCTTCATGTATAAAACAAAAAACCACCATTTTATTTTCTTTTGCCAAAAAGAATAAAGGAAAAGAATAAATAAATAAGTAAATCAAAACCCTAACCATTAACCTAATCATGGTTTAATCATACACACCCAAGCTTGCATGTATCATCAAACATGATACAAATTAGTGCACAAAACTATATCATATATACAATGTGCACATCAAGTGAGAAAATCCATCTTAAGTGAACCAATACTAGTTAATGCAAAGTAATATATCAAATATATAATTATGCATTAAATCATTAAATCAACACTTGATTTAACGATCCGGTCATATCGCATATGACCGACTAACATCCAATGTATCGACTTATCGAATCAACCCTCGATTCGATAACTAGGTTATATCGCATACAACCAATCGATACATTCATCGCGAGAATACAATACGGTATCACATACACGCATTATTCTCGGTCCCGAACATATCTCATATGCACTCCTATTTCGTTTCGTTTGAGCCAGGAAACCTCTGTGTAGGACTCTAAAGACTCGTCAATACGTCGGCAACAAGTGATGATCATATCAAACACCCACAAGCCGCAAGCGGTCTGCTAAACGTAACGGCCACCCGGGTATTGAACGATCAGACGATCAACGAGCAAGTCCGCTCACACTCCTGTGAATCCAACCAGTAACACTTACCGTACAGTCCGGTCTGATCGTCTAATATGTCGCATATCTTGCCTGGGGGTGGTAAACGACAGACCCCAATAGCTCGATAAGTCGTGTCGATATGAGGTCTATAACAGTTTGAGAAACTACTGGTAACACTTACCAGTAAATCTCAGCAACCCTGGCCAGGGATTTCCGGTTATAGCCAATCGAACACAGCGCAACATCAACTCCCTATACCGGGAGAGACGAATCCCCTCCTATCGCTCATTGCCTCCATGTGATTCGGGATTGTACACAAAAACCACCGTTTTGCACGCCCTCTTGGACGTGGTAAGGTGGAAATCAAAGCACAATGGGAATCACACAAGACTCTATGACGATCTCGGGTCTACAGACTAACCTGTACCGGTGTCACCACAGAACTGCCATCTGACGTAAGGTATAATACCATCTGGGACTTCTCGGCGAGTCCGTCCAATGTACCCAGTCTCCACTGAGCACCCGTATATCATCTCTGATGTCAAACACTAATGGATATGGGATCATCCATCACCCATCTGTATGGGTCGAGAAGGTATATGCTAGTCTACTCTGGTATATCGATGCCCCGTCTCGATACACCCTCGACTAGGGACCTTGAAGGATGTACTTATGGACTACCATGTCCCCACTAGTATGATCCGCATCATAGTCCAAGTAGTCAAGTACACATCCTAAGGGCTTTACCAACATGTAACAGAGAGACAATCAGTGTAAACGTTAAGGTAAAGAGCAACCAGATAGCATATTATCATGTCGAACAAGAAAATCCTCCCTATATATGTCCAAGGATCCACTACAATATACATCCTATGTATAGTAATGGCCTCTAGGGCATACATATAACTAACAATCTCCCACTTGCACTAGGGCCATCTGATAGCAGTGGTTGTAGTATCTCATACTCAACCATCCCATAAAAGTCTCTCTCTGGGAAAAGGCCTTTATGAGTGGATCCGCCGTGTTGTCCTCTGAGTCTGTTCTCCTAACCTCGATCACCCTGGAGATCAACCATCTCCATGATCAGGTGACACTGCCTTAGAATATGTCTGGATCACTGATGGGACAGGCATTCCTAGGCATAAGACACAACTCCATTGTCTCACAATGGGAGGAACGAAGTTCATCTCATGAACTAATATACATCCAGACTGCCTCTTTGGTAGCATCTTAAGTAGCGATGTATCCATCCTTTATAGTCTAGTAAGCCACTGTATCTAGCTTGGAACTCTTCCAACATACCGTCCGTTTACCAAGGGTAAAGACAATGCCTGTGACTGACATTCAGTCGTCCTTATCACCCTGGAACCCTTCCAGTGATTCTCCCCAGGATCGATTGATACCATCTCACTACATCTAGTGAGAATTCTAACATCCATTTAGATCTATCTCATAGATCCAAAACCCAGGATTTAGTAGGTATCACTTTGATCCTATGTGGAGAATCATTTTGATAAGCGGAGATTGATCGAGCGTAGCATAGGAAACTCCTTCCCTATCAAGAGTATGTCATCCACGTACTCTACGAGGATTGTCACCATACTCCCTACTACCCTTTTTGTTTATACAAGGTTCATCTACCATTTTGATGATGTCAAACTCTTTGACTAATACATCAAAACAGATGTTCCAACTCCGTGATGCCTGCTTTATCACATAAAACATCTTGCACACGATTCCGCTGCTCCCACTGTCTACGAAGCCCTCTGACTGTGTACTTACAGACTCTCTTTTCTGAAACATCATTTTAGAAAAGCAGTCATGACACCCAACCACCAGATATCGTAGTCATGGTATGTAGCCGTGGCAAGTAGGATCTGGATGGACTTAAGCATAGCTACTTAGAAAAGGTTTCAACAAAATCCATACCTGTTCAATGATGCAAACCTTTAACAAGTCTAGCTTTGAAAGTCTCAACTTTTCCAAGTACACCAAGTAATTTTCTCCAGATATACTTGCTCCTGATGGGGATTTAACCCTTCAGATAAAGCAACTAAAGTCCATACTTTGTTGGTGTATAAGGATTCCATCCAGTAACACTAACCGTACAGTCCGGTCTGATCGTCTGATATGTCGCATATCTTACCTTGGGGTGGAAAACGTCAGATCCCAATAGCTCGATAAGTCGTGTCGATATGAGGTCTATAACAGTTTGAGAAACTACTGGTAACACTTACCAGTAAATCTCAGCAACCCTGGCCAGGGATTTCCGGTTATAGCCAATCGAACACAGCGCAACATCAACTCCCTATACCGGGAGAGACGAATCCCCTCCTATCGCTCATTGCCTCCATGTGATTCGGGACTGTACACAAAAACCACCGTTTTGCATGCCCTCTTGGACGTGGTAAGGTGGAAATCAAAGCACAGTGGGAATCACACAAGACTCTATGACGATCTCGGGTCTACAGACTAACCTGTACCAGTGTCACCAGAGAACTGCCATCTGACGTAAGGTATAATACCATCTGGGAGTTCTCGGCGAGTCCGTCCAGTGTACCCAGTCTCCACTTAGCACCCGTATATCATCTCTGATGTCAAACACCAATGGATATGGGATCATCCATCGCCCATCTGTATGAGTCGAGAAGGTATACGCTAGTCTACTCTGGTATATCGATGCCCCGTCTCGATACACCCTCGACTTGGGACCTTGAAGGACGTACTTATGGACTATCATGTCCCCACTAGTATGATCCGCATCATAGTACAGGTAGTCAAGTACACATCCTAAGGGCTTTACCAACATGTAACAGAGAGACAATCAGTGTACACATTAAGGTAAAGAGCAACCAGATAGCATACTATCATGTCGAGCATGAAAGTTCTCCCTATATATGTCCAAGCATCCACTACAATATACATCCTATGTATAGTAATGGCCTCTAGGGCATACATATAACTAACAGAATGACTAGGACATGTGTTTCGTTCGCTTACCCCGATGCGAGGTCATCAGATTGATTGATTCCAGCTAGAGACGACTTCACGCAGGTTCGTTGGTAGTCGATGGAGGCGATCGAATGTCGGAAACCCATATTCCAAGTTTAAAGTATTCGGAAAGACATGCAAGCGATTCTATGGACCCTCTAGAAGAATGAAATCCTAACTCGACATAATGACCGTGTGAAAGCCTTTGAACCTTAGGGTTTGCGGCAGTTCCGCGGCGCCATTAGTGAGGCTTGGGTTTGCCCTTCTACGGCTGGACCACCGATGCTGTGGTATGTACTCGATACTATTAAACTGTGCCCAAGATGTTGAGCTCTTGGGGGATTATGAGGTATTGACACATTGATCGGATGGTTCGATATCTTTCGGATATCATGTGATGGGATACATTGCTTGGGAGACTCCAGATACGAGTATAGCCATTGGAGCACAGTCCTTGCAGCCACGAGAAGACGAGTCCGAATCAGTCGACATTGGAGCAGAGTGGAGTAAAGAGTTAGCACGAGATTTCGACGGGATGACGTTCCACCCCGCTGACATCAGAGATGCGATATGCATGCAGAGGCGTTGTATATGGATTCCTTCCAGGACATTGCTGCTTTACGAGTGGTCTTGAGGATTGACCGAGAGATGACCAGAGAAGTGCCAGGATGGAATCGCCCCGTTAGCATACCTGACAGGGCTGATGAGCCGATGGATTGTGAGATTGGTAATCCACAGAGGAGATAAGGACCCAGAGACAGAAGACGCCAGACCATGAACAAGAGGCAAGTAGATATCTTGCGATGCTAGCATTGGATACACCGACACCTTCTCGACTTTGAAGGAGGATATATCGACGACGGCATTTATGATTTGTGATTTTGTGATTCGATTATCATGTATCCGTCATCTTAGATTTCGGTATTTTGGGCGACCTATTCGCATGATTTAGTCTTAATGACTGAGTTCCATGATATTTTTTTTCGTGCACCATGGTTGCACCTACTGGGTATTGATATTTTGGGCATAGTTATTACGCTTGAGGTATTGATTGTGATTTCATACCTATTTTAGGCCGGTGATTTGATTTATGCTTCCAGTATAGTTTTCATGCACTTTTAGTGTTTTGAATTGGATTTTCGCGTTTGATGAGCGCATGTTTTAAGATACGATTTTGGTGCACACCAGATGCACTAAATCGGGATTCCTTGTGCATGTCAGATGCACCTGATTTTGCTGTCAGGCACGCCGTTGCCCTTGGCAGATGTTTCATGCACACCCGTTGCACCTAGATGATGTTTCTGTGCATATGTGTGGCACATATATGGATTTTGATTTCTGTGCGCACCAGACGCACAGGGTATTCTTATATACATTTTTGGGATTTATTCCTTATGGACCAGTAACTTTTTATGATATTTGCTATGTGTTTTCGTACTGCGCAGGACTAGTCAGAGTACGGTACCTGGATATATTTTTCATGCATTGATTGTTATCGAAGGGATTTCCAAAAAGGGAGCTACAGTCTCACTATTTACCTACGTGTCTGATATGACACGACACGTTTAAAACAAGGGAACCCTTCTAAATTGTTTTCAAAACGGCGGGACGTACATAATAAACAAAGATAAGTATTTATATGGCTATTTTCTTATAATAGACATCCGCCACTGTGCCGCGATACACGCATAGCACAGCAACATGAAAGGTTTGCATGCATTTCTTTTAGATATCTACATGTATGGTTTTGATATATATCATATTGGTTTTGTTTCGGATTTCACATTTGTGTCTTTACCATAACTCCGATGATTGCGGGATGCTTGATGGAGTTTTGTTTTCGAGCTATCTGCTTCATGCGCATGCATTGCACTATGATACGTCTTATATATTGATGATTTCGGAGCCCCGACGACTTGGACTTTTACTGAAATGTTTTAGTATTTGAGGGGTTTAAATTTAAATTCGAGGACCGAATTTCTTTAAGGGCGGAAGATTGTAACATTTCAAAAAAATAAAATATTAATTTTGGGAATTTTTATAATTTAATATTATTTTTAATGAATATTTTAATATTTCGGTATAATTAAATACCGATAAAATTGGGAAATTTTTTGAAAATTATGGAAATTACTAAAAGAGGGTGTTATATGTGAATTATGCAAATTTTAAGTTTTTAAGATTAATTATATGCTAATTTAGTGCTAATCGCGATTAAAAATCGCTAATCGGATTTTTAGCATATTTGTGCAAAACATGCACCATATCTTTTTTTCACTTGTTACATATTCTTATGGCTTTCATACATGTTTTATTTCATGGTTGATGATTTATTAGAGAGGGGAAAAGAATAGAAAAAGAAAAGGAAAAGGATATTATAATGGGTATGGGTGAGAGAGAGAAAGGTGAGGGTGTGTTGACTTGGCCATTCCTCTTCATTGAACTCATTCCTCTCCTCTCTCCTCACCTTGTTGCTGCTGCTGCTTCCCTAGCCCCCCTCCTTCTCTTCAACCCTCTCAAACACCATGATAAACACCTCAAAACCCTATCCCCATTTCACAAAAGTTGTGCACAAGCTCAAGGGAATCACATTGAACCAAGAAAGCAAGGATTTTGGCCACTTGGGGCAACTCAAGAATTTTCTTGAGTTGCCAAATGAGGTACCTTCATGTGGATTTAATGCGATGAAGAAGATGAAGGCGACGTCGACACCAACACGCAGGGTGCAAGGTGAGTAGATTATATCTACGGGGCAAGTCGGGTGGATGGCGTATAGCACCCCTGCAGTTCGATGTCTAGTATACTATATATACTATATATATGATAGCTTATGTGTGACATGGTTATTCAGGATATGATTAGGTGTACTATGGATAGAATAGGGTTTAAATGTAAACTAGTATAGTTTCCTAGATGCGAACCCTAGAATAGGTTTACACTCACACGCACACACATGTTTATTGCTATACATATACCCAGAGGATGAGGATAGTGGATGATATTTGGAGATGAGTCGATGAGATTGGGCATAGTACCATGAGATCAGTGATATATTGTGATTCGTATTTAGGATATGACATGTGATTTTAGCGGGCCTTTGGACGTGTGTTTCACACACGCATTCATATTTACCTAGATGGTATCGATTTTGTACTAGACTTAGATCAGTACCCCAGAACATGAGATATGATGATAAAGATACCTGATAATTGATGAGATGAATGTGATATTGACCCGTACCCAGCTTTTGGGATGCCGTACGATGATTTACCGTACGAGTTTTATATTGATGATAGATCTGCACTCATGACTCGAGGATGTCATATGATATTGTATCGTACGCGGTACCTTTGAGGCGGGATCACCGACTATTATACTTATATATATATATCGACTCAGATTTAGGTGGTTTCCATACCCCTCCTGATTGACTTGTTAGTTAGAGTTGTAGTTTTGCTGGTAGATGTTAGGCTAGGTTGATGTCATACCTATTTCAAAATAACTAACGAATCGGGAGTATTTTAAAGACAGGCAAAGGGATTCTACGGATATTTTCAAAACACGCATCTTTTCTTAAAAACACCGTAACCCTTAACATGATATTTCAGTGCGTCCACCATGTATTTTATCGGTGTTGAGAGCGACATGTGAAACCCGATTCGAGGAGCTGGATGAGGCCGATTGCGGGTATATGGTGAACCCGGTATGGTACCCCGGGGCGAGAACGGATCTGCTGTGTAGCTTGACGGTGAGCCTGGCAGAGGGACCACTACCTACCGGTGATTGTATTTGAGCTCGGAGGATACCGACCGGAGTCGAAAGATGATGTGGGCCGATCCGCACTGACGGAGCCCGATATATAAGGATTTACGTGTCGATGCTAGGCACAGGTTTCATGATGTTTTCGAGTGTCGATGTTTGACACTCAGGTTCCATGATTTGATATGTCGCGAGCGACACATGTTCATTTACATCCTCATACTTCCATGCATATGTTTATGATATTTACATGCATGATGCTTATTGTCATTAGGTGACACGTGGACGATATTCACATACATATAGTGACATTGATGGCATTGATTACATAGTTGGATGATATCCACGTACTTGTAGACTTCATGACATAGTCGACATTGAACATACTTCATACTTATGATATGTTATTACCTGAGGCACTGGCACGAGCACTTGGCACTACACTCATGTATAGATGTTACATTGCCACCTTATTATGCTTCAGGCTTATTCATATTGAGGATATATTATTACTGATCGTATTGACCTAGGATTATGTCATGCATACGATTTCTACTCTGCGATATTTTCTATTCATGAGTTGGCAACTCACCCCCGTTGTGCCACAGTTCTTGCAGGTTTTGCCGTACAGGTTCCATTGCGGTTTTTCTGACACACTGCTTCCTTTCTGGGTGATTGCATTGGTAGGTGGGTTCACTCGCATCGTGACCATCCTTGTATTATTTTATTCAGTTGTATCTAGTAATTCCATCAACCAAACTTGTATATTGTTTCAGACTTAGAAAACCAGTTATGTATTATTTCGACCTTAGAGTCGCGCGTTGTAGTATGATGGTTTTCATTTTGATTTTGAGTTTCTTTTTGAGTTTTGATCCTCGCCCTTTGGCGTTGTATATTATATTTCTTGCGTGGTTGTGACCGTCGATTGACGAAGAGCTAGCTCCCGCTTGGGTATGCCTTTTCATTGTGCATATATATTATTCTTGTTGTACCCCGTTCGGGGCCAGTATTTATAAAAGAAACTCTGCCGAAATTTTCAGAAAAGACATGAGATTTTTAAAATGCATATTCGAATTATGTTAGTTAAAAACCCTTGTTTTAAAACATGTTTTTTTTGCTTCTTTAATACTAGTTTTCTTCTATTTATTACTTAAAATGGTTTTAGATTTCTGGGCTTTTGGCTTACTTGAATTAGATGGGGTCCTATAGGCTTCATATGATTCAAGTGCCAGTTACGGGCTATTTCAGGTCATGACATTCATCCACCTGAGATCGTCATTTGTCTCGTGTGAGTTGCCATTGTGCTTTGATTACCACCCTACCACGGCTCAAAGAAGTCGTGCAAACAGGTTTCAGTTGGGTACAGTCCCGAGCCACATAGAGACAGTGAGCGGATCGGCAGGGGTTTCATCTCTCCCGGTATTGGGGGTGAGACCGCGCTGTGTCTAGAAGAGCCATTACACGAAGTCCTTAGCCAAGGCAAGAGATTTACTGGTAGGTAATCCAGTAGTATCTCAGGGTGTTCTGGGCTACACGCCGACACGACTTGTACCGCTTTTGGAGGTCTGACTTTTACCAACCCCCTAGGCCCGACATGCGATGCTCATAGACGAACGGACCGGACTGTACGGATATTGTCACGGACAGGCTCAGTAGGGTGTCAGGATGAGTTCGCTCATCGACCTCCCTTTTGGTCAGTACCTGTTAGCCCCTTACGTACGGCTAGTACCACTGACATGCTAGTGGTTAAATCCACGGCCAAAGTATTGACGAGTCTTTAGAGTCCCCAACGAAAAGCTTCCCAAGTTTCGGGCGAATCGTTCTAGAGGTCGTATGATATATGGCAGGGTTTGATCATATACGTGCAATAATGCACGGATCATGATTGGGCGGATCATACTAGTGGGCTTTCGTTTAAGCCGGATCCTAGTATTAGATTTGTTGGATTACTTTAGTCTCATCGCATTCGCATTCGGTCGGAATGCGGATGCAGCTATGTATATACATGTGAGGGGTGTTAGTTATATGTATGCCCTAGAGGCCATTACTATACATAGGATGTATATTGTAGTGGATGCTTGGACATATATAGGGAGGACTTTCTTGCTCGACATGATAGTATGCTATCTGGTTGCTCTTTACCTTAACGTGTACACTGATTGTCTCTCTGTTACATGTTGGTAAAGCCCTTAGGATGTGTACTTGACTACCTGGACTATGATGCGGATCATACTAGTGGGGACATGGTAGTCCATAAGTACATCCTTCAAGGTCCCTAGTCGTGGGTGTATCGAGACGGGGCATCGATATACCAGAGTAGACTAGCGTATATCTTCTCGACCCATATAGATGGGCGATGGATGATCCCATATCCATTGGTGATTGACATCAGAGATCATATACGGGTGCTCAGTGGAGACTGGGTACACTGGACGGACTCGCCGAGAACTCCCAGATGGTATTATACCTTACATCAGATGGCAGTTCTCTGGTGACACTGGTACAAAGTAGTCTGTTGACCCGAGATCGTCATAGAGTCTTGTGTGGTTCCCACTGTGCTTTGATTTCCACCTTACCACGTCCAAGAGGGCGTGGAAAACGGTGGTTTTTGGGTACAGTCCCGAATCACATGGAGGCAATGAGCGATAGGAGGGCATTCGTCTCTCCCGGTATAGGGAGTTGATGTTGCGCTGTGTTCGATTCGCTATAACCGGAAATCCCTGGCCAGGGTTGCTGAGATTTACTGGTAAGTGTTACCTGTAGTTTCTCGAACTGTTATAGACCTCATATCGACACGACTTAACAAGCTATTGGGGTTTGACGTTTACCACCCCTAGGCAAGATATGCGACATATCAGACGATCAGACCGGACTGTACTGTAAGTGTTACTGGTTGGATTCACAGGAGTGTGAGTGGGCTTGCTCGTCGATCTTCTGATCGCTCAATACCCGGGTGGCCGTTACGTTTAGCAGACCGCTTGCGGCTTGTGGGTGTTTGATATGATCATCACCTGCTGCCGGCGTATTGACGAGTCTTTAGAGTTCTACACATAGGTTTCCTGGCTCAAGCGAAATGAAATAGGAGTGCATATGAGATATGTGCGGGACCGAGAATAATACCGGTATGTGATGCTGTATTCGATTCTCGCGATTTGTGACATTGATCGGTTATATGCGATATAGCCGGGTTATCGGATCAAGTGTTGATTCGATAAGTTGTTACTATAGATATTAGTCGGTTATATGCGATATGACCGGATCGTTAAATCAAGTATTGATTTAATGATTTAATGTATAATTATATATTAGATATATTACTTTACATTAATTAATATTTGTTCACTTAAAAAGGATTTTCTCACTTGATGTGCACATTGTATATGTGATATACTTTTGTGCACTTGATTGTATCATGTTTGATGATACATGAAAGTTTGTGTGTATGATTAAACCATGGTTATGTTAATGGTTAGGGTTTTGTTTATTTACTTATTCATTTATTTATTTATTCATTTTGGAAAGATAAATAGAATGGTGGCTTATTTTGTTCTTTTGTTGAAACTTCATGAAGTGTTGAAAGCTTGACCATTTTGTTTCTTTCCTAAACCTAACCATTCACCTAACCCTAGTTTATTCTCTACACTTAACCATGGTTGCTATATGATATGATCACTTGATTTAATATAATTAAGAAAGTGATTTTATAATTATCATTATATTCTTTTTCTTCTTCTTCTTCAAGAAGAAGAAAACATTCTAGCATCAATGGTACCTTGAGAAAAAGAGTGAGAAATCCAATTCTAAAGTGAACCCACTTCGTATTTCTTCATCCTCTACCACTTTCCAAGTAGTATAGGGTGTTTTCCTCACAAGTTTCATGGCTTGGTGAAGTTGGAGCTTGATCTTGTGTTGCCTCGACGTAGATCATCTTCGGCATCGAAGTCGACGACCTAGCCCGCCCATTTCTCCGATGAAGCCGACGCTAGAGCCCGGGATCCGATGATCGCAGCGAGGGGACTTCATCATGGAGCTATGGAGGTGGAGGACCGGATCTACAAAGGTTGTATTTCCGTTCACTTAGCACTAAAATAGTTTAGTAGCTTGTTGCATCACCTAAACTCTAGTTAACGATCTAGTATAGGGTTTCTTTGGCACATGAAAAATTATAATTTGGCATGGTTGATGCCTTGTGAGACCTCTAGTGTCTGCCTAGGAACCCTACAGAGGTATCAGAGCCTAGATAGAGCCTTAGGCGATGTGTAGACGAAGTTAGAAACTCGAACGAAACACGAAACCCTAATTCATACCCCTCTCTGTCCAATTTTTGAAAATGTGGATTTTTCTATATTAAAAATATGCAGAAAAATAAGCAGGGCTTTATAAGAATTACTGTGAAAAATGAGGTCGTAATTCCATCAAACCGCCGCGGAACCGCGGCCTTAGCCCACGTGGCGCGGCGGAACCGCGGCCATTCTGTTGCATCGTTGACCAAAATTTGCACAGTAATGTTTATATTTGACTGCTGTATTTTCTGGGATATTTTAACTTTTACTCATGAGTTGAGTTTTCTGGGGTTGTTTTGGGAACTCGTGGATTCGATCGGATTGTCTAATCTTGTCTATGTGTTTTCCGGATAATTATTGAATATGTTAAAAAGTTCGACCGGTTATAAATACCCACCTTTTCCCCTGTCGGGAAATTTCCAAGTGTTGGATCTTTCCGTGGTTTAATAACGTTCTAAGTAGTGCAAGTAGCGCGATGGACCCTCTAGAAGACAACAAACCTTAACTCGATTATGTGACCGTCTTGAACTGCCCTTTGAACCTTCGGGTTTGGGGCAGTACGGCGTGCCACATGTGAGACGTTGGCTTGACCCTTCTACGGCTGGACCGTTGGTACTGAGGCATGAACTGGATGTTTTTAAACCTATTTCATGTGTTGATTTGTTTCGGGAAAACTTGGGTGTTTGAATGTTCGATCGGAAAGTTTAACATTTTCTATTTATCTGGAATAAGATACAATAATTGGAATTCACAAGTAGTTATGAGATAACTGAATGAATGTTATAAACATAGCAGTTTAGTCTCACTTGATCGGTTGCCACGGAATTTTGATGTGATCAAAAGTCCGTCGCAATCACGTAGCGTACGCGGATACTCGCCGGTAAACTTAATAGACAGCTACACCCCAAAACCCCGACCAAGTGACTGTAGGAGAACTCCGTCGCCGAAAGCATCCGTTCGGGTGCTCGCGGCAGCGGTGTTCCGCCTTAGTGCACTTCGTCGACGGTATCGGGGGTGCGGCCGTCTACTAAAGTTTGCGACGAGCATTCGATCAGGATGTCGGGAATCTTGTTGAATTGCCAGACTTGATATTGAAAAGTGTTTTCGATTTTGAGACTAAAATGCGGGGTTTATAATTGTTAGGCATGTGATGTCTAAGGAATTCATTTGGTCAGGCATGCGATGTCTGAGGAGGTTGCGGATTCCAACTGTTGTAGTTTTACACTTTCTTTTCTGTGACCGTAAGTGTAATATGTGATATCGCCGGTTTCGTTGCTATATGTCAACGACAATTAGGATGCGCATATTTACTTACGTTGATGACATGTGATGTTATGTGTTGCTGGATATGTTATATTGGATCGTCGTGTTTGAATAGCCGGGGAGTTTTGATGTGAGATGAGTGTTTTTCTTTTTCATTCATGTAAAAACTTGTATGTAATATTCTTTTATTGGGGCACTTCCAGGTTGCGGAAGATGTCACCTTTTGTATATTATTTACTTTTCCGCACTAGGATAGACACAAGGAGGAGGGCATAAGTAACTGGGTTCTGGAGTCCAGTGGGAGACCAACTCGAGGAGTCAAGTCCGGGTCTCCTAACTCTAGAATTGGTAGGGTTGCTTGCCGCTCTCGTAGGGGTCTAGGGGTGTGGGTTTGGCTATTCATCGCGACCGTGGAATCCGTGTTTTATACTGGCTCATATTGAAAACACGGACGTCCTAGTATATCCAATATTTCATATGTTTCTTCTGCTGCGATATCTGTGATGTGATCATGTGATGTTCTGTGATAGATACAGTATATAGTATATATGATATATTATATAGACGTTACTTATGTTTTACATCCGCGCTAGCCCTGCCCCGCTCTGTCGTTAGTTACCTAACCTAATGGTGCACGAGGGGACATCGAGGCGAACACGGATGGCATAAGTGTACGTCGTATTTATCTGTGATGTTTACGTGGACTTAAATGATGGGACTTCATTAATATGATTAATGAAAGTAAAAGAAACCTAAGATGTTGTGGAATCGATTTTCAAAAATAAAACAGGTAGCTACAGTTCTTGCTTTGCACAGCGGTATATATGATATATCCTGCACCTTATTCGATGAGGATAGGGTCGACGATCCCTTCACCGGGAGTGACCCCTTTAGCAATAACTGGTAGATGCTACAACCGTCGGTTTGTCTTTTGATTGCTTCTATAGTTTCTGCTTTGCACAGTGATATATATGATATATCCCGCACCTCATTCGACAAGGAAAGGGCCGACGATCCCTTCACCGGGAGTGACCCCTTTAGCAAAACTAGAAAAGCCTCAAAAACACCCCATTTCAAAATTCATTTGATTCTACAACGATATCAAGTTCATTACGCAATAGGTTTTCAGAAAAACCTGTCGTAGCCCTCCGTCATTTCAGATAAGTCCTGTTTAGTATTCGTGCTGCGTTTGTTGACCATGTCAAGGCGCAGTGTGCGGTAGCTAATCAGTATTTATCTGCTTATGCATATGATGGAGATTGGGTTAGGGTAGTCGTACGGCCTTGTTGACCTTGTCAAGGGTCGTGCGGGTGGTTTTGATTCAATCAAGAAATGATGGGTTGAACTTGACTTACGGTCTATGCTTTGTTGACCTTGTCAAGGTCATAGATCATTTGGGGCAAAATATTATCGGGAATTTCAAGTGTTGAAATTTACAATGAGATTTCATACCTTCTATGAGATAGTTGGATCCCGATACCCGCTGCGAGTAATTGTTACTCCTGGGAGAGTTTTACACATTACAATTAGCCGATCAAGTAGGTGTCTAGAAAGGTGTCAACGGGGTTACGCCTCTGGGAAAACGAGGTTTACATTAATTAGGTTCGTGCGAAAGCACGGGGGACCTCCCTCAAAGTACCGACACTGGCCTGGCTGAAAGATTGGCGAACTTGTAATGTGTAATTAATCCCGGCTAGTCTTTCCTTTTAGGGTTTGAAGGAAGATTTTGATAAAAAAAACAGTGGGAGCCATCCTGATTAGATAAAATAAATAACCAATCTATTCTTGCAAGAGCGCACGCTGAGTGTTTTCTTCTCTCTCTCTCCAGGTAGCGACCATATCACGCCTTAATCAAGATAATAGTACGGAATATTGACCGAACCCGCTTATTATACTGAGCTGGGGAACGTTGGTCCCGCTCCAACTTATAATTGTTATAAGACAGAGTAGGAAATAGGGGATTACCAAAATTCCCGTGCCTCCCAAACGAAGAGAGTGCATGCTGATGCATCTTTTTCGGGTGTATTCATTAAACAGAACTGTTTCTCTGTATCCTCTACGTCCTGGGTATTTGATACCAGATCAGGATCCCAGATATGTAATCTGTTACATAGGGCTACAGATAGGTAGAGAACTGAGAACGGGTGATAAGTTTCATGAGACAGAAAACGGGGCAAGTGTTGCAACCAAGTCTGTTGGTCACTGTCACCCTGTATTACCAATACATTGATTCTGAACGAATGTTATTAGATACCGAACCTGATATACAAAATCATATCAGTCTCTTTATTAGTAAAGAAAGGATATAATTTTGTATTGTTGGATAATGTTTTGAACATTTCCTATATCAAAAGTTGATCGGTTCAGGCACGTTATCTAAAAGCATTGATGTTCTAAACCAAACTACAGTTCTTAGTATACAGAACACACACAAGAGGAAGAGTTCAGAACTGAACGAATCCTTCCTGAGGCATTGTAGACTAGGTCATATTAATGCGACCCGACTGGCTGAAGTTACATTTAGATGCATATTTAAATTAGTTTGAATTTACATCTTGTGAAACTTGCCAGTCATGTCACAGAGATAAGATGACCATAACTCTGTTTATTGGAAACATAGAAAGAGTTAGTAAACTCTTGGGATTATACATGTTGATGTGTGTAGGTCCCCTGTCTACACATGCCAAGACCGGTTCTTTGTACTTCATTACATTCTCTGATAATCTCTCAAGATTCAGACGTATGTTCCTGTTGAAACACAAGTCTGAAACTTTTGAGATATTCACAAAATATAAGTTAGAAGTAGAGAACCAATACGGGTATAAGTATTATGTCCTTTGATGTGATCAAGGAGGAGAATACTTGTGCATAGAATTCCTGGACTATTCTAAAGGAGAATGAGATTCTCTCTCAGCATTACTCCTCCGTAAACACCATAGCACGATGGTATATCGGGGCGGAGAAATTGCACCCTATTCGATATGGTGCGCTCTATGATGAGTACTACTGAGTTACCTGTTTCCTTTTGTGGGTTATGCACTTGAGAAGCTGCATACCTATTGAATTAGGTTCGAATCAGATCACAGCCTACCACACCATATAAGATATGGTATGGGAAGAGCCCATGTCTTAAGCTAGTTAAGATTTGGGGTTGACCGGCCTATGTCTAAAAGCAAAATCCGGACAAGCTCGAGGGAAGGTCTGTAATATAGAACTGGAAAGGTTCCAGCTATACAAACTACAGCAGATGATTTGATAAAACCAAAGGATTCAATAGTTACCAACGAACCTCAGCATCTCCGCCGATCTAGTAGGGTTTCTCACCCACCTGAGAGATACTTCGGTTTCTCTATGACAGTGGGAGTGAGGATTGCATCATGAGATGATGACCCAACTGGTTTCGAGCTGGCCATCAGGAGTGGGACTCTATAAGAATGGCTGGATGCTTAGCGATCTGAGATGGAATCCTTATACACCAACAAAGTATGGACTTTGGTTGCTTTATCTGAAGGGTTAAATCCCCATCAGGAGCAAGTATATCTTGAGAAGATTACTTGGTGTATATGGAAAAGTTGAGACTTTCAAAACTAGACTAGTTAAAGGTTTGCATCATTGACCAGGTATGGATCATGATGAAACCTTTTCTAAGGAGCTATGCTTAAGTCCATCCAGATCCTACTTGCCATGGCTACATACCATGACTTCGATATCTGGCGGTTGGGTGTCATGATTGCTTTTTCTAAAATGATGTTTTAGAAAGGAGAGCGTCTGTATGTACACAGCCAGAGAGCTTCGTAAACAGTGGGAGCAGCGGAAATGTGTACAAGATGCTTTATAGGATAAAGCAGGCATCGCGGAGATGGAACATCTGTTTTGATGAGTTAGTCAAAGAGTTTGACATCATCAAAATGGTAGATGAACCTTGTATATACAAAAAAGGTAGTAGAGAGTATGGTGGTGATCCTCATAGAGTACGTGGATGACATACTCTTAATAGGGAAGTAGTTTCCTATGCTACGCTCGGTCAATCTCCGCTTATCATAATGATTCTCCACATAGGATCAAAGTGATACCTCCTAAATCCTGGGTTTTGGATCTATGAGATAGATCTAATTGGATATTAGGATACTCACTAGTTGCAGTGAGACGGTATCAATTGATCCTGGGGAAAATCACTGGAAAGGTTCCAGAGTGATAAGGACGACTGAATGTCAGTCACAGGCATTGTCTTTACCCTCAGTGGAGGGACGGTATATTGGAAGAGTTCCAAGCTAGATACCGTGGCATACTAGACGATAAAGGCTGGATACATCGCTACTTAAGATGCTACCAAAGAGGCTGTCTAGGTGTATATTTGTTCATGAGATGAACTTAGTTCCTCCCATTGTATGACAATGGAGTTGTGGTTTATGCTAAGGAACGTCCGTCCCATCAGTGATCCAGACATATTCTAAGGCAGTATCACCTGATCATGGAGATGGTTGATCTCCAGGGTGATCGAGGTTAGGAGAACAGACTCAGAGGACAACACGGCGGATCCACTCACAAAGGCCTTTTCCCGGAGAGAGACTATTATGGGATGGTTGAGTATGAGATACTACAACCACTGCTATCAGATGGCCCTATTGCAAGTAGGAGATTGTTAGTTATATGTATGCCCTAGAGGCCATTACTATACATAGGATGTATATTGTAGTGGATGCTTGGACATATATAGGGAGGACTTTCTTGCTCGACATGATAGTGTGCTATCTGGTTGCTCTTTACCTTAACGTGTACACTGATTGTCTCTCTGTTACATGTTGGTAAAGCCCTTAGGATGTGTACTTGACTACCTGGACTATGATGCGGATCATACTAGTGGGGACATGGTAGTCCATAAGTACATCCTTCAAGGTCCCTAGTCGTGGGTGTATCGAGACGGGGCATCGATATACCAGAGTAGACTAGCATATATCTTCTCGACCCATACAGATGGACGATGGATGATCCCATATCCATTGGTGTTTGACATCAGAGATGATATACGGGTGCTCAGTGGAGACTGGGTACACTGGACGGACTCGCCGAGAAGTCCCAGATGGTATTATACCTTACGTCAGATGGCAGTTCTCTGGTGACACTGGTACAAAGTAGTCTGTTGACCCGAGATCGTCATAGAGTCTTGTGTGGTTCCCACTGTGCTTTGATTTCCACCTTACCACGTCCAAGAGGGCGTGGAAAACGGTGGTTTTTGGGTACAGTCCCGAATCACATGGAGGCAATGAGCGATAGGAGGGCATTCGTCTCTCCCGGTATAGGGAGTTGATGTTGCGCTGTGTTCGATTCGCTATAACCGGAAATCCCTGGCCAGGGTTGCTGAGATTTACTGGTAAGTGTTACCTGTAGTTTCTCGAACTGTTATAGACCTCATATCGACACGACTTATCAAGCTATTGGGGTTTGACGTTTACCACCCCTAGGCAAGATATGCGACATATCAGACGATCAGACCGGACTGTACTGTAAGTGTTACTGGTTGGATTCACAGGAGTGTGAGAGGGCTTGCTCATCGATCTTCTGATTGCTCAATACCCGGGTGGCCGTTACATTTAGCAGACCGCTTGCGGCTTGTGGGTGTTTGATATGATCATCACCTGCTGCCGGCGTATTGACGAGTCTTTAGAGTCCTACACAGAGATTTCCTGGCTCAAGCGAAATGAAATAGGAGTGCATATGAGATATGTGCGGGACCGAGAATAATACCGGTATGTGATACTGTATTCGATTCTCGCGATTTGTGACATTGATCGGTTATATGCGATATAGCCGGGTTATCGGATCAAGTGTTGATTCGATAAGTTGTTACTATTGATATTAGTCGGTTATATGCGATATGACCGGATCGTTAAATCAAGTATTGATTTAATGATTTAATGTATAATTATATATTAGATATATTACTTTACATTAACTAATATTTGTTCACTTAAAAAGGATTTTCTCACTTGATGTGCACATTGTATATGTGATATACTTTTGTGCACTTGATTGTATCATGTTTGATGATACATGAAAGTTTGTGTGTATGATTAAACCATGATTATGTTAATGGTTAGGGTTTTGTTTATTTACTTATTCATTTATTTATTTATTCATTTTGGAAAGATAAATAGAATGGTGGCTTATTTTTTTCTTTTGTTGAAACTTCATGAAGTGTTGAAAGCTTGACCATTTTGTTTCTTTCCTAAACCTAACCATTCACCTAACCCTAGTTTATTCTCTACACTTAACCATGGTTGCTATATGATAAGATCACTTGATTTAATATAATTAAGAAAGTGATTTTATAATTATCATTATATTCTTTTTCTTCTTCTTCTTCTTCAAGAAGAAGAAAACATTCTAGCATCAATGGTACCTTGAGAAAAAGAGTGAGAAATCCAATTCTAAAGTGAACCCACTTCCTATTTCTTCTTCCTCTACCACTTGCCAAGTAGTATAGGGTGTTTTCCTCACAAGTTTCATGGCTTGGTGAAGTTGGAGCTTGATCTTGTGTTGCCTCGACGTAGATCATCTTCGGCATCGAAGTCGACGACCTAGCCCGCCCATTTCTCTGATGAAGCCGACGCTAGAGCCCGGGATCCGATGATCGCAGCGAGGGGACTTCATCACGGAGCTATGGAGGTGGAGGACCGGATCTACAAAGGTTGTATTTCCGTTCACTTAGCACTAAAATAGTTTAGTAGCTTGTTGCATCACCTAAACTCTAGTTAACGATCTAGTATAGGGTTTCTTTGGCACATGAAAAATTATAATTTGGCATGGTTGATGCCTTATGAGACCTCTAGTGTGTGCCTAGGAACCCTACAGAGGGGTATCCTTGTGATCCGTCACGAGTTTACTTTAGATATTGCCGTATCTTTTTGTTGTTGTAAACATTTGGGTTAATGTTTACAAATGGAAATAATGAGCTAGAAATCATGATTAGAAGCATTAATTGTGACACATGCACAAGTGGTGACTCATGGTCTCTTTCTTTATGCATGTGTCACATTATGTGATTGATTTATGGTTGATATGATAAGAGGAGGGAGGAGGGGATGCCATATGATAGTTTGGTCTTGTATTTTTCCATATTACTCTCTCTTATTATCATCTCAACATAAAAGAAAAGGAAAAGAAAACTTCTTCTTCTTCCTCTTCTTTCTTGAGCTCACTATCTCCTCACTAATGGCATCCACTAAATCCTCAAGAGACAAAGTGATCACACACATTCTCTACATCACCTTGGACATGTCGGCTAGCAAACATCGTGTCAGAGTTACTTCGGACGAAGTGGGAGCCCGTAAAAAGACTCGAAGATGTGGTGCCCTTTCCGACGAGGAGACCGGAGATCGGAGATGCCGCGAGGAGCTAGGGATGGTGGCTAAAGACCGAAGGACACGGATCGATCGGTATGGATTTTCTAACCTTTCTCTAGTTGCTAGTTATAGGTTAAAGGTTCGATCCGGGATTAAAGTCTGGAATAACGCTGGTTTAATGTTATGAAAAAGTTTTCGTTTCCGCATTTTGGCCTCAGACAGATGGCCGAGGCGCTACCGTAGACTTACATCTCGACCTTGGAGGAAGGACATATCGACGACGGTATTTATGATTTGTGATTTGGTGATTCGATTATCACGTATCCGTCACCTTGATTTCTGTATTTTGGGCGATCTATTCGCATGATTAAGTTTTGATGACCGAGTTTCATGATATTTGCTTTTGTGCACCAGATGCACCTACTGGGTCTTTATATTTTGTGCATAGTATTGCACTTAAGATATGCTTTATACACCGTTGTGTTGATTTATGATTTGTGCACAGTTATTGCACGGGATATCACTTTTATGCCTTGGCTGCACATGTTTATGATTTCATAGGTTTCATACAGTTGAGTTGATTTTGTGCTTTTGGTACGCACACGATTTGGTTTTTGCACTCAGTATAGTTCACATATGCTTGCAGTGCATTGATACGTATTTTATACACGACAGTTGCACAGAACTTCGATTCGATGTTATTTGAGATACTGATTTTGACTTAATGCCTAGGGCATGCATATGATTTGACTTATGCTTACGGCATAGTTTTCATACGCTTTTAGTGTTTTGATTAGATTTTGGGCATGCTGATGCACATGGTTGTAAGATTTAATACCACGGTATACTTGATTTGGATTTGAGATGTGTTGTATACCGTCGATTTCGATTGTGATACTCGATATTTGTTTTGTGCACCTTGTGCGCCTGATTGGACTCTTGCGCATATTTGACGCGCTTGGATTGGATTTTGCGCATATTTGGCGCTTGATATTGGATTTCATGATTTCGTGCATGTTGGATGCACGTGATTTAGATTTTTATTCCTGTATGATGGATGCACCAGATTTGGATTTTCGCGCATGTTGGACGAATTATTTGAGATGCGATTTTGGTGCACATCAGATGCACTAAATCGGGATTCTTCGTGCATGTCAGGTGCACCTGATTTTACTGTCAGGCACACACGTTGCCTCCGACAGGTGTTTCGTGCACACCCGTTGCACATAGATATTGTTTCTGTGCACATGTATGGCACATTCATGGATTTTGATTTCCGTGCGCACCGGACGCACGTAACATTCATATACATATTTTGGGATTGATTTCTTATGGAGCAGTACGTTTTTATGATATTTACTATTGATATAGTAGCTGGCAGGACTAGACAAAGGACAATACCTGGATATATATTTTGCATGCATTGATAGTTATCGAAGGGATTTCCAAAAAGGGAGCTATAGTCTCAGTATTTACCTACGTGTCTGAGATGACACGAAATGTTTAAAACAAGGAAACCCTTCTAAATTGTATTCAAAAAGGCGGTACGTGCATGTAAACAAAGGATATATATATATATAGAGAGAGAGTTATTTTCTTACTAGAGACGTCCGCCACAGTGCATTGTTATGCGCCTTGCACAGTGACTTAAAACGGTTTGGCATGCATTTCCTTCAGATGTTTATATGTATAGATTTGATGTTTATATATATAGTGTTGATGTATATCATATTGGTTTTCGTATTGGATTTACACACTGATGTCTTCCCCATGACTCCGATGATTGCGGGATGCTTGACGGAGTTTTGTTTTTGAGTTATCTGCTCATTGTTCATGCGCACGCATTGCGCTACGACGTGTTTTATGTATTGATGGTTTCGGGACCCCGACAACTTAGTCTTTTTCTGAAATGTTTTAGTATTGAGGGGTTTAAATTTAAATTCGGGGACCGAATTTCTTTAAGGGGGAAGATTGTAACATTTCATAAAAATAAAATATTATTTTTGGGAATTTTTATAATTTAATATTAATTTTAATGAATATTTTAATAGTTCGGTATAATTAAATACCGAAAAATTGGGAAAAATTTGGAAAATTATAGAAATTACCAAAAAGAGGGTACTTTATGAGATTCATGCAAAATATGAAAGTTTATGATTTATTCGACCCTATTTTAGTGCTAATCGCAGTAAAAAATCGCTAATCGGACTTTAAGCGTGTTTTATGCAAGACATGCACCATATCTTTTTACACTTGTGTTACATTTTCCTACATGGCTTTATCTTCATTTTTCATTCTTTGTTTTGGGTTTACTATTTCCAAGAGAAGGAATAAAAGAAAAACAAAAGAAAAGGAAAGAGGAATAAAAAAAGGAAGTATGGGCAAGTGAGAGAAAGTGAGGGGTTAAAGGAGAGCCATGCCCATTTGTTTCCTTCTTCTTCCTCAATCATTTTCTCCCCTATTTCCCTCATAGTTGCTTCCCTCATCTCCCCCCTCCTCAAATCACCATAAACACATCCAAAAACAACCCAAAACCCCATTCCCATTTCACAAAAGTTGTGCACAACCTCACAAGCTACACTTTGGACAAAGAAAAATCACATTTCAGTGTTGTAGGGGATTCTTGGGTCCCTAATAAGGTAATCCTTTCACAATTAGTATAGTGTTTCATATGTTTAAGCCTCTTTTCAAGTTTAAAATCGATTTCGCGAAGTTTAGTGCACTTTGGACATTTCTAGAGAGGGTTAGGGTATGATTGGAGTTGTGATTGTGAATTGAGACCTAATGGTGACCTTAAACCCCTCCCAATTGATAGAAACCCAGACCAAACCAACTGAAAACCCAAAATACAGAATTTCAGAACTTTCATGTCAGTTTGTGAGGAATTGGAGCATGCAGGTGAATCTGGGATGACCTGGGAATTTTATGAGTTAAACAAACAACCCCAATAGACTAGAATTGACCCTAGGAACCCACTGTAGCAAAACGACAACCCAATTCCATCCCAAAACCGGCTTGGCCAGAATTCTAGGGGTAGGGGCAGGCCACTTAGTGGGGTAGGGTGTCGGGGTGGGTCCACTAGCTCATATACATCATATACTATACCCTAGACTTGTTTGCTTACCTTGTTTTCACCTGATGCAAAATCTGGAGCATGTTTTATAGGTTGCTGCCATGTGTTTCATGATGTTTATGGATTTAAGTTTGGATATTTGGTATTGTATTCGATTATTTGACGTTTGTACGTCTATATCGATTGATATTTGGATGAATTGCAAGATGTAGACCATAGGTTTTGACCTATGGATGATTCATGCAGCATTTTGGTTTTCGTGTGTCGTTTTGGCTTCGATTTGGTTTTAATACGAAACGATACGTGTAGGTACCCCCCACGATGATTCGAGGCGATGAAGGAGATGGTGGCGACATCGACATCGGCACACAAGAACTAAGGTGAGTAGATTTATATCTACGGGGAGAAGTCGGGTGGATGGAGTATAGCACCCACGCAGTTCGATATATAGTATGCTATATATATACTATATATATATATATATATGATAACTTTTATGTGAGACATGGATATTCAGGATATGGTTAAGTGTTCATGGATTAGTCGTGTTACTTGTGAAACCTATAGTAGTTGTTGCACCCACACACGCACACATACTTGCATATATTCATTCTTTTACATGTGCATATATGGGTATATGTATATATATATACACACATGGGTATGGGACTATGTGTGTGTGTGTGTGTGTGTGTGTGTGTGTGTATACGTATACATATACATAGATTATGAGGAAAGTACTTGGGATTTGAGATGAGTCGATGAGATTGGGCTTGAGGCCGTGAGATCGGTGATGTGACGGGGTTCGTATTTGAGATACGACATGATGTTTTAGCGGGTCCTTTGACGTGGTGTTTTCATACACACGCATGAATACATAGATGGTATCAGTATTGTACTAGATGTAGATCAGTACCCCGGATCATGATTTTTGATAAAGAGGATACCAGATGAATAATGTGATGAATGTGATATTTGACCCGTACCCAGATTTGGGATACCGTACGACGGATTTACGTACGAGCTATATATTGATGATAGATCCGCACTCTTAACTTGAGGATGTCATATTATAGATATTGTATCGTATGTGATACTTTTGAGGCGGGATCACCGACTATTATATATATATATATGTATCGACTCAGATGTTAGGCGGTTTCCTTACCTTTCGAGTAGTTTGGCCCTGTAGTGTACTTGTAAATGATAGATTAGATTCAACTCATACCTATTTCAAAAACTAACGAATCGTGTGTATTTTAAAGACGGGACAATGGATTCTGCGGATATTTCAAAGGACGTATCTTTTCTTAAAAACACCGTAGCCCTTATTTTCAAAACACCACGATTCGTGTTATTTCAAATGGCACCACTGTATAACTCATATTTATATAAATGCAGATTAGTTATCATTGTGTTTATCATTCAGCTCCCGCACCTTATTGCTGTTCGCTTCACATCGCATGCTTATATTGTGTTTTCATATACCATTATTGATATCATGCTGTCAGGACACCAGCACTATTACCGATGATGCGTATGTTCCACGTACACTTACTTGTCGGCTCACACACATCATCATCGGTAATTACCATGTCACGTACACTTTAAAGAATACTATTTCATTGACATAGTTTGTTAGCTGATAGTTTCGACATGATATTAGTGTACTTGCCTTACATTGCAGTTTAGACATTGCAGTTACAACTTGCTACTTCATGCATATTATTATTCACTGTTATGCAGTATTATAGAGTTTTATGCCTATATTCATTGTTTACTCTCTATTGATGATTGGATTTCGGATTTTCATGAGATTTCCTGGATTTGGGAGAAAACCGCAAGAATATGTATAAACTTCTCTCTCTCTCTCTTTTTAAAATGAAATGTGCGGTTTTCTCATGATGTATGAGTCGTCCACCATGATGTTTTCTCGGTTATAAGATGGATTTCGAGACCCGATTCGAGGAGTTGAATGAACCGTCTGCGGGTACATGGTGGACCCGGTAAGGTACCCCGGGGCAAGAAGATCGAGTTGTAGACAATGAGCCCGGCAGGGGCAGACTGCCTACCAGTGATTTTACCTAATGCGTCGGATATCCAGAGGATACCATCATGGTCGTGTGATTGCTGTTAGGGGCCGATCCGGACTTGACGGCACCCTAGATAGTGAGATTGAGACACTGAGATTTTGAGATATTGAGGTATTAAGATTTGATGATACAGGCCAGTCCGGATAGCCGGAGCCTGAGATATTGAGATATTGGGATTTATGTTTTGTTTCGATGCTAGACACTGTTTTTTTTTAAATGATACCTCGTTTCAAATATACAGAAATCTCACATAGTTATGAAAGCAGTTCTTCATTTACATGTATTATGTTTTCATGTATTCATACCTCATTCATATGATATGTTTCTATTGTTAGTTGTATGTATGCCCTAGAGGCCAGTATTGTACAGATGATGTATATTATATTGGATGCTTGGACATATATAGAGATGACTTTCTTGCTCGATATGATAGTATGCTATCTGGTTACTCTTTATCTTAACATGTACACTACTCTCTTTAAACTGTCTTAAAGTTACATGTTGATAAAGCCCTTAGGATGTGTACTTGACTACCTGGACTATGATGCAGATCATACTAGTGGAGACATGGTAGTCCATAAGTACATCCTTCAAGGTCCCTAGTCGTGGGTGTATCGAGACAGGGCATCGATATACCAGAGTAGACTACCGTATACGCTTCTCGACCCATGAGATGGGCGATGGATGATCCCATATCCATTGGTGTTTGACATCAGAGATGGTGTATGGGTGCTCAGTGGAGACTGGGTACACTGGACGGACTCGCCGAGAACTCCCAGATGGTATTATACCTCACGTCAGATGGCAGTTCTCAGGTGACACTTGTGCAGGTTAGTCTGTAGACCCGAGATCGTCATAGAGTCTTGTGTGATTCCCACTGTGCTTTGATCTCCACCTTACCACGTCCATAAGGGCGTGCAAAACGGTGGTCTTTGGGTACAGTCCCGAGTCACATGGAGGCAATGAGCGATAGGAGGGGTTTCGTCTCTCCCGGTATTGGGGGTTGATGTTGCGCTGTGCTCGATTGGCCGTAACAGGGAAGTCCCTGGCCAGGGCTGATCAGAGATTTGCTGGTAAGTGTTACCAGTAGTTTCTCGACCCGTTACGAGCCTCACATCGGCACGACTTATCGGGTTATTGGGGTCTGACGTTTACCACCCCTAGACTTGATATGCAACATATCAGACGAACAGACCGGACTGTACGGTAAGTGTTACTGGCTGGATTCACAGGAGTGTGAGCGGGCTAGCTCGTCGATCTTATGATCGCTCAATACCCGGATGGCCGTTACGTTTAGCAGACCGCTTGCGGCTTGTGGGTGCTTGATATGATCATCATCTGCTACCGGCGTATTGACGAGTCTTTAGAGTCTACACAGAGGTTTCCTGACTCAAGCGAAACGAAATAGGAGCGCATATGAGATATGTGCAAGACCGAGAATAATGTGTGTATATGATACCGCATTTCATTCTCATGATATATGTTTCGATTGGTTATATTCGATATGACCTAGTTATCGAATCATTGATTCGATAAATCGATACATTGGATTCTAGTCGGTTATGTGCGACATGACCGGATCATTGAATCAAATGTTGATTTAATGATTTAATGTATAATTATATATTTGATATATTACTTTACATTAACTAGTATTGGTTCACTTTAAACGGATTTTTCTCACTTGATGCACATTGTATATGTGATATGCTTTTATGCACATTTTTGTATCATGTTTGATGATACTTGATCATTTGGTTAAATATGTAGAATTAAACCATGGTTAATTTGATAATTAGGGTTTTACATATTCATTTATTTATTTATTTATTTTGTTCATTTATTTATTTGGAAATGATTTAATGAGAATGGTGGCTTTCTTTTGTCATTAGTTGAAGCTTCATGAAGCCTTGACTTTTTGCAACCATTCTTGTCCTCATGCTTAACCCTAACTCTCCAAATGACCATGTTTTATTCTCTACACTTAACCCTAGTTAGATTATGATAAGTATGAATTTTCTTTTCATTTTAAAAAGAACTTATCATAAACTAGCTTCATCTTCTCCTTCTTCTTCAAGATAGAAACCTTGATGCCATCAATGGCAACTTGAGTTCTAGTGAGAGAAATCCAATTCTAAAGTGAACCCACCTCCTATTTCTTCACCCTATACCTCTTGCCAAGTTGTTTTGGGTGTTTTCTTCACAAGTTTCACAACTTTGTGAAGTCGGAGCTTGAACTTGTGATGCCTCGACGTAGATCGTCTTTGACACAAAGCCGACGACCTAGCTCGCCCGTTTCTCCGATGAAGCCGACGATTGAGTTCCGGATTCATGATGGACAGCGAGAGGACACCCACGTGGAGCTAAGGAAGTGGAGAACCGGATCTACAAAGGTTGTAGCATCTAACTTTTAGTTAAGTAGTTAACTAGATTATCTTTTCGCCTAAACCTCTAGTCAACGATCCGTATTAGGGTTTCTCGGCACCCATAATTTTTGAAATTGGCATGGTTGATGCCTTGTGATAATTCATTAGAGTGCCTAGGAACCCTACAGTGGTATCAGAGACTAGCTAGAGCCTTAGGCGAACTCCAGACGTCGTTTGAAGTCCGATCGAACCAAAACCCTAACCCGAAAACGGCTCTCTGTACATTTTCTAAAAACTGGGATTTTTCCAAATTAAAAATATGCAGAAAACTTATCAAGAAATTATAAGAATTACGGCACAAAATTTGAGTCATGAACAGTGCAAACTGCGGCGGAACCGCGGCATAAGCCTCCTTAGGCGGCGGTTCCGCGGCATTATGATGACGTCAGCACTTCTACTTTGCGCAGTAATTAATTATTTCAGAAGCTGAGTTTTATGGGTATTTTTAATATTTATTCCAGAGTTTTATTTTCTGGGGTGTTTTGGAGTTTTGGTGTTTCGACCGGATTATCAAATTTCGTCTTTGTGTATTTCTGGATGACTTTAGAATATGTTAAAAAGTTCGACCGGATATAAATACCCAACATTTCCCCTGTCGGGAAATTTCCAAGTGTTGGATTTTTCCGTAGTTTAACGACGTTCTAAGTAGTGCAAGTAACGCGATGGACCCTCTAGAAGACAACAAACCTTAACTCGATTATGTGACCGTCTTGAACTGCCCTTTGAACCTTCGGGTTTGGGGCAGTACGGCGTGCCACATGTGAGGCGTTGGCTTGACCCTTCTACGGCTGGACCGTTGGTACTGAGGCACGAACTGATGTTGTTAGACTTATTTCATGTGTTGAGCTGTATCGGGAAAACTTGGGTATTCGACTGTTCGATCGGAAAGTTTAACATTTTCTGTTTATCTGGAATGTGATACAATAATTGGAATTCACAAACAGTTATGAGATAACTGAATGAATGTTATAAATCTAGCAATTTAGTCCCACATGATATTGAAAAGAGTTTTCGATAATGAGACTAAAATGCGGGATTTATATCTGTTAGGCATGTGATGTCTAAGTATTTCATTTGATTAGGCATGCGATGACTAAAGAAGTTGCGGATTCCAACTGTTGTAGTTTTACACTTTCTTTTCTGTGACCGTAAGTGTAGAATGTTCATATCGCCGGTTTCGTTGCTATACGTCAACGACAATTGGGGTATGCATACTTACTTACGTTGATGACATGTGATGTTATGTGTTGCTGGATATGTTATATTGGATCGTCGTGTTTGAATAGCCGGGGGTTTTTATGTGAGATGAGTGTTTTTCATTTTCATTCATGTAAAAACTTGTATGTAATATTCTTTTTATTTGGGGCACTTCCAGGTTGCGGAAGTTGTCACCTTTTGTATATTATTTACTTTTCCGCATTAGAATAGACCCAAGGAGGGGAGCACAAGTAACCGGGTTCTGGGGTCCAGTGGGAGACCAACTCGAGGAGTCGAGTCCGGGTCTCCTAACCCTAGAATTGGCAGGGTTGCTTGCCGCTCTCGTAGGGGTCTAGGGGTGTGGGATTGGCTATTCATCACGACCGTGAAATCCTTGTTTTATACTGGCTCGTATTGAAAACACGGACGTACTAGTATATCCAATATTTCATATGTTTCTTCTGCTGCGATATCTGTGATGTGATCATGTGATGTTCTGTGATACATACTATATATAGTATATATGATATATTATATAGACGTTACTTATGTTTTGCACCCGCACTAGCCCTGCCCTGCTCTGTCGTTAGTTACCTAACCTAACGGTGCACGAGGGGACATCGAGGCGAATGCGGATGGCATAAGTGTACGTCGTATTTATCTGTGATGTTTAGGTATTTAAATGATGGGACTTCATTAATGTGATTAATGAAAGAAAAGAAACCTAAGATGTTGTAGAATCAGATTTTAAACAAAACAGGTAGCTACAGTTCTTGCTTTGCATAGCGGTATATATGATATACCCTGCACCTTATTCGATGAGGAAAGGACCGAGATCCCTTCACCGGGAGTGACTCCTTTAGCAATAACTGGCAGATGCTACACACTCGGTTTGATTTTGATTGCTTCTATAGTTTATGCTTTGCACAGTGATATATATGATATATCCCGCACCTCATTCGACGAGGAAAGGGCCGACGATCCCTTCACCGGGAGTGACCCCTTGAGCAAAACTAGAAAAGCCTCAAAATCACTCCATTTCAAAACTTCATTTGATTCTACAATGATATCAAGTTCATTATGCAATTGGTTTTCAGAAAAACCTGTCGTAGCCCTCCGTCATTTCAGAAAAATTACATATAGTATTCGTGCTACATTTGTTGGCTTTCGTCAAGGTGTAGTGTGCGGTAGCTATGTGCTGTTTATCTGCTGCATATGATGCGACTGGATTAGGGTAGTCGTACGGCTTTGTTGGCTTTCGTCAAGGGTCGTGCGGGTGGGTTTAATTCAGTCAAGAAATGTACGGGTTGAACTTGACTAGCGGGCTGTGGTTTGTTGGCTTTCGTCAAGGTCATAGCACGCTAGGGGCAAAAGCATTATCGGGAATTTCAAGTGTTGAAATTTGCAATGAGATTGCATACCTTCTATGAGATAGTTGGATCCCGATACCCACTGTGAGTAAGAGTTACTCCTGGAAGAGTTTTGCACATTGCAATTAGCCGATCAAGTAGGTGTCTAGAAAGGTGTCAACGAGGTTACGCCTCTGGGAAAACGAGGTTTACATTAATTAGGTTCGTGCGAAAGCACAGGGGACCTCCCTCAAAGTACCGACACTGGCCTGGCTGAAAGATTGGCGAACTTGTAGTGTGTAATTAATCCCGGCTAATCTTTCCTTTTAGAGTTTGGAGGAAAATTTGATAAAAAGCAGTGGGAGCCATCCTGATTAGATAAGATAATAACCAATCTGATCTTGCATGAGCATACGCTAAAGTGTTTTCTTCTCTCTCTCTCCAGGTAGCGACCATTTCATGCCCTAATAAAGATAATAATATTGATATATTGACCGAACCCGCATGTTATACTGTGCTGGGGAACGTTGGTTCCGTTCTTTCTTATAAGAGTTATAGGAATGAAAAGGATATAGGGGAATACCAGGATTTCCATGCCACCCGAATGAAGAAAGTACATGTTGATGCATTTTCTTCGGGTGTGTTCGTTACTGAGAACTGTTTCTCCATTTGCTCTACGTCCTGGGTATTAGATACCGGGTCAGGATCCCATATATGTAATCAGTTACATGGGCTCAGGAAAGGTAGAGAACTTGGAGAAGGTGATAAAGACATTAGAGTTGGAAATGGTGCAATTGTTGCAGCTAAGACTGTCGGGGAATATCACCTTGTATTACCAACTGGTAATACATTGGTTCTGAATGAATGCTATTACATGCCGAACCTGATATGCAACATTATATCGGTTTCTTTATTGAGTAAAGAGGGATATAATTTTGTATTACAGGATAATGTTATGAACATTTTCCGTAACCAAAAGTTGGTTGGATCAGGCACGTTGTGCAATGGCATTTATGTTCTAAATCAATCAATAGTTCTGAGCATAACAAACACACACAAGAGGAAGAGTTCAGAACTGAACGAATCCTTCTTGTGGCATTGTAGACTGGGTCACATCAATGCGACACGACTGGCTAAGTTGCATAAGGATGGATATTTGAAACCATTCGAATTTTCATCTTATGACACTTGCCAGTCATGTCTCAAAGGCAAGATGACCAAAACTCCGTTTACGGGACACGGAGAAAGAGTTACTGAACTCTTAGGACTAGTACATAGTGATGTATGCAGTCCAATGTCTACACATGCCAGGGATGGTTCTTCATACTTCATTACATTCACTGACGATCTCTCAAGATACGGACATGTGTACTTAATAAGACACAAGTCTGAAGCTTTTGAGAAATTTAGAGAATATAAACAAGAAGTCGAGAACCAAACCGGAAAAAGTATTAAAATCCTTCGATCTGATCGAGGAGGTGAATACTTGAGCAATGAATTCCTGGACTTCCTAAAAGAGAATGGGATTCTCTCTCAGCTGATTCCTCCATATACACCACAGCACAATGGTGTATCAGAACGGAGGAACCGCACCCTATTAGATATGGTGCGCTCTATGATGAGCACGGCTGAGTTACCTATTTCCTTCTGGGGGTATGCGCTTGAGACAGCCATACATCTATTGAATATGGTCCCAACCAAATCTGTGCCTACCACTCCATATGATATATGGAAAGGAAAGAGACCAAGTCTTAACTATGTTAAGATATGGGGTTGTCCAGCCTATGTCAAACGACAAAATCCGGACAAACTCGAGGCACGGTCTGTTCTATGCAAATTTGTAGGATATCCCAAGAATTCTCAAGGGTATATCTTCTACCACCCTGTGGAACAAAGAGTGTTTGTTTCTCGGCATGCCACCTTTTTAGAAAAGGAATTTCTTGAAAAAGAGATTAGTGGTCATGAGGTAGAACTGGAAGAGGTTCCAGCTGCAGAAGCTACAACAGAAGATCTGGTGGAACCAGAGGATTCCGTAGTTCCCGATGAACCCCAGCCACTCCACCGATCTAGTAGGGTTCCTCGCCAACCTGAGAGATACTACGGTTTTCTCATGGATGGAGGGAGCGAGGATTGCATCATGGAGGATGATGACCCAACTAGCTTCGAGCAGGCCATCACGAGTAGGGACTCAGTGAAATGGCTGGATGCTATGCGGTCCGAGATGGAATCCATGTACACCAACAAAGTATGGACTTTGGAAGTTGCTCCTGAAGGGGTAAAACCCATCGGGAGCAAGTGGATCTTCAAGAAGAAACTTGGTGTAGATGGGAAAGTGGAGACTTTCAAAGCTAGACTTGTAGCAAAGGGTTCTCGTCAAAGACCAGGTGTGGACTATGACGAGACCTTTTCTCCAGTGGCTATGCTTAAATCCATCCGGATCATGCTTGCCATCGCTACATATCATGATTACGAAATCTGGCAAATGGATGTTAAGACCGCCTTTCTAAATGGTGATTTAGAAGAGTGCGTGTACATGACTCAGCCAGAGGGCTTCGTAGACAGTGGGAGCATCGGCAAGGTGTGCAAGCTGCTTAAATCCATTTATGGATTAAAGCAAGCATCGCGGAGTTGGAACATCTGCTTTGATGTCGTTATCAAAGAGTTTGATTTCGTCAAAAACCCAGATGAACCTTGTATTTACAAGAAGGTGGCAGGGAGTAAGGTTGTCTTCCTCGTATTGTACGTGGACGACATACTCTTGATAGGAAATGATATTCCTATGCTGCAATCGGTCAAGCTCTTCTTATCACAAAGATTCTCAATGAAAGATCTTGGTGATGCCTCCTGCATACTGGGGATCAGGATCTATAGAGATAGATCCAAAAGGATACTGGGATTGTCCCAATCCAGGTACATTGACACCATACTAAAAAGGTTTAGTATGGAAGAATCCAAGCGTGGGAACTTGCCCAATATCTCTCAAGACTGATTTGGAGAGAGCTCGCATGCAAGGGATACCCTATGCTTCAGCTGTAGGCTCTATCATGTATGCGATGCTATGTACCAGACCCGATGTTGCATACTCACTAAGTGTAGTGAGCAGGTATCAAGCTGATCCTGGAGAGAGTCACTGGACAGCTGTGAAGAGCATTCTCAAGTACTTACGAAGGACTAAAGAGATGCTCTTGGTGTATGGTAACGGAGAACTCCAAGTGGAGTCCTTTACCGATTCGAGCTTCCAGAGTGATAAGGACGACTCTAAGTCGCAGTCGGGATTTGTCTTTACCCTTTATGGAGGGGCGGTTAGCTGGAAGAGTTCCAAGCAGGAAACCGTGGCAGACTCGACGATGGAGGCTGAATACATCACTGCCAACGATGCTGCCAAAGAGGCTGTCTGGATCAAGAAGTTCATTACTGAACTTAGAGTGGTTCCATCCATTGAGCATCCAATACCTTTGTATTGCGATAACAATGGAGCGGTGGCTTTGGCCAAGGAACCCAGGTCCTATCAGCGATCGAAGCATATTCTGAGGCGGTATCACCTGATCCGGGAGATAGTTGATCGCCGGGAGATCGAGGTCAGGAGGGTTGACACGAAGAACAACACGGCGGATCGACTCACGAAGGCCATTCCCCAGATACAGTTTGAGAGACTCTTCGGGATGCTCGGTATGCGATACTACAGCAGCTGGCCCTAGTGCAAGTGGGAGATTGTTAGTTGTATGTATGCCCTAGAGGCCAGTATTATACAGATGATGTATATTATATTGGATGCTTGGACATATATAGAGATGACTTTCTTGCTCGATATGATAGTATGCTATCTGGTTACTCTTTATCTTAACATGTATACTAGTCTCTTTAAACTGTCTTAAAGTTACATGTTGATAAAGCCCTTAGGATGTGTACTTGACTACCTGGACTATGATGCAGATCATACTAGTGGGGACATAGTAGTCCATAAGTACATCCTTCAAGGTCCCTAGTCGTGGGTGTATCGAGACAGGGCATCGATATACCAGAGTAGACTACCGTATACGCTTCTCGACCCATGAGATGGGCGATGGATGATCCCATATCCATTGGTGTTTGACATCAGAGATGGTGTACGGGTGCTCAGTGGAGACTGGGTACACTGGACGGACTCACCGAGAACTCCCAGATGGTATTATACCTCACGTCAGATGGCAGTTCTCAGGTGACACTTGTGCAGGTTAGTCTGTAGACCCGAGATCGTCATAGAGTCTTGTATGATTCCCACTGTGCTTTGATCTCCACCTTACCACGTCCATAAGGGCATGCAAAACGGTGGTCTTTGGGTACAGTCCCGAGTCACATGGAGGCAATGAGCGATAGGAGGGGTTTCGTCTCTCCCGGTATTGGGGGTTGATATTGCGCTGTGCTCGATTGGCCGTAACAGGGAAGTCCCTGGCCAGGGCTGATCAGAGATTTGCTGGTAAGTGTTACCAGTAGTTTCTCGACCCGTTACGAGCCTCACATCGGCACGACTTATCGGGTTATTGGGGTCTGACGTTTACCACCCCTAGACTTGATATGCGACATATCAGACGAACAGACCGGACTGTACGGTAAGTGTTACTGGCTGGATTCACAGGAGTGTGAGCGGGCTAGCTCGTCGATCTTCTGATCGCTCAATACCCGGATGGCCTTTACGTTTAGCAGACCGCTTGCGGCTTGTGGGTGCTTGATATGATCATCATCTGCTACCGGCGTATTGACGAGTCTTTAGAGTCCTACACAGAGGTTTCCTGGCTCAAGCGAAACGAAATAGGAGCGCATATGAGATATGTGCAAGACCGAGAATAATGCGTGTATGTGATACCGCATTTCATTCTCGCGATATATATTTCGATTGGTTATATTCGATATGACCTAGTTATCGAATAATTGATTCGATAAATCGATACATTGGATTCTAGTCGGTTATGTGCGACATGACCGGATCATTGAATCAAATGTTGATTTAATGATTTAATGTATAATTATATATTTGATATATTACTTTACATTAACTAGTATTGGTTCACTTTAAACGGATTTTTCTCACTTGATGCACATTGTATATGTGATATGCTTTTGTGCACATTTTTGTATCATGTTTGATGATACTTGATCATTTGGTTAAATGTGTAGAATTAAACCATGGTTAATTTGATAATTAGGGTTTTACATATTCATTTATTTATTTATTTATTTTGTTCATTTATTTATTTGGAAATGATTTAATGAGAATGGTGGCTTTCTTTTGTCATTAGTTGAAGCTTCATGAAGCCTTGACTTTTTGCAACCATTCTTGTCCTCATGCTTAACCCTAACTCTCCAAATGACCATGGTTTATTCTCTATACTTAACCCTAGTTAGATTATGATAAGTATGAATTTTCTTTTCATTTTAAAAAGAACTTATCATAAACTCGCTTCATCTTCTCCTTCTTCTTCAAGATAGAAACCTTGATGCCATCAATGGCAACTTGAGTTCTAGTGAGAGAAATCCAATTCTAAAGTGAACCCACCTCCTATTTCTTCACCCTCTACCTCTTGCCAAGTTGTTTTGGGTGTTTTCTTCACAAGTTTCACAACTTTGTGAAGTCGGAGCTTGAACTTGTGATGCCTCGACGTAGATCGTCTTTGACACGAAGCCGACGACCTAGCTCGCCCGTTTCTCCGATGAAGCCGACGATTGAGTTCGGGATTCATGATGGACAGCGAGAGGACACCCACGTGGAGCTAAGGAAGTGGAGAACCGGATCTACAAAGGTTGTAGCATCTAACTTTTAGTTAAGTAGTTAACTAGATTATCTTTTCGCCTAAATTTCTAGTCAACGATCCGTATTAGGGTTTCTTGGCACCCATAATTTTTGAAATTGGCATGGTTGATGCCTTGTGAGACTTCATTAGAGTGCCTAGGAACCCTACAGCTATCTGAGGCACTGACACGAGCACTCGGTATTACACTCGGGTTAGATGTTTAACTTTGCCACCTTTTCATGCTTCAGACCTTATCATTTAAAGATTATATGTACTGATCGTATGACCTAGGATTGTGTCATACATATGATTTCTTCTCTGTGATGTTATCTACTCACGAGTTGGCAACTCACCCCCGTTGTGCCACAGTTTCTAGCAGGTTTTGCCGTACAGGTTCTGTTACGGCTTTGCTGGCACACTGCTCTCTTTCTGGGTGATTGCTTTGGTAGGTGGGTTCACTTGTATTGTGACCACTATTGTACCTGTATTTTATTCATTTGTATCTAGTGACTCCATCAACCAAACTTGTATATTTATTCAGATTTAGAGACCAGTGATGTATATTCTTTCGACCTTCGAGTCGCGCGTTGTATTACTATGGATTTCATGTTGTTTTGAGTTTCATTTTCAGTTTTGATCCTCGCCATTCGGCGTTGTATACTATATTGCTTGCGTGGTTGTGGCCGTCGATTGACGAAGAGCTAGCTCCCGCTTGGGGATGCGTTTTATCTTTGATGTATATATTTATCATGTTGTACCCCGTTCGGGGCCAGTATTTACAAAGGAAACTCTGCCGAAATTTTCAGAAAAGACTTGTGATTTTAAAAATGCATATTTCGGCTTATGTTGCTAAACTACTTGATTTGAATTGGTTTTTCCTTCACTCTACTGCTCTACTTGGTTTTGATTTCTGGGTTTTGGCTTACTTAGATTACGTACGCCTCGAGACGTTTCATAATTTAAGTGCCGGTCATGTTCCGTACTTTTCGGGTCGTGACATGTCATTTCCACGGAACCCTGACATCGTGGTAGGACCGAAATCCATCAAGACAATCAAAATTCCAATTCCTCAAATCAGCCCCCAAATTGGCTCTCATATTATATAAGTCTCACAAATCCTGAATGTACAATATCAAGTAAATCTCATATATCCTGAATGTACAAAATCAGCAAATCTCATATATATCATGTATCCAATATCAAGTGAATCTCATATATCCTGAATCCAATATCAAATGAATCTTATATATCCTAAGTATATTTGCATGAATAAATATGATGATGTATATAAATTGATATGTATAAATATATATTAGCATCTCATTCCACTAATATATATATATATATATATATATATAAATGCATATATAACGGCGTCCCATTCCACTGTTATATATACTTAGGAGTAAAAATATCATGAAACCAATATGTGAAGCATCGACACAAAAATGCTGATCTATCAGGTGCTGTCACCATGACTGGCACCCTGATAGGTACGTATCATACGCTACACCGAAATCTCGAGTGCCTAGCTCTGACCCTCGCCTCTCGACGTATCCAAACGTACATGACTCCCGTCAGTATCCCTATGATAACCGCCGAGTCATAGGTACTGTCATCGGATGGTATGGTTCCGCCACTAACTCATCGTCTACTCCACGACTCGTGCCCCGAGGTACCTCCGGGCCCCACCATGTACCCGCACATGGCCCCCTCCTTTCCTCGCGTGGGGTATTTATATATCAGAACCGATAAATCTCATGGTAGATGCTGAAATATTATATCAAGAGAAACCGGGTTTTTCAAATAATGCATAATTTCATGAAACTACCACAGTCCTCAAATCCAGAAAACATCATGAAAAATCCATATCTCAATGCGAAAATCCATGAATATAATATACGCAACATAAAACTGAAATGCAAGCATACAAAGGAAAAGCCGCTATTTAACTGCAACAAGTTAATATAAATATCATGCAGTTCCTAATTTCTCCAAGTCTATATAACATCAAATAAAGGTAAACATGTAGCTATAGCCAGATATATGTGTAAACATGAATTTATAGCAAGGTATATGTATTTACCTATCAATAATGATGTAATATACCCTCCAGGTATAAGTGACATATGTATGCAAGGTATACTTGTAGCTATATCATTATGTATGTATGTACCTATCGCTAATGGTACAATACCCTATAGGTATACAGGTAACTAGCATGTAAGCATGCCAAGGGATATGTGTAAGCATGTAGGTATACAGGTATGCTATATGTCATATGCAATAAGAAATATGAATCAATGTCTCAATGTCCCTAACCAAACAATATCATATAGGTATGTGTGTTATGCGTGTCATGGCAATTATTGACGGTGTGTGTGGCATACAATTAGTGCTCGTGCAACGGTGTGTGTAATATACCCTCAAGGTAGATGCGTCATCCGAACCATACCTTTTTCTAAACCAAAGAATCGTATGTACCTTTTAAGTATATACCTTGAGGGATGTTACGGATTTTCAAATGATATCTCTTTCTTAAAAACACCGTAACCCCTATTTTCAAAACTACGATTCGCTTCTTTAAAAATCCGATTGTATGGTTCAGATGTGTATGTTAGATTAGATACTTACACTTGTAGTGATAGAATATTTATGCAATTCGATTTGATAGGTGATTAAAATTGGATGAAAGAATATAAGACTGATATGATGACATGATGATATGATGGTATACGGATGCGAGTCGATCGAGTTGATTTATACCCTGCCGGTCCCCTAATATGAGATTATTGCAGATGTGAACCGGGACATAGGCACATAGATATACGTACATTTATAGAATGTCGTGAATCATGAATGATGGGCCGCATGTGATATTGGGCCATACCCTCTTTTGTCATATAGGATGATAGGATCCCTATTAGTATAATGCCGTCGCACGATGATATTCCGTGCGTGATAAGTTTGATTTGATGATTGATCCTTACCCTTGGCTAGAGGTTGTTGTACAATGGATTATACCGTACGCGATGTTACTAGGCTAGATGTCGATTGATAGATTCACCGACTCGGACATATGATAGTTACGTATACCTTATAGGTTTTAGCTGATGATTTACCTTGTGCTGCATTCATGATATTATTATTGCATCGCATATACCTGCTTGCACACATATACATTGATATCTTCATACTTGCGCACATGCACACTTTATATTCATACCAGTGCATACATATATTGATATCTTCATACTTGCGCATATGCACACTGTATATTCATACCGGTGCATACATTATTGATATCTTCATACTTGCGCACATGCACACTGTATATTCATACCAGTGCACACATATATTGATATCTTTATACTTGCGCACATGCATACTGTATATTCATACCAGTGCACACATATATTGATATCTTTATATTTGCGCACATGCACACTGTACATTCATACCAGTGCACACATATATTGATATCTTCATACTTGCGCACATACACACTGTACATTCATACCAGTGCACACATATATTGATATCTTCATACTTACGCATATGCACACTGTATATTCATACCAGTGAACACATATATTGATATCTTCATACTTGCGCACATGCACACTGTATATTCATACCAGTGCATACATATATTGATATCTTCATACTTGCGCACATGCACACTGTATATTCATTCCAGTGCACACATATACATTGATATCTTCATACTTGGGCACATGCACACTGTATATTCATACCAGTGCACACATATATTGATATCTTCATACTTGCGCACATGCACACTGTATATTCATACCAGTGCACACATATATTGATATCTTCATACTTACGCACAAGCACACTGTATATTCATACCAGTGCATGCATATATTGATATCTTCATACTTGTGCACATGCACACTGTATATTCATACCAGTGCATACATATATTGATATTTTCATATTTCCTCACATGCACACTGTATATTTATAGTAGTGCTACATTCATATTCGCGTATATATCCATTTGCACATCCATACCTACATACATACATATGTTACATACATGGATGATATTGATTTCATTTCAAGAAAATAGGGACCGCATGAGATATTTTCAAAACTGGATTCTTTTAAAAGAGCGGTTTTCCCTTGTTACTCTTAGTGTCATACGACACATTGCATGGATTTACGCATTGAGTATTGATTTATGGGATTTCTGGATTTGAGAACCGTGGTATTATTTCAAGAAAATACGCACTGTTTTAAAAACCCGGTTTCTCTTGATATGATATTTCAGTGTGTCCACCATGAGTTTTCTCGGTTCCAGAGAGCTTGTGTGAGTATACCCGATTCGAGGAGTGGTAGGCATAGATTGCGGGTACATGGTGGACCAGGTGAGGTACCCCGGGGTAAGAAGACTCGTATTTGTTAGACGGTGAGCCTGGCAGGGGAGCACTACCTACCGGCGATAGTATTTAGACTCGGTGGTTATCCGGAGGATACCGACTGGAGTAGAGAGATGGATACGGGCTGACTCGTACTGCTGGGGCCGAGGGCTGATTCCGCAGACGGAGCGTGTGGGCCGATCCGGACTGACGGGGCCCGATATGTGAGGATTTACGTGCCGATGCTGAGCACGGTTTTCATGATGTTTTCGAGTATCGATGCTAGGCACTCAGGTTCCATGATTTGATGTGTCGGGAGGGACACCGTTGATATATATATCCTCATACTTTCATGCACACTCTTTTATGATATTTACATGCATGATATTGTTGCGTCAGTGGCTGACGCGAGGACTAGATCCACATACATACATGCATACACTGATTCTACTATTGGAGATTATACACATGCTTATAGACATTGATTTATGGGTGGACGAGATCCACATATCTGGATTCATTGATTATCTGTTGGATGTTATCCGCATGCATATAGGTTTTGACTACCTTGTTGGCACATATACGACCCGGTCACCCTAGATATCATAGTATTATCTTTTGATAAAGTTGACCTAGGAGTCGTTGTTTATTCGATTTCTACTTGTAGATATATTTCTATTCACGAGTTGGCTATTCACCCCCATTGTGCCACAATTCTTGCAGGTTGACCGCTTGGATCAGTAGCGGCTTCGCTGGCACACAGTTTCATTCGGGTGTTTTGCATTGGTAGGTAGGATACCCACTCTTATATTATATTTCATATTGTATCTAGTTAACTCCATCAATCAATCAAAAGATGTAAATTGTATAAGTGATGAGACTTAGTGAGACTCGTAGTTGCGAGATTTGAGCGATGGGTTTTGTATTCAGTTTGGGGGTTATATCTTGCTCATTTCTTTATCTTTGTGGTGAATTCGCCGTTGGGCGTCGTATATCTATTTATGCTGTATTGCGTGGTTATGATCCGCCGTTTGGCGAAGAGCTAGCTCCCGCTTGGGGATGCCATTATTATTATTATGTATTTATAGTTTTGGAACAAAATATTCAAAGGTGGTGCTGCCAAAATTTTTAAAAAGACGAAACATATTTTCAACTAGTAAACTTCACTTCCTTTATTTTACTTAAAAGGTTTAGATTTCTGGGTTTCAGCTTTCTTGAATTCTGTTACGCCTTTAGATGTTGCGTGATTCAAGTGCTGGTCACGAGCTAATATTTCGGGTCATGACAATGGGCCATCAATAATAGTGCAGTGTCCTAAGGGTACAAGTCCAAGCACAACAAATAACTAAGCAACAGGGTGTATGCGCAACTCTATATATGAATTAGAATATGTGACAATTCATAACATCTCTAGCCTAGATGCATAACGCCATGAAGGCGATTCCCCTGGAGATGTTAAATCTACTCACCAACGCTCCTGGCTAAGTGAAGCCAACTACTCGCTTGCCCCTGTTCGCAGTGCCCGAAGTTCCCGCCTGCGATCCTTAACACATATAACAATAAAGCAAGCATATATAAGCAATCGACCAAAAATACGTACAACTACGTTTAACCGACGTACCAACTCCAAACATACTCTCGAGTGTCCGTTTAGCAGCTAACGTGTGTTGTGACACTACGAAACGAACTCATGAGCAAAAGCTAAACAAAGTCAAGAACGACATCGGCACGACCCTAGCTAGGAACGCAAAGGGACACAACTACCAAGCCTAGACCCTGATCGTACCGATCGCGCATTCAAAGCACAATAATAAACGTGAAATCTAATATAAATAACGTCGCAACATCAAAAGAAACCCACGCCTAAAACTTACCGAAATCTAGTAAGCAGCATATATCATTTTAACACAAAACTACAAGTTTTTAACAAAACTAGAATTTGCAAACATCACAATATAGCAAGGTTAAACCATTTAAACCTTTACTATAATTTTAATCTCAACCAATTAGGATTTGCAAAAGTTTAGTTTGTTAATTAGCTAAATTATCCGATTAGGAAAATATCATTTAACAAATTAGCAACTTGATTAAGTTTTCATAATCTTCAATTAACAATTAACCATTTCATCAAGTTAAATCCTAACTTGAATTTTATTAAAATTAACATGAATGAACTAAACATGAATTTAAAGCTATAATTAAATAATTAAATAGCTAGCTTATGATTTAAATATAACAATTAAGGATTAGGGTTAGGGTTTTATACCTCACTAGAACACCACTTGAAATAAGAAAGAAATCCAAACTTTAGCCTCCAAAATCCTCACTAGAATGAAGATCCAAGCTAGTTTGAAGAAGAAGAATGATGGGAAATGATTATATTTGAGTTTGTATGAATTTATTTGGATTTTTGATGAATTAATTGTGCTAGAAATTGATGAAATGAAGTAAGAAGAAGAAGAGGGCAGCATGAAATAAAGGAGGTCGGCCATGAGGGAGTTGGGGGGGTTTGTGAAGAATGAAGAAAGTTCTAGCAACAAAAATTAATTAATGCTACATTAAATGCAAATTGCCACCTTTTCTTTTATTTCTTTTCTTTTTAAAATTAATTCCATTGCTTACAAAATATCTAGATATTAGAATGAATGGTTTAACAAAATATCTAATGATTAGATTAGCATAAAACCATATTAGCAGTAATTAACCCAAGACAAAAAGTAATTACCCCTAATAAAGTGCACAAATAAAGTATTAAAATAACATTTAATTAGGGAAAATTTCTATGTGAATCAAAACTTCCCATTGACACCCAAAATCTGCGCACTAGCTTCATTCTAGCTAAATTAGGTGCCGACAAGTCTATACAGAAGTTTGATCACAATCGGATTAAATCGGAAAACACCGACTATTTTACCCTAAAAACGGAAAATTCGCAAAACGATTTCTAAAACGTTACAAGGGTGCGGTGGAACCCCTTCGTATTTTGTCCATGCCTTGTTCTCCGGTAAACTAGACCCTGTATATGTGCAACTTTGGCTAGTTTGTCCTGAGTCAAAATCTGGGGCACATTAGTGTGATTTTGGATATGTTTTCCGTATTTTGAGATGCTCATTTTTTATATTTGGATTCGTATTTGGTTGTTGGATGTCTATAGATCAACAACAAGGGTTCTTTGGTTGATTTTGTACGCATAAGCTATAGGTTCTAACCTATGACAAATGCGCGTGCCGTATTGGATTTTAGAACTTGATTTTAATAGCGTTGCGATATGTGTTGTTATTGTAGGTACCTTCGCGTAGATTCCGAGGCGACGGAGCGTGGCGTCATCGACTTCGGCAAGCGAAAACCAAAGTGAGTGGATCTATATCAACGGAGGAAGTCGGGTGGATGGCGTATAGCACCCCCATAAGTTTTTGATGGAAACCGATTCATAGTAAATGGTTAAGAAAAGCTTTAATAAAAAACTATAGATAGACTTAAATGATAGTTAGAAGTGATATGATACGGCTAATATGTGATGATGGGATTTGAGGAGGATATTTGATGATATTGCCGTTTAGGATACTATAGGACTAGATAGTCGACGTAGATGTGTCATCTGAACCATACCTATTTCCAAACTGAAGAATCGTATGCATCTTTTAAACCGATACCCTGAGGGACGTTACGGTTTTTCAAATAATATATTTTCTTTAAAAACACCGTAGCCCCTATTTTCAAAACTACGATTCGCATATTTCAAAAACTGTTTGTATGGTTTGGGTGTGTATGTTAGTTAGATACTTATGTTTATAGTAAAGGTAGAATGTATTATAAAATTGACCCTTGTGAGATATAAATGCGATGAAAAGAGAATACGATTTGACATGTGATATGATGATATGTTAGTATACGGATGTGAGTCGATTGAGATGATTGATACCTTGTCGGTCCCCTGATATGAAATTTATGGATGTGACCTGGGACATAGGTATATAGATAAATTTATATATATTGTGAATCGTGTGTGATAGCCATACGAGACGTTGGGTCCGTACCCTCCTTGTCTTATAGGTTGACAGGATCCCTGATAGCTTAATGCCGCCGTACGATGATTTTCCGTACGTGATGAGTTTGACTTGAGGTTTGATCCATACCCATGGCAAGAGGATTCCGTACGATGGAGTATACCGTATGTGATGTTGTGAGGCTCGATGCTGATTAATAGATTCACCGACTCGATCATATTAGATACGTATACCTTATAGCTTTTAGCTGATGATTTACCTTAGGCTGCATTCATGTTTTTCGCATTGCATTACCATACCTGTGCTAGTACACCTGCACCATTATCGATGATGCGTATGTTACACGTACACAGATTGGCCGGCTCACACACTTCATCATCGATAATTGTCATGTCACTACACAGTAGAATTGCAGCATAAGGATATGACTCCTTGCATGATATACTTGCGCACATACATATTGTACACCATACTTGCGCACATACATATTGTACACCATACTTGCGCATATACATATTGTACCCCATGTTAGTGTATATGCCCTAGGGGCCATTATTGTATCATACTAGCTTGTATATTACTTAATGGAAGCTTGGGATATTCACAGTTATATTAACAGTCTTGCTAAACATGGTACTATGCAACTTGGTTTATATCTATCTTAATATGTGTGTACGTATTGATAGAGCCCTAAGGATCTTGCTTGACTACCAGCGTTGTGATGGCAGTCATACTAGTAAGGCTGGGTAGTCTACAAGCACATCCTTTTTCAGGTCCGTAGTCGTAGGATTATCGAGACAGGGCATCGATACTCCGGAGTAGACTAGTGTGTACGCTTTTCATCCCAGTTGGGGAGATGGTCTGTCCCACAGCCATCAGTACCTCGTACTGGAGATAGTATACAGGTGCTCATTAGGTTACGGGTACACCGGACAGGACTCGCAGGAAACTGTTGGTTGGTATTATACCCGTCGTCAGTTAACAGTTCCCAGGTGACATGAGTACAGCATAGTCCGCAGACTTGACACTGCTGCTTCGCCTCGAGTGTGTTCCCACTGTTCTTAGATTGCAACCCTACCACAGCTCAAAGGAGTCATGCAAACAGGTAGCAATTGGGTGCAGTCCCGAAGCACTTGGAAGCAGTGACGGTTAGACAGGATTCGTCTCTCCCGGTATTGGGGGTTGATATCGCGCTGTGTCTGGAGAGCCATTACGCAAAGTCCCTGGCCAGGGCAAGCGAGATTTACTGGTGGGTTTTCCAGTAGTTTCTCAAGGTGTAATGGGCTTCACTCCGACACGACTTATACCGCTTTTAGAGGACTGACGCTTGCCGCCCCCTAGGCCCGATATGCGATAGTCCTACACGAACAGACCGGACTATATGGAGATTATCACATCAGGCTCAGTAGGAGTTCGGATGGGTTTCCTCATCGGCCTTCTTATCGACATCTACCTGGGGACCATTACGTACAGCTAGTGCCGCTTGCGGTCTGTGGTTAAACCCACTGCCAGCGTAGTAGTTGAGTCTTTAGAGTCCCACACAGAGAGTTTCCCTGCTTCGGGCGAAACGATATAGAGATCGTATGGTTTTACAACAGGGTTCAGACGCATACATGTTTTTACGCACGTACGACGTTCGGACAGTTTTTACTAGCGGGCTTTGGTTTAAGCCAGATTCTAGTATCGTATTATTGGATTTATACAGTCTAAAGTATTTCCGTGTTTTCACGGATAGGAGGGGCGTTCTCGTAAATTGTCGAGAAGCTTCTAGAAGGATGATGACTTGGAGGCTAAGGTGGCATTTGCATTTATTGGATTAATGAGTCATGGTGTGATTCATCCATGGAGTTAATGATACATTTATGATTTAAATGACTCATGAGATGAATCACTATGTGAGTTAATGAAGCATGAAGATATTTTTATTTGTTATTCATTTAATAAATATGTTATGCTTCATACATATCACAATGATTTTCATTATTCCAAAAGGATACTCATTCTCACCTTCTCTCTCCTCAAGCTCTCTCTCTTCAAACCCTAACCCTAACCTCTCATGTGTTGAGATCATGGGTTAACAAGACTATTTGATCCCTAATCCCACTCTATATTCCCTAGGTTGCTTTGTTTAGCACTTTGAGTAACCTTGTTACCTCAAGTTAGAGGTCAATCTTGGAGTTGTAGCTCTCCGGTGGATCTTCTATCACAAAGAGGAGGCCGACGAGGAGGTGGTTAACGAGAAGAAGAAGGACTTGGTTCATTAGGTATAATCTTCTTTCATAGTAGCTAATCCCTCTTATGTTGTTGTTAGTTAGGGTTTGGCAAAGATCCATAAGTTAGTCGATGTTAGTTTCAAGAAAAAGATTGTTTTTTTTATATTTCCGCCTCCCAGCAACTCGTGGGGTGTACAACGTCGACTTACACCGCATACTTGCGCACATACATATTGTACACCATACTTGCGCACATACATATTGTACACCATAATCGCGTACATACATATTGTACGTCCATACTTGCATATATACCCAAATGCACCATTATACGGTATTGCATTCGATTTTTGAGATTTGGGAACCGCATGATATATTTTAAAACTGGATTCATTTAAAAGAGCGGGTTCCCCTCGATATGTGCATATTACTGCTCCATGTTGCATGATTTACGGATATGCTTACATTCTGTTATATGTCGCATATATCATGCTTTACGCATTAAGATATGCTGTTTTCATGAGATTTCTGGATTTGAGAACCGTGGCGATTTCAAAGGAAAGCATGTACTGTTTTAAAAACCCGGTTTCTCTTGATATGATACTTCGGTGTGTCCACCATGTGTTTTCTTGGTTCTGCGAGTTGTATGTGAAACCCAATTCGAGGAGCGGTAGGCACCGTCTGCGGGTACATGGTGGACCCGGTGAGGTACCCCGGGGCAAGAAAACTCGTATATGTTAGATGGTGAGCCTGGCAGGGGAGCACTACCCATCGGTGATAGTATTTAGGCTCAGTGGATATCCGGAAGATACCGACCGGAGTCGAGAGATGATATGGGCCGATCCGGACTGATGGAGCCCATGGGCCGATCTGGACTGACGGAGCCCGAGAGATATGAGGATTTGCGTGTCGATGCTGGATATGGGTTTCATGATTTCAAGGTGTCGCGAGGGACACATGTTGATTTATATACTCATATTTTCATGCATATGCCTTCATGATATTTACATGCATGATGTTGTTGTGTCGGTGATTGACACGTGAACGAGATCCACATGCATACATACATTGATTATATGGGTGGACGAGATCCACATGCATACATACATTGATTATATGAGTGGATGAGATCCACATGCATACATACATTGATTATAAGGGTGGACGAGATCCACATGCATACATACATTGATTATATGTTGGATGTTATCCACAAGCTTATAGGCACTGACTACCTTGTTGGCACACATAAAGACCCGGTCATCCTAGATATCATAGTATTACCTGTATGATATAGTTGACCTAGGAGTCGTTGTATATTCGATTTCTACTTGTAGATTTTTTTCTACTCACGAGTTGGCAACTCACCCCCGTTGTGCCACAGTTCTTGCAGGTTGACCGCATGGATCCATAGCGGCATCGCTGGCACATAGCTTCATTTGGGTGTTTTGCATTGGTAGGTGGGGCATTTGTATCGTACTCACTCTTGTATTCATATTTCACATTGTATCTAGTAAACTCCATCAATCAAAATTAGTAAATTGTATAAGTAATGAGACATAGTGAGATTGTGGTTGCGAGATTTAGAGCGAGGGGTTTTCCGCTACTTGTGATTTCGATGTCTTACTTATTTCTTTATCTTTGTGGTGATCTATGCCATTGGGCGTCGTATACTTGTATATATTGTCTTGCGTGGTTGTGATCCGCGAAGAGCTAGCTCCCGCTTGGGGATGCCTTTATCATTATCTTGTATATGTGGTTTTGGATCAAAATATACAAAGGAGGTGCTGCCCAAATTTTCAAAAGACGAAACATGTTTTCAAACTACTAAATTTCACTTGCATTTTTATGTTACTTTTATATGCATTAACAAAACTTGATTTCATTATACCTTTATTTTAAAACTTCACCTCCTTTATTTTCTTAAAAAGGTTTAGATTTCTGGGTTTCAGCTTACTTGAATTACGTTACGTCTCTAGACATTGCGTGATTTAAGTGCTGGTCACAAGGTAATATTTCGGGTCGTGACAACTTTCGTTACATAGGTTGACCCTGATTGATGAAGTAGGTAACTAAAGTAGAGTGATATACCGTGCGTATGTTCCGCGGCATACTTACGATGCGATACTCCGCTTAAGTGACCTTAGGATGTACATATCTTGAGACTTGTGATTCTCTTCGTTCATATGATCATACATCTATTTGAGATCCTTGATTCTATTCGTTCCAATGATCATACTCTCATTGATTCCGTTCCTCCTTATGATCATGTATCCATTTTAGGATCTGTTGATTCCTTTCATTCCTTGATCTGTTTTCATCAATACATGCTTGAGATTCCTGTCACCATGGTTTAAGCACAGATTAAGCTGCTGCCAGTGATGCGGTCAGGGCGAGCTCGTTATGGACGAGGACTGACCATCGTGTTTTCTGGTGACATGGGAACGTGTCGATTCAGTGTTTGTGTTGTGACCTCTTGTTTGAGGCGAGAGTTCGGCTTTGCACCGGATGATCGGGCCACTGATAGAGGCTGCCTGTTGTGAGAGGACTGTTGATATACAGCCTACCTCAAAGAGCGTGTTGTTGTCTGTCGTGCAGACGGATGACCCAGCTGTTGCTGAGAATGATAGGATGTCGCTTCCAGAGCTTATGAGCTAAGATCGCTGGAGCTTTTACGCAGAGATGCGACAGAAGATAGCTAGTCTATCTTGAGTTGAGTTGAGCTACTAGGATGATTCATCTAATTTGATGCGCCGACGCAGGCCCAGTTGAGTTGAAGATTTCCAGTGTGGAGAATCTTACTCAGATCTAGAGTAGATCGACCCAGAGAGAAGATTGTTCATTGGATGCTCTGATAGGAGATTAGTAGCTGACCAGTTTCAGATAGAAGGACCTTATCTAGATGCGTTGTGAGTTGATCGAGAGCGGATGGATAAAGTATATTCCTCCGATGGTTGGGATGAATTCCCGAGGACGTGTTCGGCTAGATATCTTCTACAGAGTAATGAAGATACCGAGTTCGTAATTTCGAGTTCTTGTGAAAGACTACGGATTAACTATATCCGAGAACAATTGCAGTACGCAGATAGCATGACTGATTGGAAGAATTAAAGTTAACCGCAATCAAGACGGTGTCGCTATGCAGCTAGCCGGTTGAGCACGGGTCGATCCACAGGGAGATGGTTGTATGTCCTTTCTTGTCTTAGACGAGTCAATAAAGAATCTGTATGTTTGTTCAGTCTAACCTATGTGTTTATTTGCAAGTATAAAGTTGTTAAGAAAAGATACGAGATTGTAAGCTAAGAAATCCGTACTCAAAACCTTTGAGCCGAGTCTTGACCAATTGAAGCTAAGCAATTGGCAACAACGTGGATTAGGGGATTTAAGCGCGGTATTCGTGGAATCCGGCTTATTTACCCTTGTCCTTCCGTTCTTGTCTCTTGCCTTCGCCTCCGGCCAAACCGAACGCAACCGGTCGCGGTTAGGAATCACCGTTACCTTGTCAGGGTAGGGTGCCTAACGGAGCGCTTGCGTATGGTTTGGGCGAAGTTCAAATGGAAAATAACGGGAAAAGGAATTGGCAAAGAAATGTTAACTTATAATACCGTATTTATTCTTAACAATAATAATTACATCATTCACAAAATGAATAAAAGAGAACAAAAAGAAAAGAACAAAGAAAAGAAAAGATTACAAATAATTAATTGCAAGGAATTTAAGTGCATGAAATAAATTGCAAGTAATAAAAAGCAAGTAATAAAAAGCGAGTAATAAAAAGAACAAGAAATGAAAAATGCAAGAAAGTAATTACAAGAACCGTAGAACTCAAAACAAGCATGGGATCAATAGCCAACCCTTAAACTTGCAAGCTCAATTAAGAGGTTGCAAGATAAAGGGAAGGATAGAGAACGCATGTGAATTGAAGTACTAAGGAGTGAACAAAATACGACCCTTGAGATCAATAACTAACCCTTAACCATTCAAGCTCAATGAAGAGGTTGAATGATCAAGAGAAAGCAAGAATCTCAAGGGGAAGAAGAAACACAAGAGAATGATACAAAACCCTCATCTTCATTGATCTCCCACTCAAAAGCTCTCACTACAATTTCATGGAAAAAGAATGAAGAAGAAGAAGAAGAACTATACAAAAGACTACAAAGGAGGAACAAAAAAATGACCCTTGGTTGAGCTCAGTTCTGCTGTATTTATAGGCAGGGAGTTGAAGATCTAGGGCAACCACCAGAACACATGGGAAGTTACAAAAAAGCCCCTAAAAGACGACTTGCTGAAGCCACCGTACGACCGCGTTTCCGCGGCCAATACCCCCTATTGGCCGCGGAAACGCGGCAGTATAGGGGAGTTGGGCAGTGAGTTTTGGTCCGAATCCCTGGTTTGCTTTCCCCTGTTGTCTGGTACATGTAATTTCTGAAAATACTTTCACGTTTCTTCCAGAATTTCTGTTGAGGAAAGGTGGACTTTTGTGGATGCTTTTGTCATGATTGCCTTGAGCTCCGCGTAGATTTCTTGGAATTTGTTGTTGCCATTGAGCCTTGTGCATGAAGGTGACATTGATTTGACATTTTGTCTTCCTAAACTGGTATCTGGCAACATACGGATGACGAGCGGAGACCGTGTTTTCTCAGTGGTTGGCAGGAACCCGGATTTTGTCGTGTTTTCCATGAATTTCACCGTTTTAGAACCGAGAACCTGTATCCTGCAAATATGTAACAAACACGGATTAAAAGCACCTACCTATAAACAACCGAGCGTAAGAATGGGCGGTATAAAATGCAGTATTCTGTGATGAACAATGACGTGACGTCGAAGTGGGCAATAATAAAAACAAGTGGGACAAGAGGTTCATGCGAGATGTTAACGAGCTGTTGCGACGCCACCTTGAGATTAGAGATCCGATATGTATTTAGAGACGTTGGGATACGGCCAGTTCTCCAGGAAACGCTGTGCTGAGAACGCAGATGTCCAAAAAACGAGGAAAGATTATACAAGAGTACCGGCCTCCGTACAGTTCGGCATAGATGAGATTGGAAGAGACCATGAACGGGCTCCTTCCAGGACACTGCTGTGATAAGATTTGCTCTGAAGATCAGTTGTGTCATGTGTATTAAGAGAGCCAGAGGTTGACGCCAATGACGTGCTGCTTTACGAGTGGTCATGCAAATTAGCCAGGAGATGACCAGAGGAGTGCCAGAGCGGAATCGTTTCCGTTAGCACAGCTGACCGGGCCGATGAGCCGATGGATTGAGAGATTGGTAATCCAAAGAGAAATGATGACCCAGAGATAGAGGACGCCAGACTGTGAGCTGAAGGCAAGCGGATGTTCTTTCACTGCCAGTTTCGGGCGCAGCAACATTTTTTTCGACATTGTAGGAGGTGTATCTCAATATCATTTGTTGCGATTTGCGTTTGTGATCTGAGTATCACGCTTATATCGCTTGGATTTGAGTTTCGATGATTAGGTTTCGTGATTTATGTGTTCGTGCACCATGGCTGCACCTATTAGATATTTTCTTTTATGCACAGTTATTGCACTTGATATTCGTTTTACACACTATTGTGTTGGTTTATGATTTGTGTATATCTATTGCACTTGATGTCGGTTTTGTACCTTGGCTTCACGTGTTTATGATTTCGTAGATTTCATACGGTTAATTTGATTTTGTGCATGTGGTACGCACCCGATTTGGTCTTTGCACTCGGTATAGCTTACATGTGCTTGCAATGCATTGATACGTTTTTTGTGCATGCAGTTGCACACGTTTATGATTTTATACACCCTGGTATGCTCGGTGTTGCTTTTATACGCATTTCAGTTATTGATGAGATTGCGTGCATTGGAAGCACCGGATTTGTATTTCGTGCACTAGATAAACCCGATTTGTATTTTGTGCATTTGTTGCACTAGATTTTTACGCCGTGCATTTGTTGCACCGGATTGGTATTTCGTAACGCACCGGATTTGTATTTCGTGCACTAGATGCACCGGATTTGTATTTCGTGCACTGGATGCACCCGATTGATATTTGGTGCATTTGTTGCACCCGATTGATATTTCGTGCATTGGTTGCACATGATTGATACTCCGTACCTTGGTTGCACCCGATTTATGTCTTTGAGCATCTTTGTTACCAGATTTGTGTTTTTGTGCGTGTTGTCACTTGACATTCGTTTTCGTGCATGCTACTGCACTAGATGTTTTAAACGGATCTGACGCGCTTGGATTGGATTTTTGCACATACTAGGCGCTTGGTATTGGATTTTGTACGTATCAGATTCACCTGATTTAGATTTCATTCGTGCATGTCAGATGCACTTGATTCAGATTTTATTCGTGCATATCGGATACAGATTTCATTCGTTCAGGTTGGATGCACTTGAGTTAGATTTTATTCGTGCATGTCGGATGCCCTTGATTTAGATTTCATTTGTGCATGACGGATGCAATTGATATGGATTTTCACGCATGTTGGGCGCATGATATGAGATGTGATTTTGTGCACACCGGATGCACTCGATTGGGATTTTCATTCGTGCATGTTAGTTGCACTGGATTGAGATTTTCGTGCACAATAGATGCACTAGATGTTGTTGTCGTGCACACCTTTTGCACTGGACAGATGCTTTCATGCAAACCCGTTGCACTTAGTTTTTCTTTTGTGCATATCGTAGCACTTGTATTGGATTTGATTTCCTTGCGCACCAGACGTACGTGATATTGGATACGCCTTTTGAGGCTGATTTTGCTCTTGAGCACTTTGTTCTCATGAGGGGCACTATACTATATAGTAGCCGAACAGGACTGATCGGAGGACAATACCTGAGTACTTGCATGCATAAAAAGTTTAACAAGAGGTTTTCAAAAAGGAGCTATAGTCTCGCTATTTCCTACGTGTCCGTGAGCGATACGAATGTTTACAAAGGAAAACCTTTTGGGATATTTTAAAACGGGGGAACGTATATTTGAGCAAAACATATATGAACGTATATTATTACTTTACAAATGAGCGTCCGTCACTTGTGCCGTGAGTTATGTATCACACGGCGATTCAGAAAAGTTTTTGCATGAGTTTTATTCAGTTTTAGAAGATTTTCAAGGATGCGTACTATATACGTATTATAGTATTTGACTAGTGCATATTAGATTTCAGTAGTGGATTTCGAAATCTGTATCTCTATTGTAACTCCGATGATTTGCGTGACGCTTGACGGAGTTCGATTTTGAGTTTTGTACTCGTTTTCAGGCGCAAACAAGGCGCTGTGGTATTTCTGTATCTTCCGTGATTTCGGAACCCCGTTGATTTGAGCTGATTATTGAAATGTTTTAGTATTTAGGGGTTTAAATTTATATTCAGGGACTGGATTTATTTAAGGGGAGAAGATTGTAACATTTCAGAAAATATAAAATATTAATTTTGGAATTTAATATTAAAATAATATATTTCGCGAAAACTACCCGATTTGCGAATTCGGGGTTTTCGTAAAATGGTATAAATATATACCAATATTTGTGAAATAATTAGAGATTAAAATAATTTATTCATTTGACAATATATTTTTTGGATTTGGCATTTTTTATAATTAATTATATGCAGTTTAAATATTAAACCCGATTATTGCACTACTAATCGCGATTAGGCTAAATCCGTGTTTCTACGTTTTTCCATGGTTAGTGCGCCATGACATGTTACATGTTTGTTCATTTACACTTCGTTTTATTTATTGTGAGAAGGAAAAAGAGAAAAAAAAGGAGACGATTATTGGAGAGAGGGAGAGAGTGAGACATGAGTTGTGAGAGGGTGAGAATAAGAAAGAGAGAGAGATAGAGAGAGAGGGGGGGGAGGCCGTCATTTTTCCTCCCCCATTTGTTTCCTTCATCTTCCTCATCTCATGTTCCCTCCATCTTCACCTCCAAGTATCATCTCAAAATCTTCACCAAAACCCTATATTCCCTTCATTAAAAATGATCCCCACCTCCTCCTCAACACTTTGGACCTTTCAAAGTTGGATTTTGAAGACTTTGAGCAACTAAAGAAAATTCTTTAGTTGCTAAATGAGGAATTTCCTACACTATTAGCTTAGTAATTTAGTCTCTTTAGTTTCTATTTTAGTTTAGAAATTGTTTAGGGAGGACTAGTGATCTTAGAAATTTCCAAGATGGGCTTTTAGGGGATCTATGGGTTGTTAAGGTGTAACTAGTGACCACAAGCTTGTTATTGCATTTCTGGACCAATACTTTGCATAGAAAACCCAATACTTCGATTTTATAACTTTCCATGTCGGTTTTGTGATAATATTGGCCTACAGGGAATCTGGAGCAACCTGGGAAGTTTCAGAGAAAATCTAGCAAGTCCAGTAACCTAGATACATGAACAGAAGACCACCACCCAAGTTCTAACCCAAATAGAGCCTATATGGCCGGCGATCTCGGACATCATGGGGATGTCGCCGGTTTTCTAGTGTGGTCTGGGGTTGGGTTTTTGCCTGTAGCTCATTTAAGCAATAAACTATCTCCTATACTTGCTTGTTTTGTCCCAATTAACCTGAGCTAAAATCTGGGAGCTGTTTTGGGCAATGTTTTCCGAGGTTTGAATGCTTGGTTTTGATTTTTGGATTTGTATTTGGTTGTTGGACGTTTGTACGTCAACAACAAGGGTTGTTTGATTGTTTTGCATGCGTAGGCTATAGGTTCTAACCTATGAGCGCACCGTGTGCCGTATTGGTTTTCTGGACTGGATTTTAATAGCATTGCGATATGTGTTGATTTGTAAGTACCTCGCGTGGATTCCGAGACGACGAAGCACATCGACTACGGCTGAAAAAAGAGTTTCATAGGTGAGTAGATTTGCATCTACTAGGGAAGTCAGATGGATGGCGTATAGCACCCCCGCAAAATTTTAAATGGAAACCGATATATATGAATATGGTCGGAGAAACCTATACTAGGAACCCACGGATGTGATTAAAGATTTAGTATGAAATGATATGAATGATAAGGATGTCTCGAAGATATATATAAGGATGTGAAACGTAAATGTGAATCACGATATGTAATTATATGTAGTGTACGAGAATAAGTACAAGATTTAGAGTAACATTGTCACGACCCAAAATATTAGCTCGTGACCAGCACTTAAATCATGCAACGTCTAAAGGCGTACGTAATTCAAGTAAGCTGAAAACCCAGAAATCTAAACCTTTTTAAGAAAATAAAGGAGGTGAAGTTTTGAAATAAAGGTATAATGAAATCAAGTTTTCTTAATACATAAAAAAAGGAACATAAGAATGCAAGTAAAATTTACTAGTTTGAAAACGTGTTTCATCTTTTAAAAATTTGGGCAGTTCCTCCTTTGTATATTTTGATCCAAAACCACATATACAAGATAATGATAAAGGCATCCCCAAGCGGGAGCTAGCTCTTCGCCATACGACGGATCACAACCACGCAAGACAGTATTAATATGTATACGACGCCCAATGGTGAAGTTCACCACAAAGATAAAGAAAAACAAGATATAAAAACCACCAGTACCGGAAAACCCCTCGCTCTAAGTCTCGCAACCACAATCTCACTAAGTCTCATTACTTATACAATTTACAAATTTTGATTGATGGATTTACTAGATACAATATGAAATATAAATACAAGAGTCGGTACGATACAAACGTCCCACCTACCAATGCAAAACACTCGAATGCAACTGTGTACCAGCGAAGCCATTACTGATCCAAGCGGTCAACCTGCAAGAACTGTAGCACAACGGGAGTGAGTTGCCAACTCGCGAGTAGAAAAATATCAACAGATAGAAATCGAATAAACAACGACTCCTAGGTCAACTATATCATAAAGGTAATACTATGATATCTAGGATGACCGGGTCTGTATATATTGTTAGTGTATATGCCCTAGAGGCCATTACTGTATCATACTAGTATGTATATTACTTGATGGAAGCTTGGGATACTCACAGTTGTACAGACAATCTTGCTCAATATAGTAGTATGCTACTTGGTTTGTCTCTGCTTTAATGTGTACATGTGTGTTTATTTATTATATCACCTATACGCATTAGTAGAGCCCTTAGGATCTTTGCTTGATTACCGGCGTTGTGATGGCGATCACACTCGTGGGGGCTGGGTAATCTACAAGCACATCCTTATACACGTCCCTAGTCGTGGGAGTATCGAGATAGGGCATCGATACTCCGGAGTAGACTAGCGTATGCGCTTCTCATCCAAGCACGGGAGACGGTCTGTCCCACAGCCGTCGGTACGTCGTACTTGAGATAGTATGCGGGTGCTCGTTGGGTTACGAGTACACTGGACAGGACTCATCGGGAACTGATGGTTGGTATTATACCTATCGTCAGTTATCAGTTCCCAGGTGACATGAGTACAGCTTAGTCCGCTGACTTGACACCGTCACTTCGCCTCGAGTGTGTTCCCACTGTTCTTTGATTGCTACCCTACCACGGCTCTTCTGAGTCGTGCAAACAGGTAGTAGTTGGGAGCAGTCCCGAAGCACTTGGAGGCAGTGACGGTTAGACAGGATTCGTCTCTCCCGGTATTGGGGGTTGACATCGCGCTGTGTCTAGGAGAGCCATTACACGAGTAGTTCCTGGCCAGGGCAAGCGAGATATACTGGTAGGCTTCCAGTGTTATCTCAGGGTGTTTTGGGCTTCACTCCGACACGACTTGTACCGCTATTGGGGGACTGACGTTTTACCGCCCCCTAGGCCCGACATGCGATGTATCAGACGAACAGACCGGACTGTACGGAGAATGTCACATTCAGACTCAGTAGGAGTTCAGATGGGGTTCACCTCGTCAGCCTTCTTGTCGGCATCTACCTGGGGACCGTTACGCACAGCTAGTGCCGCTTGCGGTCTGTGGTTAAACCCACTGCCAGCGTAGTGTCGAGTCTTTAGAGTCCCACACAGAGGGTATTCGCCTTTGGGCAAAATGAGTAGAGGTCGCATGGTTTTGCGGCAGGGTTCGTTCTCATCCGCGCACTTGTGCACGTTTGGAGTCCGGACGGATTATACTGGCAGGCTCTGGTTTGAGCCAGATACTGGTATATGTTTTGGGGTTGCTTTTATCTCTCGGTATTCTTGTTCCTCGGAACGAGAATGCAGGTGTGTATGCACAGTTGTTTGAGGCAGAGGAAGAGGTTTTTCATTAGGGTTTCGGAACGGGTGCGTATGCACAGTTGACAGTCGTCTTTTTCCAAACCCTAATGAATTAGTGAGATATCTATTAATAATAGTAATTAAATGAAATTATGTTATGGTTGGTTTTGTTGACTTGTTGACCATGGTTGACTTGTTGACCATGGTTGAATGTTTGACCATCATCATTACTTTGTAAGGATGCTCCTTGATTCTTGCTTACATTTCATTTAATGAAGTATGATAGTGGTCATTCCAAAACTACCATCAACTATTCTCATTTGAATTATTATTATTTAGATAATTCTTTTTCTTTTTGATATGTTTGCAAAAAGAAAAAGATAGCTCATTCTATCATATTGATTCTCTCTCCTCACTTCATCTTCTTCCTCCTCTTGTTCAAGGAGAGCAAATCTCATGTGTTGAGAATCATCTTCTTGAAGATATAACACCCTAAAGCACACTCTACTCACTCTAAGGTAGAAGGTCTAGCAAGCCGAATACCTTAGTTCTCTCAAGATCGAGAAAGGAGCCCTAGGATGAACCCCTCAGGTGGATCTATCTTCGGCAAAGAGGAGATGAGGAGGGAAAGCCATTCAAGCTACTACAAAGAGCAAGAAAGAAGAAGAACAACAAGAAGAGAAGGAGTTCAAGTTGAGATATAACCACTTTGCATAGTAGTTAACTCTTCTTTGCAAATATGCTAGTTTAGTTTAGCAAAGATCCGGCTTTTACGGTCCATGTTACAAAGTTTAGAAATTTTTTTGTTTTACCGTTTCCGCATCCCCGAAAGTACCGGGAGAGATAACGTGGACCTAACAGTAGTATCAGAGCCTAACTAAACTTAAACTAGCTTGGTAGTGAAGTGTAACGAAGTTCGGAACCGAAAAAAATCCAAAATCCAACTTTTTCAAAACCCTAGTTTCTGTTAAAAAATTTTCTGGTCAAAACAAGATTTGTTATACACCTAAAATCTGCTCAGGGTTTTGTGTGAACACCCAAGAAAAACGATCCCCTGATTCCTTCAAACAGCCGCGCTTCCGCGGCATGAGGTAGGTGTTTGCCGCGGAACCGCCGCAGTGTGGGGTCCTCTCGTGATCGGGTTTCGTGCAGTGTTCTTCTGGTAGGATTTTGGGATTTTTAAGATATATTATATGTGCCCAGATTTTCCAGAACTGAAATTTACTTTTGGGGTCCTATAATTCCGTATTTTTTCCGAACTTCACTGCACTTTGACTATGATGGTTATATCTGTGATGTTTGCATGTATTGAACGTCGGCTAATCGCTATAAGTCGATTAGTCGGGGTTATACATCTCTGTGATCTGTATTTGATATTGGAATGTGTATATGAATGTGTTAGACTGTCGCGGGTGAATAGCCGGGGTGGATGTGAGATGAGCTTTTGTTTTTCTTTCATTCATTTGTAAATGTAAATTGATGTAATAATATTATTTGTATGGCCGCACAACCGGGTCGGGGTTGTAGCCGTCATTGTATAATTCTTTTTACTGTTTTTGCTCCTAGGATAGACCCATGGAGGGGTGCACAAACTACCGGGTACTTGGCGGGTAGTTTGCCGCACCCGTAGGGGTCTTGGGTGGGGTTTTGGCTATTCACCGCGACCGTGTAATCCGCTTTTCGTTGCAGGCTCGAACGGATTGCGGATTCCTAGTATATCCAATGTATTCATCTGTGATCTGTAATGTCTATCATTGCTTTACTATTTAGGCGTTGCTTATGTTTTACAGCCGCGCTAGCCCAGCCCCCGCTCTGTCGTTAGTTAAGTAACCTAACGGGTGATGACGGGACCCCGTGGCGAATGCGAATGGCATAAGCATACGTCATATTTTGGTTGTTTTCTGCAATGGTAGGATTTAAATGATGGGACGCATTAAAAGAACTAATGCAAGAAAATAAACCTAAAAGACGTTGTTGGAACAAGTTTTTTCAAAAGGCTGTTATTACAAGGACGTTCATCTTTTTGTTTTGCATCGAGGTATTCGGTTATGAATGCCCAGCACCTCAATCGACGAGGCAAGGGCCGAGATCCCTTCATCGGGAGTGACCCCTTGGACAAAAGGTTTGCGTCAGGGTAATAACTTCACCATAGTCGATTATTCTTGCTTTGCATCGAGGTATTCATCTTACGAATGCCCAGCACCTCACTCGACGAGGAAAGAGCCGAGATCCCTTCACAGGGAGTGACCTCTTTAGCTAAAGTTTTCGCCACTATGTTTTCAAAAGGATGTATCACGTTCCTTCAACGATATCAAGTTCATTACGTTAACGGGTTTTTCGCCAAAAACCCAGCCGTAGCCCTCCGTCGTTTCGGATAATTAATACTTAGTATTCGTGCTGCGTTTGTTGATTATTCGTCAAGACACAGTGAACGGTAGCTGAGTAGTAATTTTCTGTTGCACTAAAAGTTGCGATTGGTTAGGACGGTCGCATGATTTTGTTGATTATTCGTCAAGGATCATGCGGGCGGGTCTAATGCAATCCTGGATAACGACGGGTTGAACTTGACTAGGACCTTTTGATTTGTTGATTATTCGTCAAGGTCACTTGGGTCCTAGGGGCGAAAACTACATCGGGAGTTTCAAAAGAACTGAAACTTGCAGATTTAGCATACCTTCTGGAGTGTGGTGACTAGAGTGGATTCCGTCTAGGTCATCACACAATGACAGTTGGATCCCGATCCTACTGATGAGTTGGATTACTCTCGGGAGATTATTTCACTTAACGATCAATGCTATAAACCTAGTAGGTGTCTAGAAAGGTGTCAGCGGGGCTACGCCCCCAGGGAAAAGAGGTTCTTGAATTAAGGAACTTCGCGAAAGCGTTGGAAAACCTCCCTCGAAGTACCGACACTAGCCTGGCTGAAAGGTTAAGCAAGTATTGTGACGTGAATTAAAATCCTGACTAGTTCTTCTTTTTAAAAGGTTTTAAGAAGAATTTGAGTAAACAGTGGGAGACATCCTGGTTAGATAAATTAATAAACCAATCTAATCTTGCAAGAGCATACGCTGAGTGTTTCTTTTCTCCCTCTCCAGGCAGCAACCTTTTCACGCCGTAATCAAGATAATAAAATGTATCGCTTGACCGATCCGAATTCTTATTCGGGACTGGGGAAGGTTGATTCAGCTCTAACTTGTGACAGGAGTCATGAGTATGAGAAAGGGAAAGGGGATTGTATGGATTTCCAGGATACCCAGTCGAAGAAGAAGCATGGTTTTGCATCTACTTCAGGTGTTCTTGTAATTGAGAACTGTTTTACGGTCAGCCCTACCTCCTGGGTACTTGATACCGGATCAGGATCTCATATCTGTAATTTATTGCAGGGACTGAGAAAAAGTAGGAAAGTTGCACCGGGTGATATGTCGCTCAGAGTAGCGAACGAAGCACAAGTTAATGCGGTAGCCGTCGGTGAATATCACCTAGTATTGCCAAATGGCAGGACTATGATTTTGAACGATTGCTACTATGTACCCTCCATGGTTTGCAACATCATATCAGTTTCTTTACTCGATAAAGATGGATATGACTTTGTTCTTGAAAAGAATATCATGAGCATTTACCTTTATAAGGTACTGGTTGCAGAGGGTACACTGTGTAATGGTATCTACGTTCTAAATCAGAATACAGTTCTCAACATACAAAACACACGCAAGAGGAAGAATTCAGATACAAATGAATCCTACTTGTGGCATTGTAGACTTGGTCATATCGGAGAGAAAAGACTGAGTAAGTTGCATAAAGATGGACTCTTGGATACGTTCGATTTTTCATCTTATGAAACTTGTCAGTCTTGTCTCAAAGGGAAGATGACCAAATCTCCGTTCACCGGACATGGAGAAAGAGCAGCAGAGCTCTTAGGACTCGTACATAGTGATGTATGTGGTCCGATGTCTATACATGCAAGGGGTGGGTTCTCGTACTTCATCACATTCACTGACAATCTCTCTAGGTTCGGATATGTGTATCTATTGAAACACAAATCTGAAGCTTTTGAGAAATTCAAGGAATTCAGAAAGGAAGTAGAGAACCAGACAGGCAAAAGTATCAAGATCCTCCGGTCTGACAGGGGAGGGGAGTACTTAAGCACGGAATTCCTAGATTACTTAAAAGAGAATGGTATTCTCTCTCAACTTACTCCTCCTTATACACCACAGCACAACGGTGTATCGGAGCGGAGGAATCGTACCCTATTGGATATGGTTCGCTCCATGATGAGTAGTGCTGAGTTACCTCTTTCATTCTGGGGACATGCGCTTCAGACAGCGGCTTACCTCTTGAATCAAGTTCCGTCCAAATCTGTGCCTAAAACTCCGTATGAAATATGGAGCAGTAAGAAACCATGTCTGAAGTTTATTAAGATATGGGGTTGTCCGGCCTATGTGAAAACACAGAAACCGGACAAGTTAGAGGCACGGTCAGTTCTCTGTAAATTTATGGGATATCTAAAAGACTCACTAGGATATCTGTTCTACCACACTGAGGAACAGAATGTGTTTGTATCTCGCCACGCCACCTTCTTAGAAAGGGAGTTTCTTGCAAAAGAAACTAGTGGGAGTTCGGTAGAACTGGAAGAAATTCAGCGACCACAAAATATAACTGAAAATTTGGAGGAACCGCTAGATTCTATAACCCCAGACGAACCTCAGCCACTCCGCAGATCTGGTAGGATTTCTCATCCGCCCGAGAGATACTACGGTTTTCTCATAGACGGGGATCGAGAGGATTGCATCTTTGAAGAAGATGACCCTACCAGTTTCAGGCAGGCCATTATCAGTAGGGACTCTGATAAGTGGCAGGAAGCAATGCAATCTGAAATGGAGTCCATGTACGCCAATAAAGTGTGGACCTTGGATATTGCTCCACCTGGGGTAAAACCCGTTGGATGCAAATGGATCTACAAAAGGAAACTTGGTGTAGATGGGCAGGTGGAAACCTATAAAGCTAGACTCGTTGCAAAAGGTTTTCGTCAAAGACCTGGTTTGGACTATGATGAAACTTTTTCTCCGGTGGCTATGCTCAAATCCATTCGGATCCTACTTGCCATTGCTGCCTTCCATGACTATGAAATCTGGCAGATGGATGTTAAAACGGCTTTCCTAAACGGTTGTTTGGAAGAGTGCGTTTACATGGATCAACCAGAAGGTTTCGTAGACAGTGGGAGCAGCGGAAAGGTGTGCAAGTTGCTTAAATCCATTTATGGATTAAAGCAGGCATCGCGGAGCTGGAACATCTGTTTTGATGAGGCAATCAAGGAATTTGATTTCATCAAGAACGAAGATGAACCCTGTGTTTATAAGAAGATTGTAGGACGAACTGTCGTAATCCTAGTCTTGTATGTGGACGACATTCTTTTGATAGGAAATGATATTCCTATGCTACAATCGGTCAAGCTATTTTTGTCAAAAAGGTTCTCCATGAAGGACCTGGGTGATGCCTCGTACATTCTGGGGATCAAGATCTATAGAGATAGATCCAAGAAACTGTTGGGACTTTCGCAGTCCAGGTACATAGAGACCGTACTAAAGAGATTTAGTATGGAGGATTCCAAGCGCGGTAACATACCCGCATTGCACGGAATTACCCTCTCCAAGAAGATGTCTCCTAAGACTGACGAGGAGAGGGTTCGCATGAGCACTATACCCTACGCTTCGGCGGTAGGATCTATAATGTATGCGATGCTATGTACAAGACCAGATGTAGCTTACGCGTTGAGCACGGTAAGCCGGTATCAGTCAGACCCAGGGGAGGACCACTGGACAGCAGTGAAGAACATTCTCAAGTACCTGAGAAGGACTAAGGAGATGTTCCTGGTTTACGGTAATGGAGACCTCAGGGTCGAGTCCTTTACCGATTCAAGCTTCCAGAGTGACAAAGATGACAGCAAGTCTGTCTCGGGTTTTGTGTTTACCCTCAACGGAGGGGCGGTATGTTGGAGGAGTTCCAAGCAGGATACCGTCGCAGACTCGACGATGGAGGATGAATACATTGCTGCAAGCGATGCCGCAAAAGAGGCGGTCTGGATTAAGAAGTTCATTAGTGAACATCAGGTGGTTCCGTCCATTGTTGACCCAATACCTTTGTATTGCGATAACAATGGGGCTATAGCTTTAGCGAAGGAACCAAGGTCCCATCAGAAATCCAGGCACATCTTAAGGCGGTATCACCTGATCAGGGAGATCATTGATCGACAGGAGATCGAGGTGCGGAGAGTGGACACAAAGGACAACACTGCGGACCCATTCACGAAGACTTTACCCCAGACTCAGTTCGAGCGGCTGATCGAGATGATAGGTCTTCGATACGCCAGTACATGGCCTTAGTGCAAGTGGGAGATTGTTAGTGTTTATGCCCTAGAGGCCATTACTGTATCATACTAGTATGTATATTACTTGATGGAAGCTTGGGATACTCACAGTTGTACAGACAATCTTGCTCAATATAGTAGTATGCTACTTGGTTTGTCTCTGCTTTAATGTGTACATGTGTGTTTATTTATTATATCACCTATACGCATTAGTAGAGCCCTTAGGATCTTTGCTTGATTACCGGCGTTGTGATGGCGATCACACTCGTGGGGGCTGGGTAATCTACAAGCACATCCTTATACACGTCCCTAGTCGTGGGAGTATCGAGATAGGGCATCGATACTCCGGAGTAGACTAGCGTATGCGCTTCTCATCCAAGCACGGGAGACGGTCTGTCCCACAGCCGTCGGTACGTCGTACTTGAGATAGTATGCGGGTGCTCGTTGGGTTACGAGTACACTGGACAGGACTCGTCGGGAACTGATGGTTGGTATTATACCTATCGTCAGTTATCAGTTTCCAGGTGACATGAGTACAGCTTAGTCCGCTGACTTGACACCGTCACTTCGCCTCGAGTGTGTTCCCACTGTTCTTTGATTGCTACCCTACCACGGCTCTTCTGAGTCGTGCAAACAGGTAGTAGTTGGGAGCAGTCCCGAAGCACTTGGAGGCAGTGACGGTTAGACAGGATTCGTCTCTCCCGTTATTGGGGGTTGACATCGCGTTGTGTCTAGGAGAGCCATTACACGAGTAGTCCCTGGCCAGGGCAAGCGAGATATACTGGTAGGCTTCCAGTGTTATCTCAGGGTGTTTTGGGCTTCACTCCGACACGACTTGTACCGCTATTGGGGGACTGACGTTTTACCGCCCCCTAGGCCCGACATGCGATGTATCAGACGAACAGACCGGACTGTACGGAGAATGTCACATTCAGACTCAGTAGGAGTTCAGATGGGGTTCACCTCGTCAGCCTTCTTGTCGGCATCTACCTGGGGACCGTTACGCACAGCTAGTGCCGCTTGCGGTCTGTGGTTAAACCCACTGCCAACGTAGTGTCGAGTCTTTAGAGTCCCACACAGAGGGTATTCGCCTTTGGGCAAAATGAGTAGAGGTCGCATGGTTTTGCGGCAGGGTTCGTTCTCATCCGCGCACTTGTGCACGTTTGGAGTCCGGACGGATTATACTGGCAGGCTCTGGTTTGAGCCAGATACTGGTATATGTTTTGGGGTTGCTTTTATCTCTCGGTATTCTTGTTCCTCGGAACGAGAATGCAGGTGTGTATGCACAGTTGTTTGAGGCAGAGGAAGAGGTTTTTCATTAGGGTTTCGGAACGGGTGCGTATGCACAGTTGACAGTCGTCTTTTTCCAAACCCTAATGAATTAGTGAGATATCTATTAATAATAGTAATTAAATGAAATTATGTTATGGTTGGTTTTGTTGACTTGTTGACCATGGTTGACTTGTTGACCATGGTTGAATGTTTGACCATCATCATTACTTTGTAAGGATGCTCCTTGATTCTTGCTTACATTTCATTTAATGAAGTATGATAGTGGTCATTCCAAAACTACCATCAACTATTCTCATTTGAATTATTATTATTTAGATAATTCTTTTTCTTTTTGATATGTTTGCAAAAAGAAAAAGATAGCTCATTCTATCATATTGATTCTCTCTCCTCACTTCATCTTCATCCTCCTCTTGTTCAAGGAGAGCAAATCTCATGTGTTGAGAATCATCTTCTTGAAGATATAACACCCCAAAGCACACTCTACTCACTCTAAGGTAGAAGGTCTAGCAAGCCGAATACCTTAGTTCTCTCAAGATCGAGAAAGGAGCCCTAGGATGAAGCCCTCAGGTGGATCTATCTTCGGCAAAGAGGAGATGAGGAGGGAAAGCCATTCAAGCTACTACAAAGAGCAAGAAAGAAGAAGAACAACAAGAAGAGAAGGAGTTCAAGTTGAGGTATAACCACTTTGCATAGTAGTTAACTCTTCTTTGCAAATATGCTAGTTTAGTTTAGCAAAGATCCGGCTTTTACGGTCCATGTTACAAAGTTTAGAAAAAATTTTGTTTTACCGTTTCCGCATCCCCGAAAGTACCGGGAGAGGTAACGTGGACCTAACATATATGCCAATAAGGTAGTCAATACCTATATCCATGCGGATATCATCCGACAATATAATCAAGGTATGTGTGCATGTGGATCTCATCCACCCATATAATCGATGTATGTATGCATGTGGATCACGTCCACCCATATAATCAATGTCTGTATGCACGTAAATATCATAAAAGAGTGTGCATGAAAGTATGAGGATATAAATCAACGGTGTCCCTCACGACACATCAAAATCATGGAACCTGAGTGCCTAGCATCGACACTCGAAAACATCATGAAAACCGTGTGTAACTCCTTGAAATTCGTATAGGATGTTTTCGCGTTAATTAGCAATTTGGCGTGTTTTTCATAAAAGCCCGAGTATCGTGTTTTCCTTCTTGGCTAGGGATAATTATATTGTGAAGTGTTATATATATATATATATTTATGTGTAATTATAGGGTTTGCTAATTATATTTAGTTGTGTTACCCTAATTGGGAAATTTCCATTATGTAGTGTACACTTGCACACTTAGCAAATTTTGTGACCTAGGTACAAGTGTTAGACATTTCATTCTTGCATGGTTCATTGTTATTTTCCCCACCTTTTTATCAAGTCAAAACCCCTTTTCAATAATTCAAAAATCCAATAGAAAATGAAGCATGGTGGTTAGGTAAGAAATTGACTTTTTTCTGACCATTTTCCTTCTCTCTTCTCTCTCTTTCTCCCATTCTGAAAATTCCTGCAGAATTCCAGCAAAAACCATGGCATTTTCTTCATCTCCACTTCTTCTTTTCATTTCCCTTTGATCCCTACACAAAACCCTACACAAATCAACACATTTTCTTCACAAAACCATGGAAAAAGGGACCTTTTGAGGTGTTTGGAGGCAAATCTGCACACTTAAGGCAAGGGATGAGAATTTTGGTGTTTCTTAAGGTCTCTTGAAGGTATATGGCTCATAGTTAACACTCTTTTTCTATATCTTGTAGTATCTTAGCTAAAAATCATGTTTTTGTGCATTATTAGTGATATTGAAGGATATTTGTGAAGTATATGTTAGATTGGTGTTCTCATAGTTTAGTTAACTCCTTTAAGTGTTATTAGAGCTATTTAAACCAGGTTTTGCTTTAGGGTTGCACAGAAGTACCATAAAGTATCATTTTAGTGCAAAGTGTGGCTTTTTAACTAGAAATAGGGCTCTGTAGGATCTGCTGCTACCCGAGTTGTTTCAGATTGAAACTAGATTTTACTGTAGAATGTATGGGGGGGCACACACAAAACCTGGGAGCCCAATTCCCAAGTCAGGCCATTGGAATATTCATTCTGGCCGCAATTTGCGGCCAGATGGGTGAGTTGGGGGTTGGGGTTTGGGCTACTGGAGTCTGCATGTATGTGGAGTGTTTTGGTATATATATTTTCATAATATCTGTTCTGTATCCAAATCTGGGATCAAATACCCTATTTCCTGTATTTTTAATCTTTCGCGACACGCATGATACGTGTGTGTGGGTTTGGGATTTCTGCGTATCGCGACGCGTCGGAGTGACTTTAGGCGCGTAATCACACGTTTTAGCGTATCGCGCACACGCGCGCTTGGTTTGCGACACGGGTTTCTAGTTGACTTTAAATGTCGTGTTTGTATGGTTTGAGCTTATGTGTGATATTCTATAGAATTCTAGGTTCGCAGGAGAGTGCGACGGACGCCGCGAAGAAGGGGAAGCAAATCTTCGGCTATACCTAGAGAGAGACTACGGTGAGTAGATTTAACATCTACGGGGAAATCGCCCGTATGGCGTTATGCGTCAGGGCGGATAGGACCTTGTAGCAGCATATTACATTTACCCACATTGACTGTTCATGGCTACTATTTTGCGCATACCCCATTCCTTGCTATATGTATGTAAACTAGAATTGATAGAACATCACACCATTACTAACGGTTCATGTTGCACAAGCACTATCCTGCATGTTACACACTCACCGTTAGTAATTGCCATGACACTCACACTATAGAATTTCCACGATCATTATGCTGTAGCTCATCTTTTATATGACTGTACATGATATTCACACTTGATGCATATATCACCTTGCTTTGACTTGCATATCGATTCGGATTACATGATATTCATACTTGATGCATATATCACCTTGCTTTGACTTGCATATTGATTCGGATTACATGATATTCATACTTGATGCATATATCACCTTGCTTTGACTTGCATATCGATTCGGATTACATGATACACATACATTGATATCTTCATACCTATGCACATGCACATTGTATATTCATACCAGTGCACACATACATTGATATCTTCATACCTGCGCATATGCACATTGTATATTCATACCAGTGCACACATACATTGATATCTTCATACCTGCGCACATGCGCACTCTATACTCATACCAGTGCACACATACATTGATATCTTCATACCTGCGCACATGCACATTGTATATTCATACCAGTACACACATACATTGATATCTTCATACCTGCGCACATGCACAGTGTATATTCATACCAGTGCAAACATACATTGATATCTTCATACCTGTGCACATGCACATTGTATATTCATACCAGTGCACACATACATTAATATCTTCATACCTGCGCACATGCACACTGTATACTCATACCAGTGCACATATACATTGATATCTTCATACCTACGCACATGCAAACTGTATATTCATACCAGTGCACACATACATTGATATCTTCATACCTGCGCACATGCACATTGTATATTCATACCAGTGCACACATACATTGATATCTTCATACCTGCGCACATGCACATTGTATATTCATACCAGTGCACACATACATTGATATCTTCATACCTGCGCACATGCACATTGTATATTCATACCAGTGCACACATACATTGATATCTTCATACCTACGCACATGCACAGTGTATATTCATACCAGTGCACACATACATTGATATCTTCATACCTGCGCACATGCACACTGTATATTCATACCAGTGCACACATACATTGATATCTTCATACCTACGCACATGCACACTGTATACTCATACCAGTGCACACATACATTGATATCTTCATACCTACACACATGCACATTGTATATTCATACCAGTGCACACATACATTGATATCTTCATACTTTCTTAGATTACGCATTGAGATTTATTGTTTCCATGTTAATTCTAGATTTGGGAAACCGTGGATATTTCAAAGGAAAATAGTTAATTATTTAAAAACCCGGTTTCCCTTGATTTGATATTTCGGTGCGTCCACCATGTGTTTTCTCGGTGCTAGAGTGATATATGTGAACCCGAATCGAGGAGTTGGATGAAGCCGATTACGGGTACATGGTGGACCCGGTATGGTACCCCGGGGCGAGAACGGTTTCGCTGTGTAGAGACAGTGAGCCTGGCAGAGGGACTACTACCTACCGGTGATTGGTTGGACCTGGCAGTTATCCGGAGGATACTGACCAGAGTCAATAGATGGATGCGGGACGATCCGTACTGCCGGGGCCGAGGGCCGATACCGCAGACGGAGCCCGTGGGCTGATCCGGACTGACGGATGCCCGATGGATGAGGATTTACGTGTCGATGCTAGACACGAGTATTTATGATATTTGGGTGCCGATGTTAGGTACTCGTGACTCTCAGATATTTACAGGATTGGAGGGCCGATGAGAGTGCCGGCGCCTGAACTATTTGGGGGATCTGGGTGCATTGATGGACACCGATTATATATTCCACATTGACATTCCGTGTAGACATTATATTGCCCATGCTCAGCATTCATTATCGTATCTCATCCTGTAGTTATATTACCTGATAGAGCACTTGCATGATTTTTGCACATACTGCTTATCACGCATTGATATCATCTTTTGGCATATGATAGAGTAGCGCAGTACGTGCATGCTCGCGATTACCTTTATATGTTATTTCTATTCACGAGTTGGCAACTCACCCCCGTTGTGCCACAGTATTTGCAGGTTGCCCCTCGGAGTAGTCGTGGCAGGCTGCTTTCTTACATCTTTTGGCTACAGATACCACTACAGTTGGTGCGAGAGCTGTTTTGCTGATAGGTTGGTTGTGGTATCTGGTTACTTCTTTTGTACACACTTTTGTATCTAGTACTCTCCATCTACCATATATGTATTTGATTTAGAGACAGTGTGAGGACGATGATGTATATTAATTGTATTCTGGTGTCGAGCTCGTTGTGAGCCGACTTTACTTATGCAGTTTATTCTATCTGTAATGTTCCCATTTGTTGTTCTTGATCTTCGCTACGGCGTCGTATATTGCTATCCTGGTGATTGTTTACTTAGATTTCTTATCATTCTTGTAAATGCTTCCATTTAAACTTAAAACACTCTATACTCTTACTGGTTTGATTTCTGGGTTTTCGGTTCATTTAGCCGCGTTACGCTTGTAGACGTTACGTGGTTAAGTGTCGGTCATAGGCCAAACTTGGGTCGTGACACCATGCCCAACATCGGCACGTAAATCCTCATATATCGGGCTCCGTCGGTCCGGATCGACCCACGGGCTCCGTAAGTCCGGATCAGCCCATATCATCTCTCGACTCCGGTCGGTATTCTCTGGATATCCGCCGAGCCTAAATACTATTAACGGTAGGTAGTAGTCCCTCTGCCAGGCTCACCGTCTGTATACACAACATCCCTTTCTTGCCCCGGGGTACCATGCAGGGTCCACTATGTACCCGCAATCGGCCTCATCCGCCTCCTCGAATCGGGTTTCACATGTCACGCATCTCAGAACCGAGAAAACGCATGGTGGACGCACTGAAATATCATGTCAAGAGAAACCGGGTTTTTAAAACAACACATAATCTCTTTTAAAATGTCAACGGTTCTCAAATCCAGAAATCTCATAAAAACAGCATATCTCAATGCGTAAAATCATAGAGCATGATGTATGCGACATTTAATAGAAATGTAAGCATATCCGTATATCATGCAATATGGAACAGTGATATGACATATTAAGGGAAAACCGCTCTTTTAAATGATTCTGGTTTTTAAAATATAACATGTGGTTCCCAATTTCCCAATAAAACCAGTTATCTATATAGGCACAATATGTATATGCGCAAGTATAGACGTACCAATGTGTATATGCGCCAATATGGATATGCAATGTGTATATGCGCAAGTATGGATGTACCAATGTATGTGTGCACCAATATGAATATAAAAATGTGTATATGTGCAAGTATGGTTGTACCAAAGTATGTGTGCACCAATATGGATATACAAATGTGTATATGCGCAAGTATGGATGTACCCATGTATGTGTGCGCCAATATGGATATACAAATGTGTATATGCGCAAGTATGGATGCACCAGTGTATGTGTGCGCAAATATGGATATACAAATGTGTATATGCGGAAGTATGGATGTACCAATGTATGTGTATGCCAATATGGATATACAAATGTGTATATGCGCAAGTATGGATGCATCAATGTATATGTGCACCAATATGGGTATACAAGTGGCATATATGCAAGCATGAGTGTACAATATGTATGTACGTATAACATACGCATCAACGATAATGGTGCAAGTGTACTAACACAGGTATAAGCAATGCAATGAGAATAATATGAATGCAGCATAAGGTAAATCATATGCAAATGCTGATGGGTATACTATCTAACGTGACCGAGTCGGTGAATTAATCAATCGGCATCCAGCCATACAATGTCACGTACGGTATAATCCATCGTACGGCATCCTCTAGTCAAGGGTATGGATTAATCATAAAATCAAACTCATCACGCATGGAAAAGATCATCGTACGGCGGCATTTAAAACATTAGGGATCCTATCAACCTTTACGACAATGAGGGCGGTACGGACCTAACTTCACATACGGCATATCACACATGTTCACAACATATATAAATGTAACTATATACCTATGTCCCAGGTCACATCCATAACGATCTCATATCAGGGGACTGAAAAGGTATCAACCATGTCAATCGACTCGCATCCGTATACCAAAACATCGTCATATCATCATATCCGTCTTATATTCTTGTCATCGCATTTATATCTCACATCAAGTCGAGTTTACATAACATTCTATCTCTACTAAAAGTATAAGTATCTAATCTAACATACACACCGGAACCATACAATCAGATTTTTAAAGAGCGAACCGTAGTTTCTAAAATAGGGGTTACGGTGCTTTTAAGGAAAAGATATCATTTGAAATTCCGTAACGTCCCTCAAGGTATCTATTTTAATGATGCATACGACTCTTCAGTTTAGAAATATGTATGGTTCGGATGACACATCTACGTCGAATATCTAGTCCTATAGTATCCTAAACGGCAATATCGTCAAACATCATCCTCAAATACCGTCATCACATATTAGCCGTATTATATCACTTCTAACTATCCTTAGTTTCTAATATGGTTTCACTAACTATCAGCTAACTTTAACCCTAGTTTCCAAATCTAGGTTTTCTTAACCATAAGCTACAAATCGGTTTCCACCAAAAGTTTGCGGGGGTGCTATACGCCATCCACCCGACTTCCCCTATAGATATAGATCCACTCACCTTGATCTTGCTTGCCGATGTCGATGTCGCCACGCTCCATCCCCTCAGAATCTACACAAGGGTACCTACAATAATAAATAATCGCAATCGCTATTAACATAAAGTCCGGAAACCAAAACGGCACACAGATCGCCTATAGATTAGAACCTATAACCCACGTATGCAAAACAAACAAATTACCTCTAGTCGTTGATGTACAAACATTCAACAAACAAATAAAAAACTAAATATCAAGAATTTTTTGGGTTAACCTAGCACCTCATGGAGGGTTTGGAAGCATCACATGTACCAAAGATGGAATATTTAGGGTCCTAAGGTAACAAACATAGAATCCTTCCTAGAAAAATTAGGGTTTCAAAAACTACACTTCATCACAAGTAAGAAATGCTAGGGTTTTGAGAGTACAACCTTTGTAGCTCCCTACGCTAGACTCCTCGGCTACTTGGGGTTTGGAAAAAGGTCCGCTTGAACTCCTCTAGGTCAACGATGATCCACCCGGAGTCCGCTTTGTCCAAGCTAGCAACTTCACTTTATCAAGAGATTGAAATGAAGCTTACACTCTAAACAAGTGGGCTAAACTTGTGTAGAATGATGTTGTGGTTCTTATTCTCACTTCAAAATCCTATCTTGTTGAGTATTTTGCTCACTTGAAAGATCTTGAGAGCAAAAGGTGAAGGAGGAAGAAGATGATGGCTTTTGAACAAGAGTGAAAAGAAAAACTCTCTTGAGAAAAAGAAAAATATATGTATATATATTTTCTATTTCTCATCTCAAACCATGGTTAAATAATATGGATATTTATTTCATTTTAGTTAAAACACAAGAGGAAGATAAATCATGGTTAATTGGTAGGTGAATATGGTTAGGTCAAAAAAAGAGTGTAGAATATAACCATTCATTCATCTTTTCTCTTTTCTTTTGTTTTTAACTTAAATAGAAATAATTATCCATATATATAAACATGGTGTGAGTCTTATATTGCCACCATTTTTAATGTATATGCAACCATGAAGGATGATGTATGTATGTATGTGTGTATACACATCCATATGTGCATGAATCTATAAAGAAAACATACATGCATGCATACATCCATCAAACACAAGAAAGGATTTCTAGTGAGAAACTAATGGTTAAATGATAAATCAACACTTGATTTATCAATCCGGTCATATCACATATGACCCCACCAAAATCAAGCCGCCTGATTAATATACGGTATCCTATATGCGCATTCTAACCGGGTCGATGCGCATATCGCATACGCGCACCACAACGTTTCGCCTGGACTAGGTAACTCTTTTGTGGGACTCTGAGACTCGTCAATACGCCGGCAGTGGGTGATGATCATATCAAGCACCGCCAAGCCGCAAGCGGTCAGCTAAACGTAACGGCCACCCGGGTATTGAGCGATCAGAAGAAGACAAGCGACCCTGCTACAACTCCCGTCGAGCCAACCGGCAACACTACCGTGCAGTCCGATCTCCTTGTCTGATATGTCGCATATCAAGTGTAAGGGTGGTAAACGTCAGACCCCAATAACCGATAAGTCATGCCGATGTGAGGCTCATAACGGGTCGAGAAACTACTGGTAACACTTACCAGTAAATCTCCAATCAGCCCTGGCCAGGGACTTTCCTGTTACGGCCAATCGAGCACAGTGCAATATCAACCCCCAATACTGGGAGAGACGAAACCCCTCCTATCGCTCATTGCCTCCATGTGACTCGGGACTATACCCAAAAACCACCGTTTTGCACGCCCTCATGGACGTGGTAAGGTGGAAATCAAAGCAGAGTGGGAATCACACAAGACTCTATGACGATCTCGGGTCTACAGACTAACCTGCACAAGTGTCACCTGAGAACTGCCATTTGACGTGAGGTATAATACCATCTGAGAGTTCTCGGCGAATTCGTCCAGTGTACCCAGTCTCCACTGAGCACCCGTATACCATCTCTGATGTCAAACACCAATGGATATGAGATCATCCATCGCCCATCTCATGGGTCGAGAAGCGTATACGCTAGTCTAGACTGGTATATCGATACCCCGTCTCGATACACCCACGACTAGGGACCTTGAAGGATGTACTTATGGACTACCATGTCCCTACTAGTATGATCCGCATCATAGTCCAGGTAGTCAAGTACACATCCTAAGGGCTTTACCAACATGTAACTCTAAGACAGTATAAAGAGACAAGTATAAATGTTAAGATAAAGAGCAACCAGATAGCATACTATCATATCGAGCAAGAAATTCATCTCTATATATGTCCAAGCATCCGATATAATATACATCATCTGTACAATACTGGCCTCTAGGGCATACATACAACTAACAATCTCCCACTTGCACTAGGGCCAGCTGCTGTAGTATCGCATACCAAGCATCCCGAAGAGTTTCTCAAACTGTGTCTGGGAAATGGCCTTCGTGAGTGGATCCGCTGTGTTATTCTTCGTGTCAACCCTCCTGACCTCGATCTCCCGGCGATCAACTATCTCTCGGATCAGGTGATACCGCCTCAGAATATGCCTGGATCGCTGATGGGACCTGGGTTCCTTGGCCAAAGCCACCGCTCCATTGTTATCGCAATACAAAGGTATTGGATGCTCAATGGATGGAACCACTCTAAGTTCAGTAATGAACTTCTTGATCCAGACAGCCTCTTTGGCAGCATCGTTGGCAGCGATGTATTCAGCCTCCATCGTCGAGTCTGCCACGGTTTCCTGCTTGGAACTCTTCCAGCTAACCGCCCCACGTTAAAGGGTAAAGACAAATCCCGAATGCGACTTAGAGTTGTCCTTATCACTCTGGAAGCTTGAATCGGTAAAGGACTCCACTTGGAGTTCTCCGTTACCATACACCAAGAGCATCTCCTTAGTCCTTCATAAGTACTTGAGAATGCTCTTCACAGCGGTCCAGTGATTCTCTCCAGGATCAGCTTGATACCTACTCACTATACTTAGTGAGTATGCTACATCGGGTCTGGTACATAGCATCGCGTACATGATAGAGCCTACAGCCGAAGCATAGGGTTCCCCTGCATGCGAGCTCTCTCCAAATCAGTCTTGGGAGACATCTCTTTGGAGAGTGTGACTCCAGAGATCGTGGGTAAGTTCCCACGCTTGGATTCTTCCATACTAAACCTCTTTAGTATGGTGTCAATCTACCTGGATTGGGACAATCCCAATATCCGTTTGGATCTATCTCTATAGATCCTAATTCCCAATATGCAGGAGGCATCACCAAGATCTTTCATTGAGAATCTTTGTGATAAGAAGAGCTTGACCGATTGCAGCATAGGAATGTCATTTCCTATCAAGAGTATGTCGTCCACGTACAATACGAGGAAGACAACCTTACTCTCTGCTACCTTCTTGTAAATATAAGGTTCATCTACGTTTTTGACGAAATCAAACTCATTGATAACGACGTCAAAGCAGATGTTCCAACTCCGCGATGCTTGCTTTAATCCATAAATGGATTTAAGCAGCTTGCACACCTTCCCGCTGCTCCCACTATCTACGAAGCCCTCTGGCTGAGTCATGTACACGCACTCTTCTAAATCACCGTTTAGAAAGGCGGTCTTAACATCCATTTGCCAGATTTCGTAGTCATGATATGCAGCGATGGCAAGCATGATCCGGATAGATTTAAGCATAGCCACTGGAGGAAAGGTCTCGTCATAGTCCACACCTGGTCTTTAACGAAAACCCTTTGCAACAAGTATATCTTTGAAAGTCTCCACTTTCCCATCTACACCAAGTTTTTTCTTGAAGATCCACTTGCTCCTAATTGGTTTTACCCCTTCAGGAGCATCTTCCAAAGTCCATACTTTGTTGGTGTAAATAGATTCCATCTCGGACCGCATAGCATCCAGCCATTTCACTGAGTCCCCACTCGTGATGGCCTGCTCGAAGCTAGTTGGGTCATCATCCTCCATGATGCAATCCTCGCTGCCACCATCCTTGAGAAAACCGTAGTATCTCTCAGGTTGGCGAGGAACCCTACTAGATCGGCGGAGAGGCTGAGGTTCGTTGGGAACTACCGAATCCTCTGGTTCAACCAAATCTTCTGTCGTAATCTGTATTGCTGGAACCTCTTCCAGTTCTACTTCCTTGCCACTAATCTCTTTTTCAAGAAATTCCTTTTCTAAAAAGGTGGCATGTCGAGAAACAAACACTTTTTGTTCCTCGGTGTGGTAGAAGATATACCCGCGTGAATGTTTGGGATATCCAATAAACTTACACAGAATGGACCTTGCCGCGAGTTTGTCCGGATTCTGCGTTTTTACATATGCCGGACAACCCTATATCTTAACATAATTAAGACATGGTCTCTTTCCTTTCCATATCTCATATGGAGTAGTTGGCACGGATTTGGTAGGAACCATATTCAATAGGTCTGCAGCTGTTTCCAGTGCATACCCCCAGAAGGAAATAGGTAACTCAGCTGTGCTCATCATAGAGCGCACCATATCTAATAGGGTGCGGTTCCTCCGTTCTGATACACCGTTGTGCTGTGGTGTATATGGAGGAGTCAGCTGAGAGAGAATCCCATTCTCTTTTAGGAAGTCCAGGAATTCATTGCTCAAGTATTCACCTCCTCGATCAGATCAAAGGATTTTAATACTTTTTTCGGTTTGGTTCTCGACTTCTTGTTTATATTCTCTAAATTTCTCAAAAGCTTCTGATTTGTGTTTCATCAGGAACACATATCCGAATCTAGAGAGATCGTCAGTGAATGTAATGAAGTACGCAGAACCATTCCTGGCATGTGTAGATATTGGACCTCATACATCACTATGCACCAGTCCCAATAGTTCCGCAACTCTTTCTCCGTGTCCCGTAAACGGAGTTTTGGTCATCTTGCCTTTGAGACATGACTGGCAAGTGTCATAAGATGATAATTCAAACGGATTCAAATATCCATCTTTATGCAACTTAGCTAGTCGTGTCGCATTGATGTGACCCAGTCTACAATGCCACAAGAAGGATTCATTCAGTTCTGAACTCTTCCTCTTGTGTATGTTTGTTAAACTCAGAACTGTTGATTGATTTAGAACATAAATGCCATTGCACAACGTGCCTGATCCAACTAACTTTTGGTTACGGAAAATGTTCATAACATTATCCTGTAATACAAAATTATATCCCTCTTTACTCAACAAAGAAACCGATATAATGTTGCATATCAGGTTTGGCATGTAATAGCATTCGTTCAGAATCAATGTATTACCAGTTAGCAATACAAGGTGATATTCCCCGATGTTTTTAGCTGCAACAATTGCACCATTTCCAACCCTTATGTCTTTATCACCTTCCCCAAGTTCTCTACCTTTTCTAAGCCCATGTAACTGATTACATATATGAGATCCTGACCCGGTATCTAATACCCAGGACGTAGGGCAAATGGAGAAACAGTTCTCTGTAACGAACACACCCGAAGAAAATGCATCAACATGTACTTTCTTCATTCGGGTGGCACGGGAATCCTGATATTCCCCTATATCCTGTTCAGTCTTATAACTCTTATAAGAAAGAAAGGAACCAATGTTCCCCAGCATAGTATAACATGCGGGTTCGGTCAATACATCCATATTATTATCTTGATTAAGGCATGACATCGTCGCTACCTGGAGAGAGAGAGAAGAAAACACTTTAGCGTATGCTCTTGCAAGATCAGATTGGTTATTATTTTATCTAATCAGGATGGCTCCCACTGTTTTTATCAAATCTTCCTTCAAACCCTAAAAGGAAAGACTAGCCGGGATTAATTACACCCTACAACTTCGTCGATCTTTCAGCCAGGCCAGTGTCGGTACATTGAGGGAGGTTCCCCGTGCTTTCGCACGGACCTAATTAAAGTAAACCTTGTTTTCCCAGAGGCATAACCCCGTTGACACCTTTCTAGACACCTACTTGATCGGTTAATTGTCCTGTGTAAAACTCTCCCAGGAGTAACAATTACTCGCAGTGGGTATCGGGATCCAACTATCTCATAGAAGGTATGCAATCTTATTGCAAATTTCAACACTTGAAATTCCTGATAATATTTTGCCCCTAGCGTCCTATGACCTTGACGCAGGCCAACAAACCATAGTGCGCTAGTCAAGTTCAACCCGTCATTTCATGATTGAATTAAACCCACCCGTACGACCCTTGACGCAGGCCAACAAAGTCGCACGACTACCCTAATCCAATCTGCATCATATGCATTAACAGATAAATACTAGTTAGCTACCGCACACTACGCCTTGACGCAGGCCAACAAACGTAGCACGAATACTAAGTAGGATTTATCTGAAATGACGGAGGGCTACGACAGGTTTTTCTGAAAACCTATTGCGTAATGAACTTGATATCGTTGTAGAATCAAGTGAAATTTTGAAATGGAGTGATTTTGATTTATTAGTTTTGCTAAAGAGGTCACTCCCGGTGAAGTGATCTCGGCTCTTTCCTCATCGAATAAGGTGCAGGATATATCATATATATCACTATGCAAAGCAAAACTCCAAAAGCAGTCAAAAGTCAAACCGAGTGTTGTAGCATCTGCCAGTTTTGCTAAAGCGGTCACTCCCGGTGAAGGGATCTCGGCTTTTTCCCCATCGAATAAGGTGCAGGGTATATCATATATACCGCTATGCAAAGCAAAACTGTAGCTACCCTTTTATTTGAAAAATTGATTCTACAACATCTTTTAGATTTCTTTTCTTTCATTAATCACATTAATGAAGTCCCATCATTTAAGTCACCTAAACATCACAGATAAATACGACGTACACTTATACCATCCGCATTTGCCTCGATGTCCCCTCGTGCACCATTAGATTAGGTAACTAACGACAGAGCAGGGCTGGGCTGGGTGCAAAACATAAGTAACGTCTATATAATATATCATATATATTATATACTGTATCCATCACAACATATCAAATGATCACATCACAGATATCGCAGCAGAAACATAGAAATATTGTGGGATATACTAGGACGTCCGTATTTAGTATTTAGCCAATAATAGAAAATACGGATTCCACAGTCGCGATGAATAGCCAAGCCCACACCCTGGACCCCTACGAGAGCGGCAAGCGACCCTACCAATTCTGGAGTTTAGGAGACCCGGTCTCGACTCCTCGAGATGGCCTCCCACTGAACCCCAGAACCCGGTCACCTGTGCTCCCCTCCTTGGGTCCATCCTAATGCGGAAAAGTAAATAATATACAACACCGGTGGCATCAACCTCAACCCGGAAGTGCCCTAAATAAAAGAATATTACATTACATTTGAATTTACATGAATGAAAATATAAAACACTCATCTCACATAAAACCCCCCGGCTATTCAATCGCGACAATCCTGCACATCATATCTCAGCAACACATAATATCTCATATCATCAACGTAAGTAAGTATGCATTCACCGATTGTCGTCGACGTATAGCAACGACAATCGGCAATACCACTACATACTACACTTACGGTCACAGAAAAGAAAGTGTAAAACTGCAATATCTGGAATCCACATTCTCTTTAGACATCGTAAATGAGAAATATCACATACTTCGTATTTCATGTCTAGTAATATGAATTCCACACATTGCATCACATTCCAGATAAACAGACAGCATTAAAGTTTTCGAACGAATAACCAAATACCCAAGATTCCCTAAAGCTCAACACTTGAGCGGAGTTCAATAACCCGGAGTGTGACACAGTAGTAGTGGTCCAGCCGCAGAAGGGTCAAGCCAACGCCTCACATGTGGCACGTCGTACTGCCCCAAACCCTAAGGTTCAAAAGGCAGTTCAAGATGGTCACATAATCGAGTTAAGGTTTGTTGTCTTCTAGAGGGTCCACCACAAAACTTGCACGTATCTCCGAAAGATTTAAACCCCGTGAAAAGTGAGTAAATGATAGTCGTTCGAACAATTCAATACTTTCTAAATTACCTGGAAAGAAACACGAAATCAAAATTCCGATCGAATTGTAGAGTCCAAAACCATCCCCAGAATATTCAGCACTAAAATCAGATTAAAAATACCTAAAAATATATACATACAGTTATAAACATTACTGTATAAAAACGAGTCATCATTCCATGTGTACGGCCGCGGAACCGCGGCTCAAGCAAGCTATTGCCGCGGTTCCGCGGCGATATTAACTATTCATGTCCTCGTATTTCACAGAACTGCTTATATTTTCCTGCTGTAATTTTTACATATTTTTAATTCTGAAAAACAACAGTTTTGAAAAAAGTCCAGAGAGTGCTAAAAATACGTATTTTCCGGTTCGATCGGAGTTTTAACTTCGTTAAAGTGTCGCCTAATGTTCTAGGTCGGCTCTGATACCAATGTTGGGTTAACTTAGCACCACATGGAGGGTTTGGAAGCATCACATTTACCGAAGATGGAATATTTAGGGTGCTAAGTTAACAAACATAGAATCGTTCCTAGAAAAATTAGGGTTTCAAAAACTACACTTCATCACAAGTAAGAAATGCTAGGGTTTTGAGAGTACAACCTTTGTAGCTCCCTACGCTAGACTCCTCGGCTACTTGGGGTTTAGAAAAAGGTCTTCTTGAACTCCTCTAGGTCAACGATGATCCACCCGGAGTCCGCTTTGTCCAAGCTAGCAACTTCACTTTATCAAGAGATTGAAATGAAGCTAACACTCTAAACAAGTGGGCTAAACTTGTGTAGAATGATGTTGTGGTTCTTATTCTCACTTCAAAATCCTATCTTGTTGAGTATTTTTCTCACTTGAAAGATCTAGAGAGCAAAAGGTGAAGGAGGAAGAAGATGATGGCTTTTGAACAAAAGTGAAAAGAAAAACTCTCTTGAGAAAAAGAAAAATATATGTATATATATTTTCTATTTCTCATCTCAAACCATGGTTAAATAATATGGATATTTATTTCATTTTAGTTAAAACACAAGAGGAAGATAAATCATGGTTAATTGGTAGGTGAATATGGTTAGGTCAAAAGAAGAGTGTAGAATAACCATTCATTCATCTTTTCTCTTTTCTTTTGTTTTTAACTTAAATAGAAATAATTATCCATATATATAAACATGGTGTGAGTCTTATATTGCCACCATTTTCAATGTATAAGCAACCATGAAGGATGATGTATGTATGTATGTGTGTATACACATCCATATGTGCATGAATCTATAAAGAAAACATACATGCACGCATTCATCCATCAAACACAAGAAAGGATTTCTAGTGAGAAACTAACGGTTAAATGATAAATCAACACTTGATTTATCAATCCGGTCATATCACATATGACCCCACCAAAATCAAGCCGCCCGATTAATATACGGTATCCTATACGCGCATTCTAACCGGGTCGATGAGCATATCGCATACGCGCACCACAACATTTCTCCTGGACTAGGTAACTCCTTTGTGGGACTCTGAGACTCGTCAATACGCCGGCAGTGGGAGATGATCATATCAAGCACCCCTAAGCCGCAAGCGGTCAGCTAAACGTAACGGCCACCCGGGTATTGAGCGATCAGAAGAAGACAAGCGAACCTGCTACAACTCCCGTCGAGCCAACCGGCAACACTACCGTGGAGTCCGGTCTCCTCGTCTGATATGTCGCATATCAAGTCTAGGGGTGGTAAACGTCAGACCCCAATAACCGATAAGTCGTGCCGATGTGAGGTTCATAACGGGTCGAGAAACTATTGGTAACACATACCAGTAAATCACCAATTAGCCCTAGCCAGGGACTTACCTGTTACGGCCAATCGAGCACAGTGCAACATCAACCCCCAATACCGGGAGAGAAGAAACCCCTCCTATCGCTCATTGCCTCCATGTGAATCGGGACTGTACCCAAAAACCACCGTTTTGCACGCCCTCATGGACGTGGTAAGGTGGAAATCAAAGCACAGTGGGAATCACACAAGACTCTATGATGATCTCGGGTCTACAAACTAACCTGCTCAAGTGTCACCTGAGAACTGCCATCTGACGTGAGGTATAATACCACCTGGGAGTTCTCGGCGAGTCCGTCCAGTGTACACAGTCTCCACTGAGCACCCGTATACCATCTCTGATGTCAAACTCCAATGGATATGGGATCATCCATCGCCCATCTCATGGGTCGAGAAGCGTATACGCTAGTCTACACTGGTATATCGATGCCCCGTCTCGATACACCCACGACTAGGGACCTTGAAGGATGTACTTATGGACTACCATGATCCCACTAGTATGATCCGCATCATAGTCCGGGTAGTCAAGTACACATCCTAAGGGCTTTACCAACATGTAACTCTAAGACAGTATAAAGAGACAAGTATACATGTTAAGATAAAGAGCAACCAGATAGCATACTATCATATCGAGCAAGAAAGTCATCTCTATATATGTCCAAGCATCCAATATAATATACATCATCTGTATAATACTGGCCTCTAGGGCATACATACAACTAACAGAATTAGCATTTCAAAATACGGAAAACATAGCTAAAATCACACTAAACTGCTCCAAGATTTTGACTCAGGCCAAATAAAGCCAAGCAAACAAGTCTAGGGTGATGTATATTGTGTATTTGAGCTACTGGACCAACCCCGACACCACACCCCACCAAGTGGCCGGCCACCTACCCCTAAAATCCAGCCTTCTCGGCCCCTCTGGCTCCTATAGGCTTCGTTTTGTCATGGTGGTCTCCTATGGTCAAAAATGGGTCCCTGGTATTGTTTGCTAAACTCAGAAATCCCCCGGTTTGCTCCAGATTTCCCTGCACACCCTAATTTCTCACAAAACCGACAAGGATCAAATTATAAATCTGTATTTTTGTTTCCCATACTCATTCCCCGGTCTTAAATAGTCACTCAACAGCCACTCAAGCATCACCAATCCACAATTTCACTCAAACCCTCACTGGGGTTTCCCAAACTTCACTAAACTTCACTTAATCATATCTAAACACATATGAACACTAAAGTAAATGAAAAACTACACAATTGGTGGAGGGATTACCTCATATAGCTGTCACGTCTCGAAACTACGGAATATGACCGGCACTTAAACTACGAAACGTCTCGAGGCGTACGTAATCTAAGTAAGCCGAAAACCCAGAAATCCAAACCAAGAAAAGTAGTAGAGTGAAAGAAAACCAATTCAAATCAAGTAGTTTTAATAGCATAAGCCGAATTATGCGTTTTTTAAAAACATCAAATATTTACAGAAAATTTCGGCAGAATCTCCTTTGTAAATACTGGCCCCCAAACGGGATACAACATGAATAGTATACGAAATCAATAAAAGGCATCCCCAAACGGGAGCTAGCTCTTCGTCAATCGACGGTCACAACCACACAAGCAATATAATATACAACACCAAGAGCGAGGATCAAAACTCAAAAGGAACTCAAAACAACAAGAAATCCACAGAAAAAAATAACGCGAGACTCTAAGGTCGAAAGAATAACATCACTGTCTCTAGCTCAAAAATAAATACATGTTTGGTTGATGGAACTTCTAGATACAACTGAATAATAATATACAATGTATAATGATGGGTACGATACAAATAAACCCACCTACTAACAAATCACCCGAAAGAAGCAGTGCCAGCAAAGCCGTAATGAAACCTGTACGGCAAAACCTGCAAGAAACTGGGGCACAACGGGGGTGAGTTGCCAACTCGTGAATAGAATACATCTACGAACAGGAATCGCATGTATGACGCAATCCTAGGTCATATGATCAATATATATCCTCAAATATATAACCAGCAGCCTATAACAATGGCTAGGGTATACCTCTAAACAACAGTAATACCAAGTGCTCGTGTCAGTGCTTCAGATAGCAATATATCATATGGATGATGTATGAATGCATGAAAACAGAGTACATGTACTAAAGAAACAGCTTTCATAACTCAGTGAGATTTCTGTATTTTTTTAAAAATGAGGTATCATAAGGAAATCAGTATAAACCGTGTCTAGCATCGACACAAAAACATAAATCCACATATCTCAATATCTCAGGCTCCGGCTACCCGGACTGACCTGGATCATCAAATCTCAGTACCTCAATATCTCGAAATCTCAATGTATCAAATCTCAATATCTAGGGCGCCGTCAGTCCAGACCGGCCCCTACCATCCATCTCAAGACTACGAAGGTATCCTCCGGATATCCGACGCGTCGGGTAATATCACCGGTCGGTAGTGCTCCCCTGCCAGGCTCAACGTCAGCAATACGACCTTCTTGCCCCGGGGTACCTTACCGGGTCCACCATGTACCCGAAACGGACCATCCGTCTCCTCGAATCGGGTCTCGAAATCCATCAACAAACTCATGGTTGACGACTCATACATCATGGGAAAACCGCGCTTTTTATTTAAAAAGAGAGAAGAAGTTTGTATAAGTTTTGCGGTTTTCCCCCAAATCCAGAAAATCTCACGGAAATCCGAATCCAAAACCTCAATAGCACGTAAAATAGTGAATATATGCATGAGAATCCATGAGTGCGGCATAACAATGAATAATAGTATGCATGAAGTGACAAGTAATAACTACAATGTCTAAACTGGCATATAAGACAAGTACACAAATATCATGTCTAAACTATTAGCTAACAACCTATGTCAATGAAATAGTATTTTCTAAGTGTACGTGACATGGCAATTACCGATGAAGATGTGTGTGAGCCGGCAAGTAAGTGTACGTGGTACATACACATCATCGGTAATGGTGATGGTGTCCTAACAGCATGATATCAATAATGAAATATGAATTACAATAAGTATGCGATGCGGAGCAACAACAATAATATGCGGGAGCTGAACACTAGACACAACGGTAACTAAACTGCATTACCCTAATATAAGTCCTACAATAGTGCCTTTTGAAATAACACGAATCGCGGTGTTTTGAAAATAAGGGCTACGGTGTTTTTAAGAAAAGATACGTCTTTTGAAATATCCGTAAAATGCCTTCACCTGTCTTTTAAAAAACCCATGATTCATTAGTTTTGAAATAGGTAGGAGTCTAATCTAGTCTAACAACTATACTAAACTATACGGCTGAACTAACAAGCTGAACTACAGGTAAGGAAACCGCCTAAAATCTGAGTCGATACGTATACATACCTGTATATATATTAGTCGGTGATCCCGCTTCAATAATATCATATCCGATACCATATCTCTAATAAAACATCCCAAGTCAAGAGTGCGGATCAATCATCAATATATAGCTCGTACGTAAATCCGTCGTACGGCATCCCCAAATCTGGGTACGGGTCAATATCATACTCATCACACTGTTCATATGGTATTCTCTTTATCAAGATCATCATCTGGGGTACTGACCTACGTCTAGTACACTACTAAAATCACTATTCATATGGTATCGTCATCCAAAGATCCGCTATAACATCAGGACATATCTCAAGTACGAATTCTGCCATATCACCGATCTCACGGTCTCAACTCAAATCTCATCGACTCATCTCAATCCCAAGTATCATCCGCAAATCCAGTATGTGAACATCTAGTCCTATACCCAGGTGAACACATAACACATATCCCCATATACGCACAGGTAATAACATAGATGTATGCATGTGTATGTGTGCGTGTGTGGGTGTAACAACTACTCTAGGGTTTCACAACTAACACTAAACTAATCCATGAACACCTAGAATCTACCTTTATCATCAAGTCTCATATCAACATAATATATATAATCAATATATATGTGTGTATACGTATTCGTATACATCACCATCAACTGCGGGGGTGCTATACGCCATCCACCCGACTTCTCCCCGTAGATCTAAATCTACTCACCTGGTCCTCGCTCGCCGGTGCCGACGTCGCCACGCGCTTGCTTGTAGTCTCAAAGTCCACATGGGGTAACTACATATCATAACGCACCGTATCGCACTAAAACCAAATTCAAAATCGAAACGGCATACGAAAATTAAATCGGCACGCGCATCACGCATAGGTCAAAACCTATCGCCTACGCATGCAAGAATAGCCAAACCAACCCTCGATGTCGATGTACAAACGTCAAACCATCGAGAAAAACCCAAACACTCTCATTTGCGCATTCACAAACACTAATTATAATATAAAATAGATTAAAATTCAAAAAAAAACTAATTTCACATTAAAAGCCATTTTTCCGAAAATCTAGCAAGCAAAAATTACCCGTTTTAGTACAAAACCCGACATTTAAACAAATCTAGCGGCCATAATACTTATTAAATATCATAAATAAGTCATAAAAACAATTTCCATAATTTAATCCCAATAAATTTCATTAACCCCAAAATTCTAGTTTACAATATACCCAAATTTTAACAATTTTATAGCAAAAATACACAAACAACAATTTAGCTTGGATTTTCATGAACTAAAAGCATTAAACCACTCAATATAATATTTATAATGACATGGAACCTTAATTAGAATTTTATCTCACCAAAATATAATTATTTTAAAAACCTAGTTTACATTTTATATAATTATCACAATTTAAATCAACAAAAATGCAAACTAGCAACTTAATTTGATTTAGCATAATCTTGATATGGCAAATACATCCCACAACCATAGTCTCACAACACAAATCCCTAATTAGATTTTCACAAACCCTAATCTAAATCTTCTCTTGCAAACCCACATCTTTCAATTAAACCATAAATTAGCTCCTAATAAGCTTCATTAAGGAATTAAACCAACAATTGAACAAAGGGTCAAAAGTTATACCTCACAACCATGAATCAAATTTGAAATCTAGACCTCCAATTTGAAATCCTTGCACCAAGATCCATGCTAAAGAAGATGAGGGAAAATGGGTAGGAGTCGGATTTGGATTTTAGCTTGATTTTTTATAGAATTTGGACATATTTTTGAGGGGAAATGAGGTGGGGTTTTGGGGGGAAATTCTGGACAGCAAGAAGGGGGGGCTCTGCTGCAAGTAAGGGGAAAGAGGAGAGAGAGGGAGGTGGGGAAAATGATATCTAGTCAACCTAGTCAAAGTCCACTCTCATTTCTACATTTCCTTTTTCTTTTCTTTTCTTTTCTTTTGCAACACAAGTGGGGAAAAGATTGAGCGAGGGGCTGCTGAATTCAATCAAGAGAAAAGATAAATGTGGGTGTGTGAGTGTGGGTATGGGTGTGGGGTGATGGAAAATGATAAATACTATACCCCCAAACATCCATTAACACTAAATTCACTATTTAAGCCTTTTTCTTCGATATTTTCTAACACCGTTTTGGAAAACCATTTCATTTCAAAAACCACATGATAAAATTTTGTTTAATGTGTTATGATGCACAAAATTTGTTTCAACTCATTCCAATTTGTAATTTTCCCTAATTAAAAGTATTAGTGACGGCTTAAAATAATATTAAAATAATTAATTTCGTAAAATTTTTCAGAAAATTTGAAATTTCACCAGTGGCTCAATAAACACCAAATACTAGTAATTATATAGCTAGAATATGTATATTTAATTTTAAAATAAAGATATTTGTATTTTGACTTTTTACAGAAAACCCCCTTATTTTACCGATTTTTCCGAAATTTCACCGAAACGATTTTCACAACGTTACAATCTTCCCCCCTTAAAGAAATTCGGTCCCCGAATTTAAATTAAAACTTTCCCCAAATACTAAGCAAAACCATCAAGTCGTCGGGGCTCCGAAATCGTAAATACATAAAACAAATCGTGGCGCAGCGCATGTGCATTAAAAATGAGCATATAACTCAAAATCAAAACTCCGTCAGGCATCCCGCAATCATCGGAGTCATGGTATAGATACAATGTCAAATCCAATACCAAAACCAATATGATATAACTCGAAACTATACATGTAAATATCAAATCTATATATGTAATTATCTGAAGGAAATGCATGCCAAATCTCTTAAAGTCGCTGTGCAATGCGCATAACACTGCACAGTGGCGGACGTCTATCATAAGGAAATAACCATATACATATATATCTTTTGTTTGAAATGTACGTTCCGCCGTTTTGGAAAACAATTTAGAAGGGTTTCCTTGTTTTAAACGTTTCGCGTCATATCAGACACGTAGGTAAATACTGAGACTATAGCTCGCTTTTTGGAATTCCCTTCGATAGCTATCAATGCATGCAAAATACATTCAGGTACTGTCCTCTGACTAGTCCTGCTCAGTACGAAAACACATAGCAAATATCATAAAAACGTACTGCTCTATAAGAAATCAATCCCAAAATACGCATATGAATACTACGTGCGTCTGGTGCGCATGGAAATCAAAATCCATATATGTGCCATACATGCGCACAGAAACAACCTCTAAGTGCATCGGGTGTGCACACAACATCTGTCATAGGCAACGTGTGTGCCTGACAGCAAGGACAGGTGCGTCTGACACGCACGAAGAATCTCGATTTAGTGCATCTGGTGTGCACCGAAATCGCTTCTCAAAACATGCGCTCAACATGCGCGAAAATCAAAACCTGGTGCTTCCATCATGCACGAAATCATGAAATCCAATATCAAGCGCCGAACATGCGCAAAGTCAAATCAAGTGCACAAAATGCACAAAACAAATATCGAGTATCACAATCGAAATCGAAGTCTAGTGCACCTAAGTGCACAATATACGTAACACTGCACTGCAAGCATATATGAACTATACCGAGTGCAAAAACCAAATCGTGTGCGTACATACGCACAAAATTAACTCAACTGTATGAAACCCTTAAAATCATAAATATGCGAAACCAAGGCACGAAAATGATATCAAGTGCAACAACTGTGTAAAAATCGTGAATACTCGGTAGGTGTAACCATGGCGCATGAAAACAAATATCATGGAACTCCATCATCAAAATCAATCATGCAAATAGACCGCCCAAAATACAGAAATCAAATATGGCGGAATAGTCCCGCTTAAGCACATCCTCCAAGAATCTCTGGCCAACTGTCGTGGACACTCATAACAGGTCTCGTCGACGATCCTGAACTTTGGCCTGCCGGTGTGCGCAACATGACCACTCCTGGGTCCTAGTTTTCTCGTAATTCATTCCAGAAAGGTCCTGTCGAGATCTCTCCCAAATTTCGTCTCTGCCGAACCGTCCGGGAGTCATCGTCCTTTACTATATCTTTTTCTTGTTCCGGAACGGCTGCATATCATCGCGACTCTTTCTAGAAGGTATATCCAAGCACAATGCCTCGGCATGCGTATCGCATCTCTGATGTCGGCAGAGTGGAACGTCGTCTCATCAAGATCTCGTACGAACCTCTTACTCCACTTTCTTTAATATCGACTGCTTCGGACTCATCTCGTCGTGGCTGCATGGACTGAGCTCCTACGGCTATCCTCGTATCTTGAGTCTCCCAAGAAATGCATCTCACCACCTGGCATCCGAATGAAGTCGAACCATCCGATCGATTTGTCAAAACCTCATAATCCCCCAAGAGCTCAACATCTTGGGTACAGTTTAACAGTATCGAGTATGTACCACAGCATCGATGGTCCAGCCATAGAAGGGCAAACTGAAGCCTCACTGATGGCGCCGCGGAATTGCCGCAAACTCTAAGGTTCAAAGGCTTTCACACGGTCATTAAGTCGAGTTAGGGTTTCATTCTTCTAGAGGGTCCATAGAATTGCCTGCATGTCTTTCTGAATACTTTAAGCTTGGAATAATAGGTTTCTGACATTCGATCGTCTATGTCGACTCTCAATGTCTCCGCGTGAAGTCGTGTCTAGCTGGAATCAATCTATCTGATGACATCGAATCGAGTAGGCGAGCGAACCACATGTCCTAGTCATTCATCCTCGGGTGACTAGCGACCTTCTATCATCTCTTAGTACAACCCGTACTGCAATAGCTCCAACATCTGGGGCGATATCTCGTCGTTCGCAGCAATGACTAGCTCACTCGTCTGCACGCTGAACAGTGCCTCAATCATCATGAATAAGCAATACACCAACGGTCATCAAAATCTGGTTGGCCTCTGTCATTGGCTCAATCCTATGGGGCTGATCTGCACATCTGAATAATCTCATACAGCAATCCACCCAACGCTTGTGGCGTGAAAACATAATAAAAAGACACATCTCCGCAATCGTGTGTCGCCGGAATTACGCCCTGGTCTGTCCTCGTTCGTGACGAGCTCATGCTAACCGCAACTCTAGCCGTAGCTCTCCCTGCCCGTAATCGTGGAAGCAAAACCATAACTGGTACCGATGAGGCTAGATCAGGAATGAACATGATACTGAACAAAGAAATATACATCCTAAGGCATCCTAAGTGGAGTAGCGTATCGTAAGTATGCCGCGGGCATCCTAAGTGGAGTAGCGTATCTTAAGTATGCCGCGGAACATACCCACGGTACGTCACTCTACTTTAGTCACCTATTCCATCAACCAAGGGTCATCCTATGCTCCAAAGGTAAAATCTAACGCTCTGATACCAACTTTGTCACGTCCCGAAAGTACGGAACATGACCGGCACTTAAACTACGAAACGTCTCGAGGCGTACGTAATCTAAGTAAGCCAAAAACCCAGAAATCCAAACCAAGAAAAGTAGTAGAGTGAAGGAAAACCAATTCAAATCAAGTAGTTTTAATAGCATAAGCCGAATTATGCGTTTTTTTAAAACATCAAATATTTACAGAAAATTTCGGCAGAATCTCCTTTGTAAATACTGGCCCCCAAATGGGATACAACAGGAATAGTATACGAAATCAATAAAAGGCATCCTCAAGCGGGAGCTAGCTCTTCGACAATCGACGGTCACAACCACACAAGCAATATAATATACAACGCTAAGGGCGAGGATCAAAACTCAAAAAGAACACAAAACAACAAGAAATCCATAGAAAAAATAACGCGCGACTCTAAGGTCGAAAGAATAACATCACTGTCTCTAGCTCAAAAATAAATACATGTTTGGTTGATGGAACTTCTAGATACAACTGAATAATAATATACAATGTATAATGATGGGTATGTTAGTGTATATGCCCTAGAGGCCATTACTGTATCATACTAGTTTGTATATTAGTTGATGGAAGCTTGGGATATTCACAGTTGTATATACAATCTTGCTCGAAATGGTAGTATGCTACTTGGTTTGTCTCTGCTTTAATATGTGCATGTGTTTCTTTTAGCATATTGCTGATATACATATTAGTAGAGCCCTTAGGATCTTTGCTTGATTACCAGCGTGGTGATGGCGCTCACACTCGTGGGAGCTGGGTGATCTATAAGCACATCCTAATACAGGTCCCTAGTCGTTGGACTATCGAGACAGGGCATCGATACTCCGGAGTAGACTAGCGTATGCGCTTCTCATCCCAGTGTGGGAGACGGTCTGTCCCACAGCCGTCAGTACGTCGTACTTGAGATAGTATACGGGTGCTCGTTGGGTTACGAGTACACTGGACAGGACTCGTCGGGAACTGTTGGTTGGTATTATACCTATCGTCAGTTATCAGTTCCCAGGTGACATGAGTACAGCTTAGTCCGCTGACTTGACACTGTCACTTCGCCTCGAGTGTATTCCCACTGCACTTTGATTACTACCCTACCACGGCTCAAAGGAGTCGTGCAAACAGGTAGTTTTTGGGTGCAGTCCCGAAGCACTTGGAGGCAGTGACGGTTAGACAGGATTCGTCTCTCCCGGTATTGGGGGTTGACATCGCGCTGTGTCTAGGAGAGCCATTACACGAGTAGTCCCTGGCCAGGGCAAGCGAGATATACTGGTAGGTTTCCAGTGTTATCTCAGGGTGTTCTGGGCTTCACTCCGGTACGACTTGTACCGCTATTAGGGGACTGACGTTTACCGCCCCCTAGGCCCGCCATGCGATGTATCAGACGAACAGACCGGACTGTACGGAGATTGTCACATACAGGCTCAGTAGGAGTTCAGATGGGGTTCACCTCGTCAGTCTTCTTATCGACATCTACCTGGGGACCGTTACGTACAGCTAGTGCCGCTTGCGGTCTGTAGTTAAACCCACTGCCAGCGTAGTGTCGAGTCTTTAGAGTCCCACACAGAGAGCTATTCGCCTTTAGGCTAAATGAGTAGAGGTCGCATGGTTTTGCGACAGGGTTCGTTCACATTCGCGCACTTGTGCACGTTTGCTGTCCGGACAGTTTATACTAGCGGGCTTTGGTTTAAGCCGGATCCTAGTATATGATTTGAGATTGGTTTTTCTCATTGTGTTCGTGTTCCTCGGATCACGAATGCGGGTGCGTATGCACAGTTGCTTGAGATTGAGGGAGAGGACCTTGATTAGGGTTAATGGCTATTGTCATTTTATTAACCCTAATGTTTATGTGTGTGTTATTGTTAATTAGTAATTAGTTTAATAATTGTCCATGGTTGTGGTTGTTGACCATTTGACTTCTTTGACTTGTTGACCTAGGTTGACACTTTGACCATCATCATTTCTTTTGGAAGATGCTTTTTGATCTTTGCAAATTGAAATGATAATGGTCATGTCATGATTTACCATGACAATTATCTAGCTAATTATTCAATTAAATTAATTCACACATATTAGTGAGAATGGCTCTATTATTTTCTCATTCTCTCATATCATTTCTCTCTCTTGCTCATCCTCTCCCTCAAGCTCTCTCCCTCTCATGTGTTGAGAAACAAAAGGGCTTGAGAAAAACCCTCACTTGATCTTCTCTACTCTCTTCTAGGGTTCAAGTCTTAGCATTTCTTGCACTCTAGTTACTCCTAGCTTGGAGTTGAAGCTAAAGGTCGAGGCTTTCGGGTGGATCCTTCTTTGACGGGAGAAGACAAGCTAGGTGACCTCTTTCTACCATTCCAAGGAGCAAGGAGAGAAGGACTAAAGACCAAAGGTATAACCTTTCTACCACTTAGCTACTTTGTAGTTAGGTTTAGCTTGTTTTTGTTTAGCAAAGATCCTCCCAAGCTTGGTCCATGTTGCCTAAGTCCATAAAAATCCATTTTTTATTATGTTTTCCGCCTCCCCGTAAGCACCGGGGTGGGCAACGTGGACTTACAGTGGTATCAGAGCCTAACTAAACCTAAACTAGCTAAGTAGTTAAGTGTAACGAAGTTTCGAAACCGGAAAATCGAAAAACCAAACTCGCAAAACCCTAGTTTCTGTTAATATTTTTTCTGGTCAAAATAAAATTTGTTATACACCAAAAATTATTTCAGGGTTTTGTGTAAAAAACCACCAAAGACGAACCAGAGAGGCGACTAAAGGACCGCGGATCCGCGGCAATAGGAAGCTCTTGCCGTGGAAGCGCGGCCGTATTGTCCCCTCTTTGCATCGTTTTTGGTGCAGTATGTTTCTGTGTTGGTTTTGGGATTTTTAGGATATGTTATATGTGCCCAGATTTTCCAGAACTAAAATTTACTTTTGGGGGCCTATAAATCCGTATTTTTTCGAAACTTCACTACACTTTAACTATATCGGTTATATCTGTGATGCTTGTATGTATTGAACGTCGTCTAATCGCTATAAGTCGATTAGTCGGGGTTATACATCTCTGTGATCTGTGATTGTTATTGGTTTGTGGATATGAATGGATTGGATTGTCGCGGGTGAATAGCCGGGGTGGATGTGAGATGAGCGTTATTTTTCTTTCATTCATTTGTAACCTGTAAATTGATGTAATAATATTATTTGTATGGCCGCACAACCGGGTCGGGGTTTTAGCCATCATTGTATAATTCTTTTTACTGTTTTTGCTCCTAGGATAGACCCATGGAGGGGGTGCACAAACTACCGGGTATCTCGAAGTGCCGAGTGGCCTACTCATGGTGGTGAGGGAGGTTGCTTCGCTTCGGGTGCTTGGCGGGTAGTTTGCCGCACCCGTAGGGGTCTTGGGTGGGGTATTGGCTATTCACCGCGACCGTGTAATCCGCTTTACGTTGCAGGCTCGAACGCATTGCGGATTCCTAGTATATCCAATGTATTCATCTGTGATCTGTAATGTCTATCATTGCTATATACTTATATATAATAACTATTTAGGCGTTGCTTATGTTTTACAGCCGCGCTAGCCCAGCCCCCGCTCTGTCGTTAGTTAAGTAACCTAACGGGTGATGACGGGGCCCCGTGGCGAATGCGAATGGCATAAGCGTACGTCATATTTTGGTTGTTTTCTGCAATGGTAGGATTAAATGATGGGATGCATTAAAAGAACTAATGCAAGAAAATAAACCAAGTAAAAGTCGATTGGAACACTTTGAAAACCACTCGGTTCTTTTCAAAACTAAAACTTTTAAACGCGGAGCTTGAACCACTCCTTTTAAAAGCTATCTCGTTCCATCGATTAGATCAAGTTCACTACGTTCACGGTTTCGCCAAAAACATCCGTAGCCCTCCGTCATTCCACATGAATGGTCAAAAAGTATTCAAGCTATGTATTTTGGCCAAAGTCAAGGCATAGTGATTGGTAGCTATTGGGTATTCATGTGCAGCATAGATAGATGCGTTGGTTTGGGACAGTCGTGCTGCCATTTTGGCCAAAGTCAAGGGTAGGTACGGGTGGGTCCAAATTAACCAGGAGAATGACGGGTAGAACTTGACATGTGACTTATGATATTTTGGCCAAAGTCAAGGTCATAAGAGCATGGGGCAAAAATCCACATCGGGAGTTTCATAAGTACTGAAACTTGCTAGGTTTGCATACCATTTGGAGTGTGATGATTCTGGTAGGATTCCTTCGGTTTTATCACGCGATGATATTTGGATCCCGATCCTACTGTGAGTATATGCTACTCCTCGGGAAAACTCTCACTTAACGATCAATGCTATAAACTTAGTAGGTGTCTAGAAAGGTGTTAGCGGGGCTACGCCCACAGGGAAAAAAGGTTACTTAATTAAGGAACTTCGCGAAAGCGTTGGAAAACCTCCCTCGAAGTACCGACACTGGCCTGGCTGAACGGTTAAGCAAGTATTGTACGGTGAGAGTAATCCTGACTAATCCTTCCTTTACGGTTTGAGAAGGGATTCGAGAGACAGTGGGAGCCATCCAGTTTAGAAAAATTAAAAACCACTCTAAACTTGTAAGAGCATCATGCTAAAGTGTTTCTTTTCTCTCTCCTAATTGCAGCGACCATTCAAGATGACCGGACTTAAGTTATTACTAGATAAAAACATATTGACAGGGCCAAACTACAAAGATTGGCTCAGGAATGTCAAGATGGCAATCACTTACGACAAGTTGGGGTATGTCCTTACCACCAAAGCACCCCCTGTCCCAGGTCCCACCTCCAGCGTCGCAGATAAGGAAATCCGTAAGACATGGGAGATAGATTGCGCGAAGGCCAAATGCCTCGTATTAGCCTCGATGGACAATGAATATCAGCGGAGGCACGAGAATATGGACCTAGAGTCCATATTTCTTCATACAAAAGAACTGTATGGGGAGCAGTCTCGTATCGCAAGATACGAAGTGTCGAAGAAGCTATTTTCGGCAAGGTTGGCCGTCGGATCATCGGTAGCAGAACACGTGCTTAAGATGATTGGCTACATTGAGGAGCTCGCGGACCTTGGGACCACGTTGGAGAATGAGCTCTATACTGATTTGATTCTCCAGTCCCTTCCTTCCACTTACGCCCAGTTTATTCTGAACTTCAACATGCAAGGAAAGGAGGTAGAACTTTCCGAACTTCTGAACATGTTGAGGAGTGCTGAGGGCACCCTACAGAAAGGTAGGGAGACATCCGCTTTGTTTGTAGGAGGATCTTCCTCTTCTAGATCCAAGGCGAAAGCCAAGGGTAAGAAGAAGAAAGCCCCCGCCAAACCAAGAGGAGGTGTCGGTAAAGTGGATACGAAGGGAAAAGGTAAAGCAACAAAGATAGCGGGGAAGCTGGTGGGGAAGGAAGAATGCTTCTATTGTCACAAAAGTGGTCACTGGAAACAGGATTGCAAGGCTTGGAAAGCCAGAACACAGGATTTGAAGCGAGTTGCAGCTTCAGCTTCAGGTGTGTATGTTATTGAAAACTGTCTATCAATAAACTCTACTTCCTGGGTATTGGATACCGGATCAGGATCTCATATCTGTAATTCTTTGCAGGCGTTGAGAAAGCGTAGAGTTTTGAAGGCAGGTGACATGACCCTCAGAGTTGCGAACGGTGCTAGCATGGATGCTGAGGCCGTGGGGGACTATCACCTGGGATTGTCAGATGGACATTTTTTGGTTTTGCGTAGTTGTTATTATGTACCAAATGCAACCTGTAATATCATTTCTGTATCTTTATTATCTAAAGAAGGTTATGAATTTGCATTTGTAAGTAATGTAGTGAACATTCACCTTAATCAAGCTTTGATTGGGTCAGGTACATTGAACAACGGTATATACGTATTAAACCAACCACAGATTTTCAATGTCCAGAATACACACAAAAGAAAGTCTCCAGAAATTAATAAAACTTTCTTATGGCATTGTAGACTGGGTCACATCAATGAGAGAAGGTTGACTAAGTTACACACAGAAAGATATTTGGATTCGTTCGAATATCAATCGTATGCAACTTGTCAATCCTGTCTCAAGGGAAAGATGACAAAGACTCCGTTTACTGGACACGGAGAAAGAGCGAGCGAGCTCTTGGGACTCGTACACAGCGACGTGTGCGGTCCAATGTCTACACATGCGCGAAGCGGTTATTCTTACTTCATTACTTTTACGGATGACTTTTCAAGGTACGGTTATGTCTTCTTAATGAAACATAAATCCGAGGCTTTTGAAAAATTCCAGGAATATAAGAATGAAGTAGAAAAACAAACAGGCAAAAGTATAAAGACACTGAGATCTGATCGAGGTGGTGAATACTTGAGTGCCGAGTTCCTGTGTTACTTAAAAGAGAATGGAATTCTCTCTAAGCTTACTCCTCCATACACTCCGCAACATAATGGTGTATCGGAGAGACGGAACCGAACCCTATTGGATATGGTACGGTCCATGATGAGTAATGCTGAGTTGCCGCGATCGTTTTGGGGATATGCGCTAGAATCAGCGGCATACCTTTTGAACCGGGTTCCAACTAAGACTGTGCCTACTACACCATATCAGATGTGGTGTGGGAAGAAACCCTATCTTAATCATATTAAGACATGGGGATGTCCAGCTTTTGTAAAAAAGCAGCATGCGGACAAGCTCGAGGCACGCTCAGTACAGTGCAAGTTTGTGGGATATCCAAAGAACTCCAAGGGATATTACTTCTATTGCGAAGAGGAACAAAAAGTCCTTGTTTCTCGCCATGCCCACTTTCTAGAACACCAGTTCATAGAAAAAGAATCAAGTGGGAGCGCAATAGAACTGGAAGAAATTCCAGAACCACGAGCTATTACTGAAAGCTTGGTTGATCCAGAGGGTTCGAAAGATCAGGACATTCCCACGCCACTCCGCAGAAGTAGTAGGCAGTCTCATCCGCCCGAGAGATACTACGGTTTTCTCATTGACGGGGATAGAGAGGATTGCATCATAGACTGTAATGAGCCTACTAGCTTCCAGCAAGCCATACAGAGCGTCGACTCGGTAAAATGGCTGGATGCAATGCGGACCGAGATGGAGTCCATGTACACCAACAAAGTATGGACGTTGGACATTGCTCCAGACGGGGTAAAACCCGTAGGATGCAAGTGGATCTTCAAAAGGAAGATTGGTGTAGATGGACAGGTTGAGACCTATAAAGCTAGACTGGTAGCAAAGGGTTTTCGTCAGCGACCTGGTTTGGACTATGACGAAACCTTTTCTCCAGTAGCTATGCTGAAATCCATTCGGATCCGTCTTGCCATTGCTGCCTTCCACGATTATGAGATTTGGCAGATGGACGTAAAGACAGCTTTTCTAAATGGTCATTTAGAGGAGTGTGTCTATATGGATCAGCCAGAGGGTTTCATTCAGAGTGGGAGCAGCGGAAAGGTGTGTAAGTTGCTTAAGTCCATTTATGGACTAAAGCAGGCATCGCGGAGTTGGATCTGTTTTGATGAGACGGTCAAGGAATTTGGCTTTATCAAAAATCCAGATGAACCATGCATCTATTGTAGATTTGTAGCGAGAACTGTAGTATTCCTCGTTTTATACGTGGATGACATTCTCTTAATAGGAAATGACATTCCTATGCTACAATCTGTCAAGGGGTTCTTGTCACACAGGTTCTCCATGAAAGACCTTGGTGATGCCTCTTACATTCTGGGTATCCGGATCTACCGTGACAGATCCAAGAGGATATTAGGACTTTCGCAATCCAGGTACATCGACACCATACTGAAGAGATTCAGTATGGAAGATTCTAAGCGTGGTAATTTACCGGCTTGTCACGGGATCACCCTCTCCAAAGAGATGTCTCCCAAGAATGATTTGGAGAGGGATCGCATGTCTATTATACCCTACGCTTCTGCGGTAGGCTCTATAATGTATGCAATGTTGTGTACCAGACCGGATGTGGCTTATGCACTGAGTGTGGTAAGAAGGTATCAGTCAAACCCAGGGGAGAAACATTGGATAGCAGTAAAGAACATTCTCAAGTACCTGAGAAGGACTAAGGAGATGTTCTTGGTGTATGGCGGAAAAGACCTGCAGATTGAGGACTTTGCTGACTCCAGCTTCCAGAGTGACAAGGATGATTCCAAGTCCATGTCGGGTTTTGTCTTCACCCTCAATGGAGGGGCGGTGTGTTGGAAGAGCTCCAAACAGGAAACCGTTGCTGACTCGACGATGGAAGTGGAATACATCGCTGCATCTGATGCCGCAAAAGAAGCTGTCTGGATAAGGAAGTTCTTGAGAGAACTTCAGGTGGTTCCGTCCATTGTTGACCCAATACCTCTGTATTGCGACAACAACGGGGCTATAGCTTTAGCAAAGGAACCCAGATCCCATCAGAGATCCAGACACATCTTAAGGCGGTATCACCGTATCAGGGAGATCGTGGATCGCCAGGAGATCGAGGTCCGGAGAGTTGCATCAGAGGATAACACAGAAGATCCATTCACCAAGGCCTTACCCCAGACTCAGTTCGAGCGGCTGATCGAGATGATAGGTCTTCGATACGCCAGTACATGGCCTTAGTGCAAGTGGGAGATTGTTAGTGTATATGCCCTAGAGGCCATTACTGTATCATACTAGTTTGTATATTACTTGATGGAAGCTTGGGATATTCACAGTTGTATATACAATCTTGCTCGAAATGGTAGTATGCTACTTGGTTTGTCTCTGCTTTAATATGTGCATGTGATTCTTTTAGCATATTGCTGATATACATATTAGTAGAGCCCTTAGGATCTTTGCTTGATTACCAGCGTGGTGATGGCGCTCACACTCGTGGGAGCTGGGTGATCTATAAGCACATCCTTATACAGGTCCCTAGTCGTTGGACTATCGAGACAGGGCATCGATACTCCGGAGTAGACTAGCGTATGCGCTTCTCATCCCAGTGTGGGAGACGGTCTGTCCCACAGCCGTCAGTACGTCGTACTTGAGATAGTATACGGGTGCTCGTTGGGTTACGAGTACACTGGACAGGACTCGTCGGGAACTGTTGGTTGGTATTATACCTATCGTCAGTTATCAGTTCCCAGGTGACATGAGTACAGCTTAGTCCGCTGACTTGACACTGTCACTTCGCCTCGAGTGTGTTCCCACTGCACTTTGATTACTACCCTACCACGGCTCAAAGGAGTCGTGCAAACAGGTAGTTTTTGGGTGCAGTCCCGAAGCACTTGGAGGCAGTGACGGTTAGACAGGATTCGTCTCTCCCGGTAATGGGGGTTGACATCGCGCTGTGTCTAGGAGAGCCATTACACGAGTAGTCCCTGGCCAGGGCAAGCGAGATATACTGGTAGGTTTCCAGTGTTATCTCAGGGTGTTCTGGGCTTCACTCCGGCACGACTTGTACCGCTATTAGGGGACTGACGTTTACTGCCCCCCTAGGCCCGCCATGCGATGTATCAGACGAACAGACCGGACTGTACGGAGATTGTCACATACAGGCTCAGTAGGAGTTCAGATAGGGTTCACCTCGTCAGTCTTCTTATCGACATCTACCTGGGGACCGTTACGTACAGCTAGTGCCGCTTGCGGTCTGTGGTTAAACCCACTGCCAGCGTAGTGTCGAGTCTTTAGAGTCCCACACAGAGAGCTATTCGCCTTTAGGCTAAATGAGTAGAGGTCGCATGGTTTTGCGACAGGGTTCGTTCACATTCGCGCACTTGTGCACGTTTGCTGTCCGGACAGTTTATACTAGCAGGATTTGGTTTAAGCCGGATCCTAGTATATGATTTGAGATTGGTTTTTCTCATTGTGTTCGTGTTCCTCGGATCACGAATGCGGGTGCGTATGCACAGTTGCTTGAGATTGAGGGAGAGGACCTTGATTAGGGTTAATGGCTATTGTCATTTTATTAACCCTAATGTTTATGTGTGTGTTATTGTTAATTAGTAATTAGTTTAATAATTGTCCATGGTTGTGGTTGTTGATCATTTGACTTCTTTGACTTGTTGACCTAGGTTGACACTTTGACCATCATCATTTCTTTTGGAAGATGCTTTTTGATCTTTGCAAATTGAAATGATAATGGTCATGTCATGATTTATCATGACAATTATCTAGCTAATTATTCAATTAAATTAATTCACACATATTAGTGAGAATGGCTCTATTATTTTCTCATTCTCTCATATCATTTCTCTCTCTTGCTCATCCTCTCCCTCAAGCTCTCTCCCTCTCATGTGTTGAGAAACAAAAGGGCTTGAGAAAAACCCTCACTTGATCTTCTCTACTCTCTTCTAGGGTTCAAGTCTTAGCATTTCTTGCACTCTAGTTACTCCTAGCTTGGAGTTGAAGCTAAAGGTCGAGGCTTTCGGGTGGATCCTTCTTTGACGGGAGAAGACAAGCTAGGTGACCTCTTTCTACCATTCCAAGGAGCAAGGAGAGAAGGACTAAAGACCAAAGGTATAACCTTTCTACCACTTAGCTACTTTGTAGTTAGGTTTAGCTTGTTTTTGTTTAGCAAAGATCCTCCCAAGCTTGGTCCATGTTGCCTAAGTCCATAAAAATCCATTTTTTATTATGTTTTCCGCCTCCCCGTAAGCACCGGGGTGGGCAACGTGGACTTACAGGGTACGATACAAATAAACCCACCTACTAGCAAGTCACCCGAAAGAAGCAGTGCCAGCAAAGCCGTAATGAAACCTGTACGGCAAAACCTGCAAGAAACTAGGGCACAACGGGGGTGAGTTGCCAACTCGTAAATAGAATACATCTACGAACAGGAATCGCATGTATGACGCAATCCTAGGTCATACGATCAATATATATCCTCAAATATATAACCAGCAGCCTATAACAATGGCTAGGGTATACCTCTAAACAACAGTAATACCAAGTGCTCGTGTCAGTGCCTCAGATAGCAATATATCATATGGATGATGTATGAATGCATGAAAACAGAGTACATGTACTAAAGAAACTGCTTTCATAACTCAGTGAGATTTCTGTATTGTTTTAAAAATGAGGTATCATAAGGAAATCAGTATAAACCGTGTCTAGCATCGACACAAAAACATAAATCCACTTATCACAATATCTCAGGTTCCGGCTATCCGGACTAACCTGGATCATCAAATCTCAGTACCTTAATATCTCGAAATCTCAATGTATCAAATCTCAATATCTAGGACGCCGTCAGTCCAGACCGGCCCCTACCATCCATCTTAAGACTACGAAGGTATCCTCCGGATATCCGACGCGTCGGGTAATATCACCGGTCGTTAGTGCTCCCCTGCCAGGCTCAACGTCAGCAATACGACCTTCTTGCCCCGGGGTACCTTACCGGGTCCACCATGTACCCGAAACGGACCATCCGACTCCTCGAATCGGGTCTCGAAATCCATCAGCAAACTCATGGTTGACGACTCATACATCATGGGAAAACCGCGCTTTTTATTTAAAAAGAGAGAAGAAGTTTGTATAAGTTTAGCGGTTTTCCCCCAAATCCAGAAAATCTCATGGAAATCCGAATCCAAAACCTCAATAGCATGTAAAATAGTGAATATAGGCATGAGAATCCATGAATGCGGCATAACAATGAATAACAGTATGCATGAAGTGACAAGTAATAACTACAATGTCTAAACTGGCATATAAGGCAAGTACACAAATATCATGTCTAAACTATTAGCTAACAACCTATGTCAATGAAATAGTATTTTCTAAGTGTACGTGACATGGCAATTACCGATGAAGATGTGTGTGAGCCGGCAAGTAAGTGTACGTGATACATACGTATCATCGGTAATGGTGATGGTGTCCAAACAGCATGATATCAATAATGAAATATGAATTACAATAAGTATGCGATGCGGAGCAACAACAATAATATGCGAGAGCTGAACACTAGACACAACGGTAACTAAACTGCATTACCCTAATATAAGTCCTACAATAGTGCCTTTTGAAATAACACGAATCGCGGTGTTTTGAAAATAAGGGCTACGGTGTTTTTAAGAAAATATACGTCTTTTGAAATATCTGTAAAATCCCTTCACCTGACTTTTAAAATACCCATGATTCGTTAGTTTTGAAATAGGTAGGAGTCTAATCTAGTCTAACAACTACACTAAACTATACGGCTGAACTAACAAACTGAACTACAGGTAAAGAAACCGCCTAACTTCTAAGTCGATACGTATACATACCTGTATATATATTAGTCGGTGATCCTGCCTCAATAATATCATTTCCGATACCATATCTATAATCAGACATCCCAAGTCAAGAGTGCGGATCAATCATCAATATATAGCTCGTACGTAAATCCGTCGTACGGCATCCCCAAATATGGGTACGGGTCAATATCATACTCATCACACTGTTCATCTGGTATTCTCTTTATCAAGATCATCATCTGGGGTACTGACCTACGTCTAGTACACTACTAAAATCACTATTCATATGGCATCGTCATCCAAAGATCCGCTATAACATCAGGACGTATCTCAAGTACGAATCCTGCCATATCACCGATCTCACGGCCTCAACTCAAATCTCGTCGACTCATCTCAATCCCAAGTATCATCCGCAAATCCAGTATGTGAACACCTAGTCCCATACCCAGGTGAACACATAACACATATCCCCATATACGCACAGGTAATAACATAGATGTATGCATGTGTATGTGTGCGTGTGTGGGTGTAACTGTAAGTGCACGGCGGCGCCCCGGCCGTCAATCCGACGGCCAAATGCGGAAGCGGTGATAAACTTAAATTTTACTTGAACTGGCAAACCGCCGCGCACTAATACCCGGATCGAACCACTAACTAGTCTTAGCTAACAACAAGAAAGGGAAGAGAGATATACCGACGATCCAAGTCCTCCGGTCTTCTCGTCATCGTCCCGATCTCCTGCGGAATCTCCGGTCGTCGCCACCTTGCCGGAAGGGCACCACATCGTCTCCATGTTTTACGGGCTCCCACCTCAATGCCGAGGCAACTCGGGCACGAAGCCGGCTACTCGACGTGCCCAAGGTTCGCTGTAGAATATGTAGTCCTCAAGTCTCACTTTGGGGTTGTGGAATTGCCATTTGGTGGAGGAATGATACTTGGAGTTTTGGAGATTGACCTTATGGGATTTTTGCAACATGAAATGAGCTAAAAACCCACCCCAAAAATCTTGGACAGCCCAGTAGGGGGAGTGGCCGGCCATATCAATGAGGAAGAGAGGGAGAGTGAAAGTGTGGTGTATCAAAAGATAATGGGAGCCATTCTCATCTATCATGCAAGAGAGAGAGAGTCAAGACAAAGAGGTGGTTGAAAAGGAAGTGATGATGAGAAGCAATGATCACTCCCAAAACCAATACTCAACCAACAATCATCAACAACCATGATTGTCTACAAGGTCAAGCCATCATGATAAAGCTAGAAGTCAAGGTCAAGGAAAAGCTATCATGATACAACAAAATGCAAAGACCCCCTCCACAAATGCCTATTTGCAACAATGCAAATAAGCCCTCCTCCACCAATCTTCGGCCAATGAACGATACAAAGGAAATTGGCCGAAACGGAAAACAAACTGGCAACTCCAGAAAAACTGGTCCCGTAATAAATTACAGGAAAACCCCGATACTGTGCATACACACCCGCATCTGTATTTCGACCGAAATACAGATGCAATGAGACAAAATCTACACTGTACTATACTAGGATCCGGCTTAAACCAAAGCCGGCTAGTAATATCCGTTCGATCCTGATCCGTGCAATACCGCACGTATCTGATCGAACCCTGCCATATATCCATACGGCCTATAGTACAAACTGTCCGATCCTGATCCGTGCAATACCGCACGTATCTGATCGGACCTTGCCATATCTCCATACGTCCTCTACAACCTTTCGCCTGAAAGCTGAGTAACTGAATGTGGGGGACTCTAAAGACTCGTCAACACCTTGGTTGTGGATTTAACCACTAGCACGTCAGAGGTATAAGCCAATACTTAACGGGCTACCAGGTATTGACCAAAAGGGACGTCTGTGAGCGAACTCAGCCTGACACCCTACTGAGCCTGTCAGTGACAATATCCGTACAGTCCGGTCCGTTCGTCTATGAGCATCGCATGGCGGGCCTAGGGGGTTGGTAAAAGTCAGACCCCCAAAAGCGGTACAAGTCGTGTCGGAGTGTAGCCCAGAACACCCTGAGATACTACTGGAATACCTACCAGTAAATCACCTTGCCTCGGCCGAGGGCTTCGTGTAATGGCTCTCCTAGACACAGCACGACCTCACCCCCAATACCGGGAGAGACGAACCCCTGAAGATACGCTCACTGCCTCCATATGTCTCGGGACTGTACCCAACTAAAACCTGTTTGCACGACTCCTTTGAGCCGTGGTAGGGTAGTAATCAAAGTACAGTGGGAACTCACACGAGACAAATGACGATCCCCAGGTCGATGAACTAACCCGCACACATGTCACCAGGGAACTGCCATCTGACGTCTGGTATATGAACAACTACAATGTTCCCGGCGAGTCCTGTCCGGTGTACTCATAACCCAATGAGCACCTGTATACATCTTAGGTGATCCAACTGACACCAGTGGCTTGTGAGACCGGCCACCGCCCCTCGTCGGGGTCTCGAATGTATACACTAGTCTACTATGGAGAATCGATGCCCTGTCTCGAAACTCTCACGACTAGGGACCTTTTAAGGATATGCTTATAGACCCCCAGCTCCCACTTATATGATCGCCCTCATACTGCTGGTGGTCAAGCAAGAATCCTAGGGGCTCTATCAACGTGTAATAGCGACGTGTCAGGTCAGTTAAAGCAGTACACGATGATAAAGGTAAACCAGATAGCATACTATCATCTCGAGTAAGACTGTCCTACCGGGATAGGTCCTCCATCAATCATTGCAATCACGTACCTGTGACCTAATAATTGACTCTGAGGGCACTATCTCCAACAATCTCCCACTTGCACTCAAGGCTAATTATTGCGATGTCGCATACTCACAGCCCGTGTGATACCGAACACCCACCTCCTCTACTAGTCAGTCTCACAAAGCTCGTTTGCGAAACTATTGCGTTCGAGGAATAGCCTCAGTGAGTGGATCCGCTTTGTTGTCTCTTTCCATGTCTCTCTATATCTCAAGTTCGCGGAGAAACCCATCTCCCGAAATGAGCAATACCTGTCTTAGGATGTGTCAGGATGTCTGATGGGACATAGCTCATAAATGAACTCCAAATCCAAACTTCTTAGACTGTATCGTCAACTGAACTTAATCAGTATCCTGCGCCATGCCACCCTCAGTATTGCCTTGGACCACCTGTCCAAAATACTGCCCTTCGTCAGAAGGAGAACTATAACTCTGACAACCTCCTTGTCGTCCATGTCACTTTGGAAGCCTGGAATGATAACTGTCTCCCGAATGAGGCTGTCGTTATCATATCCCTAGAACATCCACTTATGTTCTAAAACTGCTTCCGATCGTTTCTCCAGGATTGGATCAATGTCAACTTATTGCATCTAGTCCAAGAACAACATCTGGTGTGGTACTTGACATCTCATGATTGACTCAATTGCCTAAGCAAGTGATCTGCCAATCATGCACATCCCTCTCCCCTTTAGTCTGTAAGACAGCTTCAGAGAGGGTGACTCCATCACCTGCAGGTACACTACCGTGCCAGGGGTCGTCCATCCTAAATACTCTTAGAATGCTGTCAAGTACCCTGATTGGGAAACCACCGAAATCTAGATCTAATACCATAGATCCAGTAACCACTATGTCTGATATAAAATCCATTTCCTTTGTGGAGAAACCACTGTGTGACGACCAAAGTATAACCGATTGTAGTATAGGAGTTTCTTTTCCTACTCTGTGTATGTCATCCAAATACCAGGACATCACACCCTACTACCTTCTCAACAGATCCATCCCCTATTCTGATGAAGTCAAACCCATGACTGTCACGTCAGAAATAGATGATCTATCTCCGCTATATCTGCTTTAGCCTATAAATAGACATAAGCCACCTGTCCACCAATGCTTCCGCTGCTCCCACTGACTACGATAACCCTCTGGCAGAGTCATATAGACGTACACTTCTAAAACTGGTTTAGAACGACGCTATACTCATCCTCCCGCCGGGTCTCGCAGCCTGGAACAACAGCAATGGTAATTGTGGGTAAACAAGAACTTCCCTGTCACCGTCCTTGAGGCTACCGTAGTACCTCTCGAGTGCCTGAAGTTACCCACCGCATCTGCGGAGTGGCCAATGGAATGTCAAACCAGATTGAATCTTTAGGTTCCTATGAAATCTTCAGTAATCGTTTGTGGTTCTGGAATTACTTCCAGTTCTACCATACTCCCACTACTGTTTTCTGAAAATTCCATTTTTAATAAAACTGTGGCGAGTCTAGAACAATATCGCTATTGTTCATCCAGATGGTAGAAAGTCAACCCTCGTCATAGCCTGGGTCAACCCACAAACAGCCATTACAGAAACGTGCCTTGAGTTGTCCAGTGTCTGGTTTTAATCATAAACCAGACAACTCCCCGTACCTTAACATCGTTAAGATATGAACTGTTCTATATCCAATATAGAACCAGAGGCACTGATTTAATTGAACCAGATTCAAATCATGCAGCTGTCTCCAGTGCATGTCAACTAAATGGAAGGAGGCGGATCAGCGTTACTCAACTTAGGAATGCTTCCAATTATGAGTAACCTGAAAGAGAAGCAAGATCTCTTAATCATTACTATCAACTGAATACCATATACAAGTATCTACATCTTCGATCACTTTGAAGAATCCCGATACTTGCTACACCTGGTTCTCTACTCTATTCAAATACCTATAACTTCTTAAAATTCGGACCCTGTGTTTCCACGAAACACCTGTCTAAAAACTAGAGAAGTCATAAGTAAACCGAATATAGTACGAGGACCTACCCCTCTGTCCTGATGGACCCTGGACAACATACAATACTCTGTATAAGTCCCTTGTGTCTGATAACTCATTCACTGTGTGTCGTAGGTTGAAAACTGTACTTATGGTTAAGAAGAATTACACCGCTGTTTAATGCTCCTTACCTAACCATCCACTGATATAGGTAAATGTCGTAGACATAATTTCAGAAAGGTATATCTCACTCTATGAAAATAGACGTACAGATATATCAATTTGAAATTGGTGCATAACTGCGGATATTCAAAACCAAATATTTGCCAACCGGCAAACAGCCCAGGCGATTTCCTCAAATATCACCGATTACAACGAATCCCGATATAATGAGGATAATCACCCAATTCCCAATAACTTACTCCCACTCATCATCTGTAAAACCATACAGATGTGAGAATCGTACCTGGTAAATACATACCCTGGAGTAAGGACTAATTGGGAAATCAGTTTTCCTTTAACAGTACACAGTGAGACTGAAACATCGAAATTTTTCGATGGGGTATCCTGGTATTCCTAGTAATGCCTCTTCCAGATTCACGACTGTAACCGTATAATCCTTTGCCACCTCTCCAAATCCCTTCATATGTCTTTAGTCTTTACCTTCTGCACACCCCTTTAGGCCAAATGGTTTTCTTCCTTCCCTACCGTTCGGCACCAGCCTATGGTTTGGAAGAAGACTATCTAATAAGCATAATGGGTGTACTGTCCCAATCCTAGGAACACTCGCAATGAGAGAGGGTGAAGATAAAAGACAACCGAATAAACCTTATTCCTATTTCTCCTGGACCAGAATCCATCCCCGAACTGGAACAAGTTCCTTTCGAGTTCGTATATAACCATACGATGGAGTATCCAATAAACTGTGGATCTTCGTAGTGATACGGAGTGTCCTGGAGAAATACAAAGGTGATTTTAGGATTGGCGAAGGAATACTTGGTTTGGTCGTGAATATCTGTTGCAATTTACTTTGCCCTCTTACTAATCCCTTGCTTTGTCTTAACCTAATACCTTCTGCACACCATCGTTATGCTAATTGGTTTTCTTCATTCCCTACTGGTCGGCACCAGCCTAAGGTTTGGAAGAAGACTATCCAATTTGCGTAATAGGTGTACTATCTCCTAAACCAAGGAGTACTCGCAACCTGAGAGAAGGAAAAAAGGAAAAGACAACTGAATAAGCCTATCCGTTTTCTCCAGAACCGGAAACCATCCTCGAATAAATCCCTTCGAGTTCGTTTCTAACCATACGATGGTTTTGTCCAATGGAAGTGGACGTTCGTAGTAATACGGGGTGTCCTGGAGAAAAGGGTAAAAGTAGGAGTGGCAATGAGGTTTGCAACTCAGACAATCCAAAAGCCAGTGTTAAAGAAGGTTCGGTCAACTTGGTCACTGAGTCAAAGTCTTAGGGTCGGGTCAATGGTCGCTGCCAAAGAGAGAGAGAAAAGAAACACTCAGCGTGCACTCTAACCTAGATCAGAATGGTTACCAATTTATCTAATCTGGAAACCTCCCACTGTACCTCAAATTCTCCTCCAAACATGAAAGAAGAATTAGTCGGGATCAGCCGAGGAGTATACCAACTCATCAGTGGGAATCGGGATCCAACTATCATCGTATGATAACATGACGGAATCCGCTCACGCTATCACACTCCAGAAGGTATGCGCATATCTGGCAAGTTTCAGTTCATTTGAAACTCCCGATGTGATTTTTGCCCCATGCTCTTATGACCTTGGCGTGAGGTCAAAATATCATAAGTCACATGTCAAGTTCTGCCCATCATTATCCAGGTTAATTTGAACCCACCCGTACATACCCTTGACGTAGGCCAAAATAGTAGTACGACTGTCCCAAACCAACGCATCTATCTATGCAACAGATAAATACCCGGCAGCTACCAAACACTATGCCTTGGCGTGAGGTCAAAATACATAGCTTGAATACTACCGAATATTTAACTGAAATGATGGAGGGCTACGAATGGTTTCTGGCGAAAACCTTTAACGTAATGAACTTGATATCGTTGAAGGAACGGATAGCTTTTAAAAATATAGTGACGAAAACCTTCGCTAAAGAGGTCACTCCCGGTGAAGGGATCTCGGCTCTTTCCCCGTAGAATGAGGTGCAGGATATTCTAACTGAATACCACGGTGCAAAGCAAAAGTAGTCGGCTATAGTGAAGTTAATGCCCTGACGCAAACTTCTGTCCAAGGGGTCACTCCCGGTGAAGGGATCTCGGCCCTTGCCTCGTCGATTGAGGAGCAGGATATTCCAACTGAATACCACAATGCAAAACAAAAGTGAACGTCCTTACAATAACAGCTTTTTGAAAAGTGTTCCAACAACATCAGATTAGGTTTGTTTTTAACTTGCATTGATCCGAATCAACGCAGTCCCATCAATTGATCACACCACAAAGAACGAAAATATACTGATGTACGTATATGCCATCCGCATTCGCCACTGGGTCCCGTCATTACCCGTTAGGTTAGCTAACTAACGACAGAGCGGGGACTGGACTAGCGCGGATGCAAAACATATACAACATCTACTAATATATATACCAATATATTATATTTCGCTCAAGGCGTGAAAGAAATGCAACATCACAGAAATGTACAGCATCACAGAACAATACAGATATCTGGGATCCCCGGGTTTCACAGAGCCGCTGAAACCTGACGTTCCCCTGGTCGTGTGGATAGCCTGTGCAATGAAATCCTAGACCCCTACGGGTGCGGCAAGTCACCCGCCAAAACCTGAAGCGAGGCAGCCCCCTTCAGCTCCGTGAATGGACCACCCAGCACTTCACGGAATCCGGTAACTTTGGCACCCCTCCTGGGTCAACCTGTACCCCCTACGAGTGCGGCGAATAGCCCGCCAATCCTAGAGTGAAGCCCCCTCCGTCTCAATGCCATGAGATGCGGGCTTGTTGCCCTCCAGAACCCGGCTATCCGTGCACCCCTCCGCGGGGCAATCCTAGTACAGAAAGTAAAATATACATACAACGGGTACATCGACCGCAACCTGGCCGTGCCCCAAAATAATAATACAATCAGGCAGTGACGGCAGTCCACATGTCGGACGCTCGCCCCGCAATATCAAATGTACATAATACAACAGAACAGTAATAGCATTGCATCCAGGCTATCCACCATGACCGATCCGCAACATCACAGCAAAAACAGAACATCAACGTGAAAGTCACGTTCGCAAATCCGTCTAACCGGGCTATAGCAGTTAGACCGGATTTACCGATCATGTGACATTCACGGTCGCAGATATAATGTAAATACTGTGAAATAATGTGTTTAAAAATATCCGATCGATCAAAATATAACAAGTGGGCCCCAAGTACTACTGTAGCACATCAAGAAATTCTGGGCCCAAAATTAATATTCCAAAACCCCAATTATAACCCCAGAAAGCCTCTGTAAAAAGTTGGTGCAGTGAACCCAATAGAGTGCGGCGGAACCGCGGCCCAAGGGGGGTTTGGCCGCGGTTCCGCGCTCCTACTGTAGATACACTTCATCGAATTTTCACAGATCTCTTATATTTACCAGTACATCACTTTTCTGTAACCTGAAAAAATTTTCGACACCAGAAAATTTTAACAGAAAACTGATGCAAGAAAAAATGCGAATTTTGGAATTTTGGTCGATAGGAAATGCAAAACACATTAAACCAAGCTAGACTAAGTTAATAGCGAGGCTCTGATACCACTGTAAGTGCACGGCGGCGCCCCGGCCGTCAATCCGACGGCCAAATGCGGAAGCGGTGATAAACTTAAATTTTACTTGAACTGGCAAACCGCCGCGCACTAATACCCGGATCGAACCACTAACTAGTCCTAGCTAACAACAAGAAAGGGAAGAGAGATATACCGACGATCCAAGTCCTCCGGTCTTCTCGTCATCGTCCCGATCTCCTGCGGAATCTCCGGTCGTCGCCACCTTGCCGGAAGGGCACCACATCGTCTCCATGTTTTACGGGCTCCCACCTCAATGCCGAGGCAACTCGTGCACGAAGCCGGCTACTCGACGTGCCCAAGGTTCGCTGTAGAATATGTAGTCCTCAAGTCTCACTTTGGGGTTGTGGAATTGCCATTTGGTGGAGGAATGATACTTGGAGTTTTGGAGATTGACCTTATGGGATTTTTGCAACATGAAATGAGCTAAAAACCCACCCCAAAAATCTTGGACAGCCCACTAGGGGGAGTGGCCGGCCATATCAATGAGGAAGAGAGGGAGAGTGAAAGTGTGGTGTATCAAAAGATAATGGGAGCCATTCTCATCTATCATGCAAGAGAGAGAGTCAAGACAAAGAGGTGGTTGAAAAGCAAGTGATGATGAGAAGCAATGATCACTCCCAAAACCAATACTCAACCAACAATCATCAACAACCATGATTGTCTACAAGGTCAAGCCATCAAGATAAAGCTAGAAGTCAAGGTCAAGGAAAAGCTATCATGATACAACAAAATGCAAAGACCCCCTCCACAAATGCCTATTTGCAACAATGCAAATAAGCCCTCCTCCACCAATCTTCGGCCAATGAACGATACAAAGGAAATTGGCCGAAACGGAAAACAAACTGGCAACTCCAGAAAAACTGGTCCCGTAATAAATTACAGGAAAACCCCGATACTGTGCATACACACCCGCATCTGTATTTCGACCGAAATACAGATGCAATGAGACAAAATCTACACTGTACTATACTAGGATCCGGCTTAAACCAAAGCCGGCTAGTAATATCCGTTCGATCCTGATCCGTGCAATACCGCACGTATCTGATCGAACCCTGCCATATATCCATACGGCCTATAGTACAAACTGTTCGATCCTGATCCGTGCAATACCGCACGTATCTGATCGGACCTTGCCATATCTCCATACGGCCTCTACAACCTTTCGCCCGAAAGCTGAGTAACTGAATGTGGGGGACTCTAAAGACTCGTCAACACCTTGGTTATGGATTTAACCACTAGCACGTCAGAGGTATAAGCCAATACTTAACGGGCTACCAGGTATTGACCAAAAGGGACGTCTGTGAGCGAACTCAGCCTGACACCCTACTGAGCCTGTCAGTGACAATATCCGTACAGTCCGGTCCGTTCGTCTATGAGCATCGCATGGCGGGCCTAGGGGGTTGGTAAAAGTCAGACCCCCAAAAGCGGTACAAGTCGTGTCGGAGTGTAGCCCAGAACACCCTGAGATACTACTGGAATACCTACCGGTAAATCTCCTTGCCTCGGCCGAGGGCTTCGTGTAATGGCTCTCCTAGACACAGCACGACCTCACCCCCAATACCGGGAGAGACGAACCCCTGAAGATACGCTCACTGCCTCCATGTGGCTCGGGACTGTACCCAACTAAAACCTGTTTGCACGACTCCTTTGAGCCGTGGTAGGGTAGTAATCAAAGTACAGTGGGAACTCACACGAGACAAATGACGATCCCCAGGTCGATGAACTAACCTGCACACATGTCACCAGGGAACTGCCATCTGACGTCTGGTATATGACCAACTAGCATGTTCCCGGCGAGTCCTGTCCGGTGTACTCATAACCCAATGAGCACCTGTATACATCTTAGGTGATCCAACTGACACCAGTGGCTTGTGAGACCGGCCATCGCCCCTCGTCGGGGTCTCGACTGTATACACTAGTCTACTATGGAGAATCGATGCCCTGTCTCGAAACTCTCACGACTAAGGACCTTTTAAGGATATGCTTATAGACCCCCAGCTCCCACTTATATGATCGCCCTCATACTGCTGGTGGTCAAGCAAGAATCCTAGGGGCTCTATCAACGTGTAATAGCGACGTGTCAGGTCACTTAAAGCAGTACACGATGATAAAGGTAAACCAGATAGCATACTATCATCTCGAGTAAGACTGTCCTACCGGGATAGGTCCTCCATCAATCATTGCAATCACGTACCTGTGACCTAATAATTGACTCTGAGGGCACTATCTCCAACAGTAACAACTACTCTAGGGTTTCACAACTAACACTAAACTAATCCATGAACACCTAGAATCTACCTTTATCATCAAGTCTCATATCAACATAATATATATAATCAAAATATATGTGTGTATACGTATTCGTATACATCACCACGAACTGCGGGGGTGCTATACGCCATCCACCCGACTTCTCCCCGTAGATATAAATCTACTCACCTGGTCCTCGCTCGCCGGTGCCGACGTCGCCACGCGCTTGCTTGTCGTCTCGAAGTCTACATGGGGTACCTACATATCATAACGCACCGTATCGCATAAAAACCAAATTCGAAATCGAAACGGCATACGAAAATCAAATCGGCACGCGCATCACGCATAGGTCAAAACCTATCGCCTACGCATGCAAGAATAGCCAAACCAACCCTCGATGTTGATGTACAAACGTCAAACCATCGAGAAAAACCCAAACACTCTCATTTGCGCATTCACGAACACTAATTATAATATAAAATAGGTTAAAATTCAAAAAAAACCCAAATTCACCTTAACAGCCATTTTTCCGAAAATCTAGCAAGCAAAAATTACCCGTTTTAGTACAAAACTCGACGTTTAAAAAAATCTAGCGGCCATAATACTTATTAAATATCATAAATAAGTCATAAAAATAATTTCCATAATTTAATCCCAATAAATTTCATTAACCCCAAAATTCTAGTTTACAATATACCCAAATATTAACAATTTTGTAGCAAAAATGCACAAACAACAATTTAGCTTGGATTTTTATGAACTAAAAGCATTAAGCCACTCAATATAATATTAATAATGACATGAAACCTTAATTAGAATTTTATCTCACCAAAATATAATTATTTTAAAAACCTAGTTTACAATTTATATAATTATCACAATTTAAATCAACAAAAATGCAAACGAGCAACTTAATTTGATTTAGCATAACCTTGATATGGCAAATACATCCCACAACCATAGTCTCATAATACAAAACCCTAATTAGATTTTCACAAACCCTAATCTAAATCTTCTCTTGCAAACCCACATCTTTCAATTAAACCATAAATTAGCACCTAATAAGCTTCATTAAGGAATTAAACCAACAATTGAACAATGGGTCAGAAGTTATACCTCACAACCATGAATCAAACATGAAATCTAAACCTCCAATTTTAAATCCTTGCACCAAGATCCATGCTAAAGAAGATGAGGGAAAATGGGTAGGAGTCGGATTTGGATTTTAGCTTGATTTTTTTTGGATTTTGGATATTTTTTTGAGGGGAAATGAGGTGGAGTTTTGGGGGGAAATTCTGGACAGCAAGAAGTGGGGGCTCGGCTGCAAGTAAGGGGAAAGAGGAGAGAGAGGGAGGTGGGAAAAATGATATCTAGTCAACCTAGTCAAAGTCCACTCTCATTTCTACATTTCCTTTTTCTTTTCTTTTCTTTTCTTTTGCAACACAAGTGGGGGAAAGATTGAGGGAGAGGCTACTGAATTCAGCCAAGAGAAATGATAAATGGGGTTGTGTGAGTGTGGGTATGGGTGTGGGGTGATGGAAAATGATAAATACAATACCCCCAAACATCCATTAACACTAAATTCACTATTTAAGCCTTTTTCTTCGATATTATCTAACACCGTTTTGGAAAACCATTTCATTTCAAAAACCACATGATAAAATTTTGTTTAATGTGTTATGATACACAAAATTTGTTTCAACTCATTCCAATTTGTAATTTTCCCTAATTAAATGTATTAGTGACGGCTTAAAATAATATTAAAATAATTAATTTCGGAAAAATTTTCAGAAAATTTGAAATTTCATTAGTGGCTCAATAAACACCAAATACTAGCAATTACATAGCTAGAATATGTATATTTAATTTTAAAATAAAGATATTTGTATTTTGAGTTTTTACAGAAAACCCCCTTATTTTACCGATTTTTCCGAAATTTCACCGAAACGATTTTCAAAACGTTATAATAGCACCCATGAATCCCTAAGATCATTAAAATCTGAATTTTCTTGGTCCAATGTGCTTCTCTTGAGCTTGTGCAAGTTTTTAATGAAATGGGTATGGGGTTTTGGTGGATATTTCATATAGGGGTCATGAGGGTAGAGGATGGAGGGAGATGAGGAAGAAGAAGAAGAAGAAGAAAATAGTGGAGGAGATAATGAGGCAACACCCTCTCTCCCCCTCTCAATTATTCTCACTTCTCTCTCTTATAAAAAAGTATACGTATCCTAATCATTATGTCCCCCTCTCAACTCAAGTCATCATTTCCTTTATTTTCTTTTTCTCACCAAAACATATAAACCCAAATAAAACAACACCATAAAATAACATGTAACATGTCATGGTGCACTTACCATGAAAAACTGTAGAAATACTGATTTGGCTTAATCGCGATTAGCGCACTAATCGGGTTTTTATCGAAACTGCATAAATAAAAATTTTAAAATGCCAAATCCTTTAAATAAATTATTAAATGAATAAATCATTTTAATTTCCAATTATTTCAAAATTATTGGTATATATTTATACCCTTTTTCGAAAACCCCAATTTCTCAAATCGGACAGTTTTCGGAAAATATATTATTTTATTATTAAATTCCAAAAATAATATTTTATATTTTCTGAAATGTTACAATCTTCCATCCTTAAATAAATTCGGTCCCCGAATTTAAATTTAAACCCCCAAAATCTAAAACATTTCAATAATCAGCTCAAAACAACGGAGCTCTGAAATCATGGAAAATACAGAAACAACACAGCACGTCAAGTACGCATGAAAACGAGTACAAAACTCAAAAACCGAACTCCGTCAAGCGTCACGCAAATCGTCGGATTGCACGCATATTCTCGGAGTTACAATAGAGATACAGATCTCGAAATCCAATACCGAAATCCAATATACACTAATCAAATACTATAATATGTATATAGTACGCATCATTGGAAAACTTTCAAAAACTGAATAAACTCATGCAAAAATCTTTTCTAAATCGCCGCGTGAATGCTTAACTCACGGCATAAGTGACGGATGCTCGTTTGTAAAATAATAATATATGTCCATATATGTTTTCCTAAATACACGTTCCGTCATTTTCAAAATATCCCAAAAGGTTTTCCTTTATAAACGTTCATGTCGCTCACGGACACGTAGGAAATAGCGAGACTATAGCTCTCTTTCAAACACCTCTTGGTAAACTTTTAATGCATGCAAAGTACTCAGGTACTGTCCTCAGATCAGTCCTGTTTGGCTACTATATAATATGGTTCCAAAACGAAAACAAAGTGCTCAAAAGCAAAATCAACCTCAAAAGGCGTATCTAATAATCATGTGCGTCTGGTGCGCACGGAAATTAAATCTAAATACAAGTGCTACGAATGTGCAAAAAACCAAATCTAAATACAAGTGCTACAAGTGCAACGGGTGTGTTGGAGATAGTGCCCTCAGAGTCAATTATTGGATCACAGGGTAATTGCAATGATTGGGGAGGACCTATCCCAGTAGGAAAGTCTTACTCAAGATGATAGTATGCTATCTGGTTTATCTTTATCATCGTGTACTGCTTTAGGTGACCTTACGAGTTGCTATTACACGTTGATAGAGCCCCTAGGATTCTTTCTTGACTACCAGCAGTATGAGGGCGATCATATACGTGAGAGCTGGAGTCTATAAGCACATCCTTAAAAGGTCCCTAGTCGTAGGAGTTTCGAGACTGGGCATCGATACTCCATTATTAGACTAGTGTATACAGTCGAGACCCCGACGAGGGGCGGTGGCCGGTCTCACAAGCCATTGGTGTCAGTTGGTTCACCTAAGATGTATACAGGTGCTCATTGGGTTATGAGTACACCGGACAGGACTCGCCGGGAACCTGCTAGTTGGGATTATACCAGACGTCAGATAGCAGTTCCCTTGTGACATGTGTACAGGTTAGTTCATCGACCTGAGATCGTCATTTGTCTCGTGTGAGTTCCTACTGTGCTTTGATTACTACCCTACCACGGCTCAAAGGAGTCATGCAAACAGGTTTAGTTGGGTACAGTCCCGAGCCACATAGAGGCAGTGAGCGGATCTGCACGGGTTCGTCTCTCCTGGTATTGGGGGTGAGATCGCGCTGTGTCTAGGAGAGCCATTACACAAAGCCCTCGGCCGAGGCAGGAGATTTACTGGTAGGTATTCCAGTAGTATCTCAGGGTGTTCTGGGCTTCACTCCGACACGACTTGTACCGCTTTTGGGGGTCTGACTTTTACCAACCCCCTAGGCCCGCCATGCGATACTCATAGACGAACGGACCGGACTGTACGGATATTGTCACTGACAGGCTCAGTAGGGTGTCAGGATGAGTTCGCTCATCGGCGTCCCTTGTGGTCAATAGCTGGTGGCCCGTCACGTATGGCTAATACCTCTGACGTGCTAGTGGTTAAATCCACAGCCATAGTATTGACGAGTCTTTAGAGTCCACCACACTCAGTTACTCAAGTTTCGGGCGAAACGCTGTAGAGGCCGTATGGAGATATGGCATGGTTCGATAAGATACGTGCGGTATTGCACGGATCGTGATCGGACGGTTTTTACTACCCGGCTTTGGCTTAAACCGGATCCTAATATTAGATAGTGTAGATTTTATCTCTTTGCATTTGTGTTCAGTGGGAATAAAAATGCGGGCATGTATATGCAGTCGCGGGGTTTTCCTGTAATTTATTACGGGATCAGTTTTCTGTAGTTGCCAGTTTGCTTTCCGTTCCGGCCAGTTTTCCTTTGTTCCTTCACGGCCGGACTTTTCCGATGGAGGGGCTTATTTGCAGTTTTGCAAATTAGCTTTTGTGGAGGGGGTTGTTTGCTTATGTGGCTTCATGATATTCTTAGCATCATGAGATTCCTTTCTTATCTCTTCTTTTGCTTTAATGTGAAAGGATTTTTTTTTGACTTTGATTAGAAATGGTTGTGACATTTTCCTCTTTTTCTTCACTTGGTTGTGGTCACCATTAGCTATCCCTACACTCACCTCCCTTGTTGCTATTTCCCTCTCATTATGGCCGGCCACATGGCAAGGAGAGAAATGAAAGAGGTTCATTTTTGAGGTGTAGCATTTTTCTCATCTCATTCCTTGCAAGAAAACATAGCTCCATTTTTTTCCAAAGTTCTTCATTCCTCCATCACCAAAGGCAACTACATAAACCTCAATAAGATAAAGGTTCTACACTACAGCCTACAGTACCCATGGACGCGTCGGCTAGCCAACTTCGCGCCCGAGTTGCCTCGGTCCAGAGGTGGGAGCCCGTAAAAGAATCCGGCTACGTGGTGCCCTTTCCGGAGAGGAGATGAAGACCGGAGATTCCGCGGGAGATCGGGACGACGACAAGAAGACCGGAGGACACGGATCACTCGGTATATCTCTTACCCCTTCTCTTAGTAGCTAGGATTAGGTTAATGGTTACGATCCGGGTTTATTGTCCGCGGTAGCGCCGATTTAAAGTTAAGAAAATTTTTGATTCCGCATTTTGGCCTCGAGTAGAAGGCCGGGGCGCTGCCGTTGCGCAACTTGGTATCAGAGCCACGCCATTAACCTAGTCTAGCTTGCTATAACATGTTTTCAAGTTCGATCGAACAAAAATCCCAAAAACCGTATTTCGTGTGCATCAGGTTTCTGTCGAATTTTTTTGGGCTCTAAAAATTTTTCAGTACATTGCAGAGACATGTGTAGGGAACTCTAAGCATTCTGTGAAAATTTGGTCGCGTGATCTCACTATTCCACCGCGGAACCGCGGCCAAACCCACGTATTTGCCGCGGTTCCGCGGCCATTTTAACTGTTCATTAGACCAAATTTTTTCAGTGAGCTTTTGGGTTGGAAATAGGGTTTTTGGAACATTCTTTTTGGGCCCAGATTTTCTGTGAGTGCTACAGTAGTGCTTGGGGCCCACTTGGGTATATTTGATCGATCGAAAATTTTAAACATGTTAGTTCACAGTATTTACATTATATCTGCGACCGTGAATGTCATTTGATCGGTAAATCCTGTCTAACTGCTATAGCCCGGTTAAACGGATTTACGAACGTGACATTCACGTTGATGTTCTGTGTTTGTGCTGTGATGTTGCGGATCGGTCGTGGGGATAGCCTGGTTGCAGTGGTAGTACAGTTTTGTTTTATATGTACATTTGATATTGCGGGGCGAGCATCCGACATGTGGACTGCCGTCACTGCCTGTTTGTATTATTCTTTTGGGACACGACTAGGTCGAGGTCGATGTACCCGTTGTATGTATATTTTACTTTCTGTACTAGGATTACCCTAAGGTGGGGTGCAAGGATAGCCAGGTTCTAGAGGGCAACGAGTCCGCATTTCATGGCATTGAGACGAAGGGGGATTTACTCTAGAATTGGCGGGCTGTTCGCCGCACTCGTAGGGGGTACAGGTTGACCCTGGAGGGGTGCCCAAGTTACCGGATTCCGTGAAGTGCTGGGTGGTCCATTCACGTTGCTGAAGGGGGCTGCCTCGCTTCAGGTTTTGGCGGGTAACTTACCGCGCCCGTAGGGGTCTAGGTTTTTCATTGCACAGGCTATCCATACGACCAGGGGAACGTCGGGTTTCAGTAGCGGCTCTATGAAATTCGGGGATCCCAGATATCTGTATTGTTCTGTGATGCTGATGCTGGTTATCTTTCTGTGATGTTGCATTTTATCACGCCTTGAGCGAAAATTATATATTATATATATACTAGTAGATGTTGTATATGTTTTGCATCCGCGGTAGTCCAGTCCCCGCTCTGTCGTTAGTTAAGTAACCTAACGGGTGATGACGGGACCCAGTGGCGAATGCGGATGGCATATACGTACATCATTATTTTCGTTCTTTCGTGGTTTGATCAATTGATGGGACTGCGTTGATTCAGATCAATGCAAGATAAACAAACCTATTCTGATGTTGTTGGAACACTATTCAAAAAGCTGTTATTGCAAGGTCGTTCTCTTTTGTTTTGCATCGTGGTATTCAGTTGGAATATCCTGCTCCTTAGTCGACGAGGCAAGGGCCGAGATCCCTTCACCGGGAGTGACCCCTTGGACAAAAGTTTGCGTCAGGGAAATAACTTCACTATAGCCGATTACTTTTGCTTTGCATCGTGGTATTCAGTTGGAATATCCTGCACCTCATTATACGGGGAAAGAGCCGAGATCCCTTCACCGGGAGTGACCTCTTTAGCAAAGGTTTTCGTCACTATATTTTTATAAAACGTTATCCGGTTCCTTCAACGATATCAAGTTCATTACGTTAAATGTTTTTCGCCAAAAACCAGCCGTAGCCCTTCGTCATTTCATATTGGTATTGCTTAGTATTCGTGCTACGTATGTCGTGCTCAGCCGAGGCGTAGTGTGCGGTAGCTCTGTAATGCTTTTCTGTCTTATGGATATGTGATTGGTTAGGACAGTCGTACGGTCATTTTGGCTCAGTCAAGGACTCGTGCGGGTGGGTCTAATGCAATCAAGATAATGACGGGTTGAACTTGACTAGGATCCTTTGATATGTTGGCTCAGTCAAGGTCACTTGGGTCGTAGGGGTAAAAACATACATCGGGAGTTTCTAAAGAAACTGAAACTTGCCAGATATGCGCATACCTTCTGGAGTGTGATAGCATGAGCGGACTCTGTCACGTTATCATGCGATGATAGTTGGATCCCGATTCCCACTGATGAGCTGGTTTACTCCTCGGGTGATCCCGGCTAATTCTTCTTTCAGGTTTGGGGAAGAATTTGACGTTACAGTGGGAGGTTTCCTGATTAGATAAAGTGATAATCATTCTGATCTAGGTTAGAGTGCACGCTGAGTGTTTCTTTTCTCTCTCTCTTTGGCAGCGACCATTGACCCGACCCTAGACTATGACTCAGTCTTAACACTGGCTTTTGGATTGTCAGAGTTGCAAACCTCATTGCCACTCCTACTTTTACCCTTTTCTCCAGGACACCCCGTATTACTACGAACGTCCACTTCCATTGGACAAAACCATCGCATGGTTATATACGAACTCGAAGTTATTCGAGGATGGTTTCCGGTTCTGGAAAAGAAGAATAGGACTATTCAGTTGTCTTTTCCTTTTACCTTCTCTCAGGTTGCGAGTACTCCTTGGTTTAGGAGATAGTACACCTATTACGCAAATTGGATAGTCTTCTTCCAAACCTTAGGCTGGTGCCGAACGGTGGGGAATGAAGAAAACCAATTAGCCTAAACGGTGTACAGAAGGTATTAAGTTAAGACAAAGCAAGGGATTAGTAAGAGGGCAAAGTAAACTGCGACTGCTATTCACGACCAAACCAAGTATTTCTTCGCTAATCCTAAATCACCTTTGTATTTCTCCAGGACACTCCGTATCACTACGAAGATCCCAAGTTTATTGGATAATCCATCGTATGGTTATATACGAACTCGAAAGGAACTTGTTCCAGTTCGGGGATGGATCCTGGTTCAGGAGAAATAGGAATAAGGTTTATTCGGTTGTCTTTTATCTTCACCTTCTCTCCCATTGCGAGTGTTCCTAGGATCAGGACAGTACACCCATTATGCTTATTGGATAATCTTCTTCCAAACCATAGGCTGGTGCCGAACGGTAGGGAAGGAGGAAAACCATTTAGCCTAAAGGGGTGTGCAGAAGGTAATGACTAAAGACATATAAAGGGATTTGGAGAGATGGAAAAGAATCATACGGTTATAGTTGTGAATCTGGATAATGGAAAAGGCATTACTAGGAATACCCAGATACCCCATCGAAACATTTCAATGTTTCAGTTTCACTGTGTACTGTTAAAAGAAAACTGATTTCCCAATTAGACACTTGCTCCAGGGTATGTATTTACCAGGTTTGATTCTCACATCTGTATGGTTTTACAGATGATGAGTGGGAGTAAGTTATTGGGAATTAGGTGATCATCCTCATTATATCGGAATCCGTTGTAATTGGTGATATCTGAGGAAGTCACCTGGGTTGTTTGCCGGACGGCAAATATTTGGTTTTGAATATCCATTGTTATGCACCAATTTCAAATTGATATATCTGTACGTCTATTTTTATAGAGTGAGATATACCTTTTTGAAATTATGTCTATGACATTTACCTATATCAGTGGATGGTTAGGTAAAGAGCATTGAACAACGGTGTAATTCTTCTTAACCATAAGTACAGTTTTCAACCTACGACACACAGTGAATGAGTTATTAGACTCAAGGGACTTGTACAAAGTATTGTATATTGTCCAGTGTCCATTAGGACAGAGGGGTTGGTCCTCGTACTATATTCGGCTTACTTATGACTTCTCTAGTTTTTAGACAGTGTTTCGTAGAAACACAAGGTCCGAATTTTGAAAAGTTATAGGTATAAGAGTAAAGTAGAGAACCAGGTATTGCAAGTATCGGGATTCTTCAAGGTGATCGAAGATGTAGATACTTGTGATTGGTGTTCAGTTGATAGTAGTGATTAAGAGAACTAGCTTCTCTTTCAGGTTACTCATAATTGGAAGTATTCCTAAGTTGAGTAACGTTGATCGGCCTCCTTCCATTTAGTTGACATGCACTGGAGACAGCTGCATGATTTGAATCTGGTTCTAATTAAATCAGTGCCTCTGTTTCTATATTGGATATAGAACAGTTCATATCTTGACATTGTTAAGATACGGGAAGTTGTCTGGCTTATGCTTAAAACCAGACACTGGACAACTCATGGCACGTTTCTGTAATGGCTGTTTGTGGGTTGACCCAGGCTATGACGAGGGTTGATTTTCTACTATTTGGAAGATCAATAGTGATATTGTTCTTGACTCGCCACATTTTTAAAAAAAATGGATTTTTTCAGAAAACTGTAGTGGGAGTATGGTAGAACTGGAAGTGATTCCAGAAACGCAAATGATTACTGAAGATTTGATAAGAACCTAAAGATTCAATCTAATTTGACATTCCATTGGCCACTCCGCAGATAAAGTGGGTAACCTCAGGCACCCGAGAGGTACTTCGGTATGCTCAAGGACGGTGGCTGGGAGGTTCTTGTTTACCCAGACTTGCCATTGCTGTTGCTCCATACTGTGAGACCCGGCAGGAGGATGAGTATAGCGTCGTTCTAAACTAGCTTTAGAAGTGTACGTCTATATGACTCTGCCAGAGGGTTGTCGTGGTCAGTGGGAGCAGCGGAAGCATTGGTGGATAGTTGGCTTATGTCTATTTATAGACTAAAGCAGATATAGCGGAGATAGATCATCTATTTCTGATGTGACAGTCATACGTTTGACTTCATCAGAATAGGGGATGGATCTGTTAAGAAGGTAGTAGGGTGTGATGTCCTGGTATTTGGATGACATACACAGAGTAGGAAGTGATATTCTTATACTACGATCGGTTATACTTTGGTTGTCACACAGTGGTTTCTCAACATAGGACTTGGATATTATATCAGACATTCTGGTTACTGGATCTATGGTTTTAGATTTAGATTTGGATGGTTTCTCAATCTGGGTACTTAGACAGCATTCTATAAGTATTTAGAATGGACGACTCCTGGCACGGTAGTGTACCTGCAGGTGATGGAGTCACCCTTTCTAAAGGTGTCTTACAGACTAAAGGGGAGAGGGATGTGCATGATTGGCAGATCACTTGCTTAGGCAATTGAGTCAATCATGAGATGTCAAGTACCACACCAGATGTTGTTCTTGCAGTAGATGCAATAAGTTGATAATAATCCAATCCTGGAGAAACAATCGGAAGCAGTTTTAGAACATAAGTGAATGTTCTAGTGATTTGATAACGGCAGCCTCCTTTAGGAGACGGTTATCATTCCAGGCTTCCAAGGTGACCTGGATGGCAGAGTGGCTGTCAGAGTTATAGTTTTCCCTCTGACGAGGGGCAGTATTTTGGACAGGTGGTCCAGGCGGATACTGTAGGAGGCATAGCGCAGGATACTGATTAAGTTCAGTTGACGATACAGTCTAAGAAGTTTGGATTTGTAGTTCATTTATGAGCTAGGTCCCATCAGATATCCAGACACATTCTAAGACAGGTATTGCTCATTTCGGGAGATGGTTTTCTCCGCGAACTTGAGATAAAGAGAGACATAGAAAGAAACGTCACAGCGGATCCACTCACTGAGGCTATTCCTCGAACGCAATAGTTTCGCAAACGAGCTTTGTGAGACTGACTAGTAGAGGAGTTGGGTGTTCGGTATCACACGGGCTGTGAGTATGCGACATCGCAATAATTATCCTTGAGTGCAAATGGGAGATTGTTGGAGATAGTGCCCTCAGAGTCAATTATTGGATCACAGGCACGTGATTGCAATGATTGGGGAGGACCTATCCCAGTAGGACAGTCTTACTCAAGATGATAGTATGCTATCTGGTTTATCTTTATCATCGTGTACTGCTTTAGGTGACCTTACGAGTCGCTATTACACGTTGATAGAGCCCCTAGGATTCTTGCTTGACTACCAGCAGTATGAGGGCGATCATATACGTGAGAGCTGGAGTCTATAAGCACATCCTTAAAAAGTCCCTAGTCGTGGGAGTTTCGAGACTGGGCATCGATACTCCATTAGTAGACTAGTGTATACAGTCGAGACCCCGACGAGGGGCGGTGGCCGGTCTCACAAGCCATTGGTGTCAGCTGGTTTACCTAAGATGTATACAGGTGCTCATTGGGTTATGAGTATACCGGACAGGACTCTCCGGGAACCTGCTAGTTGGGATTATACCAGACGTCAGATAGCAGTTCCCTGGTGACATGTGTACAGGTTAGTTCATCGACCTGAGATCGTCATTTGTCTCGTGTGAGTTCCCACTGTGCTTTGATTACTACCCTACCACGGCTCAAAGGAGTCGTGCAAACAGGTTTTAGTTGGGTACACTCCCGAGCCACATAGAGGCAGTGAGCGGATCTGCAGGGGTTCGTCCCTCCTGGTATGGGGGGTGAGGTCGCGCTGTGTCTAGGAGAGCCATTACACAAAGCCCTCAGCCGAGGCAGGAGATTTACTGGTAGGTATTCCAGTAGCATCTCAGGGTGTTCTGGGCTTCACTCCGACACGACTTGTACCGCTTTTGGGGGACTGACTTTTACCAACCCCCTAGGCCCGCCATGCGATACTCATAGACGAACGGACCGGACTATATGGATATTGTCACTGACAGGCTCAGTAGGGTGTCAGGATGAGTTCGCTCATCGACGTCCCTTTTGGTCAATAGCTGGTGGCCCGGCACGTATGGCTAATACCTCTGACGTGCTAGTGGTTAAATCCACAGCCATAGTATTGACGAGTCTTTAGAGTCCACCACACTCAGTTACTCAAGTTTCGGGCGAAACACTGTAAAGGCCGTATGGAGATATGGCAGGGTTCGATCAGATACGTGCGGTATTGCACGGATCGTGATCGGACGGTTTTTACTAGCCGGCTTTGGCTTAAGCCGGATCCTAGTATTAGATAGTGTAGATTTTGTCTCTTTGCATTTGTGTTCAGTGGGAATACAAATGCGGGCATGTATATGCAGTCCAGGGGTTTTCCTGTAATTTATTACGCGATCAGTTTTCTGTAGTTGCCAGTTTGCTTTCCGTTCCGGCCAGTTTTCCTTCGTTCCTTCACGGCCGGACTTTTCCGATGGAGGGGCTTATTTGCAGTTTTGCAAATTAGCTTTTGTGGAGGGGGTTGTTTGCTTATGTGGCTTCATGATATTCTTAGCATCATGAGATTCCTTTCTTATCTCTTCTTTTGCTTTAATGTGAAAGGATTTGTTTTTGACTTTGATTAGAAATGGTTGTGACATTAATTCCTCTTTTTCTTCACTTGGTTGTGGTCACCATTAGCTATCCCTAAACTCACCTCCCTTGTTGCTATTTCCCTCTCATTATGGCCGGCCACATGGCAAGGAGAGAAATGAAAGAGGTTCATTTTTTAGGTGTAGCATTTTTCTCATCTCATTCCTTGCAAGAAAACATAGCTCCATTTTTTTCCAAAGTTCTTCATTCCTCCATCACCAAAGGCAACTACATAAACCTTAATGAGACAAAGGTTCTACACTACAGCCTACAGTACCCTTGGACGCGTCGGCTAGCCAACTTCGCGCCCGAGTTGCCTCGGTCGAGAGGTGGGAGCCCGTAAAAGAATCCGGCTACGTGGTGCCCTTTCCGGAGAGGAGATGAAGACCGGAGATTCCGCGGGAGATCGGGACGACGACGAGAAGACCGGAGGACACGGATCACTCGGTATATTTCTCACCCCTTCTCTTGGTAGCTAGGATTAGGTTAATGGTTACGATCCGGGTTTATTGTCCGCGGTAGCGCCGGTTTAAAGTTAAGAAAATTTTTGATTCCGCATTTTGGCCTCGAGTAGAAGGCCGTGGCGCTGCCGTGGCGCAACATGCACTAAAGCATCTGTCCAGTGCAACGGGTGTGCACAACAACAATATCAAGTGCATCTAGAGTGCATCCGGTGCAACTAACATACACGAATGAAAATCCCAATTGAGTGCATCCGGTGTGCACAAAACCACATCTCATATCAACCGCCCAAAATGCGCAAAAATCGAAATCAAGTGCATCCATCATGCACGAAAGAAATCTAAATCAAGAGCATCCAACATGCACGAGTAAAATCTCACTCAAGTGCATCCGATGCACACAAAAATCCAAAATCAAGCACCTAATATGTGCAAAAATCCAACAAAAATGCGTCGGGTCCATAAAAGCATATAGTGCAGTAGCATGCACGAAAACGAATGGCAAGTGCCAACGCGCACGAAAATACAAATCTGCTAAAACGAATACTCAAGGACATAAATCGGGTGCAACCAAGGTACGGAGTATAAATCCAGTGCGACAAACGCATAAATACCCGTCCGGTGCAACAAATGCAAGAAATGCAAATCTAGTGCAACAAATGCACGAAGTTCCAATCTGGTGCATCCAGTGCACAAAATACAAATACAGTGCATCCAGTGCACAAAATACGAATACAGTGCATCCAGTGCACGAAATACAAATACAGTGCATCCAGTGCACGAAATACAAATACGGTGCATCCAATGCAAAAATACAAATCCAGTGCATCCAGTGCACGAAATACTAATACAGTGCATCCTGTGCACAAAATACCGACCAGTAACTCAAATGCGTAAACAGCAACACCGAGTGTACCAAGGTGTATAAAATCATAAACGTGTGCAACTGCGTGCACAAAACGCATATCAATACACTACAAGCACATATAAGCTATACCGAGTGCAAAAATCAAATCGAGTATATACCACACGTACAAAATCAAATCAACCGTATGAAATCCACGAAATCATAAACACATGCTACGAAGGTACAAAATCGACATCAAATGCAATGGATATGCATAAATCGCAAATAACCCCAACGGTGTATAAAATATATATCCAGTGCGATAACTATGCCCAAAAATGTAAATACCCAGCAGGTGCAGCCATAGTGCACGAAAACGTTATCATGAAACTCAATCCTCAAAACTCAAATCCAAGCGATATAAGCGTGATACTCGGATCACAACGCAAATCGCAACAAAGGACATCGAGGTACACCTTCTACAACATAGAAAAATAAATCGGTGCGCCTAAAAACCGGCAGAACAAGAACATCCGCTTGCCTCCTGTTCACGGTCACTGGGTCCGTATCTTCTCTGTGGATTTACCAATCTCGCAATCCATCGGCTCGTCGGCCCTGTCGGGTGTGCTAACGGGGATGATTCCGCTCTAGCACTTCTCTGGTCATCTCTCGGCCAATCATCACGACCACTCATAAAGCAGCACGTTACTGGCGTCGGCCTCCGGTCCTCTGAATACACGTGACACAACTGATCCTGGTGCAAATCTCATTGAAGCAGTGTCTTGGAAGGAATCCAGCTCAAGGTCTCTTCCGATCTCGCCTATGCCGAACTGTACGGAGTTTGGTACTCTTACATAATCTTTTCTCATTCTCTGGACATCGGCGTCCTCACCACAACATTTCCTCGGGAACTGGCCGCATCCCAACGCCTCTGTATGCACATCAGATCTCTAATCTCGACGGGGAGTAACAACAGCTCGTCAGCGTCTCGCACGAACCTCTGGTTCCACTCATCTTTATCATCGTCTGCTTCGACGTCACGTCTTGCTGTCTGCGTACTGCTACTGTCCTCGGCCACGGTTAATCCGAAGTCTGTCACACAGACTCGAAATCACGAACTCGGTATCTTCATCACTCTGTAGAAGATCTCTAGCCGAACATGTCCTCGGAAACTCGTTCCAACCATCGGAGGAATACTCAATACTCGTCCGTTCTCGATCAACTCACAGCGCAACTGGGTGAGTTCCTCTATCCGAAACTGGTCAGCTTACTGGTCTCCTATCACATGGTATCCGGACGGCGTTAAACTTTTCGATCGAGTCGTCGAGGTCCCAAAATTTCCCGAAGGGTCAACACCTGAGTGCGGTCTAAAAATATCTTGTACATACCACAGTACCTCTGGACCATCCGTAGAAGGGCAAACCCAAGCCTCACTGCTGGCACCGCTAAACTGCTGCAAACCCTAAGGTTTAAAAGCTGTTCCATGGTCATCATGTCGAGTTAGGGTTTCATTCTTCTAGAGGGTCCACAGAATTACCTGCAAGTTCCTCCGAACACTTTAAACTTGGGAAAATGGGTTTCTGATACTCTGTAACATTTCAGAAATCGTTTTGCGGATTTTTCCGTTTTAGGGCAAAATTGTCGGTATTTTCCGTTTTAACCCGATTTCGATCAAACGTCCGTAGAAGCTTGCCGGCACCTATTTTAGCTGAAATAAAGCTTGTGCGTGAACTTTGGGGGTATTTGGGAGGTTTGGTTCAGATAGAATTTTTCCCTAATAAAATATTATTTTAGCCGGTAAAATATGCACGTAAATCGGGAAATTTCTTTTAAATGAAAATTCTTGGAAATTATCACTACAATTATTTTTAGAACCTTCTTTTTAAATATCTAGATATTTTAGTGCAAAAGGTTTTATATTTAAAAGAAAAAGAAAAGAAAATGAAAGGTGGCATTTGCATTTAATGTTGCATTTAATGTTTTAAGTTAGAACTTTGTCCACACTTTTGCACAAAAACCCCCTCTCTTGATTTGGCCGAGCCCCCCCATTGCTGCCCACTTCATTTTCTTCACTCATTTCTTCATTTCAAGCTTCACAAAATTGATCTAAAATCCTAAATAAATCCCATAAATTCATAATTAAATCAATACCCATTTTTCTTCAACCTTAATCATGCTTGGATATTCAAGAAAGACATCATTTTGGAGGATTAAATTTTGGAGTTTGTTGCTAATTTGGAGGTATAATTTCAACCCTAATCCTTAATTGTTATGTTTAAATCTTTATGCTAGCTTAATTAGATGTTAATTTAAGCTTTTAAATTTCATGTTTCAGAATTCTAGAAATGGTTTTAGAAATTCAAGTTAAGGTTAAACCTTGGTTTAAGTGTTTAATGTTTTATTGAAGTGTTAATTTGTGATTAGGAAAAGCTTAACCTAGTAGAAAATGTTATTTATTGTTAATGAATACTTTGTTTAATTATGTTATATTGCTTACTAGGTTTTTGCTAAAACTTATTTTGCAAGTGTTAAAAATGTAGAATTGGTTTTGATAGCTTAGTTAAGCTATTTTAAGGTGTTTGTAATCGCTAGAAATGTGTTATCTTGATTCTACTGCGAAATATTGCGATAAGTTGTTTTCTAGGTTTCGGGGTTTTTCCGACGTGGTTTCAATTATTCGTTGCGAGGTTATATCTATTATATTTCTCGTATTTTATTTTGTTGTGTTGCGCAATCGGGACGATCGGAGTCTAGACATGGTGTTTTGTAGTTTAGCGACCCTAGTTAGTGTTTTTGGCCGATGTCGTGCGCAATAGATGCGCGAAGTGCGCAGTGCATTTTTCAGGGCGTTATTCTTGCGTTTCGTTGTCTTTTCGTCATTTCAGGATATTTAGCTTATGTGATATGTTTGTGAAATTTTAGGTTCGCAGGAGGGGACTTCGGACGCTGGGACGAAGGGAAAACAGGTGGTAGGCTTTACTTAGCCAGGAGCGTTGGTGAGTAGATTTAACATCTACAGGGGAATCGTCCGCATAGCGTTATGCGTCTGGGCTAGAAATGACTTGACTTGTCGCACATTCTATTTTATATTTAGAATTGCGCATTCACCCTACTGCTTAGTTATTGTTGTGCTTAGACTAGTACCCTTAGGACACTGTACATATTATTGACGGCTCTTGTTACACGGGCACTGATTGTATGCCACACACACCGTCAATAATTGCCATGTCACGCACAACACCCGTATAGATATAATATTGTTTGGATAGGGACATTGAGACATTGATTCATATTTCTTTATGCATATGACATATAGCATACCTGTATACCTACTTGCTTACACATATGCCTTGACATTCTTACATGCTAGTTACCTGTATACCTATAGAGTATTGTACCATTAGCGATAGGTACATACACACTTCATGACATAACTACAGGTATACCTTGCACACCTATTTCACTTATATCCAGGGGGTATACTACATCATTACTTATAGGTAGATACATATATCTTGCTATACCTTTATGTTTTCACATACATCTGGTTATAGCTACATGTTTACCTTAACCTGATGTTATTTTAGAATTGGAGAAAATTAGGAACCGCATGATATTTATATTAACTTGTTGCAGATAATTAGCGGCTTTTCCTTTATATGCTTAGATTCCCGTTTATGTTGCATATATTATATTCATGGATTTTCGCATTGTGATATGGATTTTTCATGATGTTTTCTGGATTTGGGGACCGTGGGAGTTCATGAAATTATGCATTATTTGAAAAACCCGGTTTCCCTTGATTTGATATTTCAGCAGCCACCATGAGATTTATTGGTTCTGATATATATACACTACGCGAGGAAAGAAGGGGTCCGTGTGCGGGTACATGGTGGGGCCCGGAGGTACCCCGAGGCAAGAATGAGGTCGTGGTGCTAGACAATGAGTTACAGGGGAACCATACCATCCGGTGACATTACAATGACTCAGCGGTTATCATGGGGATACCGACGGGAGTCATGTACGTATAGATACGTCGAGAGGCGAGGGTCAGAGCTAGGCACTCGAGCTTTCGGGATAGTGTATGATACGTACCTATCAGGGTGCCAGTCGTGGTGACAACACCTAATAGACCTACATTTCTGTATCGATGCTTGACACATTGGTTTCCTGATATTTCTTTTTACTCCTTTGTATATATAACAGGGGTTTAGGCCACTGTTAAATATGCCCTTACACCAATATTAGTGGAATTGGACGCTAATATATGTGTATTGACATTAAATTATATACATCATCATATTTATTCATGCAAATATATTTAGGATGTTAGATTTTTACTTGATAATTTGATTTGGGATATAGGGGATTCATTTGATATTGGATACAGGATATTTATGAGATTTCTGATTTGTACATTCAGGATATATGAGATTTATTCGATATTATACATTCAGGATTTGTGAGACTTATATGATATGAGAGCCAATTTGGGGGCTGATTTGAGGAATTAGGATTTGGATTTGTCTTGATGGATTGTGATCCTACCACGATGTCAGGATTCCGTGGAAATGACATATTTCATTCCATACTCCACATTTATTGTTCATGCACTGCTTCATATATTAGTAGTACCTGCTAGAGTACCTTTCATGACTGTTGCATTTACATACCTTTATTTATATGCATTGCTTTATGTATTAGTTGTACCTGCTAGTGTACCTTTCATGGTTATTGCATTCATATGACTTTTTATTGCTATTAATTGCACATGTTAGATTCACGCTGTACGTGCATACTTGCGATTACCTGCATATGTTATTTACTATTCACGAGTTGGCAACTCACCCCCGTTGTGCCACAGTTTGTTTTGCAGGGTGTTCCCCAGAGTAGTCGAGGCAGGCTATTCTTCTATCATCTTTTGCTACGGATACCGCATCAGCTCACAGTGTGCAGTTTGCTTCGGTGGGTTTTGTGGTTATTCGTTTGTTGTATTGTATATTCGTTGTATCCTTGTACTCTCCATCTACTATATTTTCTTGTTGACTTAGAGACTTGGTGAGGACGATATTGTTTATTATTTGTGACCTGTTATCTTTTATACAGTTTCCTTTCTATTGTCTTTTATTTCTTCGCTACGGCGTCGTATATTTGTTGTGGTGGTTGTTTTCCGCCTTTGGGCGTGTATTTGCTCCCGTTTGGGGATGCTTTACTTTATATTTATGTTGTACCTATTTTTGGGGATAGCTTTTACAAAGGAGGTGCTGCCAAAATTTTAAAGGAAATAAAGTTGTACTTTTAAAGAATTTGGGTTGTGATTTCAAAGACTTTTAAACAATGTTTCTTATCTTTTCTTGTCTTTTAATGGTTTAGATTTCTGGGTTTTGGCTTTCTTTTACTGCGTTACGCCTGTAGACGTTGCGTAGTATTAGGGCCGTCACGTGCCATTTTCGGGTCGTGACACACTCGTCCGAACTTTTTAGCTTTGCCTATACACCATGTGAATACCCTTCATCCGCATGCTAGACAATGCCTCAATTCTCCAGGAAAGGCGATACATCGACGGTCATCTCTGGATCGGTTAGCTCTAGATCTGAGTAAGACTTTCCGTCCTGAAAATCTTCAACTCAACTGGGCCTGCGTCAGCGTATCAATTTGATGAATCACCTTCGTCTCTCAACTCGGGGTATACTAGCTATCATCTGTCGCATTTTTTCCTGGAAGCTCCGGAGATCTTAGCTCGTAAGCTCTGGAAGTGACATCCCATCAATCTCAGCAACAGCTGGGTCATCTGTCCACACGGTAGATGACATCACAATCTCTGAGGTAAGCTGTACATCAATAGCCCTCTCGCCACTGGCAGCTCTAACATGTTAGTTATATATATGCCCTAGATGCCATTACTGTACATAGGATGTATATTGTAGTGGATGCTGGGACATATATAGGTAGGACTTTCTTGCTCGACATGATAGTACGCTATATGGTTACTCTTTATCTTAACATGTATACTTTCTGTCTCTCTGTTACATGTTGATAAAGCACTTAGGATGTGTACTCGACTTGTAGGACTATGATGTAGATCATACTAGTGGGGCCTGCATAGTCCATGAGTACATCCTTCAATGTTCCTAGTCGTGGGAATATCGAGACGGGGCATCGATATTCCAGAGTAGACTAGCGTATATCTTCTCGACCCATGTGATGGGCGATGGATGATCCCATATCCATTGGTGTTTGACATCAGAGATGGTATGTGAGTGCTCAGTAAAGACTGGGTACACTGAACGGACCCGCCGAGAACTCCCAGATGGTATTATACCTCACGTCAGATGGAAACTCTCTGGTGCCACTGGTACAGCTTAGTCTGTTGACCCGAGATCGTCATAGAGTCTTGTGTATCTCCCACTATGGTTTGATTTCCACCCTACCACGGCTCTACTGAGTCGTGTAAACATGTGGTTTTTGGGTACAGTCCCGATTCACATGGAGGCAATGAGCGATAGGAGGGGATTCGTCTCTCCCGGTATTGGGGGTTGATGTTGCGCTATGCTCGACTGGCCATAACTGGAAATCCCTGGCCAGGGTTGCAGTGATATACTGGTAAGAGTTATCAGTAGTTTCATGCTTGTTATGGACCTTACATCGGCATGACTTATCAAGCTACTGGAGTCTGACGTTTACCACCCCTAGGCGAGATATCCGACACATCAGACGAACAGACCGGACTATGCGGTAAGTGTTACTGGTTGGATTCACAGGAGTGTGAGCGGGCTTGCACGGTGATCTTCTGATCGCTCAATACCCGGGTGGCCGTTACGTTTAGCAGACCGCTTGCGGCTTGTAGGTGTTTGATATGATCATCACCTACTGCCGGCGTATTGACGAGTCTTTAGAGTCCTACACAGAGGTTCCCTGGCTTAAGCGAAACGAAATAGGAGCGCATATGAGATATGTGCGGGACCAAGAATAATATCAGTATGTGATACTGAATTCTATTCTCGCTATTTGTATCATCGGATGGTTATATAAGATATAGCCGGGTTACCGAATAAAATGTTGATTCGATATATTGATACACTTGATATTAGTCGGTTATATGCAATATGACCGGATCATTAAATCAAGTGTTGATTTAATGATTTAATGTATAATTATATATTAGATATATTAATTTACATTGACTAGTATTGTTCACTTAAGATTGATTATCTCACTTGATTGTGCACATTGTATATATGATATATGTTTGTGCACTAGTTTGTATCATGTTTGATGATACACGCAAACTTGGGTGTGTGTATGCTTTAAACCATGTTTAGGTTAATGGTTAGGGTTTTAATTTATTTATTTAATTTATTTATTTTGGCAAAAACAAAAATGGTGGCTTTCTTTGTTTTATTCTTGAAGTTTCATGAAGCTTCAACCATTTTGTTTTTTCCTTAACCTAACCATTACACCTAAACCCTCGTTTATTCTCTACATGTGTTTACTTCACCCATGGTTGCATTATGATAAGATTCACTTGATTTATTATTTTGAAGATAATTCTTTTTCCATCTTCTTCAGCATCTTCTTCTTCAAGTGAAGAAAACCATTCTTGAAAAATTCCAAGTGATGAAATCAAGTGAGAAATCCAAATCCAAAGTGAACCCACTTCCTATTTCTTCATCCTCTACCACTTGCCATGTTGTATGGGGTGTTTTCTTCACAAGTTTCATGACCTAGTGAAGATGGAGCTCGAGTTAGAGTCGCCTCAACGTAGATCATCTTCGGCATCGAAGTCAACGACCTAGCCCGATCATTTCTCCGATGAAACTAACGCTAGAGTCAAGGATCCCAATGGTTGCAGCTGAGGGACGTCATCACGGTGCTAAAGAAGTGGAGGACCGGATCTACAATGGTTGTAGTCACTTTCACTTGTAGTTAAGTTGTTAACTTGCTTGTAGTTTCGCCTTTACCTCTAGTTAACGATCTTTTAGGTTTCTCGGCACATGCAAATATTTGATTTTGGCATGGTTGATCAGTTGTAGAACCTCATGTGTGTGCCTAAGAACCCTACAGTTGTATCAGAGCCTAGCTAGAGCCTTAGGCGAAGTGTAGACGAAGTTAGAACGAACCCCGAAACCCTAAATTATACCCCTCTCTGTAAATTTTTTCAAAATTGTGATTTTTGTGAATTAAAAATTCTCAGAAAATTAAGCAGGGTTTTCTAGGAGTTACTGTGAAGCATGTGACCATAAGTCAATAAATGAGCCGCGGAACCGCGGCGCCACCCTGGCTTTAGCGGCGGTTCCGCGGCCATAATGTTAAATTAGGGCACGTTCTTTGTATAGTAATCCCCGTCTGTAATGCCTGTATTTTATGGGAATTTTTAATCTATACTCAACAGTTGAGTTATCTGGGTTGTTTTGGGGATTCCATGATTCGATCAGATTGTTTAACTTTGTTTTTGTTTTTTCCGGGTAATTTTTAGAACATGTTAAAAGGTTCGACTGGATATAAATACCCACTTTTTCCCCTGCCGGGAAATTTCCAAGTGTTGGATTTTTCCGTAGTTTAAGAACGTTCTAAGTAGTGCAAGTAACGCGATGGACCCTCTAGAAGACAACAAACCTTAACTCGATTATGTGACCGTCTTGAACTGCCCTTTGAACCTTAGGGTTTGGGGCAGTACGGCGTGCCACATGTGAGGCGTTGGCTTGACCCTTCTATGGCTGGACTGTTGGTACTGTGGCATGAAATGGATGTTTTTAAACTTATTTCTGTAAGTCCGTGTTGCCCACCCCGGTGCTTACGGGGAGGCGGAAAACATAATAAAAATCGGATTTTTAATGACTTAGGCAACATGGACTATGCTTGTGAGGATCTTTGCTAAACGAAAACTAGCTAACCCTAACTACAAAGTAGCTAAGTGATGAAAGGTTATACCTTTGGTCTTTAGTCCTTCTCTCCTTGCTCCTAGGTATGGTAGAAAGAGTTCACCTTGCTTGTCTTCTCCCGTCAAAGAAGGATCCACTTGAAAGCCACCACCTTTAGCTTCAACTCCAAACTAGGAGTAACTAGAGTGCAAGAAATGCTAAGACTTGAACCCTAGAAGTGAGAAGAGAAGATCAAGAGAGGGTTTTTCTCAAGCTTTTTGTTTCTCAACACATGAGAGGGAGAGAGCTTGAGGGAGAGGATGAGCAAGAGAGAGAAATGAAATGAGAGAATGAGAATATTAGTGAGCCATTCTCACTAATATGTGAGGATAATTTTAATTAGATAATTAACTTGAAAATTGTCATGATAAATCATGACTTGACCATTATCATTTCAATTTTTGCAAAGATCAAAGAGCATCTTCCAAATGAAATGATTATGGTCAAGTTGTCAACATGGTCAACAAGTCAATGAAGTCAAATTGTCAACAACAGCCATGCACAATAATTAAGCTAATTATCAATTAACAATAATCCACACAAAATCAATAGGGTTAATAAAATGACAAAAGCCATTAACCCTAAACAAGGTCCTCTCCCCCAATCTCAAGCAACTGTGCATACGCACCCGCATTCGTGATCCGAGGAACACGAACACAATGAGAAAAACCAATCTCAAATCATATACTAGGATCCGGCTTAAACCAAAGCCCGCTAGTATAAACTGTCCGGACAGCAAACGTGCACAAGTGCGCGGATGCGAACGAACCCTGTCGCAAAACCATGCGACCTCTACTCGTTTTGCCTAAAGGCGAATAGCTCTCTGTGTGGGACTCTAAAGACTCGACACTACGCTGGCAGTGGGTTTAACCACAGACCGCAAGCGGCACTAGCTGTACGTAACGGTCCCCAGGTAGATGTCGATAAGAAGACTGACGAGGTGAACCCCATCTGCACTCCTACTGAGCCTGTATGTGACAGTCTCCGTACAGTCCGGTCTGTTCGTCTGATACATCGCATGGCGGGCCTAGGGGGCGGTGAACGTCAGTCCCCTAATAGCGGTACAAGTCGTGTCGGAGTGTAGCCCAGAACACCCTGAGATAACACTGGAAACCTACCAGTATATCTCGCTTGCCCTGGCCAGGGACTACTCGTGTAATGGCTCTCCTAGACACAGCGCGATGTCAACCCCCAATACCGGGAGAGACGAATCCTGTCTAACCGTCACTGCCTCCAAGTGCTTCGGGACTGCACCCAAAAACTACCTGTTTGCACAGCTCCTTTGAGCCGTGGTAGGGTAGTAATCAAAGTGCAGTGGGAACACACTCGAGGCGAAGTGACAGTGTCAAGTCAGCGGACTAAGCTGTACTCATGTCACCTGGGAACTGATAACTGACGATAGGTATATTACCAACCAACAGTTCCCGACGAGTCCTGTCCAGTGTACTCGTAACCTAACGAGCACCCGCATACTATCCCAAGTACGACGTACTAACGGCTGTGGGACAGACCGTCTCCCACACTGGGATGAGAAGCGCATACGCTAGTCTACTCCGGAGTATCGATGCCCTGTCTCGATAGTCCAACGACCAGGGACCTGTATAAGGATGTGCTTATAGATTACCCAGCTCCCACGAGTGCGAGCGCCATCACAACGCTGGTAATCAAGCAAAGATCCTAAGGGCTCTACTAATATGTATACCAGCAATATGCTAAAAGAAACACATGCACATATTAAAGCAGAGACAAACCAAGTAGCATACTACCATTTCGAGCAAGATTGTATATACAACTGTGAATATCCCAAGCTTCCATTAAGTAATATACAAGCTAGTATGATACAGTAATGGCCTCTAGGGCATATACACTAACAATCTCCCACTTGCACTAAGGCCATGTACTGGCGTATCGAAGACCTATCATCTCGATCAGCCGCTCGAACTGAGTCTGGGGCAAGGCCTTGGTGAATGGATCTGCTGTGTTATCCTCTGATGCAACTCTCCGGACCTCGATCTCCTGGCGATCCACGATCTCCCTGATCAGGTGATACCGCCTTAAGATGTGTCTGGATTTCTGATGGGACCTGGGTTCCTTCGCTAAAGCTATAGCCCCGTTGTTGTCGCAATACAGAGGTATTGGGTCAACAATGGACGGAACCACCTGAAGTTCTTTCAAGAACTTCCTCATCCAGACAGCTTCTTTTGCGGCATCAGATGCAGCGATGTATTCCGCTTCCATAGTCGAGTCAGCAACGGTTTCCTGTTTGGAGCTCTTCCAACACACCGCCCCTCCATTGAGGGTAAAGACAAAACCCGACATGGACTTGGAATCATCCTTGTCACTCTGGAAGCTGGAGTCAGCAAAGGCCTCAATCTGCAGGTCTTTTCCGCCATACACCAAGAACATCTCCTTAGTCCTTCTCAGGTACTTGAGAATGTTCTTTACTGCTATCCAATATTTCTCCCCAGGGTTTGACTGATACCTGCTTACCACACTCAGTGCATAAGCCACATCCGGTCTGGTACACAACATCGCATACATTATAGAGCCTACCGCAGAAGCGTAGGGTATAATAGACATGCGATCCCTCTCCAAATCAGTTTTGGGAGACATCTCTTTGGAGAGGGTGATCCCGTGACAAGCCGGTAGATTACCGCGCTTGGAATCTTCCATACCGAATCTCTTCAGTATGGTGTCGATGTACCTGGACTGCGAGAGTCCTAATATCCTCTTGGATCTGTCACGGTAGATCCGGATACCCAGAATGTATGAGGCATCACCCAGGTCTTTCATGGAGAACCTGTGTGACAAGAACCCCTTGACAGATTGTAGCATAGGAATGTCATTTCCTATTAAGAGAATGTCATCCACGTATAAAATGAGGAATACTACAGTTCTCGCTACAAATCTACAATAGATGCATGGTTCATCTGGATTTTTGATAAAGCCAAATTCTTTGACCGTCTCATCAAAACAGATGTTCCAACTCCGCGATGCCTGCTTGAGTCCATAAATAGACTTGAGCAACTTGCACACCTTTCCGCTGCTCCCACCCTGAATGAAACCCTCTGGCTGGTCCATATAGACACACTCCTCTAAATGACCATTTAGAAAAGCTGTCTTTACGTCCATCTGCCAAATCTCATAATCGTGGAAAGCAGCGATGGCAAGAAGGATCCGAATGGATTTCAGCATAGCTACTGGAGAAAAGGTTTCGTCATAGTCCAAACCAGGTCGCTGACAAAAACCCTTTGCTACCAGTCTAGCTTTATAGGTCTCAACCTGTCCATCTACACCAATCTTCCTTTTGAAGATCCACTTGCATCCTACGGGTTTTACCCCGTCTGGAGCAATGTCCAACGTCCATACTTTGTTGGTGTACATGGACTCCATCTCGGTCCGCATTGCATCCAGCCATTTTACCGAGTCGACGCTCTGAATGGCTTGCTGGAAGCTAGTAGGCTCATCACAGTCTAGGATGCAGTCCTCTCTATCCCCGTCAATGAGGAAACCGTAGTACCTCTCGGGCGGATGAGACTGCCTACTACTCCTGCGGAGTGGCATAGGAATGTCCTGTTCTTTCGAACCTTCTGGTTCCTCTAAGCTTTCAGTAATGGTTTGTGGTTCTGGAATTTCTTCCAGTTCTACTGCGCTCCCGCTTATCTGATTTTCTAAAAACTCAGTTTCCAAGAAGCGGGCATGACGAGAAACAAGGACTTTTTGCTCCTCTGCGTAATAGAAGAGATACTCCTTGGAGTTCTTTGGGTATTCCACAAACTTGCACTGTACTGAGCGTGCCTCGAGCTTGTCCGCATGCTGCTTTTTTACAAAAGCTGGACATCCCCATGTCTTAAAGGATTTAAGACAGGGTCTCTTCCCACTCCACATCTGATATGGTGTGGTAGGCACTGTTTTAGTAGGAACTTGGTTCAAGAGATGTGCAGCTGTTTCCAGTGCATAACCCCAGAAAGATCGCGGTAACTCAGCCTTACTCATCATGGACCGTACCATATCCAATAGGGTTCGGTTCCGTCTCTCCGATACACCGTTGTGTTGCGGAGTGTATGGAGGAGTAAGCTGAGAGAGAATTCCATTCTCTTTTAAGTAATTCAGGAATTCGGCACTTAAGTATTCTCCTCCTCGATCCGATCTTAGGATCTTGATACTTTTGCCGGTTTGTTTCTCCACTTCACTCTTATATTCCTGGAACTTTTCAAAGGCCTCGGACTTATGTTTCATTAAGAAGACATAACCGTACCTTGAAAAATCATCCGTAAAAGTAATGAAGTAAGAGTAACCGCTTCGCGCATGTGTAGACATTGGACCGCACACCTCACTGTGTACGAGTCCCAAGAGCTCGCTCGCTCTTTCTCCGTGTCCAGTGAACGGAGCCTTTGTCATCTTTCCCATGAGACAAGATTCACAAGTGGCATAAGACTGATACTCGAACGGATCCAAGTATCCTTCTTTATGTAACTTAGTCAACCGTGTCTCATTGATGTGACCTAGTCTACAATGCCACAAGAAAGCCTGATTAATATCTGGAGACTTTCTTTTATGTGTATTCTGGATATTGAAAACCTGTGGTTGGTTTAAAACGTAAATACCGTTGTTTAATGTACCTGACCCAATCAAAACTTGATTAAGGTGAATGTTCACTACATTACTTACAAATGCAAATTCATAACCTTCTTTAGATAATAAAGATACAGAAATGATATTACAGGTTGCATTTGGTACATAATAACAACTACGCAAAACCAAAAAGTGTCCATCTGATAATCCCAGGTGATAGTCCCCCACGGCCTCTGCATCCATGCTAGCACCGTTCGCAACTCTGAGGGTCATGTCACCTGCCTTCAAAACTCTACGCTTTCTCAACGCCTGCAAAGAATTACAGATATGAGATCCTGATCCGGTATCCAATACCCAGGATGTAGAGTTTATTGATAGACAGTTTTCAATAACATACACACCTGAAGCTGAAGCTGTAACTCGCTTCAAATCCTGTGTTCTAGCTTTCCAAGCCTTGCAATCTTGTTTCCAGTGGCCACTTTTGTGACAATAGAAGCATTCTTCCTTCCCCACCAGCTTCCCCGCTACCTTTGTTGCTTTACCCTTTCCCTTCGTATCCACTTTACCGACACCGCCTCTTGGTTTGGCGGGGGCTTTCTTCTTCTTGCCCTTGGCTTTCGCCCTGGACCTAGAAGAGGAAGATCCTCCTACAAACAAAGTGGATGTCTCCCTACCCTTCTGTAGGGTGCCCTCAGCAGTCCTCAACATGTTCAGAAGCTCGGCAAGTTCAACCTCCTTTCCTTGCATGTTGAAGTTAAGAATGAACTGGGCGTAAGTGGAAGGAAGGGACTGGAGAATCAGATCAGTATAGAGTTCATTCTCCAACGTGGTCCCAAGGTCCGCGAGCTCCTCTATGTAGCCGATCATCTTAAGTACGTGGTCCGCTACCGATGATCCGACGGCCAACCTTGCCGAAAAGAGCTTCTTCGACACTTCGTATCTTGCGATACGAGACTGCTCTCCATACAGTTCTTTTGTATGGAGAAATATGGACTCTAGGTCCATATTCTCGTGCCTCCTCTGATGGTCGTTGTCCATCGAGGCTAGTACGAGGCATTTGGCCCTCGCGCAATCTATCTCCCATGTCTTACGGATTTCTACATCCGCGACGCTGGAGGTGGGACCTGGGACGGGGGGAGCTTTGGTGGTAAGTATATACCCCAGCTTGTCATAAGTGATAGCCATCTTGACATTCCTGAGCCAATCTTTGTAGTTTGGCCCTGTCAATATATTTTTATCTAACAGTAACTTAAGTCCGGTCATGTTGAATGGTCGCTGCAATTAGGAGAGAGAAAAGAAACACTTTAGCATGATGCTCTTGCAAGTTTAGAGTGGTTTTTAGTTTGTCTAAACTGGATGGCTCCCACTGTCTCTCGAATCCCTTCTCAAACCATAAAGAAAAGGATTAGCCGGGATCATTCTCACCGTACAATACTTGCTTAACCGTTCAGCCAGGCCAGTGTCGGTACTTCGAGGGAGGTTTTCCAACGCTTTCGCGAAGTTCCTTAATTAAGTAACCTCTTTTCCCTGTGGGCGTAGCCCCGCTAACACCTTTCTAGGCACCTACTAGGTTTATAGCATTGATCGTTAAGTGAGAGTTTTCCCGAGGAGTAGCATATACTCACAGTAGGATCGGGATCCAAATATCATCGCGTGATAAAACCGAAGGAATCCTACCAGAATCATCACACTCCAAATGGTATGCAACGCTAGCAAGTTTCAGTACTTATGAAACTCCCGATGTGGATTTTTGCCCCATGCTCTTATGACCTTGAATAAGGCCAACAAATCATAAGTCACATGTCAAGTTCTACCCGTCGTTATCCAGGTTAATTTGAACCCACCCGTATCCACCCTTGACTATGGCCAACAAGGCAATACGACTGTCTCAAACCAACGCATTCTATCTATGCAACATATGAATACCCACCAGCTACCAAACACTGTGCCTTGACTAAGGCCAACAAACACAGCTTGAATACCGTTGATTATTCATATGAAACGACGGAGGGCTACGGATGGTTTTGGCGAAACCGTGAACGTAGTGAACTTGATATAATCGATGGAACGAGATAGCTTTTAAAAGGAGTGGTTCAAGCTCCGCGTTTAAAAGTTTAGTTTTTGAAAAAGAACCGAGTGGTTTTCAAAGTGTTCCAATCGACTTTTACTTGGTTTATTTCTTGCATTAGTTCTTTTAATGCGTCCCATCATTTAATCCTACCATGGCAGAAAACAACCAAAATATGACGTACGCTTATGCCATTCGCATTCGCTACGGGGCCCCGTCATCACCCGTTAGGTTACTTAACTAACGACAGAGCGGGGGCTGGGCTAGCGCGGCTGTAAAACATAAGCAACGCCTAAATAGTTATTATATATAAATATATAGCAATGATAGACATTACAGATCACAGATGAATACATTGGATATACTAGGAATCCGCAATGCGTTCGAGCCTGCAACGCAAAGCGGATTACACGGTCGCGGTGAATAGCCAAAACCCCACCCAAGACCCCTACGGGTGCGGCAAACTACCCGCCAAGCACCCGAAGCGAAGCAACCTCCCTCACCACCGTGAGTAGGCCACTCGGCACTTCGAGATACCCGGTAGTTTGTGCACCCCCTCCATGGGTCTATCCTAGGAGCAAAAACAGTAAAAAGAATTATACAATGACGGCTACAACCCCGACCCGGTTGTGCGGCCATACAAAGAATATTATTACATCAATTTACATGTTACAAATGAATGAAAGAAAAAAAACGCTCATCTCACATCCAACCCGGCTATTCACCCGCGACAATCCAATCCATTCATATCCACAAACCAATAACAATCACAGATCATGTATAACCCCGACTAATCGTCTTATAGCGATTAGCCGACGTTCAATACATGCAAGCATTACAGATATAACCGATATAGTTAAAGTGCAGTGAAGTTCGAAAAAATACGGAATTATAGGACCCCAAAAGGAAATTTCTTTTCTGTAAAATCTGGGTACATATAATATATCCTAAAAATCCCAAAACCAACAACAACACACTCTGCACGAAAAACGATGCGCCGATCACGACAATCCGCGGCGGTTCCGCCGCATATACCTACTTCATGCGGCGGAAGGGCGGCGACTTGAGGGAATTAGGGTATCGTTTTTCTTGGGTGTATTCACAAAACCCTGAGACGATTTTACATGTATAAATTTTTTCATTTAGAGCAGGAAAAATTTTAACAGAAACTTGGATTTTGTAAAAGTTTGGTTTTGTGATTTTTCCGGTTCCGAACTTCGTTACACTTAACTACTTAACTAGTTTAGGTTTAGTTAGGCTCTGATACCACTGTAAGTCCGTGTTGCCCACCCCGGTGCTTACGGGGAGGCGGAAAACATAATAAAAATCGGATTTTTAATGACTTAGGCAACATGGACTATGCTTGTGAGGATCTTTGCTAAACGAAAACTAGCTAACCCTAACTACAAAGTAGCTAAGTGATGAAAGGTTATACCTTTGGTCTTTAGTCCTTCTCTCCTTGCTCCTAGGTATGGTAGAAAGAGTTCACCTTGCTTGTCTTCTCCCGTCAAAGAAGGATCCACTTGAAAGCCACCACCTTTAGCTTCAACTTCAAACTAGGAGTAACTAGAGTGCAAGAAATGCTAAGACTTGAACCCTAGAAGTGAGAAGAGAAGATCAAGAGAGGGTTTTTCTCAAGCTTTTTGTTTCTCAACACATGAGAGGGAGAGAGCTTGAGGGAGAGGATGAGCAAGAGAGAGAAATGAAATGAGAGAATGAGAATATTAGTGAGCCATTCTCACTAATATGTGAGGATAATTTTAATTAGATAATTAGCTTGAAAATTGTCATGATAAATCATGACTTGACCATTATCATTTCAATTTTTGCAAAGATCAAAGAGCATCTTCCAAATGAAATGATTATGGTCAAGTTGTCAACATGGTCAACAAGTCAATGAAGTCAAATTGTCAACAACAACCATGCACAATAATTAAGCTAATTATCAATTAACAATAATCCACACAAAATCAATAGGGTTAATAAAATGACAAAAGCCATTAACCCTAAACAAGGTCCTCTCCCCCAATCTCAAGCAACTGTGCATACGCACCCGCATTCGTGATCCGAGGAACACGAACACAATGAGAAAAACCAATCTCAAATCATATACTAGGATCCGGCTTAAACCAAAGCCCGCTAGTATAAACTGTCCGGACAGCAAACGTGCACAAGTGCGCGGATGCGAACGAACCCTGTCGCAAAACCATGCGACCTCTACTCGTTTTGCCTAAAGGCGAATAGCTCTCTGTGTGGGACTCTAAAGACTCGACACTACGCTGGCAGTGGGTTTAACCACAGACCGCAAGCGGCACTAGCTGTACGTAACGGTCCCCAGGTAGATGTCGATAAGAAGACTGACGAGGTGAACCCCATCTGCACTCCTACTGAGCCTGTATGTGACAGTCTCCGTACAGTCCGGTCTGTTCGTCTGATACATCGCATGGCGGGCCTAGGGGGGCGGTGAACATCAGTCCCCTAATAGCGGTACAAGTCGTGTCGGAGTGTAGCCCAGAACACCCTGAGATAACACTGGAAACCTACCAGTATATCTCGCTTGCCCTGGCCAGGGACTACTCGTGTAATGGCTCTCCTAGACACAGCGCGATGTCAACCCCCAATACCGGGAGAGACGAATCCTGTCTAACCGTCACTGCCTCCAAGTGCTTCGGGACTGCACCCAAAAACTACCTGTTTGCACAGCTCCTTTGAGCCGTGGTAGGGTAGTAATCAAAGTGCAGTGGGAACACACTCGAGGCGAAGTGACAGTGTCAAGTCAGCGGACTAAGCTGTACTCATGTCACCTGGGAACTGATAACTGACGATAGGTATATTACCAACCAACAGTTCCCGACGAGTCCTGTCCAGTGTACTCGTAACCTAACGAGCACCCGCATACTATCCCAAGTACGACGTACTAACGGCTGTGGGACAGACCGTCTCCCACACTGGGATGAGAAGCGCATACGCTAGTCTACTCCGGAGTATCGATGCCCTGTCTCGATAGTCCAACGACCAGGGACCTGTATAAGGATGTGCTTATAGATTACCCAGCTCCCACGAGTGCGAGCGCCATCACAACGCTGGTAATCAAGCAAAGATCCTAAGGGCTCTACTAATATGTATACCAGCAATATGCTAAAAGAAACACATGCACATATTAAAGCAGAGACAAACCAAGTAGCATACTACCATTTCGAGCAAGATTGTATATACAACTGTGAATATCCCAAGCTTCCATTAAGTAATATACAAGCTAGTATGATACAGTAATGGCCTCTAGGGCATATACACTAACAATTTCAAGTGTTGAGCTGTTTCGGGAAACATTGGGTGTTTGATTGTTCGATCGAAAAGTTTAACATTTTCTATTTATCTGGAATGTGATACAATATTTGGAATCCACAAGTAGTTATGAGATAACTGATTTGAATATTATAAATCTAGCAGTCTAGTCTCACTTGATCGATTGCTACGGAATTTTGATGTGATCAAAAGTCCGTCACAATCACGTAGCGTACACGGATACTCGCCGGGTAAACTTAATAGACAGCTACACCCCATAGCCCCGACCAAGTGACTGTAGAAGAACCCCGTCGCCGAAAGCATCCGTTCGGGTGCTCGCGACAGCGGTGTTCCGCCTTGGTGCACTTCGTCGACGGCATCGGGGTGCGGCCGTCTACTAAAGTTTGCGACGAGCATTCGATCAGAATGTCGGGAATCTTGTAGAATTGCCCGACTTGATTTGAAAAGAGTTTTCGATGATGAGACTAAAATGCGGGGTTTATAATTGTTAGGTATGCGATGTCTAAGGAATTCATTTGGTTAGGCATGCGATGTCTAAAGAGTTTGCGGATTCCAATTGCTGTAGTTTTACACTTTCTTTTCTGTGACCGTAAGTGTAATATGTGATATCGCCGGTTTCGTTGCTATATGTCAACGACAATTGGGATACACATGTTTACTTACGTTGATGATATGTGATGTGTAAAAATTTGTATGTAATATTCTTTTATTGGGGAACTTCCAGGTTGCGGAAGATGTCACCGTTGTTGTATATTATTTACTTTTCCGCATTAGGATAGACCCAAGGAGGGGAGCACAAGTAACCGGGTTCTAGGGTCCAGTGGGAGACCATCTCGAGGAGTCGAGTCCGGGTCTCCTAACCCTAGAATTGGTACGGTTGCTTGCCGCTCTCGTAGGGGTCTAGGGTGTGGGATTGGCTATTCATCACGACCGTGGAATCCGTGTTTTATACAGGCTCAAAATAAAACACGGACGTCCTAGTATATCCAATGTTTCGTATGATATTTTCTGCTGCGTTATCCGTGATGTGATCATTTGATATGTTCAGATAGATATTATATATAGTATATATGATATATTATATAGACGTTGCTTATGTTTTACACCCGCGCTAGCCCTGCCTCGCTCTGGTGTTAGTTACCTAACCTAACGGTGCAGACGGGACATCGAGGCGAATGCGGATGGCATAAGCATACGTTATATTTATCTGTGATGTTTAGGTGGATTTAAATGATGGGACATTCATTAATGAGATTAATGAAAGAAAATAAACCTAAAAGATGTTGTGGAATCGAATTTCAAAATAAAATTAGATAGCTCTAGTTGTTGCTTTGCATAGTGGTGTTCCTTCTAGAGCATCCTGCACCTTATTCGATGAGGAAAGGGCCGACGATCCCTTCACCGGGAGTGACCCCTTTAGCAATAACTGGCAGATGCTACAACCCTCGGTTTGACTTTTGATTGCTTCTATAGTTTTTTCTTTGCACAGCGGTATATATGATATATCCTGCACCTTATTCGATGAGGAAAGGGCCGACGATCCCTTCACCGGGAGTGACCCCTTTAGCAAAACTAGAAAAGCCTAAAAAACACTCCATTTAAAAACCATTTGATTCCGCAACGAGATCAAGTTCAAAGCGTTAAAGGTTTTCTTTAAAAACCATCCGCAACCCTCCGTCATTTTAGGAAGTAGAGTACTTAGTATTCGTGCTACATTTGTCGACCATAGCCGAGGCGTACTCTACGGTAGCTAAGTGATGTCTTCCTACACCGCATATGATGCGATTAGTTAGGATAGTCATGTGGCTTTGTTGACCTTAGCCAAGGGTCATGTGGGTGGGTCTAATTAATCACGAAATGACGGGTAGAACTTGTTAGTTATATGTATGCCCTAGAGGCCATTACTGTACATTGGATGTATATTGTAGTGGATGCTGGGACATATATAGGGAGGACTTTCTTGCTCGACATGATAGTATGCTATCTGGTTGCTCTTTACCTTAACGTGTACACTGATTGTCTCTCTGTTACATGTTGGTAAAGCCCTTAGGATGTGTGCTTGACTACCTGGACTATGATGCGGATCATACTAGCGGGGACATGGTAGTCCATAAGTACATCCTTCAAAGTCCCTAGTCGTGGGTGTATCGAGACGGGGCATCGATATACCAGAGTAGACTAGCGTATACCTTCTCGACCCATACAGATGGGCGATGGATGATCCCATATCCATTGGTGTTTGACATCAGAGATGATATACGGGTGCTCAGTAGAGACTGGGTACACTGGACGGACTCGCCGAGAACTCCCAGATGGTATTATACCTCACGTCAGATGGCAGTTCTCTGGTGACACTGGTACAGAGTAGTCTGTTGACCCGAGATCGTCATAGAGTCTTGTGTGGTTCCCACTGTGCTTTGATTTCCATCTTACCACGTCCAAGAGGGCGTGCAAAACGGTGGTTTTTGGGTACAGTCCCGAGTCACATGGAGGCAATGAGCGATAGGAGGGGATTCGTCTCTCCCGGTATAGGGGGTTGATGTTGCGCTGTGTTCGATTGGCTATAACAGGAAATCCCTGGCCAGGGTTGCTGAGATTTACTGGTAAGTGTTACCAGTAGTTTCTCGAATTGTTATAGACCTCATATCGACACGACTTATCGAGCTATTGGGGTCTGACGTTTACCACCCCTAGGCGAGATATGCGACATATCAGACGATCAGACCGGACTGTACGGTAGTGTTACTGGTTGGATTCACTGGAGTGTGAGCAGGCTTGCTCGTCGATCTTCAGATCGCTCAATACCCGGGTGGCCGTTACGTTTAGCAGACCGCTTGCGGCTTGTGGGTGTTTGATATGATCATCATCTGCTGCCGGCATATTGACGAGTCTTTAGAGTCCTACACAGAGGTTTCCTGGCTCAAGCGAAACGAAATAGGAGCGCATATGAGATATGTGCGGGACCGAGAATAATGCGTGTATGTGATACCGTATTCTATTCTCGCGATGAATGTATCGAATGGTTATATGCGATATAACCTAGTTATCGAATCGAGGGTTGATTCGATAAACCGATACATTAGATACTAGTCGGTTATATGTGATATGACCGGATCGTTAAATCAAGTGTTGATTTAATGATTTAATGTATAATTATATATTTGATATATTACTTTGCATTAACTAGTATCGGTTCACTTTGAATGGATTTTCTCACTCGGATGTGCGCATTATATATGTGATATGATTTTGTGCACTTGCTTGTATCATGTTTGATGATACATGCTTTTTGGTTAAGTGTAAAATATTAAACCTTGGTTAATGAAATGGTTAGGGTTTATTATTTGTTATTCATTTATCTTATTTAATTATCCATTTATTTATGATAAATGAATAAAAGAAAATGAAATGAAATGGTGGCTTTCATTTGTTGTTTTCATGAAGCTTCATGAACACTTTGACTATGACCATTTTGTCTCTAGCTTGACCTTAACCATTCCTTTAACCATGATTGATTCTCTACACATTACCATGGTTAAAGATTATGATAAGTATTCTTTTATTTTATATTTTCTAATAACTTATCATAACTTTTTACCTTCTTCTTCTTCATTTCTTCAAGTGAAGAAAGCTTGCATCCATCAATGGCAAGTGATGAAAAAGAGTGTGAAATCCAAATCTAAAGTCTACCCACTTCCTATTTCTTCATCCTCTACCTCTTGCCAAGTAGTAGAGTGTGTTTTCTTCACAAGTTTCTTGACTTGGTGAAGTCGGAGCTTGATTTAGCGATGCCTCGACGTAGATCATCTTCGGCATGGACATCGATGACCTAGCCCGTCCATTCTCCGATAAAGCCGACGCTAGAGCCCGGGACTTGTTATGGACAGCGAGGAGACTTCATTGCGGAGCTATGAAGGTGGAGAACCGGATCTACAAAGGTTGTATTTCCGTATCTCTTAGTTAAGTGTTAACTAGTTTATTGTTTCGCCTAGAAATCTAGCCGACGACACGTAGTTTAGGGTTTCTCGGCACGTTAAAATTTGAAATTGGCATGGTTGATGCCTTGTGAGACCTCATTAGGGTGCCTAGGAACCCTGCAGTGGTATCAGAGACTAGCTAGAGCCTTAGGCGAAGTCCAGACGGAGTTTGAAGTCCGAACGATCCCGAAACCCTAACCAATACATGCTCTCTGGACTTTTTCTAAAATCTGGGTTTTTCCAGAATTAAAAATTGCTAAAAAATTCAGCAGGGAAAAATAAGAATTACGATGCAAAAATTTTTCGATGAACAGTATAAACGGCGGCGGAACCGCGGCAGAAGCTTTGCTTCTGCGGCGGTTCCGCGGCAACATGCTTACGTCATCCTTCCTTTTCTGCACAGCAATTCATGTTTTCAGATGCTGATTTTTCTGGGAATTTTTAATATTTATTCAAGAGTTTAATTTTCTGGAGTTGTTTTGGGGATTCGGTGTTTCGATCGGAGTATCAAATTTTGTCTATGTGGCTTTCCGGATAAATATCAGAATATGTTAAAAAGTTCGACCGGATATAAATACCCAATTTTTCCCCTGTCGGGAAATTTCCAAGTGTTGGATTTTTCCGTAGTTTGACGACGTTCTAAGTAGTGCAAGTAACGCGATGGACCCTCTAGATGACAACAAACCTTAACTCGATTATGTGACCGTCTTGAACTGCCCTTTGAACCTTAGGGTTTGGGGCAGTACGGCGTGCCACATGTGAGGCGTTGGCTTGACCCTTCTACGGCTGGACCGTTGGTACTGAGGCACGAACGGAATGTTGTTAGACTTATTTCATGTGTTGACCTGTATCGGAAAAACTTGGGTATTCGATTGCTCGATCGGAAAGTTTAACATTTTCTATTTTATCTGGAATGTGATACAATAATTGGAATTCACAAAAAAAGTTACGTGATAACGGAATGAATATTATAAACATAGCAGTTTAGTCTCACTTGATCGGTTGCCACGGAATTTTGATATGATCAAAAGTCCGTCGCAATCACGTAGTGTACGCGGATACTCGCCGATAAACTTAATAGACAGCCTCGCTCCATAGCCCCGACCAAGTGACTGTAGGAGAACCCCGTCGCCGAAAGCATCCGTTCGGGTGCTCGCGGTAGCGGTGTTCCGCCTTGGTGCACTTCGTCGACGGCGTCGGGGGTGCGGCCGCCTACTGAAGTTTGCGACGAGCATTCGATCAGTATGTCGGGAATCTTGTTGAATTGCCTGACTTGGTATTGAAAAGTGTTTTCGATTTTAAGACTAAAATGCGGGGTTTATAATTGTTAGGCATGCGATGTCTAAGGAATTCATTTGGTCAGGCATGCGATGTCTGAGGTGGTTGCGGATTCCAACTGTTGTAGTTTTACACTTTCTTTTCTGTGACCGTAAGTGTAATATGTGATATCGCCGGTTTCATTGCTATATGTCAACGACAATTGGGATGCGCATATTTACTTACGTTGATGACATGTGATGTTATGTGTTGCTGTATATGTTAAATTGGATTGTCGTGTTTGAATAGCCGGGGGTTTTTATGTGAGATGAGTGTTTTTCATTTTCATTCATGTAAAAACTTGTATCTAATATTCTTTTATTGGGGCGCTTCCAAGTTGCGGGAGTTGTCACCTGTTGTATATTATTTACTTTTCCGCACTAGGATAGACCCAAGGAGGGGAGCACAATTAACCGGGTTCTGGAGTCCAGTGGGAGACCAACTCGAGGAGTCGAGTCCGGGTCTCCTAACTCTAGAATTGGTAGGGTTGCTTGCCGCTCTCGTAGGGGTCTAGGGGTGTGGGTTTGGCTATTCATCACGACCGTGGAATCCGTATTTTATACTGGCTCGTATTGAAAACACGGACGTCCCAGTATATCCAATATTTCATATGATTCTTCTGCTGCGATATCTGTGATGTGATTATGTGATGTTCTGTGATAGATACTGTATATAGTATATATGATATATTATATAGACGTTACTTATGTTTTACACCCACGCTAGCCCTGCCCCGCTCTGCCGTTAGTTACCTAACCTAACGGTGCATGAGGGGACATCGAGGCGAATGCGGATGGCATAAGTGTACGTCGTATTTATCTGTGATGTTTAGGTACTTAAATGATGGGACTTCATTAATGTGATTAATGAAATAAAAGAAACCTAAGATGTTGTAGAATCGAATTTCAAAAATAAAACAGTTAGCTACAGTTCTTGCTTTGCACAGAGGTATATGTGATATATCCTGCACCTTATTCGATGAGGAAAGGACCGAGATCCCTTCACCGGGAGTGAATCCTTTAGCAATAACTGGCAGATGCTACACACTCGGTTTGTCTTTTGATTTCTTTTAAGAGTTTTTGCTTTGCATAGCGATATATATGATATATCCCGCAACTCATTCGACGAGGAAAGGACCGACGATCCCTTCACCGGGAGTGACTCCTTTAGCAAAACCAGAAAAGCCTCAAAAGCACTCCATTTTAAATTCATTCGATCCTATAATGATATCAAGTTCATTACGCAATAGGTTTTCAGAAAAACCTGTCGTAGCCCTCCGTCATTTCAGATATGTACTAGTTAGTATTCGTGCTGCGGTAGTTTGGCATTCGTCAAGGCGTAGTGTACGGTAGCTAACTAGTATTTATCTGCTTAAGCATATGATGCGATTGGATTAGGGTATTCGTACGGCGTTGTTTGACATTCGTCAAGGGTCGTGCGGGTGGGTTTAATTCGATCAAGAAATGTACGGGTTGAACTTGACTAGTGGACTATGGGTTGTTTGGCATTCGTCAAGGTCATAGAACACTAGGGGCAAAAGATTATCGGGAATTTCAAGTGTTGAAATTTGCAATGAGATTGTATACCTTCTATGAGATAGTTGGATCCCGATACCCGCTGCGAGTAAGAGTTACTCCTGGAAGAGTTTTATACATTACAATTAGCTGATCAAGTAGGTGTCTAGAAAGGTGTCAATGAGGTTACGCTTCTGGGAAAATGAAGTTTACATTAATTAGGTTCGTGCGAAAGCACGGGGGACCTCCCTCAAAGTACCGACACTGGCCTGGCTGAAAGATTGGCGAACTTGTAGTGCGTAATTAATCCCGGCTAGTCTTTCCTTTTAGGGTTTGAAGGAAGATTTGATAAAAAGCAGTGGGAGCCATCTTGATTAGATAAAATAATAACCAATCTATTCTTGCAAGAGCGCACGCTGAGTGTTTTCTTCTCTCTCTCTCCAGGTAGCGACCATATCACGCCTTAATCAAGATAATAATACGGAATATTGACCGAACCAGCTTGTTATACTGAGCTGGGGAACGTTGGTCCCGCTCCAACTTATAATTGTTATAAGACAGAGCAGGAATTTGGGGAATACCAGAATTCCCGTGCCGCCCAAACGAAGAGAGTGCATGCTGATGCATCATCTTCGGGTGTGTTCATTATACAGAACTGTTTCTCAGTATCCTTTACGTCCTGGGTATGTGATACCAGATCAGGATCCCAGATATGTAATCTGTTACATAGGGCTACAGATAGGTAGAGAGCTGAAAACGGGTGATAAGTTTCATGAGGCAGAAAACGGGGCAAGTGTTGCAGTCAAGTCTGTTGGTCACTGTCACCCTGTATTACAAATACATTGATTCTGAACGAATGTTATTAGATACCGAACCTGATATACAAAATCATATCAGTCTCTTTATTAGTAAAGAAATGATAAAATTTTGTATTGTTGGATAATGTTTTGAACATTTCCTATATCAAAAGTTGATCGGTTCAGGCACGTTATCTAAAAGCATTAATGTTCTAAATCAAACTACAGTTCTTAGTATACGGAACACACAGAAGAGGAAGAGTTCAGAAATGAACGGATCCTTCTTCAGGCATTGTTGACTAGGTCATATCAATGCGATCCGACTGGCTAAAGTTACATATTAGATGCATATTTAAATCAGTTTGAATTTACATCTTACGAAACTTGCCAGTCATGTCACAGAGATAAGATGACCATAGCTCCGTTTACTGTAAACAGAGAAAGAGTTAGTGAACTCTTGGGATTGATACATGTTGATGTATGTAAGGTCCCCTGTCTACACATGCCAGGATTGGTTCTTTGTACTTCGTTACATTCTCTGATAATCTCTCAAGATTCAGACATATGTTCCTGTTGAAACACAAGTCTGAACCTTTTGAGATATTCACAGAATATGATTTAGAAGTAGAGAACCAATATAAGGGTAAAAGTATTATGTCCTATGACGAGATCAAGGAGGAGAATACTTGAGCACGGAAATCCTGGATTATTCTAAAGGAGAATGAGATTCTCTCTCAGCATTACTCCTCCGTATACACCATAGCACGATGGTATATCGAGGCGGAGCAATCACACCCTATATGATAAGGTGTGCTCTATGATGAGTACTACTGAGTTACCTATTTCCTTTTTGGGAGTTATGCGCTTGAGAAGATGCATACCTATTGAATGCGGTTCGAATCAAATCAGTTGCCTACCACTCCATATGAGATATGGTATAGGAAGAGCCCATGTCTTAAGTCAGTTAAGATTTGGGGTTGTCCGGCCTATGTCTAAAAGCAAAATCTGGACAAGCTCGAGGCAAAGTCTGTTATGTAGAACTAGAAAGGTTCCAGCTATACAAACTACAGCGGATGATTTGATAAAACCAAAGGATTTAATAGTTACCAACGAACCTCAGCCTCTCCGCCGATCTAGTAGGGTTCCTCACCCACCTGAGAGATACTTCTGTTTCTCTATGACAGTGGGAGCGAGGATTGCATCATAAGATGATGACCCAACTAGTTTCGAGCTGGCCATCAGGAGTGGGACTCTGTAAGAATGGCTGGATGCTTAGTGATCTGAGATGGAATCCATATACACCAACAAAGTATGGACTTTGGTTGCTATATCTGAAGGGTTAAATCCCCATCAGGAGCAAGTATATCTTGAGAAGATTACTTGATGTACATGGAAAAGTTGAGACTTTCAAAGCTAGACTTGTTAAAGGTTGTCATCATCGACCAGGCATGGATAATGATGAAACCTTTTCAAGTATCTATGCTTAAGTCCATCCAGATCCTACTTACCACGGCTACATACCATGACTACGATCTCTGGTGGTTGGGTGTCTTGACTGCTTTTCTAAATGATGATTTGGAAGAGAGCGTCTATAAGTACACAGCCAAAGGGCTTCATAGACAGTGGGAGCAGCGGAAACGTGTGCAAGATGCTTTATAGGATAAAGCAGGCATCGCGGAGTTGGAACATCTGTTTTGATGGATTAGTCAAAGAGTTTGACATCATCAAAATGGTAGATAAACCTTGTATAAACAAAAAGGTAGTAGGGAGTATAGTGGCGATCCTCGTAGAGTACGTGGATGACATACTCTTGATAAGGAAAGAGTTTCCTATGCTACGCTCGGTCAATCTCCGCATATCACAAAGATTCTCCATATAGGATCAAAGTGATGCCTCCTAAATCCTGGTATTTGGATCTATGAGATAGATCTAATTGGATGTTAGGAAACTCACTAGTTGTAGTGAGATGGTATCAACCGATCCTGGAGAGAATCACTGGAAGGGTTCCAGGGTGATAAAGACGACTGAATGTCAGTCGCAGGCATTGTCTTTACCCTCAGTAAAGGGACGGTATATTGGAAGAGTTCCAAGATAGATACCGTGACATACTAGACGATAAAGGCTGAATACATCGCTACTTAAGATGCTACCAAAGAGGCTGTCTGGGTGTATATTAGTTCATGAGATGAACTTAGTTCCTCCCATTGTGTGACAATGGAGTTGTGGCTTATGCCAAGGAACGTCCGTCCCATCGGTGATCCAGACATATTCTAAGACAGTATTACCTGATCATGGAGATAGTTGATCTCCAGGGAGATCGAGGTTAGGAGAGTAGACTCAGAGGACAACACAGCGGATCCACTCACAAAGGCCTGTTCCCAGAGAGAGACTTTTATGGGATGGTTGAGTATGAGATACTGCAACCACTGCTACAGATGGCCCTAGTGCAAGTGGGAGATTGTTAGTTATATGTATGCCCTAGAGGCCATTACTGTACATTGGATGTATATTGTAGTGGATACTGGGACATATATAGGGAGGACTTTCTTGCTCGACATGATAGTATGCTATCTGGTTGCTCTTTACCTTAACGTGTACACTGATTGTCTCTCTGTTACATGTTGGTAAAGCCCTTAGGATGTGTGCTTGACTACCTGGACTATGATGCGGATCATACTAGCGGGGACATGGTAGTCCATAAGTACATCCTTCAAAGTCCCTAGTCGTGGGTGTATCGAGACGGGGCATCGATATACCAGAGTAGACTAGCGTATACCTTCTCGACCCATACAGATGGGCGATGGATGATCCCATATCCATTGGTGTTTGACATCAGAGATGATATACGGGTGCTCAGTAGAGACTGGGTACACAGGACGGACTCGCCGAGAACTCCCAGATGGTATTATACCTCACGTCAGATGGCAGTTCTCTGGTGACACTGGTACAGAGTAGTCTGTTGACCCGAGATCGTCATAGAGTCTTGTGTGGTTCCCACTGTGCTTTGATTTCCATCTTACCACGTCCAAGAGGGCGTGCAAAACGGTGGTTTTTGGGTACAGTCCCGAGTCACATGGAGGCAATGAGCGATAGGAGGGGATTCGTCTCTCCCGGTATAGGGGGTTGATGTTGCGCTGTGTTCGATTGGCTATAACAGGAAATCCCTGGCCAGGGTTGCTGAGATTTACTGGTAAGTGTTACCAGTAGTTTCTCGAATTGTTATAGACCTCATATCGACACGACTTATCGAGCTATTAGGGTCTGACGTTTACCACCCCTAGGCGAGATATGCGACATATCAGACGATCAGACCGGACTGTACGGTAGTGTTACTGGTTGGATTCAATGGAGTGTGAGCGAGCTTGCTCGTTGATCCTCAGATCGCTCAATACCCGGGTGGCCGTTACGTTTAGCAGACCGCTTGCGGCTTGTGGGTGTTTGATATGATCATCATCTGCTGCCGGCGTATTGACGAGTCTTTAGAGTCCTACACAGAGGTTTCCTGGCTCAAGAGAAACGAAATAGGAGCGCATATGAGATATGTGCGGGACCGAGAATAATGCGTGTATGTGATACCGTATTCTATTCTCGCGATGAATGTATCGAATGGTTATATGCGATATAACCTAGTTATCGAATCGAGGGTTGATTCGATAAACCGATACATTAGATACTAGTCGGTTATATGTGATATGACCGGATCGTTAAATCAAGTGTTGATTTAATGATTTAATGTATAATTATATATTTGATATATTACTTTGCATTAACTAGTATCGGTTCACTTTGAATGGATTTTCTCACTCGGATGTGCGCATTATATATGTGATATGATTTTGTGCACTTGCTTGTATCATGTTTGATGATACATGCTTTTTGGTTAAGTGTAAAGTATTAAACCTTGGTTAATGAAATGGTTAGGGTTTATTATTTGTTATTCATTTATCTTATTTAATTATCCATTTATTTATGATAAATGAATAAAAGAAAATGAAATGAAATGGTGGCTTTCATTTGTTGTTTTCATGAAGCTTCATGAACACTTTGACTAAGTGACCATTTTGTCTCTAGCTTGACCCTAACCATTCCTTTAACCATGATTGATTCTCTACACATTACCATGGTTAAAGATTATGATAAGTATTCTTTTATTTTATATTTTCTAATAACTTATCATAACTTTTTACCTTCTTCTTCTTCATTTCTTCAAGTGAAGAAAGCTTGCCTCCATCAATGGCAAGTGATGAAAAAGAGTGTGAAATCCAAATCTAAAGTCTACCCACTTCCTATTTCTTCATCCTCTACCTCTTGCCAAGTAGTAGAGTGTGTTTTCTTCACAAATTTCTTGACTTGGTGAAGTCGGAGCTTGATTTAGCGATGCCTCGACGTAGATCATCTTCGGCATGGACATCGATGATCTAGCCCATCCATTCTCCGATAAAGCCGACGCTAGAGCCCGGGACTTGTTATGGACAGCGAGGAGACTTCATTGCGGAGCTATGGAAGTGGAGAGCCGGATCTACAAAGGTTGTATTTCCGTATCTCTTAGTTAAGTGTTAACTAGTTTATTGTTTCGCCTAGAAATCTAGCCGACGACACGTAGTTTAGGGTTTCTCGGCACGTTAAAATTTGAAATTGGCATGGTTGATGCCTTGTGAGACCTCATTAGGGTGCCTAGGAACCCTACAGAACTTGACTAGTGCTTATGATTTTTTGACCTTAGCCAAAGTCATTAGTGCTAGGGGTAAAAACCATTATCGGGAATTTCAAGTGTTGAAATTTGCAATGAGATTGCATACCTTCTATATGATAGTTGGATCCCGATACCCACTGCGAGTAATTGTTACTCCTGGGAGAGTTTTGCACTTTACAATTAGCCGATCAAGTAGGTTTCTAGAAAGGTGTCAACGGGGTTACGCCTCTAGGAAAACGAGGTTTACTTTAATTAGGTCCGTGCGAAAGCACGGGGAACCTCCCTCAAAGTACGGACACTGGCCTGGCAGAAAGATTGGCAAACTTGTAGAGTGTAATTAATCCCGGCTAGTCTTTCCTTTTAGGGATTGAAGGAAGATTTGATAAAAACAGTGGGAGCCATCCTGATTAGATAAAATATATAACCAATCTAATCTTGCAAGAGCGCACGCAGTGTGTTTTCTTCTCTCTCTCCAGGTAGCGACCATATCACGCCTTAATCAAGATAATAATATGAAAGTACTAACCGAACCCGCTTGTTATACTGAGCTGGGGAACGTTGGTCCCGCTCCAACTTATAATTGTTATAAGACAGAGCAGGAAATAGGGGAATACCAGGATTCCCATACCGCCCAAACGAAGAAAGTGCATATGATGCATCTCCTTCGGGTGTGTTCATTATAAAGAACTGTTTCTCAGTGTCCTCTACGTCCTAGGTATTAGATACCGGATCAGGATCCCGCAAATGTAATCCGTTACATGGGCTACAGAAAGGTAGTCAACTGAGAACGGGTGATAAGTTTCATGAGACAGAAAACGGTGCAAGTGTTGCAGCCAAGTCTGTTGGTCACTGTCACCCTGTATTTCCAAATACATTGATTCTGAACAAATGCTATTAGATACCGAACCTGATATACAAAATCATATCAATCTCTTTATTTATTTAAGAAGGATATAATTTTGTATTGTTGGATAATATTTTGAACATTTCCTATTTCAAAAGTTGATCGGTTCAGGCACGTTATCTAAAAGTATTGACGTTCTAAATCAAACTACAGTTCCTAGTATACAGAACACGCACAAGAAGAAGAGTTCAGAAATGAACGATTCCTTCTTGAGACATTGTAGACTAGGTCATATCAATGCGACCCGACTGGCTGATGTTACATTTAGATGCATATTTGAATTAGTTTGAATTTACATCTTATGAAACTTGCCAATCATGTCACAAAAATAAGATGACCATAGCTCTGTTTAATGGAAACAGAGAAAGAGTTAGTGAACTCTTGGGACTGATACATAGTGATGTATGTAAGGTCCCCTGTCTACACATGCGAGGACCGGTTCTTTGTACTTCATTACATTCTCTGATGATCTCTCAAGATTTAGTCATATGTTCCTGTTGAAACATAAGTCCGAACCTTTTGAGATATTCACAGAATATAAGTTAGAAGTAGAGAACCAAAATACGGGTATAAGTATTATGTCCTATGATGAGATCAGGGAGGAGAATACTTGTGCATAGAATTCCTGGACTATTTTAAAGGAGAATGAGATTCTCTCTCGGTGTTACTCCTCTGAATGTACCACAGCACAACGGTGTATCAGGGCGGAGCAATCGCACCATATTAGATATGGTGTGCTCTATGATGAGTACTACTGAGTTACCTATTTCCTTTTAAGGGGTTATGCACTTGAGAAGCTGCATACCTATTGAATTAGGTTCGAATCAAATCAGTGCCTACCACTCCATATAAGATATGGTATGGGAAGAGCCTATCTCTTAAGTAAGTTAAGATTTGGGATTGTCCGGCCTATGTCAAAAGAAAAATCTGGACAAGATCGAGGCAAGGTCAGTTCTATAGAACTGGAAAGGTTCCAGCTATACAAACTGCAGCTGATGATTTGATAAAACCAAAGGATTCAATGGTCCCCAACGAATCTCTGCCTCTCTGCTGATCTAGTAGGGTTCCTCATCCGCCTGAGAGAAACTTCGGTTGCTCGATGACAGTGGGAGCGAGGAATGCATCATAAGATGATGACCTAACTAGTTTCGAGCATGCCATCGAGAGTAGGGACTCTGTAAGAATGGCTGGATGCTTAGCGATCTGAGATGGAATCCATATACACCAACAAAGTATGGACTTTGGTTGCTATATCTGAAGGGTTAAATCCCCATCAGGAGCAAGTATATCTTGAGAAGATTACTAGGTGTAGATGGAAAAGTTGAGACTTTCAAAGCTAGACTTGTTAAAGGTTTTCGTCATCGACCAGGCATGGATAATGATGAAACCTTTTCCAGTAGCTATGCTTAAGTCCATCCGGATCCTACTTGCCATTGTTACATACCATGACTACGATATCTGGTGGTTGGGTGTCATGACTGCTTTTCTAAATATAGATTTAGAAGAGAACGTCTATAAGAACATAGCCAGAGGGCTTCGTAAACAGTGGGAGCAGCGGAAAAGTGTGCAAGTTGCTTTGCAGGATAAAGCAGGCATCGCGGAGTTGGAACATCTGTTTTGATGTAGTAGTCAAATAGTTTGACGTCATCAAAATGGTAGATGAACCTTGTACATACAAAAAGGTAGTAGAGAGTAAGGTGTTCATCCTCGTATTGTACGTGGACAACATACTCTTGATAGGAAAAGAGTTTTCTATACTACACACGGTCAATCTCCTCTTATCACATAGATTCTCCATATAGGATCAGAGTGATACCTCCTAAATCCTAGGTTTTATATCTATGAGATAGATCTAAATGGATGTTAGGATTCTCACTAGGTATAGTGAGTTGGTATCAATCGATCCTGGGGAGAATCACTGGAAAAGTTCCAGGGTGATAAGAACGACTGAATGTCAGTCGCAGGCATTGTCTTTACCCTCAGTAGAGGGACGGTATGTTGGAAGAGTTCCAACCTAGATACCGTGGCAAACTAGACGGTAAAGGCTGGTAACATCGCTAACAAAGATACTACCAAAAAGGAAGTTTGGGTGTATATTGGTTCATGAGATGAACTAGGTTCCAACCATTGTGTGACAATGGAAGTGTGGCTTTGGCCTAAGAACCCGGGTCCTATCAGTGACCCAGACATATTCTGAGGCAGCATCACCTGATCATGGAGATAGTTGATCTCCAGGGTGATCGAGGTTAGGAGAGTAGACTCAGAGGACAACACGGCGGATCCACTCACAAAGGCTTTTTCCCAGAGACAGACTTATATGGGATGGTTGAGTATTAGATACTACAACCACTGCTACAGATGGCCATAGTGCAAGTGGGAGATTGTTAGTTATATGTATGCCCTAGAGGCCATTACTGTACATAGGATGTATATTGTAGTGGATGTTGGGACATATATAGGTAGGACTTTTTTGCTCGACATGATAGTATGCTATCTGGTTACTCTTTATCTTAACATGTATACTTTCTGTCTCTCTGTTACATGTTAATAAAGCCCTTAGGATGTGTACTCGACTTGTAGGACTATGATGTAGATCATACTAGTGGGGCCTGCGTAGTCCATGAGTACATCCTTCAATGTTCCTAGTCTTGGGAATATCGAGACGGGGCATCGATATTCCAGAGTAGACTAGCGTATATCTTCTCCACCCATGTGATGGGCGATGGATGACCCTATATCCATTGGTGTTTGACATCAGAGATGGTATGCGGGTGCTCAGTAAAGACTGGGTACACTGAACGGACTCGCCGAGAACTCCAAGATGGTATTATACCTCACGTCAGATGGCAGCTCTCTGGTGACAATGGTACAGCTTAGTCTGTTTACCCGAGATCGTCATAGAGTCTTGTGTGTCTCCCACTGTGTTTAGATTTTCACCCTACCACGGCTCTACTGAGTCGTGCAAACAGGTCGTTTTTGGGTACAGTCCCAATTCACATGGAGGCAATGAGCGATAGGAGGGGATTCGTCTCTCCCGGTATTGGGGGTTGATGTTGCGCTATGCTCGACTGGCCATAACTGGAAATCCCTGGCCAGGGTTGCATTGATATACTGGTAAGAGTTATCAGTGTTGCGCCATGGCAGCGCCCCGGCCGTCTATCCGAGGCCAAAATGCGGAATCAAAATTTTCTTAACTTTTAAACTGGCGCTACCGCGGACAATATACCCGGATCGAAACCATTAACCTATACTAGCTAACTAGAGATGGGGTTTGAGATATACCGAGTGATCCGAGTCCTCCGGTCTTCTCGTCGTCGTCCCGATCTCCCGCGGAAACTCCGGTCGTCGCCTCCTTGCCGGAAGGGCACCACATCGTCTGTATCTTTTACGGGCTCCCACCTCAATGCCGAGGCAACTCGGGCGCGAAGTAGGCTAGCCGACGCGCCCAAGATGTGCTATAGAGTGTAGTGTAGAGTGCATGTCTCACTTTGGGGTATTGGTTGCCTTTTGAAGATGGAGGAATGAAGGTATGAAAAATGGTGCTTTCATTTTTCCTTGTATCAAAAATGAGATGAATGAAATTTGCCACACCAAATGAAAATCAACCTCTCTCATTTTTCCTTCTCACTAAATTGTGGTCGGCCCCTCAATTTTGAGAATGGTGGAGGAATATGAAAACAAAATCAAGAGGGAGGTGAGTGTAGGAGAAAGAGAAGGTGACCATATCCAAAGACAAGAAAACATCAACCATGCTTACACCTTAATCACATCAAATCTCATTAAATGCAAGTGATGGTAAAAAGAATGATGAAGGTCATATCATAATCCCACATATGCAAGAAACCCCCTCCTAAAAAGTAATTTGCAAAACTGCAAATTACCCCCTCCATCGGAAAAGTCCGGCCGGGAAAGAACAAAGGAAAACCGGCCGGAACGGAAAGCAAACTGGCAACTCCAGAAAACTGGTCCCGTAATAAATTACAGGAAAACCCCGATACTGTGCATACACACCCGCATCTGTATTCCGACCGGATACAAATGCAATGAGACAAAATCTACACTGTACTAAACTAGAACCGGCTTAAACCAAAGCCGGCTAGTAATATCCGTTCGATCCTGATCCGTGCAATACCGCACGTATCTGATCGAACCCTGCCATATACCCATACGGCCACTAGTACAAACCGTCCGATCCTGATCAGTGCAATACCGCACGTATCTGATCGGACCCTGCCATATCTCCATACGGCCTCTACAGCGTTTCGCCCGAAAGCTGAGTAACTGAAAGTGTGGTGGACTCTAAAGACTCGTCAATACTATGGCTGTGGATTTAACCACTAGCACGTCAGAGGTATAAGCCAATACGTGACGGGCCACCAGCTATTGACCAAAAGGGACGTCGATGAGCGAACTCATCCTGACACCCTACTGAGCCTGTCAGTGACAATATCCGTACAGTCCGGTCCGTTCGTCTATGAGCATCGCATGGCGGGCCTAGGGGGTTGGTAAAAGTCAGACCCCCAAAGGCGGTACAAGTCGTGTCGGAGTGTAGCCCAGAACGCCCTGAGATACTACTGGAATACCTACCAGTAAATCTCCTGCCTCGGCCGAGGGCTTTGCGTAATGGCTCTCCTAAACACAGCGCGACCTCACCCCTAATACCGGGAGAGACGAACCCCTGCAGATCCGCTCACTGCCTCCATGTGGCTCGGGACTGTACCCAACTAAAACCTGTTTGCACGACTCCTTTGAGCCGTGGTAGGGTAGTAATCAAAGCACAGTGGGAACTCATACGAGACAAATGACGATCTCAGGTCTATGAACTAACCTGTACACATGTCACCTGGGAACTGCTATCTGACGTCTGGTATAATCCCAACTAGCAGGTTCCCGGCGAGTCCTGTCCGGTGTACTCATAACCCAATAAGCACCTGTATACATCTTAGGTGAACCAACTGACACCAGTGGCTTGTGAGACCGGCCACCGCCCCTCGTCGGGGTCTCGACTGTATACACTAGTCTACTAATGGAGTATCGATGCCCAGTCTCGAAACTCCCATGACTAGGGACCATTTAAGGATGTGCTTATAGACCCCAGCTCCCACGTATATGATCGCCTTCATACTGCTGGTCGTCAAGCAAGAATCCTAGGGGCTCTATCAACGTGTAATAGCGACCTGTCAGGTCACCTAAAGCAGTACACGATGATAAAGATAAACCAGATAGCATACTATCATCTCGAGTAAGACTGTTCTACCGGGATAGGTCCTCCCTCAATCATTGCAATCACGTGCCTGTGATCCAATAATTGACTCTGAGGGCACTATCTCCAACAATCTCCCACTTGCACTCAAGGCTAATTATTGCGATGTCGCATACTCACAGCCCGTGTGATACCGAACACCCAACTCCTCTACTAGTCAGTCGCACAAAGCCTGTTTGCGAAACTATTGCGTTCGAGGAAAAGCCTCAGTGAGTGGATCCGCTAAGATGTTTCTTTCTATATCTCTCTATATCTCAAGTTCGCGGAGAAAACCATCTCCCGAAAAGAGCAATACCTGTCTTGGAATGTCTGGATGTCTGATGGGACCTAGTTCATAAATGAACTCCAAATCCAAACTTCTTAGACTGTATCATCAACTGAACTTAATCAGTATCCTGCGCCATGCCTCCCTCAGTATTGCCTTGGATCACCTGTCCAAAATACTATCCCTCGTCAGAGGGAGAACTATAACTCTGACAACCTCCTTGTCGTCCATGTCACCTTGGAAGCCTGGAGTGATAACCGTCTCCTAAAGGAGGCAGCCGTTATCATATCCCTAGAACATTCACTTATGTTCTAAAACTGCTTCCGACTGTTCCTCTAGGATTGGATCAATATCAACTTATTGCATCTAGTGCAAGAACAACATCTGGTGTGGTACTTGACATCTCATGATTGACTCAATTGCCTAAGCAAGTGATCTGCCAATCATGCACATCCCTCTCTACTTTAGTCTATAAGACACCTTTAGAGAGGGTGACTCCATTACCTGCAGGTACACTACCATGCCAGGAGTCGTCCATTCTAAATACTCTTAGAATGCTGTCAAAGTACCCTGATTGGGAAACCACCCAAATCTAGATCTAATACCATAGATCTAGTAACCAGTATGTCTGATATAATGTCCAAGTCCCTTGTGGAGAAACCACTGTGTGACGACCAAAGTATAACCGATCGTAGTATAGGAATATCAATTCCTACACTGTGTATGTCATCAAATACCAGGACATCACACCCTATTACCTTCTTAACAGATCCATCCCCTATTCTGATGAAGTCAAACCTATGACTTCACATCAGAAATAGATGATCTATCTCCGCTATATCTGCTTTAGTCTATAAATAGACATAAGCCTGATGTCCACCAATGCTTCCGCTGCTCCCACTGACCACGACAACCCTCTGGCAGAGTCATATAGACGTACACTTCTAAAGCTAGTTTAGAACGACGCTATACTCATTCTCCTGCCGGGTCTCGCAGCCTGGAACAACAACAATGGCAAGTATGGGTAAACGAGAACTTCCCTGTCACCGTCCTTGAGGCTACCGGAGTACCTCTCGGGTGCCTGAAGTTACCTACCTGATCTGCGGAGTGGCCAATGGAATGTCAAATCAGATTGAATCTTTAGGTTCTTTATCAAATCTTCAGTAATCGTTTGTGGTTCTGGAATCGCTTCCAGTTCTACCATACTCCCACTACTGTTTTCTGAAAAATAACCATTTCCTTTTAAAATGTGGCGAGTTAAGAACAATATCACTATTGATCTTCCAGATGGTAGAAAATCAACCCTCGTCATAGCCTGGGTCAACCCACAAACAGCCATTACAGAAACGCGCCTTGAGTTGTCCAGTGTCTGGTTTTAATCATAAGCCGGACAACTCCCCGTACCTTAACATCGTTAAGATATGAACTGTTCTATACCCAATATAGAACCAGAGGCACTGATTTAATTGAACCAGATTCAAATCATGCAGCTGTCTCCAGTGCATGTCAACTAAATGGAAGGAGGCCGATCAGCGTTACCCAACTTAGGAATGCTTCCAATTATGAGTAACCTGAAAGAGAAGCAAGTTCTCATTACTATCAACTGAATACCATACACAAGTATCTACATCTTCGATCACCTTGAAGAATCCCGATACTTGCTACACCTGGTTCTCTACTCTATTCAAATACCTATAACTCCTCAAAACTTAGATCCTGTGTTTCTACAAAACATATGTCTAAGAACTAGAGAAGTTAAAAGTAAACAGAATATAGTATGAGGACCAACCCCTGTGTCCCAATGGACACTGGACAACATACAATACTCTGTATAAGTCCGCTGAGTCTAACAACTCTTTCACTGTGCGTCGTAGGTTGAAAACTGTACTTATGGTTAAGAAGAATTACACCGCTGTTTGATGCTCCTTACCTAACCATCCACTGATATAGGTAAATGTCATCGACATAATATCAAAAGGTATATCTCACTCTATGAAAATAGACGTACAGATATATCAATTTGAAATTGGTGCACAACAGCGGATATTCAAAACCAAATATTTGCCGACCGGCAAACAGCCCAGGTGATCTCCTCAAATATCACCTATTACAACGAATCCCGATATAATGAGGATGATCTCCTAATTCCCAATAACTTACTCCCACTCATCATCTGAAAAGCCATACAGATTGTGAGAATCAAACCTGGTAAATACATACCCTGGAGCAAGTGTCTAATCAGGAAATCAGTTTTCTTTTAACAGTACACAGTTGAACTGAAACATTGAAATGTTACGATGGGGTATCCTGGTATTCCTAGTAATGCCTCTACCATTATCCAGATTCACAACTATAACCGTATAATTCTTTGCCACCTCTCCAAATCCCTTTATATGTCTTTAGTCATTACCTTCTGCACACCCCTTTAGGCCAATTGGTTTTCTTCCTTCCCTACCGTTCGGCACCAGCCAATGGTTTGGAAGAAGACTATCCAATAAGCATAATGGGTGTACTGTCCTAATCCTAGGAATACTCGCAATGCGAGAGAAGGTGAAGATAAAAGACAACCGAATAAACCTTATTCCTATTTCTCCTGGACCAGAATCCATCCCCGAACTGGAACAAGTTCCTTTCGAGTTCGTATATAACCATACGATGGAGTATCCAAAAACTTGGGATCTTCGTAGTGATACGGAGTGTCCTGGAGAAATACAAAGTTGATTTAGGATTGGCGAAGAAATACTCGGTTTGGTTGTGAATAGCAGTCACAATTTACTTTGCCCTCTTACTAATCCCTTTCTTTGTCTTAACTTAATACCTTCTGCACACCATCGTTATGCTAATTGGTTTTCTTCATTCCCCACCGTTCGGCACCAGCCTAAGGTTTGGAAGAAGACTATCCAATTTTCATAATAGGTGTACTATCTCCTAAACCAAGGAGTACTCGTAATGAGAGAAGGTGAAAAGAAAAGACAACTGAATAATCCTATTCGTTTTCTCCAGAACCAGAAACCATCCTCGAAGTCCTTCGAGTTCGTATATAACCATACGATGGTTTTGTCCAATGGAAGTGGACGTTCGTAGTAATACGGGGTGTCCTGGAGAAAAGGGTAAAAGTAGGAGTGGCAATGAGGTTTGCAACTCTGACAATCCAAAAGCCGGTGTTACGAAGGTTCGGTCAACTTGGTCACTGAGTCATAGTCCAGGGTCGGGTCAATGGTCGCTGCCAGAGAGAGAGAAAAGAAACACTCAGCGTGCACTCTAACCTTGATCAGAATGGCTATCACTTTATCTAATCTGGAAACCTCCCACTGTACCGTCAAATTCTCCTCCAAACCTGAAAGAAGAATTAGTCGGGATCACCCGAGGAGTAAACCAACTCATCAGTGGGAATCGGGATCCAACTATCATCGCATGATAACTTGACGGAATCCACTCAAGTCACCACACTCCAGAAGGTATGCGCATGTCTGGCAAGTTTCAGTTCTTTTGAAACTCCCGATGTGATTTTTACCCCTAGGACCCAAGTGACCTTGACGAATAATCAACAAATCAAAAGGTCCTAGTCAAGTTCAGCCCGTCATTATCTTGATTGCGTTAAACCCACCCGCACGACCCTTGACGAATAATCAACAAAGTCATACGACTGTCCTAACCAATCCACATATCCATGCGACAGAATAGCACAACAAAGCTACCGCACACTACGCCTCGGCGAATAGCAACGACAAACGCAGCGCGAATACTAAGCAATACTGATCTGAAATGACGGAGGGCTACGACTGGTTTTTGGCAAAAAACCTTTAACGTAATGAACTTGATATCGTTGAAGGAACTGGATAACTTTTTTATAAAAATATAGTGACGAAAACCTTTACTAAAGAGGTCACTCCCGGCGAAGGGATCTCGGCTCTTTCCCCGTAGAATGAGGTGCAGGATATTCCAACTGAATACCACGATGCAAAGCAAAAGTAATCGGCTATAGTGAAGTTAATGCCCTGACGCAAACTTCTGTCCAAGGGGTCACTCCCGGTGAAGGGATCTCGGCCCTTGCCTCGTCGACTGAGGAGCAGGATATTCCAAATGAATACCACGATGCAAAACAAAAGTGAACGTCCTCGCAATAACAGCTTTTTGAAAAATGTTCCAACAACATAAGAATAGGTTTGTTTATCTTGCATTGATCCGAATCAACGCAGTCCCATCAATTGATCACACCACAAAGAACGAAAATATACTAACGTACGTATATGCCATCCGCATTCGCCACTGGGTCCCGTCATCACCCGTTAGGTTAGCTAACTAACGGCAGAGCGGGGACTGGACTAGCGCGGATGAAAAGCATATACAACATCTACTAATATATATACCAATATATAGTATTTCGCTCAAGGCGTGAATAAAATGCAACATCACAGAAATGTACAGCATCACAGAACAATACAGATATCTGGAAGCCCCGGGTTTCACAGAGCCGCTGCTGAAACCCGACGTTCCCCTGGTCGTGTGGATAGCCTGTGCAATGAAATCTTAGACCCCTACGGGCGCGGCAAGTTGTAAGTCCACGTTGCGACCCCCGGTTCTTACGGGGAGGCGGAAACGGTATAAAAATCAAATTTTGGCGCATGGGGCAACATGGACTAAGCAAAGTCGGGATCTTTTCCTAAACTAAAACTAGCAAACAAGATAAAGAGAGTTAGCTACTCGGAGAGATGGTTATACCTAAACTTGAACTCCTTCTTCTTGAAACCTTGTAGAGGTTGATGGTTCTCTTCTCGTCGCCTTCTTCCGTCGAAGATGGATCCACCTGAGGGTTCAACCTTCGGGCTCTTTCTCGAACTTTGAGTGAACTAGAATCTCCGGCTTGCTAAACCCTTGATCTTAGAGTGAGTAGAGAGTGTCTAAGGGGTGCTTTTCTTTTAAGGAGAGGGATTCTCAACAAATGAGAAGGATTCTCCTTTGGCTAGAGGAAGAAGAAGATGAAATGAGGAGAGAGAAGCTAAATGATAGAATGAGCTCTTTTCTTTTGCAACCATAACTAAAAGAAAAGGAATTATCTAATTAATAATAATAATTGAAATGAGAATAGTTGATGGTTGTTTTGGAATGACCACTATCATACTTCATTAAATGAAATGTAAGCTAGAATCAAGGAGCATCCTTGCAAAGTAATGATGATGGTCAAACATTCAACCACGGTCAACAAGTCAACCATGGTCAACAAGTCAACAAAACCAACCATAACATAATTTCATTTAATTACTATTATTAATTGATATCTCACTAATTCATTAGGGTTTGGAAAAAAAGATGTCTGTCAACAGTGCATGCGCACCCGTTCCGAAACCCTAATGAAAAAACTTCTTCTTCCGCCTCAAACAACTGTGCATACACACCTGCATTCTCGTTCCGAGGAACACGAATACTGAGAGATAAAAGCAACCCCAAAACATATACCAGTATCTGGCTCAAACCAGAGCCTGCTAGTATAATCCGTCCGGACTCCAAACGTGCACAAGTGCGCGGATGAGAACGAAACCTGCCGCAAAACCATGCGACCTCTACTCTGTTTTGCCCAGAGGCGAATACCCTCTTTGTGGGACTCTAAAGACTCGACACTACGCTGGCAGTGGGTTTAACCACAGACCGCAAGCGGCACTAGCTGTGCGTAACGGTCCCCAGGTAGATGCCGACAAGAAGGCTGACGAGGTGAACCCCATCTGAACTCCTACTGAGTCTGAATGTGACATTCTCCGTACAGTCCGGTCTGTTCGTCTGATACATCGCATGTCGGGCCTAGGGGCGGTAAAACGTCAGTCCCCCAATAGCGGTACAAGTCGTGTCGGAGTGAAGCCCAAAACACCCTGAGATAACACTGGAAGCCTACCAGTATATCTCGCTTGCCCTGGCCAGGGACTACTCGTGTAATGGCTCTCCTAGACACAGCGCGATGTCAACCCCCAATACCGGGAGAGACGAATCCTGTCTAACCGTCACTGCCTCCAAGTGCTTCGGGACTGCACCCAACCACTACCTGTTTGCACGACTCCTTTGAGCCGTGGTAGGGTAGTGATCAAAGTGCAGTGGGAACACACTCGAGGCGAAGTGCCAGTTTCAAGTCAGCGGACTAAGCTGTACTCATGTCACCTGGGAACTGATAACTGACGATAGGTATAATACCAACCCGTCAGTTCCCGACGAATCCTGTCCAGTGTACTCGTAACCCAACGAGCACCCGTATACTATCTCCAGTACGACGTACTGATGGCTGTGGGACAGACCATCTCCCACACTGGGATGAGAAGCGCATACGCTAGTCTACTCCGGAGTATCGATGCCCTGTCTCGATAGTCCTGCGACTAGGGACCTGTATAAGGATGTGCTTATAGACTATCCAGCCCCTACTAGTGTGACTGCCATCACAACACTGGTAATCAAGCAAAGATCCTAAGGGCTCCACTAATGCGTATAGGTGATATCGCAAAATAAACACATGTACACATTGAAGTAGAAACAAACCAAGTAGCATACTACTATATTGAGCAAGATTGTTTATACAAGGTGAATATCCCAAGCTTCCATTAAGTAATATACAAACTAGTATGATACAGTAATGGCCTCTAGGGCATATACACTAACACAAGTCACCCGCCAAAACCTGAAGCGAGGCAGCCCCTTTCAGCACCGTGAATGGACCACCCAGCACTTCACGGAATCCGGTAACTTGGGCACCCCTCCTGGGTCAACCTGTACCCCCTACGAGTGCGGCGAATATCCCGCCAATCCTGGAGTGAAGCCCCCTCCGACCCAATGCCATGAGATGCGGGCTTGTTGCCCTCCAGAACCCGGCTATCCGTGCACCCCACCGCGGGGCAATCCTAGTACAGAAAGTAAAATATACATACACCGGGTACATCGACCGCAACCAGGTCGTGCCCCAAAAGAATAATACAAACAGGCAGTGACGGCAGTCCACATGTCGGACGCTCGCCCCGCAAAATCAAATGTACATAAAACAACATCACAGTACTAGCATTGCATCCAGGCTATCCCCTACGACCGATCCGCAACAACACAGCATAAACACAGAACATCAACGTGAAAATCACGTTCGCAAATCCGTCTAACCGGGCTATAGCAGTTAGACCGGATTTACCGATCAAGTGATATTCACGGTCGCAGATATAATGTAAATACTGTGAAATAATGTGTTTAAAATATCCGATCGATCAAATAATTAACAAGTGGGCCCCCAAAAAATACTGTAGCACTCACAGAAATTCTGGGCCCAAATTTAATATTCCAGAAACCCTATTTTAACCCCAGAAGCCTACTGGAAAAATTCGACAGATCGATCACTCCAAACCGCGGCGGAACCGCGGCGACAAGGGGGTTTTCGCCGCGGTTCCGCGCTCCAATTGGAAGATCATCGTCTCGAATTTCTCCAGAATTCTTATAACTTCCAGTACATCATTCTGCAATCACCTGAAAAATTTTTCGAGCCCGGAAAAAATCGACAGAAAACTGATGCAAGCAAAACGCGGTTTTTGGAATTTTGGTCGATCGGATAAGTAAAACGCATTAGAACAAGCTAGACAAGGTTAATGGCGTGGCTCTGATACCATATTGCGCCACGGCAGCGCCCCGGCCGTCTATCCGAGGCCAAAATGCGGAATCAAAATTTTCTTAACTTTTAAACTGGCGCTACCGCGGACAATATACCCGGATCGAAACCATTAACCTATACTAGCTAACTAGAGATGGGGTTTGAGATATACCGAGTGATCTGAGTCCTCCGGTCTTCTCGTCGTCGTCCCGATCTCCCGCGGAAACTCCGGTCGTCGCCTCCTTGCCGGAAGGGCACCACATCGTCTGTATCTTTTACGGGCTCCCACCTCAATGCCGAGGCAACTCGGGCGCGATGTAGGCTAGCCGACGCGCCCAAGATGTGCTATAGAGTGTAGTGTAGAGTGCATGTCTCACTTTGGGGTATTGGTTGCCTTTTGAAGATGGAGGAATGAAGGTATGAAAAATGGTGCTTTCATTTTTCCTTGTATCAAAAATGAGATGAATGAAATTTGCCACACCAAATGAAAATCAACCTCTCTCATTTTTCCTTCTCACTAAATTGTGGCCGGCGCCTCAATTTTGAGAATGGTGGAGGAATATGAAAACAAAATCAAGAGGGAGGTGAGTGTAGGAGAAAGAGAAGGTGACCATATCCAAAGACAAGAAAACATCAACCATGCTTACACCTTAATCACATCAAATCTCATTAAATGCAAGTGATGGTAAAAAGAATGATGAAGGTCATATCATAATCCCACATATGCAAGAAACCCCCTCCTAAAAAGTAATTTGCAAAACTGCAAATTACCCCCTCCATCGGAAAAGTCCGGCTGGGAAAGAACAAAGGAAAACCGGCCGGAACGGAAAGCAAACTGGCAACTCCAGAAAACTGGTCCCGTAATAAATTACAGGAAAACCCCGATACTGTGCATACACACCCGCATCTGTATTCCGACCGGATACAAATGCAATGAGACAAAATCTACACTGTACTAAACTAGAACCGGCTTAAACCAAAGCCGGCTAGTAATATCCGTTCGATCCTGATCCGTGCAATACCGCACGTATCTGATCGAACCCTGCCATATACCCATACGGCCACTAGTACAAACCGTCCGATCCTGATCCGTGCAATACCGCACGTATCTGATCGGACCCTGCCATATCTCCATACGGCCTCTACAGCGTTTCGCCCGAAAGCTGAGTAACTGAAAGTGTGGTGGACTCTAAAGACTCGTCAATACTATGGCTGTGGATTTAACCACTAGCACGTCAGAGGTATAAGCCAATACGTGACGGGCCACCAGCTATTGACCAAAAGGGACGTCGATGAGCGAACTCATCCTGACACCCTACTGAGCCTGTCAGTGACAATATCCGTACAGTCCGGTCCGTTCGTCTATGAGCATCGCATGGCGGGCCTAGGGGGTTGGTAAAAGTCAGACCCCCAAAGGCGGTACAAGTCGTGTCGGAGTGTAGCCCAGAACGCCCTAAGATACTACTGGAATACCTACCAGTAAATCTCCTGCCTCGGCCGAGGGCTTTGCGTAATGGCTCTCCTAGACACAGCGCGACCTCACCCCCAATACCGGGAGAGACGAACCCCTGCAGATCCGCTCACTGCCTCCATGTGGCTCGGGACTGTACCCAACTAAAACCTGTTTGCATGACTCCTTTGAGCCGTGGTAGGGTAGTAATCAAAGCACAGTGGGAACTCACACGAGACAAATGACGATCTCAGGTCGATGAACTAACCTGTACACATGTCACCTGGGAACTGCTATCTGACGTCTGGTATAATCCCAACTAGCAGGTTCCCGGCGAGTCCTGTCCGGTGTACTCATAACCCAATGAGCACCAGTATACATCTTAGGTGAACCAAATGACACCAGTGGCTTGTGAGACCGGCCACCGCCCCTCGTCGGGGTCTCGACTGTATACACTAGTCTACTAATGGAGTATCGATGCCCAGTCTCGAAACTCCCACGACTAGGGACCATTTAAGGATGTGCTTATAGACCCCAGCTCCCACGTATATGATCGCCATCATACTGCTGGTCGTCAAGCAAGAATCCTAGGGGCTCTATCAACGTGTAATAGCGACCTGTCAGGTCACCTAAAGCAGTACACGATGATAAAGATAAACCAGATAGCATACTATCATCTCGAGTAAGACTGTTCTACCGGGATAGGTCCTCCCTCAATCATTGCAATCACGTGCCTGTGATCCAATGATTGACTCTGAGGGCACTATCTCCAACAATCAGTAGTTTCTTGCTTGTTATGGACCTTACATCGGCATGACTTATCAAGCTACTGGGGTCTGACGTTTACCACCCCTAGGTGAGAAATGCGACATATCAGACGAACAGACCGGACTGTGCGGTAAGTGTTACTGGTTGGATTCACAGGAGTGTGAGCGGGCTTGCTCGTTGATCTTCTGATCGCTCAATACCCGAGTGGCCGTTACGTTTAGCAGACCGCTTGCGGCTTGTGGATGTTTGATATGATCATCACCTACTACCGGCGTATTGACGAGTCTTTAGAGTCCTACACAGAGATTTCCTGGCTCAAGCGAAACGAAATAGGAGCGCATATGAGATATGTGCGGGACCGAGAATAATATCAGTATGTGATACTGAATTCTATTCTCGCGATTTGTATCATCAGATGGTTATATAAGATATAGCCGGGTTACCGAATCAAATGTTGATTCGATATATTGATACACTTGATATTAGTCGGTTATATGCAATATGACCGGATCATTAAATCAAGTGTTGATTTAATGATTTAATGTATAATTATATATTAGATATATTACTTTACATTGACTAGTATTGTTCACTTAAGATTGATTATCTCACTTGATTGTGCACATTGTATATATGATATATGTTTGTGCACTAGTTAGTATCATGTTTGATGATACACGCAAACTTGGGTGTGTGTATGCTTTAAACCATGTTTAGGTTAATGGTTAGGGTTTTAATTTATTTATTTTATTTATTTATTTTGGCAAAAACAAAAATGGTGGCTTTCTTTGTTTTATTCTTGAAGTTTCATGAAGCTTCAACCATTTTGTTTTTTCCTTAACCTAACCATTACACCTAAACCCTAGTTTATTCTCTATATGTGTTTACTTCACCCATGGTTGCATTATGATAAGATTCACTTGATTTATTATTTTCAAGATAATTCTTTTTCCATCTTCTTCATCATCTTCTTCTTCAAGTGAAGAAAACCATTCTTGAAAAATTCCAAGTGATGAAATCAAGTGAGAAATCCAAATCCAAAGTGAACCCACTTCCTATTTCTTCATCCTCTACCACTTGCCATGTTGTATGAGGTGTTTTCTTCACAAGTTTCATGACCTAGTGAAGATGGAGCTCGAGTTAGAGTTGTAGGGTTCCTAGGCACGCTAAGGAGGTCTCACAAGGCATCAACCATGCCAATTTCAAATTTTACAAGTGCCGAGAAACCCTAATACGGATCGTTAACTAGAATTTAGGTGAAACAAGAAGCTAGTTAACAACTTAACTAAAGGGTAAACGGAAATACAACCTTTGTAGATCCGGTCCTCCACCTCCATAGCTCCGTGACGGTCCTTCCGCTGTCCATATCGGATCCCGGACTCTAGCATCGGCTTCATCGGAGAAATGGGCGGGCTAGGTCGTCGACTTCGATGCCGAAGATGATCTACGTCGAGGCAACACAAGATCAAGCTCCAACTTCACCAAGCCATGAAACTTGTGAAGAAAACACCCTATACTACTTGGCAAGTGGTAGAGGATGAAGAAATAGGAAGTGGGTTCACTTTAGAATTGGATTTCTCACTCTTTTTCTCAAGTTTCCATTAAAGGATGCAAGGTTTTCTTCATGTTGAAGAAGGAGAAGAAGAAGAAGAAAATTTGATAAGTTATTTTTCAAAAAGAAAATAAAATGAATACTTATCATATATCAACCTTGTTCAAGTGTAGAGAATGAACTATGGTTAGTTTGAATGGTTAGGGTTAAGTATGACGACAAAATGGTCTCTTAGTCAAAGCTTCATGAAGCTTCAACAACAAACAAAGAAAGCCACCATTTTCTCTTTATCTTTTTCCAAAATAAATAAATAAATAAATAGATAAGAAAATGAAAACCCTAACCATTATATAACCATGGTTTAATCCTTTACACAAACCCAAGTTAGCATGTATCATCAAACATGATACAATCTTGTGCACAAAAATATATCACATATACAATGTGCATTTCAAGTGAGAAAATCCATTTAAAGTGAACCAATACTAGTTAATGCAAAGTAATATATCAAATATTTAATTATACATTAAATCATTAAATCAACACTTGATTCAATGATCCGGTCATGTCGCATATAACCGACTAATATCCAATGTATCGGCTTATCAAATCAATCCTTGATTCGATAACGAGGTTATATCACATACAACCATTCGATACATTCATCGTGAGAATAGAATACGGTATCACATACACGCATTATTCTCGGTCCCGCACATATCTCATATGCGCTCCTATTTCGTTTCGCTTGAGCCAGGAAACCTCTGTGTAGGACTCTAAAGACTCGTCAATACGCCGGCAGCAGGTGATGAATGATCGCACGCTTTTGGCGTGTCGGATGTTCAAAGTTCTAAAGTTATAACCGCGATCAAGACGGTGTCACTTTGCAGCTAGCCGGTTGAGCACGGGTCGATCCACAGGGAGATGGTTGTATGTCCTTTCTTGTTTTAGACGAGTCAATAAAGAATTTGTATGTGTTTGTTCGATTCTAACCTATGTGTTATATTTGCAAGTATAAAGTTGTTAAGAAAAGATACGAAAGTGTAAGATAAAGAAATCCGTACTCAAAACCTTTGAGCCGAGTCTTGACCAATTGAAGCTAGAGCAATCGGCAACAACGTGGATTAGGGGATTTAAGCGCGGTATTCGTAGAATCCGGCTTATTTATCCTTGTCCTTCCGTTCTTGTCTCTTGCTTTCGCCTCCGGCCAAACCGAACGCAACCGGTCGCGGTTAGGAATCACCGTTACCTTGTTAGGGTAGGGTGCCTAACGGAGCGCTTGCGTATCATTTGGGCGGAGTTCAATGGAAAATAACGGGAAAAGGAAATGAGCAAAGAAACGTTAACTTACAATATCGTATTGATTCTTAACAACAACAATAATTACAACCATTTACAAAAAGAACCAAAAAGAGCAAAAGAAAAGAAAAGATTACAAGTAAGTAATTAAAGTGCATGGTAATAAATTGCAAGTAATAAAAGACAAGAATGAAAAATGCAAGAAAGAGATAAGCAAGAAAGTAACACTAAGAAACATAGAACTCAAGACAAGCATGGGATCAATAGCCAACCATTAAACTTATAAGCTCAATCAAGAGGTTGTAAGGTCAAGAGAAGGGTAAAGAACTCATGTGAAATGAAGCACAAAAGAGAAGAGCTTTATTGATTCCATAATGATACAACCCTTGAGATCAATAACCAACCCTTAAACCTTCAAGCTCAATGAAGAGGTTGAAAGATCAAGAGAAGGCAAGGACCTTAAGGGGAAGCTAAGCAAAAGAATGATACAATGTATGGCAAAATTGGACTCCTTCTCACTTACCCAATGGTTTCCTTTTATAGGCAAAACAAGACCTTTTCTTTAATTTGAATTTGAATGCACCCAAAGTTTGGAGGGAAGTTGGAATCTTTGAATTTTTGAATCACATCAATACTTTATGCATTGAATGCACCATACCCACTCATGCTTTGTGCTTGTCTCGTGCATTGTGCTTGTCTCGTGCTTTGTGCTTGTCCCTCTCGTGCTTTGTGCTTGTCCGAGACACGAATGACCACTATCATATGTCTTGTCTCTGAGCTGGTACGCGGCACTGGACGGATACGGATGACTGGAACCCGGCTTTTTTTTGCTGGCAACAGATGTCCTGGATTTTGGCGTAACAGTAGAGATTTTGTATCATTTGCGTTATTTTGGACTAGGAACCTGTAGCCTGTAAATATGTAGCAAACACGGATGAAAAGCACCTGCCTATAAACAAACGAGCGTAAGAATGGGCGGTATAAATGCAATATTCTGTTATGAACAATGATCATATCAATCACCCACAAGCCACAAGCTGTCTGCTAAACGTAACGGCCACCCGGGTATTGAGCGATCAGAAGATCGACGAGCAAGCCCGCTCATACTCCTGTGAATCCAACCAGTAACACTTACCGTACAGTCCGGTCTCGTCGTCTGATATGTCGCATATCTCGCCTAGGGGTGGTAAACGTCAGACCCCAATAGCTCGATAAGTCGTGTCGATATGAGGTCTATAACAGTTCGAGAAACTACTGGTAACACTTACCAGTAAATCTCAACAACCCTGGCCAGGGATTTCCGGTTATAACCAATCGAACACAGCGCAACATCAACTCCCTATACCGGGAGAGACGAATCCCCTCCTATCGCTCATTGCCTCCATGTGATTCGGGACTGTACCCAAAAACCACCGTTTTGCACGCCCTCTTGGATGTGGTAAGGTGGAAATCAAAGCACAGTGGGAACCACACAAGACTCTATGATGATCTCGGGTCAACAGACTACTCTGTACCAGTGTCACCTGAGAACTGCCATCTGACGTAAGGTATAATACCATCTGGGAGTTCTCGGCGAGTCCGTCCAGTGTACCCAGTCTCTACTGAGCACCCGTACATCATCTCTGATGTCAAACACCAATGGATATGGGATCATCCATCACCCATCTGTATGGGTCGAGAAGGTATACGCTAGTCTACTCTGGTATATCGATGCCCCGTCTCGATACACCCACGACTAGGGACTTTGAAGGATGTACTTATGGACTACCATGTCCCCACTAGTGTTGGAGATAGTGCCCTCAGAGTCAATTATTAGGTCACAGGTACGTGATTGCAATGATTGATGGAGGACCTATCCCGGTAGGACAGTCTTACTCGAGATGATAGTATGCTATCTGGTTTACTTTTATCATCGTGTACTCTTTTAGGTGACCTGACAGGTCGCTATTGCACGTTGATAGAGCCCCTAGGATTCTTGCTTGACCACCAGCAGTATGAGGGCGATCATATAAGTGGGAGCTGGGGTCTATAAGCATATCCTTAAATGGTCCCTAGTCGTGTGAGTTTCGAGACAGGGCATCGATACTCCAGAGTAGACTAGTGTATACAGTCGAGACCCCGACGAGGGGCGGTGGCCGGTCTCACAAGCCACTGGTGTCAGTTGGATCACCTAAGATGTATACAGGTGCTCACTGGGTTATGAGTACACCGGACAGGACTCGCCGGGAACATGCTAGTTGGTCATATACCAGACGTCAGATGGCAGTTCCCTGGTGACATGTGTACAGGTTAGTTCATCGACATGGGGATCGTCATTTGTCTTGTGTGAGTTCCTACTGTACTTTGATTACTACCCTACCACGGCTCAAAGGAGTCGTGCAAACAGGTTTTAGTTGGGTACAGTCCCGAGCTACATGGAGGCAGTGAGCGTATCTTCAGGGGTTCGTCTCTCCCGGTATTGGGGGTGAGGTCGCGCTGTGTCTAGGAGAGCCATTACACGAAGCCCTCGGCCGAGGCAAGGAGATTTACTGGTAGGTATTCCAGTAGTATCTCAGGGTGTTCTGGGCTACACTCCGACACGACTTGTACCGCTTTTGGGGGTCTGACTTTTACCAACCCCTAGGCCCGCCATGCGATACTCATAGACGAACGGACCGGACTGTATGGATATTGTCACTGACAGGCTCAGTAGGGTTGTCCGGCTGAGTTCGCTCACAGACGTCCCTTTTAGTCAATACCTGGTAGCCCGTTACGTATTGGCTTATACCTCTGACGTGCTAGTGGTTAAATCCACAACCAAGGTGTTGACGAGTCTTTAGAGTCCCCGACATTCAGTTACTCAGCTTTCGGGCGAAAGGCTGTGGAGGCCGTATGGAGATATGGCAAGGTCCGATCAGATACGTGCGGTATTGCACGGATCAGGATCGGACAGTTTGTACTATTGGCCGTATGGGTATATGGCAGGGTTCGATCAGATACGTGCGGTATTGCACGGATCAGGATCGAACGGATAATACTAGCCGGCTTTGGTTTAAGCCGGATCCTAGTATAGTACAGTGTAGATTTTGCCTCATTGCATTTGTATTTCGGTCGGAATACAAATGCGGGTGTGTATGCACAGTATCGGGGTTTTCCTGTAATTTATTACGGGACCAGTTTTCTGTAGTTGCCAGTTTGCTTTCCGTTTCGGCCAATTTCCTTTGTATCGTTCATTGGCCGAAGATTGGTGGAGGAGGGCTTATTTGCATTGTTGTAAATAAGTATTTGTGGAGGGTGGTCTTTGCTTTTTGTTGCATCATGATGGTGCACCATCCATTGACCTTGACTTCTTGACTTCTTCATGATGGCTTGACTTTTTGAAGTCATCATGCTTGATGATGGGTTATGATATGGTTGTGGAGTGTTGGTTTTAGATTGTTATCATGCTTGTGCATGATAGGTTTTTTCCCTCTCTCTCTTGCATTATGAGGTTGATTATCTTTTGATACACTCCCTCACTCACTCTCATTCTCTCCACCACCATTTACATGGCCGGCCACAATGAGGGAAGGGGCTGTCCAAATTTCTTGGGGTGGGATTTTTGTTCTTCTAGCTTTGTAAAATCCCACATGTTTCATCTCCACAAGCTCATATCATTTCCTCCACCAAAATGTCATCTCCATGAACCCCAAATGAGACACGAGTTCTACACCACATTCTACAGCAAATCTTGGGCACGTCGACTAGCCAGCTTCGTGCCCGAGTTGCCTCGGCATTGAGGTGGGAGCCCGTAAAAGAAGTAGGCGATGTGGTGCACTTCCGGCGACGAGGTGGAGACAGGAGTTTCCGCAGGAGATCGGGACGACGACGAGAAGACCGGAGGACTCGGATCAGTCGGTATATCTCTATTCCCTATCTTGTAGTTAGCTACGACTAATTAATGGTTCGATCCGGGTATTAGTGCGCGGTGGTGCCAGTTCAAGAAAAATTAAAGTTTATCACCGCTTCCGCATTTGGCCGTCGGATTGACGGCCAGGGCGCCGCCGTGCACTTACAGTGGTATCAGAGCCTCGCCATTAACTTAGTCTAGCTTTGTTTAATGTGTTTTACAATTCCGATCGAACAAAAATCCCAAAACCGCATTTTTGCTTGCATCAGTTTTCTGTTGAAAATTTTTGGTGTCGAAAATTTTTTCAGGTTGCAGAAACGTGATCTACTAGAAAAAATAAGAGTTCTGTAAAAATTAGATGCAACAACTCCACAGTAGGAGCGCGGAACCGCGGCCAAACACCCCTTTGGGCCGCGGTTCCGCCGCACACTGTTGGGTTCCCTGCACCAAATTTCTACAGTATCTTTCTGGGGTTAAAATTGGGGTTTTGGAATAATAACATTGGGCCCAGAATTTCCTGATCTGCTACAGTAATGCTTTGGGGCCCACTTGTTAAAATTTGATTGATCGGATATTTTAAACACATTATTTCACAGTATATACATTATATCTGCGACCGTGAATGTCACTCGATCTGTAAATCCCGTCTAACTGCTATAGCCCGGTTAGACGGATTTGCGAACGTGACTTTCACGTTGATGTTCTGTGATTTTGCTGTGATGTTGCGGATCGGTCGTGGGGGATAGCCTGGATGCAATGCTAGTACAGTTTTGTTGTATTATGTACATTTGATATTGCGGGACGAGCGTCCGACATGTGGACTGCCGTCACTGCCTGATTGTATTATTATTTTGGGGCACGGCCAGGTTGCGGTCGATGTACCCGTTGTATGTATATTTTACTTTCTGTACTAGGATTACCCCGCGGAGGGGTGCACGGATAGCCGGGTTCTAGAGGGCAACAAGCCCGCATCTCATGGCATTGGGACGGAGGGGGCTTCACTCTAGAATTGGCGGGCTATTCGCCGCACTCGTAGGGGGTACAGGTTGACCCAGGAGGGGTGCCCAAGTTGCCGGATTCCGTGAAGTGCTGGGTGGTCCATTCACGGTGCTGAAGGGGGCTGCCTCGCTTCAGGTTTTGGCGGGTGACTTGCCGCGCCCGTAGGGGTCTAGGATTTCATTGCACAGGCTATCCACACGACCAGGGGAACGTCGAGTTTCAGCGGCTCTGTGAAACCCGGGGATCCCAGATATCTGTATTGTTTCTGTGATGCTGTACATTTCTGTGATGTTGCATTTTATCACGCCTTAAGCGAATATAATATATTGGTATATATATTAGTAGATTTTGTATATGTTTTACATCCGCGCTAGTCCAGTCCCCGCTCTGTCGTTAGTTAGCTAACCTAACGGTTAATGACGGGACCCAGTGGCGAATGCGGATGGCATATACATACATCAGTATATTTTCGTTCTTTGTGGTGTGATCAATTGATGGGACTGCGTTCATTCGGATCAATGCAAGTTAAAACAAACCTAATCTGATGTTGTTGGAACACTTTTCAAAAAGCTGTTATTGCAAGGACGTTCACTTTTGTTTTGCATCGTAGTATTCAGTTGGAATATCCTGCTCCTCAGTCGACGAGGCAAGGGCCGAGATCCCTTCACCGGGAGTGACCCCTTGGACAAAAAGTTTGTGTCAGGGCAATAACTTCACTATAGCCGATTACTTTTGCTTTGCATCGTGGTATTCAGTTGGAATATCCTGCACCTCATTCTACGGGGAAAGAGCCGAGATCCCTTCTCCGGGAGTGACCTCTTTAGCGAAGGTTTTCGTCACTATATTTTTAAAAAAGCTATCCGTTCCTTCAACGATATCAAGTTCTTTACGTTAAAGGTTTTCGCCAGAAACCATTCGTAGCCCTCCGTCGTTTCAGACGGGTAGCACGTAGTATTCATGCTATGTTTGTTGGCCTTCGTCAAGGCATAGTGTATGGTAGCTGCTTGTTGCCTTTCTGCAGCATAGATAGATGCGTTGGTTTGGGACAGTCGTATAGCCTTGTTGGCCTTCGTCAAGGGCTTGTGCGGATGGGTTCAAATCAACCTGGAGAATGACGGGTAGAACTTGACATATGACTTATGATTTGTTGGCCTTCGTCAAGGTCATAAGAGCATGGGGCAGAAATCACATCGGGAGTTTCAAAAGAACTGAAACTTGCCAGATATGCGCATACCTTCTGGAGTGTGATGACGTGAGCGGATTCCGTCACGTTATCATGCGGTGATAGTTGGATCCCGATTCCCACTGATGAGTTAGTTTACTTCTCGGGTGACCCCGACTAATTCTTCTTTCAGGTTTGAAGGAGAATTTGAGGTACAGTGGGAGGTTTCCAGATTAGATAAATTGGTAACCATTCTGATCTAGGTTAGAGTGCAAGCTGAGTGTTTCTTTTCTCTCTCTCTTTGGCAGCGACCATTGACCCGACCCTAAGACTATGACTCAGTGACTAAGTTGACCGAACCTTCTTAACACTGGCTTTTGGATTGTCAGAGTTGCAAACCTCATTGCCACTCCTACTTTTACCCTTTTCTCCAGGACACCCCGTATTACTACGAACGTCCACTTCTATTGGACAAAACCATCGTATGGTTAGATACGAACTCGAAAGAATTTATTCGAGGATGGTTTCAGGTTCTGGAGAAAACGGATAGGATTATTCAGTTGTCTTTTCCTTTTACCTTCTCTCAAGTTGCGAGTACTCCTTGGTTTAGGAGATAGTACACCTATTACGCAAATTGGATAGTCTTCTTCCAAACCTTAGGCTGGTGCCGAACGGTGGGGAATGAAGAAAACCAATTAGCATAACGATGGTGTGCAGAAGGTATTAAGTTAAGACAAAACAAGGGATTAGTAAGAGGGAAAAGTAAATTGCAACTGATATTCATGACCAAACCAGGTATTTCATTACCACTCCCACTTCACCTTTGTATTTCTCCAGGACACTCCGTATCACTACGAAGATCCACAGTTTATTGGATACTCCATCGTATGATTATATACGAACTCGAAAGGAACTTGTTCCAGTTCGGGGATGGATTCTGGTCCAGGAGAAATAGGAATAGGGTCTATTCGGTTGTATTTTATCTTCACCTTCACTCATTGCGAGTGCTTCTATGATTAGGACAGTACACCCATTATGCTTACTGGATAGTCTTCTTCCAAACCATAGGCTGGTGCCGAACGGTAGGGAAGGAAGAAAACCAATTGGCCTAAAGGGATGTGCAGAAGGTAAAGACTAAAGACATATGAAGGGATTTGGAGAGGTGGCAAAGAACTATACGGTTACATTCATGAATCTGGAAGAGGCATTACTAGGAATACCAGGATACCCCATCGAAACATTTCAATGTTTCAGCTTCACTGTGTACTGTTAAAGGAAAACTGATTTCCCGATTAGATACTTACTCCAGGGTATGTATTTACCAGGTATGATTCTCACATCTGTATGGTTTTACAGATGATGAGTGGGAGTAGGTTATTCGGAATTGGGTGATCATCCTCATTATATCGGGATTCGTTGTAATCGGTGATATTTGAGGAAGTCACCTGGGTTGGTTGCCGGACGGCAAATATTTGGTTTTGAATATCCTCTGTTATGCACCAATTTCAAATTGATATATCTATACGTCTATTTTCATAGAGAGAGATATACCTTTTTGAAATTATGTCTACGACATTTACCTATATCAGTGGATGGTTAGGTAAGGAGCATTAAACAGCGGTGTAATTCTTCTTAACCATAAGTACAGTTTTCAAATTACGACACACAGTGAATGAGTTATCAGACTCAAGGGACTTATACAGAGTATTGTATGTTGTCCAGGGTCCATCAGGACAGAGGGGTTGGTCCTCGTACTTTATTCGGTTTACTTATGACTTCTCTAGTTTTTAGACAGGTGTTTCGTGGAAACACAGGGTCCGAATTTTGAGAAGTTATAGGTATTTGAATAAAGTAGAGAACCAGATATTGCAAGTATCGGGATTCTTCAAGGTGATCGAAGATGTAGATACTTGTGTATGGTATTTAGTTGATAGTAATGATAAAGAGAACTTACTTCTCTTTCAGGTTACTCATAATTGGAAGCATTCCTAAGTTGAGTAACGCTGATCGGCCTCCTTCCATTTAGTTGACATGCACTGGAGACAGCTGCATGATTTGATTCTGGTTCAATTAAATCAGTGCCTCTGGTTCTATATTGGATATAGAACAGTTCATATCTTAACGATGTTAAGGTACGGGGAGTTGTCCGGTTTATGATTAAAACCAGAAACTGGACAACTCAAGGCGCGTTTCTGTAATGGTTGTTTGTGGGTTGACCCAGGCTATGACGAGGGTTGACTTTCTACCATAAGAAAGATCAATAGTGATATTGTTCTTGACTCGCCACAGTTTTAAATTAAAAATGGATTTTTTCTGAAAAATAGTAGTGGGAGTATGGTAGAACTGGAAGTGATTCCAGAACCACAAACGATTATTGAAGATTTGATAAGGAACCTAAAGATTCAATCTGGATTGACATTCCATTGGCCACTCCGCAGATTTGGTGGGTAACTTCAGCCACCCGAGAGGTACTCCGGTAGCCTCAAGGACAGTGACAGGGAAGTTCTTGTTTACCCACACTTGCCATTGCTGTTGTTCCAGACTGTGAGACCCGGCAGGAGGATGAGTATAGCGTCGTTTTGAACTCGCTTCAGAAGTGTATGTGTATATGACTCTGCCAGAGGGTTGTCGTAGTCAGTGGGAGCAGCGGAAGCATTGGTGGACAGGTAGCTTATGTCTATTTATAGACTAAAGCAGATATAGCGGAGATAGATCATCTATTTCTGATGTGACAGTCATAGGTTTGACTTCATCAGAATAGGGGATGAATCTGTTGAGAAGGTAGTAGGGTGTGATGTCATGGTATTTGGGTGACATACACAGAATAGGAAAAGAAACTCCTATACTACGAACGGTTATACTTTGGTCATCACACAGTGGTTTCTCCACACAGGACTTGGATATTATATCAGACATACTGGTTACTAGATCTATGGTTTTAGATCTAGATTTGGGTGGTTTCCCAATCAGGGTACTTAGACACCATTCTAAGAGTATTTAGAAAGGACGACTCCTGGCACGGTAGTATACCTGCAGGTGATGGAGTCACCCTCTCTAAAGGTGTCTTACAGACTAAAGTGGAGAGGGATGTGCATGATTGGCAGATCACTTGCTTAGGCAATTGAGTCAATCATGAGATGTCAAGCACCACACCAGATGTTGTTCTTGCACTAGGTGCAATAAGTTGATATTGATCAAATCCTGGAGAAACAGTCGGAAGCAGTTTTAGAACATAAGTGGATGTTCTAGGGATATGATAACGACAGCCTCGTTGGGGAGACGGTTATCATTCCAGGCTTCCAAGGTGACCTGGGCGACAAGGAGGTTGTCAGAGTTATAGTTTCCCTTCTGATGTGGGGCAGTATTTTGGACAGGTGGTCTAAGGCAATACTGAGGGAGGCATAGCGCTGGATACTGATTAAGTTCAGTTAACGATACAGTCTAAGAAGTTTGGATTTGGAGTTCATTTATGAGCTATGTCCCATCAGACATCCAGACACATTCTAAGACAGGTATTGCTCATTTCGGGAGATGGCTTTCTCCGCGAACATGAGATATAGAGAGACATAGAAAGAAACATCAAAGCGGATCCACTCACTGAGGCTATTCCTCGAACGCAGTAGTTTCGCAAACAAGCTTTGTGAGACTGACTAGTAGAGGAGTTGGGTGTTCGGTATCACACGGGCTGTGAGTATGCGACATCGCAATAATTAGCCTTGAGTGCAAGTGGGAGATTGTTGGAGATAGTGCCCTCAGAGTCAATTATTAGGTCACAGGTACGTGATTGCAATGATTGATGGAGGACCTATCCCGGTAGGACAGTCTTACTCGAGATGATAGTATGCTATCTGGTTTACCTTTATCATCGTGTACTGTTTTAGGTGACCTGACAAGTCGCTATTGCACGTTGATAGAGCCCCTAGGATTCTTGCTTGACCACCAGCAGTATGAGGGCGATCATATAAGTGGGAGCTGGGGTCTATAAGCATATCCTTAAATGGTCCCTAGTCGTGTGAGTTTCGAGACAGGGCATCGATACTCCAGAGTAGACTAGTGTATACAGTCGAGACCCCGACGAGGGGCGGTGGCCGGTCTCACAAACCACTGGTGTCAGTTGGATCACCTAAGATGTATACAGGTGCTCATTGGGTTATGAGTACACCGGACAGGACTCGCCGGGAACATGCTAGTTGGTCATATACCAGACGTCAGATGGCAGTTCCCTGGTGACATGTGTACAGGTTAGTTCATCGACCTGGGGATCGTCATTTGTCTTGTGTGAGTTCCCACTGTACTTTGATTACTACCCTACCACGGCTCAAAGGAGTCGTGCAAACAGGTTTTAGTTGGGTACAGTCCCGAGCCATATGGAGGCAGTGAGCGTATCTTCAGGGGTTCGTCTCTCCCGGTATTGGGGGTGAGGTCGCGCTGTGTCTAGGAGAGCCATTACACGAAGCCCTCGGTCGAGGCAAGGAGATTTACTGGTAGGTATTCCAGTAGTATCTCAGGGTGTTCTGGGCTACACTCCGACACGACTTGTACCGCTTTTGGGGGTCTGACTTTTACCAACCCCTTAGGCCCGCCATGCGATGCTCATAGACGAACGGACTGGATTGTACGGATATTGTCACTGACAGGCTCAGTAGGGTTGTCAGGCTGAGTTCGCTCACAGACGTCCCTTTTAGTCAATACCTGGTAGCCCGTTACGTATTGGCTTATACCTCTGACGTGCTAGTGGTTAAATCCACAACCAAGGTGTTGATGAGTCTTTAGAGTCCCCCACATTCAGTTACTCAGCTTTCGGGCGAAAGGCTGTAGAGGCCGTATGGAGATATGGTAAGGTCCGATCAGATACGTGCGGTATTGCACGGATCAGGATCGGACAGTTTGTACTATTGGCCGTATGGGTATATGGCAGTGTTCGATCAGATACGTGCGGTATTGCACGGATCAGGATCGAACGGATAATACTAGCCGGCTTTGGTTTAAGCCGGATCCTAGTATAGTACAGTGTAGATTTTGTCTCATTGCATTTGTATTTCGGTCGGAATACAAATGCGGGTGTGTATGCACAGTATCGGGGTTTTCCTGTAATTTATTACGGGACCAGTTTTCTGTAGTTGCCAGTTTGCTTTCCGTTTCGGCCAATTTCCTTTGTATCGTTCATTGGCCGAAGATTGGTGGAGGAGGGCTTATTTTCATTGTTGCAAATAAGTATTTATGGAGGGTGGTCTTTGCTTTTTGTTGCATCATGATGGTGCACCATCCATTGACCTTGACTTCTTGACTTCTTCATGATGGCTTGACTTTTTGAAGTCATCTTGCTTGATGATGGGTTATGATATGGTTGTGGAGTGTTGGTTTTAGATTGTTATCATGCTTGTGCATGATAGGATTTTTCCCTCTCTCTCTTGCATTATGAGGTTGATTATCTTTTGATACACTCCCTCACTCACTCTCATTCTCTCCACCACCATTTACATGGCCGGCCACAATGAGGGAAGGGGCTGTCCAAATTTCTTGGGGTGGGATTTTTGTTCTTCTAGCTTTGTAAAATCCCACATGTTTCACCTCCACAAGCTCATATCATTTCCTCCACCAAAATGGCATCTCCATGAACCCCAAATGAGACACGAGTTCTACACCACATTCTACAGCAAATCTTAGGCACGTCGACTAGCCAGCTTCATGCCCGAGTTGCCTCGGCATTGAGGTGGGAGCCCGTAAAAGAAGTAGGCGATGTGGTGCACTTCCGGCGACGAGGTGGAGACAGGAGTTTCCGCAGGAGATCGGGACGACGACGAGAAGACCGGAGGACTCGGATCAGTCGGTATATCTCTATTCCCTATCTTGTAGTTAGCTAGGACTAATTAATGGTTCGATCCGGGTATTAGTGCGCGGTGGTGCCAGTTCAAGAAAAATTAAAGTTTATCACCGCTTCCGCATTTGGCCGTCGGATTGACGGCCAGGGCGCCGCCGTGCACTTACAACTAGTATGATCCGCATCATAGTCTAGGTAGTCAAGTACACATCCTAAAGGCTTTACCAACATGTAACAGAGAGACAATCAGTGTACACGTTAAGGTAAAGAGCAACCAGATAGCATACTATCATGTCGAGCAAGAAAGTCCTCCCTATATATGTCCAAGCATCTACTACAATATACATCCTATGTATAGTAATGGCCTCTAGGGCATACATATAACTAACAATCTCCTACTTGCACTAGGGCCATCTGTAGCAGTGGTTGTAGTATCTCATACTCAACCATCCCATAAAAGTCTCTCTCTGAGAATAGGCCTTCGTGACTGGATCCGCCGTGTTGTCCTCTGAGTCTACTCTCCTAACCTGGATCACCTTGGAGATCAGCCATCTCCATGATCAGGTGATACTGCCTTAGAATATGTCTGGATCACTGATGGGACGGACGTTCCTTGGCATAAGCCACAACTCCATTGTCACACAATGGGAGGAACTAAGTTCATCTCATGAACAAGTATACATCCAGACTGCCTCTTTGGTAGCATCTTAAGTAGCGATGTATCCAGCCTTTATCGTCTAGTATGCCACAGTATCTAGCTTGGAACTCTTCCAACATACCGTCCCTTTACTGAGGGTAAAGACAATGCATGTGACTGACATTCAGTCGTCTTTATCACCGTGGAACCTTTCCAGTGATTCTTCCCAGGATCGATTGATACCATCTCACTACATCTAGTGAGAGTCCTAACATCCATTTAGATCTATCTCATAGATCCAAAACCCAGGATTTAGGAGGTATCACTTTGATCCTATATGGAGAATCATTGTGATAAGCGGAGATTGATCGAGCGTAGCATAGGAAACTCCTTCCCTATCAAGAGCATGTCATCCACGTACTCTACGAGGATCGTCACTATACTCCCTACTACCTTTTTGTTTATACAAGGTTCATCTACCATTTTGATGATGTCAAACTCTTTGACTAACACATCAAAACAGATGTTCCAACTCCGCGATGCCTGCTTTATCCTATAAAGCATCTTGTACACGTTTCCGCTGCTCCCACTGTCTACGAAGCCCTCTGGCTGTGTACTTGTAGACGTTCTCTTCTAAAATATCATTTAGAAAAGCAGTCATGACACCCAACCGCCAGATATCGTAGTCATGGTATGTAGCCGTGGCAAGTAGGATCTGGATGGACTTAAGCATAGCTACTTAGAAAAGGTTTCATCATTATCCACACCTGGTCGATGACGAAAACCTTTAACAAGTCTAGCTTTGAAAGTCTCAACTCTTCCATGTACACCAAGTAATCTTCTCAAGATATACTTGCTCCTGATGAGGATTTAACCCTTCAGATAAAGCATCCAAAGTCCATACATTGTTGGTGTATAAGGATTCCATCTCAGATCGCTAAGCATCCAGCCATTCTGACAGAGTCTTACTCCTGATGGCCAGCTCGAAACTAGTTGGGTCATCATCTCATGATGCAATCCTCGCTCCCACTGTCATAGAGAAACCGAAGTATCTCTCAGGTGGGTGAGAAACCCTACTAGATCGGCGGAGAGGCTGAGGTTCGTTGGTAACTATTTAATCCTTTGGTTTTATCAAATCATCTGTTGTAGTTTGTATAGCTGGAACCTTTCTAGTTCTACACAACAGACCTTGCCTCGAGCTTGTCCGGATTTTGCTTTTAGACATAGGCCGGACAACCCCAAATCTTAACTAGCTTAAGACATGGGCTCTTCCCATACCATATCTTACATGGAGTGGTAGGCTGTGATCTGATTCGAACCTAATTCAATAGGTATGCAGCTTCTCAAGTGCATAACTCACAAAAGGAAATAGGAAACTCAGTAGTACTCATCATAGAGCACACCATATCATATAGGGTGTTATTGCTCCGTCCCGATATATCATCGTGCTATGGTGTATTCGGAGGAGTAATGCTGAGAGAGAATCTCATTCTCCTTTAGAAAAGTCCAAGAATTCCGTGCTCAAGTATTCTCCTCCTTTATCACATCAAAGGACATAATACTTATACCCGTATTTTGGTTCTCTACTTCTAACTTATATTCCGTGAATATCTCAAAAGGTTCGGACTTGTGTTTCAACAGGGACATATGTCTGAATCTTGAGAGATCATCAGAGAATGTAATGAAGTACAAAGAACCGGTCTTGGCATGTGTAGACTGGGGACTTTTATACATCAACATGTATCATCCTAAGAGTTCACTAACTCTTTCTCTGTTTCCAATAAACAGAGCTGTGGTCATCTTATCTCTGTGACATGACTGGCAAGTTTCACAAGATGTAAATTCAAACTAATTTAAATATGCATCTATATGTAACTTTAGCTAGTCGGGTCGCATTGATATGACCTAGTCTACAATGCCTCAAGAAGGATTTGTTCATTTCTGAACTCTTCCTCTTGTGTGTGTTCTATATACTAAAAACTGTAGTTTGATTTAGAACATCAATGCTTTTAGATAACGTGCCTGAACCGATCAACTTTTGATATAGGAAATGTTCAAAACATTATCCAACAATACAAAATTATATCCTTTCTTTACTAATAAAGAGACTGATATGATTTTGTATATCAGGTTCGGTATCTAATAACATTCGTTCAAAATCAATGTATTGGTAATACAGGGTGACAGTGACCAACAGACTTGGCTGCAACACTTGCCCCGTTTTCTGCCTCATGAAACTTATCACCCGTTCTCAGTTCTCTACCTTTCTGTAGCCCTATGTAACATATTACATATCTGGAATCCTGATCCGGTATCAAATACCCAGGACGTAGAGAATAGAGAAACAGTTCTGTATAAAGAACACACCCGAAGATGATCATCACCATGCACTCTCTTCGTTTGGGTGGCACGGGAATTCTGGTAATCCCCTATTTCCTGCTCGGTCTTATAACAATTATAAGGTGGAGTGGGACCAACGTTCCCCATCTCAGTATAACAAGCGGGTTCGGTCAATATTCCGTATTATTATCTTGATTAAGGCGTGATATGGTCGCTACCAGGAGAGAGAGAGAAGAAAACACTCAGCGTATGCTCTTGCAAGATCAGATTGGTTATTATTTTATCTAATCAGGATGGCTCCCACTGTTTTTATCAAATCTTCCTTCAAACCCTAAAAGGAAAGACTAGCCGGGATTAATTACACGCTACAAGTTTGCCAATCTTTCAGCTAGGCCGGTGTTGGTACTTTGAGGGAGGTCCCCCGTGCTTTCGCACGAACCTAATTAATGTAAACCTCGTTTTTCCAGAGGCGTAACTTCGTTGACACCTTTCTAGACACCTACTTGATCGGCTAATTGTAATGTGTAAAACTCTCCCAGGAGTAACTCTTACTCGCAGCGGGTATCGGGATCCAACTATCTCATAGAAGGTATGCAATCTCATTGCAAATTTCAACACTTGAAATTCCCGATAATTTTGCCCCTGGCGTGCTATGACCTTGACGCATGCCAAACAACCCATAGTCCGCTAGTCAAGTTCAGCCCGTACATTTCTTGATTGAATTAAACCCACCCGCACGACCCTTGACGCATGCCAAACAACGCCGTATGAATACCCTAATCCAATCGCATCGTATGCTAGCAGATAAGCACTAGTTAGCTACCGTACACTACGCCTTGACGCATGCCAAACAACCGCAGCACGAATACTAACTAGTACTTGTCCGAAATGACGGAGGGCTACAACAGGTTTTTCTGAAAACCTATTGCGTAATGAACTTGATATCGTTGTAGAATCAAATGATTTTAAAATGGAGTGTTTTTTAGGCTTTTCTAGTTTTGCTAAAGGGGTTACTCCCGGTGAAGAGATCGTCGGCCCTTTCCTCGTCGAATAAGGTGCGGGATATATCACATATATCACTGTGCAAAGCAGAAACTATAGAAGCAATTAAAAGACAAACCGAGTGTGTAGCATGTGCCAGTTATTGCTAAAGGGGTCACTCCCGGTGAAGGGATCATCGGCCCTTTCCTCATCGAATAAGGTGCAGGATATATCATATATACCGCTGTGCACAGCAAGAACTGTAGCTACCTGCTTTATATTTGAAATTCGATTCTACAACATCTTTAGGTTTCTTTTCTTTCATTAATCATATTAATGAAGTACCATCATTTAAGTCTACCTAAACATCACAGATAGATATAACGTACGCTTATGCCATCCGCATTCGCCTCGATGTCCCGTCTGCACCGTTAGGTTAGGTAACTAACGGCAGAGCGAGGCAGGGCTAGCGCGGGTGTAAAACATAAGCAACGTCTATATAATATATCATATATACTATATATACTAAATCTATCTGAACATATCACATGATCACATCACAGATATCGCAGCAGAAGAATCATATGAAACATTGGATATACTAGGACGTCCGTGTTTTCAATACGAGCCAGTATAAAACATGGATTCCACCGTCGCGATGAATAGCCAAACCCACACCCCTAGACCCCTACGAGAGCGGCAAGCAACCCTACCAATTCCAGAGTTAGGAGACCCGGACTCGACTCCTCGAGTTGGTCTCCCACTGGACTCCAGAACCCGGTTACTTGTGCCCTCCTCCTTGGGTCTATCCTAGTGCGGAAAAGTAAATAATATACAAAGGGTGACATCTTCCGCAACCTGAAAGTGCCCCAATAAAAGAATATTACATACAAGTTTTTACATGAATGAAAATGAAAAACACTCATCTCACATAAAAAACCCCGGCTATTCAAACACGACGATCCAATATAACATATCCAGCAACACATAACATCACATGTCATCAACGTAAGTAAATATGCCCATCCCAATTGTCGTTGACATATAGCAACGAAACCGGCGATATCATATATTACACTTACGGTCGCAGAAAAGAAAGTGTAAAACTACAACAGTTGGAATCCGCAACCTCCTCAGACATCGCATGCCTGACCAAATGAATTCCTTAGACATCGCATGCCTAACAATTATAAACCCCGCATTTTAGTCTCATTATCGAAAACACTTTTCAATATCAAGTCGGGCAATTCAACAAGATTCCCGACATCATGATCGAATGCTCGTCGCAAACTTTAGTAGGCGGCCGCACCCCCGATGCCGTCGACGAAGTGCACCAAGGCGGAACACCGCTGCCGCGAGCACCCGAACGGATGCTTTCGGCGACGCGGTTCTCCTACAGTCACTTGGTCGGTGCTTTGGAGTGAGGCTGTCTATTAAGTTTACCCGGCGAGTATCCGCGTACGCTACGTGATTGCGACGGACTTTTGATCACATCAAAATTCCGTGGCAACCGATCAAGTGAGACTAAACTGCTGTGTTTATAACATTCATTCAGTTATCTCATAAATACTTGTGGATTCTAAGTATTGTATCCCATTCCAGATAAATAGAAAATGTTAAACTTTCCGATCGAACATTCAAACACCCAAGTTTTCCCGAAACAGATCAACACATGAAACAAGTTTAAAAACATCCAGTTCATGCCTCAGTACCAACGGTCCAGCCGTAGAAGGGTCAAGCCAATGCCTCACATGTGGCACGCCGTACTGCCCCAAACCCTAAGGTTCAAAGGGCAGTTCAAGACGGTCACATAATCGAGTTAAGGTTTGTTGTCTTCTAGAGGGTCCATCGCGTTACTTGCACTCCTTAGAACGTCTTTAAACCACGGAAAAATCCAACACTTGGCCCGACAGGGGAAAAATTGGGTATTTATATCCGGTCGAACTTTTTAACATATTCAAAAATTATCCGGAAAACACATAGACAAAATTAGACAATCCAATCGAATAATCGAATCCCCAAAACAACCCCAGAAAAACTCAACTGTTGAGTAAAATAGAAAAATTTCCAGAAGACTCAGCACTTCAAGACAAGAATTACTGTGCAAGCCACGTGGTCTAACTAACCAAAATGGCCGCGGAACCGCCGCGAAACCCAGGGTGGGGCCGCGGTTCCACGGCGCTTTGGTCGATTTAGCATCACGTGCTTCACAGTAACTCATAGAATTCCCTGCTGAATTTTTTGGCAATTTTTAATTCACAAAAATCCAAATTTTCAGAAAATTTCCAGAGAGCAATTTGAGTTAGGGTTTCAATGTTCGTTCGGATTTCAAACGTCGTCTACGCATCGCCTAAGGCTCTAGCTAGGCTCTGATACTACTGTGGGGTTCCTAGGCATGCTAAGGAGGTCTCACAAGGCATCAACCATGCCAATTTCAAATTTTACAAGTGCCGAGAAACCCTAATACGGATCGTTAACTAGAATTTAGGCGAAACAAGAAGCTAGTTAACAACTTAACTAAAGGGTAAGAGGAAATACAACCTTTGTAGATCCGGTCCTCCACCTCCATAGCTCCGTGACGGTCCCTCCGCTGTCCATATCGGATCCCGGACTCTAGCATCGGCTTCATCGGAGAAATGGGCGGGCTAGGTCATCGACTTCGATGCCGAAGATGATCTACGTCGAGGCAACACAAGTTCAAGCTCCAACTTCACCAAGCCATGAAACTTGTGAAGAAAACACCCTATACTACTTGGCAAGTGGTAGAGGATGAAGAAATAGGAAGTGGGTTCACTTTAGAATTGGATTTCTCACTCTTTTTCTCAAGTTGCCATTAAAGGATGCAAAGTTTTCTTCATGTTGAAGAAGGAGAAGAAGAAGAAAATATGATAAGTTATTTTTCAAAAAGAAAATAAAATGAATACTTATCATATATCAACCATGGTCAAGTGTAGAGAATGAACTATGGTTAGTTTGAATGGTTAGGGTTAAGCATGAAGACAAAATGGTCTCTTAGTCAAAACTTCATGAAGCATCAACAACAAACAAAGAAAGCCACCATTTTCTCTTTATCTTTTGCCAAAATAAATAAATAAATAAATAGATAAGAAAATGAAAACCCTAACCATTACATAACCATGGTTTAATCCTTTACACAAACCCAAGTTAGCATGTATCATCAAACATGATACAATCTTGTGCACAAAAATATATCACATATACAATGTGCATTTCAAGTGAGAAAATCCATTTAAAGTGAACCAATACTAGTTAATGCAATGTAATATATCAAATATATAATTATACATTAAATCATTAAATCAACACTTGATTCAATGATCCGGTCATGTCGCATATAACCGACTAATATCCAATGTATCGGCTTATCGAATCAATCCTTGATTCGATAACGAGGTTATATCACATACAACCATTCGATACATTCATCGTGAGAATAGAATACGGTATCACATACACGCATTATTCTCGGTCCCGTACATATCTCATATGCGCTCCTATTTCGTTTCGCTTGAGCCAGGAAACCTCTGTGTAGGACTCTAAAGACTCGTCAATACGCCGGCAGCAGGTGATGATCATATCAAACACCCACAAGCCGCAAGCGGTCTGCTAAACGTAACGGCCACCCGGGTATTGAGTGATCAGAAGATCGACGAGCAAGCCCGCTCATACTCCTGTGAATCCAACCAGTAACACTTACCGTACAGTCCGGTCTCGTCGTCTGATATGTCGCATATCTCGCCTAGGGGTGGTAAACGCCAGACCCCAATAGCTCGATAAGTCATGTCGATATGAGGTCTATAACAGTTCGAGAAACTACTGGTAACACTTACCAGTAAATCCCAACAACCCTGGCCAGGGATTTCCGGTTATAGCCAATCGAACACAGCGCAACATCAACTCCCTATACCGGGAGAGACGAATCCCCTCCTATCGCTCATTGCCTCCATGTGATTCGGGACTGTACCGAAAAACCACCGTTTTGCACACCCTCTTGGACGTGGTAAGGTGGAAATCAAAGCACAGTGGGAACCACACAAGACTCTATGACGATCTCGGGTCAACAGACTACTCTGTACCAATGTCACCTGAGAACTGCCATCTGACGTAAGGTATAATACCATCTGGGAGTTCTCGGCGAGTCCGTCCAGTGTACCCAGTCTCTATTGAGCCCCCGTACATCATCTCTGATGTCAAACACTAATGGATATGGGATCATCCATCGCCCATCCGTATGGGTTGAGAAGGTATACGCTAGTCTACTCTGGTATATCGATGCCCCGTCTCGATACACCCACGACTAGGGACTTTGAAGGATGTACTTATAGACTACCATGTCCCCACTAGTATGATCCGCATCATAGTCCAGGTTGTCAAGTACACATCCTAAGGGCTTTACCGACATGTAACAGAGAGACAATCAGTGTACACATTAAGGTAAAGAGCAACCAGATAGCATACTATCATGTCGAGCAAGAAAGTCCTCCCTATATATGTCCAAGCATCCACTACAGTATACATCCAATGTATAGTAATGGCCTCTAGGGCATACATATAACTAACAAGAGTAGCCTCGACGTAGATCATCTTCGGCATCGAAGTCAACGACCTAGCCCGATCATTTCTCCGATGAAACCAACGCTAGAGTCCAGGATCCCGATGGTCGCAGCGGAGGGACGTCATCACGGAGCTAAAGAGGTGGAGGACCGGATCTACAAAGGTTGTAGTCACTTTCACTTGTAGTTAAGTTGTTAACTTGCTTGTAGTTTCGCCTTTACCTCTAGTTAACGATCTTTTAGGATTTCTCGGCACATGGAAAAATTTGATTTTGGCATGGTTGATCAGTTGTAGAACCTCATGTGTGTGCCTAGGAACCCTACATAACAATGGCCCGACCATCCGGTGTAAAACCAAGCACTCGCCTCCACAAGAGGTCACAACATAACACTACATCGAGACGTTCCCATGTCACCAGAAAATACAATGGTCAACCCTCGTACCAGACGAGCTCGCCCTGACCGAAACACCAACAACAGCTCAATCTGCACTCAACCATGGTGACAGGAACCTCAATCGAGTATCGATGAAAACAGATCAACGGCATGAGAGGAAACGACAGATCCAAAATGGATACATGATCATAAGAAGGAACAGCATCAATGGAAGTATGATCATGGAAAAAAATAGAATCAATGATCTCAAATAGTTGTATAATCATGGGTATGAAGAGAATCATAGATCTCAAAATATATACATCCTAAGGTTTCTTAAGTGGAGTATCGTATCGTAAATATGCCGTAGAACATACTTACGGTACGTCACTCTACTCAAGCTGCCTACTCTATCAATCAGGGTCAACCTATGAAACGAAAGTTCGGGTCTAATACCCCCCCTGTTCAAGTCTGAGTTCCGTAAGGTCAAGCCTAGGTTCCGAAATACACTCCCGCCCTAAACTCCGCATAGTCAAACATAAACTCGAACCAAGATTAAACCTAGCGCTCTGATACCAACTTTTTCACGACCCAAAATATTAGCTCATGACCAGCACTTAAATCACGTAACGTCTAAAGGCATACGTAATTCAAGTAAGCTGAAAACCTAGAAATATAAACCTTTTTAAGAAAAATAAAGGAGGTGAAGTTTTGAAATAAAGGTATAATGAAATCAAGTTTTCTTAATACATAAAAAAAAGGAACATAAGAATGCAAGTGAAATTTACTAGTTTGAAAATGTGTTTCATCTTTTAAAAATTTGGGTTGCACCTCCTTTGTATATTTCGATCCAAAACCACATATACAAGATAATGATAAAGGCATCCCCAAGCGGGAGCTAGCTCTTCGCCATACGGTGGATCACAACCACGCAAGACAGTATAAATAAGTATACGACGCCCAACAGCGAAGTTCACCACAAAGATAAAGAAAAACAAGACATAAAAACCACCAGTAGCGGAAAAACCCTCGCTCTAAGTCTCGCAACCACAATCTCACTAAGTCTCATTACTTATACAATTTACAAATTTTGATTGATGGAGTTAACTCGATACAATATGAAATATAGATACAAGAGTGGGTACGATACAAATGTCCCACCTACCAATGCAAAACACCTAAATGCAACTGTGTACCAGCGAAGCCGCTACTGATCCAAGCGGTCAATCTGCAAGAACTGTGGCACAGCGAGGGTGAGTTGCCAACTCGTGAGTAGAAAAATATCAACAGATAGAAATCGAATAAACAACGACTCCTAGGTCAACTATATCATAAAGTTAATGCTATGATATTTAGGGTGACCGGGTCTGTATATGAGCCAACAAGGTAGTCAATACCTATATGCATTCGGATATCATCCGACAATATAGTATGTATGCATGTGGATCTCGTCCATACATATAATCGATGTATGTATGCATATGGATCTCGTCCACCCATATAATTAATGTCTGTATGCACGTAAATATCATAAAAGAGTGTGCATGAAAGCATGAGGATATAAATCAATGGTGTCCCTCACCGTCTATATACACAACATCCTTTTCTTGCCCCGGGGTACCATACCGGGTCCACCATGTACCCGCAGTCGGCCTCATCCGCCTCCTCGAATCGGGTTTCACATAGCACACGTCTCAGAACCGAGAAAACGCATGGTGGACGCACTGAATTATCATGTCAAGAGAAACCGGGTTTTGAAAACAACACATAATCTCTTTTAAAATTTCCACGGTTCTCAAATCTAGAAATCTCATGAAAACAGCATATCTCAATGCGTAAAATCATAGAGCATGATGTATGCGACATATAATAGAAATGTAAGCATATATGTATATCATGCAACATGGAACAGTGATATGACATATTAAGGGAAAACCGCTCTTTTAAATGATTCCGGTTTTTAAAATATAGCATGCGGTTCCCAATTTCCCAATAAAACTAGTTATCTATGTAGGCACAATATGTATATGCGCAAGTATAGAGGTACCAATGTGTATATGCGCCAATATGGGTATGCAATGTGTATATGCGCAAGTATCGATTTACCAATGTATGTGTGTACCAATATGGATATGCAAATGTGTATATGCGCAAGTATGGATGTACCAATGTATGTGTGCACCAATATGGATATACAAATGTGTATATACGCAAGTATTGGATATACAAATGTGTATATGCGCAAGTATGGATGTACCAAATTATGTGTGCGCCAATATGGATATACAAATGTGTATATGCGCAAGTATGGATGTACCAATGTATGTGTGCGCCAATAATGATATACAAATGTGTTTATGCGCATGTATGGATGTACCAATATATGTGTGCCCCTATATGGATATACAAATATGTATATGAGCAAGTATGGATGCACCAATGTATGTGTGCGCCAATATGGATATACAAATGTGTATACGCGCAAGTATGGATGTACCAATGTATGTGTGCACCAATATGGATATACAAATGTGTATATGCGCAAGTATGGATGCATCAATGTATATGTGCACCAATATGGGTATACAAGTGGTGTATATGCAAGCATGAGTGTACAAAATGTATGTGCGTGTAACATACGCATCATCGATAATGGTGCAGGTGTACTAGCACAGGTATAAGCAATGCAATGAGAATAATATGAATGCAGCATAAGGTAAATCATATGCAAATACTGACGGGTATACGTATCTAACATGGCCGAGTCAGTGAATCAATCAATCAGCATCCAGCCACACAATGTCACGTACGGTATAATCCATCGTACGGCATCCTCTAGTCAAGGGTATGGATCAACCATAAAATCAAACACATTACGCACGGAAAAGATCATCGTACGGCGGCATTTAAAACATTAGGGATCCTATCAACCTTTACGACAATAAAGGGGGTACGGACCTAACTTCACATACGGCATATCACACATGTTCACAACATATATAAATGTAACTATATACCTATGTCCCACATCACATCCATAACGATCTCATATTAGGGGACTGACAAGGTATCAACTATCTCAATCGACTCGCATCCGTATACCAAAACATCTTCATATCATCATATCCGTCTTATATTCTTGTCATCGCATTTATATCTCATATAAAGTCGAGTTTACATAACATTCTATCTCTACTAAAAGTATAAGTATCTAATCTAACATACACACCCGAACCATACAATCAGATTTTAAAAGAGCGAGCCGTAGTTTTTAAAATAGGGTTACGGTGTTTTTAAGGAAAAGATATCATTTGAAATTCTGTAACATCCCTCAAGGTATCTATTTAAAAGATACATATGACTCTTCAGTTTAGAAATATGTATGGTTCGGATGACACATCTACGTCGATTATCTAGTCCTATAGTATCCTAAACGGCAATACCTTCAAAGATCATCCTCAAATACCGTCATCGCATATTAGCCGTATTATATCACTTCTAACTATCCTTAGTTTCTAATATGGTTTCACTAACTATCAGCTAACTTTAACCCTAGTTTCCAAATCTAGGTTTTCTTAACCATAAGCTACAAATCGGTTTCCACCAAAACTTTGCGGGGGTGCTATACGCCATCCACCCGACTTCCCCCATAGATATGCAGTGTTGCTAGGCACACGCACAAGGGTCTACGAGGCATCAACCATGCCCGATTTAGCCGTGCCGAACAACCCAAAACCGGATCTTTAAACTAGAGATTAGGAGAAAACAAGTATGTTAAACACTTTAACACTAAGCGAGAGGGATTACAACCTTTGTAGATCCGGTCCTTCACTTCATAAGCTCCGCGTTGAGGTCCCTTCACTGCGATCATCGTCTTCCGGACTGTCGAGAGGCTCCACGAAGAGAAAGATGCAAGCTTGCTTCCGATCTTTGATAACAAAGATGATCTACCTTGAAGTTTCATTAACACAAGCTAACACTCACTAAATGAAGTAAACACCCTCATCTAAATGGCAAGGGTAGATGAGGATGATGAAGTAGGATTTTTTCTCTCTTTTATTTTCTTATTCTCACTCATTTTCATAGCTTCGAAAAAAGCTAGAAAGCTTTTTCCATGAAAGAAAGAAGAAGGAAGAAGAAGATGAATAATCATTAGCATTCTTTTGTGATGAATAATGAAAGGATAATGATGCATAATGCAACCATGGTTGCTAAACCTTTGTAGAAAATTAACCAAGGGTGAAGGGTTTGTGTTAGGTTAAAGATCAGTCACTTGTAAATATCTTTTTCATGACAAAATAAAAACCTTCTAGAAACTTCTAGAAAGCATTAACCCTAATCTTGTTTAATCTCCAATAATCATATTGCATTAGTTATCATATCATGTTACAATATTATATATCACATATATAATATTTATTGTAACAAAATAAAATAATACAATTAACATATATCGCATATATATCAATGTATTACCCGAGTGAGAAAAAGAAACTTTTAGTGAGCTAATATTAGTAAATGTAATTTAATATATCATATATATTATTATACATTAAATTATCGAATCAACACTTGATCCGACAATCCGGCTATATCACATATAACCGACTAATATATCATTTACCGATTCATTGAATCAACACTTGATCCGATGACCCGGCTGATATCAAATATCGCGAGAATAGAATACGGTATCTCATATCACATTATCCTCGATCCCGTACATATCACATACGTGCCCCTACTCCATTTTTCCTGAGCCAAGAAACCTCTGTGTAGGACTCTAAAGAATCGTCAATACGCCGGTAGTAGGTGATGATCATATCAAACACCCACAAGTTGCAAGCGGTCAGCACGTAATAGCCACCCAGGTATTAAGCGCTCAGAAGATCAACAAGCAAGCCTGTACATTCTCCTGTGAATCCAATCAGTAATACTCCCGTACAGTCCGGTCTCGTCATCTGATATGTCGCATATCTCGCCTAGGGGTGGTAAACATCAGACCCCAGTAGCTTGATAAGTCGTGTCGATATGAGGTCTATAACAATTCGAGAAACTACTGATAACACTTACCAGTAAATCTCAGCAACCCAGGCCAGGGATTTCCAGTTATAGTCAATCGAACACAGCACAACATCAACTCCCTATACCGGGAGAGACGAACCCCCTCCTATCGCTCATTGCCTCCATGTGATTCGGGACTGTACCTAAAAGCCACCGTTTTGCACGCCCCATTGGACGTGGTATGATGGAAATCAAAGCACAGTGGGAATCACACAAGACACTATGACGATCTCGGGTCAACAGACAACTCTGTACCCGTATCACCGGAGAACTGCCATCTGACGTGAGGTATAATACCATCTGGGAGTTCTCGGCGAGTCCGTTCAGTGTACCCAGTCTCCACTGAGCACCTGTACACCATCCTTGATGTCAAACACCGATGGATATGGGATCATCCATCGCCCATCATATGGGTCAAGATGCGTATACGCTAGTCTACTCTGATGCATCGATGCCCTGTTTCGATACACCCTCGACTAGGAACAGTTATAGGATGTACTCGTCGACTACCGTGGCCCCACTAGTATGATCTCATCATAGTCCCAGTAGTCGAGTACATATCCTAAGGGCTTTATCAACATATAACATAGAGACAAAGAGAGTACATGTTAAGATAAAGTACAACCAGATAGCATACTATCATGTCGAGCAAGAAAGTCCTCCCTATATATGTCCAAGCATCGATTACAATATACATCAAATGTACAGTAGTGGCCTCTAGGGCATACATATAACTAACAATCTCCCACTTGCACTAGGGCCATCTGTTGTGGTATCGCATACCCAATAATTAGCCGCGGTTGCAGTATCTCAAACTCAACAATCCCATAAGAGTCTCTGCTGGGAAAAAGGCCTTTGTGAGTTGATCCGCTCTGTTGTCCTCTGTGTCTACTCTCCTAACCTCGATCTCCCTGGAGATCAACCATCTCTATGATCAGGTGATACTGCCTAAGAATTATATATGGATTTCTGATGGGACGGGGGTTCCTTGGCATAAGCCACAACTCCATTGTCACACAATGGTAGGAACAAAGTTCATCTCATGAACTTATATATATCCAGACTGCCTCTTTGGTAGCATCCTTGGTAACGATGTATCTTGCCTTTAATCATCTAGTAAGTCACGGTATCTAGCTTGGAACACTTCCAACATACCGTCCCTCCACTGAGGGTAAAGACAATGCCAGCGACTGACATTCAGTCGTCCTTATCACCCTGGAACCTTTCCAGTGATTCTCCCCAGGATCGATTGATACCATCTCACTACAACTAGTGAGTATCCTAACATCCAATTAGATCTATCTCATAGATCCAAAACCCAGCATTTAGTAGGTATCACTTTGATCCTATATGTAGAATCCTTGTGATAAGCGGAGATTGACCGAACGTAGCATAGGAAACTCCTTCCCTATCAAGAGTATGTCATCCACGTACTCTACGAGGATCACCACCATACTCCCTACTACCTTTTTGTATATACAAGGTTCATCTACCATTTTGATGAAGTCAAACTCTTTGACTACCACATCAAAACAGATGTTCCAACTCCGCGATGCCTGCTTTATCCTATAAAGCATCTTGCACACGTTTCCGCTGTTCCCACTGTCTACGAAGCCCTCTGGCTGTGTACTTATAGACACTCTCTTCTAAAACATCATTTAGAAAAGCAGTCATGACACTCAAACACCAGATATCGTAGTCAAGGAATGTAGCCGTGGCATGTAGGATCTGGATGGACTTAAGCATAGCTTTGAAAGTCTTAACTTTTCCATGTACACCAAGTAATCTTCTCAAGATATACTTGCTCCTGATGGGGATTTAACCCCTTCAGATATAGCAACCAAAGTCCATACTTTGTTGGTGTATAAGGATTCCATCTCAGATCGCTAAGCATCCAGCCATTCCTACAGAGTCCCACTCCTGATGGCCAGCTCGAAACTAGTTGGGTCATCATCTCATGATGTAATCCTTGCTCCCAGTATCATAGAGAAACCGAAGTATCTCTCAGGTGGGTGAGGAACCCTACTATATCGGCGAAGAGGCTGAGGTTCGTTGGAAACTACTGAATCCTTTGGTTCTACCAAATCATCAGCTGCAGTTTGTATAGCTGGAACTACTTCCAGTTTATAGAGCTGACCTTGCCTCGAATATTTCCGGATTTTGCTTTTAGACATAGGCCGGACAACCCTAAATCTTAACAAACTTAAGATATGGGCTCTTCCCTTTCCATATCACATATGAAGTGGTAGGCAACTGATTTGATTTGAACCCTATTCAATAGGTATGCAGCTTCTCAAGTGTATAACTCCCAAAAGGAAATAGGAAACTCAGTAGTACTCATCATAGAGCACACCATATCACATAGGGTGCTATTGCTCCGTCCCGATATACCATCGTGCTATGGTGTATACGGAGGAGTATTGCTGAGAGAGAATCTCATTCTTATTTAGAATAGTACAAGAATCCCGTGCTGAAGTATTCTCTTCCTTGATCTCATCAAAGGACATAATACTTATACCCATTTTTGGTTCTCAACTTCTAACTTATATTCTATGAATATCTTAAAAGGTTCGGGCTTGTGTTTCAACAGGAACACATGTTTGAATCTTGAGAGATCATCAGTGAATATAATGAAGTACAAAGAACCGGTCTTGGCATGTGTAGACAGGGGACCTTCATACATCAGCATGTATCAATCCTAAAAGTTCACTAACTCTTTCTCTGTTTCCAATAAACAGAGTTATGGTCATCTTATCTTTATGACATGACCGGCAAGTTTCACAAGATGTAAATTCAAACAAATTTAAATATGCATCTAAATGTAACTTAGCTAGTCGGGTCGCATTGATATGACCTAGTCTATAATGCCTCAAGAAGGATCCGTTCATTTCTGAACTCTTCCTCTTGTGTGTGTTCTGTATACTATGAACTGTAGTTTGATTTAGAACGTCAATGCTTTTAGATAACATGCCTGAACCGATCAACTCTTGATATAGGAAATGTTCAAAACATTATCCAACAATACAAAATTATATCCTTCTTTACTAATAAAGAGATTGATATGATGTTGTATATCAGGTTCGGTATCTAATAACATTCGTTCAGAATCAATGTATTCTGGTAGTACAGGGTGATAGTGACCAACAGACTTGGCTGCAACACTTGCACCGTTTCTATCTCATGAAACTTATCACCCGTTCTCAGTTCTCTACCTATCTGTAGCCCATGTAATAGATTACATATGCGGGATCCTGATCCGGTATCTCATACCCAGGACGTAAAGAATACTGAAAAATAGTTCTATGTAATGAACACACCCGAAGATGGTGCATCAGCATGCACTTTCTTCGTTTGGGCAGCACGGGAAATCTGGTATTCCCCAATTTCCTGCTCTGCCTTATAATAATTATAAGTTGGAGCGGGACCAACGTTCCTTAGCGCAGTATAACAAGCGGGTTCAGTTAATACATCTGTATTATTATCTTGATTAAGGCGTGGCATAGTCGTAACCAGGAGAGAGAGAAGAAAACACTCAACGTGCGCTTTTACAAGATTAGATTGGTTATCAATTTATCTAATCAGGATGTCTCCCACTGTTTTAGTCAAATCTTCCTTCAAACCCTAAAATGAAAGACTAACCGGGATTAATTACACCTTACAAGTTCGTTAATCTTTCAGCCAGGCCAGTGCCGGTACTTTGAGGGAGGTTCCCTGTGCTTTCGTATGGACCTAATTAAAGTAAACCTCGTTTTCCCACGAGCGTAATCCCGTTGACACCTTTCTAGACACCTACTTGATCGGCTAATTGTAATGTGTAAAACTCTCCTAGGAGTAACTCTTACTCGCAGCGGGTATCGGGATCCAACTATCTCATATAAGGTATGCAATCTCATTGGAAATTTCAACACATGAAATTCCCAATAATATTTTACCCCTAGCACTTATGACCTTAACTAAGGTCAACATATCATAAGCACTAGTCAAGTTCTACCCGTCATTTCATGATTAATCAGACCCACCCTATATGACCCTCAACTATGGTCGACATAATCACATGAATGTCCTAACAAATCGCATCATATGCTGTATAGGAAGACATCACTTAGCTACCGTACACTACGCCTCAATTAAAGTCGACATACGCAGCACGAATATTAAGTACTCTACTTCCTAAAATGACGGAGGGTTACGTCAGGTTTTTAAGAAAACCTTTTTGCGTAATGAAATTGATATCGTTGTAGAATCGAGTGATTTTAAATGGAGTGTTTTTGAGGCTTTTCTAGTTTCGCTAAAGAGGTCACTCACGGTGAAGGGATCGTCGGCTCTTTCCTCATCGAATAAAGTGCAGGATATTTCACAAATATCACTATGCAAAGCAAGAACTATAGAAGCAATCAAAAGAAAAACCGAGTTTATAGCATCTGCTTGTTTCACTAAAGAGGTCACTCCCGGTGAAGGGATCTCGGCTCTTTCCTTATCGAATAAGGTGCTGGATGTTCTACAAGGAACATCGCTATGCAAAGCAAGAACTAGAGCTACCAGATTTTAAACAAGTTTCTACAACATCTTAGGTTTCTTTTATTTCATTAATCTCATTAATGAAGTCCCATTTTATTATGCTTCACAAGCATCACATTTGAAAAGAAATCTGCAATATAACATATATCTCATATATATAATATAAACATTCGTCTCAGGCAGTAATATGATCTCATCACAGAACATTGCAGCAAAAGAACATATATGAAATATTGGATATACTAGGACATCCGTGTTTTAATACCAGCCTGTATAAAACACGGGTTCTACGGTCGTGATGAATAGCTAAACCCACATCCCTAGACCCCTACGAGAGCGGCAAGCAACACTGCCAATTCTAGGGTTAGGAGACCCGGTCTCGACTCCTCGAGATGGTCTCCCACTGGACCCTAGAACCCGGTTACTTGTGCTCCCCGCCTTGGGTCTACCTAATGCGGAAAAGTAAATAATATACAATGGTGACATCATCCTCATCCCAGAAGTGCCCCAATAAAAGAATATTACATACAAATGAATTTTACATGAATGAAAAAGAAAAAACTCTCATCTCACATAAAACCCCCGGCTATTCAGAACGCGACGATCCAATATAACATATCACAGCAACACATAATATCTCATATCATCAACGTAAGCATGTATGCGTATCCCGATTGTCGTTGATGTATAGCAACGAAGTCGGCGATACACCACATACTACGCTTACGGTCACAGAAAAGAAAGAGTAAAACTACAACAGTTGGAATCCGCAACCTCCTTAGACATCGCATGCCTAACAAAATGAATTCCTTAGACATCGCATGCCTAACAATTATAAACCCCGCATTTTAGTCTCTTTATCGAAAACTCTTTTCAATATCAAGTCGGGCAATTCAACAAGATTCCCGACAACCTGATCGAATGCTCGTCGCAAACTTTAGTAGACGGCCGCACCCCCGGATGCCGTCGACGAAGTGCACTAAGGCGGAACACCGCTGCCACGAGCACCCGAACGGATGCTTTTGGCAACAGGGTTCTCCTACAGTCACTTGGTCGGGGCTATGGGGCATGGCTGTCTATTAAGTTTACCCGGCGAGTATCCGCGTACGCTACGTGATTGCGACGGACTTTTGATCGCATCAAAATCCCGTGGCAACCGATCATCTGAGACTAAACGGCTAGATTTATAACATTCAAATTAGTTATCTCATAACTACCTGTGGATTCCAAATATTGTATCACATTCCAGATAAAAAGACAATGTTAAACTTTCCGATCGAATAATCAAACACCCAAGTTTTCCAAAATAGCTCAACACTTGAGCGGAGTTCAAAAAATATCCATCACATGCCACAGTACCAATGGACCAGCCGTAGAAGGGTCAAGCCAACGCCTCATATGTGGCACGCCGTACTGCCCCAAACCCTAAGGTTTAGAGGCAGTTCAAGACGGTCACATAATCGAGTTAAGGTTTGTTGTCTTCTAAAGGGTCCACCGTGTTACTTGCATTATATTCCGAAAGTTTCAAACTCGAGAAAAAATCTAACTTTTGAAAAAATTTCCGACAGGGGAAAATGTGAGTTATTGATATCCGTTCGAACTTTTTAACAGTTTCTAAAATTATCCAGAAAAAAACATAAACGAAATTAAATTATTCGATCGAATCAACGAGTCCCCAAAACAAACCAGAAAACTCAACACTTGAGTATAATTAAAAATTCCCAGAAGAATCAGGAAGTTGGTACTGAAGTTATTGTACAAAACCCTAACCCTAATTCTACAGTTCCACCGCGGAACCGCCGTGCAAGCAGGGTATTGCCACGGTTCCGCGGCGCTTTAATGGAATTAAGATGTCGTATTTCACAGTAATTCCTAAAATACCCTGCTGATATTTTTTAGTATTTTTAATGTGAAAAAATCAACAGTTTTGAAAAATTTCCAGAAACTAGGGTATATCGGGTTTTCCGGGTTCGATAGGACTTTAAACTTCGTCTAGACTTCGCCTAAAGCTCTAGCTTGGCTCTGATACTACTGCAGGGTTGCTAGGCACACGCACAAGGGTCTACGAGGCATCAACCATGCCCGATTTAAAATTTAGTCGTGCCGAACAACCCAAAGCCGGATCTTTAAACTAGAGATTAGGCGAAAACAAGTATGTTAAACACTTTAACACTAAGTGAGAGGGATTACAACCTTTGTAGATCCGGTCCTTCACTTCATAAGCTCCATGTTGAGGTCCATTCGCTGCGATCATCGTGTTCCGGACTCTCGAGAGGCTCCACGAAGAGAAAGATGCAAGCTTGCTTCCGATCTTCGCTAACAAAGATGATCTACCTTGAAGTTTCATTAACACAAGCTAACACTCACTAAATGAAGTGGACATTCTCATCTAAATGGAAAGAGTAGATGAGGATGATGAAGTAGGATTTTTTCTCTCTTTTATTTTCTTATTCTCACTCATTTTCATCATTTGGAAAAAAGCTAGAAAGCTTTTTCCATGAAAGAAAGAAGAAGGAAGAAAAAGATGAATAATCATTAGCATTCTTTTGTGATGAATAATGAAAGGATAATGATGAATAATGCAACCATGGTTGCTAAACCTTTGTAGAGAATTAACCAAGGGTGAAGGGTTTGGGTTAGGTTAAAGATGAGTCACTTGTAAATATCTTTTTCATGACAAAATAAAAACCTTCTAGAAACTTCTAGAAAGCATTAACCCAAATCAAACCCTAATCTTGTTTAATCTTCACTAATCATGTTGCATTAGTTATCATATCATGTTACAATATTATATATCACATATATAATATTTATTGTAACAAAATAAAATAATATAATTAACATATATCGCATATATATCAATGTATTACCCGAGTGAGAAAAATGATCTTTTAGTGAGCTAATATTCGTTAATGTAATTTAATATATCATATATATTATTATACATTAAATTATCGAATCAACACTTGATCCGATAATCTGGCTATATCGCATATAACAGACTTATATATCATTTACCGATTCATCGAATCAACACTTGATTCAATGACCCGGCTGATATCAAATATCGCGAGAATAGAATACGGTATCTCATATCGCATTATCCTCGGTCCCGCACATATCACATACGTGCCCCTACTTTGTTTTGCCTGAGCCAAGAAACCTCTGTGTAGGACTCTAAAGAATCGTCAATACGCCGGTAGTAGATGATGATCATATCAAACACCCACAAGCTGCAAGCGGTCAGCTAAACGTAACAGCCACCCAGGTATTGAGCGCTCAGAAGATCAGCAAGCAAGCCTGTACATTCTCCTGTGAATTCAAACAGTAACACTCCTGTACAGTCCGGTCTCGTCGTCTGATATGTCGCATATCTCGCCTAGGGGTGGTAAACGTCAGACACCAGTAGCTTGATAAGTCGTGTCGATATGAAGTCTATAACAGTTCGAGAAACTACTGATAACACTTACCAGTAAATCTCAGCAACCCTGGCCAGGGATTTCCAGTTATAACCAATCGAACACAGCACAACATCAACTCCCTATACCGGGAGAGAAGAATCCCCTCCTATCGCTCATTGCCTCCATGTGATTCGGGACTGTACCCAAAAGCCACCGTTTTGCACGCCCCAATGGACATGGTATGATGGAAATCAAAGCATAATGGGAATCACACAAGACTCTATGACGATCTCGGGACAACAGACAACTCTGTACCAGTGTCACCGGAGAGCTGCCATCTGACGTGAGGTATAATACCATCTGGGAGTTCTCGGTGAGTCCGTTCAGTGCACCCAGTCTCCACTGAGTACCCGTACACCATCCTTGATGTCAAACATCGATGGATATGGGATCATCCATCGCCCATCATATGGGTCAAGATGCGTATACGCTAGTCTACTCCAGTGCATCGATGCCATGTCTCGATACACCCTCGACTAGGAACAGTTATAGGATGTACTCATCGACTACCGTGGCCCCACTAGTATGATCTCATCATAGTCCCAGTAGTCGAGTACATATCCTAAGGGCTTTATCAAAATATAACATAGAGACAATCAGAGTACATGTTAAGATAAAGTACAACCAGATAGCATACTATCATGTCGAGCAAGAAAGTCCTCCCTATATATGTCCAATCATCCATTACAATATACATCATATGTACAGTAATGGCCTCTAGGGCAAACATATAACTAACAAGATATAGATTCACTCACCTTGATCTTGCTTGCCGATGTCGATGTCGCCACGCTCCGTCGCCTCGGAATCCACGCGGGGGTACCTATAATAATAAACAATCGCAATCGCTATTAACATTAAGTCCAGAAACCAAAACGGCACACAGATCGCCTATAGGTTAGAACCTATAGCCCAGATATGCAAAACCAACAAATTACCCCTAGTCGTTGATGTATAAACATTCAACAACCAAATAGAAAACCAAATATCAAGAATTAGCATTTCAAAATACGGAAAACATAGCTAAAATCACACTAAACTGCTCCCAGATTTTGACTCGGGTCAAATAAAGCCAAGCAAACAAGTCTAGGGTGATGTATATTGTGTATTTGAGTTACTGGACCAACCCCGACACCACACCCCACCAAGTGGCCGTCCACCTACCCCTAAAATCCGGCCTCCTCGCCCCTCTAATGGGCTTCATTTTGTCATGGTGGTCTCCTATGGTCAAAAATGGGTCCCTGGTATTGCTTGCTAAACTCAGAAATCCCCTGGTTTGCTCCAGATTTCCCTGCACACCCTAATTTCTCACAAAACCGAAATGGATCAAATCCTAAATCCGTATTTTTGTTTCCCATACTCATTTCCCAGTCTTAAACAATCACTCAACAGCCACTCAAGCATCACCAATCCACAATTTCACTCAAACCCTCACTAGGGTTTCCCAAAGTTCACTAAACTTCACTTAATCACATCTAAACACATATGAACACTAAAGTGAATGAAAAACTACACAATTGGTGAAGGGATTATCTCATATAGCACCCATGAATCCCTCAGATCATCAAAATCTAAATTTTCTTGGTCCAATGTGCTTCCCTTGAGCTTGTGCAAGTTTTTAATGAAATGGGTATGGGGTTTTGGTGGATATTTCATATAGGGGTCATGAGGATAGAGGATGGAGGGAGATGAGGAAGAAGATGAAGAATAAAATGGTGGAGGAGATAATGAGGCAATACCCTCTCTCTCCCTCTCAATTATTCTCACTTCTCTCTCTCACAAAAAAGTATACCTACCCTAATCATTATGTCCCCCTCTCACCTCATGTCATCATTTCCTTTATTTTCTTTTTCTCACCAAAACAAATAAACCCAAATAAAACAACACCATAAAATAACATGTAACATGTCATGGTGCACTTATCATGAAAAACTGTAGAAACACGGATTTGGCTTAATCGCGATTATCAGTGCACTAATCGGGTTTTTATCGAAACTGCATAAATAAAATTTTAAAAATGCCAAATCCTTTAAATAAATTATTAAATGAATAAATCATTTTAATTTCCAATTATTTCATAATTACTGGTATATATTTATACCTTTTTTCGAAAACCCCAATTTCGCAAATCGGGCAGTTTTCGGGAAATATATTATTTTAATATTAAATTCCAAAAATAATATTTTATATTTATTGAAATGTTACAAGCCTAACATGGGATTTACAAGATAGAGTGTATATGTAAGATAACTTGATGTGAGTTATTAATGTTATGAAAAGAGTATACTATGTGATATGATGACTTGGTGTGATATGCCATTATATGGATGCGAGTCGATATGAGATAGTTGATACCTTTGTCGGTCCCACAATCTGAGATTGATACGGATGTGACCTGAGAGATAGCTATATATATATGGATAATGATGTGAATAATGAGCGATATGCCGTACGAGACGTTAGGTCCGTACCCTCATTGTCATTTAGGCTGATAGAATCTCTAATTGTTTAATGCCGCCGTACAATGATTTACCGTACGTGATAAGTATTATTGATGATTGATCCATACTCTTGACTAGAGGATGTCGTACGATGGATTATACCGTACGTGATGTTGTGAGGCCGGATGCAGATTGATATACTCACCGACTCGGTTATGTTATAGATACATATACCTTATAGCATTGAGCTTACAATTTACTTGCCGCTACATTCATGATATTCTCATCTTACTATATATGTACCTGTTCTAGTAAACCTACACCATTATCGATGATGTTTATGTTACACTTACACAGATTTGCCGGCTCACACACTTTCATCATCGATAATTTCTATGTCACTTACAGAGTAGAATTGACACATCATTATACTATGTTGCATGATACACTTGCTATGCTCACATCATTCTGATATGTCCCAGGATATACTGATATGCTTACATCATTATTCTATGTTGCATGATTTACAGATATGCTCACATTTCTATTACATGTTTGCTTACATCATGCTTTACGATTATATGCACTGAGATGCCGTTTTCATGAGATTCTGGATTTGAGAACCGTGGTTATATTTCAAAAGAAACTATGTATTGTTTTAAAAACCCAGTTTCTCTTGATATGATATTTCGAGATGTCCACCATGTGTTTTCTCGGTTATGAGTTAAATGATACCCGATTCGAGGAGTAGGATGCGGCCGTTTGCGGGTATATGGTGGACCCGGTATGGTACTTCGGGGCAAGAAAGATATGTTGTGCAGTAGACGATGAGCCTGGCATAGGGACTACTACCTACCGGTGATAGTATTTTGACTCGGCGGTTATCCGGAGGATACCGACCGGAGTCATGAGATGATATGGGCCGATCCGTACTGACGGAGCCCATGGGCCTATCCGGAATGACGGTGCCCGAGATATGAGGATTTACGTATCGATGTTGGACATGGGTTTCATGATGTTTCGAGTGTCGATGTTGGACACTCAGGTTCCATGATTTTGATGTGTCGATGATGGACACACGTTGATTTATATCCTCATATTTACATGCATATGATTTCATGATATTTACATGCGTGATGTTGTTGTGTCATTGATGGACACGTAGATGTTATCCATATGCAGATAGGCATTGATTATATTGTTGGCACATATGCAGATACGGGCTCTCTAGATATCATAGTATTACCTTTATGATATAGTTGACCTAGGAATCGTTGTTTTATTCGATTTCTACCTGATGATGTTTTCAACTCATGAGTTGAAAAGTCACCCCGTTGTTCCACGGTTCTTGCAGGTTGACCGCATGGATCAGTAGCGGCATCGCTGGCACACAGCTTGCATTCGGGTGATTTGCTTTGGTTGGTGGTACATATTCGATTGTGCCACTCTTGTATTATTATTCCTATTCTATCTAGTTAACTCCATCAATCAGAAACTATTATTTGTATAAGTAGTAAGACTTAGCAAGACTTGTAGTTGCGAGACTTAGAGCGATGGGTTATATGTTCGCGTGGTGGGTTGATGTCTTGCTTTATTCATTATTCTTGTGCTGATCTTCGCCGTTGGGCATCGTATACATATATTCTATCTTGCATGGTTGTGATTCCGCCGATTGGTGAAGAGCTAGCTCCCGCTTGGGGATGCATTTTATATTATCACGTATATGTGGTTTTGGATCAAAATATTCAAGGGAGGTGCTGCCCAAATTTTTAAAAGTCGAAACATGTTTTCGCAACTAGTAAAATCTACTTGCATTTTTCATGTTCCATTATCTATGCATTTAAGAAAACTTTTGAATTCATCATACCCTTATTTCAAAACTTTACCTCTTTTATTTTCTTTAAAAAGGTTTAGATTTCTGGGCTTCGGCTAACTTAATTTATGTTATGCCTTTAAACGTTGCGTGATTTATGTGCCGGTCACGAACTAAATTTCGGGTTGTGAAAAAGTTGGTATCAGAGGGTTAGGTTTAACTTTGGTTCAAGTCTATGTTTGACTATGTGGAGTCTGGGGCGTGATCTATTTCGGAACCTAGGCTTGAGCTTACGTAACTTAGACTTGAACATGGGGTATTAGACCCGAACTTTCGTTACATAGGTTGACCCTGATTGATGAGGTAGGTAACTCAAGTAGAGTGGCGTACCATGCATATGTTCCGCGGCATACTTACGATACAATACTCCGCTTAAGTGACCTTAGGATGTACATATCTTGAGACTTGTGATTCCTTCGTTCCTATGATCATACATCCATTTGAGATCCTTCATTCTATTCTTTCTAATGATCATACTCTCATTGATTCCGTTCCTCCTTATGATCATGTATTCATTTTGGGATCTGTTGATTCCTTTCATTCCTTGATCTGTTTTCATCGATACATGCTTGAGATTCCTATCACCATGGTTTGAGCGCAGATTAAGCTACTGCTAGTGATGCGGTCAGGGCGAGCTCGTTATGGACGAGGACTGACCATCGTGTTTTCTGGTGACATAGGAATGTATCGATTTAGTGTTTGTGTTGTGACGTTTGAGGCGAGAGTTCGGTTTTGCACCGGATGATCATGTTGGGCTACGGCAGCGCCGCGACCGTCAATCCGGGGCCAAGTGCGGAACAAAAACTTTTCTAACTTGGCGGTACCACAACCAAATACCCGGATCGAACCATTAACCGTTAACTAGCAAACTACTGTAAAGTGAGTTTAGATATTATACCGATCGATCCGTGTCCTTCGGTCTTCAATCTCTGCGCCTTGCTAGTTGCGGCTGCCCCGACGAAGTCCGCTCTCCAATCTTGCTCGACGAAGAGACACCACATCGAGGAATCTTTATACGTGCTCCCACTTCAAACTGAAGCAACTCGGACATCAAGTTTGCTAAAAGAGATGACCAAGATGAAGTAGAGTAGTGTGTGGTTACTTTGTCTCAAGACACTCTAGGATTCTCAACACATGAAAGGGATAGAGTGGAGGTTGAAGATGATGCCCATGGTGGAAGTTGTGAGCGCAAGGAAATATCAAGTGAGCTAGCTAAACAAAAGAAATGAGATGGCTCCCAAAAAATGTGATGGCTGCCCATATTTTGTGTGTTGTCTTTTTGAGATATTTTAATGGCCACAATAGAAAAAATCCCACCAAAAATATCTCACAAGCCATTACCTAAATATCTCACAAAAACAAAACACAAAATATCAAGCAAAAATATCTTAGACATGACAAAATCTATGTCATGCCAAAATTGAGTCACAATTTCCACATTTAACATTCAAACTAAAATGTTAAATCCACAAAAAGAAAATGGCATCATCTAAAGTTATCTTGTAATGAATTACAAGAATACCCCTCACCTGTATATACATACCCGCATCCGTATTCATACTTAATACGAATACTACGAGACGAAAATAATCCAACAATCTAATACTAGGATCCGGCTTAAACCAAAGCCCACTAGTATGATCCGTCCGATCATGATCCGTGCACGAGTGCACGTATATGATCGAACCCTGCCATAAAATCATACGGCCTCTACAACGTTTTGCCCAAACTGGGAAACTTTCTGTGGGGGACTCTAAAGACTCATCAATACGCTGGCAGTGGGTTTAATCACAAGCACGTCAGTGGCACTAGCTGTACGTAACGGCTGCCCATGTATTGAGCGAAAGGGAAGCTGACGAGCGAACTCATCCTGAAACCCTACTGAGCCTATCTGTGACAATCTCCGTACAGTCCGGTTTGTTCGTCTAAGAGTATCGCATATCAAGCTTAGGGGGATAGTAAACACCAGACCCCCAATAGCGGTATAAGTCATGTCGGAGTGTAGCCCAGAACACCTTGAGAAACTATTGGAATACATACCAGTAATCTCACTTGCCTTGGTCAAGGACTTTGTGTAATGGCTCTCCAGACACAGCGCGATATCAACCCCTAATACCGGGAGAGACGAATCCAGTCTAACTGCCACTGCCTCCAAGTGCTTCGGGACTGCACTCAACTACTACCTGTTTGCACGACTCCTTTAAGCCGTGGTAGGGTAGCAATCAAAGAACAGTGGGAACACACTTGAGGCAATGTAGCAGGGTCAAGTCAACGGACTAAACTTTATGCATGTTACCTGGTAACTGCTCCTGACGATAGGTATAATACCAATCAGCAGTGCCCCTGCGAGTCCGTCCGCTGTACTCATAACCCAATGAGTACCTGTATACTATCTTAGGTGAACCAACTGACACCAATGGCTTATGAGACAAGCCACCCCCTCGTCGGGGTCCCGATCCGTATACACTAGTCTAATATCGGAGTATCGATGCCTAGTCTCGAAACTCCTACGACTAGGGACACTTTAAGGATGTGCTTATAGACTACCCAACTCTCACGTATATGATCGCCATCATACTGCTGGTAGTCAAGCAAGAATCCTATGGGCTTTATCAACGTGTAATAGTGATCTGTAATGTCACCTGAAGCATGTACACGATAATAGAGACAAAACAGATAGCATACTATCATCTCGAGTAAGACTGTTCTACCGGTATAGGTCCTCCCTCAATCATTGCAATTACGTGCATGTGATCCAATAATTGACTTGAGGGCACTATAGCCAACAATCTCCCACTTGCACTTAAGGCTAATTATTGCGGTGTCGGATACTCACAGCCCGTGTGATACCGAACACCCAACTCCCCTACTAATCAGTTTTAGAAAGCTCGTTTGTAAAACTATTGCTTTCGAGAAATAGCCTCAGTGAGTGGATCCGCTCTGATGTTTCTTTCTATATCTCTCTTAATCTCAAGTTCGCGGAGAAAGCTATCTCCCGAAATGAGCAATACCTGTCTTAAAATATGTCTGGATATCTGATGTGACCTAGTTCACAAATGAACTCCAAATCCAGTAAACTTCTTAGACTATATCGTCAACTGAATTTAATCAGTATCCAGCGCCACACCTCCCTAAGTATCCGCTTGGACCACCTATCCAAAATATTGTCCCTCCTTAGAGGGAAAACTATAACTCTGATAGTCACTCTGTCATCAGGTGACCTTGGAAGGCTAGAATGATAACCGTCTCCTGAAGGAGGATGTTGTTATCATATCCCTAGAACATCCACTTATGTTCATAAACTGCTTCCGAACGTTTCTCCAGGATTGGATTAATATATCAACATATTGCATCTAGTGCCAAAACAACATCTGGTGTGGTACTTGATATCTCATGGTTGACTCAATTTCCTAAGCAAGTGATATGCCAATCATGCACATCCTTCTCCCTTTTTGTCTGTAAGACACCTTCAGAGAAGGTGACTCCATCACCTGCAGGTACACTACCGTGCCAGGAGTCGTCTATTCTAAAACACCTTTAGAATACTGTCTAAATACCCAGATTGGGAAACTACACAAATCTAGATCTAAAACTATAGATCTAGTAACCAGAATGTCTTATATAATATCCATATCTTATGTGGAGAATCCACTGTGTGACAACCACAGTATAATCGATTTTAGTATATCATCCAAATACCAAGACATCACACCCTACTACCTTCTCAACATATCCATCTCTTATTCTGATGAAGTCAAAGCCCATGACTGTCACATCAAAAATAGATGATTTATCTCCGCTATATACGCTTTAGTCTATAAATAGACACAAGCTACTTGTCCACTATGCTTCCACTGCTCCCACTGACTACAACAACTCTCTAGCAGAGTCATATACACATGCACTTCTAAAGCTAGTTTAGAACGACACTATACTCATCCTCCTGCCGGGTCTCATAGTCTAGAACAACAGTAGTGTCAAGTCTGGGTAAACAAAAACCTCCCTATCACCGTCCTTGAGGCTACCGGAGTACCTCTCGGGTTCCTGAGGTTACCCACCATATCTGCGGAGTAGATAATGGAATGTCAAACCTAATTGAATCTTTAGGTTCTTATCAAATTTTTAGTAATCGTTTGCGGTTATGGAATCACTTCCAGTTCTACCATACTCCCACTACTGTTTTCTGAAAAAGTCCATTTTACTAAAACTGTGGCGCGTCAAGAACAATATCACTATTGATCTTCCAGATGGTAGAAAGTCACCCCTCGTCATAGCCTGGGATAACCCACAAACTGCCATTACAGAAACGTGCCTTGAGTTATCGAGAGTCTGGTTTTAAGCATAGCCGGAAAACTCCAAATACCTTAACATCGTTAAGATATAACCCATTCTATATACAATATAGAAACAGAGATACTGATTTAATTGGAACCAAATTCAAATCATGCAGCTGTCTCCAGTGCATATTAACTAAATGGAGAAAGGTCGATCGACAATACTCAACTTAGGAGTGCATCCAAACATGAGTAACCTGAAAGAGAAACAAGTTTCTCAGAACCATTACTATCAACTGAATACCTAACACAAGTATATACATCTTCGATCACCTTGAAGAATCTTGATACTTGCAACACATGGTTCTCTACTTTATTCTTGTACCTATAACTTCTCAAAACTTGGACCTTGCATTTCTACGAAACACATGTCTAAAACTTGAGAAGTCTCAAGTAAACAGAATATAGTATGAGGACCAACCCCTTTGTCCTAATGGAAACTGGACAACATACAATACTTTGTATAAGTCCCCTGAGTTTAATAACTCAAACCCTATGCGTCGTAGGTTGAAAACTATACTATGGTTATGAAGAATTACACCGCTGTTGAATGCTCCTTACATAACTATCAACTGATATAGGTAAATGTCATAGATATAATTTCAAAAAGTTATATCTCACTTTATAAAATAAACGTATAGATATACCAGTTTGAAATTGGTGCATAACAACAGATATTCAAAACCAAATATTTGTCGTCCGGTAAAAACCCAGGCGATTTCCTCAAATATCACCAATTACAACGAATCCTGATATAATGAGGATGATCACCTAATTCCCAATAATTTACTCTCACACATCATTTGTAAAACCATACAGATGTGAGAATCATACCTGGTAAATACATACCGTGAAGTTAGGATCTAATTGGGAAATCAGTTTTCATTTAACAACGCATACTGAAACTGAAACATGAAAATGTTTCGAAGGGGTATCCGGGTATTCCTAGTAATGCCTCTTCCATTATCCATATTCATGACTGTAACTGTATATTTCCTTACCATCTCTCCAAATCCCTTTATTTGTCTTTACTCATTACTTTCTGTACACCATTGTTAGGCTAAATGGTTTTCTTCCTTCCCTACCATTCGGCACCAGCCTATGGTTTGGAAGAAGACTATCCAATAAGCATAATAGGTGTACTCTCATAATCCATTCGGCACCAGCCTATGGTTTGGAAGAAGACTATCCAATAAGCATAATAGGTGTACTCTCATAATCCTAGGAGTACTCGCAAGTTGAGAGATGGTGATGATAAAAGACACTGAATAATCCTTATTCTATTTCCCCTGAACCGGAAAAATGCAAAGGTGAAGTAGGAGTGGCGATGAAATACGCGGTTTGGCCATGAATGATAGCAGTCGCAATTTACTTTGCCCTCTTTCTAATCCCTTTATTTGTCTTTACTTAATACCTTCTGTACACCACACTTAGGCTAATTCGTTTTCTTCATTCTCCACCTTTCGGCACCTGCCTATGGTTTGGAATAAGACTATCCAATAAGTGTAATAGGTGTACCCTCTCCTAATCTTAGGAGCCCTCATAACCTGAGAGAAGGTAAAAGGAAAAGACAACTGAATAGTCCTATTCATTCTCTTCAGAACCAGAATCCATCCTCGAAAAAGTTCCTTCGAGTTTGTATGTAATTCTACGATGGATTTATCCAATGGAAGTGGATCTACGTAGTGATACGGAATGTTCCGGAGAAAAGCAAAGGGTAAAAGAAAGAGTGGCAATATTGTATGCAACTCAAACAATCCAAAAGCCAGTGTTTTAAGAAAGTTCGGTTAACTTGGTTGCTGAGTTATAGTCTAGGGTCGGGCTATGTTCACTGTCAAAGAGAGAGAGAAAATAAACACTCAACATGCACTCTAACCTAGATCAGAATGGTTAATCACTTTATCTAATCAGGATGTCTCCCACTGTATCCTCAAATTCTCCTCTAAACCTGAAAGAAGAATTATTTGGGATCACCCGAGGAGTAAACCAACTCATCAGTGGGAATAGGGATCCAACTCTCATCGCATGATAACTTGATGGTATCCACTCAAGTCACCACATTCCAGAAGGTATGCGCATGCCTGGCAAGTTTCAGTTTCTTTAGAAACTCCCGATGTGTGCTTTTACCCCAAGCGGTTTATGACCTTGACAAAGGCCAACAAATCATAAATCATAAGTCAAGTTCAACCCGTCATTATCCTGGATTAGTCTAGACCCACCCGTACAAACCCTTGACAAAGGCCAACAATGTATTCAACTGTCCTGGATAATCGTAACTCAATGCAACAGACAAGCAATATCTAGCTACCGCACACTACGCCGTGACAATGGCCAACAAACACAGCACGAATACTAGGTACCACCTGAAAGAAATGACGGAGGGCTACGACTGGTTTTTGGCGAAAAACCTTTAACATAATGAACTTGATATCATTGAAGGAACTGCATAGATTTTTACAAATATATATAGTGACGAAAACCTTTGTTAAAGAGGTCACTCCCGGTGAAGGGATCTCGGCTCTTTCCTCGTGGAATGAGATGCAGGATATTCTAACTGAATACCGCGATGCAAAGCAAAAAGTAATCGACTATAGTGATGTTATTACCCTGACGCAAACCTCTATCCAAGGGGTTACTCCCGGTGAAGGGATCTCGGCCCTTGCCTCGTCGAATGACGTGTTGGATATTCATAACCGAATACCACTGTGCAAAGAAAATGAAAACGTCCTTGTAATAACAGATTTTTGAAAATGTGTTCCAACAACATCAGTTTAGGTCTGTTTTCCTTGCATTGATCTGAATCAACGCACTCCCATTAATTAATCACACCACAGAAGAACGAAAATATAATGTAAGTATATGCCATACGCATTGGCCACTGGGTCCTGTCATCACCCGTTAGGTAACTTAATTAACGACAGAGCGGGGACTGGACTAGCACGGGTGTAAAACATGTACAACATCTACTAGTATATATATCAATATATAATAATCGCTCCAGGCATGATAAATGTAACATCACAGAACAATACAGATAATCTGGGAGCCCCGGGTTTCTTTTGAGCCGCAACTGAAACCCGACGTTCCCCTGGTCGTGTGGATAGCTTGTGCAATGAAAACCTAGACCCCTATGAGTGAAGCAAGTTACCTGCCAAAACCAGAAGCAAGGCATCCCCCTTCAGCAAAGTGAATGGACCACCCAGCACTTCACGAAATCCGGTAACTTCAGCACCCCACCTTGGGTTAACCTGTACCCCTACGAGTGCGGCGAATAGCCCGCCAATTCTAGAGTGAAGCCCCCTCCATCTCAAAGACATAAGATGCGGGCATGTTGGCCTCTAGAATCCGGTTATCCGTGCACTTCACCGTGGGGTAATCGTAGTACAGAAAAGAAAATATGTACAACGGTGACATCAACCTCAACCCGGTCGTGCCCCAAAAGAATATTATACAAACAGGCGGTGACGGCAGTCCACATGTCAGATGCTCGCCCTGCGATATCAAATGTACAAATAATACCAAACTATACTACCATTGCATCCAAGCTATCCACCACGACAATCTGCAACAACACAGCACAACACAGAACATCAACGTGAATGTCACGTTCGCAAACCCGTCTAGAAGGACTATAGCAATTAAATAATATTTACCGCACGAATGACATTCATGGTCGCAGATAGAAATGTATGTACTGTAAACTTTAAACAATTTTAAAAAATATCGACTTCGAAATAACCCTCGAATATCCCCAAACAACTAGATAACTCCATATCAAAACTGGGTTAAACAAACAATACCAATGAACCAATATTCCAGAGACAAGACCACATCCCAAAAACGAAACCCAAATGCCCTGAAATGGTCGGCCTCCTCGGATTTTTGGTGAATGTGCTCGGCCAAAATCCGATGGATTGGTCTCGTTTTTGTTAGTGTATATGCCCTAGAGGCCATTACTGTATCATACTAGTTTGTATATTACTTAATGGATGCTTGGGATATTCACCTTGTATATACAATCTTGCTCAAAATAGTAGTATGCTACTTGGTTTGTTTCTACTTCAATGTGTACATGTGTTTATTTTTGTATATCGCCTATACACATTAGTAGAGCCCTTAGGATCTTTGCTTGATTACCAGCGATGTGATGGCCGTCACACTAGTGGGGCTGGGTAATCTATAAGCACATCCTTATGCAGGTCCCTGGTCGCAGGACTATCGAGACAGGGCATCGATACTCCGGAGTAGACCAGCGCATGCGCTTCTCATCCTAGTGTGGGAGATGGTCTGTCCCACAGCCGTCAGTACGTCGTACTTGAGATAGTATGCGGGTGCTCGTTAGGTTACGGGTACACTGGACAGGACTCGTCGGGAACTGACTAGTTGGTATTATACCTATCGTCAGTTATCAGTTCCCAGGTGACATGAGTACAGCTTAGTCCGCTGACTTGACACTGTCACTCCGCCTCGAGTGTGTTCCCACTGTACTTTGATCACTACCCTACCAAGGCTCAAAGGAGTCGTGCAAACAGGTAGTGGTTGGGTGCAGTCCCGAAGCACTTGGAGGCAGTGACAGTTAGACAGGATTCGTCTCTCCCGGTATTGGGGGTTGACATCGCGCTGTGTCTAGGAGAGCCATTACACGAGTAGTCCCTGGCCAGGGCAAACGAGATATACTGGTAGGTTTCCAGTGTTATCTCAGGGTGTTTTGGGCTTCGCTCCGGCACGACTTGTACCGCTATTGGGGGACTGACGTTTACCGCCCCCTAGGCCCGCCATGCGATGTATCAGACGAACAGACCGGACTGTACGGAGAATGTCACACTCAGGCTCAGTAGGAGTTCAGATGGGTTTCGCCTCGTCGGTCTTCTTGTCGGCATTACCTGGGGACCGTTACGCACAGCTAGTGCCACTTGCGGTCTGTGGTTAAACCCACTGCCAGCGTAGTGTCGAGTCTTTAGAGTCCCACACAGAAAGCTTTTCGCCTTTAGGCAAAAGAGTAGAGGTCGCATGGTATTGCGACAGGTCGCATGGTTTTGCGACAGGGTTCGGTCACATCCGTGCACTTGTGCACGTACAGTGTCCGGACAGTTTACACTAGCGGGCTTTGGTTTAAGCCAGATCCTAGTGTATCTTATGGGATTGGATTTATCCAGTTTGCATTCGTGTTCCTCGGAACGCGGATGCGGGTGTGTATGCACAGTTGACAGGGAGGCACAGACAGCGGATTCTCATTAGGGTTGTTGACAGTTGACCGTTGACTTTTTGAATTTTTGCTCAACCCTAATGAGAATATGTTATGTGATTAACTATTATATTAATTAAGTATTATGGTGACTTGGTTGTTGACTTTTGTTGACTTTGTTGACTTGTTGACTTTTGTTGACTTGTTGACTTTGTTGACCGGTTGACTAGGCTTGACTAGTTGACCATCATGATAACCATGGTTATCATTTCATGCCAAAGACTTTTACTTGCTTGTTCATTTGAGTAAAATGAGTGCATGACATGATAAGGTTATGGTTGCTTCAACCATCACATAAGACTTTTATTGATATGATGAGTTATGATTACATTGGATTATGAGAGGGTGAGAGACAAAAGAGAGCCTCATTTCTTTCTTGCTCATTCTCTCTCTTGTTCTTGAGCTCTCCTCTTGCTCTCACCCTCAACCTCTTGCTCCCTCTCTTGATCTATGGTTCTCTTGTCTCATGAGTTGAGAATCAAGAACCATAGATAAAATCCCATTCTATTTCCTCTCTACTCATTCTAGTTCACTAGGTTTAGCAAACCAAGTGAACTAGTTTCTTCAAAGAACGAAGAAGGAGCTAAAGGTTGGAGCTTTCAGGTGGATCTATCTTCGGCGTACGGAGACGACGAGAAGGAGCCATCGGACCACCATCGGAGCTCGGAGACGAAGGAGTTCAAGTTTAGGTATAACCATCTCTATCCGAGTAGCTAACTCTCTTTAGCTAAGTATGCTAGTTTTAGTTTAGTCAAAGATCCCGACTTTGCTTAGTCCATGTTGCCCCTTGCGCTAATAATTTGTTTTTTATACCGTTTCCGCCTCCCCGTAAGAACCGGGGGTCGCAACGTGGACTTACAGTGGTATCAGAGACTAACTAAACTTAAACTAGCTTGGTAGTAAAGTGTAACGAAGTTCGGAACCGAAAAAAATCCAAAAACCTAACTTTTACAAAACCTGAGTTTCTGTTGAATTTTTTTCTGGTCAAAATGAAAAACTTTATATACCTAAATTCGGCTCAGGGTTTTGTGTGAACACCCAAGAAAAACGTTGCCCTAATTCGTTCAAACCGCCGCGCTTCCGCCGCACGAGGTAGGCATGTGCCGCGGAAGCGCCGCAGTTTGTCGTCTTCTCTGCATCGTTTTTCGTGCAGTGTGTGTCTGTGTTGGTTTTGGGATTTTTGAAATATATTATATGTGCCCAGATTTTCCAGAAAAGAAATTTCCTTTTGGGGTCCTATAATTCCGTATTTTTCCGAACTTCACTGCACTTTGACTATGATGGTTATATCTGTGATGCTTGCATGTATTGAACGTCGGCTAATCGCTATAAGTCGATTGGTCGGGGTTATACATGATCTGTGTTTGATATTGGAATGTGTATATAAATATGTTGGATTGTCGCGGGTGAATAGCCGGGGGTTGTGAGACGAGAGTTTTCTTTTCTTGCAATTCATGTAAATTTGTAAATTGATGTAATAATTATTTGTATGGCCGCACAACCGGGTCGGGGTTGTAGCCGTCATTGTATAATTTCTTTTTACTGTTTTTGCTCCTAGGATAGACCCATGGAGGGGTGCACAAACTACCGGGTATGCCGAAGTGTTGAGTAGCCTACTCATGGAGATGAGGGAGGTTGCTACGCTTCGGGTACTTGGCGGGTAGTTTGCCGCACCCGTAGCGGTCTTGGGTGGGGTATTGGCTATTCACCGCGACCGTGTAATCTGTTTTTGTTACAGGCTCGTACAAATTACAGATTCCTAGTATATCCAATGTATTTATCTGTGATCTGAAATGTTTATCATTGCAGTATATCTATATATGATATTATTTAGGCGTTGCTTATGTTTTACAGACGCGCTAGCCCAGCCCCCGCTCTGTCGTTAGTTAAGTAACCTAACGGGTAATGACGGGGCCCAGTGGCGAATGCGAATGGCATAAGCGTACGTCATATTTTGGTTGTTTTCTGCAATGGTAGGTTTAAATGATGGGACGCATTAAAAGAACTAATGCAAGATAATAAACCAAGTTAAAGTCGTTGGAACACTTTCGAAAAACCACTCGGTTCTTTTCAAAACCAACTTTTAAATGCGGAGCTTGAGCCACTCCTTTTAAAAGCTATCTCGTTCCATCGAACAAATCAAGTTCACTACGTTCACGGTTTTGCCAAAACCATTCGTAGCCCTCCGTCGTTTCGTATGAATATTCAATAGTATTCAAGCTGTGTTTGTTGACCTTCGTCAAGGCATAGTGATTGGTAGCTATTGGGTATTCATATGTTGCATAGATAGATGCGTTGGTTTGGGACATTCGCATTACCTTGTTGACCTTCGTCAAGGGTATATACGGGTGGATTCAAATTAACCTGGATAATGACGGGCAAAACTTGACATGTGACTTATGATTTGTTGACCTTCGTCAAGGTCATAAGAGCATGGGGCAAAAAAAATCCACATCGGGAGTTTCATAAGTACTGAAACTTGCTAGATTTGCATACCATTTGGAGTGTGATGATTCTGGTAGGATTCCTTCAGTTTCGTCACGCGATGATATTTGGATCCCGATCCTACTGTGAGTATATGCTACTCCTCGGGAAATTTCTCACTTAACGATCAATGCTATAAACCTAGTAGGTGCCTAGAAAGGTGTTAGCGGGGCTACGCCCCCAGGGAAAAGAGGTTCTCTAATTAAGGAACTTCGCGAAAGCGTTGGAAAACCTCCCTCGAAGTACCGACACCGGCCTGGCTGAACGGTTAAGCAAGTATTGTACGGTGGGATTGATCCTGACTAATTCTTCCTTTATGGTTTGAGGAGGGATTCGAGAAACAGTGGGAGCCATCCTGTTTAGACAAACTAAAAACCACTCTAAACTTGCAAGAGCATCATGCTGAGTGTTTCTTCTTCTCTCTCCTAATTGCAGCGACCAATCAACATGACTGGACTTAAGTTACTCCTAGATAAAAACAAACTAACAGGGCCAAACTACAAAGATTGGCTCAGGAATGTCAAGATAGCAATCACTTATGACAAGCTGGGGTATCTTCTTACCACCAAAGCTCCCCCTGTCCCTGGTCCAACTTCCAGCGTCGCGGATAAGGAAATCCGTAAGACTTGGGAGATTGATAGCGCGAAGGCCAAATGCCTCATGCTTGCCTCGATGGACAACGAACATCAGAGGAGGCATGAGAATATGGACATGGAGTCCATATTGCTCCATACAAAAGAACTGTATGGAGAGCAATCACGTATCGCAAGATACGAAGCGTCGAAAAAGTTATTTTCGACAAGAATGGCCGTCGGATCATCAGTAGCCGAGCACGTGCTAAAGATGATCGGCTTCATTGAGGAGCTCGCTGACCTAGGGATCACATTGGAGAGTGAGCTATATACGGATATAGTTCTCCAGTCCCTTCCTTCCACTTACGCCCAGTTCATACTGAACTTCAACCTACAAGAAAAAAAGGTTGAACTTTCAGAGCTCCTCAACATGCTGAGGAGCGCAGAGGGCACCCTACAGAAAGGTAGGGAAACATCCACTTTGTTTGTAGGAGGATCATCTTCTTCTAGGTCTAAGGCGAAAGCCAAGGGAAAGAAGAAGAAGGCCCCCGCCAAACCAAGGGGCGGTGTTAGTAAAGTGGATACGAAAGGAAAAGGTAAAGCAACAAAGATAGCGGGGAAGCTTGTGGATAAGGAAGAATGCTTCTATTGTCATAAGAAAGGACACTGGAAGAATGATTGCAGGGCCTGGAAGGCCAGAACACAGGAATTGAAGCAAGTTGCAGCTTCAGCTTCAGGTGTGTATGTTATTGAAAACTGTCTTTCAATAAACTCTACTTCCTGGGTATTGGATACCGGATCAGGATCTCATATCTGTAATTCTTTGCAGGCGTTGAGAAACCATAGGGTTTTGAAGGCAGGTGACATGACCCTCAGAGTTGCAAACGGAGCTAGCATGGATGCTAAAGCCGTGGGGGACTATCACCTGGGAATGTCAGATGGACATGTTTAGGTTTTGCGTAATTGCTTTTTTGTACCCAACGCAACTTGTAATATCATTTCTGTATCTTTAGTTTCTAAAGAAGGTTATGAATTTGCGTTTGTAAGTAATGTTGTAAACATTCACCTTAATCAAGTTTTGATTGGGTCAGGTACATTGAGTAATGGTATATACGTGTTAAACCAACCACAGATTTTCAACGTCCAGAATACACACAAAAGAAAGTCTCCGGAAATGAATCAGACTTTCTTATGGCATTGTAGATTGGGTCACATCAATGAGAGAAGGTTGACTAAGTTACATACAGAAGGATATTTGAATGCGTTCGAATATCAATCGTATGCCACTTGTCAATCTTGTCTCAAAGGAAAGATGACAAAGACTCCGTTTACTGGACAAGGAGTAAGAGCGAGCGAGCTCTTGGGACTCGTACACAGTGACGTGTGCGGTCCAATGTCTACACATACCCGAAGCGGACATTCTTACTTCATTACTTTTACGGATGACTTCTCAAGGTACGGCTATGTCTTCTTAATGAAACATAAGTCCGAGGCCTTTGGAAAATTCCAGGAGTATAAGAATGAAGTAGAGAAACAGACCGGCAAAAGTATTAAGATTCTAAGATCGGATCGAGGTGGAGAATACTTAAGTGCCGAATTCCTGAATTACTTAAAAGAGAATGGTATTCTCTCTCAGCTTACTCCTCCATACACTCCGCAACATAATGGTGTATCGGAGAGACGGAACCGAACCCTATTGGATATGGTTCGGTCCATGATGAGTAACGCTGAGTTACCGCGATCATTCTGGGGATATGCACTAGAAGCAGCTGTGTATCTCTTGAACAAGGCTCCCACCAAGACTGTGCCTACCACCCCATATGAGATGTGGACTGGGAAGAAACCCTGTCTTAAGTATCTTAAGGTATGGGGATGTCCAGCTTTTGTAAAAAAGCAGCATGCGGACAAGCTTGAGGCACGTTCAGTACAGTGTAAGTTTGTGGGATACCCAAGGAACTCCAGGGGGTATCATTTCTATTCAGCTGAGGACCAAAAGGTCTTTGTTTCTCAGCATGCCCGCATCTTGGAAACTGAGTTTTTGGAAACCCAGATAAGTGGGAACACAATAGTACTGGAAGAAGTTCCAGAACCACAGACTGTTACTGAAAGCTTAGTGGAACCAGAAGGTTCAACAGAACAAGACATTCCTGCGCCACTCCGCAGGAGTAGTAGGCAGTCTCATCCGCCCGAGAGATACTACGGTTTTCTCATAGACGGGGATAGAGAGGATTGCATCATAGATTATGATGAGCCTACTAGCTTCTAGTAGGCCGTTCAGAGCGTTGACTCAGTGAAATGGCTGGATGCAATGCGGACCGAAATAGAGTCCATGTACACCAACAAGGTATGGACGTTGGACATTGCTCCAGACGGGGTAAAACCCGTAGGATGCAAGTGGATCTTCAAAAGGAAGATTGGTGTAGATGGACAGGTTGAGACCTATAAAGCTAGGCTGGTAGCAAAGGGTTTTCGTCAAAGACCTGGCTTGGACTATGACGAAACCTTTTCTCCAGTAGCCATGCTGAAATCCATTCGGATCCTTCTTGCCATTGCTGCCTTCCACGATTATGAGATCTGGCAAATGGACGTAAAAACAGCTTTTCTAAATGGAAATTTAGAGGAGTGTGTCTATATGGACCAGCCAGAGGGTTTCATTCAGAGTGGGAGCAGCGGGAAGGTGTGCAAGTTGCTTAAGTTCATCTATGGACTAAAGCAGGCATCGCGGAGTTGGAACATCTGCTTTGATGAGACGGTCAAAGAATTTGGCTTTATCAAAAATCCAGATGAACCATGCATCTATAGTAGATTTGTAGCGAGAACTGTAGTATTCCTCGTTTTATACGTGGATGACATTCTCTTAATAGGAAATGATATTCCTATGCTACAATCTGTCAAGGGGTTCTTGTCACACAGGTTCTCCATGAAAGACCTGGGTGATGCCTCATACATTCTGGGTATCCGGATCTACCGTGACAGATCCAAGAGGATATTAGGACTTTCACAGTCCAGGTACATCGACACCATACTGAAGAGATTCAGTATGGAAGATTCAAAGCGCGGTAACCTACCGGCTTGTCACGGGATCACCCTCTCTAAAGAGATGTCTCCCAAGACTGATTTGGAGAGGGATCGCATGTCTATTATACCCTACGCTTCTGCGGTAGGCTCTATAATGTATGCGATGTTGTGTACCAGACCGGATGTAGCTTATGCACTGAGTGTGGTAAGCCGGTATCAGTCAAACCCTGGGGAGAAACACTGGATAGCGGTAAAGAACATTCTCAAGTACCTGAGAAGGACTAAGGAGATGTTCTTGGTGTATGGGGGAAAAGTCCTCCAGATCGAGGCCTTTGCTGACTCCAGCTTCCAGAGTGACAAGGATGATTCCAAGTCCATGTCGGGTTTTGTCTTTACCCTCAATGGAGGGGCGGTGTGTTGGAAGAGTTCCAAACAGGAAACCGTTGCAGACTCGACGATGGAAGCGGAATACATCGCTGCATCTGATGCCGCAAAAGAAGCTGTCTGGATGAGGAAGTTCTTGAAAGAACTTCAGGTGGTTCCGTCCATTGTTGATCCAATACCTCTGTATTGCGACAACAACGGGGCTATAGCTTTAGCGAAGGAACCCAGGTCCCATCAGAGATCCAGGCACATCTTAAGGCGGTATCACCTGATCAGGGAGATCGTAGATCGCCAGGAGATCGAGGTTCGGAGAGTCACTTCAGAAGATAACACTGCAGATCCATTCACCAAGGCCCTGCCCCAGACTCAGTTCGAGCGGCTGATCGAGATGATAGGTCATCGATACGCCAGTACATGGCCTTAGTGCAAGTGGGAGATTGTTAGTGTATATGCCCTAGAGGCCATTACTGTATCATACTAGTTTGTATATTACTTAATGGATGCTTGGGATATTCACCTTGTATATACAATCTTGCTCAAAATAGTAGTATGCTACTTGGTTTGTTTCTACTTCAATGTGTACATGTGTTTATTTTTGTATATCGCCTATACACATTAGTAGAGCCCTTAGGATCTTTGCTTGATTACCAGCGATGTGATGGCCGTCACACTAGTGGGGCTGGGTAATCTATAAGCACATCCTTATGCAGGTCCCTGGTCGCAGGACTATCGAGACAGGGCATCGATACTCCGGAGTAGACCAGCGCATGCGCTTCTCATCCCAGTGTGGGAGACGGTCTGTCCCACAGCCGTCAGTACGTCGTACTTGAGATAGTATGCGGGTGCTCGTTAGGTTACGGGTACACTGGACAGGACTCGTCGGGAACTGACTAGTTGGTATTATACCTATCGTCAGTTATCAGTTCCCAGGTGACATGAGTACAGCTTAGTCCGCTGACTTGACACTGTCACTCCGCCTCGAGTGTGTTCCCACTGTACTTTGATCACTACCCTACCACGGCTCAAAGGAGTCGTGCAAACAGGTAGTGGTTGGGTGCAGTCCCGAAGCACTTGGAGGCAGTGACGGTTAGACAGGATTCGTCTCTCCCGGTATTGGGGGTTGACATCGCGCTGTGTCTAGGAGAGCCATTACACGAGTAGTCCCTGGCCAGGGCAAACGAGATATACTGGTAGGTTTCCAGTGTTATCTCAGGGTGTTTTGGGCTTCGCTCCGGCACGAATTGTACCGCTATTGGGGGACTGACGTTTACCACCCCCTAGGCCCGCCATGCGATGTATCAGACGAACAGACCGGACTGTACGGAGAATGTCACACTCAGGCTCAGTAGGAGTTCAGATGGGTTTCGCCTCGTCGGTCTTCTTGTCGGCATTACCTGGGGACCGTTACGCACAGCTAGTGCCGCTTGCGGTCTGTGGTTAAACCCACTGCCAGCGTAGTGTCGAGTCTTTAGAGTCCCACACAGAAAGCTTTTCGCCTTTAGGCAAAAGAGTAGAGGTCACATGGTATTGCGACAGGTCGCATGGTTTTGCGACAGGGTTCGGTCACATCCGTGCACTTTTGCACGTACAGTGTCCGGACAGTTTACACTAGCGGGCTTTGGTTTAAGCCAGATCCTAGTGTATCTTATGGGATTGGATTTATCCAGTTTGCATTCGTGTTCCTCGGAACGCGGATGCGGGTGTGTATGCACAGTTGACAGGGAGGCACAGACAGCGGATTCTTATTAGGGTTGTTGACAGTTGACCGTTGACTTTTTGACTTTTTGCTCAACCCTAATGAGAATATGTTATGTGATTAACTATTATATTAATTAAGTATTATGGTGACTTGGTTGTTGACTTTTGTTGACTTTGTTGACTTGTTGACTTTTGTTGACTTGTTGACTTTGTTGACCGGTTGACTAGGCTTGACTAGTTGACCATCATGATAACCATGGTTATCATTTCATGCCAAAGACTTTTACTTGCTTGTTCATTTGAGTAAAATGAGTGCATGACATGATAAGGTTATGGTTGCTTCAACCATCACATAAGACTTTTATTGATATGATGAGTTATGATTACATTGGATTATGAGAGGGTGAGAGACAAAAGAGAGCCTCATTTCTTTCTTGCTCATTCTCTCTCTTGTTCTTGAGCTCTCCTCTTGCTCTCACTCTCAACCTCTTGCTCCCTCTCTTGATCTATGGTTCTCTTGTCTCATGAGTTGAGAATCAAGAACCATAGATAAAATCCCATTCTATTTCCTCTCTACTCATTCTAGTTCACTAGGTTTAGCAAACCAAGTGAACTAGTTTCTTCAAAGAACGAAGAAGGAGCTAAAGGTTGGAGCTTTCAGGTGGATCTATCTTCGGCGTACGGAGACGACGAGAAGGAGCCATCGGACCACCATCGGAGCTCGGAGACGAAGGAGTTCAAGTTTAGGTATAACCATCTCTATCCGAGTAGCTAACTCTCTTTAGCTAACTATGCTAGTTTTAGTTTAGTCAAAGATCCCGACTTTGCTTAGTCCATGTTGCCCCTTGCGCTAATAATTTGTTTTTTATACCGTTTCCGCCTCCCCGTAAGAACCGGGGGTCGCAACGTGGACTTACAGTTTTTTGGGGTATGGTCAAGTGGTCATGTCAGTAGTCTTCTGCAGTTGTTTAAATAATTTTTGAATACACTAAAAAAATCAACAGAGACTGGAATATAGTGTGCAGTGAATCGGGTTTGTTTCGATTTCGATAGTTTAACATTGTCTAAAAAAGCTAGCAAAGGGTTAATGGGTTGCTCTGATATCATGTTGGGCTACGGCAGCGCCCCGGCCATCAATCCGAGGCCAAATGCGGAACAGAAACTTTTCTAACTTGATGCTACCACAAAAAAATACCCGGATCGAACCATCAACCGTTAACTAGCAAACTACTGTAAAGTGAGTTTAGATATTATACTGATCGATCCGTGTCCTTCGGTCTTCAATCTCTACGCCTTGCTAGTTATGGCTGCCCCGACGAAGTCCGCTCTCCAATCTCGCTCGATGAAGAGGCACCACATCAAGGAATTTTTATACGGGCTCCCGCTTCAAACCGAAGCAACTCGGACATCAAGTTTACTAAAATAAATGACCAAGATGAAGTAGAGTAGTGTGTGATTACTTAGTTTCAAGACACTCTAGGATTCTCAACACATGAGAGGGATAGAGTGGAGGTTGAAGAAGTTGCCCAAAGTGGAAGTTGTGAGCTCAAGGAAATATCAAGTAAGCTAGCTAAACAAAAGAAATGAGATGGCTCCCAAAAAATGTGATGGCTGCCCATATTTTGTGTGTTTTCTTTTTGAGATATTGTAATGGCCACAAAAGAAAAAATCCTACCAAAAATATCTTACAAGCAATTACCTAAATATCTCACAAAAAACAAAACACAAAATATCTAGCAAAAAAATCTTAGCCATGACAAAAACTATGTCATGCCAAAATTGAGTCAGAATTTCCACATTTAACAATTAAACCAAAATGTTAAATCCACAAAAAGAAAATGGCATCATCTAAAGTTATCTTGTAATGAATTACAAGAATACCCCTCACTTGTATATACATACCCACATCCGTATTCCAACTGAATACAAATACTACGAGACGAAAATAATCCAACAATCTAATATTAGGATCCGGCTTAAAATAAAGCCCACTGGTATGATCCGTCTAATCATGATCCGTGCATGAGTGCACGTATATGATCGAACCCTGCCATAAAACTATACGGCCTCTACAATGTTTTGCCCGAACTGGGAAACTTTCTGTGGGGGAGTCTAAAGACTCATCAATACGCTGGCAGTGGGTTTAACCACAAGCACGTCAGTGGCACTAACTGTAAGTAACGGCTGCCCGTGTATTGAGCGAAAGGGAAGCTGATAAGCGAACTCATCCTGGAACCCTACTGAGCCTATCTGTGACAATCTCTGTACAGTCCGGTCTGTTCGTCTAAGAGTATCGCATATTGGGCCTAAAGGATGGTAAACGTCAGACCCCTAATAGAGGTATAAGTCATGTCGGAGTGTAGCTCAGAACACCTTAAGAAACTACTGGAATACCTACCAGTAAATCTCACTTGCCTTGGCCAAGGACTTTGTGTAATGGCTCTCCAGACACAGCGCGATATCAACCCCCAATACCGGGAGAGACGAATCCTATCTAACCGCCACTGCCTCCAAGTGCTTCAGGACTGTACCCAACTACTACCGGTTTGCACGACTCCTTTGAGCCGTTGTTGTTGGGTATAATGCCCTCAGTGTCAATTATTGGATCACAGGCACGTGATTGCAATGATTGAGAGAGGACCTATACCGTTAGAACAGTCTTACTCAAATTGATAGTATGCTATCTAGTTTATCTTTATCATCGTGTACTGCTTTAAGTGATCTTACAGGTCACTATTGCGCGTTGATAGAGCCCTTAGGATTCTTGCTTGACAGCCAGCAGTATGATGGCGATCATATATGTGGGAGCTGGTAGTCTATAAGCGCATCCTTAAAAGGTCTTTAGTCATGGGAGTTTCGAGACAGGGCATCGATACTCCAGAGTAGACTAGTGTATACAGTCGAGACCCCGACGAGGGGCGGTGGCCGGTCTCACAAGCCACTGGTGTCAATTGGTTCACCTAAGATGTATACAGGTGCTCATTGGGTTATGAGTACACCGGAAATGACTCGCCGGGAACATGCTTGTTGGTCTTATACCAGATGTCAGATAGCAGTTCCCTGGTGACATGTGTACAGGTTAGTTCATCAACCTGAGATCGTCATTTGTCTCATGTGAGTTCCCACTGTACTTTGATTACTACCCTACCACGCTCAAAGGAGACGTGCAAACAGGTTTTAGTTGGGTACAGTCCCGAGCCACATGGAGGCAGTGAGCGGATCTTCAGGGGTTCATCTCTCCCGGTATTGGGGTGAGGTCGCACTGTGTCTAGGAGAACCATTACACGAAGTCCTTGGCCAAGACAGGAGATTTACTGGTAGATATTCCAGTAGTATCTCAGGGTGTTCTGGGCTACACTCCGACACGACTTGTACCGCTTTTGGGGGTCTGACTTTTACCAACCCCCTGGCCCGCCATGCGATGCTCATAGATGAACGGACCGGACTGTACGGATATTGTCACTGATAGGCTCAGTAGGGTGTCAGGATGAGTTCACTCATCGACGTCCATTTTGATCAATACGTGGTAACCCGTTACATATGGCTAATACCTCTGACGTGCTAGTGGTTAAATCCACAACCGAAGTATTGACGAGTCTTTAGAGTCCCCCACAGACCATTTTCTCAAGTTTCGGGCGAAACGCTGTAGAGGCCGTATGGAGATATGGCAGGGTTCGATCAGATACGTGCGGTATTGCACGGATCATAATCGGATGGATAATACTAGCGGGCTTTGGTTTAAGCCGGATCCTAGTATTGTACAGTGTAGATTTTGTCTCATTGCATTTGTATTCGGTCGGAATACAAATACGGGTATGTATATACAGTCGCGGGGTTTTCCTGTAATTTATTACGGGATCAGTTTTTTGAAGTTGCCAGTTTGCATTCCATTTCGGCCATTTTCCTTTGTTTCTTTCCTTGGCTAAATATTGGTGTGGAGGGGCTAATTTGCAGATGTGCAAATTAGCAATTTGGAGGGTGTTTCTTGTTAGTAGTTGGATCATGATGGTTTTAGCCTCTATTGACTTTCTTATTCATCATGATTTACTTGATGGGGATGGGTTGTGTGAGGGGATTGATATGATGATTGAGGTAAATCATTTTCTTTAGTGATCATTACTTTTTCCATTAGCTTTTCTCTCTCCTCCATCATTTGAATTGCCGGCCACACTTGAGGGAGGGGGGGATTTGTTGATTCATTCATTTCTGATGGGAGAAAATATTGTTCTCATTCTTGCTTGCAAAAGTTGCTAGCCCTCTCAAAAAAGTTCATTACATCTCCTTCTCCACTAAAACCATAGCAACTTCTTAAACCCCTTGAGACAAAGTGTACTACACTAGCCTACAGTATTCTTGGACACGTCGACTAGCCAACTTCGTGCCCGAGTTGCATCGGTCCAGAGGTGGGAGCCCATAAAAGAACCCGGCGATGTGGTGCCCTTCCGACGAGGAGATGAGGACCGGAGATTCCGCGGGAAGATCGGGATGACGACGAGAAGACGGAAGGACATGGATCGCTCGGTATATCTCTCTACCCCTTCTCTAGTTAGCTAGGAGTAGGTTAATGGCCCGATCCGGGTTTTTAGTGCGCGGTGGTGCCGGTTTACAAGTTTTGTAAAAGTATCGTTTCCGCATTTTGGCCTCGTTCAAACGGCCAGGGCGCCGCCGTGCACTTACACTGGTATCAGAGCCATGCCATTAACCTTGTCTAGCTTTCTCTAGCGTGTTTAAAGCATCGATCGAACGGTTTTTCTGAAAACCCGCATTTTCTGGTTCAGTTTCTGTCGATTTTTTGCAGTACTCAAAAAATTATTTGGTACATTGTAAAAATACGAGCAGGGTTTTTTATGCATTCTGTGAAAATTTGGTGCCCTGATGGCACTGTTCCACCGCAGAACCGCGGCCAAACCCATGAATTAGCCGCGGTTCCGCTGCCACTTTGATTCCTTATTGCACAAAATTTTTACAGTGGGCTTATGAGTTGAAAATGGGATTTTTGGAATGTTCTGTTTGGGTCCAGATTTCTTTGAGTGCTACAGTTGTGCTTGGGGCCCACTTCGGGAAATTTTTAGTCGATCGAAAATTTTAAACATATTAGTTCACAGTATTTACATTATATCTGCGACCGTGAATGTCATTTGATCGGTAAATCCTGTCTAACTGCTATAGCCCTTTTAGACGGATTTGCGAACGTGACATTCACGTTGATATTCTGTATTGTGCTATGATGTTGCGGATTGTCGTGGTGGATAGCCTGGATGCAATGGTAGTACAGTTTGGTTTTTATGTACATTTGATATTGCGGGGCGAGCGTCCGACATGTGGACTGTCGTCCCTGCCTGTTTGTATATTATTCTTTTGGGGCACGACCAGGCTGAGGTCGATGTACCTGTTGTATATATTTTTACTTTCTGTACCAGGATTACCCCGCGGTGGGGTGAACGGATAGCCGGGTTCTAGAGGGCAACGGGCCCGCATCTCATGGCATCGAGACGGAGGGGGGCTTTACTCTACAATTGGCAGGCTATTCGCCGCACTCGTAGGGGGTACAGGTTGACCCAAGGGGGGGTGCCTAAGTTACCGGATTCCGTGAAGTGCTGGGTGGTCCATTCACGTTGTTGAAGGGGGCTGCCTCACTTCAGGTTTTGGCGGGTAACTTGCCGCGCCCGTAGGGGTCCAGGATTTCATTGCACAGGCTATCCACACGAACAGGGGAACGTCGGGTTTCAGTAGCGGCTCTATGAAACCCGGGAATCCCAGATATCTATATTGTTCTGTGATGCTTATTATATTTCTGTGATGTTGCATTTTATCATGCCTTGAGCGAATATTATATATTGATATATATACTAGTAGATGTTGTATATGTTTTGCATCCGCGCTAGTCCAGTCCCCGCTCTATCGTTAGTTAAGTAACCTAACGGGTAATGACAGGACCCAGTGGCGAATGCGGATGGCATATACGTACATCATTATTTTCGTTCTTTATTGGTGTGATCAATTGATGGGACTGCGTTGATTCGGATCAATGCAAGCTAAATGAACCTATTCTGATGTTGTTGGAACATTTTTCAAAAAGTTGTTATTGCAAGGGCGTTCTCTTTTGTTTTGCACAGTGGTATTCGGTTATGAATATCCAGCACCTCAGTCGACGAGGCAAGGGCCGAGATCCTTTCACCGGGAGTGACCCCTTGGACAGAAGTTTGCGTCAGGGCAATAACTTCACTATAGTCGATTACTTTTTCTTTGCATCGTGGTATTCAGTTGGAATATCCTGCACCTCATTCTACGGGGAAAGAGCCGAGATCCCTTCACCGGGAGTGACCTCTTTAGCAAAGGTTTTCGTCACTATATTTTTATAAAAGCTATCCAGTTCCTTCAACGATATCAAGTTCATTACGTTAAAGGTTTTTCGCCAAAAACCATTCGTAGCCCTCCGTCATTTCAGACGGGTAGCACGTAGTATTCATGCTATGTTTGTTGGCCTTAGTCAAGGCATAGTGTATGGTAGCTGCTTGTTACCTTTCTGCTGCATAGATAGATGCGTTGGTTTGGGACAGTCGTATAGCCTTATTGGCCCTAGTCAAGGGCTTGTACGGGTGGGTTCAAATTAACCTGGACAATGACGGGTAGAACTTGACATGTGACTTATGATTTGTTGGCCTTAGTCAAGGTCATAAGAGCATGGGGCAAAAATCACATCGGGAGTTTCTAAAGAAACTGAAACTTGCCAGATATGCGCATACCTTCTGGAGTGTGATAGCGTGAGTGAATTCCATCACGTTAGCATGCGATGATAGTAGGATCCCGATTCCCACTGATGAGTTGGTTTACTCCTCGGGTGATCCCGACTAATTCTTCTTTCAGGTTTGGGGGAGAATTTGACGTTACAGTGGGAGCTTTCCTGATTAGATAATGTGATAACCATTCTGATCTAGGTTAGAGTGCACGCTGAGTGTTTCTTTTCTCTCTCTCTTTGGCAGCGACCATGACCCGACCTAGACTATGACTCAGTGACCAAGTTGACCGAACCTTCTTAAACACTGGCTTTTGGATTGTCAGAGTTGCAAACCTCATTGCCACTCCTACTTTTACCCTTTTCTCCAGGACATCCCGTATTACTACGAACGTCCACTTCCTATGGATAAAACCATCGTATGGTTATATACGAACTTGAAGGAATTTATTCGAGGATGATTTCCGGTTCTGGAGAAAACGAATAAGACTATTCAGTTGTCTTTTCCTTTTACCTTCTCTCAAGTTGCGAGTACTCCTTGGTTTAGGAGATAGTACACCCGTTACGCCTATCGGATAGTCTTCTTCCAAACTTTAGGCTGGTGCCGAACGGTAGGGAATGAAGAAAGCCGATTACCCTAAGTATGGTGTACAGAAGGTATTAAGTTAAGACAAATAAAAAGATTAGAAGGAGGGCAAAGTAAATTGCGACTGCTATTCACGACCAAACCAAGTATTTCATTACCACTTCCACATCACCTTTGTATTTCTCCAGGACACTCCGTATCACTACGAAGATCCACAGTTATTTGGATACTCCATCGTATGGTTATATACAAACTCGAAAGGAACTTGTTCCAGTTCGGGGATGGATTCTGGTTCAGGAGAAATAGAAATAAGGTTTATTCGGTTTTCTTTTATCTTCACATTCTCTCGCATTGCGAGTGCTCCTAGGATTAGGACAGTACACCCATTATGCTTATTGGATAGTCTTCTTCCAAACCATAGGCTGGTGCAGAATGGTAGGGAAGGAAGAAAACCATTTGGCCTAAAGGGGTGTGCAGAAGGTAATGACTAAAAGACATATAAAGGGATCTGGAGAGATGGCAAAGAAGTATACCAGGATACCAGGATACCCCTACGAAACATTTCAATATTTCAGTTTCACTGTGTACTGTTAAAGGAAAACTGATTTCCCAATTAAACACTTGCTCCAGGGTATGTATTTACCAGGTATGAATCTCACATCTGTATGGTTTTATAGATGATGAGTGGGAGTAAGTTATTGGGAATTAGGTGATCATCCTCATTATATCGGAATTCGTTGTAATTGGTGATATTTGAGGAAATCACCTGGGTAGTTTGCCGGACGACAAATATTTGGTTTTGAATATCCGCTGTTATGCACCAATTTCAAATTGATATATCTGTACGTCTATTTTTATAGAGTGAGATATACCTTTTTGAAATTATGTCCATGACATTTACCTATATCAGTGAATGGTTAGGTAAGGAGCATTAAACAGCGGTGTAATTCTTCTTAACCATAAGTACAGTTTTCAACCTACGACACACAGGGAATGAGTTATTAGACTCAAGGGACTTATACAAAAGATTGTATATTGTCCAGTGTCCATTAGGACAGAGGGGTTGGTCCTCGTACTATATTCGGTTTACTTATGACTTCTCTAGTTTTTAGACAGGTGTTTCGTAGAAACACAGGGTCCAAGTTTTGAGAAGTTATAGGTATATGAATAAAGTAGAAGACCAAGTATTGCAAGTATCGGGATTCTTCAAGGTGATCGAAGATGTAGATACTTGTGTATGGTATTTAGTTGATAGTAATGATTAAGAGAACTTGCTTCTCTTTCAGGTTACTCATAATTGGAAGTACTCCTAAGTTGAGTAATGTCGATCGGCCTCTCTCCATTTAGTTAACATGCACTGGAGACAGGTGCATGATTTGAATCTGGTTCAATTAAATTAGTGCCTCTGTTTCTGTATTGGATATAGAACAGTTCATATCTTGACATTGTTAAGGTACGAGGAGTTGCCCGGCTTATACTTAAAACCAGACTCTGGATAACTCAAGGCACGTTTCTGTAATGGCTGTTTGTGGGTTGACCCAGGCTATGACGATGGTTGACTTTCTACCATCTGGAAGATCAATAGTGATATTGTTCTTGACTCGCCACAGTTTTAAAAGAAATGGATTTTTTCAGAAAACAGTAGTGGGAGTATGGTAGAACTGGAAGTGATTCCAGAACCGCAAACGATTACTGAAAATCTAATAAGAACCTCAAGATTCAATCTGGTTTGACATTCCATTAGCCACTCCGCGGACATGAAGGTAACCTCAGGCACCCGAGAGGTACTCCGGTAGCCTCAAGTACGGTGACAGGGAGGTTCTTGTTTACCCAGACTTGCCATTGCTGTTGTTCCAGGCTATGAGACCCGGCAGAAGGATGAGTATAGCGTCGTTCTAAACAAGCTTTAGAAGTGTACGTATATATGATTCTACCAGAGGGTTGTCATAGTCAGTGGGAGCAGCGGAAGCATTGGTGGACAGGTGGCTTATGTCTAGTTATAGACTAAAGCAGATACAGCGGAGATAGATCATCTATTTCTGATGTGACAGTCATAGGTTTGACTTCATCAGAATAGGGGATGGATCTGTTAAGAAGGTAGTAGCGTGTGATGTCCTGGTATTTGGATGACATACACAGAGTATGAAGTGAAATTCCTTTACTACGGTCGGTTATACTTTGGTCGTCACACAGTGATTTCTCCACATAAGGATATAGATATAATGTCAGACATTCTGGTTACTGGATCTATGATTTTAGATCTAGATTTAGGTAGTGTCCCAATCTGGGTACTTAGACAGCATTCTAAAGGTGTTTTAGAATGGACGACTCCTAGCACGGTAGTATACCTGCAGGTGATGGAGTCACCCTCTCTAAAGGTGTTTTACAGACTAAAGGGGAGAGGGATGTGCATGATTGGCAGATCACTTGGTTAGGCAATTGAGTCAATCATGAGATGTCAAGTACCACACCAAATGTTGTTTTTGCAGTAGATGCAAAAAGGTGATATTGATCCAATCCTGGAGAAACGATCGGAAGCAGTTTTAGAACATTAGTAGATGTTCTAGGGATATGATAACGGCAGCTTCATTCGGGAGACGGTTATCATTCCATGCTTCCAAGGTGACCTGGATGACAGAGTGGCTGTCAGAGTTATTGTTTTCCCTTTGACGAGGGGCAGTATTTTGGACAGGTGGTCCAGGCGGATATTGAGGGAGGCATGGCGTAGGATACTGATTAAGTTCAGTTGACGACACAATCTAAGAAGTTTGGATTTGGAGTTCATTTATGAACTAGGTCCTATCAGATATCCAGACATACTTTAAGACAAGTATTGCTCATATCGGGAGATGGCTATCTCCACGAACTTGAGATAAAGAAAGACATAGAAAGAAACATCAAAGTGGATCCACTCACTGAGGCTATTTCTCGGACGCATTAGTTTCGCAAACGGGTTTTATGAGACTGATTAGTAGAGAAGTTGGGTGTTCGGTATCACACGGACTGTGAGTATGCGACATCGCAATAATGAGCCTTGAGTGCAAGTGGGAGATTGTTGGGTATAATGCCCTCAGAGTCAATTATTGGATCACAGGCACGTGAATGCAATGATTGAGAGAGGACCTATACCGTTAGAACAGTCTTACTCAAAATGATAGTATGCTATCTGGTTTATCTTTATCATCGTGTACTGCTTTAAGTGACCTTACAGGTCACTATTGCGCGTTGATAGAGCCCTTAGGATTCTTGCTTGACAGCCAGCAGTATGATGGCTATCATATATATGGGAGCTGGTAGTCTATAAGCACATCCTTAAAAGGTCCCTAGTCGTAGGAGTTTCGAGACAGGGCATCGATACTCCAGAGTAGACTAGTGTATACAGTCGAGACCCCGACGAGGGGCGGTGGCCGGTCACATAAGCCACTGGTGTCAGTTTGTTCACCTAAGATGTATACAGGTGCTCATTGGGTTATGAGTACACCGGACAGGACTCGCCGGGAACATGCTAGTTGGTCTTATACCAGACGTCAGATAGCAGTTCCCTGGTGACATGTGTACAGGTTAGTTCATCGACCTGAGATCGTCATTTGTCTCTTGTGAGTTCCCACTGTACTTTGATTACTACCCTACCACGCTCAAAGGAGACGTGCAAACAGGTTTTAGTTGGGTACAGTCCCGAGCCACATGGAGGCAGTGAGCGGATCTTCAGGGGTTCGTCTCTCCCGGTATTGGGGGTGAGGTCGCGCTGTGTCTAGGAGAGCCATTACACGAAGTCCTTGGCCAAGGCAGGAGATTTACTGGTAGGTATTCCAGTAGTATCTCAGGGTGTTCTGGGCTACACTCCGACACGACTTGTACCGCTTTTGGGGGTCTGACTTTTACCAACACCCTAGGCCCGCCATGCGATGCTAATAGACAAACGGACCGGACTGTACGGATATTGTCACTGACAGGCTCTGTAGGGTGTCAGGATGAGTTCGCTCATCGACCTACCTTTTGGTCAAAACCTGGTAGCCCGTTACGTATGGCTAATACCTCTGACGTGCTAGTGGTTAAATCCACAACCAAAGTATTGACGAGTCTTTAGAGTCCCCCACAGACCGTTTTCTCAGGTTTCGGGCAAAACGCTGTAGAGGCCGTATGGGGATATGGCAGGGTTCGATCAGATACGTGCGGTATTGTACGGATCATGATCGAACGGATAATACTAGCGGGCTTTGGTTTAAGCCGGACCCTAGTATTGTACAGTGTAGATTTTGTCTTATTGTATTTGTTTTCGGTCGGAATACAAATGCGGGTATGTATATACAGTCACGGGGTTTTCCTATAATTTATTATGGGATCAGTTTTTTGAAGTTGCCAGTTTGCATTCCGTTTCGGCCATTTTCCTTTGTTTCTTTCCTTGGTTGAATATTGGTGTGGAGGGGCTAATTTGCAAATGTGCAAATTAGCAATTTGGAGGGTGTTTCTTGTTAATAGTTGGATCATGATGGTTTTAGCCTCCATTGACTTTCTTATTCATCATGATTTACTTGATGGGGATGGGTTGTGTGAGGGGATTAATATGATGATTGAGGTAAATCATTTTCTTTAGTGATCATTACTTTTTCCATTGGCTTTTCTCTCTCCTCCATCATTTGATTGTCCAGCCACACTTGAGGGAGGGGGGGATTTGTTGATTCATTCATTTTTTATGGGAGAAAATATTGTTCTCATTCTTTCTTGCAAAAATTGCTAGCCCTCTCAAAAAAGTTCATTACATCTCCTTCTCCACTAAAACCATGGCAACTTCTTAAACCCCTTGAGACAAAGTGTACTACACTAGCCTACAGTATTCTTGGACACATCGACTCGCCAACTTCGTGCCCGAGTGCCTCAGTCCAGAGGTGGGAGCCCGTAAAAGAACCCGGCGATGTGGTGCCCTTCCGACGAGGAGATGAAGACCGGAGATTCCGCGGGGAGATCGGGATGACGACGAGAAGACCGAAGGACACGGATCGCTCGGTATATCTCTCTACCCCTTCTCAAGTTAGCTAGGAGTAGGTTAATGGCACGATCCAGGTTTTTAGTGCGCGGTGGTGCCGGTTTACAAATTTTTTAAAAGTATCGTTTCCGCATTTTGGCCTCGTTCAGACGGCCGGGGCGCCGCCGTGCACTTACAGTTGTAGGGTAGAAATCAAAGAACAATGGGACCACACTTGAGGCAATGTAGCTGTGTCAAGTCAACGGGCTAAGTTGTACTCATGTCACCTGGGAACTGCTCCTGACGATAAGTATAGTACCAATCAGCAGTGCCCCTGCGAGTCCGTCCGGTGTACTCAAAACCCAATGAGCACCTGTATACTTGAAAGGTTGCCTAGCATGGCAGCAAGGTTTCAGGAGGCAGCTTCCATGCCAAATTTAAAAATTTGTCGTTCTAGCTAACCCTAACCATGAATCGTTAATTAGAAATAATACGGAAAACATATGCAAACACTTTGCAAGTTATAGTGCGCAAGGAATACAACCTTTGTAGACCAGTCCTTCACTTCAAATAGCTTCATGTAGTAGTCCCCTTCGCTGCGATTGCAAACTCCGGACTCTAGAGAGGATCCCTTGAAGAAACAAATGTGCTTGCATCGATGTCTTCGAGGCCGAAGATGATCTACGTCGAGGAGACACTAACCCAAGCTATTTCTTCACTAATCATATAATTAGTGAAGCAAACACACTCTACTAAATAGCAAGTAGTAGAGGATGATGAAGTACAAAGTGGGCTCACTTTAGATTTCATTTTCTCACACTTTTTTCTCAAAACTCCATTGAAGCTAGAAGCTTTTGATGAAGAAGAAGAAGATGAAGAAAATATCTCATCAATAATTCATCCAAATGAATTATTGCAACCATGGGTGAGTTAAAACCATCATGCTTAACTCATGTAGAGAATAAACCACATACTATAGTTAAGGGTTGGGTTTGATAAATATCTTTAACTAGACAAAAGAGTTAACTTTTTCAAAACTTATCCAAAAGCTTTTGTCCAAGATTTACCATGACAAACTCAATCTCTTTTGAATTAGCTTAACATAAATAGAAACCCTAACTTAACCCTAGCATGGTATTAATCTCATACACCCGTCTTGTATGTATTATCAAACATGACACAATACATGTACACAAATATACATATCATATATATATATAATGTGCATATCTAGTGAGAAAAGAAATCATAAGTGAGCTTAATATTAGTTAATGTAATATAATATATCAAATATATAATTATACATTAAATTATCAAATCAACTCTTGAATTAATAATTCGGCTATATCATATACAACCGACTAATAGTATATGAATCAACTTATCGAATCAACACTTGATCCGATAACCCGTCTGTATCATATATAACCGACCGATATCATATATCGCAAGAATAGAGTACGGTATCTCATATCGTATCAACCTCGGTCCCGCACATATCATATATATGCTCCTACTTTGTTTCGCTTAAGCCAGGAAACCTCTCTGTAGAACTCTAAAGACTCATCAATACGCCGGCAGCAGGTGATGATCATATCAAACACGCATAAGCCGCAAGCGATCTGCTAAACGTAATGGCCACCCGGGTATTGAGGGATCGGAAGATCAACAAGAAAGCCTGTTCGTACTCCTGCGAATCCAATCAGTAACACTACCGTACAGTCCCGTCTCTTCGTCTAATATGTCATATATCACAGCCTAGGGGTGGTATAACGTCAGACCCTAATAGCCTGATAAGTCATGCCGATACAAGGTCCATAACGGTTCGAGAAACTACTGATAACACTTACCAGTAGAACTCAGCAACCCTAGCCAGGGATTTCCTGTTATAGACAATCGAGCATAGCACAACATCAACTCCCTATACCGGGAGAGACGAAACCCCTCCTATTGCTCATTGCCTCCATGTGACTCGGGAATGTACCCAATAGCCACCGTTTTGCATGTTCTCTTGAACGTGGAAAGGTGGAAATCAAAGCATAGTAGGAATCATACAAGACTCTATGACGATCTCGGGTCTACAGACTAACCTGTACAAGTGTCACCAGAGAAATGCCATCTGACGTGAGGTACAATACGAACTGGGAGTTCTCGGCGAGTCCGTTTAGTGTACTCAGTCTCCACTGAACACCCGCATACCTTCTCTGATATCAAACACCAATGGATATGGGATCATCCATCACCCATCACATGGGTCGAGAAGCGTATACGCTAGTCTACTCTGGTATATTGATGCCTTGTCTCGATTCACCCTCGACTAGGAACATTTGAAGGATGTACTTTACGATTACTCTGTCCCCACTAGTATGATCTGCATCATAGTCCTGGTAGTCAAGTACTCATCCTAAAGGCTTTATCAACATGTATTATAGAGACAATCAGTGTACATGCTAAGATAAAGAGCAACCAGATAGCATGCTATCATGTCGAGCAAGAAAGTCATCCCTCTATATGTCCAAGCATCCACTACAATATAAATCGTATGTACAGTAATGACCTCTAGGGCATACATATAACTAACAATCTCCCGCTTGCACTAGGGTCATCTATTGTAGTATCTCATACCCAACAATCAGCAGTGGTTGAAGTATCTCATACTCAACCATCACATAAAAGTCTCTTCTGGGAATAGGCCTTTGTGAGTGGATCCGCTGTGTTGTCTTCTGTATCTACTCTCCAAAACCAGGATCTCCCTAGAGATCAACCATCTCCGTAATCAGGTGATACTGCCTAAGAATATGTCTGGATCACAGATGGGACGGGGGTTCCTTGGTCAAAGCCATAACTACATTGTCACACAATGGTAGGAACGAAGTTCATCTCATGAACTAGTGTACATCCAGACTACATCTTTGGTAGCATCCTTGGTAGCAATGGATCCAGCCTTTATCATCTAGTCTGCAATGGTATCTGGCATGGAACTCTTCCAACATACCGTCCCTCCACTTAGGGTATAGACAATACCTGTGACTGACATTCAGTCGACCTTACCACCCTGGAAGCTATCCAGTGATTCTCCCCAGGATCGATTGATACCATCTCACTACACCTAGTGATAATCCTAACATCCACTTAGATCTATCTCATAGATAAAAAATCTAGGATTTAGGAGGTATCATGTTGATCCTATATGGAGAATCATTGTGATAAGAGGAGATTGACCGAGTGTAGCATAGGAAACTCCTTTCCTATCAAGAGTATGTCATCCATGTACAATACGAGGATCACCGCCATACTCCCTACTACACTTTTTGTATATACAAGGTTCATCTATCATTTTGATGAAGTCAAACTCTTTGACTACCACATCAAAACAGATGTTCTAACTCCGCGATACCTGCTTTAACTCATAAAGCAACTTGCATACGTTTCCGCTGCTCCCACTGTCTACGAAGCCCTTTGGCTGTGTACTTATAGACGCTCTCCTCTAAATTACTATTTAGAAAAGCATGTTGGAGATAGTGCCCTCAGAGTCAATTATTGGATCACAGCCACGTGATTGCAATGATTGAGGGAGGACCCATCCCGCTAGGACAGTCTTACTCGAGATGATAGTATGCTATCTGGTTTATCTTTATCATCGTGTACTGCTTTAGGTGACCTGACATGTCGCTATTACACGATGATAGAGCCCCTAGGATTCTTGCTTGACCACCAGCAGTATGAGGGCGATCATATAAGTGGGAGCTGGGGTCTATAAGCACATCCTTAAAAGGTCCCTAGTCGTGCGAGTTTTGAGACAGGGCATCGATACTCCAGAGTAGACTAGTGTATACAGTCGAGACCCCGACGAGGGGCTGTGGCCGGTCTCACAAGCCACTGGTGTCCGTTGGATCACCTAAGATGTATACAGGTGCTCATTGGGTTATGAGTACACCGGACAGGACTCGCCGGGAACATGCTAGTTGGTCATATACCAGACGTCAGATGCCAGTTCCCTGGTGACATGTGTACAGGTTAGTTCATCGACCTGGGGATCGTCATTTGTCTCGTGTGAGTTCCCACTGTACTTTGATTACTACCCTACCACGGCTCAAAGGAGTCGTGCAAACAGTTTTTAGTTGGGTACAGTCCCGAGCCACATGGAGGCAGTGAGCGTATCTTCAGGGGTTCGTCTCTCCCGGTATTGGGGGTGAGGTCGCGCTGTGTCTAGGAGAGCCATTACACGAAGCCCTCGGCCGAGGCAGGAGATTTACTGGTAGGTATTCCAGTAGTATCTCAGGGTGTTCTGGGCTACACTCCGACATGACTTGTACCGCTTTTAGAGGTCTGACTTTTACCAACCCCCTAGGCCCGCCATGCGATGCTCATAGACGAACGGACCGGACTGTACGGATATTGTCACTGACAGGCTCAGTAGGGTGTCAGGCTGAGTTCGCTCACAGACGTCCCTTTTGGTCAATACCTGGTAGCCCGTTACGTATTGGCTTATACCTCTGACGTGCTAGTGGTTAAATCCACAACCAAGGTATTGACGAGTCTTTAGAGTCCTCCACATTCAGTTACTCAAGCTTTCGGGCGAAAAGCTGTAGAGACCGTATGGAGATATGGCAAGGTCCGATCAGATACGTGCGGTATTGCACGGATCAGGATCGGACAGTTCGTACTAGAGGCTGTATGGATATATGGCAGGGTTCGATCAAATACGTGCGGTATTGCACGGATCAGGATCGGACGGATAATACTAGCCGGCTTTGGTTTAAGCCGGATCCTAGTATAGTACAGTGTAGATTTTGTCTCATTGCATTTGTATTTCGGTTGGAATACAGATGCAGGTGTGTATACACAGTATCGGGTTTTTCCTGTAATTTATTACGGGACCAGTTTTCTAGAGTTGCCAGTTTGCTTTCCGTTTCGGCCGATTTCCTTTGTATCGTTCATTGGCCGAAGATTGGTGGAGGAGGGCTTATTTGCATTTGTGCAAATAAGATTTTGTGGAGGGGGTCTTTGCATATTCTTGTATCATGATGGTTTCATGATGGAGCCCCATCCCTTGACCTTTCTTTGCTCATGATGGCTTGACCTTTTGGAGTCATCATGTTTGAGGTGATGGTTGTGTTGGAGTGTTGGTTTTAGCTAGTGATCATTTCTTTTACATGATGGCCTTTTTCTCTCTCTTGCATTATTCTTTTGGCTAGCTCTTTTGTTACTCTCCCACACTCTCTCTCTCTCTCTCTAGCATTTGCAATGGCCGGCCACATAAGGGGAGGGCTGCCCATTTTTGTATGTGTGGGTTTTTTGCTTCATTTCATGCTCTAAAAATCCCCAAGTCCCTCTACATAGTTCTTGTATCATCCCTCCACCAAAAAGGCAATTCCTACAACCCCAAATGAGACTTGAGCACTACACATTCTACAGCAAACCTTGGGCACGTCGACTAGCCAGCTTCGTGCCCGAGTTGCCTCTGCATTGAGGTAGGAGCCCGTAAAAGATGTAGGCGATGTGGTGCACTTCCGGCGATGAGGTGGAGACAGGACATTCCGCAGGAGATCGGGACGACGAAGAGAAGACCGGAGGACTCGGATCACTCAGTATATCTCTATTCCCCTTCTTGTAGTTAGCTAGGACTAGTTAATGGTTCGATCCGGGTTTTAGTGCACGGTGGTGCCGGTTTGCTAGTTTGCAAAATTTAAAGTTTACCATCGCTTCCGCATTTGGCCTCGGGATGGAGGCCGGGGCACCGCCGTGCACTTACAAAGCAGCCATGACACCCAACAGCCAGATATCGTGGTCTTGGTATGTAGCAATGGCAAGTAGGATCCGGATGGACTTAAGCATAGCTTTGAAAGTCTCAACTTTTCCATGTACACCAAGTAATCTTCTTAAGATTTACTTGCTTCTGATAGGGATTTAACCCTTCAGATAAAGCAACCAAAGTTCATACTTTGTTGGTGTATATGGATTCCATCTCAGATCGCTTAGCACCCAGCCATTCTTACAGAGTCTCCACTCCTGATGGCCTGCTCGAAACTAGTTGGGTCATCATCTCATGATGCAATCCTCGCTCCCACTGTCATACAGAAAACCGAAGTATCTCTCTGGTGGGTGAGGATGTTAGTTGTATGTATGCCCTAGAGGCCATTATTGTACATGAGATGTATATTATAGTGGATGCTGGGACATATATAGGGAGGACTTTCTTGCTCGACATGATAGTACGCTATCTGTTTGCCCTTTATCTTAACATGTATACTTACTGTCTCTCTGTTACATGTTGATAAAGCCCTTAGGATGTGTACTCGACTTCCAAGATTATGATGCAGATCATACTAGTGGGGCCTGTGAAGTCCATGAGTACATCCTTCAATGTTCCTAGTCGTGGGAATATCGAGACGGGGCATCGATATTCCAGAGTAGACTAGCGTATATCTTCTCGACCCATGTGATAGGCGATCGATGATCCCATATCCATTGGTGTTTGACATCAAAGATGGTATGCTGGTTCTCAGTGGAGACTGGGTAGACTGAACGGACTCGCCGAGAACTCCCAGATGGTATTATACCTCACGTCAGATGGCAGTTCTCTGGTGACACTGGTACAGCTTAGTCTGTCGACCCGAGATTGTCATAGAGTCTTGTATGTCTCCTACTGTGCTTTGATTTCCACCCTACCACGGCTCTACTGAGTCGTGCAAACAGCTGGTTTTTGGGTACAGTCCCGAGTCACATGGAGGCAATGAGCGATAGGAGGGGATTCGTCTCTCCCGTTATTGGTGGTTGATGTTGCGCTATGTTCGATTGGCCATAACTGGAAATCCCTTGCCAGGGTTGATGTGATTTACTGGTAAGTGCTATCAGTAGTTTCACGCTCGTTATGGACCTTACATCGGCATGACTTATCAAGCTACTGGGGTCTGACGTTTACCACCCTTAGGTGAGATATGCGACATATTAGACGAACAGACCGGACTGTGCGGTAAGTGTTACTGATTGGATTCGCAAGAGTGTGAGCAGGCTTGCTCATTGATCTTCTGATCGCTCAATACCCGGGTGGCCGTTACGTTTAGCAGATCGCTTGCGGCTTGTGGGTGACTGATATGATCACCACCTACTGCCGGCGTATTGACGAGTCTTTAGAGTCCTACACAGAGCTTTCCTAGCTCAGGCGAAACGAAATAGGAGCGCATATGAGATATGTGCGGGACTTAAAATAATACCAGTATGTGATACTGTATTCTATTTTCGCGAATTGTATCATCGGTCGGTTATATGCGATATAGCCGGGTTACCGAATCAAGTGTTGATTCGATATATTGATACACTAGATATTAGTCGGTTATGTGCGATATGACCGGATCATTAAATCAAGTGTTGATTTAATGATTTAATGTATAATTATATTTGATATATCACTTTACATTAATTAGTATTAGTTCACTTAAGATTGCTTTTCTCACTTGATCTACACATAATGTATATATGATATATAATTGTGTACATATTTGTATCATGATTGATGATGCATGCAAACATGGGTGTATGGGTGACTTACACCATATTTAAGTTAATGGTAAAGGTTTTTATTTATTTTGTAATTCAAAATGGTGGCTTTCTTTGTCTTGGCTTGAAGTTTCATGAAGCTTAAAGCATTTTTGACAAAGTCAACTCACTTTGTTTTAATTAAGATATTTATTAACCAAACCATTAACTTGAACCATGGTTTAGTCTCTACAACGGTTAGTGGATAAAAACTAACTCACCCATGGTTGCATGATAATTATCTTCACTTGATTATTCTTTTCTCATTATTCATTCTTTCTTCTTCTTCTTCATCCAAAAGAAAAAGGTTTGCTAGATTTTTTCTAAGTGAAGAAATAAAGTGAGAAATCAAAATCTAAAGTGAACCCATTTCCTATTTCATCATCCTCTACTACTTTCTATTTAGTTTAGGGTGTTCTCTTCACAAAGTTCTTGACCAAGTGAAGAGGGAGCTTGAGTTTGAGTCATTTCGACGTAGATCATCTTTGGCCTCGAAGTCAACGAGCTAGCTTGTTCATTTCTCCGAGGAAATCCTTTCTAGAGTTCGGGACTATGATGATGCAGTGAAGGGAAGTCAACACGGAGCTTTAGAAGTGAAGGATCGGATCTACAAAGGTTGTATTTTCATTCACTTCTCTTTGTAATGTTAGATTACAAGTTTTGTTACCCTAGTTTTCTAGTATGATCTTTAGGTTGATTGCTTAGCACCCCCTTGAAATTTTTGTTGTGGCATGAGTGATGCTTGCAAACCCTAGGCTAGGTGCTGAGGAATCCCAAAATGGTATCAGAGCCTAATTAGAAACTTAGACGATGCTAAGATAATATGAAACCGAGAAACTCCGCAAAAATACGATTTTAGAAACCTTGAAATTTGCTCTCTGGAAATTTTTTAAAAAGTGTTTAAAAATTTTTTAAGCAACTGCAGAGTGGCATTTAGGGTATTTTAACAACACAGGTGAAATACGAATAGGGGAGCTCGGTTCTGGTCCGGCGACCATAGCGACAATTCCGGCGACGCCGGCTCTGTGTGCTCCCCTCCTCCTCGTATTGCACCAGTGCTCTTCTGCTCTTGATCTGGGGTTTCTGGTATTGTTTGTTTAGTCCAGAATTGCATGTGATGTTAGATTGGTAATGGACTCTTTGTGGAGTATTTCGTAGTCGTATATTTCAGCATCATAATTGGTAACCTAGACCATGTTTGACACTTTGAATGAAATTCAAACTTCACCCCATGACCCCCTCTGAAATTTTCAAGTGTTGGAACTTTTCTAAGTTAATTATATTCAATGTTCGTGCAAGTAACTCTATGGACCCTCTAGAAGAACATATAAACCTTAACTCGATTCTATGCCCTCGGAACCGCGGTTTGAACCCTAAGGTTTGCCATGGTTCCGTGGTGTCATAAGCGAGGCATTGGTTTACTCCTTCTACGGCTGGATCATAGGTACCGTGGCACGTTTTGGATACTTTAACTTTGCCCAAATGTTGAGCTCATTGGGAGTTATGGGGATTTGTTGATTCGCTCGAAACGTTTAACATCATCTAGTATATTGTGATACAATACTTGGAATCAACAACATTTGAATTTTATAAGTCTTGCAATTTAGTCTCATTTGACCGGTTGCCACGGGATTTTGATGCGATCAAAATTCCGTCGCAATCACTTTGTGTATTCGGATACCGCCGGGTAACATTACTAGATAGCCACACCCCATAACCTCGACCAAGTGACTATAGGAGAACTCCGTTGCCAAAAAGCATCCGTCCGGATGCTCGCGGCCGCGGTGTTCCGCCTAAGTGCACTTCATCGTCGGTATCGGGGGGTGCAGCCGTCTACTAAAGTTTCCGACAAGCATTCGATTGGGATGTCGGGAATCTTGTTGAATTGCCCAACTGATTATTGGAAAGTGTTTTCAATATTGAGACTAAAATGTAGGGTTTATAAAAGTTAGGCATGCGATGTCTAAGGAATTCATATTGCAGGCATGTGATGTCTAAGGCAGTTGTGGATTTCAACTGTTGTAGTTTTTCGCTTTCTTTTCTGCTACCGTAAGTGTAATATGTGGGGTATCGCCGGTTTCGTTGCTATACGTCAACGACAATTAGGATACGTATATTTACTTACGTTGATGACATGTGATGTTATGTGTTGCTGGATATGTTATATTGGATCGTCGTGTTTGAATAGCCGGCGGTTTTTATGTGAGATGAGTGTTTTTCATTTTCATTCATGTAAAAACTTGTATGTAATATTCTTTTATTTGGGGAACTTCCGGGTTGAGGAAGATGTCACCGTTGATGTATATTATTTACTTTTCCGCATTAGGATAGACCCAAGGAGGGTAGTATAAGTAACCGGGTTCTAGAGTCCAGTGGGAGACCATCTCGAGGAGTCGAGACCGGGTCTCTTAACTCTAGAATTGGTAGGGTTTCTTACCGCTCTCGTAGAGGTCTAGGGATGTGGGTTTGGCTATTTATCACGACTGTGGAATCCATGTTTTATACAGGCTCAAAATAAAACACGGACATCCTAGTATATCCAATATTTCATATGTTGTTTTCTGCTGCGTTATCTGTGATGTGATCATGTGATATGTTCAGATAGATACTGTATATAGTATATATGATATATTATATAGACATTGCTTATGTTTTACATCCGCGCTAGCCCTGTCCCGCTCTGCTGTTAGTTACCTAACCGAACGGTGCATAACGGGACATCGAGGCGAATGCGGATGGCATAAGCGTACGTTGTATTTATCTGTGATGCTTAGGTGACTTAAATGATGGGACATTCATTAATGAGATTAATGAAAGAAAATAAACCTAAAAGATGTTGTGGAATCGAATTTCAAAAATTAGGTAGCTCTAGTTGTTGCTTTACATGTTAGTTATATGTATGCCCTAAAGGCCATTACTATACATAGGATGTATATTGTAGTGGATGCTGGGACATATATAGGGAGGACTTTCTTGCTCGACATGATAGTATGCTATCTGGTTGATCTTTACCTTAACGTGTACACTGATAATCTCTCTGTTACATGTTGGTAAAGCCCTTAGGATGTGTGCTTGACTACCTGGACTATGATGCGGATCATACTAGTGGGGACATGGTAGTCCATAAGTACATCCTTCAAGGTCCCTAGTCGTGGGTATATCGAGACGGGGCATCGATATACCAGAGTAGACTAGCATATACCTTCTCGACCCATACAGATGGGCGATGGATGATCCCATATCCATTGGTGTTTGACATCAGAGATGATATACGGGTGCTCAGTGGAGACTGGGTACACTGGACGGACTCGCCGAGAACTCCCAGATGGTATTATACCTCACGTCAGATGGCAGTTCTCTGGTGACACTGGTACAGAGTAGTCTGTTGACCCGAGATCGTCATAGAGTCTTGTGTGGTTCCCACTGTGCTTTGATTTCCACCTTACCACGTCCAAGTGGGCGTGCAAAACGGTGGTTTTTGGGTACAGTCCCGAGTCACATGGAGGCAATGAGCGAAAGGAGGGGATTCGTCTCTCCCGGTATAGGGAGTTGATGTTGGGCTGTGTTCGATTGGCTATAACAGGAAATCCCTGGCCAGGGTTGCTGAGATTTACTGGTAAGTGTTACCAGTAGTATCTCGAATTGTTATAGACCTCATATCGACACGACTTATCGAGCTATTGGGGTCTGACGTTTACCACCCCTAGGCGAGATATGCGACATATCAGACGATTAGACCGGACTGTACGGTAGTGTTACTGGTTGGATTCACTGGAGTGTGAGCGGGCTTGCTCGTCGATCTTCTGATCGCTCAATACCCGGGTGGCCGTTACGTTTAGCAGACCGCTTACGGCTTGTGGATGTTTGATATGATCATCATCCGCTGCCGGCGTATTGACGAGTCTTTAGAGTCCTACACAGAGGTTTCCTGGCTCAAGCGAAACGAAATAGGAGCGCATATGAGATATGTGCGGGACCGAGAATAATGCGTGTATGTGATACCGTATTTCATTCTCGCGATGAATGTATCGATTGGTTGTATGCGATATAACCTAGTTATCGATTCAAGGATTGATTCGATAAGCCGATACATTGGATACTAGTCGGTGATATGCGATATGACCGGATCGTTAAATCAAGTGTTGATTTAATGATTTAATGCATAATTATATATATTTGATATATTACTTTGCGTTAACTAGTATTGGTTCACTTAAGATAGATTTTCTCACTCGGATGTGCGCATTATATATGTGATTTGATTTTGTGCACTTGCTTGTATCATGTTTGATGATACATGCTTTTTGGTTAAGTGTAAAGTATTAAACCTTGGTTAATGAAATGGTTAGGGTTTATTATTTGTTATTCATTTATCTTATTTAATTATCCATTTATTTTTGATAAATGAATAAAAGAAAATGAAATGAAATGGTGGCTTTCATTTGTTGTTTTCATGAAGCTTCATGAACACTTTGTCTAAGTGACCATTTTGTCTCTAGCTTGACCCTAACCATTCCTTTAACCATGATTGATTCTCTACACATTACCATAGTTAACATTATGATAAGAAATGATTATTATTCTAATTCAATTATTCTTATCATTACAATTTTCATCTTCTTTTTCTTCTTCACAAGAAGAAAGCTATCTTCATCAATGGTGATTGATGTATTTGAGTGAGAAATCCAATTCTAAAGTGAACCCACTTTCTATTTCTTCATCCTCTACCTCTTTCCAAGTAGTATAGGGTGTTTCCTTCACAAGTTATCATGGCTTGGTGAAGGTGGAGCTTGATCTAGCGATGCCTCGACGTAGATCATCTTCGGCATGGACATCGACGACCTAGCTCGCCTATTCTCCGATGAAGCCGACGCTAGAGCCCGGGATTTTTCTTGGACAGCGAGGGGACTTCGTTGCGGAGCTATGGAGGTGGAGCACCGGATCTACAAAGGTTGTATTTCCGTTTAAATTTTAGTTAAGTTGTTAACTAGTTTCTTTTTCGCCTAGATTTCTAGCCAACGATCCGTAGTTTAGGGTTTCTCGGCACCGTTAAATTTTAAATTGGCATGGTTGATGCCTTGTGAGACCTCTTGAGAGGAAATAGGAACCCTACAGAGGTATCAGAGCCTAGCTAGAGCCTTAGGCGAAGTCTAGACGGAATTTGAAACCCGATCGAACCGAAACCCAACCCCAAAAATTGCTCTCTGTACTTTTTCTAAAATCGTGGATTTTTCAAAATTAAAAATATGCAGAAAACTCAGCAGGGAAATCTAAGAATTACGGCGCAAAAAGTTTTGCATGAACAGTGTAATCGGCGGCGGAACCGCGGCATAAGCCTAGCTTATGCGGCGGTTCCGCGGCCGAACTGTGACGTCAGCCCTAACTGTTTGCACAGTAATTCATTGTTTCAGGCGCTGAGTTCTCTGGGTATTTTTAAAATATATTCAAGAGTTGAATTTTTTGGAGTTGTTTTGGGGATTCGGTGTTTTGATCGGAGTATCAGATTTTGTCTAAGCGACTTTCCGGATAATTTTTTGAATATGTTAAAAAGTTCGACCGGATATAAATACCCAACTTTTCCCCTGTCGGGAAATTTCCAAGTGTTGGATTTTTCCGTAGTTTAACGACGTTCTAAGTAGTGCAAGTAACGCGATGGTCCCTCTAGAAGACAACAAACCTTAACTCGATTATGTGACCGTCTTGAACTGCCATTTGAACCTTCGGGTTTGGGGCAGTACGGCGTGCCACATGTGAGGCGTTGGCTTGACCCTTCTACGGCTGGACCGTTGGTACTGAGGCACGAACTGAATGTTGTTAGACTTATTTCATGTATTGAGCTGTTTCGGGAAAACTTGGGTGTTCGAATGTTCAATCGGAAAGTTTAACATTTTCTGTTTATCCGGAATGTGATACAACAATTGGAATTCACAAAAGTTATGTGATAACTGAATGAATGTTATAAACATAGTACTTTAGTCTCACTTGATCGGTTGCCACGGAATTTTGATGTGATCAAAAGTCCGTCGCAATCACGTAGCGTACGCGGATACTCGCCGGGTAAACTTAATAGACAGCCTCACTCCATTGCCCTGACCAAGTGACTGTAGGAGAACCCCGTCGCCGAAAGCATCCGTTCGGGTGCTCGTGGCAGCGGTGTTCCGCCTTAGTGCACTTCGTCGATGGTATCGGGGGTGCGGCCGCCTACTAAAATTTGCGACGAGCATTCGATCTGAATGTCGGGAATCCTGTTGAATTGCCCGACTTTTATATTGAAAAGTGTTTTCGATTTTGAGACTAAAATGCGGGGTTTATAATTGTTAGGCATGCGATGTCTAAGGAATTCATTTGATTAGGCATGCGATGTCTATGCAGATTGCGGATTCCAACTGTTGTAGTTTTACACTTTCTTTTCTGTGACCGTAAGTGTAATATGTGATATCGCCGGTTTCGTTGCTATAAGTCAACGACAATTGGGATGCGCATATTTACTTACGTTGATGACATGTGATGTTATGTGTTGCTGGATATGTTATATTGGATCGTCGTGTTTGAATAGCCGGGGGTTTTTATGTGAGATGAGTGTTTTTCATTTTCATTCATGTAAAAACTTGTATGTAATATTCTTTTATTGGGGCACTTCCAGGTTGCGTATGTTGTCACCATTTGTATATTATTTACTTTTCTGCACTAGGATAGACCCAAGGAGGGGAGCACAAGTAACCGGGTTCTGGAGTCCAGTGGGAGACCAACTCGAGGAGTCGAGTCCAGGTCTCCTTACTCTAGAATTGGTAGGGTTGCTTGCCGCTCTCGTAGGGTCTAGGGGTGTAGGTTTGGCTATTCATCGCGACCGTGGAATCCGTGTTTTATACTCACTCGTATTGAAAACACGGACGTCCTAGTATATCCAATATTTCATATGATTCTTCTGCTGCGATATCTGTGATGTGATCATGTGATGTTCTCTGATAGATACTGTATATAGTATATATGATATATTATATAGACGTTACTTATGTTTTACACCCGCGCTAGCCCTGCCCCGCTCTGCCGTTAGTTACCTAACCTAACGGTGCACGAGGGGACATCGAGGCGAATGCGGATGGCATAAGTGTACGTCGTATTTATCTGTGATGTTTAGGTATATAAATGATGGGACTTCATTAATGTGATTAATGAAAGTAAAAGAAACCTAAGATGTTGTAGAATCGAATTTCAAAATAAAACAGGTAGCTACAGTTCTTGCTTTGCACAGCGGTATATGTGATATATCCTGCACCTTATTCGATGAGGAAAGGACCGAGATCCCTTCACCGGGAGTGACTCCTTTAGCAATAACTGGCAGTTGCTACACACTCGGTTTGTCTTCTGATTGCTTTTAAGAGTTTTGCTTTGCACAGTGATATATGTGATATATCCCGCACCTCATTCGACGAGGAAAGGACCGACGATCCCTTCACCAGGAGTGACTCCTTTAGCAAAACTAGAAAAGCCTCAAAAGCACTCCATTTTAAAATCATTTGATTCTACAATGATATCAAGTTCATTACGCAATAGGTTTTCAGAAAAACCTGTCGTAGCCCTCCGTCATTTCAGATAAGTCCTACTTAGTATTCGTGCTACGTTTGTTGACCTCCGTCAAGGCGTAGTGTGTGGTAGCTAACTAGTATTTATCTGCTTATGCATATGATGCAGATTGGATTAGGGTAGTCGTGCGGCCTTGTTGACCTCCGTCAAGGGTCGTGCGGGTGGGTTTAATTCGATCAAGAAATGACGGGTTGAACTTGACTAGTAGCCTATGGTTTGTTGACCTCCGTCAAGGTCATAGGGTGCTAGGGGCAAAATATTATCGGGAATTTCAAGTGTTGAAATTTGCAATGAGATTGCATACCTTCTATGAGATAGTTGGATCCCGATACCCGCTGCGAGTAAGAGTTACTCCTGGGAGAGTTTTACACATTACAATTAGCCGATCAAGTAGGTGTCTAGAAAGGTGTTAACGAGGTTACGCCTCTAGGAAAACGAGGTTTACATTAATTAGGTTCGTGCGAAAGCACGGGGGACCTCCCTCAAAGTACCGACACTGGCCTGGCTGAAAGATTGGCGAACTTGTAGTGTGTAATTAATCCCGGCTAGTCTTTCCTTTTAGGGTTTGAAGGAAGATTTGATAAAAACAGTGGGAGCCATCCTGATTAGATAAAATAATAACCAATCTGATCTTGCAAGAGCATACGCTGAGTATTTTCTTCTCTCTCTCTCCAGGTAGCGACCATATCACGCCTTAATCAAGATAATAATATGGATGTATTGACTGAACACGCTTGTTATACTGAGCTGGGGAACGTTGGTCCCGCTCCAACTGATAATTGTTATAAGACAGAGCAAGAAATTGGGGAATACCAGATTTCCCGTGCCGCCCAAACGAAGAGAGTGCATGTTGATGCATCATCTTCGGGTGAGTTCATTACAAAGAACTGTTTCTCAGTATCCTTTACGTCCTGGGTATTTGATACCGGATCAGGATCCCAGATATGTAATCTGTTACATAGGGCTACAGAAAGGTAGAGAACTGAGAACGGGTGATAAGTTTCATGAGGCAGAAAACGGGGCAAGTGTTGCAGCCAAGTCTGTTGGTCACTGTCACCCTGTATTACCAATACATTGATTCTGAACGAATGTTATTAGATACCGAACCTGATATACAAAATCATATCAGTCTCTTTATTAGTAAAGAAAGGATATAATTTTGTGTTGATGGATAATGTTTTGAACATTTCCTATATCAAAAGTTGATCGGTTCAGGCACGTTATCTAAAAGCATTGACGTTCTAAATCAAACTACAGTTCTTAGTATACGGAACACACACAAGAGGAAGAGTTCAGAAATGAACGGATCCTTCTTGAGGTATTGTAGACTAGGTCATATCAATGCGACCCGACTAGCTGAAGTTACATATAGATGCATATTTAAATCAGTTTGAATTTACATCTTATGAAACTTGCCAGTCATGTCACAGAGATAAGATGACCATAGCTCCGTTTACTGGAAACAGAGAAAGAGTTGGTAAAATCTTGGGATGATACATGTTGATGTATGTAAGGTCCCCTGTCTACATATGCCAGGAATGGTTCTTTGTACTTCGTTGCATTCTCTGATAATCTCTCAAGATTCAGACATATGTTCCTGTTGAAACACAAGCCTGAACCTTTTGAGATATTCACAGAATATGATTTAGAAGTAGAGAACCAAAATACGGGTACAAGTATTATGTCCTTTGATGCGATCAGGGAGGAGAATACTTGTGCATAGAATTCCTGGACTATTCTAAAGGAGAATAAGATTCTCTCTCAGCATTACTCCTCCGTATACACCATAGCACGATGGTATATCCGAGTGGAGCAATAGCACCCTATGTGATATGGTGTGCTCTATGATGAGTATTACTGAGTTACCTATTTCCTTTTTGGGAGTTATGCACTTGAGAAGCTGCATACCTATTGAATAGGGTTCAAATCAAATCAGTTGCCTACCACTTCATATTTGATATGATAAGGGAAGAGCCCATCTCTTAAGTTAGTTAAGATTTGGGGTTGTCCAGCCTATGTCTGAAAAACAAAATCCGGACAAGCTCGTGGCAAGGTCTGTTATGTACAACTGGAATGGTTCCAGCTATACAAACTACAGCAGAAGATTTGGTAGAACCGAAGGATTCAATAGTAACCAACGAACCTCAGCCTCTCCGCCGATCTAGTAGGGTTCCTCACCCACCTGAGAGATACTTCGATTTCTCTATGACAATGGGAGCGAGGATTGCATCATGAGATGATGACCCAACTAGTTTCGAGCTGGCCATCAGGGGTGGGACTCTGTAAGAATGGCTGGATGCTTAGCGATCTGATATGGAATCCATGTACACCAACAAAGTATGGACTTTGGTTGCTATATCTGAAGGGTTAAATCCCCATCAGGAGGAAGTATATCTTGAGAAGATTACTTGGTGTAGATGGAAAAGTTGAGACTTTCAAAGCTAGACTTGTTAAAGGTTTTCTTCATTGACCAGGCGTGGATAATGATGAAACCTTTTCCAGTGGCTATGCTTAAGTCCATCCAGATCCTACTTACCACGGCTGCATACCATGACTACGATCTCTGGTGGTTGGGTGTCATGACTGCTTTTCTAAATGATGTTTTAGAAGAGAGCGTCTATAAGTACACAGCCAGAGGGCTTCGTAGACAGTGGGAGTAGCGGAAACGTGTGCAAGATGCTTTATAGGATAAAGCAGGCATCGCGGAGTTGGAACATCTGTTTTGATGGATAAGTCAAACAGTTTGACATCATCAAAATGGTAGATGAACCTTGTATATACAAAATGGTAGTAGGGAGTATGGTGATGATCCTCGTAGAGTACGTGGATAACATACTCTTGATAGGGAAGGAGTTTCCTATGCTATGCTCGGTCATTTTCCGCTTATCACAATGATTCTCCATATAGGATCAAAGTGATACCTCCTAAATCCTGGGTTATGGATCTATGAGATAGATCTAATTGGATGTTAGGATTCTCACTAGTTGTAGTGAGATGGTATCAATCGATCCTGGGGAGAATCACTGGAAGTGTTCCAGGGTGATAAAGACGACTGAATGTCAGTCACAGGCATTGTCTTAATCCTCAGTAAAGGGCCAGTATGTTGGAAGTCTTCCAAGCTAGATACCGTGACATACTAGACGATAAAGGCAGGATACATCGCTACTTAAGATGCTACCAAAGAGGCTGTTTGGGTGTATAATGGTTCATGAGATGAACTAAGTTCCTCCCATTGTGTGACAATGGAGTTGTGGCTTATGCCAAGGAACGCAGGTCCCATCAGTGATCCAGACATATTCTAAGGCAGTATCACCTGATCATGGAGATGGTTGATCTCCAGGGGATCGAGGACAGGAGAGTAGACTCAGAGGACAACACAGCGGATCCACTCACAAAGGCCTATTCCCAGAGAGAGATTTTTATGGGATGGTTGAGTATGAGATACTGCAACCACTGCTACAGATGGCCCTAGTGCAAGTGGGAGATTGCTAGTTATATGTATGCCCTAGAGGCCATTACTATACATAGGATGTATATTGTAGTGGATGCTGGGACATATATAGGGAGGACTTTCTTGCTCGACATGATAGTATGCTATCTGGTTGATCTTTACCTTAACGTGTACACTGATAGTCTCTCTGTTACATGTTGGTAAAGCCCTTAGGATGTGTGCTTGACTACCTGGACTATGATGCGGATCATACTAGTGGGGACATGGTAGTCCATAAGTACATCCTTCAAGGTCCCTAGTCGTGGGTATATCGAGACGGGGCATCGATATACCAGAGTAGACTAGCGTATACCTTCTCGACCCATACAGATGGGCGATGGATGATCCCATATCCATTAGTGTTTGACATCAGAGATGATATACGGGTGCTCAGTGGAGACTGGGTACACTGGACGAACTCGCCGAGAACTCCTAGATGGTATTATACCTCACGTCAGATGGCAGTTCTCTGGTGACACTGGTACAGAGTAGTCTGTTGACCCGAGATCGTCATAGAGTCTTGTGTGGTTCCCACTGTGCTTTGATTTCCACCTTACCACATCCAAGAAGGCATGCAAAACGGTGGTTTTTGGGTACAGTCCCGAGTCACATGGAGGCAATGAGCGATAGGAGGGGATTCGTCTCTCCCGGTATAGGGAGTTGATGTTGCGCTGTGTTCGATTGGCTATAACAGAAAATCCCTGGCCAGGGTTGCTGAGATTTACTGGTAAGTGTTACCAGTAGTATCTTGAATTGTTATAGACCTCATATCGACACGACTTATCGATCTATTGGGGTCTGACGTTTACCACCCCTAGGCGAGATATGCGACATATCAGACGATCAGACCGGACTGTACGGTAGTGTTACTGGTTGGATTCACTGGAGTGTGAGCGGGCTTGCTCGTCGATCTTCTGATCGCTCAATACCCGGGTGGCCATTACGTTTAGCAGACCGCTTGTGGCTTGTGGATGTTTGATATGATCATCATCCGCTGCCGGCGTATTGACGAGTCTTTAGAGTCCTACACAGAGGTTTCTTGGCTCAAGCGAAACGAAATAGGAGCGCATATGAGATATGTGCGGGACCGAGAATAATGCGTGTATGTGATACCGTATTTCATTCTCGTGATGAATGTATCGATTGGTTGTATGCGATATAACCTAGTTATCGATTCAAGGATTGATTCGATAAGCCGATACATTGGATACTAGTCGGTGATATGCGATATGACCGGATCGTTAAATCAAGTGTTGATTTAATGATTTAATGCATAATTATATATATTTGATATATTACTTTGCGTTAACTAGTATTGGTTCACTTAAGATAGATTTTCTCACTCGGATGTGCACATTATATATGTGATATGATTTTGTGCACTTGCTTGTATCATGTTTGATGATACATGCTTTTTGGTTAAGTGTAAAGTATTAAACCTTGGTTAATGAAATGGTTAGGGTTTATTATTTATTATTCATTTATCTTATTTAATTATCCATTTATTTTTGATAAATGAATAAAAGAAAATGAAATGAAATGGTGGCTTTCATTTGTTGTTTTCATGAAGCTTCATGAACACTTTGACTAAGTGACCATTTTGTCTCTAGCTTGACCCTAACCATTCCTTTAACCATGATTGATTCTCTACACATTACCATAGTTAACATTATGATACGAAATGATTATTATTCTAATTCAATTATTCTTATCATAACACTTTTCATCTTCTTCTTCTTCACAAGAAGAAAGCTATCTTCATCAATGGTGATTGATGTATTTGAGTGAGAAATCCAATTCTAAAGTGAACCCACTTCCTATTTCTTCATCCTCTACCTCTTGCCAAGTAGTATAGGGTGTTTCCTTCACAAGTTATCATGGCTTGGTGAAGGTGGAGCTTGATCTAGCGATGCCTCGACGTAGATCATCTTCGGCATGGACATCGACGACCTAGCTCGCCTATTCTCCGATGAAGCCGACGCTAGAGCCCGGGATTTGTCTTGGACAGCGAGGGGACTTTGTTGCGGAGCTATGGAGGTGGAGCACCGGATCTACAAAGGTTGTATTTCCGTTTAAACTTTAGTTAAGTTGTTAACTAGTTTCTTTTTCGCCTAGATTTCTAGCCAACAATCCGTAGTTTAGGGTTTCTCGGCACCGTTAAATTTTAAATTGGCATGGTTGATGCCTTGTGAGACCTCTTGAGAGGAAATAGGAACCCTATATTACATTGCGGTATTCCTTGTAGAATATCCAGCACCTCATTCGACGAGGAAAGTGTAAGTGCACGGCGGCGCCCCGGCCGTCAATCCGACGCCGGAATGCTGAAACAAAAAACTTTTCAAACTAGAAAACCGGCACCACCGTGCACTATAAATCCCGGATCGGGCCATTAACCTAACTCTAGCAAACTAGAAAACGGGTAGAGAGATATACCGAGCGATCCTTGTCCTTCGGTCTTCGTCCTCCACTCTGATCTCCTCGCGGAATCTACGGTCTTCAGCTCCTCGTCGGAACGGGCACCACATCGCCGGGTTCTTTTACGGGCTCCCACCTCTGGACCGAGGAAACTCGGGCACGAAGTTGGCGAGCCGACGTGCCCAAGAAATGCTGTAGATGAGTGTAGAATCCATTGTCTCAATTGGGGTTGTGAAGTTGCCTCTTTGATGGAGAAGGAAAAATGAACTTTGGAGAGGTGTAAGGAATTTTGCAAGCAAGCAAATGAGATGAATGATTTTTCCCTCACCCAAATGAAACCTTATCTCTTCTCACTCTCAAAGTGGCCGGCCAAAAATCAATAAGAGGAGGGGGAAAAACAACAAGGGAGGTGAGTGTAGAGAAGGAAATGGTGACCACACCCAAAAGCAAGCCTCACATCATAATCCAATCTCATTTAATGCAATAGAGTTGATTCAAAAAGAATCAAATGATGCTAGTCATATCTTAATATCTCCTTTCATAAGAAACCCCCTCCACAATACTAATTTGCACAATTGCAAATTAGCCCCTCCCATCGTAAAAGTCCGGCCGTGAAGGAACAAAGGAAAACTGGCCGAAACGGAATGCAAACTGGCAACTTCAGAAAGCTGATCCCGTAATAAATTACAGGAAAACCCCGTGACTGTATATACATACCCGCATTTGTATTCTCACTGAATACAAATGCAAAGAGACAAAATCTACACTGTACAATACTAGGATCCGGCTTAAACCAAAGCCCGCTAGTATTATCCGTCCGATCATGATCCGTGCAATACCGCACGTACATGATCGAACCCTGCCATATCTCCATACGACCTCTACAACGTTTCGCCCGAAACTTAAGAAAACGGTCTGTGGGGGACTCTAAAAACTCGTCAATACTTTGGTTGTGGATTTAACCACTAGCACGTCAGAGGTATTAGCCTATACGTATCGGGTTACCAGGTATTGACCAAAAGGGACGTCGATGAGTGAACTCATCCTGACACCCTACTGAGCCTGTCAGTGACAATATCCATACAGTCTGGTCCGTTCGTCTATGAGCATCGCATGGCGGGCCTAGGGGGTTGGTGAAAGTCAGACCCCCAATAGCGGTACAAGTCGTGTCGGAGTGTAGCCCAGAACACCCTGAGATACTACTGGAATACCGACTAGTAAATCTCCTGCCATGGCCAAGGACTTCGTGTAATGGCTCTCCTAGACACAGCGCGGCCTCACCCCCAATACCGGGAGAGACGAACCCCTGAAGATCCGCTCACTGCCTCCATGTGGCTCGGGACTGTACCCAACTAAAACCTGTTTGCATGTCTCCTTTGAGCATGGTAGGGTAGTAATCAAAGCACAGTGGGAATTCACACGAGACAAATAACGATCTCTGGTCGATGAACTAACCTGTACACATGTCACCTGGGAACTGCTATCTGACATCTGGTATGGTATAAGACCAACTAGCATGTTCCCGGCGAGTTCTGTCCGGTGTACTCATAACCCAATGAGCACCTGTATACATCTTAGGTGAACCAACTGATACCAGTGGCTTGTGAGACCGACCACCGCCCCTCGTCGGTGTCTCGACTGTATACACTAGTCTACTCTGGAGTATCGATGCCCTGTCTCGAAACTCCCACGACTAGGGACCTTTTAAGGATGTGCTTATAGACCCCAGCTCCCACGTATATGATCGCCCTCATACTGCTGGCAGTCAAGCAAGAATCCTAGGGGCTCTATCAACGTGCAATAGTGACTTGTAAGGTCACCTAAAGCAGTACACGATGATAAAGATAAACCAGATAGCATACTATCATCTCGAGCAAGACTGTCCTACCGGTATAGGTCCTCCCTCAATCATTGCAATCACGTGCCTGTGATCCAATAATCGACTCTGAGGGCACTATATCCAACAATTTCCCACTTGCACTCAAGCCTAATTATTGCGATGTCGCATACTCACAGCCCGTGTGATACCGAACACCCAACTCCTCTACTAGTCAGTCCCACAAAGCTCGTTTGCGAAACTATTGCGTTCGAGAAATAGCCTCAGTGAGTGGATCCGCTGTGATGTTTCTTTCTATGTCTCTCTTTATCTCAAGTTCGCGGAGAAAGCCATCTTCCGAAATGAGCAATACCTGTCTTAGAGTATGTTTGGATATCTGAAGGGTCCTAGTTCATAAATGAACTCCAAATTAAAACTTCTCAGACTGTATCGTCAACTGAACTTAATAAGTATCCTGCGCCATGCCTCCCTCAGTATCCGCCTGGACCACCTGTCTAAAATACTGCCCCTCGTCAGAGGGAAAACTATAACTCTGACAGTCACTCTGTCATCCAGGTCACCTTGGAAGCCTGGAATGATAACTGTCTCCCAAAAGAGGCTGTCGTTATCATATCCCTAGAACATCCACTTATGTTCTAAAACTGCTTCTGAACGTTTCTCCAGGATTGGATCAATATCACCTTATTGCATCTAGTGCAAAAACAACATCCATATCCTATGTGGAGAAACCACCGTGTGACAACCAAAGTATAACCGATCGTAGTATAGGAATTTCACTTCCTACTCTGTATATGTCATCCTAATACCAGGACATCACACCCTACTACCCTCTTAGCAGATCCACCCCTTATTCTGATGAAGTCAAACTTATGACTATCATATCAGAAATAGATGATCTATCTCCGCTATATCTGCTTTAGTCTATAAATACACATAAGCCACTTGTCCACTATGCTTCCGCTGCTCCCACTGACTACGACAACCCTCTGGCAGAGTCATATAGACGTACACTTCTAAAACTAGTTCAGAACGACGCTATACTCATCCTCCTGCCGGGTCTCACAGCCTGGAACAACAGTAGTGTCAAGTCTGGGTAAACAAGAACCTCTCTGTCACCGTCCTTGAGGCTACCGGAGTGCCTCTCGGGTGTCTGAGGTTACCCACCATACCTACGGAGCGGCCAATGGAATATCAAACCAGATTGAATATTTAGGTTCTTATCAAATCTTCAGTAATCGTTTGTGGTTCTGGAATCACTTCCAGTTCTACCATACTCCCACTACTGTTTTCTGAAAAATCCATTTTTATTAAAACTGTGGCGAGTCAAGAACAATATCTCTATTGATCTTCCAAATGGTAGAAAGTCAACCCTCGTCATAGCCTGGGTCAACCCACAAACAGCCATTACAGAAACGTGCCTTGAGTTATCTAGAGTCTGGTTTTAAGCATAAGCCGGACAACTCCCCGTACCTTAACATCGTCAAGATACGAACTGTTCTATATCCAATACAGAAACAGAGGCACTGATTTAATTTGAACCAGATTCAAATTATGCAGCCGTCTCCAGTGCATGTCAACTAAATGGAAGGAGGCCGATCAGCGTTACTCAATTTAGGAGTGTTTCCAATTATGAGTAACCTGAAAGAGAAGCAAGTTCTCTTAATCATTACCATCAACTGAATACCATTCACAAGTATCTTCATCTTCGGTCACCTTGAAGAATCCCGATACTTGCAACACCTGGTTCTCTACTTTATTCACATACCTATAACTTCTCAAACTTAGACCTTGCATTTCTACGAAACACATGTCTAAGAACTAGAGAAGTCACAAGTAAACAGAATATAGTACGAGTACCAACCCCTCTGTCCTCATGGATACTGGACAACATACAATACTTTGTATAAGTCCCTTGAGTCTAATAACTCATTCCCTGTGTGTCGTAGGTTGAAAACTGTACTTATGGTTAAGAAGAATTACACCGTTGTTCAATGCACCTTACCTAACCATCCACTGATATAGGTAAATGTCATAGACATAATTTCAAAAAGGTATATCTCACTCTATAAAAATAGACGTACAGATATATCAATTTGAAATTGGTGCATAACAACGGATATTCGAAACCAAATATTTGCCGTCCGGCAAACAACCCAGGTGACTTCCTCAAATATCACCAATTACAACGAATCCCGATATAATGAGGATGATCACCTAATTCCCAATAACTTACTCCCACTCATCATCTGTAAAACCATACAGATGTGAGAATCAAACCTGGTAAATACATACCCTGGAGCAAGTGACTAATTGGGAAATCAGTTTTCTTTTAACAGTACACAGTGAAACTGAAACATTGAAATGTTTCGTAGGGGTATCCGGGTATTCCTAGTAATGCCTCTTCCATTATCCAGATTCACAACTGTAACCGTATAATTCTTTGCCATCTCTCCAAATCCCCTTATATGTCTTTAGTCATTACCTTCTGTACAACCTCTTAGGCTAAATTGTTTTCTTCCTTCCCTGCCGTTCGGCACAAGCCTATGGTTTGGAAGAAGACTATCCAATAAGCATAATGGGTGTACTGTCCTAATCCTAGGAGTACTCGCAATGCGAGAGAAGATGAAGATAAAAGATAACCGAATAAACCTTATTCCTATTTCTCCTGAACCAGAATCCATCCCCGAACTGGAACAAGTTCCTTTCGAGTTCGTATATAACCATACGATGGAGTATCCAATAAACTGTGGATCTTCGTAGTGATTCGGAGTGTCCTGGAGAAATGCAAAGGTGATTTAGGATTGGCGAAGAAATACTTGGTTTGGTCGTGAATAGCAGTCGCAGTTTACTTTGCCCTCTTACTAATCCCTTGATTTGTCTTTACTTAATATCTTCTGTACACCATCGTTATGCTAATTGGTTTTCTTCATTCCCTACCGTTCGGCACCAGCCTAAGGTTTAGAAGAAGTCTATCCAATTTGCGTAATAGGTGTACTATCTCCTAAACCAAGGAGTACTCGCAACTTGAGAGAAGGTAAAAGGAAAAGACAACTGAATAGCCCTATTCGTTTTCTCCAGAACCGGAAACCATCCTCGAATAAATTCCTTCAAGTTCGTATATAACCATACGATGGTTTTATCCATAGGAAGTGGATGTTTGTAGTAATACGGGATTTCCTGGAGAAAAGGGTAAAAGTAGGAGTGGCAATAAGATTTGCAACTCTGACAATCCAAAAGCCAGTGTTTAAGAAGGTTCGGTCAACTTGGTCACTGAGTCATAGTCTAGATCGGGTCATGGTCGCTGCCAAAGAGAGAGAGAAAAGAAACACTCAGCGTGCACTCTAACCTAGATCAGAATGGTTATCACTTTATCTAATCAGGAAACCTCCCACTGTAACGTCAAATTCTCCTCCAAACCTGAAAGAAGAATTAGCCGGGATCACCCGAGGGTAAACCAACTCATCAGTGGGAATCGGGATCCAGCTATCATCGCATGATAACGTGACGGAATCCTCTCACGTTATCACACTCCAGAAGGTATGCGCATATCTGGCAAGTTTCAGTTTCTTTAGAAACTCCCGATGTAATTTTTGCCCCATGCTTTTATGACCTTGACGAAGGTCAAAAAATCATAAGTCACATGTCAAGTTCTACCTGTCATTGTCCATGTTAATTTGAACCCACCCGTACAAGCCCTTGACGAAGGTCAACAAGGCTATACGATTGTCCCAAACCAACGCATCTATCTATGCAACAGAAAGGTAACAAGCAGCTACCATACACTATGCCTTGACGAAGGTCAACAAACATAGCATGAATACTACATGCTACCCGTCTGAAATGACGGAGGGCTACGAATGGTTTCTGGCGAAAAACCTTTAACGTAATGAACTTGATATCGTTGAAGGAACCGGATAGCTTTATAAAAATATAGTGGCGAAAACCTTTGCTAAAGAGGTCACTCCCGGTGAAGGGATCTCAGCTCTTTCCCCGTAGAATGAGGTGCAGGATATTCCAACTGAATACCATGATGCAAAGAAAAAGTAAACGACTATAGTGAAGTTATTGCCCTGACGCAAACTTCTGTCCAAGGGGTCACTCCTGGTGAAGGGATCTCGGCCCTTGCCTCGTCGACTGAGGTGCTGGATATTCATAACCGAATAGCACTGTGCAAAACAAAAGAAAACGCCCTTGCAATAACAGCTTTTTGAAAAAAGTTCCAACAACATCAAATAGGTTTGTTTAGCTTGCATTTATCCGAATCAACGCAGTCCCATCAATTGATCACACTAGAAAAGAATGAAAATAATGATGTACGTATATGCCATCCGCATTTGCCACTGGGTCCCGTCATCACCCGTTAGGTTACTTAACTAACGACAGAGCGGGGACTGGACTAGCGCGGATGCAAAACATATACAACATCTACTAGTATATATATCAATATATAATAATCGCTCAAGGCGTGATAAAATAGAACATCACAGAAATGTAATAAGCATCACAGAACAATACAGATATCTGGGATCCCCGGGTTTCATAGAGCCGCTACTGAAACCCGACGTTCCCCTGGTCATGTGGATAGCCTGTGCAATGAAATCCTAGACCCCTACGGGCGCGGCAAGTTACCCGCCAAAACCTGAAGCGAGACAGCCCCCTTCAACAACGTGAATGGACCACCCATCACTTCACGGAATCCGGTAACTTGGGCTCGCCTCCTTGGGTCAACCTGTACCCCCTACGAGTGTGGCGAATAGCCCGCCAATTCTAGAGTGAATCCCCCTCCGTCTCAACGCCATGAGATGCAAGCCCGTTGCTCTCTAGAACCCGGCTATCTGTGCACCCCTTCGTGGGGTAATCCTAGTACAGAAAGTAAAATATCCATACAACGGGTACATCGACCTCAGCCCGGTCGTGCCCCAAAAGAATAATATACAAAAAAGCAGTGATGGCAGTCCACATATCGGACGCTCGTCCCGCAATATCAAATGTACATAATAAACCAAACTGTACTACCACTGCATCCAGGCTATCCACCACGACAATCCGCAACATCACAGCACAACACAGAACATCAACGTGAATGTCACGTTCACAAATCCGTCTAAAAGGGCTATAGCAGTTAGACAGGGTTTACCGATCAAATGACATTCACGGTCGCAGATATAATGTAAATACTGTGAACTAACATGTTCAAAATTTTCGATCGATCAAATTAACCGAAGTGGGACCCAAGCACTACTGTAGCACTCAAAGAAAATCTGGGCCCAAAAAAAATATTCCAAAAACCCCATTTCACAGTCTAAGACCCACTGGAAAAAATTGGTGCAACAAGGACTCATTATGGCCGCGGAACCGCGGCCAATGCATGGGTTTGGCCGCGGTACCGCGATGGAACAGTGAAGTCATGCCACCAAATTTTTGCAGATGTCTTAGAAAACCCTGCACGTATTTCTGCAATGTACCAAATATTTTTTTGACAACTAAAAAATTTCGACAAAAACTGTGACAAGAAACGCGGTTTTTGGAAAATGCGGTCGATAGAACTTGTAAACACGTTAGAGCAAGCTAGACTAGGTTAATGGCGTGGCTCTGATACCATTGTAAGTGCACGGCGGCGCCCCGGCCGTCAATCCGACGCCGGAATGCGGAAACGAAAAACTTTTCAAACTAGAAAACCGGCACCACCGTGCACTATAAAACCCGGATCGGGCCATTAACCTAACTATAGCAAACTAGAAAACGGGTAGAGAGATATGCCGAGCGATCCGTGTCCTTCGGTCTTCGGCCTCCACTCCGATCTCCTCGCGGAATCTCCAGTCTTCAGCTCCTCGTCGGAACGGGGACAACATCACCGGGTTCTTTTACGGGTTTCCACCTCTGGACCGAGGCAACTCGGGCATGAAGTTGGCGAGCCGACGTGCCTAAGAAATGCTGTAGATGAGTGTAGAATCCATTGTCTCAATTGGGGTTGTGAAGTTGCCTCTTTGATGGAGAAGGAAAAATGAACTTTGGAGAAGTGTAAGAAATTTTGCAAGCAAGCAAATAAGATGAATGATTTTTCCCTTACCCAAATGAAACCTCATCTCTTCTCACTCTCAAAGTGGCCGGCTAAAAACGAATAAGAGGAGGGGGAAAAACAACAAGGGAGGTGAGTGTAGGGAAGGAAATGGTGACCACACCCAAAAGCAAGCCTCACATCATAATCCAATCTCATTTAATGCACAAGAGTTGATTCAAAAAGAATCAAATGATGCTAGTCATATCTTAATCTCACCTTTCATAAGAAACCCCCTCCACAATACTAATTTGCACAATTGCAAATTAGCCCCTCCCATCGTAAAAGTCCGGACGTGAAGGAACAAAGGAAAACTGGCCGAAACGGAATGCAAACTGGCAACTTCAGAAAACTGATCCCGTAATAAATTACAGGAAAACCCCGCGACTGTATATACATACCCGCATTTGTATTCCCACTGAATACAAATGCAAAGAGACAAAATCTACACTGTACAATATTAGGATCCGGCTTAAACCAAAGCCCGCTAGTATTATCCGTCCGATCATGATCCGCGCAATACCGCACGTACATGATCGAACCCTGCCATATCTCCATACGGCCTCTACAGCGTTTCGCCCGAAACTTGAGAAAACGGTCTTTGGGGGACTCTAAAGACTCGTCAATACTTTGGTTGTGGATTTAACCACTAGCACATCAGAGGTATTAGCCTATACGTAACGGGCTACCAGGTTTTGACCAAAAGGGACGTTGATGAGCGAACTCATCCTGACACCCTACTGAGCTTGTCTGTGACAATATCCGTACGGTCCGGTCCGTTCGTCTATGAGCATCGCATGGCGGGCCTAGGGGGTTGGTAAAAGTCAGACCCCCAATAGCGGTACAAGTCATATCGGAGTGTAGCCCAGAACACCCTGAGATACTACTGGAATACCTACCAGTAAATCTCCTGCCTTGGCCAAGGAGTTCATGTAATGGCTCTCCTAGACACAGCACGACCTCACCCCCAATACCGGGAGAGACGAACCCCTGAAGATCCGCTCACTGCCTCCATGTGGCTCGGGACTGTACCCAACTAAAACCTGTTTGCATGTCTCCTTTGAGCGTGGTAGGGTAGTAATCAAAGCACAGTGGGAATTCACACGAGACAAATGACGATTTCAGGTCGATGAACTAACCTGTACACATGTCACCAGGGAACTGCTATCTGGCATCTGGTATAAGACCAACTAGCATGTTCCCGGCGAGTCCTGTCCGGTGTACTCATAACCCAATAAGCACCTGTATACATCTTAGGTGAACCAACTGACACCAGTGGCTTGTGAAACCGGCCACCGCCCCTCATCGGGGTCTCGACTGTATACACCAGTCTACTCTGGAGTATCGATGCCCTGTCTCGAAACTCCCACGACTAGGGACCTTTTAAAGATGTGCTTATAGATCCCAGCTCCCACGTATATGATCGCCCTCATACTGCTGGCAGTCAAGCAAGAATCGTAGGGGCTCTATCAACGTGCAATAGTGACTTGTAAGGTCACCTAATGCAGTACACGATGATAAAGATAAACCAGATAGCATACTATCATCTCGAGCAAGACTGTCCTACCGGTATAGGTCCTCCCTCAATCATTGCAATCACGTGCCTGTGATCCAATAATTGACTCTGAGGGCACTATATCCAACAGAAAGAGCCGTGATCCCTTCACCGGGAGTGACCTCTTTAGTAATAATTAGCAGTTGCTACAACCTTCGGTTTGTCTTTTGATTGCTTTTCTAGTTCTTGCTTGGCGCAGTGGTATTGTGAATATGCTGCACCTCATTCGACGAGGAAAGAGCCGAGATCCCTTCACCGGGAGTGACCTCTTTAGCGAAACTAGCAAAAGCCTCAAAAACACTCCATTTAAAATCATTTGATTCTGCAACGAGATCAAGTTCAAAGTGTTAAAGTTTTTCTTAAAAACCATCCGCAACCCTCCGTTATTGTCGGAAGTAGAGTACTTAGTATTCGTGCTTTGTTTGTTGACCTTAGTTAAGGCACAGTGTACGGTAGCTAAGTGATGTCTTCCTACACAGCGTATGACGCGATTTGTTAGGACAGTCACGTGACTTTGTTGATCTTAGTTAAGGGTCATGTAGGTGGGTCTAATTAATCACGAAATGACGGGTAGAGCTTGACTAGTGCTTATGATTTGTTGACCATAGTTAAGGTCATAAGTACTAGGGGTAAAAATCATTATCGGGAGTTTCAAGTGTTGAGATTTGCAATGAGATTGCATACCTTCTATGTGATAGTTGGATCCTGATACCCACTATGAGTAATTGTTACTCCTGAGAGAGTTTTGCACTTTACAATTAGCCGATCAAGTAGGTGTCAAGAAATGTGTCAATGGGGTTACGCCCCTGGGAAAACGAAGTTTATTTTAATTAGGTCCGTGCGAAAGCACGGGGAACCTCCCTCAAAGTACCGGCACTGTCCTGGCTGAAAGATTGGCGAACTTGTAGAGTGTAATTAATCCCGGCTAGTCTTTTCTTTTAAGGTTTAAAGGAAGATTTGATAAAAACAGTGGGAGCCATCCTGATTAGATAAAATATATATAACCAATATAATCTTGCAAGAGCGCACGCAGAGTGTTTTCTTCTCTCTCTCTCTCCAGGTAGCGACCTTGTCACGCCTTAATCAAGATAATAATATGGATGTATTGACCGAACCCGCTTGTTATACTGAGCTGGGGAACGTTGGTCCCGCTCCAACTTATAATTCCTATAAGACCGAGCAGGAGATAGGGGAATACTAGGATTCCCATGCCGCCCAAATGAAAAAAGTGCATGATGATGCATCTTCTTCGGGTGTGTTCATTACCAAGAACTGTTTCTCTGTATCCTCTACGTCCTGGGTATTTGATACCGGATGAGGATCCCAGATATGTAATCTGTTACATGGGCTACAGATAGGTAGAGAACTGAGAACGGGTGATAAGTATCAAGAGTTGAAAACGGTGCAATTGTTGCAGCCAAGGTGTTGGCAGTTATCACCCTGTATTACCAAATACATTGATTCTGAACAAATGTTATTAGATACCGAACCTGATATACAACATCATATCAGTCTCTTTATTTAGTAAAGAAGGATATAATTTTGTATTTTTGGATAATGTTTTGAATATTTCCTAAATCAAATGTTGATCGGTTCAGGCACGTTATCTAAAAGCAAATACATTCTAAATCAAACTACAGTTCTTAACGTATAGAACACACACAACAGGAAGAATTCAGCAGTGAACGAATCCTTCTTGAGGCATTGTAGACTAGGTCATATCAATGCGACCCGACTAGCTGAGTGACATTAAGATGCATATTTAAATCAGTTTGAATTTACAGCTTGTGAAACTTGCCAGTCATGTCGCAAAGATACGATGACCATAGCTCCGTTTACTGGAAACAGAGAAAGGGTTAGTGAACCATTGGGACTGATACATAGTGATGTATGAAGGGCCCCAGTCTACATATGTCAGGACTGGTTCATTGTACTTCCTTACATTCACGGATGATCTTTCAAGATTCGGACACATGTCCTGTTAAAACACATGTCTGAAGCTTTTGAGAACTTCAAAGAATATAAGTCAGAAGTCGAGAACCATAACCAGGTATAAGTATTATGTCCTATGATGTGATCTGGGAGAAGAATACTTGTGCATGGAATTCCTGGACTATTCTAAAGGAGAATGAGATTCTCTCTCAGCATTACTCCTCCGTATACACCACAACACAATAGAGTATCGGAGCGGAGCAATCGCACCGTATGTGATATGGTGGGCTCTATGATGAGTACTACCGAGTATCCTATTTCCTTTTGGGGAGTTATGCACTTGAGAAGCTGCATACCTATTGAATTGGGTTCAAATCAATGCCTAACACTTCATATGAGATATGGTGTGGGAAGAGCCCATCTCTTAAGCAAGTTAAGATTTAGGGTTGTCCGGCCTATGTCTAAAAGCAAAATATGGACAAGCTCGAGGCAAGGTCAGTTCTATAGAACCGGAAGGAGTTCCAGCTATACAAACTACAGCTGATGATTTGATACAACCGGAGGATTCAATAGTTCCTAACGAACCTCAGCCTCTCCACCGATCTGGTAGGGTTCATCATCCGCTGGAGAGATACTTCGGTTTCTCGATGACAGTGGGAGCGAGGATTGCATCATGGGATGATGACCCAACTAGTTTCGAGCAGGCCATCAAGAGTGGGGACTCTGTAAGAATGGATGGATGCTTAGCGATCTGAGATGGAATCTACATACACCAACAAAGTAAGGACTTTGGTTGCTATATCTGAAGGGTTAAATCCCCATCAGGAGCAAGTATATCTTGAGAAGATTACTTGGTGTAAATAGAAAAGTTGAGACTTTCAAAACTAGACTTGTTAAATGTTCTCATCATCGACCAGGCGTGGATAATGATGAAACCTTTTTCCAGTGGCTATGCTTAAGTCCATCCGGATCCTACTTGCCATTGCTATATACCATGGCTACGATATCTGGCGGTTGAGTGTCATGACTACTTTTCTAAATATTGATTTAGAAGAAAGCGTCTATAAGTGCACAGCTAGAGGGCTTCGTAGACAGTGGGAGCAGCGGAAACGTGTGCAAGTTGCTTTAAAAGTTAAAGCAGGCATCGCAGAGTTGGAACATCTGTTTTGATGTGGTAGTCAAAGTGTTTGACTTCATCAAAATGGTAGGTGAACCTTGTATATACAAAAGGGTAGTAGAGAGTATGGTAGTCTTCCTCGTATTGTACATAAATGACATACTCTTGATAGGAAAAGAGTTTCCTATGCTGCGCACGGTCAATCTCCTCTTATCACATTGATTCTCCATATAGGATCAAAGTGATACCTCCTAAATCCTGGGTTTTGGATCTAAGAGATAGATCTAAATGGATGTTAGGATTCTCACTAGTTGTAGTGAGATGGTATCAATTGATCCTTAGAAGAATCACTGGATAGCTTCCAGAATGGTAAGGACGACTGAATGTCGGTCACAGGATTTGTCTTTACCCTCAGTGGAGAGACGGTATGTTGGAAGAGTTCCAAGCTAGATTTCGTTGCAAACTAGACGATAAAGGCTGGTGACATCGCTATCAAAGATACTACCAAAGAGGCAGTTTGGGTGAATATTAGTTCATGAGATGAACTAGGTTCCTACCATTGTGTGACAATGGAAGTGTGGCTTTGGCCTAGGAACCCCGGTCCCATCAGTGACCCAGACATATTCCAAGACAGTATCACCTGATCATGGAGATAGTTGATCTCCAGGGAGATAGTTGATCTCCAGGGAGATAGTTGATCTCCAGGGAGATCGAGGTTAGGAGAGTAGACTCAGAGGACAACACGGCAGATCCACTCACAAAGGACTTTTCCCAAAGAGAGACTTTTTTGGGATAGTTGAGTATGAGATACTACAATCACTGCTATATGATGGCCCTAGTGCAAGAGGGAGATTGTTAGTTGTATGTATGCCCTAGAGGCCATTATTGTATATGAGATGTATATTATAGTGGATGCTGGGACATATATAGGGAGGACATTCTTACTCGATATGATAGTATGCTATCTGGTTTTTCTTTATCTTAACATGTATACTTACTGTCTCTCTGTTACATGTTGATAAAGCCCTTAGGATGTGTACTCAACTTTCAGGATGATGCAGATCATAATAGTGGGGCCTGGGAAGTCCATGAGTACATCCTTCAATGTTCCTAGTCGTGGGAATATCGAAACGGGGCATCGATATTCCAGAGTAGACTAGCGTATATCTTCTCGACCCATGTGATGGGCGATCGATGATCACATATCCATTGGTGTTTGACATCAGAGATGGTATGCGGGTGCTCAGTAGAGACTGGGTACACTGAACGGACTCGCCGAGAACTCCCAGATGGTATTATACCTCACGTCAGATGGCAGTTCTCTGGTGACACTGGTACAGCTTAATCTGTCGACCCGAGATCATCATAGAGTCTTGTGTATCTCCCACTGTGCTTTGATTTCCACCCTACCACGGCTCTACTGAGTCGTGCAAACAGCTGGTTTTTGGGTACAGTCCCGAGTCACATGGAGGCAATGAGCGATAGGAGGGGATTCGTCTCTCCCGGTATTGGGGGTTGATGTTGCGCTATGTTCGATTAGCCATACCTGGAAATCCCTGGCCAGGGTTGATGTGATTTACTGGTAAGTGTTATCAGTAGTTTCACGCTCATTATGGACCTTACATCGGCATGACTTATCAAGCTACTGGGGTCTGACGTTTACCACCCCTAGGCGAGATATGCGGCATATTAGACGAACAGACCGGACTGTGCGCTAAGTGTTACTGATTAGATTCGTAGGAGTGTGAGCAGGCTTGCTTGTTGATCTTCTGATCGCTCAATACCTGGGTGGCCATTAAGTTTAGCTGACCGCTTGCGGCTTGTGGGTGACTGATATGATCACTACCTACTGCCGGCGTATTGACGAGTCTTTAGAGTCCTACACAGAGCTTTCCTGGCTCAGGCAAAACGAAATAGGAGCGCATATGAAATATGTACGGGACCGAGAATAATACCGGTATGTGATATTGTATTCTATTCTCGCGAATTGTATCATCGGTCGGTTATATGCGATATAGCCGGGTTACCGAATCAAGTGTTGATTCGATATATTGATACACTAGATATTAGTCGGTTATGTGCGATATGACCGGATCATTAAATCAAGTGTTGATTTAATGATTTAATGTATAATTATATATTTGATATATCACTTTACATTAATTAGTATTAGTTCACTTAAGATTGCTTTTCTCACTTGATCTACACATAATGTATATATGATATATAATTGTGTACATATTTGTATCATGATTGATGATACATGCAAACTTGGGTGTATGGGTGACTTACACCATATTTAAGTTAATGGTAAAGGTTTTTATTTATTTTGTAATTCGAAATGGTGTCTTTCTTTGTCTTGGCTTGAAGCTTCATGAAGCTTAAAGTATTTTTGACAAAGTCCACTCACTTTGTTTTACTTAAGATATTTATTAACCAAACCATTAACTTGAACCATGGTTTAGTCTCTACAAAGGTTAGTGGATAAAAACTAACTCACCCATGGTTGCATGATAATTATCTTCACTTGATTATTCTTTTCTCATTATTCATTCTTTCTTCTTCTTCTTCTTCATCCAAAAGAAAAAGTTTGCTAGATTTTTTCTAAGTGAAGAAATAAAGTGAGAAATCAAAATATAAAGTGAACCCATTTCCTATTTCATCATTCTCTACGACTTGCCATTTAGTTTAGGGTGTTCTCTTCATAAAGTTCTTGACCAAGTGAAGAGGGAGCTTGAGTTTGAGTCACTTCGACGTAGATTATCTTCGGCCTCGAAGTCAACGAGCTAGCTTGTTCATTTCTCTAGGGAAATCCTTTCTAGAGTTCGGGACTACGATGATCGTAGCGAAGGGACGTCAACACGGAGCTTTAGAAGTGAAGGACCGGATCTACAAAGGTTGTATTTTCATTCACTTCTCTTTGTAATGTTAGATTACAAGTTTTGTTACCCTAGTTTTCTAGTATGATCTTTAGGTTGATTGCTTAGCACCCCTAGAAATTTTTGTTGTAGCATGAGTGATGCTTGCAAACCCTAGGCTAGGTGCTGAGGAATCCCAACAGAGGAACCCTACCAGATCGACGGAGAGGCTGAGGTTCGTTGGGAACTATTGAATCCTCTGGGTCTACCAAATCATCAGCTGTGGTTTGTATAGCTGGAACTCCTTCCAGTTCTACCTCATGACCAGTTATTTCTTCACAAGAAATTCCCTTTCCAAAAAGTGGTATGCTGAGAAACAAAACACCTTTTGCTACTCAGTGTGGTAGAAGATATTCCCTTTCAAATGCTTGGGATATCCAACAAACTTCCACAGAACTGACCTTGCCTCGAGCTTGTCCGGAATTTGCTTTTGAAATAGGCTGGACAACCCCAAATCTTAACTTACTTAAGAGATAGGCTCTTGCCATACCATATCTTATATAGAGTGGTAGGCACCTGATTTGGTTGGAACCCAATTCAATAGGTATGCAGCTTCTCAAGTGCATAACTCCCAAAAGGAAATAGGAAACTCAGTAGTACTCATCATAGAGCGCACCATATCTAATAGGGTATGATTGTTCCGCCCTGATACACCGACGTGCTATGGTGAATACGGAGGAGTAATGCTGAGAGAGAATCTCATTCTCCTTTAGAATAGTCCAGGATTCCGTGCTCAAGTATTCTCCTCCCTGATCACATCAAAGGACATAATACTTATACCCATTTTGGTTATCTATTTCAAACTTACATTCTTTGAATTTCTCAAAAGGTTCATACTTGTGTTTCAATAGGAACATATGTGCGAATCTTGAGAGACCATCAGTGAATATAATAAAGTACAAAGAACCAGTCTTGGCATGTGTAGATAGGGAACTTACATACATCATCATGTATCAATCCCAAGGGTTGACTAACTCTTTCTCTGTTTCCAATAAACGGAGCTAATGGTCATCTTATCTTTGTGACATGACTGGCAAGTTCCATAAGATTTAAATTCAAACTGATTTGAATATGCATCTAAATGTAACATCAGCTAGTCGAGTCATATTGACATGACCTAGTCTACAATGCCACAAGAAGGATTCGTTCATTTCTGAACTCTTCCTCTTGTGTGTGTTCTGTACTTTAAGAACTGTGGTTTGATTTAGAAAGTATATGCTTTTAGATAACGTGCCTGAAACGATCAACTTTTGATATAGAAAATGTTCAAAACAATATCCAACAATACAAAATTATATTCTTCTTTACTAAATAAAGAGACTGATATGATATTGTATATCAAGTTTGGTATCTAATAACAATCGTTCAGAATCAATGTATTTGGTAATACAGGGTGATAATTGCCAACAGACTTGGCTGCAACACTTGCACCGTTTCCAACTCTTGAAACTTATCACCCGTTCTCAGTTCTCTACCTATTTGTAGCCAATGTAACATATTACATATGTAGGATCCTGATCCGTACTCAGGACGTCAAAGATACTGAGAAACAATTCTCTGTAATGAACACACCCAAAGAAGATGTATCATCATGTACTTTCTTCGTTTGGGCGGCACGGGAATTCTGGTAATTCCCTATTGTCTTATAACAATTATAAGTTGGAGTGGGAACAACGTTCCCCAGCTCAGTATAACAAGCGGGTTTAGTCAATATATGCATATTATTATCTTGATTAAGGCGTGACATGGTCACTACCTGGAGAGAGAGAAGAAAGCACTCAGCGTATACTCTTGCATGATTAGATTGGTTATTAATATATCTAATCCGGATGGCTCCCACTGTTTTTATCAAATCTTCCTTCAAACCCTAAAAGGAAAGACTAGCCGGGATTAATTACACCCTACAAGTTCGCCAATCTTTCAGCCAGGCCAGTGCCGGTACTTTGAGGGAGGTTCCCCGTGCTTTCACATGGACCAAATTAGAATAAAGCTCGATTTCCCAGGGGCGTAACCCCGTTGACACCTTTCTAGATAACAACTTGATCGGCTAATTGTAATGTGTAAAACTCTCCCATGAATAACTCTTAATCACAGTGGGAATCGGGATCCAACTATCTCATAGAAGGTATGCAATCTCATTGCAAGTTTCAACACTTGAAACTCCTGATAATTGTTTTTACCCCTAGTACTTATGACCTTAACTATGGTCAACATATCATAAGCACTAGTAAAGTTCTACCCGTCAATTCATGATTAATTAGACCCACCTACATGACCCTCAACTATGGTCGACATAATCACATGACTGTCCTAATTAATCGCATCATATGCTGTGTAGGAAGACATCACTTAGCTACCGTACACTACGCCTCAACTATGGTCGACATACGCAGCACGAATACTAAGTACTCTACTTCCTAAAATGACGGAGGGCTACGACAGGTTTTTAAGAAAATATTTTGCGTAATTAACTTGATATCATTGTAGAATTAAATGATTTAAATGGAGTGTTTTTAGGCTTTTTGGCTAGTTTCGCTAAAGAGGTCATCCCGGTGAAAGGATCTCGGATCTTTCCTCGTCGAATGAAGTGCGGGATATTCACAATACCACTATGTAAAGCAAGAACTAGAAAAGTAATCAAAAGACGAAACTGAGGGTTGTAACATCTGCCAGTTATTGCTAAAGTGGTCACTCCCGGTGAAGGGATCTCGGCTCTTTCCTTATCGAATAAGGTACTAGATGTTCTACAAGGAATACCGCTATGCAAAGCAAGAACTAGAGCTACCTGTTTTGAAAATTCGATTCCACAACAACTTTAGGTTTATTTTCTTTCATTAATCTCATTAATGAAGTCCCATTTATTATGCTTGACAAGCATCGCATTTGAAACGAAAGCAACAATATATATAATATATATCACATATATATATAATATAAGCATTCGTCTCAGGCAGTAATATGATCTCATCACAGAACATTGCAGCAGAAGAACATATATGAAATATTGGATATACTAGGATTTCCGTGTTTTATATTAAGCCAGTATAAAACACAGATTCCACAGTCATGATGAATAGCCAAACCCACATCCTTAGACCCCTACGAGAACGGCAAGCAACCCTACCAATTCTAGAGTCAGGAGACCCGGTCTCGACTCCTTGAGATGGTCTCCCACTGGACCCTAGAACCCGGTTACTTATGCTCCCCGCCTTGGGTCTATCCTAATGCGGAAAAGTAAATAATATACAATGTTGACATCATCCTCAACCCGGAAGTGCCCCAATAAAAGAATATTACATACAATGAATTTTACATGAATGAAAATGAGAAACTCTCATCTCACATAAAACCCCGGCTATTCAAAACACGACGATCCAATATTACATATCACAGCAACACATAACATCACATGTCATCAACGTAAGTAAATATGCGTATCCCAATTGTCGTTGACATATAGCACCGAAACCGGCGATACACCACATATTATACTTACGGTCGCAGAAAAGAAAGTGAAAAACTACAAAGTTGGAATCCGCAACCACCTTAGACATCACATGCCTAACCAAATGAATTCCTTAGATATCGCATACCTAACAATTATAAACCCCGCATTTTAGTCTCGATACCGAAAACACTTTTCAATAACAAGTCGGGCAATTCAACAAGATTCCCGACATCCTGATCGAATGCTCATCGAAAACTTTAGTAGACGGCCGCACCCCCCGATACCGTCGACGAAGTGCACTAAGGCAGAACACTGCTGCCACAAGCAGCCGAACAGATGCTTTTGGCGATGGGGTTCTCCTACAGTCACTTGGTCAGGGATATGAAGCAAAGCTATCTATTAAGTTTACCCGGCGAGTATCCGCGTACGCTACGTGATTGCGACGGTCTTTTGATCACATCAAAATCCCGTGGCAACCGATCAAATGAGACTAAATTGCTAGATTTACAACATTCAAATTAGTTATCTCATAACTACTTGTGGATTCCAAATATTCTATCCCATCACATAATACCCGGACGACGTTAAACTTTTCGATTGATTCATCAAAATCCCACAATTTCCCGATAGCTCAACACTTGAGCACTGTTTAATAATACCCAGAAGATGCCACAGTACCTATGAACCACCCATAGAAGGGTCAAACCAACGCCTCACATGTGACAACGCTAAACTACCATAAACCCTAGGATTCAGTGGCGGTTTTGACGGTCACATAATCAAGTTTGGGTTTCGTTCTCCTAGAGGGTCCACGAAATCACTTGCATGTTTTTCCGAATACGTTAAACTTGGAAAAATAGGTTTTTGACATTCGATCAAACTTTCTAACTTCGCCTAGACAATATGTGAACAACCCGAAACAATGTTAAAACTACAAATACGAAACACTCTGAATTGCTTATAGTGTAAAATTACATCACATGCAAAATTAGCAAAAATAAACAACACATGAAACACCAAAACCCAGTCACTTGAACACTGAAAAAAATTGGTGGGTGGGGCTCGGATTTGGCCAAGATTAGCATGGTGGTACTCGGCCCAATTTTGTCCAAATTACCTCAAATTTTGTCAGTGTTCATGTTATATCCCATATATCACTCTGTACTTGTTTAAAATATTTTTTGACAACTTTTTAAAATCGACAGCAAGCAGGTTTTGGCGTTTCATGTTTCGCGGTATTTTGGTTGCATAAACTTAACAAAATCCATATAAATTTCTAGCATGTCTCTGATACCACTGAAGGGTTGCCTAGCATGGCAGCAAGGTTTTGGGTGGCAGCGTCCATGCCAAATTTAAAAATTTGCCCTTCTAGCTAACCCTGACCATGAATCGTTAACTAGAAATAATACGGAAAACATATGCAAACACTTTGCAAGTTATAGTGAGCAAGGAATACAACCTTTGTAGACTGGTCCTTCTCTTCAAATAGCTCCATGTAGTAGTACCCTTCGCTGCGATTGCAAACTCCGGACTCTAGAGAGGATCCCTTGAAGAAACAAACGTGCTTGCTTCGATATCTTCGAGGCTGAAGATGATCTACGTCGAGGAGACACTAACCCAAGCTATTTCTTCACTAATCATATAATTAGTGAAGCAAACACACTCTACTAAATGGCAAGTAGTAGAGGATGATGAAGTAGGAAGTGGGCTCACTTTAGATTTCATTTTCTCACAATTTATCTCAAAACTCTATTGAAGCTAGAAGCTTTTGATGATGAAGAAGAAGATGAAGAAAATATCTCATCAATAATTCATCCAAATGAATTATTGCAACCATGGGTGAGTTAAAGCCATCATGCTTAACTCATGTAGTGAATAAACCACACACTATGGTTAAGGGTTGGGTTTGATAAATATCTTTAACTAGACAAAAGAGTTGACTTTGTCAAAGCTTATCCAAAAGCTTTTGTCCAACCTTTACCATGACAAACTCAATCTCTTTTGAATTAGCTTAACATATATAGAAACCCTAACTTAACCCTAGCATGGTATTAATCTCATACACCCGTCTTGTATGTATCATCAAACATGACACAATACATGTACACAAATATACATATCACATATATATACAATGTGCACATCTAGTGAGAAAAGAAATCATAAATGAGCTTAATATTAGTTAATGTAATATAATATATCAAATATATAATTATACATTAAATTATAAAATCAAATCTTGGATTAATAATCCGGCTATATCATATACAACCAACTAATACTATATGAATCAACTTATTGAATCAACACTTGATCCGATAACCCGGCTATATCATATATAACCGACCGATATAATATATCGCGAGAATAGAATACGGTATCTCATATCTTATCAACCTCGGTGCCGCACATATCATATATGTGCTCCTACTCCATTTCGCTTGAGCCAGGAAACTTCTGTGTAGGACTCTAAAGACTCGTCAATACGCCGGAAGCAGGTGATGATCATATCAAACACCGACAAGCCGCAAGCGGTCTGCTAAACGTAACGGCCACCTAGGTATTGAGCGATCAGAAAATCAACAAGCAATCCTGTTCGTACTCCTGCAAATCCAATCAGTAACACTACCGTACAGTCCGGTCTCTTCGTCTGAAATGTCGTATATCACAGCCTGGGGGTGGTATAACGTCAGACCCCAATAGCCTGATAAGTCATGCCGATACAAGGTCCATAACGGTTCAAGAAACTACTGATAACACTTACCAGTAAAACACAGCAACCATGGCCAGGGATTTCCTGTTATGGCCAATCGAGCATAGCATAACATCAACTCCCTATACCGGGAGAGACGAAACCCCTCCTATCGACCGTTGCCTCCATGTGACTCGGGACTGTACCCAAAAACCACCGTTTTGCACGTTCTCTTGAACATGGTAAGGTGGAATCAAAACACAGTGGGAATCACACAAGACTCTATGATGATCTCGGGTCTACAGACTAACCTGTACCAGTGTCACCAGAGAACTGCCATCTGATGTGAGGTACAATACCAACTGGGAGTTCTCGGCGAGTCCGTTCAATATACTCAGTCTCCACTGAGCACCCGCATACCTTCTCTGATGTCAAACACCAATGGATATGGGATCATCCATCGCCTATCATATAGGTCGAGAAGCATATACGCCAGTCTACTCTGGTATATCGATGACCTATCTCGATACACCCTCGATTAGGAACATTTGAAGGATGTACTTTATGACTACTCTGTCCTCGCTAGTATGATCTGTATCATAGTCCTGGTAGTCAAGTACTCATCCTAATGGCTTTATCAACATGTATTATAGAGGCAATCAGTGTACATGTTAAAATAAAGAGCAACCAGATAGCATACTATCATGTCGAGCAAGAAAGTCATCCCTCTATATGTCCAAGCATCCACTAAAATATACATCGTATGTACAGTAATGGCCTCTAGGGCATACATATTGTTAGTGTATATGCCCTAGAGGCCATTACTGTATCATACTGGTTTGTATATTACTTAATGGATGCTTGGGATATTCACCTTGTATATACAATCTTGCTCAAAATAGTAGTATGCTACTTGGTTTGTTTCTACTTCAATGTGTACATGTGTTTATTTTTGTATATCGCCTATACACATTAGTGGAGCCCTTAGGATCTTTGCTTGATTACCAGCGATGTGATGGCCGTCACACTAGTGGGGCTGGGTAATCTATAAGCACATCCTTATGCAGGTCCCTGGTCGCAGGACTATCGAGACAGGGCATCGATACTCCGGAGTAGACCAGCGCATGCGCTTTTCATCCCAGTGTGGGAGACGGTCTGTCCCACAGCCGTCAGTACGTCGTACTTGAGATAGTATGCGGGTGCTCGTTAGGTTACGGGTACACTGGACAGGACTCGTCGGGAACTGATTAGTTGGTATTATGCCTATCGTCAGTTATCAGTTCCCAGGTGACATGAGTACAGCTTAGTCCGCTGACTTGACACTGTCACTTCGCCTCGAGTGTGTTCCCATTGCACTTTGATTACTACCCTACCACGGCTCAAAGGAGTCGTGCAAACAGGTAGTAGTTGGGTGCAGTCCCGAAGCACTTGGAGGCAGTGACGGTTAGACAGGATTCGTCTCTCCCGGTATTGGGGGTTGACATCGCGCTGTGTCTAGGAGAGCCATTACACGAGTAGTCCCTGGCCAGGGTAAACGAGATATACTGGTAGGCTTCCAGTGTTATCTCAGGGTGTTTTGGGCTTCGCTCCGACACGACTTGTACCGCTATTGGGGGACTGACGTTTACCGCCCCCTAGGCCCGCCATGCGATGTATCAGACGAACAGACCGGACTGTACGGAGAATGTCACACTCAGGCTCAGTAGGAGTTCAGATGGGTTTCGCCTCGTCGGTCTTCTTGTCGGCATTACCTGGGGACCGTTACGCACAGCTAGTGCCGCTTGCGGTCTGTGGTTAAACCCACTGCCAGCGTAGTGTCGAGTCTTTAGAGTCCCACACAGAAAGCTTTTCGCCTTTAGGCAAAAGAGTAGAGGTCGCATGGTATTGCGACAGGTCGCATGGTTTTGCGATAGGGTTCGGTCACATCCGTGCACTTGTGCACGTACAGTGTCCGGACAGTTTACACTAGCGGGCATTGGTTTAAGCCAGATCCTAGTGTACCTTTTGGGATTGGATTTATCCAGTTTGCATTCGTATTCCTCGGAACGCGGATGCGGGTGTGTATGCACAGTTGACAGGGAGGCAGAGGCAGCGGATTCTCATTAGGGTTGTTGACAGTTGACCGTTGACTATTTGACTTTTTGTTCAAACCTAATGAGAATATGATGTGTGATTAACTATTATATTAATTAAGTATTATGGTGACATGGTTGTTGACTTTTGTTGACTTTGTTGACTTGTTGACTTTTGTTGACTTGTTGACTTTGTTGACCGGTTGACTAGGCTTGACTAGTTGACCATCATGATAACCATAGCCATCATTTCATGGCAAAGACTTTTTCTTGCTTGCTCATTTGTGTAAAATGAGTGCATGAAATGATATGGTTATGGTTGCTTCAACCATCACATAAGACTTTTTTAGTATGATGAGTTCTCATGACTTTGGATTATGAGAGGGTGAGAGACAAAATACTTGCTCATTCTTTCTTGCTCATTCTCTCTCTTGTTCTTGAGCTCTCTTGCTTTGCTCTCACCCTCTTGCTCTTGCTCCCTCTCTTTAATCTATGGTTCTCTTGTCTTATGAGTTGAGAATCAAGAACCATAGATAAAATCCCACACAAACTCTTCTCTACTCATTCTAGTTCACAAGGTTTAGCAAACCGAGTGAACTAGTTTCTTCAAAGAACGAAGAAGGAGCCAAAGCTTGGAGTTTTCAGGTGGATCTATCTTCGGCGTACGGAGACGACGGGAAGAAGCCAATCCGGACCACCATCGGAGTTTGAAGACGAAGGAGTTCAAGACAAGCAAGGTATAACCCCCTAACCGAGTAGCTAGAAACTCGTAGTTAGGTTGTTAGATAGATGTTTAACCAAGATCCGGGTTTTAGGTCCATGTTACCACTTCCATAAAAATCGTTTTTTACCATATTCCGCATTCCCGAAAGTACCGGGAGAGGTAGCATGGACTTACAGTGGTATCAGAGCCTAGTTAAACTCTATCTAACATGTTAGCAAGTAACTAGAAGATCGATCAAAGAAAAAGTCCCGAAAACGAACCCCAAAAATTCGAGTTTCTGTCGATTTTTTTACTGTTCAAAAGTTGATTATTTTAACACCTAAAATCGGCTCAGGCTTTTGTGTGAATAACCACCGAAGATGGTCCCACGATCGAGTCAAAGCGCCATGGAAACGCGGCGGGAGCATGCTCCCGCCGCGGATCCGCGGCCTAGTTGACTCGGCCGAGGACAATCTTTGGTGCAGTGTTATTCTGGGGGTATTTTGGGATTTTTAGTATATGTGTTTTCTGCCCAGATTTTCCAGAACGAAAATTTTATTTTGGGGTCCCGAAAATCCGTATTTTTGATCGAACTTCTAAAAGACTTAAGCTAACGGGTTTTTCTATAATGTGATATTTGTATTGAACGTCGACTAATCGTTATATGTCGATTAGTGGGGGTTATACAAATCTGTGATCTGTAATGTTGCTGGAATGTGTATATGAATATGTTGGATTGGCGCGGGTGAATAGCCGGGGGTTGTGAGACGAGAGTTTTCTTTTCTTTCAATTCATGTAAATTTGTAAATTGATGTAATAATTATTTGTATGGCCGCACAACCGGGTCGGGGTTGTAGCCGTCATTGTATAATTTCTTTTTACTGTTTTTGCTCCTAGGATAGACCCATGGAGGGGGTGCACAAACTACCGGGTATGCCGAAGTGTCGAGTGGCCTACTCATGGAGATGAGGGAGGTTACTACGCTTCGGGTACTTGGCGGGTAGTTTGCCGCACCCGTAGGGGTCTTGGGTGGGGTATTGGATATTCACCGCGACCGTGTAATCTGTCTTTCGTTACAGGCTCGTACGAATTACAGATTCCTAGTATATCCAATGTATTCATCTGTGATCTGAAATGTTTATCATTGCAGTATATCTATATATGATATTATTTAGGCATTGCTTATGTTTTACAGACGCGCTAGCCCAGCCCCCGCTCTGTCGTTAGTTAAGTAACCTAACGGGTAATGACGGGGCCCAGTGGCGAATGCGAATGGCATAAGCGTACGTCATATTTTGGTTGTTTTCTGCAATGGTAGGATTAAATGATGGGACGCATTAAAAGAACTAATGCAAGAATATCACGCATTAAAAGAACTAATGCAAGATAATAAACCAAGTTAAAGTCGTTGGAACACTTTCGAAAAACCACTCGGTTCTTTTCAAAACCAACTTTTAAATGCGGAGCTTGAGCCACTCCTTTTAAAAGCTATCTCGTTCCATCGACCAAATCAAGTTCACTACGTTCACGGTTTTGCCAAAACCATCCGTAGCCCTCCGTCGTTTCACATGAATAGTCAATAGTATTCAAGCTGTGTATGTTGGCCAAAGTCAAGGCACAGTGATTGGTAGCTATTGGGTGTTCATGTGTAGCATAGATAGATGCGTTGGTTTGGGACAGTCGTACTGCCATTTTGGCCAAAGTCAAGGGTAGGTACGGATGGATCCAAATTAACCTGGATAATAACGGGTAGAACTTGACATGTGACTTATGATATTTTGGCCAAAGTCAAGGTCATAAGAGCATGGGGCAAAAATCCACATCGGGAGTTTCATAAGTACTGAAACTTGCTAGATTTGCATACCATTTAGAGTGTGATGATTCTGGTAGGATTCCTTCAGTTTTGTCATGCAATGATATTTGGATCCCGATCCTACTGTGAGTATATGCTACTCCTCGGGAAATTTCTCACTAATCGATCAATGCTATAAACCTAGTAGGTGCCTAGAAAGGTGTTAGCGGGGCTACGCCCCTAGGGAAAAGAGGTTCTTTAATTAAGGAACTTCGCGAAAGCGTTGGAAAACCTCCCTCGAAGTACCGACACCGGCCTGGCTGAACGGTTAAGCAAGTATTGTGCGGTGGGATTGATCCCGACTAATTCTTCCTTTATGGTTTGAGGAGGGATTCGAGAAACAGTAGGAGCCATCCTGTTTAGACAAACTAAAAACCACTATAAACTTGCAAGAGCATCATGCTGAGTGTTTCTTCTTCTCTCTCCTAATTGCAGCGACCAATCGACATGACTGGACTTAAGTTACTTCTAGATAAAAACATACTGACAGGGCCAAACTACAAAGATTGGCTCAGGAATGTCAAAATGGCAATCACTTACGACAAGCTGGGGTATCTTCTTACCACCAAAGCTCCCCCTGTCCCTGGTCCAACTTCCAGCGTCGCGGATAAGGAAATCCGCAAGACTTGGGAGATTGATAGCGCAAAGGCCAAGTGCCTCGTACTTGCCTCGATGGACAACGAACATCAGAGGAGGCACGAGAATATGGACCTTGAATCCATATTTCTCCATACAAAAGAACTGTATGGAGAGCAATCTCGTATCGCAAGATACGAAGCGTCGAAAAAGTTATTCTCGACAAAGATGGCCGTCGGATCATCAGTAGCCGAGCACGTGCTAAAGATGATCAGCTACATTGAGGAGCTCGCGGACCTAGGGACCACATTGGAGAGTGAACTCTATACGGACATAGTTCTCCAGTCCCTTCCTTCCACTTACGCCCAGTTCATACTGAACTTCAACTTACAAGAAAAAGAGGTTGAACTTTCAGAGCTCCTCAACTTGCTGAGGAGCGCAGAGGGCACCCTACAGAAAAGTAGGGAAACATCCACTTTGTTTGTAGGAGGATCATCTTCTTCTAGGTCCAAGGCAAAAGCCAAGGGAAAGAAGAAGAAAGCCCACGCCAAACCAAGGGGCGGTGTTAGTATAGTGGATACGAAGGGAAAAACAAAAGCAACAAAGAAAGCGGGGAAGCTTGTGGATAAGGAAGAATGCTTCTATTGTCATAAGAAAGGTCACTGGAAGAATGATTGCAGGGCTTGGAAAGCCAGGACACAGGAATTGAAGCAGGTTGCAGCTTCAGCTTCAGGTGTGTATGTTATTGAAAACTGTCTTTCAATAAACTCTACTTCCTGGGTATTGGATACCGGATCAGGATCTCATATCTGTAATTCTTTGCAGGCGTTGAGAAACCGTAGGGTTTTGAAGGCAGGTAACATGACCCTCAGAGTTGCGAACGCAGCTAGCATGGATGCTAAAACCGTGGGGGACTATCACCTGGGAATGTCAGATGGACATGTTTTGGTTTTGCGTAATTGCTTTTTTGTACCCAACGCAACTTGTAATATCATTTCTGTAACTTTGGTTTCTAAAGAAGGTTATGAATTTGTGTTTGTAAGTAATGTTGTAAACATTCACCTTAATCAAGTTTTGATTGGGTCAGGTACATTGAGTAATGGTATATACGTATTAAACCAACCACAGATTTTCAATGTCCAGAATACACACAAAAGAAAGTCTCCAGAAATAAATCAGACTTTCTTGTGGCATTGTAGACTGGGTCACATCAATGAGAGAAGGTTGACGAAGTTACATACAGAAGGGTATTTGAATGCGTTCGAATATCAGTCGTATGCCACTTGTCAATCCTGTCTCAAAGGAAAGATGACAAAGACTCCGTTTACTGGACATGGAGTAAGAGCGAGCGAGCTCTTGGGACTCGTACACAGTGACGCGTGCGGTCCAATGTCTACACATGCGCGAAGCGGCTATTCTTACTTCATTACTTCTACGGATGACTTCTCAAGGTACGGTTATGTCTTCTTAATGAAACATAAGTCCGAAGCCTTTGGAAAATTCCAGGAGTATATGAATGACGTAGAGAAACAGACCGGCAAAAGTATTAAGATTCTAAGATCGGATCGAGGTGGAGAATACTTAAGTGCCGAGTTCCTGGACTATTTAAAAGAGAACGGAATTCTCTCTCAGCTTACTCCTCCATACACCCCGCAACATAACGGTGTATCGGAGAGACGGAACCGCACCCTATTGGATATGGTGCGGTCCATGATGAGTAACGCTAAGTTACCACGATCATTCTGGGGATATGCGCTAGAATCAGCCGCATACCTTTTGAACCGAGTTCCCACTAAAACTGTGCCTACCACGCCATTTGAGATGTGGTGTGGGAAGAGACCCCATCTTAATCACATTAAGACATGGGGAAGTCCAGCTTTTGTCAAAAAGCAGCATGCGGACAAGCTCGAGGCACGCTCAGTACTGTGCAAGTTTGTGGGATATCCAAAGAATTCCAAAGGATATTTCTTCTACTGCGAAGAGGAACAAAAAGTTCTTGTTTCTCGTCATGCCCACTTTCTAGAACACCAGTTTTTAGAAAAGGAAATAAGTGGGAGCGCAGTAGAACTGGAAGAAATTCCAGAACCACGGACTATTACTGAAAGTTTAGTGGAACCAGAGGGTTCGAAAGAACAGGACATTCCTACGCCGCTCCGCAGGAGCAGTAGGCAGACTCATCCGCCCGAGAGATACTACGGTTTTCTCATAGACGGGGATAGAGAGGATTGCATCATAGATTATGATGAGCCTACTAGCTTCCAGCAGGCCGTTCAGAGCGTTGACTCAGTGAAATGTCTGGATGCAATGCGGACCGAAATGGAGTCCATGTACACCAACAAGGTATGGACATTGGACATTGCTCCAGACGGGGTAAAACCCGTAGGATGCAAGTGGATCTTCAAAAGGAAGATTGGTGTAGATGGACAGGTTGAGACCTATAAAGCTAGGCTGGTAGCGAAGGGTTTTCGTCAAAGACCTGGCTTGGACTATGACGAAACCTTTTCTCCAGTAGCCATGCTGAAATCCATTCGGATCCTTCTTGCCATTGCTGCCTTCCACGATTATGAGATCTGGCAAATGGACGTAAAGACCGCTTTTCTAAATGGAAATTTAGAGGAGTGTGTCTATATGGACCAACCAGAGGGTTTCATTCAGAGTGGGAGCAGCGGAAAGGTGTGCAAGATGCTTAAGTCTATCTATGGACTAAAGCAGGCATCGCGGAGTTGGAACATCTGCTTTGATGAGACGGTCAAAGAATTTGGCTTTATCAAAAATCCAGATGAACCATGCATCTATAGTAGATTTGTAGCGAGAACTGTAGTATTCCTCGTTTTATACGTGGATGGCATTCTCTTAATAGGAAATGACATTCCTATGCTACAATCTGTCAAGGGGTAATTGTCACACAGGTTCTCCATGAAAGACCTGGGTGATGCCTCATACATCCTGGGGATCCGGATCCATCGTGATAGATCCAAGAGGATATTAGGACTTTCACAGTCCAGGTACATCGACACCATACTGAAAAGATTCAGTATGGAAGATTCCAAGCGCGGTAACTTACCGGCTTGTCACGGGATCACCCTCTCTAAAGAGATGTCTCCCAAGACTGATTTGGAGAGGGATCGCATGTCTATTATACCCTACGCTTCTGCGGTAGGCTCTATAATGTATGCGATGTTGTGTACCAGACCGGATGTAGCTTATGCACTAAGTGTGGTAAGCCGGTATCAGTTAAACCCTTGGGAGAAACACTGGATAGCGGTAAAGAACATTCTCAAGTACCTGAGAAGGACTAAGGAGATGTTCTTGGTGTATGGCGGAAAAGACCTCCAGATCGAGGCCTTTGCTGACTCCAGCTTCCAGAGTGACAAGGATGATTCTAAGTCCATGTCGGGTTTTGTCTTTACCCTCAATGGAGGGGCGGTGTGTTGGAAGAGTTCCAAACAAGAAACCGTTGCAGACTCGACGATGGAAGCGGAATACATCGCTGCATCTGATGCCGCAAAAGAAGCTGTCTGGATGAGGAAGTTCTTGAAAGAACTTCAGGTGGTTCCGTCCATTGTTGATCCAATACCTCTGTATTGCGACAACAACGGGGCTATAGCTTTAGCGAAGGAACCCAGGTCCCATCAGAGATCCAGGCACATCTTGAGGCGGTATCACCTGATCAGGGAGATCGTAGATCGCCAGGAGATCGAGGTTCGGAGAGTCGCTTCAGAAGATAACACTGCAGATCCATTCACCAAGGCCTTGCCCCAGACTCAGTTCGAGCGGCTGATCGAGATGATAGGTCTTCGATACGCCAGTACATGGCCTTAGTGCAAGTGGGAGATTGTTAGTGTATACGCCCTAGAGGCCATTACTGTATCATACTGGTTTGTATATTACTTAATGGATGCTTGGGATATTCACCTTTTATATACAATCTTGCTCAAAATAGTAGTATGCTACTTGGTTTGTTTCTACTTCAATGTGTACATGTGTTTATTTTTGTATATCGCCTATACACATTAGGGGAGCCCTTAGGATCTTTGCTTGATTACCAGCGATGTGATGGCCGTCACACTAGTGGGGCTGGGTAATCTATAAGCACATCCTTATGCAGGTCCCTGGTCGCAGGACTATCGAGACAGGGCATCGATACTCCGGAGTAGACCAGCGCATGCGCTTCTCATCCCAGTGTGGGAGACGGTCTGTCCCACAGCCGTCAGTACGTCGTACTTGAGATAGTATGCGGGTGCTCGTTAGGTTACGGGTACACTGGACAGGACTCGTCGGGAACTGATTAGTTGGTATTATGCCTATCGTCAGTTATAAGTTCCCAGGTGACATGAGTACAGCTTAGTCTGCTGACTTGACACTGTCACTTCGCCTCGAGTGTGTTCCCACTGCACTTTGATTACTACCCTACCACGGCTCAAAATAGTCGTGCAAACAGGTAGTAGTTGGGTGCAGTCCCGAAGCACTTGGAGGCAGTGACGGTTAGACAGGATTCGTCTCTCCCGGTATTGGGGGTTGACATCGCGCTATGTCTAGGAGAGCCATTACACGAGTAGTCCCTGGCCAGGGCAAACGAGATATACTGGTAGGCTTCCAGTGTTATCTCAGGGTGTTTTGGGCTTCGCTCCGGCATGACTTGTACCGCTATTGGGGGACTGACGTTTACCGCCCCCTAGGCCCACCATGCGATGTATCAGACGAACAGACCGGACTGTACGGAGAATGTCACACTCAGGCTCAGTAGGAGTTCAGATGGGTTTCGCCTCGTCGGTCTTCTTGTCGGCATTACCTGGGGACCGTTACGCACAGCTAGTGTCGCTTGCGGTCTGTGGTTAAACCCACTGCCAGCGTAGTGTCGAGTCTTTAGAGTCCCACACAGAAAGCTTTTCGCCTTTAGGCAAAAGAGTAGAGGTCGCATGGTATTGCGACAGGTCGCATGGTTTTGCGACAGGGTTCGGTCACATCCGTGCACTTGTGCACGTACAGTGTCCGGACAGTTTACACTAGCGGGCTTTGGTTTAAGCCAGATCCTAGTGTACCTTTTGGGATTGGATTTATCCAGTTTGCATTCGTATTTCTCGGAACGCGGATGCGGGTGTGTATGCACAGTTGACAGGGAGGCAGAGGCAGCGGATTCTCATTAGGGTTGTTGACAGTTGACCGTTGACTATTTGACTTTTTGTTCAACCCTAATGAGAATATGATATGTGATTAACTATTATATTAATTAAGTATTATGGTGACATGGTTGTTGACTTTTGTTGACTTTGTTGACTTGTTGACTTTTGTTGACTTGTTGACTTTGTGGACCGGTTGACTAGGCTTGACTAGTTGACCATCATGATAACCATAGCCATCATTTCATGGCAAAGACTTTTGCTTGCTTGCTCATTTGTGTAAAATGAGTGCATGAAATGATATGGTTATGGTTGCTTCAACCATCACATAAGACTTTTTTAGTATGATGAGTTATCATGACTTTGGATTATGAGAGGGTGAGAGACAAAATACTTGCTCATTCTTTCTTGCTCATTCTCTCTCTTGTTCTTGAGCTCTCTTGCTTTGCTCTCACCCTCTTGCTCTTGCTCCCGCTCTTTAATCTATGGTTCTCTTGTCTCATGAGTTGAGAATCAAGAACCATAGATAAAATCCCACACAAACTCTTCTCTACTCATTCTAGTTCACAAGGTTTAGCAAACCGAGTGAACTAGTTTCTTCAAAGAACGAAGAAGGAGCCAAAGGTTGGAGCTTTCAGGTGGATCTATCTTCGGCGTACGGAGACGACGGGAAGAAGCCAATCCGGACCACCATCGGAGTTCGAAGACGAAGGAGTTCAAGACAAGAAAGGTATAACCCCCTAACCGAGTAGCTAGAAACTCGTAGTTAGGTTGTTAGATAGATGTTTAACCAAGATCCGGGTTTTAGGTCCATGTTACCACCTCCATAAAAATCGTTTTTTACCATATTCCGCATTCCCGAAAGTACCGGGAGAGGTAGCATGGACTTACAGTGGTATCAGAGCCTAGTTAAACTCTATCTAACATGTTAGCAAGTAACTAGAAGATCGATCAAAGAAAAAGTCCCGAAAACGAACCCCAAAAATTCGAGTTTCTGTCGATTTTTTTACTGTTCAAAAGTTGATTATTTTAACACCTAAAATCGGCTCAGGCTTTTGTGTGAATAACCACTGAAGATGGTCCCACGATCGAGTCAAAGCGCCGTGGAAACGCGGCGGGAGCACGCTCCCGCCGCAGATCCGCGGCCTAGTTGACTCGGCCGAGGACAATCTTTGGTGCTGTGTTATTCTGGGGGTATTTTGGGATTTTTAGTATATGTGTTTTCTGCCCAGATTTTCCAGAACGAAAATTTTATTTTGGGGTCCCGAAAATCCGTATTTTTGATCGAACTTCTAAAAGACTTAAGCTAACGGGTTTTTCTGTAATGTGATATTTGTATTGAACGTCTACTAATCGCTATATGTCGATTAGTGGGGGTTATACAAATCTGTGATCTGTAATGTTGCTGGAATGTGTATATGAATATGTTGGATTGGCGCGGGTGAATAGCCGGGGGTTGTGAGACGAGAGTTTTCTTTTCTTTCAATTCATGTAAATTTGTAAATTGATGTAATAATTATTTGTATGGCCGCACAACCGGGTCGGGGTTGTAGCCGTCATTGTATAATTTCTTTTTACTGTTTTTGCTCCTAGGATAGACCCATGGAGGGGGTGCACAAACTACCGGGTATGCCGAAGTGTCGAGTGGCCTACTCATGGAGATGAGGGAGGTTACTACGCTTCGGGTACTTGGCGGGTAGTTTGCCGCACCCGTAGGGGTCTTGGGTGGGGTATTGGCTATTCACCGCGACCGTGTAATCTGTCTTTCGTTACAGGCTCGTACGAATTACAGATTCCTAGTATATCCAATGTATTCATCTGTGATCTGAAATGTTTATCATTGCAGTATATCTATATATGATATTATTTAGGCGTTGCTTATGTTTTACAGACGCGCTAGCCCAGCCCCCGCTCTGTCGTTAGTTAAGTAACCTAACGGGTAATGACGGGGCCCAGTGGCGAATGCGAATGGCATAAGCGTACGTCATATTTTGGTTGTTTTCTGCAATGGTAGGATTAAATGATGGGACGCATTAAAAGAACTAATCCAAGAATATCACGCATTAAAAGAACTAATGCAAGATAATAAACCAAGTTAAAGTCGTTGGAACACTTTCGAAAAACCACTCGGTTCTTTTCAAAACCAACTTTTAAATGCGGAGCTTGAGCCACTCCTTTTAAAAGCTATCTCGTTCCATCGACCAAATCAAGTTCACTACGTTCACGGTTTTGCCAAAACCATCCGTAGCCCTCCGTCGTTTCACATGAATAGTCAATAGTATTCAAGCTGTGTATGTTGGCCAAAGTCAAGGCACAGTGATTGGTAGCTATTGGGTGTTCATGTGTAGCATAGATAGATGCGTTGGTTTGGGACAGTCGTACTGCCATTTTGGCCAAAGTCAAGGGTAGGTACGGATGGATCCAAATTAACCTGGATAATGACGGGTAGAACTTGACATGTGACTTATGATATTTTGGCCAAAGTCAAGGTCATAAGAGCATGGGGCAAAAATCCACATCGGGAGTTTCATAAGTACTGAAACTTGCTAGATTTGCATACCATTTGGAGTGTGATGATTCTGGTAGGATTCCTTCAGTTTCGTTACGCAATGATATTTGGATCCCAATCCTACTGTGAGTATATGCTACTCCTCGGGAAATTTCTCACTAATCGATCAATGCTATAAACCTAGTAGGTGCCTAGAAAGGTGTTAGCGGGGCTACGCCCCCAGAGAAAAGAGGTTCTTTAATTAAGGAACTTCGCAAAAGCGTTGGAAAACCTCCCTCGAAGTACCGACACCGGCCTGGCTGAACGGTTAAGCAAGTATTGTGCGGTGGGATTGATCCCGACTAATTCTTCCTTTATGGTTTGAGGAGGGATTCGAGAAACAGTGGGAGCCATCCTGTTTAGACAAACTAAAAACCACTCTAAACTTGCAAAAGCATCATGATGAGTGTTTCTTCTTCTCTCTCCTAATTGCAGCGACCAATCGACATGACTTGACTTAAGTTACTTCTAGATAAAAACATACTGACAGGGCCAAACTACAAAGATTGGCTCAGGAATGTCAAAATGGCAATCACTTACGACAAGCTGGGGTATTTTCTTACCACCAAAGCTCCCCCTGTCCCTGGTCCCACTTCCAGCGTCGCGGATAAGGAAATCCGCAAGATTTGGGAGATTGATAGCGCGAAGGCCAAGTGCCTCGTACTTGCCTCGATGGACAACGAACATCAGAGGAGGCACGAGAATATGGACCTTGAATCCATATTTCTCCATACAAAAGAACTGTATGGAGAGCAATCTCGTATCGCAAGATACGAAGCGTCGAAAAAGTTATTCTCGACAAAGATGGCCGTCGGATCATCAGTAGCCGAGCACGTGCTAAAGATGATCAGCTACATTGAGGAGCTCGCGGACCTAGGGACCACATTGGAGAGTGAACTCTATACGGACACAGTTCTCCAGTTCGAGCGACTTTTTGAGCTATTGGGTATGCGGTACGCCAGCAGCTGGACTTAGTGCAGACGTTGGATATGCGGTACACAAATTACTGGCCTTTAGTGCAAGTGGGAGATTGTTGGATATGTATGCCCTAGAGGCCATTATTGTATAGTACTAGTTTGTATAATACATTTTGGAAGCTTGGGATATATATACGGGTTTACGACAGTCTTGCTCAATATAGTAGTATGCTACTTGGTTTGTTTCTATCTTAATATGTGTATATGTTTCTTTTAACATATCACTAATACATATTGATGGAGCCCTTAGGATCTTTGCTTGACTACCGGCGTTGTGATGGCGATCACACTAGTGGGGGCTGGGTAGTCTATAAGTACATCCTTATACAGGTCCTTAGTTGTAGGATTATCGAGACAGGGCATCGATACTCCAGAGTAGACTGGTGCATACGCTTCTCGTCCCAGCAGTGGAGATGGTCTGTCCCACAGCCATCAGTACGTCGTACAGGAGATAGTATGCAGTTGCTCGTTAGGTTACGAGTACACTGGACAGGACTCGTCGAGAACTGTTGGTTGGTATTATACATATCGTCAGTTAACAGTTCCAAGGTGACATGAGTACAGCTTAGTCCGTTGACTTGACACTGCTACTTCGCCTCAAGTGTGTTCCCACTGTTCTTTGATTGCTACCCTACCACGGCTCTATTGAGTTGTGCAAACAGGTAGTAGTTGGATGCAGTCCCGAAGCACTTGGAGGCAGTGGCAGTTAGACAGGTTTCGTAATGTGACGGATCTGGGTTCGTAGCACCAAGGGGATTTCAAGGATCACCAATAGGGCTTAACTACACTAACACCATTCAATTTAACCTTAACCATCTCTAGGTTTGTCCAAAGTGCCCAAAATCACACGATATCGATATGAAACTTGAATTGAGGCTTAAGCACAAGAATTACAACACTAATTGTGAAGGAAATATCTCAATAGAGACTCATGAATCCTCCTACAGCACCAAAACATCAACTTTCTTGGTCCATTATATAGCTTGTAAGCTTGTGCACACTTTTTGTGAAATGGAATTAGGGTTTTGGGTTTGTTTTAATGGTGTTTTAGGGGATTTGAAGGAGGAGGAAGAGGGAGGAAGGGCAGGAGCAGCAGCAGCTCATTGAGAGGAGAGAGAAATAGGAGGGTGTAATGAGGAGGGATAGTTCAAAGAGAAGGTTGACCTATACCTACCCTCTCTCTCTCTCATCATCATTCCTTACTTTTTCCTTATCATCATTCCTTACTTTTTCCTTTTCTTTTCCTAATCCTTCTCTCTCAAATAGTAGACCCAAAACACCCATGGTAGGAAAAATGTAACACAAGTCCAAAAATGATATGTGCATGTTTTGCACAAAAAAGCCAAAAATCCGATTAGCGATTTTTAATCGCGATTAGCACTAAATTAGCATATAAATGCTCATAAAAACTTTAAAATGACATAACTCCATAGAATACATTATTTTTGAATTTTCCATAATTTTTTCAAAATTTTTCCCATTTATCGGTATTTAATTATAAATTTAATATTAAAATAATCAATAAAATAATATTAAATTATAAAAATTCCTAAAATAATATTTTATTATTTTGAAATGTTACACCTGGTTAGATAAATTAATAACCAATCTAATCTTTCAAGAGCGCACGCTGAGTGTTTCTTTTCTCTCTCTCCAGGTAGCAACCATTTCACGCCCTAATCAAGATAATAAAATGTATCGCTTGACCGATCCGAATTCTTATTCGGGGCTGGGGAACGTCGGTTCGGTTCTAACTTACGACAACAGTCATAAGTGTGAGCAAGAGAAAGAGGATTGTATTGATTTCAAGAAGACCCAGTTGAAGAAGAAGCATATTATTGCATCTACTTCAGGTGTTCTTGTAATTGAGAACTGCTTTTCGGTGAGTCCTACCTCCTGGATACTAGATACCGGATCAGGATCTCATAAATGTAATTTATTGCAGAGACTGAGAAAAAGTAGGAAAGTTGCACCTGGTGATATGTCCCGCAGGGTAGGGAACCGAGCACAAGTTAATGCTGCAACCGTCGGTGAATATCACCTAGTGTTGCCAAATGACAATACTATGATTTTGAACAATTGTTATTATATACCTTCCATGGTTTGCAACATCATATCAGTTTCTTTACTTGATAAAGATGGATATAACTTTGTTCTTGATAGAAATATCATGAACATTTACCTTGATAAGGTACTGGTTGTAGAAGGTACACAATGTAATGGTATCTATGTTCTAAATCAGAATACAGTTCTCAATGTACAAAACACACACAAGAGGAAGAGTTCAGATATGAACGAATCCTACTTGTGGCATTGTAGACTTGGTCATATCGGAGAGAAAAGACTAAGTAAGTTGCATAAAGATGGACTCTTGAATACGTTCGAATTTTCATCTTATGAAACTTGTCAATCTTGTCTCAAAGGAAAGATGGCCAAATTTCCGTTCACCGGACATGGAGAAAGGGCAACAGAGCTCTTGGGACTCATACACAGTGATGTGTGTGGTCCAATGTCTATACATGCAAGGGGAGGGTTCTCGTACTTCATCACATTCACTGATTATCTCTCTAGATTCGGATATGTGTATCTCATGAAACACAAATCTGAAACTTTTGAGAAATTCAAAGAATTCAGAAACGAAGTAGAGAACCAGACAGGAAAAAGTATCAAGATCCTCCGGTCTGATAGAGGAGGGGAGTACTTAAGCACGGAATTCTTAGATTACTTAAAAGATAATGGAATTCTTTCTCAGCTTACTCCTCCGTACACACCACAGCACAACGGCGTATCGGAGCGGAGGAACCGTACCCTATTGGAATGGTTCGCTCCATGATGAGTAATGCTGAGTTACCTCTTTCATTCTGCGGACTTGCGCTAGAAACAGCAGCGTACTTGCTGAATCAACTTTCGTCTAAATCTGTGCCTAAGACTCCATATGAAATATGGAGTGGTAAAAGACCATATCTTGAACGTATTAAGATATGGGGTTGTTCGACCTATGTAAAGGTACAAAATCCGGACAAGCTAAGGCATGATCGGTTTTGTACAAGTTTGTGGGATATCCTAGAAATTCTCTTGGATATCTGTTCTACCACACTGAGGAACAGAAGGTGTTCATTGTAAGTCCACCTTGCCCACCCCGGTGCTTGTGGGGAGCGGAAAACGGAATAAAAATCGGATTTTTATCGAACTAGGCAACATGGACTAACTAAAGGAGGATCTTTGCTAAACAAAAACTACCTACAAGCTAACTAGTCTTAGCTACATGGAAGAAAGGTTATACCTTGGGCTTTATGTTCTTCTCACCTTGCTCCATGGAGTGAAAGAAAGTGTTCACCTTGTCGCCTTCTCTAGTCGAAGAAGGATCCACCCGAGAGCCTCAACCTTTGGCTTCAACTTCAAGCTAGAAGTAACTAAGGTTCTAGAAGTGCTAATCCTAGAACCTTAGATGAGAGTAGAGATTACTTTAGAGAGGTTTATCTCAAGCTCATGTGTTTCTCAACTCATGAGTGGGGAGAGCTTGAGAGAGAGGAAGAGGATGAGAGAGAATCTATATGATAGAATGAGGAGAATAATGAACCATTCTCTCATATATGGGTGAATTATGAAAAATAGATAATTAGCAAGATAATTGTCATGGTCAATCAAGACTTGACCATTATCATTTCACATTAAATGCAAATTGCAAGGATCAAAGAGCATCATTTATATGGAATGATGATGGTCAACATGTCAACCTAAGTCAACAAGTCAAGATAGTCAAATGGTCAACAACCCTAACCATGCACAATTATATTTAACTAATATCGATTAATCATAATACACACATAAGCATTAGGGTTAACAAAATGACAATGGTCATTAACCCTAATCAAAGTCCTCTCCCTTTGTCTCAGTCAACTGTGCATACGCACCCGCATCCGTGATCCGAGGGATACGAATACAATGAGATAAAACCAATCCCAAATCATATACTAGGATCCGGCTTAAACCAAAGCCCGCTAGTATAAGCTGTCCGGACAGCAAACGTGCATAAGTGCGCGGATGTGAACGAACCCTGTCGCAAAACCATGCGACCTCTACTCATTTTGCCTAAAGGCGAATAACTCTCTGTGTGGGACTCTAAAGACTCAACACTACGCTGGCAGTGGGTTTAACCACAGACCGCAAGCGGCACTAGCTGTACGTAACGGTCCCTAGGTAGATGCCGATAAGAAGACTGACGAGGTGAACCCATCTGAACTCCTACTGAGCCTGAATGTGGCAGTCTCTGTACAGTCCGGTCTGTTCGTCTGATACATCGCATAGCGGGCCTAGGGGGCGGTAAACGTCAGTCCCCTAATAGCGGTACAAGTCGTGTCGGAGGCGAAAGTGGAAGAGATAGACCTCTTTCCCAGAACACCCTGAGATAACACTGGAAACCTACCAGTATATCTCGCTTGCCCTGGCCAGGGACTACTTGTGTAATGGCTCTCCTGGACACAGCGCGATGTCAACCCCCAATACCGGGAGAGACGAATCCTATCTAACCGTCACTGCCTCCAAGTGCTTCGGGACTGCACCGAACTACTACCTGTTTGCACGACTCCTTTGAGCCGTGGTAGGGTAGTAATCAAAGTACAGTGGGAACACACTCGAGGCGAAGTGACAGTATCAAGTCAGCGGACTAAGCTGTACTCATGTCACCTGGGAACTGATAACCGACGATAGGTATAATACCAACCAACAGTTCCCGACGAGTCCTGTCCAGTGTACTCGTAACCTAACGAGCACCCGCAAACTATCTCAAGTACGACGTACTGACGGCTGTGAGACTGACCGTCTCCCACGCTAGGATGAGAAGCGCATACGCTAGTCTACTCTGGAGTATCGATGCCCTGTCTCGATAGTCCTGCGACTAGGGACCTGTATAAGGATGTGCTTATGGATTACCCAGCCCCACGAGTGTGAGCGCCATCACAACGCTGGTAATCAAGCAAAGATCCTAAGGGCTCCATTAATGCGTATAGGTGATATAATAAAAGAAACACATGTACACATTAAAGCAGAGACAAACCAAGCAGCATACTACCATTTCGAGCAAGATTGTATATACAACTGTGAATATCCCAAGCTTCCATCAAGTAATATACATACCAGTATGATACAGTAATGGCCTCTAGGGCATATACACTAACAATCTCCCACTTGCACTAAGGCCATGTACTGGCGTATTGAAGACCCATCATCTCGATCAGCCGCTCGAACTGAGTCTGGGGTAAGGCCTTCGTGAATGGATCTGCAGTGTTATCTTCTGAAGTAACCCTCCGAACCTCGATCTCCTGGCGATCCATGATCTCCCTGATCAGGTGATACCGCCTTAAGATGTGTCTGGATTTCTGATGGGACCTGGGTTCCTTCGCTAAAGCTATAGCCCCGTTGTTGTCGCAATACAGAGGTATTGGATCAACAATGGACGGAACCACCTGAAGTTCTTTCAAGAACTTCCTCATCCAGACGGCTTCTTTTACGGCATCAGATGCAGCGATGTATTCCGCTTCCATAGTCGAGTCAGCAACGGTTTCCTGTTTGGAGCTCTTCCAACACACCGCCCCTCCATTGAGGGTAAAGACAAAACCCGACAAGGAATTGGAATCATCCTTGTCACTCTGGAAGCTGGAGTCAGCAAAGGCCTCAATCTGGAGGTCTTTTCCTCCATAAACCAAGAACATCTCCTTAGTCCTTCTCAGGTACTTGAGAATGTTCTTTACCGCTATCCAATGTTTCTCCCCAGGGTTTGACTGATACCTGCTTACCACACTCAGTGCATAAGCCACATCTGGTCTGGTACACAACATCGCAAACATTATAGAGCCTACCGCAGAAGCGTAGGGTATAATAGACATGTGATCCCTCTCCAAATCAGTCTTAGGAGACATCTCTTTGGAGAGGGTGATCCCGTGACAAGCCGGTAGATTACCGCGCTTGGAATCTTCCATACTGAATCTTTTCAGTATGGTGTCGATGTACCTGGACTGTGAGAGTCCTAAAATCCTCTTGGATCTATCACGGTAGATCCGGATCCCCAGAATGTATGAGGCATCACCCAGGTCTTTCAAGGAGAACCTGTGTGACAAGAACCCCTTGACAGATTGTAGCATAGGAATGTCATTTCCTATTAAGAGAATGTCAAAAACGAGGAATACTACAGTTCTCTCTACAAATCTACAAAAGATGCATGGTTCATCTGGGTTTTTGGTAAAGCCAAATTCCTTGACCGTCTCATCAAAACAGATGTTCCAACTCGGCGATGCCTGCTTTAGTCCATAAATGGACTTAAGCAACTTGCACACCTTTCCGCTGCTCCCACTCTGAATGAAACCCTCTGGCTGGTCCATATAGACACACTCCTCTAAATTTCCATTTAGAAAAGCGGTCTTTACGTCCATCTGCCAAATCTCATAATCGTGGAAGGCAGCAATGGCAAGAAGGATCCGAATGGATTTCAGCATAGCTACTGGAGAAACGGTTTCGTCATAGTCCAAACCAGGTCTCTGACGAAAACCCTTTACAACCAGTCTAGCTTTATAGGTCTCAACCTGTCCATCTACACCAATCTTCCTTTTGAAGATCCACTTGCATCCTACGGGTTTTGTAAGTGCACGGCGGCGCCCCGGCCGTCAATCCGACGCCGGAATGCGGAAACGGTGATAAACTTAAATTTTTGCGGACTTTGCAAACCGGCACCACCGCGCACTAAACTCCGGATCGTAACCATTAACAAGTCTACGCTACAATAAGAAAGGGAAGAGATGTATACCGACGATCCAAGTCCTCCGGTCTTCATCTCCACTCCGATCTCCTCGCGGGATCTCCGTCCGTCTCCTCCTCGTCGGAAAGGGCACCACGAAGCCGGGTACTTTTACGGGCTCCCGCCTCTATACCGAGGCAACTCGCGCATGAAGCCGGCAACTCGACATGCCCAAGGCTTGCTGTAGGATGTGTAGGGTTTATGTCTCATTGGGGGTTTGTTGTTGCCATTGGATGGAGGGAAGTGAAGAACCAAAATGGAGATGAAACTTTGGTGTATTCAAATGAGATGATAATTTCTCCACTCTCCCAAAAATGAAATTTTTTTCCCATCACCAAGTAGTGGCCGGCCTAGTCTCCCATGGAATGGTGGAGGGAGAAAACAATATGTAGTATGAAGGGAGGTGATGGTAGGATGAAGAGAGGAGGTGACCACATCAAGAGACAAAAAAAACATACAACCATGCTTATTCCACTATTCAACCCATACCCTTTCACTTCACATTAAAGCAAGCATGGAGGATAGATATGAAAGCTATCATAATCATCACAATTGCATAAAACCCCTCCACAAAATGTTATTTGCGAACTTGCAAATAACCCCCTCCATCGGAAAAGTCCGGCCGGGAAAGAAGAAAGGAAAACCGGCCGGAACGGAATGCAAACTGGCAACTCCAGAAAACTGGTCCCGTAATAAATTACAGGAAAACCCCGATACTGTGCATACACACCCGCATCTGTATTCCGACCGGATACAAATGCAATGAGACAAAATCTACACTGTACTAAACTAGTACCGGCTTAAACCAAAGCCGGCTAGTAAAAAACCGTTCGATCCTGATCCGTGCAATACCGCACGTATCTGATCGAACCCTGCCATATATATCCATACGGCCACTAGTACAAAACTGTCCGATCCTGATCCGTGCAATACCGCACGTATCCGATCGGACCCTGCCATATCTCCATACGGCCTCTACAGCGTTTCGCCCGAAACTTGAGTAACTGTAAGTGTGGTGGACTCTAAAGACTCGTCAATACTATGGCTGTGGATTTAACCACTAGCACGTCAGAGGTATAAGCCAATACGTAACGGGCCACCAGCTATTGACCAAAAGGGACGTCGATGAGCGAACTCATCCTGACACCCTACTGAGCCTGTCAGTGACAATATCCGTGCAGTCCGGTCCGTTCGTCTATGAGTATCGCATGGCGGGCCTAGGGGGTTGGTAAAAGTCAGACCCCCAAAAGCGGTACAAGTCGTGTCGGAGTGTAGCCCAGAACACCCTGAGATACTACTGGAATACCTACCAGTAAATCTCCTTGCCTTGGCCAAGGACTTTGTGTAATGGCTCTCCTAGACACAGCACGACCTCACCCCCAATACCGGGAGAGACGAACCCCTGAAGATACGCTCACTGCCTCCATGTGGCTCGGGACTGTACCCAACTAAAACCTGTTTGCACGACTCCTTTGAGCCGTGGTAGGGTAGTAATCAAAGTACAGTGGGAACTCACACGAGACAAATGACGATCCTCAGGTCGATGAACTAACCTGCACACATGTCACCAGGGAACTGCCATCTGACGTCTGGTATATGACCAACTAGCATGTTCCCGGCGAGTCCTGTCCGGTGTACTCATAACCCAATGAGCACCTGTATACATCTTAGGTGAACCAACAGACACCAGTGGCTTGTGAGACCGGCCACCGCCCCTCGTCGGGGTCTCGACTGTATACACTAGTCTACTAATGGAGTATCGATGCCCAGTCTCGAAACTCCCACGACTAGGGACCTTTTAAGGATGTGCTTATAGACCCCAGCTCCCACGTATATGATCGCCATCATACTGCTGGTCGTCAAGCAAGAATCCTAGGGGCTCTATCAACGTGTAATAGCGACATGTCAGGTCACCTAAAGCAGTACACGATGATAAAGATAAACCAGATAGCATACTATCATCTCGAGTAAGACTGTCCTACCGGGATAGGTCCTCCCTCAATCATTGCAATCACGTGCCTGTGATCCAATAATTGACTCTGAGGGCACTATCTCCAACAGGTTTTACCCCATCTAGAGCAATGTCCATCGTCCATACTTTGTTGGTGTACATGGACTCCATTTCGGTCCGCATTGCATCCAGCCATTTTACCGAGTCAACGCTCTGAATGGCTTGCTGGAAGCTAGTAGGCTCATCACAATCAATGATGCAATCCTCTCTATCCCCGTCTATGAGAAAACCGTAGTATCTCTCGGGTGGATGAGACTGCCTACTACTCCTGCGGAGTGGCGTGGGAATGTCCTGATCTTTCGAACCCTCTGGTTCTACTAAGCTTTCAGTAATAGCTCGTGGTTCTGGAATTTCATCCAGTTCTATTGCGCTTCCACTAATTTCCTTTTCCAAGAACTGGTGTTCTAGAAAGTGGGCATGGCGAGAAACAAAAACCTTTTGTTTCTCTTCGCAATAGAAGAAATATCCCTTGGAGTTCTTTGGATATCCCACAAACTTGCACTGTACTGAGCGTGCCTCGAGCTTGTCCGCATGCTGCTTTTTGACAAAAGCTGGACATCCCCATGTCTTAATGTGATTAAGATACGGTCTCTTCCCACACCACATCTGATATGGCATAGTAGGCACAGTCTTAGTTGGAACTCGGTTCAAAAGGTATGCAGCTGATTCTAGCGCATATCCCCAGGATGATCGCGGTAACTCAGCGTTACTCATCATGGACCGTACCATATCCAATAGGGTTCGGTTCCGTCTCTCCGATACGCCGTTATGTTGCGGAGTGTATGGAGGAGTAAGCTGAGAGAGAATTCCATTCTCTTTTAAGTAACCCAGGAACTCGGCACTCAAGTATTCACCACCTCGATCAGATCTCAGTGCCTTGATACTTTTTCCTGTTTGTTTTTCTACTTCATTCTTATATTCCTGGAATTTTTCAAAGGCCTCGGATTTATGTTTCATTAAGAAGACATAACCCTACCTTAAAAAGTCATCCGTAAAAGTAATGAAGTAAGAATAACCGCTTCGTGCATGTATAGACATTGGACCGCACACGTCGCTGTGTACGAGTCCCAAGAGCTCGCTTGCTCTTACTCCGTGTCCAGTGAACGGAGTCTTTGTCATCTTTCCTTTGAGACAGGATTGACAAGTTTCATACGATTGATATTCGAACGGATCCAAATATCCTTCTGTATGTAACTTAGTCAACCTTCTCTCATTGATGTGACCGAGTCTACAATGCCATAAGAAAGTCTGATTGATTTCTGGAGACTTTCTTTTGTGTGTATTCTGGACATTGAAAATCTGTGGTTGGTTTAATACGTATATACCATTGCTCAATGTACCTGACCCAATCAAAACTTGATTAAGGTGAATGTTTACAACATTACTTACAAACGCAAATTCATAACCTTCTTTTGAAATCAAAGATACAGAAATGATATTACAAGTTGCGTTGGGTACAAAAAAACAATTACGTAAAACCAAAACATGTCGATCTGACATTCCCAGGTGATAGTCCCCCACGGCCTCAGCATCCATGCTAGCTCCGTTTGCAACTTTGAGGGTCATGTCACCTGCCTTCAAAAACCCACGCTTTCTCAACCCGTGCAAAGAATTACAGATATGAGATCCTGATCCGGTATCCAATACCCAGGAAGTAGAGTTTATTGATAGACAGTTTTCAATAACATACACACCTGAAGCTGAAGCCGCAACTTGCTTCAGATCCTGTGTTCTGGCCTTCCAAGCCCTGCAATCTTTCTTCCAGTGTCCACTCTTGTGACAGTAAAAGTACTCTTCTTTCCCCACAAGCTTCCCCGCTACCTTTGTTGCTTTTGCCTTTCCCTTCGTATCCACTTTACTAACACCGCCCCTTGGTTTGGCGGGGGCTTTCTTCTTCTTTCCCTTGGCTTTCGCCCTGGACTTAGAAGAGGAAGATCCTCCTACAAACAAAGTGGATGTTTCCCTACCTTTCTGTAGGGTGCCCTCTGCATTCCTCAGCATATTGAGGAGCTCTGAAAGTTCAACTTCCTTTTCCTGTAAGTTGAAGTTCAGGATGAACTGGGCGTAAGTGGAAGGAAGGGACTAGAGAATCAAGTCCGTATAGAGCTCATTCTCCAACGTGGTCCCAAGTTCCGCGAGCTCCTCTATGTAGCCAATCATCTTAAGCACGTGTTCCGCTACCGATGATCCGACGGCCAATCTTGCCGAAAACAACTTCTTCGACGCTTCGTATCTGGCGATACGAGATTGCTCTCCATACAGTTCTTTTGTATGAAGAAATATGGATTCAAGGTCCATATTCTCATGCCTCCTCTGATGTTCGTTGTCCATAGAGGCAAGCACGAGGCATTTGGCCTTCGCGCAATCTATTTCCCAGGTCTTATAGATTTCCCTATCTACGACATTGGTTTTGGGACCTGGGATAGGGGGAGCTTTGGTGGTAAGAAAATACCTCAACTTGTCATAAGTGATTGCCATCTGGACATTCCTGAGCCAATCTTTGTAGTTTGGCCCTGTCTGTATATTTTTATCTAGTAATAACTTAAGTCCGATCATCTTGATTGGTCGATGCAATTAGGAGAGAGAAAAGAAACTTTTTAGCATGATGCTCTTGCAAGTTTAGAGTGGTTTTTAGTTTGTCTAAACAGGATGGCTCCCACTGTCTCTCGAATCCCTCCTCAAACCATAAAGGAATAATTAGTCGGGATCAATCTCACCGTACAATACTTGCTTAACCGTTTAGCCAGGCCGGTGTCGGTACTTCGAGGGAGGTTTTCCAACGCTTTCACGAAGTTCCTTAATTAAGTAACCTCTTTTCCCTGTGGGCGTAGCCCCGCTAACACCTTTCTAGACACCTACTAGGTTTATAGCATTGATCGTTAAGTGAGAAATTTCCCGAGGAGTAGCATATACTCACAGTAGGATCGGGATCCAAATATCATCGCGTGATAAAACTGAAGGAATCCTACCAGAATCATCACACTCCAAATGGTATGCAGCGCTAGCAAGTTTCAGTACTTATGAAACTCCCGATGTGGATTTTTGCCCCATGCTCTTATGACCTTGACTTTGGCCAAAATATCATAAGTCATATGTCAAGTTCTACCGTCATTCTCCTGGTTAATTTGGACCCACCCGTACCTACCCTTGACTTTGGCCAAAATGGCAGTACGACTGTCCCAAACCAACGCATCTATCTATGCTGCACATGAATACCCAATAGCTACCAATCACTATGCCTTGACTTTGGCCAACATACATAGCTTGAATACTTATTGACCATTCATGTGGAATGACGGAGGGCTATGAATGGTTTTGGCGAAACCGTGAACGTAGTGAACTTGATATAATCGATGGAACGAGATAGCTTTTAAAAAGAGTGGTTCAAGCTCCGCATTTAAAAGTTTAGTTTTGAAAAGAACCGAGTGGTTTTCAAAGTGTTCCAATCGACTTCTACTTGGTTTATTTTCTTGCATTAATCTTAATGTGTCCCATCTTTTAATCCTACCATTGCAGAAAACAACCAAAATATGGTGTACGCTTATGCCATCCGCATTCGCCATGGGCCCCGTCATCACCCGTTAGGTTACTTAACTAACGACAGAGCGGGGGCTGGACTAGCGCGGATACAAAACATAAGCAACACCTAAATAGTTATCATATATAGATATATAGCAATGATAGTCGATCCAGATCACAGATGAACACTTTGGATATACTAGGAATCCGCGATTCGTTCGAGCCTGCAACGAAAAGCAGATTACACGGTCGCGATGAATAGCCAAACCCTACCCTAGACCCCCACGGGTGCGGCAAACTACCCGCCAAGTACCCGAAGCGAAGCAACCTCCCCCAACTCGTGAGTAGGCCACTCGGCACTTCGAGATACCCGGTAGTTTATGCACCCCACCTTGGGTCTATCCTAGGAGCAAAAACAGTAAAAAGAAATTATACAATGACGGCTACAACCCCGACCCGGTTGTGCGGCCAAATAAATAATATTACATCAATTTACATATTACATGAATGAAAGAAAAAAAGAAACTCTCATCTCACACCCATTCCCGGCTATTCATCCGCGACAATCCACCGAGTTCATATACACAAACCAACAAGCATTACAGATCACAGATATGTATAAACCCCCCACTAATCGACATATAGCGATTAGCAGACGTTCAATACATATAAACATCACAGATATAACCCAATAGTCAAAGTATAGTGAAGTTCGATCAAAAAATACGGATTTATAGCCACCCAAATACAAAATTTCTATTCTGGAAAATCTGGGCAGAAATAAAATATCTTAAAAATCCCAAAACCATTACAGAAGAACACTGCACCAAACTCGGTCCAGAACCGAGTCAAATCGGCCGCGGATCAGTGGCAATAGCATGCTATTGCCGCGTAACCGCGGTGCTTTGAACGGTTCACTGGATCATTTTTGGTGTGCTTCTTAACAAAACCCTGAGCCGATTTTTGAAGTATGATTTATTATTTTTAGAGCAGAAAAAAAAATCAACAGAAACTTAGGGTTTTGAAATTTTAGTTTTGCGATTTTTACCGATCGAACTTCTATACACTTTACTAACTAGCTAGTTTATGTTTAGTTAGGCTCTGATACCACTGTAAGTCCACGTTGCCCACCCCGGTGCTTGCGGGGAGCGGAAAACGGAATAAAAATCGGATTTTTATCGAACTAGGCAACATGGACTAACTAAAGGAGGATCTTTGCTAAACAAAAACTAACTACAAGCTAACTAGTCTTAGCTACATGGAAGAAAGGTTATACCTTGGGCTTTATGTCCTTCTCTCCTTGCTCCTTGGAGTGAAAGAAAGTGTTCACCTTGTCGCCTTCTCTAGTCGAAGAAGGATCCACCCGAGAGCCTCAACCTTTGGCTTCAACTTCAAGCTAGAAGTAACTAAGGTGCTAGAAGTGCTAATCCTAGAACCTTAGATGAGAGTAGAGATTACTTTAGAGAGGTTTATCTCAAGCTCATGTGTTTCTCAACTCATGAGAGGGGAGAGCATGAGAGATAGGAAGAGGAGGAGAGAGAATCTATATGATAGAATGAGGAGAATAATGAACCATTCTCTCATATATGGGTGAATTATGAAAAATAGATAATTAGGAAGATAATTGTCATGGTTAATCAAGACTTGACCATTATAATTTCACATTAAATGCAAATTGCAAGGATCAAAGAGCATCTTTTATATGGAATGATGATGGTCAACATGTCAACCTAAGTCAAAAAGTCAAGATAGTCAAATGGTTAACAACCCTAACCATGCACAATTATATTTAACTAATATCAATTAATCATAATAGACACATAAGCATTAGGGTTAACAAAATGACAATGGTCGTTAACCCTAATCAAAGTCCTCTCCCTTTGTCTCAGTCAACTGTGCATACACACCCACATCCGTGATCCGAGGGACACGAATACAATGAGATAAAACCAATCCCAAATCATATACTAGGATCCGGCTTAAACCAAAGCCCGCTAGTATAAGCTGTCCGGACAACAAACGTGCACAAGTGCGCGGATGTGAACGAACCCTGTCGCAAAACCATGCGACCTCTACTCATTTTGCCTAAAGGCGAATAACTCTCTATATGGGACTCTGAAGACTCGACACTACGCTGGCAGTGGGTTTAACCACAGACCGCAAGTGGCACTAGCTGTACGTAACGGTCCCCAGGTAGATGCCGATAACAAGACTGACGAGGTGAACCCATCTGAACTTCTACTGAGCCTGAATGTGACAGTCTCCGTACAGTCCAGTCTGTTCGTATGATACATCGCATGGCGGGCCTAGGGGGCGGTAAACGTCAGTCCCCTAATAGCGGTACAAGTCGTGTCGGAGTGTAGCCCAGAACACCCTGAGATAACACTGGAAAACTACCAGTATATCTCGCTTGCCCTGGCCAGGGACCACTTGTGTAATGGCTCTCCTGGACACATCGCGATGTCAACCCCCAATACCGGGAGAGACGAATCCTGTCTAACCGTCACTGCCTCCAAGTGCTTCGGGACTGCACCCAACTACTACCTGTTTGCACGACTCCTTTGAGCCGTGGAAGGGTAGTAATCAAAGTACAGTGGGAACACACTCGAGGCGAAGTGACAGTGTCAAGTCAGCGGACTAAGCTGTACTCATGTCACCTGGGAACTGATAACTGACGATAGGTATAATACCAACCAACAGTTCCCGATGAGTCCTGTCCAGTGTACTCGTAACCTAACGAGCACCCGCATACTATCTCAAGTACGACGTACTGACAGCTGTGGGACAGACCGTCTCCCACGCTAGGATGAGAAGCGCATATGCTAGTCTACTCCGGAGTATCGATGCCCTGTCTCGATAGTCCTACGACTAGGGACCTGTATAAGGATGTGCTTATGGATTACCCAGCCCCACGAGTGTGAGCGCCATCACAACGCTGGTAATCAAGCAAAGATCCTAAGGGCTCCACTAATGCGTATTGGTGATATAATAAAAGAAACACATGTACACATTAAAGCAGAGACAAACCAAGTAGCATACTACCATTTCGAGCAAGATTATATATACAACTGTGAATATCCCAAGCTTCCATCAAGTAATATACATACTAGTATGATACAGTAATGGCCTCTAGGGCATATACACTAACATTCATTGCTCGTCGCGCCACCTTTTTAGAGTGGCAATTTCTTGCAAAAGAAATAAGTGGGAGCACGGTAGAACTGGATGAAATATCAGATCTACAAACTCAAACTGAGGATTTAGTAGAACCAGAAAATTCAGTAGTCCCAGACGAACCTCAGCCACTCTGCAGATCTGGTAGGATTTCTCATCCACCCTAGAGATACTACGGTTTTCTCATAGATGGGGATCGAGAGGATTGCATCTTGGAAGAAGATGACCCTACCAGTTTCAGGCAGGCCATTATCAGTAGGGACTCTAATAAATGGCTGGATGCTATTCGATCCGAAATGGAGTCCATGTACACCAACAAAGTGTGGACCTTAGAAATTGCTCTACCTGGGGTATAACCCATTGGATGCAAATGGATCTACAAAAGGAAACTTGGTGTAGATGGGCAGGTGGAAACCTATAAGGCTAGACTCATTGCAAAAGGTTTTCGTTAAAGACCTGGTTTGGACTATGACAAAACTTTTTCTCCAGTGGCCATTGCTGCCTTCCATGACCATGAGATCTGGCAGATGGACGTAAAAACGGATTTTCTAAACTGCAGTTTGGAAGAGTGCATTTATATGGATTAGCCAGAAGGTTTTGTAGACTGTGGGAGCAGCAGGAAGGTGTGCAAGTTGCTTAAATCCATTTATGGATTAAAGCAGGTATCACGGAGCTGGAACAACTGTTTTGATGAGGCAATCAAGGAATTTGATTTCATCAAGAACGAAGATAAACCTTGTATCTATAAGAAGATTGTAGGACGAATTGTCGTGTTCCTAGTCTTGTACATGGACCTCATTCTTTTGATAGGAAATGATGTTTATATGCTACAATCGGTCAAGTTATTCTTGTCACAACGGTTCTCCATGAAGGACCTGGGTGATGCCACATGCATACTGGGGATCAGGATCTACAGAGATAGATCCAAGAGATTACTGGGACTTTCGCAGTCCAGGTACATAGAGACCATACTAAAAAGATTTAGTATGGAAGATTCCAAACGCGGTAATATACCAGCATTGCACGGAATCACCCTCTCCAAGAAGATGTCTCCCAAGCCTGACGAGGAGAGGGTTCGCATGAGCATTATACCCTACGCTTCGGCGGTAGGATCTATAATGTATGCGATGCTATATACAAGGCCAAATGTATCTTACGCACTAAGCGTGGTGAGTCGGTATCAGTCAGACCCAGGTGAGAACTAGTGGACGGCAGTAAAGAACATTCAAAAGTATCTGAGAAGGACTAAGGAGATGTTCCTGGTTTACGGTAATGGAGACCTCAGGGTCGAGTCCTATACCAATTCAAGCTTCCAGAGTGACAAGGACGACAGCAAGTCTGTCTCGGATTTTTTGTTTACCCTCAACAGAGGGGCGGTGTGTTGGAGGAGTTCAAAACAGGACACCGTCGCAAACTCGACGATAGAGGCTGAATACATTGCTGCCAGCGATGCCGCAAAAGAGGCGGTCTGGATGAAGAAGTTCATTAGTGAATTTCAGGTGGTTCCGTCCATTGTTGACCCAATACTTTTGTATTGCGATAACAATGGGGCTATAGCTTTAGCGAAGGAATCGAGATCCTATCAGAAGTCCAGACACATCTTAAGGCGATATCACCTGATCAGGGAGATCGTTGATCGCCAGGAGATCGAGGTACGGAGAGTGGACACAAAAGACAACACGGCGGATCCATTCACAAAGGCCCTCCCTCAAACACAGTTCGAGCGACTTTTTGAGCTATTGGGTATGCGGTACGCCAGCAGCTGGACTTAGTGCAGACGTTGGATATGCGGTACACAAATTACTGGCCTTTAGTGCAAGTGGGAGATTGTTGGATATGTATGCCCTAGAGGCCATTATTGTATAGTACTAGTTTGTATAATACATTTTGGAAGCTTGGGATATATATACGGGTTTACGACAGTCTTGCTCAATATAGTAGTATGCTACTTGGTTTGTTTCTATCTTAATATGTGTATATGTTTCTTTTAACATATCACTAATACATATTGATGGAGCCCATAGGATCTTTGCTTGACTACCGGCGTTGTGATGGCGATCACACTAGTGGAGGCTGGGTAGTCTATAAGTACATCCTTATACAGGTCCCTAAGTCGTAGGATTATCGAGACAGGGCATCGGTACTCCAGAGTAGACTGGTGCATACGCTTCTCGTCCCAGCAGGGGAGATGGTCTGTCCCTCAGCCATCAGTACGTCGTACTAGAGATAGTATGCAGGTGCTCGTTAGGTTACGAGTGCACTGGACAGGACTCATCGGGAACTGTTGGTTGGTATTATACATATCGTCAGTTAACAGTTCCCAGGTGACATGAGTACAGCTTAGTCTATTGACTTGACACTGCTACTTTGCCTCAAGCGTGTTCCCACTGTTCTTTGATTGTTACCCTACCGCGGCTCTATTGAGTCGTGCAAACAGGTAGTGGTTAGGTGCAGTCCCGAAGCACTTGGAGGCAGTGGCGGTTAGACAGAATTCGTCTCTCCCGCTATTGGGGGTTGATATCGCGCTGTGTCTAGGAGAGCCATTACACAACGTCCCTGGCCAAGGCAAGCGAGATTTACTGGTAGTGTTTCCAGTAGTTTCTCAGGGTGTTCTGGGCTACACTCCAACACGACTTGTACCGCTATTAGGGGTCTGACCTTTTCCGCCCCCTAGGCCCGACATGCGATACTCTTAGACGAACAGACCGGACTGTACAGAGATTGTCACATTCAGGATCAGTAGGAGTTCGGATGGGTTCACCTCATCGGTCTTCTCATCGGTATCTACCTAGGGACCGTTACGTACAGCTAGTACCGCTTGTGGCCTGTGGTTAAACCCATTGCCAGCGTAGTGTCGAGTCTTTAGAGTCCCACACAGAGGGTTGTTCACCTTTGGGCGAAACGAGTAGAGGTCGTATGGTTTTACGACAGGGTTCGTTCACATATGCGTACTTGTGCGTGTTCGGTGTTCGGGCAGATGATACTAGTGGGCTTTGGTTTAAGCCAGATCCTAGTATTTAGTTTTGGGTTGGTTCGGTCTCATTGTATTCGTGTTCCTCGGAACACGGATGCGGGTGTGTATACACAGTTGACAGAGGCAAAGGAACCTCATTAGGATTTTGACCATTGACTTGATTAAAACCATAATGAGATGGAGGAAATTGATTAATGAGTTTTAATTAGAGATAATTGTATCATGGTTATTTGGTTTGACCATTTGACTAAGTTGACCCATGTTGACTTAGATATTTTTGTGAGCATGCTTAGCATTAATTGTGACATGTTAATGGTCAAATCAACATCAACCATGACAATTTATCCTAATTAAAATTATCATTATTCTTTTTGTTCATATGAGAGCTATCTCTTTTCATTCTATCATGAAACATTCTCTCTCTTGCTAGCTCTCTCCTCTTCCTCTCTCAAAGCTCTCTTGTTTCATGAGTTGAAAATCAAGAGCTTTGTGAGATCTAACCACTAAAACAACTCTCTACTCACTCTAGGGTTTTTATTCTAGCAAGCAAAGCACTCTAGTTACTTCATGGTTGAGGTAGGAGCTCAAGGTAGAGGCCTTCGGGTGGATCTTCTTCGATATAGAGAAGCCGATGAGGAGGAGCCATCTAGATCATTCCAAGGAGCTCACAACAAGGAGAAGAAGGAGTTCAAGTTTAAGGTATAACTTTCTATCATAGTAGATAGAACTCTATTCTTTTGCTAGTTAGGTTTATGGTAAAGATCCGGGTTTTAGTGTTATTCTAGCACCAAGTTTATGTTCGTCGTAAAATTTTTGTTCCGCATTTGGCCACGGAAGTTGGCCGAGGCTCTAGTGTAACCCTTCAGCCAGTTCCAGAGGAAACGTTGTGCTGAGAACGCAGATGTCCAGAAAACGAGGAGAGATTATGCAAGAGTACCAGCCTCCGTACGGTTCGGCATAGGCGAGATTGGAAGAGACCTTAAGCGGGTTCCTTACAGGAAGCTGCTGCGATAAGATTTGCACCGAAGATCAGTTGTGTTACATGTATTCAGAAAGCCAGAAGCCGATTCCAGTGACGTGCTGCTCTACGAGTGGTCATGCAAATTGGCCGAGAGATGACCAGAGGAGTGCCAGAGCGGAATTGTTTCTGTTAGCACACCAGACTGGGTCGATGAGCCAATGGATTGCGAGATTAGTAATCTACAGAGAAATGAAGACCCAGAGACAGAAGACGCTAGACCGTGAGCAGGAGGCAAGCGGATGTTCTTGCTCTGCCAGTTTCGGGCGCACCGATATTTTTTCTGACATTGTAGGAGGTGTACCTCAATGTCATTTGTTACAATTTGCGTTTGTGATCCGAGTATCACGCTTATATCGCTTGGATTTGAGTTTCGATGATTGGGTTTCGTGATTTATGTGTTCGTGCACCATGGCTGCACTTATTGGATATTTTCTTTTATCCACAGTTATTGCACCCGATATACGTTTTACACACTGTTGTGTTGGTTTATGATTTGTGCATATCTATTGCACTTGATGTCGGTTTTGTACCTTGGTTCCACGTGTTTATAATTTCGTGGATTTTATACGGTTGATTTGATTTTGTGTATGTGGTACGCACTCGATTTGGTCTTCGCACTCGGTATAGCTTACATGTGCTTGCAGTGCATTGATACGTGTTTTTTGCACGCAGTTGCACACGTTTATGATTTTATACACCCTGGTACGCTCGGCATTGCTTTTATACACATTTGAATTATTGATGAGATTGCGTGCATTGGATGCACCAGATTTGTATTCCGTGCATTGGATGCAACCGATTTGTATTTTGTGCATTTGTTGCACTAGATTTTTATGCTGTGCATTTGTTGCACTAGATGCACCGGATTTGTATTTCGTGCCCTAGATGCACCGGATTTGTATTTCGTGCACTGGATGCACCGGATTTGTGTTTCATGCATTTGTTGCACCCGATTGATATTTCGTGCATTGGTTGCACTAGATTTATACTTTGTACCTTGATTGCACCCGATCTATGTTTTTGAGCATCTGTGTTACCAAATTTGTGTTTTTGTGCGCGTTAGTACTTGAGCTTCGTTTTCGTTCATGCTACTGCACCAGATGTTTTAAACGGACCTGACACGCTTGGGTTGGATTTTTGCGTATATTAGGTGTTAGTTATATATATGCCCTAGAGGCCATTGTTGTACATATAATGTATATTATAATGGATGCTTGGATATATATAGAGAGGACTTTCTTGCTCGTCATGATAGTTAGCTATTTGGTTTCACTTTATCTTAACATGTTGACTTATATTAGTTTACTGTCTTACTCTCACATGTTGATAAAGCCCTTAGGATATGTACTCGACTACTGGGACTATGCTGAGATCATACTAGTGGGGCCAAGGTAGTCGATGAGTACATCCTATAACTGTTCCTAGTCGAGGGTGTGTCGAGACAGGGCATCGATACACCAGAGTAGACTAGCGTATACGCATCTTGACCCATATGATGGGCGATGGATGATCCCATATCCATCGGTGTTTGACATCAAGGATGGTGTACGGGTGCTCAGTGGAGACTAGGTATACTGGACGTACTCGCCGAGAACTCCCAGATGGTATTATACCTCATGTCAGATGGCAGTTCTCCGCACCGGTACAGGTTTGTCTGTAGACCCAAGATCGTCATAGAGTCTTGTGTGATTCCCACTGTGCTTTAATTTCCACCTTACCACGTCCAAGAGGGCGTGCAAAATGGTGGCTTTTGGGTACAGTGCCGAATCACATGGAGGCAATGAGCGATAGGAGGGGATTCGTCTCTTCCTGTATAGGGAGTAGTATAGGGAGTTGATGTTGTGCTGTGTTTGATTGGCTATAACTGGAAGTCCCTGGCCAGGGCAGATATTGAGTACTACTGGTAAGTGTTATCAGTAGGTTCTTGACCTGTTATGAGCCTCACATCGACACGACTTATCGGTTAGTGTGGTCTGACGTATACACCCCTAGACTAGATATGCAACATATCAGACGAAGAGACCGGACTGTACGGGAGTGTTACTGATTGGATTCATAGGAGAATGTACAGGCTTGGTTGTTGATCTTCTAATCGCTCAATACCTGGGTAGCTGTTACATTTAGCTGACCGCTTGCAGCTTGCGGGTGTTTGATATGATCATCACCTGCTACCGGCGTATTGACGATTCTTTAGAGTCCTTCACAGAGGTTTCTTGACTCAGGCAAAACAGAGTAGGAGCACATATGTGATATGTGCGGGATCGAGAATAATACGATATGAGATACCGTATTCTATTCTCGCGATATATGATATCGGCCGGCGATATTTGATATCGGCCGGCGATATTTGATATCGGCCGGCGATATTTGATATCGGCCGGGTCATCGGATCAAGTATTGATTCGATGAATCGGTACATGATATTTTAGTCAGTTATATTCGATATAGACGGATTGTCGGATCAAGTGTTGATTCGATAATTTAATGTATAATTATGTATGTGATATATTACATTACATTATTTAATATTGGCTCGCTTTATTATTTCATTTTCTCACCGGATAATACATTGATATATATGCGATATATGTTAATTGTATTATTTTCTTTTGTTACAAAACATATTATATTTGTGATATATAATATTGTAACATATTATAATTACAAATGCAACATGATTAGTGGAGATTAAACATGGTTAGGGTTTGATTTTGGTTAGTTCATTCATAAACCTTCTAGAAGGTTTTCTTTTCTTTCTTACAAAGATATTATGGTTTATATTTTTGTGAGATATTTGTAAACCCAAACCACACTCTTAACCCTAGTTAACTCTCTACAATGGTTTGCCTTATCATCTTTGACCATGGTTGCATTTGTAATCATATAATCTTTTCCATTATTCATCACAAAAGGATTATTCATTTGATATTCTTCTTCTTCTTCCTTGAGCTTTGAAAAAGCTTTCTAGGTTTTCATTTTGGGATGAATTAGTGTGAGAATTTGATAATAAAAGAGAGCATAAATCCTACATAATCATCCTCATCTAATCTAGCCAATTAGATTAGGGTGTTCACCTCATTAATGAGAAAAAGCTTGAGTTAAAGGAACATCGAGGTAGAACATCGGAGAAAAGGAAGACTACAAGCAAGCATGGATCATTCGGGTTGTGGAACCTCTCTTGAGTCCGGGAGATCGTGGATCGCGGCGAAGGGACTTCTACTCGGAGCTTATGAAGCGAAGGAGCGGACTACAAAGGTTGTAATCCCTCACTCTTAGTTGTAAAGATGTTTACTTGCATGTTAAACCCTAATAATCTAGCAAAGATCCCGGCTTTGGGTTGTTCGGCACGTCTAAATTTTGAATCGGGCATGATTGATGCCTTATAGACCCTTCTATGAGTGCCTAGGAACCCTACAGTGGTATCAGAGACTAGCTAGAGCATTAGGCAACGTGTATACAAAGTTAAAACTCCGATCAAACCCCGAAACATCGAACGTGACCCCCTCTCTGGAAATTTTGTAAAAATGTGATTTTTTCTGCATTAAAATACTCAAAAAAATCAGCAGGAAATTCTAAGGATATCACTGAAATATGAGCCCCCAAGTCTTTCATAGCGCCGCGGAACTGCGGCAAGAACCTGCTTGTTGCGGCGGTTCCACGGCCAGAAATGGGAATTGGGGACACGTGTTTAAACAGTAATATCCGTAGGTATTTGTACTTGCTTCTGGGTATTTTTAATCTTGCTCAAGTGTTGAGTGTTCTGGGGATTATTTTGTAATCGTTGATTCGATCGGAAAGTTTAATTTCGTTTTGTTTTCCGGATATTTCAGAAACTGTTAAAATGTTCGAACGGATATCATTAACTCACTTTTTCTCGGCATGAAAATCTTTCAAGTGTTCAATTTTTCTTGAGTTTAAATCTTTCGGAAAAATGTGCAAGTAACGCGGTGGACCCTCTAGAAGAACATAAAGCTTAACTCGATTATGTGACCGTCTGAACCGCCTCTAAACCTTAGGGTTTGGGGCAGTACGGCGTTACCACATGTGAGACGTTGGCTTGACCCTTCTACGGCTGGACCATTGGTACTGTGGCATATGATGGATGCTTTTAAACTCCGCTCAAGTGTTGAGCCATTTGGGAAATTTTGGGTGTTTGATTATTCGATCGGAAAGTTTAATATTGTCTATTTATCTGGAATGTGATACAATATGTGGAATTCATATAGTTAGGCATGAAATGCGAAGTATGTGATATTTTGGATTTACGATATCTAAAGTGATTGTGGATTCCAAATGTTATAGTTTTACACTTTCTTTTCTGTGACCGTAAGTGTAGTATGTAGTTGTATTGCCGGTTTTCGTTGCTATACATCAACGATGATCGGTGTATGCATACTTACTTACGTTGATGATATGAGATATTATGTGTTGTTGTGATATGTTATATTGGATCGTCATGTTCTGAATAGCTGAGGGTTTTATGTGAGATGAGGGTTTTTATTTTCATTCATGTAAAATTCATTTGTATGTAATATTCTTTTATTGGGGCACTTCCGGGATAAGGTTGATGTCACCAGTGTATATTATTTACTTTTCCGCATTAGGTAGACCCAAGGAGGGGAGCACAAGTAACCGGGTTCTAGGGTACAGTGGGAAGCCATCTCGAGGAGTCGAGACCGGGTCTCCTAACCATAGAATTGGCAGAGTTACTTGCCGCTCTCGTAGGAGTCTAGGGATGTGGGTTTGGCTATTCATCGCGACCGTGGAATCCGTGTTTTATACATGCTTGAAATAAAACACGGACGTCTTAGTATATCCAATATTTTATATGTTATCTTCTGCTGCAATGTTCTATGATGAGATAATATTACTGCCTGAGACGAATGCTTATACTATATATATATGCTGATACATAAATATTACTGCTTTCGTTTCTACTGTGATGCTTAGGAAGCATAAGCTGATGGGATATATTAATGAGATTAATAAAAAGAAAAGAAACCTAAAAGATGTTGTAGAATCAAAACTTTATAAAAATGGTAGCTACAGTTTTGCTTTGCATAGCGGTATATATGATATATCCTGCACCTTATTCGATGAGGAAAGAGCCGAGATCCCTTCACCGGGAGTGACCTCTTTAGCGAAACTGGCAGATGCTACAAACTCACGGTTTAGTTTTTGACAGCTTATATAGTTCTTGCTTTGCACAGCGGTATATATGATATATACTGCACCTTATTCGATGGGGAAAGAGCCGAGATCCCTTCACCAGGAGTGACCTCTTTAGCGAAACTGCAAAAGCCTCAAAAACACTCCTTTTCAAAATCACTTGTTTCTACAAAGATATCAAGTTCATTACGCTCATGGTTTTCTGAAAAACCTGCGTAGCCCTCCGTCATTTCAGATAAAGACTAGTTAGTATTCATGCTATATTTGTTGACTTAGTCAAGGCGTAGTGTACGGTAGCTAAATAGTATTTATCTGCTATAGCATGAGATGTGATTGGATTAGGGTAGTCGTACGGCCTTGTTGACTTAGTCAAGGGCTGTACGGGTGGGTTTAATTCAATCAGGAAATGTACGGGTTGAACTTGACTTGCGATTTATGGTTTGTTGACTTAGTCAAGGTCATAGATTGCTAGGGGCAAAAGCATTATCGGGAATTTCAAGTATTGAAATTTGCAATGAGATTGCATACCACCTCTGAGATAGTTGGATCCCGATACCCACTGCAAGTAAAAGTTAATCCTGGGAGAATTTTACACAGGACAATTAGCCGATCAAGTAGGTGTCTAGAAAGGTGTTAATGGGGTTAAGCCTCTGGGAAAACGAGGTTTATTTTAATTAGGTCCGTGCGAAAGCACGGGGAACCTCCCTCAAAATACCAACACTGATCTGGCTGAAAGATTGACGAAATTGTAGGGTGTAATTAATCCCGGCTAATCTTACCTTTTAGGGTTTGAAGGAAGATTTGATAAAAACAGTGGGAGATATCCTGATTAGATAAGATAATAACTAATCTAATCTTGCAAGAGCATACGCTAAAGTGTTTCCTTCTCTCTCTCTTCAGGTAGCGACCATGTCAGTACTTAATCAAGATAAAAATATGGATATATTGACTGAAGCCGCTTATTATACTGAGCAGGGGAACGTTGGTCCCGTTCATTCTTATAAGTGTTATAAGACTGAGCAGGGAATAGGACAATATCTGGATTCTCACGCCGCCCAAACGAAGAACACGCATGTTGATGCATCTTCTTCGGGTGTGTTAGTTATTGAGAACTGTTTCTCAGTTCACCCTACGTCCTGGGTATTGGATACCGGATCAGGATTCTATATATGTAAATTGTTACGTGGGCTACGTAAAGGTAGAGAACTGGGAAAAGGTGATCGTTCTATACAAGTAGGGAATGGTACAAATGTTGGATATAGTGCCCTCAAAGTCAGTTATTCGATCGCAGGTACGTGATTGCAATGATTGAGGAGGACCTATACCGGTAGCACGGTCTTACTCGAGATGATAGTATGCTATATTGTTTTCCTTTATCAGTCGTGTACAGGTTCAGGTGACTGATCACTATTACACGTTGATAGAGCCCTTAGGATCTTGCTTGACTACCAACAGTATGATGGCGATCATATACGTAAGAGTTGGGTAGTCTATAAGCACATCCTTAAAAATGGTCCCTAGTCGTGGGAGTTTCGAGAGAGGGCATCGATACTCCGGAGTAGACTAGTGTATACAGTCGAGACCCTGACGAGGGGCAGTGGCCGGTCTCACAAGCCACTGGTGTCAGTTGGATCACCTAAGATGTATACAGGTGCTCATTGGGTTATGAGTACACCGGACAGAACTCGCCGGGAACCTGCTAGTTGGTATTATACCTAGCGTCAGATAGCAGTTCCCTGGTGACATGTGTACAGGTTAGTTCATCGACCTGAGGTCGTCATTTGTCTCGTGTGAGTTCCCACTGTGCTTTGATTTCTACCCTACCATGGCTCAAAGGAGTCGTGCAAACAGGTATTTTTTGGGTACAGTCCCGAGCCACATGGAGGCAAGTGAGCGGATCGGCAGGGGATTCATCTCTCCCGGTATTGGGGGTGAGATCGTGCTGTGTCTAGGAGAGCCATTACACCAAGTCCTTGGCCAAGGCAGGTGAGAATTACTGGTAAGTATTCCAATAGTTTCTCAGGGTGTTCAGGGCTTCTCTCCGACATGACTTATACCGCTATTGGGGGTCTGACGTTACCAGCCCCCTAGGCCCGATATGCGATACTCTAGACGAACGGACCGGACTGTACGTATATTGTCACTGTTAGGCTCAGTAGGGTTCCAGGATAAGTTCGCTCATCGTCTTCCCTTGAGGTTAGTACATGGGCAGCCGTTACGCACTGCTAGTGCCGCTGATGTGCTTGTGGTTAAACCCACTGCCAGGATACTGATGAGTCATTAGAGTCCCCCACAGATAGTTTCCCAAGTTCGGGCGAAACGTTGTAGAAGCCGTATGGTTTTATGGCAGGGTTCGGAAAATGCACGTGCATTTATGCACGTGTCATATTTCGGGCAGATAATACTGGTGGGCTTTGGTTTAAGCCGGATCCTAGTATTATACTGTGTAGATATAATATCTTTGTCTCAGTTGTATTTGTATTTGGTCATAATACAAATGCGGGTATGTATGTACTGTTACGGGGTTATCCTGAAATTCGTTTCGGGATCGCTTTTTGAAGTTGCCAGTTTTCTATCACCCGTCTTAAACATTCGGTTTAATGCGAAATTATCTTTTTCATTTGGATGAGTCATGAGGGTGAGTCATGAGGGAGCTTCTAGAATTGATGACTAGGTTTGTGAGGTGTTATATGACTTATTGTTTGCATTTAATACCTTTTGTAATGCTTAGGATATTTGAGTTGTGATATTTTGTGATAAGCATTACATATAGTCACCACTTGCTCCTACACTCACCACCCCATCCAATTTCAGCCCTATATTTGACCGAGCCCCCATTTTGGAGGAAGATGATGATTGATTAAAAAAAGATATAGCTCATTTCTCATTACTTGATTAAAATGCAACTTCATTAACCGTTCATCCATGGTTTTGGATGAAACGAGACAAAATATTCTACTCTATCTCTACATCAATCTTGGACATGTCGGCTAGCAAATTTCATGTCCGAGTTGCCTCGGTTCAGAGGAGGGAGCCCATATAAAGATCCGTTGACGTGGTGCCACCTGGACGAGGAGACCGGAGATCGAGCGAGATCACAGATGCCGCAAAGGAGCGTGGGATGATGGCTAAAGACCGAAGGACTCGGATCGTTCGGTATAGCCTTTCTACCTCTTTACAGTTTGTTAGTTTAGCGTTAATGGCAAGATCCGGGTTATAGTATGCGATAGCGCCAGTTATAAAAGTTTTTGTTCCGCGTTTGGCGTCAGAATGACGGCCGGGGTGCTGCCGTAGACTTACAACAAATATTGCAGCCAAAGCAGTTGGCGAATATCACCTAGTATTACCAAGTAGTAATACATTGATTCTGAATGAGTGCTATTATATACCGAACATGATATGCAACATTATATCAGTTTCTTTATTAACTAAAGAAGGGTATAATTTTGTAATACAGGATAATATTATGAATATCTTCCTAAATAAAAAGTTGATTGGATCAGGCTCGTTACATAATGGCATGTTCATTCTCAATCAAAATACAGTCCTTAATATACAAAACACACACAAGAGGAAGAGTTCATAAATGAACGAATCCTTCTTGTGGCATTGTAGACATGGTCATATCAATGCGACACTGCTAGCTAAGTTACATAAGTATGGATATTTGAATCTGTTTGAATTATCATCTTATGATACTTGCCATTCATGTCTCAAAGGTAAACTGACCAAAACTCCATTTAGTGGACACGGAGAAAGAGTTAAGGAACTCTTAGGGCTGGTACATAGTGATGTATGCGGTCCTATGTCTACACATGCCAGGAACGGTTCTTCCTACTTTATTACATTCACTGACGATCTCTCTAGATACGAACATGTGTTCCTGATGAAACACAAGTCTGAAGTTTTTGAGAAATTCAGAGAATATAAGAACAAAGTAGAGAACCAGACGGGAAAAAGTGTTAAAATCCTTCGATCTGATCGAGGAGGAGAATAGTTGAGCAATGATTTTCTGGATTATCTAAAAGAGAATGGGATTCTCTCTCAGCTTACTCCTCCTTATACACCACAGCACAACGGTGTATCGGAGCGGAGGAATCGCACCCTATTAGATATGGTATGCTATATGATGAGTGATGCTGAGTTACCTATTTCCTTTTGGGGGTATGCGCTTGAGACAGCCATTTACCTATTGAATCTAGTTCCATCTAAATCTGTACCTATCAAACCATATGAGATATGGAGTAGGAAGAGACCATATTTTAAATGAGTTAAGATATGGGGTTGTCCGGCCTATGTCAAAAGGCAAAATCCGGACAAACTCGAGGCACGATCAGTTCTTTGCAAGTTTGTGGGATATCCAAAGAATTCTCAAGGATATTTTTTCTACCACGCTGAGAAACAAAAAGTGTTTGTTGCTCAACATGCCACCTTTTTGGAAAAGGAATTTCTTGCAAAAGAAATTAGTGGCAAAGAGGTAGAGCTGGAAGAGGTTCCAGCACCTCAAACTACAACTGATGATTTATTGGAACCAGAGGATTCAGTAATACCCGACGAACCCCACCCTCTCCGCCGATCTAGCAGGGTTTCTCATCCACCTGAGAGATACTACGGTTTTCTCATTGATGGTGGGAGCGAGGATTGCATCATGGAAGATGATGACCCGACTAGTTTCGAGCAGGCCATCACAAGTGGTGACTCTGTGAAATGGTTGGATGCAATGCGATCTGAAATGGAATCCATGTACACCAACAAAGTATAGACTTTGGAAGTTGCTTCTGAAGGGGTAAAACCCATTGGGAGCAAATGGATCTTTAAAAGGAAAATTGGTGTAGATGGAAAAGTTGAGACTTTCAAAGCTAGACTTGTTGCAAAGGGTTTTCGTCAACGACCAGGTATGGATTATGACGAAACCTTTTCTCCAGTGGCTATGCTTAAGTCCATCCGGATCTTCCTTGCTATTGCTGCATACCATGACTACGAAATCTGGCAAATGGATGTTAAGACCGCCTTTCTAAACGGTGATTTAGAAGAGTGCGTGTACATGACTTAGCCAGAGGGCTTCGTAGATAGTGGGAGCAGCGGAAAGGTGTGCAAACTGCTTAAATCCATCTATGGGTTAAAGCAAGCATCGCGGAGTTGGAACATCTGCTTTGATGTTGTAGTCAAAGAGTTTGACTTCATCATAAACGTAGATGGACCTTGTATCTATAAGAAGGTTGCAGAGAGTAAGGTAGTCTTCCTCGTATTGTACGTCGATGACATACTCTTGATAGGAAATGATGTTCCTATGCTGCAATCAGTCAAGCTCTTCTTATCATAAAGATTCTCAATGAAAGATCTAGGTGATGCCTCCTGCATATTGGGAATCATGATCTATAGAGATAGATCTAAACGGATACTGGGATTGTCCCAATTTAGGTATATTGACACCATACTAAAGAGGTTTAGTATGGAAGAATCCAAGCGTGGGAACCAACCCACAATCTCTGAACTCACTCTCTCCAAAGAGATGTTTCCCAAGACTGATTTGGAGAGAGCTCGCATGCAAGGGATACCCTATGCTTCGGAAGTAGGCTCTATCATGTATGCGATGCTATGTACGAGACCCGATGTAGCATACTTATTAAGTGTAGTGAGTGGGTATCAAGCAGATCCTGGAGAGAGTCACTGGACAGCTGTGAAGAACGTTTTCAAGTACTTACGAAGGACTAAAGAGATGTTCTTGGTGTATGGTAACGGAGAACTCCAGGTGGAGTCCTTTACCAATTCGAGCTTCCAAAGTGATAAGGACGACTCTAAGTCGCACTCGGGATTTGTCTTTACCCTCAATGGAGGGGCGGTATGTTGGAAGAGTTCCAAACAGGATACCGTTGCAGACTCGACGATGGAGGCTGAATACATCGCTGCCAACGATACTGCCAAAGAGGCTGTCTGGATAAAGAAGTTCATTACTGAACTTTGTGTGGTTCCATCCATTGAGCTTCCAATACTTTGTATTGCGATAACAATGGAGCTATGGCTATGGCCAAGGAACCCAGGTCCCATCAGAAGTCCAGACATATTCTGAGGAGGTATCACCTGATCAGGGAGAGAGTTGATCGCCGGGAGATCGAGGTCAGGAGAGTTGATACGAAGGACAACACTGTGGATCTACTCACAAAGGCCATTAAATGTTTTTCCCGAACAACATATGCGTCTGGACTTTGAAGAAATATGCATGGATGAGCTTAACTTTGAGGAGAATTTTGAGGATATTTTTGAGGATGAAACAGTTCTAGATGATGAGTCGGATTTTCCAATTCATCCTGTTCCTTTCACTGACTGTGTACACCCTCCAGAACCCTTAACCGATACCCTTCCTCAACCACTTCCCTCCATCCTTTCCATCGTTCCGACCCTGCAAGAACCCGTACCATTTTCACTTCCTGTATCTGGTTTACCGAGTTCGGCGTGCCCATGGTTTCTCACGAATCTTAAGGGATTTGACCCCATTTCTCGACGGATAAATATATTAGCACAATCGCTTTTCACACTTCGGTCATCCCAAATTGTGCTAATCTATTTACTCCATTTGCATCCTCAAGTTCGTATTCCACTTCTTTTTCCCTTCCGCCATTCTTCTTCCTCTCATATACCGAGACCATATCCCGCTTCTCTCCGCATATGGTCTCGCGTATTCTCCATCTCTTTCCTCTACTCCTTCTTCCACCAACCGGTACATTATAGCGATAAAATCTTTGAATGGTTGGTGTTAACTTTTGGCCTGTGTAAGGCCTTGTATAGCTTGATACTGTTCTCTTTCCCCCCCTAATCCTGAATTTCAACGCTTAACAGTGGAAACACTGTTTTACTTAAGTTTGGGGGGGACTCCTTTTTGTATATATTTTTTGTTTTCCTTTTTGTTTTGTATATAATTTGTTTCTAGGGAGCGCCGACAATTTTGACCCTCTTGGTGTAGCCTGACAGTGAGGGCACTGTCAAGTTTAAGTTTGGGGGTATGCTCGGTAAGCTTTCCTCCTTCGCATTCATTTGTATATTTTGCATTTGCATACCTTATTTAAAAACCCATAAAAATCGAAAAAATTTCCAAAAAATATAAAAACTTTGTCGTCAAGTTAGCTAATAGGGTAACTTAGATCTTTATTCCGAAAGTTTAGTTAATATGATAGAAATAACTAAATTCTAGGCTTAGGATTTGAAAACCCTAAAAACAACCCTCATTCTGTCTAACTTTGGTAAGTATACGTCCTTACAGTTTTTTTTTGAGAAATAGGTAATCTTGAGTTCAATTCTTGAGTTAAGTCAAGATGAAGGGAAAGTATTGAAGCTTTACTGGAGGATAAGTCTGAAAAATAGTTTCTTTTCTTGAGTTTAAATTTAGAAAGTATATACCCTACAAACTTCACTTACACGCACCTTGAAACTTGGGATAGTAGATGATACCTAGAAATACTCTTACCGGAAAGCCTAGTATGAAAGAAAAACGGTATTTAAAGCTAAACACCAAAAGAGCATATTGAAAAATATATCCGGTCTTGAAAAAGAAAAAGAAAAAGAAAAAGAAAAATAGAATAAAGTCAAGACCTGGAAACTGCTATTTACGCTTTAAAGTTCACACATTCAGTAATCAGTCGTTAGTGCCTCAAGAAGCATTAATAGTCGCATGAAAGGTGTGTGAGCAAATCCGTCCATCCTTAATGAAAAGAAGTTGTATTAGGTATTAGGGCAAGGGTATTATAGCTTGAATTGAATTCTTGAGTGTAGGGGTGCAAATATACACACACGTAGGGGTTTACAATCGATGTTTGAATAAAAGATAGAAATAAAGAATAAGACTTGTGTTTTCTGTAAAGTTGATAAAAATCCCTGATTTGAGGCCGCACTTTAGAAGGAAAACTCAGGAGAACCAACATCTTTCTAAACTTTTTTGGAACGTATAGGACCTAAGGTTAAATAGATAGGAGGTGTGAAAAATAAGGGTTGGATATTTCTAACTTAGGATGATAGAATTTCTAACGTAAATACTGAACTGTAGGAGTAGAATCTATGTTAACTTATGACACTAGCTTGACGGGATTTTGTGGGTGTAATCCGCTGAAAACCCTCAGGAGACAACACTCCTCCTACTAGGGACACCTAGAGGTTTAACGGCTTGTTGCACGTGCTTAGTGCAATCGCGTTCCCTGCGAAAGTACGGTTAGGATTTTATTTTTGTGAATAATTGGTTTTTCTCGGGACGAGCAAAAGTTAAGTTTGGGGGTATTTGTTCATGCCAGAATATTGCATTTTATACCGCCCATTCTTACGCTCGTTTGTTTATAGGCAGGTGCTTTTTATCAGTGTTTGCTATATAATTGCAGAATACAAGTTCTCGGCTCTGAACAGTGATATCCAAGAAAAGTACGAAAAATTCTGGATTACTGCCAACAGCTGATAAAACACGGGTCTCCGCTCTCTATCCGTGTGTTGCCAAATACCAGTTAAGGGACAAGATGGCAAATCGATTGTCATGTCATGCACAAGGCTCAATGGCAACACAAGATCCAAGAAATCTACGCGGAGCTCGAGGAAATCATGGCAAAAGATCCACATCACATCACCTTTTGTTCTACTAAAATTCTGGAATAATTGTGAAGAGTTTCTGAGAAAAGTCATATACCACATAGCAGACAACATGAAACCAGGGAGGCACCCAAAACCCGACCACCCAACTCCACCATAGGGCCGCGGATCTGCGGCCAATAGGGGGTCTAGGCCGCGGATCCGCGGCCGTATGGACTCCTCACTTTGTCATGTTTTGGGGGTAGTTTGGGGACTTCATATAGTGGCAGATTCTTGCCCTAGGTCTTCAACCCTCTGCCTATAAATACTCCAGAATTGAGCTAAGCCAAGGGGTCCATTCTTTGTTCTTCTTTCTTTTTAGGATTTAGTCTTTTTCTTCTTCTTCTTCTTCTTCTTCATTCTTTTTCCATGAAAATTGTAGTGAGAGCTTTTTGAGTGGGAGATCAATGAAGATGAGGGCTTTTTGTATCATTCTCTTTTGTTTCTTCTTCCCCTTGAGATTCTTTCTTTCTCTTGATCATTCAACCTCTTCATTGAGCTTGAATGGTTAAGGGTTAGTTATTGATCTCAAGGGTCGTATTTTCTTATGGAATTAGCGCTTCATTTCACATGCGTTCTCTACCCTTCTCTTGATCTTGCAACCTCTTGATTGAGCTTGCAAGCTTAAGGGTTGGCTATTGATCACATGCTTGTCTTGAGTTCTAGTTTCTATTTCTTTTTATTGCTTATTTATTACTTGCTTTTTATTATCTTGCTTTACTTATTTGCAATTTAAATTCATGCACTTAATTATTTGTAATCTTCTCTTTTCTTTGTTCTTTTCTTTTGCTCTTTTTGGTTCTCTTTGTGAATGTTGTAATTATTGTCGTTGTTAAGAATCAATACGGTATTATAAGTTAAGATTTTCTTTGCTCATTTCCTTTTCCCGTTATTTTCCATTGAACTCCGCCCAAACGATACGCAAGCGCTCCGTTAGGCACCCTACCCTAATAAGGTAACGGTGATTCCTAACCGCGACCGGTTGCGTTCGGTTTGGCCGGAGGCAAAAGCAAGAGACAAGAACGGACGGACAAGGGTAAATAAGACGGATTCCACGAATACCGCGCTTAAATCCCCTAATCCACGTTGTTGCCGATTGCTCTAGCTTCAATTGGTCAAGACTCGGCTCAAAGGTTTTGAGTACGGATTTCTTTAGCTTACATTATCGTATCTTTTCTTAACAACTTTATACTTGCAAATAATACATATAGGTTAGATTGAACAAACATATACTCATTCTTTATTGACTCGTCTAAAACAAGAAAGGACATACAACCATCTCCCTGCGGATCGACCCGTGCTCAACCGGCTAGCTGCATAGCGACACCGTCTTGATTGCGGTTACTTTAATTCTTTCAATCAAATGGCGCCGTTGCCGGGGAGACGGTAGCGTATTTTTTTTTCTTGTTATTCGGGTTAATATTCTTTTTGTATATATATATATATAAAATATATATATATATATATATTCTTTTTGTTTTTTTGATCATTTTTGTGGGCAAGTGTGCAGCTTTTTGCGTATTTGCAAACTGCGATTGTGGGGAGCAAAGTGTACGTTCAAGGTTAAGGTGATTACAAAGTACAGTGCCAAAGATCCGGGTCGTTTGACCCGCGCAAGCGAACTTTTCAAGCTTACCGGATTTGATTCAACGGGGGTTTCCTAACCCAAAAAAAAAAAACTTAACGGTACGTACTTTACTAACACCTTCTTCTCAAATCCGACGCATCCAATATACTATTCTTTGCAGGATTCTTTGCAAGTTCGTTAACAAACGCTAAAAATTGACTAACCCGTATTTGTTGCAGTGGCGCGCTTAAACTAAAAAACGATTTTTTGATTCTTTATAGAATTTTTATTGAATTGCGCATTGCATACATAAATACGGACTTAAGGGCAAGCGAACCCCACAATATACGGTAAAGGATTTCATCACCTTTTCCGTGGCCCACAAATCACGAATTTGAGCATAACGTTTACCCGCACAAATTTTAAAAGAAATTAGACTTTAAGCCTTAAGGAGTTCGCGCTCGCTAGGAGAAGTTAACTGTGTTTAGAACCTCGCTTAACAGTATATTATTTACGGGGTGTCTAGGAAAGTGTTAACGGCGCAACCGCCAAATAAGAAAGGGTTATTTAATTAAGGAACTTCGCGAAAGCGTCTGAAAACCTCCCCTTATCTCTGCACTTACCTGGCCTCGTGATCAGTGTATCTTGAGCCCGTTTCTCGACACAGTTTTACTTCGACAATCAAGTTCTGGAGCAGGTCTAGTTGACCTAGGTGAACCCTAGAACGATTAGGTGTGGTATTTTTGTGTCGTGATTGTTTTTGTCCATATTCTTTTTGTATGTATATTTCATTCTTCTGTTAATATATATCTAAAAAAAATATTTAAAAAATCACATTCTTTTCCCCCTCCTTTTCTCTGCCTTTCTTTCTTTCTTCATATCATGGGTACCCCACCTCGCAAAACTCTTGCCGAACTTTGGTACCCACAACCAGACATTACTTCTTACGGTTCTTGCTTTGGCCGAACGTCAAACGATCCCTCCATGCCCAAAATCTCTTTGAAAGATCGGATAGACGCGTCTAGGACAAACAATTTGACTCCGCAATCCACTTCGTATCAACCATTTCAAACATTCACCCCTTCTTACGTTGATACCCCTTCTTCGAGTCATGTTGCAACTCCAAGACCTATGTCTATTGCAGAACGTATAGAACAATCCCGTAGCCGATCTTTCACTCCTTTCACCACTTCAAATTCTTGGGATCAACAATTCCATTCATCTTCCTATCCAAATGTTGATCCTGCTCCTGTCCAGCCATTCAACTCCTACCAATCCTACCCTACTTTTTCACCTTCCCTAGACATTGCTTCAGAACCGCCATTTGGGAGTTTTCAGTATCCAAACAACTTTGAATCTTTTACTGAAACCCCGTCACAACCCAAGTCTAGTCTGGAACAGTCGTTGGAAGACTTTAGGGTAGCGTCGTACCAACAGATGATGGATTTGGATGCGTCCATGGCCGCCCTCACACAACCTAGTGACCCGGTAGCTAGTTTTCAACTAGCTCCACATTTTCCAATGTATGAAGAGGCGGTCGGACAGGCTGTGAATTTGAGTGGAGAGAGTGAGCTGTACCCCCTTCCATATCAAACCTACTCGTTTCAAATTGAATCCCACAACTCCTGTGTTGAAAGTCTATCAAGTGTCCCAACTAAATCATCAATTGAAGATAGAATGTTTAATGAGTGGTGCGACTTTGTAGGGTTTGATTTGTCAGATTGTGAAGGGACCTTGCCAAGTGAGACCACAAACAATCCTTTTGACCTCTACACCTCCATCTTAGAACCTGAATTGATTGAAATCCATGCTTTTGATGAGGTGCCTGAGAAAATTGACTTTCACTTGACTAAGGATATTGACGCTGGGACAATTTTGGATGATGAACCCGTAGATTTGACTGAGTTTTTCTCTCCAATTCATCATCCCGAGTCATTAAATGTTTTTCCCGAACAACATATGCGTCTGGACTTTGAAGAAATATGCATGGATGAGCTTAACTTGAGGAGAATTTTGAGGATATTTTTGAGGATGAAACAGTTCTAGATGATGAGTCGGATTTTCCAATTCATCCTGTTCCTTTCACTGACTGTGTACACCCCCCAGAACCCTTAACCGATACCCTTCCTCAACCACTTCCCTCCATCCTTTCCATCGTTCTGACCTTGCAAGAACCCGTACCATTTTCACTTCCTGTGTCTGGTTTACCGAGTTCGGCGTGCCCATGGTTTCTCACGAATCTTGAGGGATTTAACCCCATTTCTCGACGGATAAATATATTAGCACAATCGCTTTTCACACTTCGGTCATCCCAAATTGTGCTAATCTATTTACTCCATTTGCATCCTCAAGTTCGTATTCCACTTCTTTTTCCCTTCCGCCATTCTTCTTCCTCTCATATACCGAGACCATATCCCGCTTCTCTCCGCATATGGTCTCGCGTATTCTCCATCTCTTTCCTCTACACCTTCTTCCACCAACCGGTACATTATAGCGATAAAATCTTTGAATGGTTGGTGTTAACTTTTGGCCTGTGTAAGGCCTTGTATAGCTTGATACTGTTCTCTTTCCCCCCCTAATCCTGAATTTCAACGCTTAACAGTGGAAACACTGTTTTACTTAAATTTGGGGGGGACTCCTTTTTTGTATATATTTTTTGTTTTCCTTTTTGTTTTGTATATAATTTGTTTCTAGGGAGCGCCGACAATTTTGACCCTCTTGGTGTAGCCTGACAGTGAGGGCACTGTCAAGTTTAAGTTTGGGGGTGTGCTCGGTAAGCTTTCCTCCTTCGCATTCATTTGTATATTTTGCATTTGCATACCTTATTTAAAAACCCATAAAAATCGAAAAAATTTCCAAAAAATATAAAAACTTTGTCGTCAAGTTAGCTAATAGGGTAACTTAGATCTTTATTCCGAAAGTTTAGTTAATATGATAGAAATAACTAAATTCTAAGCTTAGGATTTGAAAACCCTAAAAACAACCCTCATTCTGTCTAACTTTGGTAAGTATACGTCCTTACAGTTTTTTTTTGAGAAATAGGTAATCTTGAGTTCAGTTCTTGAGTTAAGTCAAGATGAAAGGAAAGTATTGAAGCTTTACTTGAGGATAAGTCTGAAAAATAGTTTCTTTTCTTGAGTTTAAATTTAGAAAGTATATACCCTACAAACTGCACTTACACGCACCTTGAAACTTGGGATAGTAGATGATACCTAGAAATACTCTTGCGGGAAAGCCTAGTATGAAAGAAAAACGGTATTTAAAGCTAAACACCAAAAGAGCATATTGAAAAATATATCCGGTATTGAAAAAGAAAAAGAAAAAGAAAAAGAAAAATAGAATAAAGTCAAGACCTGGAAACTGCTATTTACGCATTAAAGTTCACACATTCAGTAATCGGTCGTTAGTGCCTCAAGAAGCATTAATAGTCGCATGAAAGGTGTGTGAGCAAATCCGTCCATCCTTAATGAAAAGAAGTAGTATTAGGTATTAGGGCAAGGGTATTATAGCTTGAATTGAATTCTTGAGTGTAGGGGTGCAAATATACACACACGTAGGGGTATACAATCGATGTTTGAATAAAAGATAGAAATAAAGAATAAGACTTGTGTTTTCTGTAAAGTTGATAAAAATCCCTGATTTGAGGCCGCACTTTAGAAGGAAAACTCAGGAGAACCAACATCTTTCTAAACTTTTTTGGAACGTATAGGACCTAAGGTTAAATAGATAGGAGGTGTGAAAAATAAGGGTTGGATATTTCTAACTTAGGATGATAGAATTTCTAACGTAAATACTGAACTGTAGGAGTAGAATCTATGTTAACTTATGACACTAGCTTGACGGGATTTTGTGGGTGTAATCCGCTGAAAACCCTCAGGAGACAACACTCCTCCTACTAGGGACACCTAGAGGTTTAACGGCTTGTTGCACGTGCTTAGTGCAATCGCGTTCCCTGCGAAAGTGCGGTTAGGATTTTATTTTTGTGAATAATTGGTTTTGCTCGGGACGAGCAAAAGTTAAGTTTGGGGGTATTTGTTCATGCCAGAATATTGCATTTTATACCGCCCATTCTTACGCTCGTTTGTTTATAGGCAGGTGCTTTTTATCAGTGTTTTCTACATAATTGCAGAATACAGGTTCTCGGCTCTGAACAGTGATATCCATGAAAAGTACGAAAAATTCTGGATTACTGCCAACAGCTGATAAAACACGGGTCTCCGCTCTCTATCCGTGTGTTGCCAAATACCAGTTAAGGGACAAGATGGCAAATCGATTGTCATGTCATGCACAAGGCTCAATGGCAACACAAGATCCAAGAAATCTACGCGGAGCTCGAGGAAATCATGGCAAAAGATCCACATCACATCACCTTTTGTTCTACTAAAATTCTGGAATAATTGTGAAGAGTTTCTGAGAAAAGTCATATACCACATAGCAGACAACATGAAACCAGGGAGGCACCCAAAACCCGACCACCCAACTCCACCATAGGGCCGCGGATCCGCGGCCAATAGGGGGTCTAGGCCGCGGATCCGCGGCCGTATGGACTCCTCACTTTGTCATGTTTTGGGGGTAGTTTGGGGACTTCATATAGTGGCAGATTCTTGCCCTAGGTCTTCAACCCTCTGCCTATAAATACTCCAGAATTGAGCTAAGCCAAGGGGTCCATTCTTTGTTCTTCTTTCTTTTTAGGATTTAGTCTTTTTCTTCTTCTTCTTCTTCTTCTTCTTCATTCTTTTTCCATGAAAATTGTAGTGAGAGCTTTTTGAGTGGGAGATCAATGAAGATGAGGGCTTTTTGTATCATTCTCTTTTGTTTCTTCTTCCCCTTGAGATTCTTGCTTTCTCTTGATCATTCAACCTCTTCATTGAGCTTGAATGGTTAAGGGTTAGTTATTGATCTCAAGGGTCGTATTTTCTTATGGAATTAGCGCTTCATTTCACATGCGTTCTCTACCCTTCCCTTGATCTTGCAACCTCTTAATTGAGCTTGCAAGTTTAAGGGTTGGCTATTGATCACATGCTTGTCTTGAGTTCTAGTTTCTATTTCTTTTTATTGCTTATTTATTACTTGCTTTTTATTATCTTGCTTTAATTATTTGCAATTTAAATTCATGCACTTAATTATTTGTAATCTTCTCTTTTCTTTGTTCTTTTCTTTTGCTCTTTTTGGTTCTCTTTGTGAATGTTGTAATTATTGTCGTTGTTAAGAATCAATACGGTATTATAAGTTAAGATTTTCTTTGCTCATTTCCTTTTCCCGTTATTTTCCATTGAACTCCGCCCAAACGATACGCAAGCGCTCCGTTAGGCACCCTACCCTAACAAGGTAACGGTGATTCCTAACCGCGACCGGTTGCGTTCGGTTTGGCCGGAGGCAAAAGCAAGAGACAAGAACGGACGGACAAGGGTAAATAAGCCGGATTCCACGAATACCGCGCTTAAATCCCCTAATCCACGTTGTTGCCGATTGCTCTAGCTTCAATTGGTCAAGACTCGGCTCAAAGGTTTTAAGTACGGATTTCTTTAGCTTACATTATCGTATCTTTTCTTAACAACTTTATACTTGCAAATAATACACATAGGTTAGATTGAACAAACATATACTCATTCTTTATTGACTCGTCTAAAACAAGAAAGGACATACAACCATCTCCCTGTGGATCGACCCGTGCTCAACCGGCTAGCTGCATAGCGACACCGTCTTGATTGCGGTTACTTTAATTCTTTCAATCAAATGGCGCCGTTGCCGGGGAGACGGTAGCGTATTTTTTTTTCTTGTTATTCGGGTTAATATTCTTTTTGTATATATATATATATATATATATATAAATATATATATATATATATTCTTTTTGTTTTTTTGATCATTTTTGTGGGCAAGTGTGCAGCTTTTTGCGTATTTGCAAACTGCGATTGTGGGGAGCAAAGTGTACGTTCAAGGTTAAGGTGATTACGAAGTACAGTGCCAAAGATCCGGGTAGTTTGACCCGCGCAAGCGAACTTTTCAAGCTTACCGGATTTGATTCAACGAGGGTTTCCTAACCCAAAAAAAAAAAAAACTTAACGGTACGTACTTTACTAACACCTTCTTCTCAAATCCGACGCATCCAATATACTATTCTTTGCAGGATTCTTTGCAAGTTCGCTAGCAAACGCTAAAAATTGACTAACCCGTATTTGTTGCAATGCCGCGTTTAAACTAAAAAACGATTTTTTGATTCTTTATAGAATTTTTATTGAATTGCGCATTGCATATATAAATACGGACTTAAGGGCAAGCGAACCCCACAATATACGGTAAAGGATTTCATCACCTTTTCCGTGGCCCACAAATCACGAATTTGAGCATAACGTTTACCCGCATAAATTTTAAAAGAAATTAGACTTTAAGCCTTAAGGAGTTCGCGCTCGCTAGGAGAAGTTAACTGTGTTTAGAACCTCGCTTAACGGTATATTGTTTACGGGGTGTCTAGGAAAGTGTTAACGGCGCAACCGCCAAATAAGAAAGGGTTATTTAATTAAGGAACTTCGCGAAAGCGTCTGAAAACCTCCCCTTATCTCTGCACTTACCTGGCCTCGTGATTAGTGTATCTTGAGCCCGTTTCTCGACACAGTTTTACTTCGACAATCAAGTTCTGGAGCAGGTCTAGTTGACCTAGGTGAACCCTAGAAGGATTAGGTGTGTGGTATTTTTGTGTCGTGATTGTTTTTGTCCATATTCTTTTTGTATGTATATTTCATTCTTCTGTTAATATATATCTAAAAAAAAATTAAAAAAAATCACATTCTTTTCCCCCTCCTTTTCTCTGCCTTTCTTTCTTTCTTCATATCATGGGTACCCCACCTCGCAAAACTCTTGCCGAACTTTGGTACCCACAACCAGACATTACTTCTTACGGTTCTTGCTTTGGCCGAACGTCAAACGATCCCTCCATGCCCAAAATCTCTTTGAAAGATCGGATAGACGCGTCTAGGACAAACAATTTGACTCCGCAATCCACTTCGTATCAACCATTTCAAACATTCACCCCTTCTTACGTTGATACCCCTTCTTCGAGTCATGTTGCAACTCCAAGACCTATGTCTATTGCAGAACGTATAGAACAATCCCGTAGCCGATCTTTCACTCCTTTTACCACTTCAAATTCTTGGGATCAACAATTCCATTCATCTTCCTATCCAAATGTTGATCCTGCTCCTGTCCAGCCATTCAACTCCTACCAATCTTACCCTACTTTTTCACCTTCCCTAGACATTGCTTCAGAACCGCCATTTGGGAGTTTTCAGTATCCAAACAACTTTGAATCTCTTACTGAAACCCCGTCACAACCCATGTCTAGTCTGGAACAGTCGTTGGAAGACTTTAGGGTAGCGTCGTACCAACAGATGATGGATTTGGATGCGTCCATGGCCGCCCTCACACAACCTAGTGACCCGGTAGCTAGTTTTCAACTAGCTCCATATTTTCCAATGTATGAAGAGGCGGTCGGACAGGCTGTGAATTTGAGTGGAGAGAGTGAGCTGTACCCCCTTCCAAATCAAACCTACTCGTTTCAAATTGAATCCCACAACTCCTGTGTTGAAAGTCTATCAAGTGTCCCAACTAAATCATCAATTGAAGATAGAATGTTTAATGAGTGGTGCGACTTTGTAGGGTTTGATTTGCCAGATTGTGAAGGGACCTTGCCAAGTGAGACCACAAACAATCCTTTTGACCTCTACACCTCCATCTTAGAACTTGAATTGATTGAAATCCATGCTTTTGATGAGGTGTCTGAGAAAATTGACTTTCACTTGATTAAGGATATTGACGCTGGGACTATTTTGGATGATGAACCCGTAGATTTGACTGAGTTTTTCTCTCCAATTCATCATCCCGAGTCATTAAATGTTTTTCCCGAACAACATATGCGTCTGGACTTTGAAGAAATATGCATGGATGAGCTTAACTTGAGGAGAATTTTGAGGATATTTTTGAGGATGAAACAGTTCTAGATGATGAGTCGGATTATCCAATTCATCCTGTTCCTTTCACTGACTGTGTACACCCTCCAGAACCCTTAACCGATACCCTTCCTCAACCACTTCCCTCCATCCTTTCCATCGTTCCGACCTTGCAAGAACCCGTACCATTTTCACTTCCTGTGTCTGGTTTACCGAGTTCGGCGTGCCCATGGTTTCTCACGAATCTTGAGAGATTTGACCCCATTTCTCGACGGATAAATATATTAGCACAATCGCTTTTCACACTTCGGTCATCCCAAATTGTGCTAATCTATTTACTCCATTTGCATCCTCAAGTTCGTATTCCACTTCTTTTTCCCTTCCGCCATTCTTCTTCCTCTCATATACCGAGACCATATCCCGCTTCTCTCCGCATATGGTCTCGCGTATTCTCCATCTCTTTCCTCTACACCTTCTTCCACCAACCGGTACATTATAGCGATAAAATCTTTGAATGGTTGGTGTTAACTTTTGGCCTGTGTAAGGCCTTGTATAGCTTGATACTGTTCTCTTTCCCCCCCTAATCCTGAATTTCAACGCTTAACAGTGGAAACCTTGTTTTACTTAAGTTTGGGGGGGACTCCTTTTTTGTATATATTTTTTGTTTTCCTTTTTGTTTTGTATATAATTTGTTTCTAGGGAGCGCCGACAATTTTGACCCTCTTGGTGTAGCCTGACAGTGAGGGCACTTTCAAGTTTAAGTTTGGGGGTGTGCTCGGTAAGCTTTCCTCCTTCGCATTCATTTGTATATTTTGCATTTGCATACCTTATTTAAAAACCCATAAAAATCGAAAAATTTTCCAAAAAATATAAAAACTTTGTCGTCAAGTTAGCTAATAGGGTAACTTAGATCTTTATTCCGAAAGTTTAGTTAATATGATAGAAATAACTAAATTCTAGGCTTAGGATTTGAAAACCCTAAAAACAACCCTCATTCTGTCTAACTTTGGTAAGTATACGTCCTTACAGTTTTTTTTTGAGAAATAGGTAATCTTGAGTTCAGTTCTTGAGTTAAGTCAAGATGAAAGGAAAGTATTGAAGCTTTACTGGAGGATAAGTCTGAAAAATAGTTTCTTTTCTTGAGTTTAAATTTAGAAAGTATATACCCTACAAACTGCACTTACACGCACCTTGAAACTTGGGATAGTAGATGATACCTAGAAATACTCTTGCCGGAAAGCCTAGTATGAAAGAAAAACGGTATTTAAAGCTAAACACCAAAAGAGCATATTGAAAAATATATCCGGTCTTGAAAAAGAAAAAGAAAAAGAAAATGAAAAATAGAATAAAGTCAAGACCTGGAAACTGCTATTTACGCTTTAAAGTTCACACATTCAGTAATCGGTCGTTAGTGCCTCAAGAAGCATTAATAGTCGCATGAAAGGTGTGTGAGCAAATCCATCCATCCTTAATGAAAAGAAGTAGTATTAGGTATTAGGGCAAGGGTATTATAGCTTGAATTGAATTCTTGAGTGTAGGGGTGCAAATATACACACACGTAGGGGTATACAATCGATGTTTGAATAAAAGATAGAAATAAAGAATAAGACTTGTGTTTTCTGTAAAGTTGATAAAAATCCCTGATTTGAGGCCGCACTTTAGAAGGAAAACTCAGGAGAACCAACATCTTTCTAAACTTTTTTGGAACGTATAGGACCTAAGGTTAAATAGATAGGAGGTGTGAAAAATAAGGGTTGGATATTTCTAACTTAGGATGATAGAATTTCTAACATAAATACTGAACTGTAGGAGTAGAATCTATGTTAACTTATGACACTAGCTTGACGGGATTTTGTGGGTGTAATCCGCTGAAAACCCTCAGGAGACAACACTCCTCCTACTAGGGACACCTAGAGGTTTAACGGCTTGTTGCACGTGCTTAGTGCAATCGCGTTCCCTGCGAAAGTGCGGTTAGGATTTTATTTTTGTGAATAATTGGTTTTACTCGGGATGCGCAAAAGTTAAGTTTGGGGGTATTTGTTCATGCCAGAATATTGCATTTTATACCGCCCATTCTTACGCTCGTTTGTTTATAGGCAGGTGCTTTTTATCAGTGTTTGCTACATAATTGCATAATACAGGTTCTCGGCTCTGAACAGTGATATCCATGAAAAGTACGACAAATTCTGGATTACTGCCAACAGCTGATAAAACACGGGTCTCCGCTCTCTATCCGTGTGTTGCCAAATACCAGTTAAGGGACAAGATGGCAAATCGATTGTCATGTCATGCACAAGGCTCAATGGCAACACAAGATCCAAGAAATCTACGCGGAGCTCGAGGAAATCATGGCAAAAGATCCACATCACATCACCTTTTGTTCTACTAAAATTCTGGAATAATTGTGAAGAGTTTCTGAGAAAAGTCATATACCACATAGCAGACAACATGAAACCAGGGAGGCACCCAAAACCCGACCACCCAACTCCACCATAGGGCCGCGGATCCGCGGCCAATAGGGGGTCTAGGCCGCGGATCCGCGGCCGTATGGACTCCTCACTTTGTCATGTTTTGGGGGTAGTTTGGGGACTTCATATAGTGGCAGATTCTTGCCCTAGGTCTTCAACCCTCTGCCTATAAATACTCCAGAATCGAGCTAAGCCAAGGGGTCCATTCTTTGTTCTTCTTTCTTTTTAGGATTTAGTCTTTTTCTTCTTCTTCTTCTTCTTCATTCTTTTTCCATGAAAATTGTAGTGAGAGCTTTTTGAGTGGGAGATCAATGAAGATGAGGGATTTTTGTATCATTCTCTTTTGTTTCTTCTTCCCCTTGAGATTCTTGCTTTCTCTTGATCATTCAACCTCTTCATTGAGCTTGAATGGTTAAGGGTTAGTTATTGATCTCAAGGGTCGTATTTTCTTATGGAATTAGCGCTTCATTTCACATGCGTTCTCTACCCTTCCCTTGATCTTGCAACCTCTTGATTGAGCTTGCAAATTTAAGGGTTGGCTATTGATCACATGCTTGTCTTGAGTTCTAGTTTCTATTTCTTTTTATTGCTTATTTATTACTTGCTTTTTATTATCTTGCTTTACTTATTTGCAATTTAAATTCATGCACTTAATTATTTGTAATCTTCTCTTTTCTTTGTTCTTTTCTTTTGCTCTTTTTGGTTCTCTTTGTGAATGTTGTAATTATTGTCGTTGTTAAGAATCAATACGGTATTATAAGTTAAGATTTTCTTTGCTCATTTCCTTTTCCCGTTATTTTCCATTGAACTCCGCCCAAACGATACGCAAGCGCTCCGTTAGGCACCCTACCCTAACAAGGTAACGGTGATTCCTAACCGCGACCGGTTGCGTTCGGTTTTGCCGGAGGCAAAAGTAAGAGACAAGAACGGACGGACAAGGGTAAATAAGCCGGATTCCACGAATACCGCGCTTAAATCCCCTAATCCACGTTGTTTCCGATTGCTCTAGCTTCAATTGGTCAAGACTCGGCTCAAAGGTTTTGAGTACGGATTTCTTTAGCTTACATTATCGTATCTTTTCTTAACAACTTTATACTTGCAAATAATACACATAGGTTAGATTGAACAAACATATACTCATTCTTTATTGACTCGTCTAAAACAAGAAAGGACATACAACCATCTCCCTGTGGATCGACCCGTGCTCAACCGGCTAGCTGCATAGCGACACCGTCTTGATTGCGGTTAGTTTAATTCTTTCAATCAAATGGCGCACCGGATAATACATTGATATATATGCGATATATGTTAATTGTATTATTTTTTTTGTTACAAAACATATTATATATGTGATATATAATATTGTAACATATTATAATTACTAATGCAACATGATTAGTGGAGATTAAACATGGTTAGGGTTTGATTTGGGTTAGTTCATTCATGAACCTTCTAGAAGGTTTTCTTTTGTTTCTTGCAAAGATATTATGGTTGATATTTTTGTGAGTTATTTGTAAACCCAAACCACACCCTTAACCCTAGTTAACTCTCTACAATGGTTTGCCTTGTCATCTTTGACCATGGTTGCATTTGTAATCATATAATCTTTTTCATTATTCATCACAAAAGGATTATTTATTTGATATTCTTCTTCTTCTTCCTTGAGCTTTGAAAAAGTTTTCTAGGTTTTCATTTTGTGATGAATTAGAGTGAGAATTTGATAATAAAAGAGAGCATAAATCCTACTTAATCATCCTCATCTATTCTAGCCAATTAGATTAGGGTGTTCACCTCATTAGTGAGAAAAAGCTTGAGTTAAAGGAACTTCGAGGTAGATCATCGGAGAAAAGGAAGACTACAAGAAAGCATGGATCATTCAGGTTGTGGAACCTCTCTTGAGTCCGGGAGATCGTGGATCGCGGCAAAGGGACTTCTACTCAGAGCTTATGAAGCGAAGGAGCAGACTACAAAGGTTGTAATCCCTCACTCTTATTTGTAAAGATGTTTACTTGCATGTTAAACCCTAATAATCTAGTAAAGATCCCGGCTTTGGGTTGTTTGGCACGTCTAAATTTTGAATCGGGCATGGTTGATGCCTTATAGACCCTTGTATGAGTGCCTAGGAACCCTACATTAGGCGCTTGGTATTGGATTTTGTACGTATCGGATGCACTTAATTTAGATTTCATTCATGCATGTTGGATGCACTTGATTCAGATTTTATTTGTGCATGTCAGATAAACTTGAGTTAGATTTCATTCGTGCAGGTTGGATGCACTTGACTTAGATTTTATTTGTGTATGTCGGATTCACTTGATTTAGATTTCATTTGTGCATGACGGATGCACTTGATTTGGATTTTCACGCATGTTAGGCGCATGATATGAAATATGAATTTGTGTACACCGGATGCACTCGATTGGGATTTTCATTTGTGCATGTTAGTTGCACTGGATTGAGATTTTCGTGCACAATAGATGCACTAGATGTTGTTAACGTGCACACCCGTTGCACTGGACAGATGCTTTCATGCACACCCGTTGCAATTGGTTTTTCTTTTGTGCATATCGTAGCACGTGTATTGGTTTGATTTCCGTGTGCACCAAACGTACCTGATATTGGATACGCCTTTTGAGGCTGAATGTAACACCTTAGAATTTCGATTAGTGTTAATTAAGCGATAATACGGGTTTTCTATAAAAATTTTACCAATTTGGGTTCCTCACATTTTATAACATTTAATTAATAATTTATTGTTATTTGTTTTGGATTGCACACACTTGTGCATGTTAATGTGAGTGTTAGTTTGTATTAATCTAGTTTAGTGACCATGACAACAACACTTTGATCTAATCCATACCTTAAGTTAATCCTTCTTTGCTTAACCCTGAACCCTAGATATTTGTTGTGAGATATTTCTTTGTTTTGCTTTGGATTTGGGAGGAGGTGGCAATGGTGAGTCATGAGAGCCTTGCTTGCATTAATGAGAGAAGTTAATGTAATGGTGCACTCACCCTTATTCTCACCTCACTCTCTCTCTTTATCATTTCATCCTCTCTTTTTCTTTCTATATCTTTTCATTATCTCTTCATCCACTCTCATCTCAACTGAACGCTCACCATTTCCATCATAAATCCCTCACTAAACATCATAAAATCTTCACCAAATCAGTTCTTAAGCCTTGTTTTGCCTCTTAGATGCCTTGGAGCTTGGAAAGCTAGGATCTTTGAGCTTGTGGGAGTAGGTAATGATCTCTATCTGTTAAGTAGGTGCTTTTAGTATTGTGTAGCTTATTCGTTTCAGTTTAGAATGCTTAAAGTTTAGTTTCGTGCACATATCGTATTTTAGTGTCATATTATGATATCTGCGATCTGGTGTGACTAAGAGTGTATACTAGAAAATATAGCACTGTATTTGTGTTGTACCAGAGACCCTAAGCCTTCACCTGAAGCATGAACCCAAGGGGCTCGGTTTTGGTCGGCGACACAGTGGGAAAATCCGGCAACCTCGGCTTCCTTGAGGAGTTTGGGCTTAGTTTTTGTAGGGTAGCTGTCTGAATCTATTTTAGTGTGTTTGGTCCTGTTTGATTTTTGGGTTTTTACTGTATACAAAATCTGGGATCACTTTACTAGTTTCTAGTGTTACGAATACATGTGTTACGTTATCCGACACGGTGCGTGTACATTGTGTAGTTTTTGATCTTGGGTTGGTTTCGTAGTGTCGCTACGCACGTTAGCCACTTGAAGAACACTTGAGAGTATGTTTGGAGTTGGTGCGTCGGTCAAACGTAGTTGATACATATTATTGGTCGATTGCTAATATGAAATTGTAATTGTAGGGTTGCGTAACACCACCATGAAGTTTAGGAAGGCACCACACATGCCATATTATAAAAATTTGGTGTGCTATGAAACCCTAACCAAGATCTTAACTAGAGAATTAGGGTTAACTTTGCATGTAAACAACTTTACATCTAAGTGATAGGGATTACAAACTTTGTAGTCCATTACTTCGCTTCAAAAGCTCCGAGTAGTGGTCCCTTCGCTGCGATCCATGAACTCCCGGACTCTAGAGAGGCTCCACACGATGTAGGATGCATCTTGCTATCTTACTTGAAGTCTTCGAAATCCAAGACTATCTACTTCGAGGAAACATGATCTCAAGCTATGACTTCACTTATATGAAATTAGTGAAGCCAACACACTAATTTATATGGCTAGTATAGAAGAGGATGATGAAGTAGGAATTTTGCTCGCTTTATCATTTATTTTCTCACTATTTTCTTCTCTTTTCTCAATAGCTGGAGAGCAAAAATGAGATGAGGAAGAAGATGAATAATGAAAGAGATGATGTTAGAAATGCAACCCTAAGTTAGTGTATGTTATCCACTAACCCTTGTAGAGAGTTAACCATGGCTATGTGTCATGGTTGAGTTTAGAAATATCTTAAGCAAAACAAAAAGAGAAGACTTTGTCAAAGTTTATCCACAAGCTTCATGAAGCTTCACCATGACTCGTTTCTTCAATTTTGAATTACTTAAGAATTTAAACTCAAACATTACATATAGCATGGTATAATTCTCATACATACTTGTTGCATGTATAACCTAGCATGTCACAATATTATATATCACATTATTATAATATTTATGCAACAAAAGAAAACAATAGAATAAACATATATCATATTTATGTTAAATGTATTACAAGTGAGAATAATAAATACTTAAGTAAGCATATAATATATATAAATATAAATATATATATGATTTTATCGAATCAACACTTGATCCAATAACCCGGCTATATCACATATAACCGGCCGATATCTTATATCGCGAGAATAGAATACGGTATCACGTATCGTATTAATCTTGATCCCCGCACATATCACATATGTGCTCCTACTCCGTTTCGCCTGAGCCAGGAAACCTCTGTATAGGACTCTAAAGACTCGTCAATACGCCGACAGTAAGTGATGATCATATCGAACACCTACAAGCTGCAAGCGGTCAGCTAAACGTAACAGCCAACCGGGTATTGAGCGACCAGAAGATCAACAAGCAAGCCTGTACATACTCCTGCGAATCCAATCAGTAACACTACCATACAGCCCGGTCTCTTCGTCTAATATGTCACATATACATTCTAGGGGTGGTAAAATCCTCAGACCCCAATAACCGATAAGTAGTGTCGATGTGAGGCTTTTAACGGGTCGAGAAACTACTGATAACTCTTACCAGTAAATCTCCATATCAGCCATGGCTAGGGACTTCCAGTTATAGCTAATCAAACACAGCGCAACATCAACTCCCAATACCGGGAGAGACGAAACCCCTCCTATCGCTCATTACCTCCATGTGATTCAGGACTGTACCCAAAAGCCACCGTTTTGCACGTTCTCATGAACGTGGTAAGGTGGAAATCAAAGCACAGTGGGAATCACATAAGACTTTATGACGATCTCGGGTATACAGACTAACCTGTACAAGTGTCACCGGAGAACTGCTATCTGACGATTGGTATAGTGCCATCTAGGAGTTCTCAGCGAGTCCGTTCAGTGTACCCAGTCTCCACTGAGCACCCGTACACCATCTTTGATGTCCAACACCAATGGATATGGGATCATCCATCGCCCATCAAATGGGTCAAGATGCGTGTACGCTAGTCTACTCTGGAGTATCGATGCCCTGCCTCGATACACCCTCGACTAGGAACAGTTATAGGATGTACTCGTGGACTATCCTGGCCCCACTAGTATGATCTCATCATAGTCCCAGTAGTCGAGTACAGATCCTAAGGGCTTTATCAACATGTGAGAGCCAGAAAATAAACTAATACAAGTCAATATGTTAAGACAAAATGAAACCAGATAGCATACTATCATGTCGAGCAAGAAAGTACTCTTTATATATCCAAGCATCCATTATAATATACATCATATGTACAACAATGGCCTCTAGGGCATATACATAACTAACAATCTCCCACTTGTTCTAAGGCCAGCTGTTGTAGTATCTCATACCCAACATCCCGAAAAGTCTCTCAAGATGTATCTGGGGTATGGCCTTCGTGAGTGGATCCGCAGTGTTGTCTTTCATATCAACTCTCCTGACCTCGATCTCCCGGCGATCAACTATCTCCCGGATCAGGTGATACTACCTCAGAATATGCCTGGAACTCTGATGGGACCTGGGTTCCTTGGCCAAAACCACAGCTCCGTTGTTATCACAATACAGAGGTATTGGATGCTCACTGGATGGAACCACACTAAGTTCACTGATGAACTTCTTTATCCAGACAGCCTCTTTGGCAGCATCGTTGGCAGCAATGTATTGAGCCTCCATCATCGAGTCTGCCACGGTTTCCTGTTTGGAACTCTTCCAACAAACCGCCCCTCCATTTAGGGTAAAGACAAATCCCGAGTGCGACTTAGAGTCGTCCTTATCACTTTGGAAGCTCGAATCGGTAAAGGACTCCACCTGGAGTTCTCCGTTACCATACACCAAGAACATCTCTTTAGTCCTTCTCAAATACTTGAGAATGTTCTTCACAGCTGTCCAGTGATCCTCTCCAGGATCTGCTTGATACCTACTCACTATACTTAGTGAGTATGCAACATCGTGTCTGGTACATAGCATCGCGTACATGATAGAGCCTACCGCCGAAGTATAGGGTATCCCTTACATGCGAGCTCTCTCCAAATCAGTCTTAGGAGACATCTCTTTGGAGAGAATGAGTCCAGAGATCGTGGGTAAATTCCCACGCTTGGATTCTTCCATACTAAACCTCTTTAGTATAGTGTCAATGTACTTGGATTGGGACAATCCCAATATCCGTCTAGATCAATCTCTATAGATCTTAATCCCCAAAATGCAGGAGGCATCACCTAGATCTTTCATTGAGAATCTTTGTGATAAGAAGAGCTTGACCGAGTGCAGCATAGGAACATCATTTTCTATCAAAAGTATGTCATCCACATACAATACGAGGAAGACAACCTTACTCTCTGCAACCTTCTTGTGTATACAAGGTTCATCTACGTTCTTGATGAAGTCAAACTCTTTGACTAGCACATCAAAACAGATGTTCCAACTCCTTGATGCCTGCTTTAACCCGTAGATGGATTTAATCAGCTTGCACACCTTTCTGCTGCTCCCACTATCTACGAAGCCCTCTGGCTGAGTCATGTACACGCACTCCTCTAAATCACCATTTAGAAAGGCGGTCTTAACATCCATTTGCCAGATTTCGTAGTCATGGTATGCAGCAATGGCAAGTAGGATCCTGATGGACTTAAGCATAGCCACTGGGGAAAAGGTTTCGTCATAATCCACACCTGGTCGTTGACGAAAACCCTTTGCAACAAGTCTAGCTTTGAAAGTCTCAACTTTTCCATCCACACCAAGTTTTTTCTTAAAGATCCATTTGCTCCCAATGGGTTTTACCCCTTCAGGAGCAACTTCCAAAGTCCATACTTTGTTGGTGTACATGGATTCCATCTCAGATCGCATTGCATCCAGCCATTTCATAGAGTCACTACTCGTGATGGCCTGCTCGAAACTAGTCGGGTCATCATCTTCCATGATGCAATCCTCGCTCCCACCATCAACGAGAAAAACGTAATATCTCTCAGATGGATAAGGAACCCTACTAGATCGGCGGAGAAACGGAGGATCATCGGGAACTACTAAATCCTCTGGTTCCACCAAATCTTCTATTGCAGTTTGTGTAGCTGGAACTTCTTCCAGTTCTACCTCCTTAACACTAATTTCTTTTTCAAGAAATTCCTTTTCCGAAATGGTGGAATGCCGAGAAATAAACACATTTTGTTCCTCGGTGTGGTAGAAGATATACCCGCGCGAATGTTTGGGATATCCAATAAACTTACACAGAAAGACCTTGCCCCGAGCTTGTCTAGATTTTGTGTTTTTGCATATGCCGGACAACCCTATATCTTAACATAATTAAGATATGGTCTCTTTCCTTTCCATATCTCATATGGAGTGGCAGGCACAGATTTGGTAAGAACCATATTCAATAGGTCTGCAGCTGTTTCCAGTGCATATCCCCAAAAGGAAATAGGTAACTCAGCAGTGCTCATCATAGAGCGCACTATATCGAATAGGGTGCGATTCCTCCATTCCGATACACCATTGTACTGTGGTGTATATGGAGGAGTAAGCTGAGAGAGAATCCCATTCTCTTTTAGATAGTCTAGGAACTCATTGCTCTAGTATTCACCTCCTCGATCAGATCGAAGGATCATAATACTTTTACCCGTTTGGTTCTCTACTTCGTGCTTATATTCTTTGAATTTCTCAAAAGCTTCAGACTTGTGTTTCATCAGGAACACATATCCGTATCTTGAGAGATCGTCAATGAATGTAATGAAGTATGAGGAACCATTCCTGGCATGTGTAGACATGGGACCACATACATCACTATGTATCAGTCCTAAGAGTTTCGTAACTCTTTCTCCGTGTCCACTAAATGGAGATTTGGTCATTTTGCCTTTGAGACATGAATGGCAAGTTTCATAAGATGAAAATTCGAACGGATTCAAATATCCATTCTTATGCAACTTAGCTAGTCGCGTCGTATTGATATGACCTAGTCTACAATGCCACAAGAAGGATTCGTTTATTTCTGAACTCTTCCTCTTGTGAGTGTTTTGTAAATTAAGAACAGTAGTTTGATTTAGAACGTATATGCCATTATTTAATGAGCCTGATCCAATCAACTTTTGATTCAGGAGGATGTTCATAACATTATCTTATACTACAAGATTATATCCTTCTTTACTTAATAAAGAAACTGATATAATGTTGCATATCATGCTCGGTATGTAATAGCATTCGTTCAGAATCAATGTATTACCACTTTGTAATACAAGGTGATATTCGCCAACTGCTTTGGCTACAACATTTGCGCCATTCCCTACTTTAACGGAATGATCACCCATTCCCAGTTCTCTACCTCTCTTTAGCCCATGCAACATATTACATATGTAGGATCCTGATCCGGTATCTAATACCCAGGACGTAGAGTGAACTGAGAAACAGTTCTCGATAACAAATACACCCGAAGAAGATGCATCAACATGCTTGTTCTTCGTATGGGCGGCGTGTGAATCCGGATATTTCACTATTCCCTGCTCAGTCTTATAACATTTATAAGAAAGAACGGGATCAACGTTCCCCTGCTTAGTATAACAAGCGGGTTCGGTTAATACATCAATGTTATTATCTTGATTAAGGCCTGACATGGTCGCTTCCTGGAGAAAGAAAGAAGAAAACACTTTAGCGTATGCTCTTGTAAGATTAGATTTGTTATTATCTTATCTAATCAGGATGGCTCGCACTATTTTAATCAAATCTTCCTTCAAACCCTAAAAGGTAAGACTAGTCGGGACTAATTACACCTTTACAAGTTCGCCAATCTTTCAGCTAGGTCAGTGTCGGTACTTTGAGGGAGGTTCCCCATGCTTTCGCACGGACCTAATTAGAATAAACCTCATTTTCCCAGAGGCGTAACCCCGTTAACACCTTTCTAGATACCTACATGATCGGCTAATTGTCATGTGTAAAACTCTCCCAGGAGTAACTCTTACTCGCACTGGGTATCGGGATCCATCTATCTCATACAAGGTATGCAATCTCATTGCAAATTCTAACACTTGAAATTCCCGATAATGCTTTTGCCCCTAGCGTGTTATGACCTTGACGCAGGCCAACAAATCATAGTCCGCTAGTCAAGTTCAACCCGTCATTTCTTGATTGAATTAAACCCACCCGCACGACCCTTGACGCAGGCCAACAAAGTCGTACGACTACCCTAATCCAATCACATCTTATGTTGTAGATAAACACTAGTTAGATACCGCACACTACGCCTTGATGCAGGCCAACAAACCCAGCACGAATACTAAGTAGGACTTATCTGAAGTGACGGAGGGCTACGACAGGTTTTTCTGAAAACCTTTTGTCGTAACGAACTTGATATCGTTGTAGAAACAAGTGATTTTGAAAGGGAGTGTTTTTAAGGCTTTTACTAGTTTCGCTAAAGAGGTCACTCCTGGTGAAGGGATCTCGGCTCTTTCCTTGTCGAATAAGGTGCTGGATATTCTACAAGGAATACTGCTATGCAATGCAAAGACTAAAGAAGCAATCAAAAACAAAACCGAGTGAGTTGTAGCATCTGCTAGTTTCACTAAAGAGGTCACTCACGGTGAAGGGATCTCGGCTCTTTCCTTATTCAAATAAGGTGATGGATATTCTACAAGGAATACCGCTATGCAAAGCAAAAACTAGAGCTACCCTTTTTTTTATATAAAATTTGATTCAGCAACATCTTTTAGGTTTCTTTTCTTTCCATTAATCTTATTAATGAAATCCCATCATTAAAGCTTCCTAAGCATCATAAAAGAAATGAAAGCTGTAATATTTATATATCATATATATAGTATGAGCATTCGTCTCAGGCAGTAATATGATCTCATCATAGACAGAAGTCAACATATGAAATATTAGATATACTAGGACGTCCATGTTTTATTTTGAGCCTTTATAAAACACGGATTCCACGGTCGCGATGAATAGCCAAACCCACATCCCTAGACCCCTAGGAGAGCGGCAAGTAACCCTGCCAATTCTAGGATTAGAAGACCCGGTCTCGACTCCTCAAGATGGCCTCCCACTGGACCCTAGAACACGGTTACTTGTGCTCTTCGCTTTGGGTCTATCCTAATGCGAAAAAGTAAGTAATATACTATGGTGACATCATCCTCAACCCGGAAGTGCCCCAATAAAAGAATATTACATACAATGAATTTTACATGAATGAAAAAGAAAACTCTAATCTCACATAAAACCCCCGGCTATTCAAAACACGACGATCCAATATAACATATCACAGCAACACATAACAACACATGTCATCAATGTAAGAAAATATGCCTATCGCAATTGCCGTCGATCTATAGCGACGAAAACGACGATATACCACATATTACACTTACGGTCGCAGAAAAGAAAATGTAAAACTACAACATTTGGAATCCACAATCTCTTTAGACATCGTAAATCCGAAATATCACATATTACGGATTTCTTGCCTAACTAAATGAATTCCACATATTGTATCACAACACAGATATCTAGGCGAAGTTACATAATTCTATAGATTCAACGAATTCCCAAAATACCCCAGTGAGGTCAACACTTGAGCAGAAAATAAAAATTCCCAGAAGCATGCCCTATCACCTACGGACTGTCGCTGAAGGGCCCGTCCCAAGCCTCCACAATGACGCCGCGGAACCGCCGCCAGAACCAAGTTTTGGCCGCGGTTGCGCGGTCACCGTACCGAGTTAGGGACTCGTTCTTCAGGTGGGTCCATAGAATTCCCTGCATGATTTTCTGAATATTTTTAATATGAAAAATTTTAACTTTTGAAAAAATTTCCAGAAAGGGAGTCTCGTTTAGGTTTTCCGGATTCGATCGGACTTTAAATTTTGTCTAGACTTCGCCTAATGCTCTAGCTTGGCTTTGATACCACTGTAGGATTGCGTAACACCACCATGAAGTTTAGGAAGGCATCATACATGCCATATTATAAAAATTTGGTGTGTTATGAAACCCTAACCAAGATCTTAACTAGAGAATTAGGGTTAACTTTGGACGTAAACAACTTTACATATAAGTGATAGGGATTACAACCTTTGTAGTCTATTCCTTTGCTTCAAAAGCTCCGATTAGTGGTCCCTTCGCTGCGATCCATGAACTCCCGGACTCTAGAGAGGCTCTGCACGATGTAGGATGCATCTTGCTATCTTGCTTGAAGTCTTCGAAATCCAAGACGATCTACTTCGAGAAAACATGAACTCAAGCTATGACTTCGCTTATATGAAATTAGTGAAGCCAGCACACTAATTTATATGGCTAGTATAGAAGAGGATGATGAAGTAGGAATTTTGCTCACTTTATTATTTATTTTCTCACTATTTTCTTCTCTTTTCTCAAAAGCTAGAGAGCAAAAATGAGATGAGGAAGAAGACGAATAATGAAAGAGATGATGTTAGAAATGCAACCCTAGGTTAGTGTATGTCATCCACTAACCTTTGTAGAGAGTTAACCATGGCTCTGTGTTATGATTGAGTTTAGAAATATCTTAAACAAAACAAAAAGAGAAGACTTTGTCAAAGTTTATCCACAAGCTTCATGAAGCTTCACCATGAGTCATTTCTTCAATTTTGAATTACTTAAGAATTTAAACTCAAACATTACATATAGCATTGTATAATTCTCATACATACTTGTTGCATGTATAACCTAGCATGTCACAATATTATATATCACATATATAATATTTATGCAACAAAAGAAAACAATACAATAAACATATATCATATTTATGTTAAATGTATTACAAGTGAGAATAATAAATACTTAAGTGAGCATATAATGTATATAAATATATATATATATATATATATATCATTTTATCGAATCAACACTTGATCCAATAACCCGGCTATATCACATATAACCGGCCGATATCTTATATCGCGAGAATAGAATACGGTATCACATATCGTATTAAACTCGGTCCCCGCACGTATCACATATGTGCTCCTACTCCGTTTCACCTGAGCCAGGAAACCTCTGTGTAGGACTCTAAAGACTCGTCAATACACCGACAGTAGGTGATGATCATATCAAACACCTACAAGCTGCAAGCGGTCAGCTAAACGTAACAGCCAACCGGGTATTGAGCGACCAGAAGATCAACAAGCAAGCATGTACATACTCCTGCGAATCCAATCAGTAAAACTACCATACAGTCCGGCCTCTTCGTTTAATATGTCGCATATACAGTCTAGGGGTGGTAAAATCGTCAGACCCCAATAACCGATAAGTCGTGTCGATGTAAGCCTTATAACGGGTTGAGAAACTACTGATAACTCTTACCAGTAAATATCCATATCAGCCTTGGCCAGGGACATCCAGTTATAGCCAATCGAACACAGCGCAACATCAACTCCCAATACCGGGAGAGACGAAACCCCTCCTTACGCTCATTGCCTCCATGTGATTCGGGACTGTACCCAAAAGCCACCGTTTTGCACGTTCTCGTGAACATGGTAAAGTGGAAATCAAAGCATGGTGGGAATCACATAAGACTCTATGACGATCTCGGGTCTACAGACTAACCTGTACCAGTGTCATCGGAGAACTATTTTCTGACGATAGATATAGTACCATCCAGGAGTTCTCGGCGAGTCCGTTCAGTGTACCCAGTCTCCCCTGAGCACCAGTACACCATCTTTGATGTCCAACACCAATGGATATGGGATCATCTATCGCCCATCATATGGGTCACTATGCCTGTACGCTAGTCTACTCTGGAGTATCGATGTCCTGTTTAGATACACCCTCGACTAGAAACAGTTATAGGATGTGCTCATGGACTACCCTGGCCCCACTAGTATGATCTCATCATAGTCTTAGTAGTCGAGTACAGATCCTAAGGGCTTTATCAACAAGTGAGAGCAAGACAGTAAACTAATACAAGTCAACATATTATGACAAAGTGAAACCAGATAGTATACTATCATGTCGAGCAAGAAAGTCCTCTCTATATATATCCAAGTATCCATTATAATATACATCATATGTACAACAATGGTCTCTACGGCATATACATAACTAACAGTTATATTGTGGTTTTATGATCTTAGGGACGCGGGCGGGGACTTCGGACGCTGTGAAGAAAGGAAAGCAGGTGGTTGGTTTTACTTTGCCAAGATTGTTGGCAAGTAGATTTAACATCTACAGAGGAATCGCCCGCATGGCGTTATGCGTATGGGCTGAATTATATGACTTAATTATTAGTTACAAGTATTGCACATATAGAGATTGTGCATGAACTTCATTTCATATTATTACTTGTTGTGCTGGGACTTGTACCCATTGGACACTGCACTATTATTGACAGTTCATGTTGCACGAGCACAAATTGTATGCTACACCAACACTGTCGATAACTGCCATGACACGCACAACACCTATACATACGTGATATTGTATTGGCTAGGGACATTGATACATGATCCTTGTTTCCATTGTGCATATGAGATATAGCATACCTGTATACCTATATGCTTACGCATATACCTGGAGGGTATTGCATCATTATTGACATGTATACACATATACCTTGCTATGCTACAGCTACACCTATACCTGGATGGTATTGCATCATTATTGACATGTACATACATATACCTGGACATAGCTATACCTATACCTAGAGGGCATTACATCATTATTGACAGGTATATACACATATGAGATATAGCTACATGTACATCATGCATACATACATACATGTACACCCACTTACCTTGCTAGGGTTACATATACCTATGTGGTATTGTATTGTCATTGACATGGGGTCATTGATTTTTATGCGATTGCGCATATGATAGGTAGTACACCTTGCACACTTACATGCTTACACATATACCTTACTATACCTACATGTTACACATATATCTGGCTATAGCTACATGTTCACATGTATATGATGTTGCATTTGATTTCGGAGAAATTAGGAACCCCATGATATATTTAATAACTTGTTGCAGTTAAATAGCGGTTTTTCCTATATATGCTCATACTACTGTTTCATGTTGCATATATTATATTTCATGGATTTCGCATTGATATATGGATTTCATATGATGTTTTTTCTGGATGTTTTACTCCTGGGTATATATATATAGTGGTATGGGATGCTGATATATATACATGTATATATATATATATATTAGTGGTATGGGACGCTATTATATATGTACACCTATATATTATATATATCATCATAATGATCTAAGCAAGTATTCTTATTCCATACTTGATATTTGGATGTATCCACTCTGAGATTTGTTTTAAACTGATACGTGGATCACAAGTGTCGGTGTTTGATACTTAAGATTCGAGGAACGTCTAAACCGATATGTGGATCACAAGTGTCGGTGTTTGACACATAGGATTCGAGGAACGTATAAACCGATACGTGGATCAAAAGTGTCGGTGTTTAACACTTAGAATTCGAGGAACGTATAAACCGATACGTGGATCACAAGTGTCGATGTTTGACACTTAGAATTCGAGGAACGTATGTATTTATGTGTTGATGCTAGACACTAGTTTTCATGATATTTTCGGGTGTCGATGTTAGACACTCAGGTTCCATGAGACTTACAGGATATGAGGATTTCGTGAGGATGACATATGTTTTATTCTATACTTCGCATTTATTTGATATGCATTGCTTCATGTATTAGTAGTACCTGATAGAGTACCTTTCATGATTGTTGCTTTTACATATTGCCATTTATTGCTATCAGCTTGCATGTGTTAGACCATTGCAGTACGTGCATACTTGTGATTACCTGCATATGTTATTTACTATTCACGAGTTGGCAACTCACCCCCGTTATTCCACAGGGTTGTACAGGTTGTCCTTCAGAGCAGTCATAGGCAGGGCTTTCTTCTTCCTATTGTATCATCTTTTGCAGCGGATACCGCTACGGCTGGCTGTGTGCAGTTTTGCTATAGGTGGGTTTTGCGGTTATCCCATGTTGCTCATTGTATATTCGTTGTATCCAGTACTCTCCATCTACTACTTCATGTATTGACTTAGAGACGGGTTGTGAGGACGATATTGTATATTATTTTGTAACTTTGGAGGTCTTTTATGATGTTTCACTTTATATCGTCTTTTTCTTCGCTACGGCGTCGTATATCTTCTTGTAGTGGTTGTTTTCTGCCTTTAGGCGTAGATTTTTCTCCCGTTGGGGATGCTTTACTTATATTTTATGTTGTACCCTTTTTGGGGCTAGTTTATTACAAAGGAGGTGCTGCCAAAATTTTAAAGGAAGTAAAAGTTGGACTTTAAAGAATTTGTATTTGAGATTTCAAAAGTTTTAACAATGTTCTTATCACTTAAAACTTTTGATGGCTTAGATTGCTGGGTTTTCGGCTTACTTAGATTGCGTTACGCCTGTGGACGTTGTGTGGTTTAAGGGCCGTCACGTGCCAATTTTGGGTCATGATAAAATTGGTATCAGAGCGCTAGGTTTTACCTTTCGGAGTGTAGGATGACCTTGGTATGATGGCGTAGCTAGCTTAAGCAGAGTGACGTAGTGTGTGTATGTCCGTGGCATACTTACGACACTGTACTCCGCCAAAGTGACCTAAGTACTAATTGCTTGAAATTCCTTCCATGATTATACATATCCTTGTGATTCGATTTCTGTGTTCTTATCGAATCCTATTTCCATATATAGCCTTTTGCTGCCGATGACTATGAGGGCTTAGGGAGAGGCAGCGAGAGCCGAGGTTAGAGTTGACTCGTTTGGGACAAGGACGGACCAGGATGGTACGCTCGTTGCACAGGAACAGATTGATCCGCCTTCGATGGATCGTATCGCTAGGCTTGAGGCAGGTATGCAGGACTTGCACCAAATGACGAAGTTGTTGGCTGAGGCCAGTCGAGCGCAGCGACAGGAGGTTGCACCCCTATTACCCAGTTATTCCTTGCTATCAGCACAAAGCATTGTGTCACGTATACAGCAACAGTGGATGCAGCCCGTTTAGCTAAGGAGCGTCTTCCCGAGACTTTCGGAGTTCCGAGACTGAGTAGGGCTCGTACAGGTGTATCAGCCCAGAGACAGAGGCTTAGTCACCATGACAGATTTCGTTTACGTCACGGGAGTAGCAGGGGCTTGGGATGAGGACAGTTTTTTAGCTCTTATCCCCAGGAGGGTCGGCAGCCATCGTATGGATGTTTTCGATGCGGGAGCCTTCAACACTTCGTCAGACATTATTCCTTCGCACCGCGTCAAACTTATGTTCAGAGAGGTCGAGGTCGTAGAGGGTTCATTCAGAGGGGACAGGATGGTAGAGGAGGAGTTCAGCCAGTTGCGGGTAGAGAGCAGGCACGAGCGTTTGCTTCTACTCATCGGGACGCGCAGGCATCCATTGCATAGTTTTCAGGTATTCTTAATTCGTATGTTCTTTTGTTGTGCATGTTTATTTATTTCAGGATCTATACACTTGTTGTTCTACACACTTCGTGCCGTGGTTGGGCCGAGAGTCGTGTATGCTAGATTAGCCGTTTGTTGTGTTTACTCCTGTTAGCGATTCTTTTGTTGCGCAACATGTGTTTCGGTCCTGTGCCAATTGGTTTGGAGATAAGATTCGTCCGTCGATTCGATCCTTCTAGAGATGTTGGACTTTGACGTTCTCTTAGGCATGGACTGGTTAGCTACGTATTATGCGTCTGTGGACTACCGTGAGAAAACAGTCAGGTTTTATTTTCCCGGCGAGTCAGTTCTTGTTATGCAGGGGAACAGTGGTGCCGCCCCTCACAGCTTGAATTCAGCCTTTTACGCTAGTCAGCTTTTGAAGAGAGGATGTCGAGGATTCTTGGCTTTCATTAGTAATACCGAAGCCACAGTGGGTTCGTTGGACCGGGTTCCTGTAAGTGCACGGCGGCACCCCGGCCTCTATTCCGAGGCTAAATATAGAAGCGATGGTTAACTTTAAATTTTCTTGAACCGGCACCACCGCGCACTAAAACCCGGATCGGGCCATTAACTAGTTCTAGCTAACTACAAGATGGGGAAGAGAGATATACCGACTGATCCGTGACCTCCGGTCTTCTCGTCGTCGTCCCGATCTCCTGCGGAAGCTCCGGTCTCCACCTCGTCGCCGGAAGGGCACCACGTCGCCGGCTTCTTTTACGGGCTCCCACCTCTATACCGAGGCAACTCGGGCACGAAGTTGGCGAGTCGACGTGCCCAAGGTTTGCTGTAGATTGTGTGTAGAACCATGTCTCATTTGGGGTAGTGGATGTTTCCATTGGTGGAGGAAATGAACTCACTCTTTTTAGATAGAGATGTGGGGATTTTATGAAGCCTAATGAACAAAAATCACCCCACCAAAAATATGGGACAGCCCCCCCCCCCATATCAATGGCCGGCCACTTGAGGTAAAGGGGGAGAGGGAAAATGCCAAAGGGGTTGGATCAATAATAAGTGAGAGAGAGAAAGGTATCATGATAAAACATGATCATAAACCAAGTCCCACTCCAAAGCAACCATCATAACCCAACATCATTACTCCAAAAGTCAAGTAATGATCAAGTCAAGAAGTCAAGGAAAGTGCACCATCATGAAGCCATCATGATGCGACAATATGCAAAGACACCCTCCACAATTGCTTATTTGCACAAATGCAAATAAGCCCTCCTCCACCAAACTTCGGCCATTGAAAGATACAAAGAAATATGGCCGAAACGGAAAGCAAACTGGCAACTCCAGAAAACCGGTCCCGTAATAAATTACAGGAAAACCCCGATACTGAGTATACACACCCGCATCTGTATTCCGACCGGATACAAATGCAATGAGACAAAATCTACACTGTACTATACTAGGATCCGGCTTAAACCAAAGCCGACTAGTAAAATCCGTTCGATCCTGATCCGTGCAATACCGCACGTATCTGATCGAACCCTGCCATTTTTCCATACGGCCTCTACAACTTTTCGCACGAAAACTTGAGTAACTGTATGTGTGGTGGACTCTAAAGACTCGTCAATACTATGGCTGTGGATTTAACCACTAGCACGTCAGAGGTATTAGCCATACTTGACGGGCCATCAGCTATTGACCAAAAGGGACGTCGATGAGCGAACTCATCCTGACACCCTACTGAGCCTGTCAGTGACAATATCCGTACAGTCCGGTCCGTTCGTCTATGAGCATTGCATGGCGGGCCTAGCGAGTTTGTTAAGTCAGACCCCCAAAAGCGGTACAAGTCGTGTCGGAGTGTAGCCCAGAACACCCTGAGATACTACTGGAATACCTACCAGTAAATCTCCTGCCTCGGCCGAGGGCTTCGTGTAATGGCTCTCCTAGACACAGCACGACCTCACCCCCAATACCGGGAGAGACGAACCCCCGAAGATCCGCTCACTGCCTCCATGTGGCTCGGGACTGTACCCAACTAAAACCTGTTTGCACGTCTCCTTTGAGCGTGGTAGGGTAGTAATCAAAGTACAATGGGAACTCACACGAGACAAATGACGATCCCCAGGTCGATGAACTAACCTGTACACATGTCACCAGGGAACTGCTATCTGACGTCTGGTATAAGACCAACTAGCATGTTCCCGGCGAGTCCTGTCCATTGTACTCATAACCCAATGAGCACCTGTAGGGTTCCTAGGCACACTAATGAGGTCTCACAAGGCATCAAGCATGCCAATTTCAAAAATTTACAAGTGCCGAGAAACCCTAACACGGATCGTTAACTAGATGTCTAGGCGAAAAGTGAAACTAGTTAACAACTTAACTAAAAGAACGGAAATACAACCTTTATAGATCCGGTTCTCTACCTCCATAGCTCCGTGATGAAGTCCCCTCACTGTACAAATCGCATCCCGGACTCTAGCATCGGCTTCATCGGAGAAATGGGCGGGCTAGGTCGTCGACTTCGATGCCGAAGATGATCTACGTCGAGGCATCACAAGATTAAGCTCCCTCTTCACCAAGTCATGAAACTTGTGAAGAAAACACCCTATACTACTTGGCAAGAGGTAGAGGATGAAGAAATAGGAGGTGGGTTCACTTTAGAATTGGATTTCTCACTCTTTACATGAAGTTACCATTGATGAAGCAAGGTTTTCTTCAAGTGAAGAAGAAGAAGAAGATAAAGATCATCATATGATAAGTGAAAAGAAAATAATACTTATCATATAATTAACCATGTCAAGCGTAGAGAATTAACTAAGGTTATGTGAATGGTTAGGGTTAAAAGAAGAAGACAAAATGGTCACTTGGTCAAAGCTTCAGGAAGCTTCAACAAGCTTCATGAAAGAAAACAAAGAAAGAAACCATTTTGCTTTTCTTTTATCCATTTTTCAAAAAAGAATAGATAAATAAATAAATGAATAAGTAAAAACAAAACCCTAACCATTACACAACCATGGTTTAATCTTTACACTTAGCCAATATTGCATCCATCATCAAACATGATACAGACTAGTGCACAAAAGTATATCACATATACAACTTGCACAAATCAAGTGAGAAAATCCATTTAAAGTGAACCAATACTAGTTAATGCAAAGTAATATATCAAATATATAATTATACATTAAATCATTAAATCAACACTTGATTTAACGATCCGGTCATATCGCATATAACCGACTAGTATCCTATGTATCGGCTTACCGAATCAATCCTTGATTCGATAACTAGTTTATATCCCATACAACCTTTCGATACATTCATCGTGAGAATGGAATACGGTATCACATACACGCATTATTCTCGGTCCCGCACATATCTCATATGCGCTCCTATTTCGTTTCGCTTGAGCCAGGAAACCTCTGTGTAGGACTCTAAAGACTCGTCAATACGCCGGCAGCAGATGATGATCATATCAAGCACCCACAAGCCGCAAGCGGTCTGCTAAACGTAACGGCCACCCGGGTATTGAGCGATGAGAAGATCGACGAGCAAGCCCGCTCACACTCCTGTGAATCCAACCAGTAACACTTACCGTACAGTCCGGTCTGATCGTCTGATATGTCGCATATCTCGCCTAGGGGTGGTAAACGTCAGACCCCAATAGCTCGATAAGTCGTGTCGATATGAGGTCTATAACAGTTCAAGAAACTACAGGTAACACTTACCAGTAAATCTCAGCAACCCTGGCCAGGGATTTCCGGTTATAGCCAATCGAACACAGCGCAACATCAACTCCCTATACCCGGAGAGACGAATCCCCTCCTATCGCTCATTGCCTCCATGTGATTCGGGACTGTACCCAAAAATCACCGTTTTGCACGCCCTCTTGGACGTGGTAAGGTGGAAATCAAAGCACAGTGGGAACCACACAAGACTCTATGACGATCTCGGGTCAACAGACTACTCTGTACCAGTGTCACCAGAGAACTGCCATCTGACGTAAGGTATAATACCATCTGGGAGTTCTTGGCGAGTCCGTCCAGTGTACCCAGTCTCTACTGAGCACCCGTATATCATCTCTGATGTCAAACACCAATGGATATGGGATCATCCATCGCCCATCTTCATGGGTCGAGAAGGTATACGCTAGTCTACTCTGGTATATCGATGCCCTGTCTCGATACACCCACGACTAGGGACTTTGAAGGATGTACTTATGGACTACCATGTCCCCACTAGTATGATCCGCATCATAGTCCAGGTAGTCAAGTATACATCCTAAGGGCTTTACCAACATGTAACAGAGAGACAATCAGTGTACACGTTAAGGTAAAGATCAACCAGATAGCATACTATCATGTCGAGCAAGAAAGTCCTCCCTATATATGTCCAAGCATCGACTACAATATACATCCTATGTATAGTAATGGCCTCTAGGGCATACATATAACTAACAATCTCCCACTTGCACTAGGGCCATCTGATAGCAGTGGTTGAGGTATCTCATACTCAACCATCCTATAAAAGTCTCTCTCTGGGAAAAGGCCTTTGTGAGTCGATCCGCCGTGTTGTCCTCTGAGTCTACTCTCCTAACCTCGATCACCCTGGAGATCAACTATCTCCATGATCAGGTGATACTGCCTTAGAATATGTCTGGATCACTGATGGGACGGACGTTCCTTGGCATAAGCCACAACTCCATTGTCACACAATGGGAGGAACTAAGTTCATCTCATGAACAAATATACATCCAGACTGCCTCTTTGGTAGCATCTTAAGTAGCGATGTATCCAGCCTTTATCGTCTAGTATGCCACGGTATCTAGCTTGGAAATCTTCCAACATACCGCCCCTTTACTGAGGGTAAAGACAATGCCTGTGACTGACTTTCAGTCGTCCTTATCACTCTGGAACCCTTCCAGTGATTCTCCCCAGGATCGATTGATACCATCTCACTACAACTAGTGAGAATCCTAACATCCAATTAGATCTATCTCATAGATCCAAAACCCAGGATTTAGGAGGTATCACTTTGATCCTATATGGAGAATCATTGTGATTAGCGGAGATTGACCGAGCGTAGCATAGGAAACTCCTTCCCTATCAAGAGTATGTCATCCACGTACTCTACGAGGATCATCACCATATTCCCTACTACCTTTTTGTATATACAAGGTTCTTCTACCATTTTGATGATGTCAAACAGTTTTACTACTACATCAAAACAGATGTTCCAACTCCGCGATACCTGCTTTATCTTATAAAGCATCTTGTGCACGTTTCCGCTGCTCCCACTGTCTACGAAGCCCTCTGGCTGTGTACTTATAGACTCTCTCTTCTAAAACATCATTTAGAAAAGCAGTCATGACACCCAACCGCCAGATATCGTAGTCATGGTATGTAGCCGTGGCAAGTAGGATCTGGATGGACTTAAGCATAGCTACTTGAAAAGGTTTCATCATTATCCACACCTGGTCGATGACGAAAACCTTTAACAAGTCTAGCTTTGAAAGTCTCAACTTTTCCAACTACACCAAGTAATCTTCTCAAGATATACTTGCTCCTGATGGGGATTTAACCCTTCAGATATAGCAACCAAAGTCCATACTTTGTTGGTGTACATGGATTCCATCTCAGATCGCTAAGCATCCAGCCATTCTTACAGAGTGACACTCCTGATGGCCAGCTCGAAACTAGTTGGGTCATCATCTCATGATGCAATCCTCGCTCCCACTGTCCTAGAGTAACCGAAGTATCTCTCAGGTGGGTGAGGAACCCTACTAGATCGGCGGAGAGGCTGAGGTTCGTTGGTAACTATTGAATCCTTTGGTTCTTTCAAATCATCAGCTACAGTTTGTATAGCTGGAACCTTTCCAGTTCTACATAACAGACCTTGCCTCGAGCTTGTCCGGATTTTGCTTTTAGACATAGCCCGGACAACCCGAAATCTTAACTAACTTAAGATATGGGCTCTTCCCTTATCATATCTCATATGAAATGGTAGGCAACTGATTTGATTTGAACCCTATTCAATAGGTATGCAGCTTCTCAAGTGCATAACTCCCAAAAGGAAATAGGTAACTCAGTAGTACTCATCATAGAGCACACCTTATCATATAGGGTGTGATTGCTCCGCCCCGATATACCATCGTGCCATGGTGTATACGGAGGAGTAATGCTGAGAGAGAATCTCATTCTCCTTTAGAATAGTCCAGGAATTCCGTGCTCAACTATTCTCCTCCTTGATCACATCAAAGGACATAATAATTTTACCCATTTTGGTTCTCTACTTCTAACTTATATTCTATGAATATCTCAAAAGGTTCGGACTTGTGTTTCAACAGGAACATAGGTCTGAATCTCGAAAGATCATCAGAGAATGTAATGAAGTATAAAGAACCGGTCTTGGCAAGTGTAGACAGGGGACCTTACATACATCAACATGTATCATCCCAAGAGTTCACTAACTCTTTCTCTGTTTCCAGTAAACAGAGCTATGGTCATCTTATCTTTGTGACATGACTGGCAAGTTTCATAAGATGTAAATTCAAACTGATTTAAATATGCATCTAAAATGTAACTTAAGCTAGTCGGGTTGCATTGATATGACCTAGTCTACAATACCTGAAGAAGGATTTGTTCATTTCTGAACACTTCCTCTTATGTGTGCTCCATATACTAAGAACTGTAGTTTGATTTAGAACATCAATGCTTTTAGATAACGTGCCTGAACCGATCAACTTTTGATATAGGAAATGTTCAAAACATTATCCAACAATACAAAATTTTATCGTTTCTTTACTAATAAAGAGACAGATATGATTTTGTATATCAGGTTCGATATCTAATAACATTCGTTCAGAATCAATGTATTTGGGATACAGGGTGACAGTGACCAACAGACTTGGCTGCAACACTTGCCCCGTTTTCTGCCTCATGAAACTTATCATCCGTTCTCAGTTTTTCTACCTTTCTGTAGCCCTATGTAACAGGTTACATATCTGGGATCCTGATCTGGTATCACATACCCAGGACGTAGAGGATACAGAGAAACAGTTCTTTTTAATGAACACACCCGAAAATGATGCATAAGCATGCACTCTCTTCGTTTGGGCGGCACGGGAATTCTGGTAATCCCCAATTTCCTGCTCTGTCTTATAACAATTATAAGTTGGAGCGGGACCAACGTTCCCCAGCTCAGTATAACAAGCGGGTTCGGTCAATATTCCTTATTATTATCTTGATTAAGGCGTGATATGGTCGCTACCTGGAGAGAGAGAGAAGAAAACACTCAGCGTGCGCTCTTGCAAGAATAGATTGGTTATGTTTTATCTAATCAGGATGGCTCCCACTGTTTTAATCAAATCTTCCTTCAAACCCTAAAAGGAAAGACTAGCCGGGATTAATTACACGCTACAAGTTCGCCAATCTTTCAGCCAGGCCAGTGTCGGTACTTTGAGGGAGGTCCCCCGTGCTTTCGCACGAACCTAATTAATGTAAACCTCGTTTTCCCAGAGGCGTAACCTCGTTAACACCTTTCTAGACACCTACTTGATCGGCTAATTGTAATGTATAAAACTCTCCCAGGAGTAACTCTTACTCGCAGCGGGTATCGGGATCCAACTATCTCATAGAAGGTATGCAACCTCATTGCAAATTTCAACACTTGAAATTCCCGATAATATTTTGCCCCTAGCGTCCTATGACCTTGACGCAGGCCAACAAACCATAGTGCGCTAGTCAAGTTCAACCCGTCATTTCCTGATTGAATTAAACCCACCCGCACGACCCTTGACGCAGGCCAACAAAGTCGCACGACTACCCTAATCCAATCTGCATCATATGCATAAGCAGATAAATACTAGTTAGCTACCGCACACTACGCCTTGACGCAGGACAACAAACGTAGCACGAATACTAACTAGCACTTATCTGAAATGACGGAGGGCTACGACAGGTTTTTCTGAAAACCTATTGCGTAATGAACTTAATATCGTTGTAGAATCAAATGATTTTAAAAATGGAGTGCTTTTGAGGCTTTTCTAGTTTTGCTAAAGGGGTCACTCCCGGTGAAGGGATCGTCGGCCCTTTCCTCATCGAATAAGGTGCGGGATATATCAGATATATCACTGTGCAAAGCAAAAACTCTTAAAAGCAATCAAAAGACAAACCGAGTGTGTAGCATCTGCCAGTTATTGCTAAAGGAGTCACTCCCGGTGAAGGGATCTCGGTCCTTTCCTCATCGAATAAGGTGCTGGATATATCACATATACCGCTGTGCAAAGCAAGAACTGTAGCTACCTGTTTTATTTGAAATTCGATTCTACAACATCTTAGGTTTCTTTTATTTCATTAATCACATTAATGAAGTCCCATCATTTAAATACCTAATCATCACAGATAAATACGACGTACACTTATGCCATCCGCATTCGCCTCGATGTCCTCTCGTGCACCGTTAGGTTAGGTAACTAACGGCAGAGCAGGGCAGGGCAAACGCGGGTGTAAAACATAAGTAACGTCTATATAATATATCATATATACTATATACAGTATCCATCACAGAACATATCACATGATCACATCACAGATATCGCAGCAGAAGAATCATATGAAATATTGGATATACTAGGACGTCCGTGTTTTCAATACGAGCCAGTATAAAACACGGATTCCACGGTCGTGATGAATAGCCAAACCCACACCCCTAGACCCCTACGAGAGCGGCAAGCAACCCTACCAATTCTAGAGTTAGGAGACCCGGACTCGACTCCTCGAGTTGGTCTCCCACTGGACTCCAGAACCCGGTTACTTGTGCTCCCCTCCTTGGGTCTATCCTGGTGCGGAAAAGAAAAAATATACAAAGGGTGACATCTTCCGCAACCTGGAAGTGCCCTAATAAAAGAATATTACATACAAGTTTTTACATGAATGAAAATGAAAAACACTCATCTCACATAAAAACCCCCGGCTATTCAAACACGACGATCCAATATAACATATCCAGCAACACATAACATCACATATCATCAACGTAAGTAAATATGCGCATCCCAATTGTCGTTGACATATAGCAACGAAACCGGCGATATCACATATTACACTTACGGTCACAGAAAAGAAAGTATAAAACTACAACAGTTGGAATCCGCAACCTGCAAAGACATCGCATGCCTAATCAAATGAATTCCTTAGACATCGCATGCCTAACAATTATAAACCCCGCATTTTAGTCTCAAAATCGAAAACTCTTTTCAATATCAAGTCGGGCAATTCAACAAGATTCCCGACATCTTGATCGAATGCTCGTCGCAAACTTTTGTAGGCAGCTGCACCCCCGACGCCATCGATGAAGTGCACCAAGGCGGAACACCACTGCCGCGAGCACCCGGACGGATGCTTTCGGCGACGGGGTTCTCCTACAGTCACTTGGTCGGGGCTATGGAGCGAGGCTGTCTATTAAGTTTACCCGGCGAGTATCCGCGTACGCTACGTGATTGCGACGGACTTTTGATCACATCAAAATTCCGTGGCAACCGATCAAGTGAGACTAAACTGCTATGTTTATAACATTCATTCAGTTATCTCATAACTTATTATGAATTCCAATTATTGTATCCCATTCCGGATAAATAGAAAATGTTAAACTTTCCGATCGAAAAATCGAACATCCAAGTTTTCCCGATACAGCTCAACACATGAAATAAGTCTAAAAACATTCAGTTCGTGCCTCAGTACCAACGGTCCAGCCGTAGAAGGGTCAAGCCAACGCCTCACATGTGGCATGCCGTACCGCCCCAAACCCTAAGGTTCAAAGGGCAGTTCAAGACGGTCACATAATCGAGTTAAGGTTTGTTGTTTTCTAGAGGGACCATCGCGTTACTTGCACTACTTAGAACGTCTTTAAACCACGGAAAGATCCAACACTTGGAAATTTCCCGACAGGGGAAAAGTGGGGTATTTATATCCGGTCGAACTTTCTAACATATTCTAAATATCCGGAAAACACCTAGACAAAGTTTGATAATCCGATCAAATAATTGAATCCCCAAAACAATCCAGAATATTCAACACTTGAATAAATATTAAAAATTCCTAGAAAATCCAGCACCATAAAAGTGGAATTACTCTGCAAATATTATTGGCTGATGTCATCAATTGGCCGCGGAACTGCCGCAGAAGGCATGCTCCTGCCGCGGTTCCGCCGCGCTTTAGACACATCTTTAGGTAATTTTTGCACCGTAATTCTTAGAATTCCCTGCTGAATTTTTTAAGCATTTTTAATCTGGAAAAAACCCAGTTTTTGAAAAAAGTCCAGAGAGCATATTATATTAGGGTTTCGATGTTCGTTCGGATTTCAAAGGTCGTCTACACTTCGCCTAAGGCTCTAGCTAGGCTCTGATACCACTGTAGGGTTCCTAAGCACACTAATGAGGTCTCACAAGATCAAGCTCCCTCTTCACCAAGTCATGAAACTTGTGAAGAAAACACCCTATACTACTTGGCAAGAGGTAGAGGATGAAGAAATAGGAGGTGGGTTCACTTTAGAATTGGATTTCTCACTCTTTACATGAAGTTACCATTGATGAAGCAAGGTTTTCTTCAAGTGAAGAAGAAGAAGAAGATAAAGATCATCATATGATAAGTAAAAAGAAAATAATACTTATCATATAATTAACCATGGTCAAGTGTAGAGAATTAACTAAGGTTATGTGAATGGTTAGGGTTAAAAGAAGAAGACAAAATGGTCACTTGGTCAAAGCTTCAACAAGCTTCATGAAAGAAAACAAAGAAAGAAACCATTTTGCTTTTCTTTTATCCATTTTTCAAAAAAGAATAGATAAATAAATAAATGAATAAGTAAAAACAAAACCCTAACCATTACACAACCAAGGTTTAATCTTTACACTTAGCCAATATTGCATGCATCATCAAACATGATACAGACTAGTGCACAAAAGTATATCACATATACAACTTGCACAAATCAAGTGAGAAAATCCATTTAAAGTGAACCAATACTAGTTAATGCAAAGTAATATATCAAATATATAATTATACATTAAATCATTAAATCAACACTTGATTTAACGATCCGGTCATATCGCATATAACCGACTAGTATCCTATGTATCGGCTTACCGAATCAATCCTTGATTCGATAACTAGTTTATATCCCATACAACCTTTCGATACATTCATCGTGAGAATGGAATACGGTATCACATACACGCATTATTCTCGGTCCCGCACATATCTCATATGCGCTCCTATTTCGTTTTGCTTGAGCCAGGAAACCTCTGTGTAGGACTCTAAAGACTCGTCAATACGCCGGCAGCAGATGATGATCATATCAAGCACCCACAAGCCGCAAGCGGTCTGCTAAACGTAACGGCCACCCGGGTATTGAGCGATGAGAAGATCGACGAGCAAGCCCGCTCACACTCCTGTGAATCCAACCAGTAACACTTACCGTACAGTCCGGTCTGATCGTCTGATATGTCGCATATCTCGCCTAGGGGTGGTAAACGTCAGACCCCAATAGCTCGATAAGTCGTGTCGATATGAGGTCTATAACAGTTCAAGAAACTACAGGTAACACTTACCAGTAAATCTCAGCAACCCTGGCCAGGGATTTCCGGTTATAGCCAATCGAACACAGCGCAACATCAACTCCCTATACCCGGAGAGACGAATCCCCTCCTATCGCTCATTGCCTCCATGTGATTCGGGACTGTACCCAAAAATCACCGTTTTGCACGCCCTCTTGGACGTGGTAAGGTGGAAATCAAAGCACAGTGGGAACCACACAAGACTCTATGACGATCTCGGGTCAACAGACTACTCTGTACCAGTGTCACCAGAGAACTGCCATCTGACGTAAGGTATAATACCATCTGGGAGTTCTTGGCGAGTCCGTCCAGTGTACCCAGTCTCTACTGAGCACCCGTATATCATCTCTGATGTCAAACACCAATGGATATGGGATCATCCATCGCCCATCTTCATGGGTCGAGAAGGTATACGCTAGTCTACTCTGGTATATCGATGCCCCGTCTCGATACACCCACGACTAGGGACTTTGAAGGATGTACTTATGGACTACCATGTCCCCACTAGTATGATCCGCATCATAGTCCAGGTAGTCAAGTATACATCCTAAGGGCTTTACCAACATGTAACAGAGAGACAATCAGTGTACACGTTAAGGTAAAGATCAACCAGATAGCATACTATCATGTCGAGCAAGAAAGTCCTCCCTATATATGTCCAAGCATCCACTACAATATACATCCTATGTATAGTAAGGGCCTCTAGGGCATACATATAACTAACAGCACCTGTATACATCTTAGGTGATCCAACTAACACCAGTGGCTTGTGAGACCGGCCACTGCCCCTCGTCGGGGTCTCGAATGTACACACTAGTCTACTCTGGAGTATCGATGCCCAGTCTCGAAACTCCCACGACTAGGGACCTTTTAACGATGTGCTTATAGACCCCAGCTCCCACTTATATGATCACCATCATACTGCTGGTGGTCAAGCAAGAATCCTAGGTGCTCTATCAACGTGTAATAGCGACATGTCAGGTCACCTAAAGCAGTACACGATGATAAAGAAAAACCAGATAGCATACTATCATCTCGAGTAAGACTGTTCTACTGGGACAGGTCCTCCCTCAATCATTGCAATCACGTTCCTGTGATCCAATAATTGACTCTGAGGGCACTATCTCCAACAATCTCCCACTTGCACTCAAGGCTAATTATTGCGATGTCGCATACTCACAGCACGTGTGATACCGAACACCCAACTCCTCTACTAATCAGTTTCACAAAGCTCGTTTGCGAAACTATTGCGTTCGAAGAATAGCCTCAGTGAGTGGATCCGCTTTGATGTTTCTTTCTATGTCTCTCTATAAGTCATGTTCGCGGAGAAACCCAACTCCCGAAAAGAGCAATACCTGTCTTAGAGTATGTCTGGATGTCTGATGGGACCTAGCTCTTAAATGAACTCCAAATCCAAACTTCTTAGACTGTATCGTCAACTGAACTTAATCAGTATCCTGCGCCATGCCTCCCTCAGTATTGCCTTGGACCACCTGTCCAAAATACTGCCCCTCGTCAGAGGGAAAACAATAACTCTGACGACCTCCTTGTCGTCCGGGTCACCTTGGAAGCCTAGAATGATAACTGTCTCCTGAATGAGACTGTCGTTATCATATCCCTAGAACATCCACTTATTGTAACGCTTTGAAAATCGTTTCGGTGAAATTTCGAAAAAAATCGGTAAATAAGGGGGTTTTCTGTAAAAAAGTCAAAATGCAAATATCTTATTATAAAAATTAAATATACATATTCTAGCTATGTAATTGCTATTATTTGGTGTTTATTGAGCCGCTGGTGAAATTTCAAATTTTCTGAAAAAATATTATTTTATTATTATTTTAAACCGTCACTAATACATTTAATTAGGGAAAATTACAAATTGGAACGAGTTGAAACAAATTTTGTGCATCATAAAACATTAAATAAAATTTTATCATGTGGTTTTTGGAACGAAATCATTTGCCAAAACGGTTTAGAAATTATTGAAGAAAAAAAGGCTTTTTTTTAGCGTAAATGGATGTTTGGGGTATTGTATTTATCATTTTTCATCACCCCACACCTGTACCCACACCGACACACCCGCATTCACTTATCCCCTTGATGAATTCAGCAGCCCCCTCTTTTGTCCCCACTTGGATTTCAAGGAAAAGAAATGAAAGAAAAGAAAAGAAAATGGATAAAAGAGTTGGACTTTTGACTTTGTGTTGACTTGGACCTCCTTAGTTGTTATTTTCTCCACCTCACTCTCTCTCCTCCCTCACCCAAACCCCCCACAACCTGGCCGAAATCAGCAACCCCCCAACAGCCCCATTTTCCTCTTCTCCTCTCTTTGTTCCATCAAAGAAAAATGCACAAAAAATCAAGCAAAAATCCAAATCAAAATCCGACTCCTACCCATTTTAGCTTAGCCCGTATAGCATGGATTTTGGTGGCAAGGGAGCATTTTGGAGGGCTATGTGTGTTTGTGGATCTTCATATGTATTGGGTATAATTCTAAACATTTTTGTTGCTTAATTTGTTACTAATTTCTTAAGCTAATTTAATTAAGTGTTAATTTGGATATGTGAGTTTAATTGCAAGTTTTGGAATTCAAGTTATGAATTTGAATGCAAGTTAGGGTTTTGTAGAATTGGTGTATGGTTGTGTGTTATATTTAGGCTTTTTGTCATGTTAATACAAGATTAGTAGCTAGTGCTAATAGTTAGTTTAAAAAAATTGTGTTAATGTGCTAATTTGCCTACTAGATTTTTGAATTTGGTTAAATACTTGGGATTAAAAATGTGTTTAGGTTTTCATGACTTCATTAACTTTATTAAGTGTGGTTTAATGCTTTAGATCATGCAAATCTAAGCTAGATTGTAGTTTGTGCATTTTTGCTTTGAAATTGTTAAAAAGGGTATTTTTGTAAACTAGAATATTAGGGTTTTTGGAATTTAATGAGATTAAATTCCGGAAATTATTTCTATGACTTATTTAAGATATTTAATAAGTATATTGGCCGCTACATTCATTTAAACATCATGTTTTGTACAAAAACGGCGAATTGTGCTTGGTAGATTTTCGAAAAATGACTTTTTAAGTGAAATTCGGGTTTTTGTGAGTTTTAACCTAGTTTATATTAAAATTAGTGTTCGTGAATGTGCAAATGAGTGTGATTGGATTTTTCACGATGGTTTGACATTTGTACATCGACATCGAGGGTTGGTTTGACTATTCTTGCATGCGTAGGCGATAGGTTTGGACCTATGCGTGATACGCGTGCCGATTTAATTTTCGTATGCCGTTTCGATTTCGAATTTAGTTTTAATGCGATACGGTGCGTTATGATATGTAGGTACCCCATGCAGACTTCGAGACGTCAAGCAAGCGCGTGGCGACGTCGGCACCAGCGAGCGAGGACCAGGTGAGTAGATTTATATCTACGGGGAGAAGTCGGGTGGATGGCGTATAGCACCCCCGCAGTCCGTGGTGGTGTATACGGATGCGTATACACACCAACATTTATTATATGTTATTTGGGATTAATAACGTTGCTTAGGATGGATATTGGTGTGTTGGATTACTTTAGTGTTGCGAACCCTAGGGTAGTGTTGCACTACACATACACACATACATACTTGCATACATTCCTATTGATATGTGCTCATGAGATTCTTTATAGTTATGGGTTCACATGGGTATGGGACTATGTGTTCACATACGGATTTGAGGATGATACTTGGGATTGAGCTGAGTCGATGAGATTTGATTTGAGGCCGTGAGATCGGTGATATAGCAAGGTTCGTATTTGAGATACGACATGACGTTGTAGCGGGTCCTTGACGTAGTGTTTCACACATGTGCATGCATACTTAGGCGGATCAGTATTGTACTAGATGTAGATCAGTACCCCGATCATGATATTTGATAAAGAGGATACCAGGTGAATAGTATGATGAATGTGATATTGACCCGTACCCAGATTTGGGATGCCGTACGACGGATTTACGTACGAGCTATATCTTGATGATTGATCCGCACTCTTGACTTGGGATGTCTGATTATAGATATGGTATCGGATATGATATTATTGAGGCGGGATCACCGACTAATATATATACAGGTATGTATATGTATCGACTCAGACGTTAGGCGGTTTCCTTACCTGTAGTTCAGCTTGTTAGTTCAGCCGTATAGTTTAGTGTAGTTGTTAGATTAGATTAGACTCCTACCTATTTCAAAAACTAACGAATCGTGGGTATTTTAAAAGACAGCCCAAGGGATCCTACGGATATTTCAAAAGACTTATCTTTTCATAAAAACACCGTAGCCCCTATTTTCAAAACCCCATGATTTGTGTTATTTCAAAAGGCACCATTTGTAGGATTTATATTAGATTATTACAGTTTAGTTATCGTTGTGTCTAGTATTCAGCTCCCGCTCATTTTTACTGTTCGCTCCGCATCGCATACTTATATTATAATTTCTTATTGCATTATTAATAGCATGCTGTTAGGACACCAGCACCATTACCGATGATGCGTATGTACCATGTACACCTACTTTCCGGCTCACACACATCTTCATCGGTAATTGCCATGTCACGTACACTTTAGAGAATATAATTGCTTGACTTAGCTTGTTAGTTAGTAGGTTGATATGATATTAGTGTACCTGGGTTATATGCCAGTTTAGACATTGTAGTTATTACTTGTCACTTCATGCATACTGTTATTCCATTGTTCATGCCTAGTTATTAATCATACATTGCAACTTGGTTATTGATACCATATACATTCATTAGCATTGACATATGCACTTGTGATGACTTCTTGAGATTTATGATATTTCTGGATTTCGGGGGAAAGCCGCAAAATTTCTAAACTTATTAACCTTTTAAAATATGTAAATTGCGGTTTTCTAGTGATGTAAGTGTCGTCCACCATGAGTTTGCTGTGGTTTTCGAGATCCGTGTCGAGGAGTGGAGGAACCGTCACGGGTACATGGTGGGCCCGGTATGGTACCCCGGGGCAAGATGAATGTGGTGTTGACGTTGAGCCTGGCAGGGGACAGATTACCTACCGGTGATATTACCCGACGCGTCGGATATCCGGAGGATACCGTTGTGGTCTTGAGATGGATGGTAGGGGACGGTCTGGACTGACGGCGCCCTAGATATTGAGATTGAGACATTGATATTTCGAGACAGTGAGATTTATGTTTTGTGTCGATGCTAGACACTGTTGATACTGATTTCATTTATAATACCTCAGTTTAAAAATACAAAGGAAATCTCACTAAATTATGAAAACAGTTTCTTCATCTACATGTATTCTGTTTCATGCATGCATACCTCATTCATATGATATATTGCTACCTGAGGCACTGACACGGCCACATGAGATTACACTCGGGTTAGATATTTACCCTAGCCTTGTTATAGGCTGCATGTTATATACATTTTTGAGGATACATTATGATCATTGACCTAGGTTGCGTTATTTATGCGATTTCTGTGCGTAGATGTTTTTCTATTCACGAGTTGGCAACTCACCCCCGTTGTGCCCCAGTTTCTTGCAGGTTTGCCGTACAGGTTTCATTACGGCTTTGCGGGCTCAGTTTCATTCGGGTGACTTGCTAGTAGGTGGGTTTTTCTTGTATCGTACCCATCATATTACCTTGTATAATATTATTCCGTTGTATCTAGTAAATTCCATCAACCAAACATTTATTTTTGAGATAGAGACCAGTGTTGTTTATTCTTTCGACCTTAGAGTCGCTCGTTATATTTCTGGTGGTTTTGAGTTTCCTTTTGAGTTTTGATCTTCGCCGTTGGCGTTGTATATTATATTGCTTGTGTGGTTGTGACCGTCGATTGACGAAGAGCTAGCTCCCGCTTGGGGATGCCTTTTTAGTGATTTCGTATACTATTCATGTTGTATCCCGTTTGGGAGCCAGTATTTACAAAGGAGACTCTGCCGAAATTTTCAGTAAATTTTGATGTTCTTAAAAACCGTATAATTCGGCTTATGCTATTAAAACTACTTGTTTTAAATTGGTTTTCCTTCACTCTACTACTCTTCTTGGTTTGGATTTCTGGGTTTTCGGTTAACTTAGATTACGTACGCCTCGAGACGTTCACAGTTTAAGTGCCGGTCTGTTCCGTACTTTCGGGTCGTGACAAAGTTAGTATCAGAGCGTTAGGTTTTACCTTCGGAGCGTAGGATGACCCTTGGTTGATGGAATAGGTGACTAAAGTAGAGTGACGTAACGTTGGTATGTTCCGCGGCATATTTACGACACGCCACTCCACTTAAGAAGCCTTAGGATGTACATTTCCTTGTTAAGTATTATATTCCTTCCTGATCTAGCCTCATCGGTACCAGTTTGGTTTTGCTGCCACGATTACGGGCAGGGAGAGCTATGGCTAGAGTTGCGGTCAGCACGAGCTCGGCACGAACGAGGACTGACCAGGGCATGATTCCGGCGACACCCTATTGTGGAGAGGTGTCTTTTGACTGTGTTTCCGCGCCACGAGTGTTTGGCGGATCGCCTTTATGAGGTTACTCGGATGTGCTGATCGACATTAGAGGATTGAGCCAATGATAGAGGCCAGCCAGATCTTGATGACCGTTGGTGTGTTGCTTATTCATGATGATCGAGGCACTGTTCAGCGTGCATACGAACGAGCCAGTTATTGCTGCGAACGACGAGGTATTGCCCCAGATGCTGGAGTTAGTGCAGAACGAGTTGTACTAAGAGATGATAGAAGGTTGCTAGTCATCGTGGATGAATGACTAGGACATGTGGATCGTTCGCCTAACCCGATGCGAGGTCATCAGATAGATTGATTCCAGCTAGAGACGATTTCACGTGGAGACGTTGGGAGTCGACAGAGACGATCGAATGTCAGAAACCTATTATTCCAAGTTTAAAGTAGTCGGAAAGACATGCAGGCAATTCTATGGTCCCTCTAGAAGAATGAAACCCTAACTCGACTTAATGACCGTGTGAAAGCCTTTGAACCTTCGGGTTTGCGGCAGTTCTACGGCGCCATTAGTGAGGCTTGGGTTTGCCCTTCTACGGCTGGACCACCGATGCTGTGGTATGTACTCGATACTATTAAACTGTACCCAAGATGTTGAGCCCTTGGGGGATTATGAGGTTTTGACAATCGATTGGATGGTTCGACTTAATTCGGATGCAAGGTGGTGAGATGCATTTCTTGGGAGACTCCAGATTCGAGGATAGTCGTTGGAGCTCAGTCCATGCAGCCGCGACGAGACGAGTCCAAGCAGACGACATTAGAGAAAAGTGGAGTAAGAGGTTCGCACCAGATCTAGATGAGATGATGTTCCACTCCGCCGACATCAGAGAGGCGATGCGCATACCGAGGCATGGTACTTGGACTTACCTTCCAGAAGGAGTCGCGATGAGTATGCAGTCGTTCCAGAGCAAGATACAGATATAGGAAAGGACAATGACTTCCGAACAGTTGGCAGAGACGAGACATGGAAGAGACCGTGAGCAGGATTCCTTCCAGGAAACTGCTGCAATGATACTTGCACTCAGGATCAGATGTGTCACGTACATTCAGAGAGCCAGAGGCCAACGCCAGTAATATGCTGTCTTACAAGTGGTCGCGATCATTGACCAAGAGATGACCAGAGAAGTGCCAGAACGGAATCGTCCCCGTTAGCACACCTGACAGGGCCGATGAGCCGATGGACCGAAAGATTGGTAATTCACAGTGAAGACCTTGACCCAGGAGTGGTCATGGTTACGCACGCCAGCAGGACAGAGTTCATGATCATCGACGAGACGTCCCACTAGTGACCGCGACAGTTGGCTGAGATTCTTAGAGGATGCGCTTGAGCGGTACTGTTCCGCCATTATTGATTTCGATGTTTTGGGTGATTTATTCGTATAATTTGATTTTGATGATTGAGGATTTACGATCTTTGCACAGTGTTGCACTTGATATCGTTTTCGTGCTTTAGTTTCACATGTTTGTGATTTTACGGTTTTAAACAGTTGAGTTGATTTTGTGCGTATGCACGCACGCGATTTGGTTCCTGCACTCTGTATAGTTTATATATGCTGGCAGTGCAGTGACATGTATTTTGTGCACTTGGATATACTGGATTTCGATTTCGAGGGTGATGCTCGACATTTGTTTTGTGCATTTTATGCACCGGATTGGATTTTTAGCGCCTGTTGGGCGCCTGTTACGAGATGCGATTTGGTGCACACCAGATGCACTAATTCAAGATTTTTCGTGCATGTCAGATGCACCTGATTTTTCTGTCAGGCACACATGTTGCCTACGACAGATGTTTCGTGCACACCCGATGCACTTAGATGTTGTTTCTGTGCGCATGTATGGCATATTCATGGATTTTGATTTCCGTGCGTACCAGACGCACGTAGCATTCATGTGCATATTTTGGGGATTGATTTCGTATAGAGCAGTACGTTTTTATGATATTGCTATGTGTTTTCGTACTGAGCAGGACTAGTCAGAGGACAGCACCTGAATATATTTTGCATGCATTGATAGTTATTGAAGGGATTTCCAAAAAGCAAGCTATAGCCTCAGTATTTACCTACGTGTCTGATATGACGCGAAATGTTTAAAACAAGGAGACCCTTCTAAATTGTTTCCAAAATGGCGGAACGTACATTTCAAACAAAGGTATATATGTATATAGTTATTTTCTTAGGATAGACGTCCGCCACTGTGCAGTGTTATACGCGTTGCACAGTGACTTAAAGAGATTTGACATGCATTTCCTTCAGATACTTACAGATATAGATTCGATATTTATATGTATAGTTTCGAGTTATGTCATATTGGTTTTGATTTGGATTTGGCATTGATGTCTTCTCCATGACTCCGATGATTGCGGGATGCTTGACGGAGTTTTGATTTGAGTTATATGCTCATTTTTCAAGCGCATGCGCTGCGCTACGATTTGTTTTATGTATTTACAATTTCGGAGCCCCGACGACTTGATGGGTTTTCTTAGATGTTTTAGTATTTGGGGGAGTTTGAATTTAAATTCGGGGACCGAATTTCTTTAAGGGGGGAAGATTGTAACGCTTTGAAAATCGTTTCGGTGAAATTTCGAAAAAAATCGGTAAAATAAGGGGTTTTCTGTAAAAAAGTCAAAATGCAAATATCTTATTATAAAAATTAAATATACATATTCTAGCTATGTAATTGCTATTATTTGGTGTTTATTGAGCCGCTGGTGAAATTTCAAATTTTCAGAAAAAAAATTATTTTTTTATTATTTTAAGCCGTCACTAATACATTTAATTAGGGAAAATTAAAAATTGGAACGAGTTGAAACAAATTTTGTGCATCATAAAACATTAAATAAAATTTTATCATGTGGTTTTTGGAACGAAATCATTTGCCAAAACGGTTTAGAAATTATTGAAGAAAAAAAGGCTTTTTTTAGCGTAAATGGATGTTTGGGGTATTGTATTTATCATTTTTCATCACCCCACACCCGTACCCACACCGACACACCCCCATTCACTTATCCCCTTGATGAATTCAGCAGCCCCCTCTTTTGTCCCCACTTGGATTTCAAGGAAAAGAAATGAAAGAAAAGAAAAGAAAATGGATAAAAGAGTTGGACTTTTGACTTTGTGTTGACTTGGACTTCCTTACTTGTTATTTTCTCCACCTCACTCTCTCTCCTCCCTCACCCAAACCCCCCACAACCTGGCCGAAATCAGTAACCCCCCAACAGCCCCATTTTCCTCTTCTCCTCTCTTTGTTCCATCAAAGAAAAATCCACAAAAAATCAAGCAAAAATCCAAATCAAAATCCGACTCCTACCCATTTTAGCTTAGCCCGTATAGCATGGATTTTGGTGGCAAGGGAGCATTTTGGAGGGCTATGTGTGTTTGTGGATCTTCATATGTTTTGGGTATAATTCTAAACATTTTTGTTGCTTAATTTGTTACTAATTTCTTAAGCTAATTTAATTAAGTGTTAATTTGGATATGTGAGTTTAATTGCAAGTTTTGGAATTCAAGTTATGAATTTGAATGCAAGTTAGGGTTTTGTAGAATTGGTGTATGGTTGTGTGTTATATTTAGGCTTTTTGTCATGTTAATACAAGATTAGTGGCTAGTGCTAATGGTTAGTTTAAAAAAATTGTGTTAATATGCTAATTTGCCTACTAGATTTTTGAATTTGGTTAAATACTTGGGATTAAAAATGTGTTTAGGTTTTCATGACTTCATTAACTTTATTAAGTGTGGTTTAATTCTTTAGATCATGCAAATCTAAGCTAGATTGTAGTTTGTGCATTTTTGCTTTGAAATTGTTAAAAAGGGTATTTTTGTAAACTAGAATATTAGGGTTTTTGGAATTTAATGAGATTAAATTCCGGAAATTGTTTCTATGACTTATTTAAGATATTTAATAAGTATATTGGCCGCTACATTCATTTAAACATCATGTTTTGTACAAAAATGGCGAATTGTGCTTGCTAGATTTTCGAAAAAATGACTTTTTAAGTGAAATTCGGGTTTTTGTGAGTTTTAACCTAGTTTATATTAAAATTAGTGTTCGTGAATGTGCAAATGAGTGTGATTGGATTTTTCTCGATGGTTTGACGTTTGTACATCGACATCGAGGGTTGGTTTGACTATTCTTGCATGCGTAGGCGACAGGTTTGGACCATGCGTGATACGCGTGCCGATTTGATTTTCGTATGCCGTTTCGATTTCGAATTTAGTTTTAATGCGATACGGTGCGTTATAATATGTAGGTACCCCATGCAGACTTCGAGACGACAAGCAAGCGCGTGGCGACGTCGGCACCGGCGAGCGAGGACCAGGTGAGTAGATTTATATCTATGGGGAGAAGTCGGGTGGATGGCGTATAGCACCCCCGCAGTCCGTGGTGGTGTATACGGATGCGTATACACACCAACATTTATTATATGTTATTTGGGATTAATAACGTTGCTTAGGATGGATATTGGTGTGTTGGATTACTTTAGTGTTGCGAACCCTAGGGTAGTGTTGCACTACACATACACACATACATACTTGCATACATTCCTATTGATATGTGCTCATGGGATTCTTTATAGTTATGGGTTCACATGGGTATGGGACTATGTGTTCACATACAGATTTGAGGATGATACTTGGGATTGAGCTGAGTCGATGAGATTTGATTTGAGGCCGTGAGATCGGTGATATAGCAAGGTTCGTATTTGAGATACGACATGACGTTGTAGCGGGTCCTTGACGTAGTATTTCACACATGTGCATGCATACTTAGGCGGTATTAGTATTGTACTAGACGTAGATCAGTACCCCGATCATGATATTTGATAAAGAGGATACCAGGTGAATAGTATGATGAATGTGATATTGACCCGTACCCAGATTTGGGATGCCGTACGACGGATTTACGTACGAGCTATATCTTGATGATTGATCCGCACTCTTGACTTGGGAGGTCTGATTATAGATATGGTATCGGATATGATATTATTGAGGCGGGATCACCGACTAATATATATACAGGTATGTATATGTATCGACTCAGACGTTAGGCGGTTTCCTTACCTGTAGTTCAGCTTGTTAGTTCAGCCGTATAGTTTAGTGTAGTTATTAGATTAGATTAGACTCCTACCTATTTCAAAAACTAACGAATCGTGGGTATTTTAAAAGACAGCCCAAGGGATCCTACGGATATTTCAAAAGACTTATCTTTTCATAAAAACACCGTAGCCCCTATTTTCAAAACCCCATGATTTGTGTTATTTCAAAAGGCACCATTTGTAGGATTTATATTAGATTATTACAGTTTAGTTATCGTTGTGTCTAGTATTCAGCTCCCGCTCATTTTTACTGTTCGCTCCGCATCGCATACTTATATTATAATTTCTTATTGCATTATTAATAGCATGCTGTTAGGACACCAGCACCATTACCGATGATGCGTATGTACCATGTACACCTACTTGCCGGCTCACACACATCTTCATCGGTAATTGCCATGTCACGTACACTTTAGAGAATGTAATTGCTTGACTTAGCTTGTTAGTTAGTAGGTTGATATGATATTAGTGTACCTGGGTTATATGCCAGTTTAGACATTGTAGTTATTACTTGTCACTTCATGCATACTGTTATTCCATTGTTCATGCCTAGTTATTAATCATACATTGCAACTTGGTTATTGATACCATATACATTCATTAGCATTGACATATGCACTTGTGATGACTTCTTGAGATTTATGATATTTCTGGATTTCGGGGGAAAGCCGCAAAATTTCTAAACTTATTAACCTTTTAAAATATGTAAATTGCGGTTTTCTCGTGATGTAAGTGTCGTCCACCATGAGTTTGCTGTGGTTTTCGAGATCCGTGTCGAGGAGTGGAGGAACCGTCACGGGTACATGGTGGGCCCGGTATGGTACCCCGGGGCAAGATGAATGTGGTGTTGACGTTGAGCCTGGCAGGGGACAGATTACCTACCGGTGATATTACCCGACGCGTCGGATATCCGGAGGATACCGTCGTGGTCTTGAGATGGATGGTAGGGGCTGGTCTGGACTGACGGCGCCCTAGATATTGAGATTGAGACATTGATATTTCGAGACAGTGAGATATATGTTTTGTGTCGATGCTAGACACTGTTGATACTGATTTCATTTATGATACCTCAGTTTAAAAATACGAAGGAAATCTCACTAAATTATGAAAACAGTTTCTTCATCTATATGTATTCTGTTTCATGCATGCATACCTCATTCATATGATATATTGCTACCTGAGGCACTGACACGGCCATATGAGATTACACTCGGGTTAGATATTTACCCTAGCCTTGTTATAGGCTGCATGTTATATACATTTTTGAGGATATATTATGATCATTGACCTAGGTTGCGTTATTTATGCGATTTCTGTGCGTAGATGTTTTTCTATTCACGAGTTGGCAACTCACCCCCGTTGTGCCCCAGTTTCTTGCAGGTTTGCCGTACAGGTTTCATTACGGCTTTGCGGGCTCAGTTTCATTCGGGTGACTTGCTAGTAGGTGGGTTTTTCTTGTATCGTACCCATCATATTACCTTGTATAATATTATTCCGTTGTATCTAGTAAATTCCATCAACCAAACATGTATTTTTGAGATAGAGACCAGTGTTGTTTATTCTTTCGACCTTAGAGTCGCTCGTTATATTTCTGGTGGTTTTGAGTTTCCTTTTGAGTTTTGATCCTCGCCGTTGGCGTTGTATATTATATTGCTTGTGTGGTTGTGACCGTCGATTGACGAAGAGCTAGCTCCCGCTTGGGGATGCCTTTTTAGTGATTTCGTATACTATTCATGTTGTATCCCGTTTGGGAGCCAGTATTTACAAAGGAGACTCTGCCGAAATTTTCAGTAAATTTTGATGTTCTTAAAAACCGTATAATTCGGCTTATGCTATTAAAACTACTTGTTTTAAATTGGTTTTCCTTCACTCTACTACTCTTCTTGGTTTGGATTTCTGGGTTTTCGGTTTACTTAGATTACTACGCCTCGAGACGTTCGCAGTTTAAGTGCCGGTCATGTTCCGTACTTTCGGGTCGTGACACTTATGTTCTAAAACTGCTTCCGGCTGCTTCTCCAGGATTGGATCAATGTCAACTTACTGCATCTAGTGCAAGAACAACATCTGGTGTGGTACTTGACATCTCATGATTGACTCAATTGCCTGAGCAAGTGATCTGCCAATCATGCACATCCCTCTCCCCTTTACTCTGTAAGACACCTTTAGAGAGGATGACTCCATCACCTGCAGGTACACTACCGCGCCAGGAGTCGTCCATTCTAAATACTCTTAGAATGCTGTCTAAGTACCCAGATTGGGAAACTAATCTAGATCTAAAACCGTAGATCCAGTAACCAGTATGCCTGATATAATGTCCAAGTCCCATGTGGAGAAACTACTGTGTGACCACCAAAGTGTAACCGATCGTAGTATAGGAATATCTCTTCCTACTCTGTGTATGTCATCCAAATACCATGACATCACACCCTACTACCTTCTCAACAGATCCATCCCCTATTCTGATGAAGTCAAACCTATGACTGTCACATCAGAAATTGATGATCTATCTCCGCTACATCTGCTTTAGTCTATAAATAGACATAGGCCACCTGTCCACCAATGCTTCCGCTGCTCCCACTGACTACGACAACCCTCTGGCAGAGTCATATAGACGTACACTTCTAAAGCAAGTTTAGAACGACGCTATACTCATCCTCCTGCCGGGTCTCACAGTCTGGAACAACAGCAATGGCAAGTGTGGGCAAACAAGAATTTCCTTGTCACCGCCCTTGAGGCTATCGGAGTACCTCTCGGGTGCCTGAAGTTACCCACCTTATCTGCGGAGTGGCCAATGGAATGTCAAACCAGATTGAATCTTTAGGTTCCTTATCAAATCTTCAGTAATCGTTTGTGGTTCTGGAATCACTTCCAGTTCTACCATACTCCCACTTCTGTTTTCTGAAAAAATCCATTTTTATTTAAAATTGTGGCGAGTCTAGAACAATATCACTATTGATCTTCCAGATGGTAGAAAGTCAACCCACAAACAGCCATTACAGAAATATGCCTTGAGTTATCCAGAGTCTGGTTTTAATCATAAGCCAGAAAACTCCCCGTACCTTAACATCGTTAAGATATGAACTGTTCTATATCCAATATAGAACCAGAGGCACTGATTTAATTGAACCAGATTCAAATCATGCAGCTGTCTCCAGTGCATGTCAGCTAAATGGAAGGAGGCCGATCAGCGTTACTCAATTTAGGAATGCTTCCAATTATGAGTAACCTGAAAGAGAAGCAAGTTCTCTTAATCATTACTATCAACTGAATACCATACACAAGTATCTGCATCTTCGATCACTTTGAAGAATCCCGATACTTGCAACACCTGGTTCTCTACTTTATTCAAATACCTATAACTTCTCAAAATTCGAACCCTGTGTTTCCACGAAACACCTGTCTAAAAACTAGAGAAGTCATAAGTAAACCGAATATAGTACGAGGACCAACCCCTCTGTCCTGATGGACCCTGGACAACATACAATACTCTGTATAAGTCCCTTGAGTCTGATAGCTCATTCACTGTGTGTCGTAGGTTGAAAACTGTACTTATGGTTAAGAAGAATTACACCGCTGTTTAATACTCCTTACCTAACCATCCACTATAGGTAAATGTCATAGACATAATTTCATAAAGGTATATCTCACTCTATGAAAATAGACGTACAGATATATCAATTTGAAATTGGTGCATAACAGCGGATATTCAAAACCAAATATTTGCCGACCGGCAAACAGCCCAGGTGATTTCCTCAAATATCACCAATTACAACGAATTCCGATATAATGAGGATGATCACCTAATTCCCAATAACTTACTCCCACTCATCATCTGTAAAACCATACAGATGTGAGAATCATACCTGGTAAATACATACCCTGGAGCAAGTGTCTAATTGGGAAATCAGTTTTCTTTTAACAGTACACGGTGAAACTGAAACATTGAAATGTTTCGATGGGGTATCCCGGTATTCCTAGTAATGCCTCTTCCAGATTCACGACTGTAACCGTATAATTCTTTGCCACCTCTCCAAATCCCTTTATATCTCTTTAGTCATTACCTTCTGCACACCCTTTAGGCCAAATGGTTTTCTTCCTTCCCTACCGTTCGGCACCAGCCTATGGTTTGGAAGAAGACTATCCAATAAGCATAATGGGTGTACTGTCCTAATCCTAGGAGCACTCGCAAAGGGAGAGAAGTTGAAGATAAAAGACAACCGAATAAACCTTATTCCTATTTCTCCTGAACCAGAATCCATCCCCGAACTGGAACAAGTTCCTTTCGAGTTCGTATATAACCATACGATGGAGTATCCAATAAACTGTGGATCTTCGTAGTGATACGGAGTGTCCTGGAGATGTTGGAGATAGTGCCCTCAGAGTCAATTATTAGGTCACAGGTACGTGATTGTAATGATTGAGGGAGGACCTATCCCGGTAGGACAGTCTTACTCGAGATGATAGTATGCTATCTGGTTTACCTTTATCATCGTGTACTGCTTTAGGTGACCTGACACGTCGCTATTACACGTTGATAGAGCCCCTAGGATTCTTGCTTGACCACCAGCAGTATGAGGGCGATCATATAAGTGGGAGCTGGGGGTCTATAAGCTTATCCTTAAAAGGTCCCTAGTCGTGGGAGTTTCGAAACTGGGCATCGATACTCCATTAGTAGACTAGTGTATACAGTCGAGACCCCGACGAGGGGCGGTGGCCGGTCTCACAAGCCACTGGTGTCAGTTGGATCACCTAAGATGTATACAGGTGCTCATTGGGTTATGAGTACACCGGACAGGACTCGCCGGGAACATGCTAGTTGGTCATATACCAGACGTCAGATGGCAGTTCCCTGGTGACATGTGTGCAGGTTAGTTCATCGACCTGGGGATCGTCATTTGTCTCGTGTGAGTTCCCACTGTACTTTGATTACTACCCTACCACGGCTCAAAGGAGTCGTGCAAACAGGTTTTAGTTGGGTACAGTCCCGAGCCACATGGAGGCAGTGAGCGTATCTTCAGGGGTTCGTCTCTCCCGGTATTGGGGGTGAGGTCGTGCTGTGTCTAGGAGAGCCATTACATGAAGTCCTTGGCCAAGGCAAGGAGATTTACTGGTAGGTATTCCAGTAGTATCTCAGGGTGTTCTGGGCTACACTCCGACACGACTTGTACCGCTTTTGGGGGTCTGACTTTTACCAACCCCCTAGGCCCGCCATGCGATACTCATAGACGAACGGACCGGACTGTACGGATATTGTCACTGACAGGCTCAGTAGGGTTGTCAGGCTGAGTTCACTCACAGACGTCCCTTTTAGTCAACACCTGGTAGCCCGTTACGTATTGGCTTATACCTCTGACGTCCTAGTGGTTAAATCCACAACCAAGGCGTTGACGAGTCTTTAGAGTCCCCCACATTCAGTTACTCAGCTTTCGGGCGAAAGGTTGTAGAGGCCGTATGGAGATATGGCAAGGTCCGATCAGATACGTGCGGTATTGCACGGATCAGGATCGGACAGTTTGTACTATAGGCCGTATGGTTATATGGCAGGGTTCGATCAGATACGTGCGGTATTGCACGGATCAGGATCGAACAGATATTACTAGCCGGTTTTGGTATAAGCCGGATCCTAGTATAGTACAGTGTAGATCTTGTCTCATTGCATTTGCATTTCGGTCGAAATACAGATGCGGGTGTGTATGCACAGTATCGGGGTTTTCCTGTAATTTATTACGGGACCAGTTTTCTGGAATTGCCAGTTTGCTTTCCGTTTCGGCCGATTTTCATTGTTCCGTTCATTGGCCGAAGTTTGGTGGAGGAGGGCTTATTTGCATTGTTGCAAATAAGCAATTGTGGAGGGGGTCTTTGCATTTTATCATGTCATGATTTTAGCACCATCCATTGACTTGCTTGACTTCATTCTTCATGATGGCTTGACTTTGTTAGCATCATGGTTGTTGATGATGGTTGTGTGGAGTGTTAGCATTACCTAGTGATCTTTTTATTCCATTCTAATCACTTCTTTGCATTTATGAGAATGAGAAATTGATTTGATCATTTTAGTTTATCATTTCTTTTTCTCCATCATAATTTTGATTCCCTTTTTTACCATCATGATCTTGGGCCGGCCATTTTGTTCCAGAGAGGAAAAATTGATTTGTGAGGAGAGAGGTTTAATTGTGTGTGTATTGTTGCTTGATGCAATTTCGTGGGCCCCCTCTCTCATTCTTGTGTGAGTGTGCTGTGAAGGTTTATTTCCTTTACATAGTTTTAATGTGTGTACTCTTCACACACATTAATTCCAGTGAGCATTCTTTACTTTGGCCGAGCTCATTTCCAGAGCATGCTTCATACTTTTTCTAGCAAGCTTCCATGAAAACTTTTGTGCAAAATTCCTCCAAAATGGCAACCTCCCAAAACCCCAAAGAGACAACTATTCTACACGATTCTACAGCAATTCTTCGACGCGTCGGCCAGCCAACTTCGCGCCTGAGTTGCCTCGGCATTGAAGTGGGAGCCCGTAAAAGAACTAGGCGATGTGGTGCGCTTCCGGCGACGAGGAGGAGACGGGACATTCCGCAGGAGATCGGGACGACGACGAGAAGACCGGAGGACTCGGATCTGTCGGTATATATCTCTAACCCATCTTCTAGTTTGCTTAGACTTGTTAATGGTTACGATCCGGGTGTTTAGTGCGCGGTGGTGCCGGTTTGCTAAGTCCGCAAAATTAAAGTTTTTCACCGCTTCCGCATTCCGGCGTCGGATTGACGGCCGGGACGCCGCCGTGCACTTACAGTGGTATCAGAGCCGCGCCATTAACTTAGTCTAGCTTTGTGTAATGTGTTTGCATTTCCGATCGATCAAAAGTTCCAAAATCGCATTTTTGATCACATCAGTTTTCTGTTGGAAATTTTTGGTGTCGAAAATTTTTTCAAGATGTATAAAATTGATGTACTGGAGATTACAAGGATACTGTAAAAATTCGACAGGTTCAGTCGACAGTGCAGGCGCGGAACCGCGGCCAAAACCCCCTTTGGGCCGCGTTTCCGCCGCGCACTGTTGAGGTCTCTGCACCCAATTTCTAAAGTGTCTTTATGGGCCATATATATGGGTTTTGGAATTTTAAAATTGGGCCAATTATTTCTGTGAGTGCTACAGTATTCCTTTGGGGCCCACTTGTTAATTTTTTGATCGATCGGAAAATTTTAAACACATTTTTCACAGTATTTACATTATATCTGCGACCGTGAATGTCACTTGATCGGTAAATCCGGTCTAACTGCTATAGCCCGGTTAGACGGATTTGCGAACGTGACTTTCACGTTGATGTTCTGTTTTTGCTGTGATGTTGCGGATCGGTCGTGGGGGATAGCCTGGATGCAATGCTAGTACAGTTGTGGTTGTATTATGTACATTTGATTTTGCGGGGCGAGCGTCCGACATGTGGACTGCCGTCACTGCCTGATTGTATTATTATTTTGGGGCACGACCTGGTTGCGGTCGATGTACCCGGTGTATGTATATTTTACTTTCTGTACTAGGATTGCCCCGCGGAGGGGTGCACGGATAGCCGGGTTCTGGAGGGCAACAAGCCCGCATCACATGGCATTGAGACGGAGGGGGCTTCACTCTAGGATTGGCGGGCTATTCGCCGCACTCGTAGGGGGTACAGGTTGACCCAGGAGGGGTGCCCAAGTTACCGGATTCCGTGAAGTGCTGGGTGGTCCATTCACGGTGCTGAAGGGGGCTGCCTCGCTTCAGGTTTTTGGAGGGTAACTTGCCGCGCCCGTAGGGGTCTAGGATTTCATTGCACAGGCTATCCACACGACTACGGGAACGTCGGGTTTCAGCGGCTCTGTGAAACCCGGGGATCCCAGATATCTGTATTGTTTCTGTGATGCTGTACATTTCTGTGATGTTGCATTTTATTCACGCCTTGAGCGAATATAATAAATTGGTATATATATTAGTAGATGTTGTATATGTTTTGCATCCGCGCTAGTCCAGTCCCCGCTCTGTCGTTAGTTAGCTAACCTAACGGGTAATGACGGGACCCAGTGGCGAATGCGGATGGCATATACGTACATCAGTATATTTTCGTTCTTTTTGGTGTGATCATTGATGGGACTGCATTGATTCGGATCAATGCAAGTTAAAAAAAAACCTAATCTGATGTTGTTGGAACACTTTTCAAAAAGCTGTTATTGCAAGGACGTTCACTTTTGTTTTGCATCGCGGTATTCATTTAGAATATCCTGCTCCTCGGTCGACGAGGCAAGGGCCGAGATCCCTTCACCGGGAGTGACCCCTTGGACAGAAGTTTGCGTCAGGGCATTAACTTCACTATAGCCGATTACTTTTGCTTTGCATCGCGGTATTCAGTTGGAATATCCCGCACCCCATTCTACGGGGAAAGAGCCGAGATCCCTTCACCGGGAGTGACCTCTTTAGCAACGGTTTTCGTCACTATATTTTTAAAAAAAGCTATCCGTTCCTTCGACGATATCAAGTTCATTACGTTAAAGGTTTTCGCCAGAAACCATTCGTAGCCCTCCGTCGTTTCATATGGGTGGTCAATAGTATTCAAGCTGTGTATGTTGGCCAAAGTCAAGGCACAGTGATTGGTAGCTATTGGGGTATTCATATGCAGCATAGATAGATGCGTTGGTTTGGGACAGTCGTACTGCCATTTTGGCCAAAGTCAAGGGTATGTACGGGTGGATTCAAATTAACCTGGAGAATGACGGGTAGAACTTGACATGTGACTTATGATATGTTGGCCAAAGTCAAGGTCATAAGAGCATGGGGCAGAAATCACATCGGGAGTTTCAAAAGAACTGAAACTTGCCAGATATGCGCATACCTTCTGGAGTGTGATACCGTGAGCGGATTCCGTCACGTTGTCATGCGATGAGAGTTGGATCCCGATTCCCACTGATGAGTTAGTATACTCCTGGGTGACCCCGACTAATTCTTCTTTCAGGTTTGGAGGAGAATTTGAGGTACAGTGGGAGGATTCCAGATTAGATAAATTGGTGACCATTCTGATCTAGGTTAGAGTGCACGCTGAGTGTTTCTTTTCTCTCTCTCTTTGGCAGCGACCATTGACACGACCCTAAGACTATGACTCAGTGACCAAGTTGACCGAACCTTCTTAACACCGGCTTTTGGATTGTCAGAGTTGCGAACCTCATTGCCACTCCTACTTTTACCCTTTTCTCCAGGACACCCCGTATTACTACGAACGTCCACTTCCATTGGACAAAACCATCGTATGGTTAGATACGAACTCGAAAGAATTTATTCGAGGATGGTTTCCGGTTCTGGAGAAAACGGATGGGATTATTCAGTTGTCTTTTCCTTTTACCCTCTCTCAGGTTACGAGTACTCCTTGGTTTAGGGGTAGTACACCTATTACGCAAATTGGATTGTCTTCTTCCAAACCTTAGGCTGGTGCCGACCGGTAGGGAATGAAGAAAACCAATTAGCCTAACGATGGTGTGCAGAAGGTATTAAGTTAAGACAAAGCAAGGGATTAGTAAGAGGGCAAAGTAAATTGCAACAGATATTCACGACCAAACCAGGTATTTCTTCGCCAATCCTAAAATCACCTTTGTATTTCTCCAGGACACTCCGTATCACTACGAAGATCCACAGTTTATTGGATATTCCATCGTATGGTTATATACGAACTCGAAAGGAACTTGTTCCAGTTCGGGGATGGATCCTGGTTCAGGAGAAATAGGAATAAAGTACATTCAGGTGTCTTTTATCTTCACCTTCTCTTGCTTTGCCAGTGCTCCTAGGATTAGGACAGTACACCCTTTATGCTTATTGGATAGTCTTCTTCCAAACCATAGGCTGGTGCCGAACGGTAGGGAAGGAAGAAAACCATTTAGCTTAAAGGGGTGTACAGAAGGTAATGACTAAAAACATATAAAGGGATTTGGAGAAGTGGCAAAGAATTATACGGTTATATATGTGAATCTGGATAATGGAAGAGGCATTACTAGGAATACCAGGATACCCTATCGAAACGTTTCGATGTTTCAGTCTCACTGTGTACTGTTAAAGGAAAACTGATTTCCCGATTAGATACTTACTCCAGGGTATGTATTTACCAGGTATGATTCTCACATCTGTATGGTTTTACAGATGATGAGTGGGAGTAAGTTATTGGGAATTGGGTGATCATCCTCATTATATCGGGATTCGTTGTAATCGGTGATATTTGAGGAAATCACCTGGACTGTTTGCCGGTCGGCAAATATTTGGTTTTGAATATCCGCTGTTATGCACCAATTTCAAATTGATATATCTGTACGTCTATTTTCATAGAGTGAGATATACCTTTCTGAAATTAAGTCTACGACATTTACCTATATCAGTGGATGGTTAGGTAAGGAGCATTAAACAGCGGTGTAATTCTTCTTAACCATAAGTACAGTTTTCAACCTACGACACACAGTGAATGAGTTATCAGACTCAAGGGACTTATACAGAGTATTGTATGTTGTCCAGGGTCCATCAGGACAGAGGGGTTGGTCCTCGTACTACATTCAGTTTACTTATGACTTCTCTAGTTTTTAGACAGGTGTTTCGTGGAAACATAGGGTCCGAATTTGGAGAAGTTATTGGTATTTGAATAGAGTGGAGAACCAGGTGTCACAAGTATCGGGATTCTTCAAAGTGATCGAAGATGTAGATACTTGTGTATGGTGTTCAGTTGATAGTAATGATTAAGAGAACTTGCTTCTCTTTCAGGTTACTCATAATTGGAAGCACTCCTAAGTTGAGTAACGCTGATCGGCCTCCTTCCATTTAGTTGACATGCGCTGGGGACAGCTGCATGATTTGAATCTGGTTCAATTAAATCAGTGCCTCTGTTTCCATATTGGATATAGAACAGTTCATATCTTAACGATGTTAAGGTACGGGGAGTTGTCCGGTTTATGATTAAAACCAGACACTGGATAACTCAAGGCACGTTTCTGTAATGGCTGTTTGTGGGTTGACCCAGGCTATGACGCGGGTTGACTTTCTACCATCTGGATGAACAATAGCAATATTGTTCTAGACTCGCCACAGTTTTATTAAAAATGGATTTTTTCAGGAAAACAGTAGTGGGAGTATGGTAGAACTGAAAGTGAATCCAGAACCACAAACGATTACTGAAGATTTGATAAAGAACCTAAAGATTCAATCTGGATTGACATTCCATTGGCCACTCCGCAGATAAGGTGGGTAACTTCAGGCACCCGAGAGGTACTACGGTAGCCTCAAGGACGGTGACAGGGAAGTTCTTGTTTACCCACAATTACCATTGCTGTTGTTCCAGGCTGCGAGACCAGGCGGGAGGATGAGTATAGCGTCGTTCTAAACTAGTTTTAGAAGTGTACGTCTATATGACTCTGCCAGAGGGTTGTCGTAGTAAGTGGGAGCAGCGGAAGCATTGGTGGACAGGTAGCTTATGTCTATTTATAGACTAAAGCAGATGTAGCGGAGATAGATCATCTATTTCTGACGTGACAGTCATGGGTTTGACTTCATCAGAATAGGGGATGGATCTGTTGAGAAGGTAGTAGGGTGTGATATCCTGGTATTTGGATGATATACACAGAGTAGGAAAAGAAACTCCTACACTACGATCGGTTATACTTTGGTCGTCACACAGTTGTTTCTCTACAAAGGAAATGGATTTTATATCAGACATACTGGTTACTAGATCTATGGTTTTAGATCTAGATTTGGGTGGTTTCCCAATCAGGGTACTTGACAGCATTCTAAAAGTATTTAGGATGGACGACTCCTGGCACGGTAGTGTACCTGCAGGTAATGGAGTCACCCTCTCCAAAGGTGTCTTACAGACTAAAGGGGAGAGGGACGGGCATGATTGGCAGATCACTTGCTCAGGCAATTGAGTCAATCGTGAGATGTCAAGTACCACACCAGATGTTGTTCTTGCACTAGATGCAATAAGTTGACATTAATCCAATCCTGGAGAAACAGTCGGAAGCAGTTTTAGAACATAAGTGGATGTTCTAGGGATATGATAACGACAGCCTCATTCAGGAGACAGTTATCATTCTAGGCTTCCAAGGTGACATGGACGACAAGGAGGTTGTCAGAGTTATAGTTTTCCTTCTGATGAGGGGCAGTATTTTGGACAGGTGGTCCAAGGCAATACTGAGGGAGGCATGACGCGCAGGATACTGATTAAGTTCAGTTGACGATACAGTCTAAGAAGTTTGGATTTGGAGTTCATTTATGAGCTAGGTCCCATCAGACATCCAGACATATTCTGAGACAGGTATTGCTCTTTTCGGGAGATGGCTTTCTCCGCGAACTTGAGATATAGAGAGACATAGAAAGAAACAACTAAGCGGATCCACTCACTGAGGCTATTCCTCGAACGCAATAGTTCCGCAAACGAGCTTTGTGAGACTGACTAGTAGAGGAGTTGGATGTTCGGTATCACACGGGCTGTGAGTATGCGACATCGCAATAATTAGCCTTGAGTGCAAGTGGGAGATTGTTGGAGATAGTGCCCTCAGAGTCAATTATTAGGTCACAGGTACGTGATTGTAATGATTGAGGGAGGACCTATCCCGGTAGGACAGTCTTACTCGAGATGATAGTATGCTATCTGGTTTACCTTTATCATCGTGTACTGCTTTAGGTGACCTGACACGTCGCTATTACACGTTGATAGAGCCCCTAGGATTCTTGCTTGACCACCAGCAGTATGAGGGCGATCATATAAGTGGGAGCTGGGGGTCTATAAGCTTATCCTTAAAAGGTCCCTAGTCGTGGGAGTTTCGAGACTGGGCATCGATACTCCATTAGTAGACTAGTGTATACAGTCGAGACCCCGACGAGGGGCGGTGGCCGGTCTCACAAGCCACTGGTGTCAGTTGGATCACCTAAGATGTATACAGGTGCTCATTGGGTTATGAGTACACCGGACAGGACTCGCCGGGAACATGCTAGTTGGTCATATACCAGACGTCAGATGGCAGTTCCCTGGTGACATGTGTGCAGGTTAGTTCATCGACCTGGGGATCGTCATTTGTCTCGTGTGAGTTCCCACTGTACTTTGATTACTACCCTACCACGGCTCAAAGGAGTCGTGCAAACAGGTTTTAGTTGGGTACAGTCCCGAGCCACATGGAGGCAGTGAGCGTATCTTCAGGGGTTCGTCTCTCCCGGTATTGGGGGTGAGGTCGTGCTGTGTCTAGGAGAGCCATTACACGAAGTCCTTGGCCAAGGCAAGGAGATTTACTGGTAGGTATTCCAGTAGTATCTCAGGGTGTTCTGGGCTACACTCCGACACGACTTGTACCGCTTTTGGGGGTCTGACTTTTACCAACCCCCTAGGCCCGCCATGCGATACTCATAGACGAACGGACCGGACTGTACGGATATTGTCACTGACAGGCTCAGTAGGGTTGTCAGGCTGAGTTCACTCACAGACGTCCCATTTAGTCAACACCTGGTAGCCCGTTACGTATTGGCTTATACCTCTGACGTCCTAGTGGTTAAATCCACAACCAAGGCGTTGACGAGTCTTTAGAGTCCCCCACATTCAGTTACTCAGCTTTCGGGCGAAAGGTTGTAGAGGCCGTATGGAGATATGGCAAGGTCCGATCAGATACGTGCGGTATTGCACGGATCAGGATCGGACAGTTTGTACTATAGGCCGTATGGTTATATGGCAGGGTTCGATCAGATACGTGCGGTATTGCACGGATCAGGATCGAACAGATATTACTAGCCGGTTTTGGTATAAGCCGGATCCTAGTATAGTACAGTGTAGATCTTGTCTCATTGCATTTGCATTTCGGTCGAAATACAGATGCGGGTGTGTATGCACAGTATCGGGGTTTTCCTGTAATTTATTACGGGACCGGTTTTCTGGAATTGCCAGTTTGCTTTCCGTTTCGGCCGATTTTCATTGTTCCGTTCATTGGCCGAAGTTTGGTGGAGGAGGGCTTATTTGCATTGTTGCAAATAAGCAATTGTGGAGGGGGTCTTTGCATTTTATCATGTCATGATTTTAGCACCATCCATTGACTTGCTTGACTTCATTCTTCATGATGGCTTGACTTTGTTAGCATCATGGTTGTTGATGATGGTTGTGTGGAGTGTTGGCATTACCTAGTGATCTTTTTATTCCATTCTAATCACTTCTTTGCATTTATGAGAATGAGAAATTGATTTGATCATTTTAGTTTATCATTTCTTTTTCTCCATCATAATTTTGATTCCCTTTTTTACCATCATGATCTTGGGCCGGCCATTTTGTTCCAGAGAGGAAAAATTGATTTGTGAGGAGAGAGGTTTAATTGTGTGTGTATTGTTGCTTGATGCAATTTCGTGGGGCCCCCCTCTCATTCTTGTGTGAGTGTGCTGTGAAGGTTTATTTCCTTTACATAGTTTTAATGTGTGCACTCTTCACACACATTAATTCCAGTGAGCATTCTTTACTTTGGCCGAGCTCATTTCCAGAGCATGCTTCATACTTTTTCTAGCAAGCTTCCATGAAAACTTTTGTGCAAAATTCCTCCAAAATGGCAACCTCCCAAAACCCCAAAGAGACAACTATTCTACACGATTCTACAGCAAATCTTGGACGCGTCGGCCAGCCAACTTCGCGCCCGAGTTGCCTCGGCATTGAGGTGGGAGCCCGTAAAAGAACTAGGCGATGTGGTGCGCTTCCGGCGACGAGGAGGAGACGGGACATTCGCAGGAGATCGGGACGACGACGAGAAGACCGGAGGACTCGGATCTGTCGGTATATATCTCTAACCCATCTTCTAGTTTGCTTAGACTTGTTAATGGTTACGATCCGGGTGTTTAGTGCGCGGTGGTGCCGGTTTGCTAAGTCCGCAAAATTAAAGTTTTTCACCGCTTCCGCATTCCGGCGTCGGATTGACGGCCGGGACGCCGCCGTGCACTTACAGGAGAAACACAAAGGTGATGTGGGACTGGTAATGAAATACTTGGTTTGGTCGTGAATATCAGTCGCAATTTACTTTGCCCTCTTACTAATCCCTTTCTTTGTCTTTACTTAATACCTTCTGCACACCATTGTTATGCTAATTGGTTTTCTTCATTCCCCACTGTTCGGCACCAGCCTAAGGTTTGGAAGAAGACTGTCCAATTTGCGTAATAGGTGTACTATCTCCTAAACCAAGGAGTACTTGCAACCTGAGAGAAGGTAAAAGGAAAAGACAACTGAATAGTCCTATCCGTTTTCTCCAGAACCGGAAACCATCCTCGAATAAATTCCTTCGAGTTCGTATCTAACCATACGATGGTTTTGTCCAATGGAAGTGGACGTTCGTAGTAATACGGGGTGTCCTGGAGAAAAAGGTAAAAGTAGGAGTGGCAATGAGGTTTGCAACTCTGACAATCCAAAAGCCAGTGTTAAGAAGGTTCGGTCAACTTGGTCACTGAGTCATAGTCTTAGGGTCGGGTCAATGGTCGCTGCCGAAGAGAGAGAGAAAAGAAACACTCAGCGTGCACTCTAACCTAGATCAGAATGGTTACCAATTTATCTAATCTGGAAACCTCCCACTGTACCGTCAAATTCTCCTCCAAACCTGAAAGAAGAATTAGTCGGGATCACCCGAGAAGTAAACCAACTCATCAGTGGGAATCGGGATCCAACTATCATCGCATGATAACGTGATGGAATCTGCTCACGTCATCACACTCCAGAAGGTATGCGCATATCTGGCAAGTTTCAGTTTCTTTAGAAACTCCCGATGTGATTTCTGCCCCATGCTCTTATGACCTTGACGAAGGCCAACAAATCATAAGTCACATGTCAAGTTCTACCCGTCATTGTCCAGGTTAATTTGAACCCACCCGTACAAGCCCTTGACGAAGGCCAACAAGGCTATACGACTGTCCCAAACCAACACATCTATCTACGCAACAGAAAGGCAACAAGCAGCTACCATACACTATGCCTTGACGAAGGCCAACAAACATAGCATGAATACTACGTGCTACCCGTCTGAAACGACGGAGGGCTACGAATGGTTTCTGGCGAAAACCTTTAACGTAATGAACTTGATATCGTTGAAGGAACCGGATAGCTTTTTGAAAATATAGTGACGAAAACCTTTGCTAAAGAGGTCACTCCCGGTGGAGGGATCTCGGTTCTTTCCCCGTAGAATGAGGTGCAGGATATTCTAACTGAATACCACAGTGCAAAGCAAAAGTAATCAGCTATAGTGAAGTTATTGCCCTGACGCACACTTTTTGTCCAAGGGGTCACTCCCGGTGAAGGGATCTCGGCCCTTGCCTCGTCGACTGAGGAGCAGGATATTCCAACTGAATACCACGATGCAAAACAAAAGTGAACGTCCTTGCAATAACAGCTTTTTGAAAAGTGTTCCAACAACATCAGATTAGGTTTGTTTTTAACTTGCATTGATCCGAATCAACGCAGTCCCATCAATTGATCACACCACGAAGAACGAAAATATACTGATGTACGTATATGCCATCCGCATTCGCCACTGGGTCCCGTCATTACCCGTTAGGTTAGCTAACTAACGACAGAGCGGGGACTGGACTAGCGCGGATGCAAAACATATACAACATCTACTAGTATATATATACCAATATATAATATTTCGCTCAAGGCATGATAAAATGCAACATCACAGAAATGTACAGCATCACAGAACAATACAGATATTTGGGATCCCCGGGTTTCACAGAGCCACTACTGAAACCCGACGTTCTCCTGGTCATGTGGATAGCCTGTGCAATGAAATCCTAGACCCCTACGGGCGCGGCAAGTTACCCGCCAAAACCTGAAGCGAGGCAGCCCCCTTCAGCAACGTGAATGGACCACTCGGCACTTCACGGAATCCGGTAACTTGGGCACCCCTCCTGGGTCAACCTGTACCCCCTACGAGTGGGCGAATAGCCCGCCAATTCTAGAGTGATGCCCCCTCCGTCTCAATGCCATGAGATGCGGGCTTGTTTCCCTCTAGAACCCGGCTATCCGTGCACCCCTCCGCGGGGAAATCCTAGTACAGAAAGTAAAATATACATACAACGGGTACATCGACCGCAACCTGGTCGTGCCCCAAAAGAATAATACAAACAGGCAGTGACGGCAGTCCACATGTCGGACGCTCGCCCCGCAATATCAAATGTACATAATACAACAAAAACTGTACTAATATTGCATCCAGGCTATCCCCCACGACCAATCCGCAACATCACAGCATAACACAGAACATCAACGTGAAAGTCACGTTCGCAAATCCGTCTAACCGGGCTATAGCAGTTAGACAGGATTTACAGATCAAGTGACATTCACGGTCGCAGATATAATGTAAATACTGTGAACTAATGTGTTTAAAATATCCGATCGATCAAAATTTACCAAGTGGGCCCCCAAGTACTACTGTAGCACATCAAGAAATCTGGGCCTAAAAATTAACATTCCAGAAAACCTATTTTCCACTCAGGAGTATTCTGTAGAATTTTGGGGAACTGAACAGTTCAAGTGGCGGCGGAACCGCGGCCCAAGCTGGGTTTGGCCGCGGTTCCGCGGTCGTTTGGACTGTTCATGAGCCTAAATTTTCACAGAACTCTTAGAATGTCCTACACATCATTCTGAAACAACCTGAAAAATTTTTGGACTTCAAAAAATTTCGACAGAAACTGATGTGAAGAAAAATACGGTTTTTGGAAAAAATTTCGATCGGAAATGTAAAACATATTCGACAAAGCTAGACTATGTTAATGGCGAGGCTCTGATACCACTGTAAGTGCACGGCGGCGCCGCGGCCTCCATCCCGAGGCCAAATGCGGAAGCGATGGTTAACTTTAAATTTTCTTGAACCGGCACCACCGTGCACTAAAACCCGGATCGGGCCATTAACTAGTTCTAGCTAACTACAAGATGGGGAAGAGAGATATACCGACTTATCCGTGTCCTCCGGTCTTCTCGTCGTCGTCCCGATCTCCCGCGGAAGCTCCGGTCTCCACCTCGTCGCCGGAAGGACGCCACGCCGCCGGCTTCTTTTACGGGCTCCCACCTCTATACCGAGGCAACTCGGGCACGAAGTTGGCGAGCCGACATGTCCAAGGTTTGCTATAGAATGTGTGTAGAACCATGTCTCATTTGGGGTAATGGATGTTGCCATTGGTGGAGGAAATGAACTCACTCTTTTTAGATAGAGATATGGGGATTTTATGAAGCCTAATGAACAAAAATCACCCCACCAAAAATATGGGACAGCCCCCCCATATCAATGGCCGGCCACTTGAGTTAAAGGGGGAGAGGGAAAATGCCAAAGGGGTTGGATCAATAATAAGAGAGAGAGAGAGAAAGGAATCATGATAAAACATGATCATAAACCAAGTCCCACTCCAAAGCAACCATCATAACCCAACATCATTACTCCAAAAGTCAAGTAATGATCAAGTCAAGAAGTCAAGGAAAGTGCACCATCATGAAGCCATCATGATGCGACAATATGCAAAGACACCCTCCACAATTGCTTATTTGCACAAATGCAAATAAGCCCTCCTCCACCAAACTTCGGCCATTGAAAGATACAAAGAAATATGGCCGAAACGGAAAGCAAACTGGCAACTCAAGAAAACTGGTCCCGTAATAAATTACAGGAAAACCCCGATACTGAGTATACACACCCGCATCTGTATTCCGACCGGATACAAATGCAATGAGACAAAATCTACACTGTACTATACTAGGATCCGGCTTAAACCAAAGACGGCTAGTAAAATCCGTTCGATCCTGATCCGTGCAATACCGCACGTATCTGATCGAACCCTGCCATATCTCCATACGGCCTCTACAGCTTTTCGCCCGAAAACTTGAGTAACTGTATGTGTGGTAGACTCTAAAGACTCGTCAATACTATGGTTGTTGATTTAACCACTAGCACGTCAGAGGTATTATCCATACGTGACGGGCCACCAGCTATTGACCAAAAGGGACGTCGATGAGCGAACTCATCCTGATACCCTACTGAGCCTGTCAGTGACAATATCCGTACAGTCCGGTCCGTTCGTCTATGAGCATCGCATGGCGGGCCTAGGGAGTTGGTAAAGTCAGACCCCCAAAAGCGGTACAAGTCGTGTCGGAGTGTAGCCCAGAACACCCTGAGATACTACTGGAATACCTACCAGTAAATCTCCTGCCTCGGCCGAGGGCTTCGTGTAATGGCTCTCCTAGACACAGAGCGACCTCACCCCCAATACCGAGAGAGACGAACCCCCGAAGATCCGCTCACTGCCTCCATGTGGCTCGGGACTGTACCCAACTAAAACCTGTTTGCACGTCTCCTTTGAGCGTGGTAGGGTAGTAATCAAAGTACAGTGGGAACTCACACGAGAAAAATGACGATCCCCAGGTCGATGAACTAATCTGTACACATGTCACCAGAGAACTGCTATCTGACGTCAGGTATAAGACCAACTAGCATGTTCCCGGCGAGTCCTGTCCGGTGTACTCATAACCCAATGAGTACCTGTATACATCTTAGGTGATCCAACTGACACCAGTGGCTTGTGAGACCGGCCACCGCCCCTCGTCGGGGTCTCGAATGTACACACTAGTCTACTCTGGAGTATCGATGCCCTGTCTCGAAACTCCCACGACTAGGAACCTTTTAAGGATGTGCTTATAGACCCCAGCTCCCACTTATATGATCGCCCTCATACTGCTGGTGGTCAAGCAAGAATCGTAGGGGCTCTATCAACGTGTAATAGCGACATGTCAGGTCACCTAAAGCAGTACACGATGATAAAGATAAACCAGATAGCATACTATCATCTCGAGTAAGACTGTCCTACTAGGACAGGTCCTCCCTCAATCATTGCAATCACGTGCCTGTGATCCAATAATTGACTCTGAGGGCACTATCTCCAACAGTTCCTATCGTGCGAGAGTTTTCCGACGTTGTTCCAGATGAGCCGGCGGAGCTTAAGAAGCTTAAGGATCTGCTGCAGAGTTGCTAGATGGGGGGACTTGTTCATCCAAGTGTTTCGCTTTGGGGGGGCTCCTATTCTGTTCGTCAAGAAGAAGGCCGGCAGTTTGAGATTGTGTATTGATTGATCGTCAATTGAACCGAGTTATGGTGCGGATAGGTATCCTTTACCCCGGATTGACGATTTCTTTGCTTAGCTCCAGGGTGTGAGACATTTTTCTAAGTTTGTTTTGGAATCAGGTCATCATTAGTTGCGGGTTCGGAGTGATGACGTTCCGAAGACTGCTTTTTGTGCGCGCTATGGGTTTTATGAGTTTTTGGTGGTGTCGTTGTAATCACGAGTGCCCTAGCAGCATTCATGGATGTGACGAACCAGATTCTTCAGGCTGTTCCTCGACCAGTTTATTGTTGTGTTATTGATAACATTCTGGTCTTTTCCAAGAGTCGTGAGGAATATGAGCAGCACTTGAGGATTGCATTGCGGACATTGGGAGAGTACCGGCTATTTGCTAAATTCTTGGTGTAAGTCCACGTTACCCGTCCCCGGTTCTTTAGGGTTACGGAAATGATGAAAAACGATTTTTTCGGTGGAGGTAACATGGACTCTAAAAACGGATCTTTGCTAAACAAACTATCTAACAACCTAACTAAGAGTTTAGCTACTATGTTAGGGGTTATGCCTAAACTTGAACTCCTTCTCTTCGACTCCTTGTGGTGGTCGGATCGGCCTCACCTAGTCGTCTCCTTGTGCCGAAGATGGATCCACCCGAATGCTTCTACCTTTGGCTCCAAGCTCAATCTAGAGGAAACTAAAGTCCTTGGCTTGCTAGACCTTGAACTTTAGGTTGAGTAGAGAAGTGTTTTAGGGTTTTATCTCCAAGGCAAATGGTTCTCAACTCATGAGAAATTTTTGCCTTGAGCTAGAGGAAGAGCAAGAGGAAGAGGGAGAGCTTGAGGATGAGAGAGAATGAATATCATAGAATGAGCAAGACTTTTTCCACCATCCTCTCATAATACAAAATAATCATAATAATAATAGTAATTAAGTATTATGTGATGGTTCATGTCAATGGCTTTATCATTTCATGCACTCATTTTGTAAAGAATAACAAGCAAGCAAAAATTCTTAGCCATGAAATGATAACCATTGTCATGATGATGGTCAACAAGTCCAACCTAGTCAACCGGTCAACAAACTCAACAAGTCAACAAAGTCAACCTTTCAACCCAACTATGGCACAATGATACTTAATTAATATTATTATTAATCATATTTCTTATTCTCATTAGGGTTTAGCAAAAGTCAACAGTCAACAACCCTAATGAGAATCCTCTGCCTCTGTCTCTGTCAACTATGCATACACACCCGCATCCGCGTTCCGAGGAACACGAATACTAACGAGATAAAACCAATCCCAAAACGTATACTAGGTTCTGGCTTAAACCAAAGCCCGCTAATAATAACTGCCCGGACACCAAACGTGCACAAGTGCGCGGATGTGACCGAACCCTGTCGCAAAACCATGCGACCTCTACTCTTTTTCCTAAAGGCGAATAGCTCTCTGTGTGGGAATCTAAAGACTCGACACTACGCTGGTAGTGGGTTTAACCACAGACCGTAAGCGGCACTAGCTGTGCGTAACGGCCCCCAAGTACATGCCGATAAGAAAACTGATGAGGTGAACTCATCCGAACTCCTACTGAGCCTGAATGTGACAGTCTCCGTACAGTCCGGTCTGTTCGTCTAAGAATATCGCATGGCGGGCCTAGGGGGCGGTAAACGTCAGTCCCCTAATAGCGGTATAAGTCGTGTCGGAGTGTAGCCCAGAACACCCTGAGATAACAATGGAAACCTACCAGTGCAGCTCGCTTGCCCTGGCCAGGGACGACTGTGTGTAATGGCTCTCCTTGACACAGCGCGATATCAACTCCTAATACCGGGAGAGACGAATCCTGTCTAACCGTCACTGCCTCTAAGTGCTTCGGGACTGCACCCAACTACTACCTGTTTCCACGACTCCTTTGAGCCATGGTAAGGTAGTAAACAAAGTACAGTGGGAACACACTCGAGGCGAAGTGACAGTGTCAAGTCAGCGGACTAAGCTGTACTCATGTCACCTGGGAACTGATAACTGACGATAGGTATAGTACCAACCAATCAGTTCCCGACGAGTCCTGTCCAGTGTACTCGTAACCTAACGAGCACCCGCATACCATCTCAAGTACGACGTACTGACGGCTGTGGGACAGACCGTCTCCCCTGCTGGGATAAGAAGCGCATACGCTAGTCTACTCCGGAGTATCGATGCCCTGTCTCGATTGTCTTATGACTAGGGACCTGTACAAGGATGTGCTTGTGGATTACCCAGCCCCCACGAGTGTGACTGCCATCACAACGCTGGTAATCAAGCAAAGATCCTAAGGGCTCCACTAATGTGTATAGGCGATATGTTAAAAGAAATACATGTACACACATTGAAGTAGAGACAAACCATGTAGCATACTACTATTTTGAGCAAGATTGACAATGGTGAATATCCCAAGCTTCCATTAAGTAATATACAAACTAGTATGATACAGTAATGGCCTCTAGGGCATATACACTTACAATCTCCTATTTGCACTAAGGCCATGTACTGGCGTATCGAAGACCTATCATCTTGATCAGCCGCTCGAACTGAGTCTACGGTAAGGCCTTTGTGAATGGATCAGCAGTGTTATCTTCCGTAGCAACCCTCCAAACCTCGATCTCCTGGCGATCCACGATCTCCCTGATCAGGTGATACCACCTCAAGATGTGTCTGGACTTCTGATGGGACCTGGGTTCCTTCGCTAAAGCTATAACCCCGTTGTTGTCGCAATACAGAGGTATTGGATCAATAATGGACGGAACCACATGAAGTTCTGTCAAGAACTTCCTTATCCAGACGGCTTCTTTTGCGGTATCAGCAGCAGCGATATATTCTGCTTCCATCGTCGAGTCAGCAACGGTTTCCTGTTTAGAACTCTTCCAACATACCGCCCCTCCATTGAGGGTAAAGACATAACCCGACATGGACTTGGAATCATCCTTGTCACTCTGGAAGCTGGAGTCAGCAAAGGCCTCGATCTGGAGGTCTTTTCCGCCATACACCAAGAACATCTCCTTAGTCCTTCTCAGGTACTTGAGAATGTTCTTTACCGCTATCCAGTGCTTCTCCCCAGGGTTTGACTGATACCGACTTACCACACTCAGTGCATAAGCTACATCTGGTCTGGTACACAACATCGCATACATTATAGAGCCTACCGCAGAAGCGTAGGGTATAATAGACACGCGATCCATTTCCAAATCAGTCTTGGGAGACATCTCTTTGGAGAGGGTGATCCCGTGACAAGCCGGTAGATTACCGCGCTTGGAATCTTCCATACTGAATCTTTTCAGTATGGTGTCGATGTACCTGGACTGCGAAAGTCCTAATATCCTCTTGGATCTATCACGATGGATCCGGATCCCCAAAATGTAAGTGGCATCACCCAGGTCTTTCATGGAGAACCTATGTGACAAGAACCCTTTGACAGATTGTAGCATAGGAATGTCATTTCCTATCAAAAGAATGTCATCCACGTATAAAATGAGGAATACGACAGTTCTTGCTACAAATCTACTATAGATGCATGGTTCATCTGTATTTTTGATAAAGCCAAAATCTTTGACTGTCTCATCAAAACAGATGTTCCAACTCCGCAATGCCTGCTTTAGTCCATAGATGGACTTAAGCAATTTGCACACATTTCCGCTGCTCCCACTCTGAATGAAACCCTCTGGCTGGTCCATATAGACACACTCCTCTAAATTTCCATTTAGAAAAGCGGTCTTTGCGTCCATCTGCTAAATCTCATAATCGTGGAAGGCAGCAATGGCAAGAAGGATCCGAATGGATTTCAGCATAGCCACTGGAGAAAAGGTTTCGTCATAGTCCAAACCAGGTCTTTGACGAAAACCTTTTGCAACAAGTCTAGCCTTATAGGTCTCAACCTGTCCATCTACACCAATCTTCTTCTTGAAGATCCACTTGCATCCTACGGGTTTTACCCCATCTGGAGCAATATCCAAAGTCCATACTTTGTTGGTGTACATGGACTCCATTTCGGTCCGCATTGCATCCAGCCATTTTACTGAGTCAACGCTCTGAATGGCCTGCTGGAAGCTAGTAGGCTCATCACTATCAATGATGCAATCCTCTCTATCCCCGTCTATGAGAAAACTGTAGTATCTCTCGGACGGATGAGACTGCCTACTACTCCTGCGGAGCGGCGTAGCAATGTCATGTTCTTTCGAACCCTCTGGTTCTTCTAAGATTTCAGTAATAGCTCGTGGTTCTGGAATTTCTAGCAATTCTATTGCGCTCCCACTTATCTGATTTTCCAAAAACTCAGTTTCCAAGAAGCAGGCATGACGAGAAACAAAAACCTTTTGTTCCTCTTCGCAATAGAAGAAATATCCCTTGGTGTTCTTTGGATATCCCACAAACTTGCACTGTACTGAGCGTGCCTCGAGTTTGTCCGCATGCTGCTTTTTAACAAAAGCTGGACATCCCCATGTCTTAATGTGCTTAAGATAGGGTTTCTTCCCACACCACATCTGATATGGTGTAGTAGGCACAGTCATAGTTGGAACTCGGTTCAAAAGATATGCAGCTGATTCTAGTGCATATCCCCAGAATGATCGCGGTAACTCAGCGTTAATCATCATGGAACGTACCATATCCAATAGGGTCCGGTTCCGTCTCTCCGATACACCGTTATGTTGCAGAGTGTATGGAGGAGTAAGCTGAAAGAGAATTCCATTCTCTTTTAGGTAATCCAGGAACTCGACACTCAAGTATTCACCACCTCAATCAGATCTCAATGTCTTGATACTTTTGCCGGTTTGTTTTTCTACTTCATTCTTATATTCCTGGAATTTTCCAAAGGCTTCGGATTTATGTTTCATTAAGAAGACAAATCCGTACCTTGAAAAGTCATCCGTAAAAGTAATGAAGTAAGAATAACCGTTTCGCGCATGTGTAGACATAGGACCGCACACGTCGCTGTGTACGAGTCCCAAAAGCTCGCTCGCTCTTACTCCGTGTCCAGTGAACGGAGTCTTTGTCATCTTTCCTTTGAGACGGGATTGACAAGTTGCATATGATTGATATTGGAACGGATCCAAATATCCTTCTGTATGTAACTTCGTCAACCTTCTCTCATTGATGTGACCCAGTCTACAATACCATAAGAAAGCCTGATTTGTTTCCGGAGACTTTCTTTTGTGTGTATTCTGAACATTGAAAATCTGTGGTTGGTTTAATACGTATATACTGTTAGGTTTGCCTAGCACCCTATGTATAGTTTTGAAGCATCACATGTCACAAAGTTTAAATTTTTATGGTGCTAAGCAAGCATACAAAGGAATCGATCCTAGAAAATTAGGGTTTCGAAAGTTAAAGCCAATAAAAACTAGGGTTTCGAGACTACAACCTTTGTAGCTCCCTTTCGCTAGACTCTTTGGCCTCTTGGGTGTTGGAAGAAGGTCCTCTTGAAGTCTTCTCTCGTCCACGACGATCCACCCGGAGTTCCTCGTCCAAGCTCGCAACTTCGATTATCAAGATGAGAAACGAAGAGAACACTCTAAACAAGTTGGCTAAACTTGTGTAGAATGATGTTGTGGCTATGATTCTCACTTCAAAAACCTTTCTTGATGTGTGTTTTACTCACTAGAAAAAACTAGAGAGCAAAAGGAAGAAGCAGGAGGAAGATGATGGCTTTTGTTTTTAACAAGAGTAGAAAATGATAACTCTAATGAAGGAAATAGAAAATATATGTATATATATATTTTTTAATCATCATCTCAAACTATGGTTAGAAGATGGAGACATTATTTAACTTGAGTTTAAAACACAAAGAGAAGGATAACTCATGGTTAGAAGTAGGTGAGCATGGTTAGGTTTAAAGAAGAATGTAGAAGCAAGCAAGAATTATCCTTTTCTTTTCTATTTTGTTTTAAACATAAAATCAAATAATAATCCATCCATTTATCCATGGTGTGAGTCTTATATTGCCACCATTTCCATGTGTAAACAACCATGATAGATGGTGTATGTATGTATGTATGTATGCACATCCATATATGCATGAAACTAGTAAGATAGAAAGAAAAACATACATGCATGCATACACCCATCACATACAAGAAAAAAGGTTTTAAGTGAGAAAACTAATAGTTAAATGATAAATCAACACTTGATTTATCAATCCGGCCATGTCACATATGACCCTACCAAAAGCAAGCCGCCCGATCAATGTACGGTATCATATACGCGCATTTTAATCGGGTCCATGCGCATATCGCATACGTGCACCACAACGTTTCCCCTGGACTAGGTAACTCCTGTGTGGGACTCTAAGACTCATCAATACGCCGGCAGTGGGTGATGATCATATCAAGCACCCCCAAGCCGCAAGCGGTCAGCTAAATGTAACGGCCACCCGGGTATTGAGCGATCAGAAGAAAACAAGCGGACCTGCTACAACTCCCGTCGAGTCAACCGGCAACACTACCGTACAGTCTGGTCTCTTCGTCAGATATGCTGCATATCGAGCCTAGGGATGGTCACGTCGACCCTAAAAACTCAATAAGTCGTGCCGGTGAATGGTCTATAACAGATCGAGAAACTACTGATAACACTTATCAGCAAATCTCAGCAGCCCTGGTCAAGGACTTACTGATATAACCAGTCGGGCACAGCACAGCATCAACTCCCAATACCGGGAGAGACGAAACCCCTCCTATCACTCATTGCCTTCATGTATCTCGGGACTGTACCCAACGGCCACCTGTTTGCACGACTCAGTAGAGGCGTGGTAGGGTGGCAATCAAAGTACAGTGGGAGAGCACACAAGACTCTATGACGATCTCGGGTCTACAGACTAACCTGTACCAGTGTCACCTGAGAACTGCTATCCGACGATAGATATAATTCCATATAGGAGTTCTCGGTGAGTCCGTCCAGTGTACCCAGTCACCACTGAGCACCCGTATATGATCTTGATGTCAAACATCGATGAATGTGGGAACATCCATCGCCCATCGTATGGGTCTAGTATCATGTACGCTAGTCTACTCTGGTATATCAATGTCCCGTCTCGATATACCTACGACTAGGGACGTTCCAGGATATGCTTATAGACTACAGATGTCCCACTAGTATGATCTCCATCATAATCAGAGTAGTCAAGCCGATATCCTCAGGGCTTTATCAGCATGTATGAATGAATAAAAGTATGATCAAATCAACATGTCAGATAAAGAAGAACCAGATAGCATACTATCATGTCGAGCAAGAATGCATACTGAATATATATACATGTATAGATACATCCACTATCATATAATGGCATCTAGGGCATACATATATCCAACATATACCATTGCTTAATGTACCTGACCCAATAAAAACTTGATTAAGGTGAATGTTTACAACATTGCTTACAAATGCAAATTCATAACCTTCTTTAGATAATAAAGATACAGATATGATATTACAAGTTGCATTGGATACAAAATAACAATCACGCAAAACCAAAACATGTCCATCTGACATTCCCAAGTGATAGTCCCCTACGGACTCAGCATCCATGCCAGCTCCGTTTGCAACTCTGAGGGTCATATCACCTGCCTTCAAAACCCTACGCTTTCTCAGTGCCTGCATGGAATTACAGATATCAGATCCTGATCCGGTATCCAATACCCAGGAAGTAGAGTTTATTGATAGACAGTTTTCAATAACATACACACCTAAAGCCGAAGCCGCAACTTGCTTCGGATCCTGGTTCTTGGCTTTCCAAGCCCTGCAATCCTTTTTCCAGTGTCCTTTCTTATGACAATAGAAGCACTCTTCCTTTCCCACAAGCTGCCCCGCTATCTTTGTTGCCTTTGCTTTTCCCTTCGTTTCCACTTTACTAACACCGCCCCTTGGTTTGGCGGAGGCTTTCTTCTTCTTTCCCTTGGCTTTCGTCTTGGACTTAGAAGAGGAAGATCCTCCTACAAACAAAATGGATGTTTCCCTACCTTTCTGTAGGGTGCCCTCTGCACTCCTCAACATGTTGAGGAGCTCCGGAAGTTCAACTTCTTTTCCTTGCAAGTTGAAGTTCAGGATAAACTGGGCGTAAGTGGAAGGAAGGGACTGGAGAATCAAGTCCGTATAGAGCTCGTTCTATAACGTGGTCCTAAGGTCCGCTAGCTCTTCAATGAATCCAATCATCTTAAGCACGTGTTCCGCTACCGATGATCCGATGGCCAATCTCTTCGAAAACAACTTTTTCGAGACTTCGTATCTGGCGATACAGGATTGCTCTCCATATAGATCCTTAGTATGGAGAAATATGGATTCTAGATCCATATTCTCGTGCCTCCTCTGATATTCATTGTCCATAGAGGCAAGCACGAGGCACTTGGCCTTCGCGCAATCGATCTCCCACGTCTTACGGATTTTCTTATCCGCGACGCTGGAGGTGGGACCTGAGACAGGGGGAGCTTTTGTGGTAAGGAGATACCCCAGCTTGTCATAAGTGATTGCCATTTTGACATTCCTGAGCCAATCTTTGTAATTTGGCCCTGTCAGTATATTTTTATCTAGAAGTAACTTAAGCCCGGTCATGACGATCGGTCGCTGCAATTAGGAGAGAGAGAAGAAACACTCAGCATGATGCTCTTGCAAGTTTAGAGTGGTTTTTAGTTTGTCTAAACAGGATGGCTCCCACTGTTTCTCGAATTCCTCCTCAAACCAAAAAGGAAGAACTAGTTGGGATCAATCTCACCGTACAATACTTGCTTAACCGTTCAGCCAGGCCAGTGTCGATACTTCGAGGGAGGTTTTCCAATGCTTTCGTGAAGTTCCTTAATTAAATAACCTCTTTTCCCTGGGGGCGTAGCCCCGCTAACACCTTTCTAGACACCTACTTGGTTTATAGAATTGATCATTAAGTGAGAAATTTCCCGAGGAGTAGCATACACTCACAGTAGGATCGGGATCCAAATATCATTGCATGACAAAACTGAAGGAATTCTACTAGAATCATCACACTCCAAATGGTATGTAGCGCTAGCAAGTTTCAGTTTCTTTACTTTGGTTAAAAACTCCCGATATGGATTTTTGCCCTATGCTCTTATGATCTTGACTTTGGCCAACAAATCATAAGTCACATGTCAAGTTATACCCGTCATTCTCCAGGTTAATTTGAACCCACCCATACCTACCCTTGACTTTGGCCAACAAGGCAGTACGACTGTCCCAAACCAACGCATCTATCTATGCTGCACATGAATACCCAATAGCTATCAATCACTATGCCTTGACTTTGGCCAACAAACATAGCTTGAATACTATTGACTATCCATGTGAAATGACGGAGGGCTACGAATGGTTTTGGTAAAACCGTGAACGTAGTGAAGTTGATATAATCGATGGAACGAGATAGCTTTTAAAAGGAGTGGCTTAAGCTCCGCGTTTAAAAGTTGGTTTTTGAAAAGAAACCGAGTGGTTTTTGAAATTGTTCCAACGACTTTACTTTGGTTTATTTTCTTGCATTAATTTAATGTGTCCCATCATTTAATCCTACCATTGCAGAAAACAACGAAAATATGACGTACGCTTATGCCATCCGCATTCACCACGGGGCCCCGTCATTACCCGTTAGGTTACTTAACTAACGACAGAGCGGGGGCTGGACTAGCGTGGATGCAAAACATAAGCAACGCCTAAATAGATATCATATATAGATATATACATTCGCCAGATGCAATGATAGCCATTCCAGATCACAAATGAACACATTGGATATACCTGGAATCCGCATTCCGTACGAGCCTGTAACGAAAAGCGGATTACACGGTCGCGGTGAATAGCCAATACCCCACCCTAGACCCCTACGGGTGCGGCAAACTACCTACCAAATACCCGAAGTGAAGCAACCTCCCTCAACAACGTGAGTAAGCCACTCGGCACTTCGAGGTACCCGGTAGTTTGTGCCCCCCTCCTTGGGTCTATCCTAGGAGCAAAAACAGTAAAAGAAATTATACAATGGCGGCTACAACCTCATCCCGGATGTGCGGCCATACAAATAATATTACATCAATTACAAATTACATGAATTGAAAGAAAAAGAAAAATCTCATCTCACAACCCCCCGGCTATTCATCCGCGACAATCCAATGAATTCATATACACATACCATCAACATTACAGATCACAGATATGTATAACCCCCACTAATCGACGTATAGCGATTAGCAGACGTTCAATACATATATCACATCATAGATATAACCCGTTAACTAAAGTCTTTAGAAGTTCGATCAAAATACGGATTTTTAACCACCCCAAAAACAAATTTTGCTTTCTGGAAAATCTGGGCAGAAAAATCATATTCCAAAAATCCCAAAACACCCCAAGAAACACACTGCAGCAAAACCGATCCACGGCCAAGTCAACTCGGCCGCGGATCCGCGGCAAGAAGCTCTTCTTGCCGCGTTTCCGGGGTGAGTTGGTCGGCTCAGTAGATCGTTTTTCTGCTGTATTCACTGAAAACCCTGAGACGATTTTTCAGATGTGTTAAATTATTTTTAGAGCAGTAAAAAAAATCGACAGAAAGTTTAAGTCTCGGGCATGTTTTGTGATTTTTTTCTCCGATCGAACTTCTAGTTACTTTGTTAACATGTTAGATAGTGTTTAACTAGGCTCTGATAGCACTGTAAGTCCACGTTATCCAGTTCCGGTTCTTTGGGGTTGCGGAAATGATGAAAAACGATTTTTTCGGTGGAGGTAACATGGACTCTAAAAACGGATCTTTGCTAAACAAACTATCTAACAACCTAACTAAGAGTTTAGCTACTATGTTAGGGGTTATACCTAAACTTGAACTCCTTCTCTTCGACTCCTTGTGGTGGTCGGATCGGCCTCACCTCGTCGTCTCCTTGTGCCGAAGATGGATCCACCCGAAAGCTTCTATCTTTGGCTCCAACCTCAATCTAGAGGAAACTAAAGTCCTTGGCTTGCTAGACCTTGAACTTTAAGTTGAGTAGAGAAGTGTTTTAGGGTTTTATCTCCAAGGCAAATGGTTCTCAACTCATGAGAAATTTTTGCCTTGAGCTAGAGGAAGAGCAAGAGGAAGAGGGAGAGCTTGAGGATGAAAGAGAATGAATATCATAGAATGAGAAAGACTTTTTCCACCATCCTCTCATAATACAAAATAATCATAATAATAATAGTAATTGAGCATTATGTGATGGTTCATGTCAATGGTTTTATCATTTCATGCACTCATTTTGTAAAGAATAACAAGCAAGCAAAAAGTCTTAGCCATGAAATGATAGCCATTGTCTTGATGATGGTTAAGAAGTCCAACCTAGTCAACCGGTCAACAAACTCAACAAGTCAACAAAGTCAACCTTTCAACCCAACCATGGCATAATGATACTTAATTAATATTATTATTAATCATATTTCTTATTCTCATTAGGGTTTAGCAAAAGTCAACAGTCAACAACCCTAATGAGAATCCTCTGCCTCTGTCTCTGTTAACTGTGCATACACACCCGCATCCGCGTTCCGAGGAACACGAATACTAACGAGATAAAACCAATCCCAAAATGTATACTAGGTTCTGGCTTAAACCAAAGCCCGCTAGTAATAACTGCCCGGACACCAAACGTGCACAAGTGCGCGGATGTGACCGAACCCTGTCGTAAAACCATGCGACCTCTACTCTTTTGCCTAAAGGCGAATAGCTCTCTGTGTGGGACTCTAAAGACTCGACACTACGCTGATAATGGGTTTAACCACAGACCGTAAGCGGCACTAGCTGTGCGTAATGGCCCCCAGGTAGATGCCGATAAGAAGACTGACGAGGTGAAACCCATCCGAACTCCTACTGAGCCTGAATGTGACAGTCTCCGTACAGTCCGGTCTGTTCGTCTGAGAATATCGTATGGCGGGCCTAGGGGGCGGTAAACGTCAGTCCCTTAATAGCGGTACAAGTCGTGTCGGAGTGTAGCCCAGAACACCTTGAGATAACACTGGAAACCTACCAGTGCATCTCGCTTGCCCAGGCCAGGGACGACTGTGTGTAATGGCTCTCCTTGACACAGCGCGATATCAACTCCCAATACTGGGAGAGACGAATCCTGTCTAACCGTCACTGCCTCCAAGTGCTTTGGGACTGCACCCAACTACTACCTATTTGCACGACTCCTTTGAGCCATGGTAGGGTAATAATCAAAATACAGTGGGAACACACTCGAGGCGAAGTGACAGTGTCAAGTCAGCGGACTAAGCTGTACTCATGTCACCTGGGAACTGATAACTGACGATAGGTATAGTACCAACCAATCAGTTCCCGACGAGTCCTGTCCAGTGTACTCATAACCTAACGAGCACCCGCATACTATCTCAAGTACGACGTACTGACGGCTGTGGGACAGACCGTCTCTCCTGCTGGGATGAGAAGTGCATACGCTAGTCTACTCCGGAGTATCGATGCCCTGTCTCGATAGTCCTACGACTAGGAACCTGTACAAGGATGTGCTTGTGGATTACCCAGCCCCCATGAGTGTGACTGCCATCACAACGCTGGTAATCAAGCAAAGATCCTAAGGGCTCCACTAATGTGTATAGGCGATATGTTAAAAGAAACACATGTACACACATTGAAGTAGAAACAAACCAAGTAGCATACTACTATTTTGAGCAAGATTGTCTATATAATGGTGAATATCCCAAGCTTCCATTAAGTAATATACAAACTAGTGTGATACAGTCATGGCCTCTAGGGCATATACACTAACACTTGGAGTGTTTCTTCTGGCTTGATCGTGTTGACTTTCTAGGTCATGTGGCTACGGGAGACGGTATTCGTATGGACCTGAGAAAGATCGAAGCCGTACAGCTTTGGCCCAGACCTGATCAGGGACAGAGGTCCACAGATTTTTGGGCTTAGCCGGTTTTTACCGCCGTTTCATGCAGGATTTTTGTGTATCGCTGCACCGTTGACTGTACTGACAAGGAAGGGAGTTCCATTTCTTTAGACTAAGGCATGCATGCTGACTTTTTAGCTTTTGAAGACTCGGGTAATGACTGCAACAGTTCTATCTTTGCTTTCTGGATCGGGCGACTTTGTTGTTTACTGTGATGTTTCGCGAGTGGGGCTCGATTGTGTACTGATGTGGCATTATAGAGTTATCGCTTATGCTTCCCGACAGTTGGAGGAGGTACGAGCAGGATTATCCCACTCATGATCTAGAGATGGCCGCGGTGGTTTTGCGCTGGAGATTTGGGGACACTACTTGTACGGAGAGTCGTGCCATATTTTCACGGACCACCAGAGCTTAATAATCATCTTCCTGCAGCGGGATCTGAGTTGAGACAGCGCCGTTGGATGGAGCTTGTGAAGGATTGTGTTTGTGTGATCCTTTATTGCCCGGGGTAAGGCGATTGTGGTAGCTGATGCTTTGAGTCGTAGTCTCGGGGTTAGCTTGTTCCAGTTGTGCGCAGTTCAGAGACAGTCTTATGCAGATTTACAGTTCTTGTGCGACCGTTGAGTACAGCTTAAGTTCGCCTCTACTGAAGGGACAGCTTGCTCATGTCCATGCCCGTCCACTTTTACTAAATCGTTTTCGTGAGGCACAGCCCGCCGATGCTCGTTTGTTTGAGATTCTGAGCATGTTCGGCAGGGTAATGATTCGGAGTTCTGATTGATGACCAGGGTGTGCTACATTTCGGGACTCATTGGTGTGTACCTGATACTGATGGCTAGAGACATGAGGTCCTAGAGCAGGCATATCAGTCAGCTTTCTGTGTTCACCAAAGTGCCACCAAGATGTAACGTGACTTGAGAGTTAGTTACGGGTGGGTAGGGATGAAGTGGGAAGTTTCAGATTTCGTTTCGAAGTGCTTGGCTTGTTGGCGAGCTAAGGTTGAGCATTTGAGACCGGATAGAGAGTTGCAACCTTTTAACCGTTCCTGAGTAGGAATGGGAGCAGATCTCCATGTGATTCGTTGTGGGTCTACCCAGGTCTAGTCGAGGGTATGACTCCATTCGGGTGATTGTTGTCCGGTTATGCTCAGAATGCTCAGTTTGCTCAGTTGTTCTTTGTTAAGTTGTGCGTTTGCATGGAGTTCGTTCATGCGTTGTATCCAATATTGACATCCAGTTCACTAGCCGTCGTTGGCGGAAGCTTCAGGAAGCCTTGGGTAGTGGTTGAGCTTTAGCTCCGCTCTTCCATCTTTAGGCCGATGGTCAGACAGAGCGAACTATACAAACTCTGGAGGATATGCTTATGCGTACGTACTAACTGTTTGTTGGCAGTCAGGATCGTCACTTGCCATTGATGGAGTTCTCCTATGATAACGGTTATTAGGAGACGTTTCAGATGGCAACTTTTAGGCCTTGTGTGTAGGTTGTGTCGATCGCCGGTCTGTTTTACTGACTCTGCAAGAGTAGGATTTTTGGACCCCAGCTAGTCCAGAGACTTCGGAGAAGATCCAGTTGATTCAAGTCAGGATGAGAGCATCCCAGTGCAGACAGAAGTCTTATGCCGACCGTGGTGGTCGCAGACTTGAGTTCGTGGTGGGAGATCATGTATTCCTACGGATTTTTCCGATGAATGGCGTGTTGAGTTTTGGGAAGCTTAGTCCCAGATCGTAGGTCCTTTTGAGATCCTCGAGCGAGTTAGTACCGTTGCCTATAATATGGCACTTCCGCCCAGATTTTTTGAATACTCACCCCGTATTCCTTGTGTCGATACTTTGTAAATACCTTCATGACCTTTCTCACATGATTCAGCATCAGACCATTTAGCTTTGATGCGATCTTTTCGTTCACCGGCAGCCGATAGTGTTAGTGGATTGGCAGGTGGAGAATCTTCGGTCAAGGGTCTTGCCATCTGTGGAGGGTTTTTTTTGGCGTAGCCGTCTAGTGAGGAGAGCACTTAGGAGGCTACGAGCAAGATGTGGAAGTTTTGCACTCATCTCTTTGAAGGTATGCATAGAAAGAATTTTAATTCGGGGACGATTCTTTAAGGGGTGGAGATTGTAACACCTTAGAATTTTGATTAGTGTTAATTAAGAGATAATGCTGATTTTCTGTAAAAAGTTTACCAATTTGGGTTCCTCACATTTTATAACATTTAATTAATAATTTATTATTATTTGTTTTGGCTTGCACACACTTGTGTATGTTAATGTAAGGGTTAGTTTGTGTTAATCTAGTTTAGTGACTATGACAACCTTAAGTTAAACACTTTGATCTAATCCATACCTTAAGTTAATCCTTCCTTGCTTAACCCTAAACCCTAGATATTTGTTGTGAGATATTTCCTTGTTTTGTTTTGGATTTGGGAGGAGGTGGCAATGGTGAGTCATGAGAGCCATGCTTGCATTAATGAGAGAAGTTAATGCAATGGTGCACTCACCCTTATTCTCACCTCACTCTCTCTCTTTATCATTCCATCCTCTCTTTTTCTTTCTATCTCTTTTCATTATCTCTTCATCCTTTCTCATCTCAACTGAACACTCACCATTTCCATCACAAATCCCTCACTAAACTTCATAAAATCTTCACCAAATCACTTCTTAAGCCTTGTTTTGCCTCTTAGATGCCTTGGAGCTTGGAAAGCTAGGATCTTTGAGCTTGTGGGAGTAGGTAATGATCTCTATCTGTTTAACTAATTCAGAGGGGCTCGGCTGGAGTAGCTGCTTTTAGTGTTGTGTAGCTTATTTGTTCCAGTTTAGAACGCTTAAAGTTTAGTTTCGTGCACATATCGTATTTTTAGTGTCATATTATGATATCTATGATCTGCTGTGACCCAGAGTATGTACTAGAAAATCTAGCAGTGTATTTGTGTTATGTCTGAGACCCTAAGCCTTCACCTGAAGCACGAACCCCAGGGGCTCTGTTTTGGCTGGCGACACAGTGGGAAAATCCGGCGACCTCGGCCTCCTTGAGGAGTTTGGGCTTGGTTTTTCTAGGGTAGCTGCCTGAATCTATTATAGTGTGCTTGGTCGTGTTTGATTTTTGGGTTTTTACTGTATACAAAATTTGGGATCACTTTGCTAGTTTCTAGTGTTACGAATATGTGTGTTTCGTTATCCGACACGGTGCGTGTACTTTGTGTAGTTTTTGCTCTTGGGTTGGTTTCGTAGTGTCGCAACGCACGTTAGCCACTAGATGAACACTTGAGAGTATGTTTGGAGTTGGTGCGTCGGTCAAATGCAGTTGATACATATTATTAGTCGATTGCTAAAATAAACTTGTTATATTGTTGTTTTATGATCTTAGAAATGCAGGCAGGGACTTCGGACGCTGCGAAGAAGGGAAAGCAGGAGGTTGTCTTTACTTAGCCAAGATTGTTGGTGAGTAGATTTAACATCTACAGGGGAATCGCCAGCATGGCGTTATGCGTCTGGGCTGGATTATATGACTTGATTATTAGTTACAAGTATTACACATATAGAGATTGTGCATGAACTTCATTTCATATTATTACTTGTTATGCTGGGACTCGTACCCATTGGAGACTGCACTATTATTGACGGTTCATGTTGCACGAGCACAAATTGTATGCTACACGCACACCGTCGATAATTGCCATGACACGCACAACACCTATACATACGTGATATTGTATTGGTTAGGGACATTGAGACAAGATCCTTGTTTCCATTGTGCATATGAGATATAGCATACCTGTATACCTACAAGTTTATGCATATACCTGGAGGGTATTGCATCATTATTGACATGTACACACATATACCTTGCTATGCTACAGCTACACCTATACCTGGAGGGTATTGCATCATTATAGATATGTATATACACATACCTGGACATAGCTACACCTATACCTAGAGGGTATTACATCATTATTGACAGGTATATACACATATGAGATATAACTACATGTACATCATGCATACATACATACATGTACACCCACTTACCTTGCTAGTGTTACATATACCTATGTGGTATTGTATTGTCATTGACATGGGGTCATTGATTTTTATGCGATTGCGCATATCATAGGTAGTATACCTTGCACACTTGCATGCTTACACATATACCTTGCTATACCTACATGTTTACACATTTATATGGCTATAGCTACATGTTCACCTGTATATGATGTTGCATTTGATTTCGGAGAAATTAGGAACCGCATGATATATTTAATAACTTGTTGCAGTTAAACAGCGATTTTTCCTTTATATGCTCTTATTACTGTTTCATGTTGCATATATTATATTTCATGGATTTCGCATTGATATATGGATTTCATATGATGTTTTTTCTGGATGTTTTACTCCTGGGTATATATATCAGTGGTATGGGACGCTGATATATATACATGTATATATATATATATATCATTGGTATGGGACGCTGTTATATATGTACACCTATATATTATATATATCATCATAATGATCTATGCAAGTATTCTTATTCCTTACTTGATATTTGGATGTATCGACTCTGAGATTTGTTTTCAACCGATACGTGGATCACAAGTGTCGGTATTTGACACTTAGGATTCGAGGAATATATAAACCGATACGTGGATCACAAGTGTCGGTGTTTGACACATAGGATTCGAGGAACGTATAAACCGATACGTGGATCATAAGTGTCGGTGTTTGACACTTAGGATTCGAGGAACGTATAAACCGATACGTGGATCACAAATGTCAGTATTTGACACTTAGGATTCGAGGAACGTATAAACCGATACGTGGATCACAAGTGTCGGTGTTTGACACCTAGGATTCGAGGAACGTATGTATTTATGTGTCGATGCTAGACACTAGTTTTCATGATGTTTTCGGGTGTCGATGTTAGACACTCAGGTTCCATGAGACTTACAGGATATGAGGATTTTGTGAGGATGAAATATGTTTTATTCCATACTCCGCATTTATTTGATATGCATTGCTTCATGTATTAGTAGTACCTGATAGAGTACCTTTCATGACTGTTGCATTTACATATTGCCATTTATTGCTATCAGCTTGCATGTGTTAGACCATCGCAGTACGTGCATACTTGAGATTACCTGCATGTGTTATTTACTATTCACGAGTTGGTAACTCACCCCCGTTGTGCCACAGGGTTGTACAGTTTTTCCCTCCGAGCATTCAGAAGCAGGGCTTTCTTCTTCCTATTGTATCATCTTTTGCAGCGGATACCGCTACGGCTGACTGTGCGCAGTTTTGCTATAGGTGGGTTTTGCGGTTATCCGATGTTGCTCATTTTATATTCGTTGTATCCAGTACTCACAATCAACTACTTCATGTATTGACTTAGAGACGAGTTGTGAGGACGATATTGTATATTATTTTATAACTTTGGAGGTCTTTTATGATGTTTCACTTTATATCGTCTTTTTCTTCGCTACGGCATCGTATATCTGCTTGTGGTCGTTGTTTTCCCCGTTTGGGCGTGGATTTTGCTCCCGTTGGGGATGCTTTACTTATATTTTATGTTGTACTCTTTTTGGGGTTAGTTTTTACAAAGGAGGTGCTGCCAAAATTTTAAAGGAAGTAAAAGTTTGTAGCACCCTAGAATGTGATTAGTGATTGTTATACTTTAATGTGAGGTTTTAGTAAAAAGTTTACCGAAACGGTTTTCTAATATTTTATCTGGATTTATGAATATTTTATTAGAATTTAATTTGGACTGCACACATATGTGCATGTTAACTACGGTTAAGTTTGGGGTTAAAACCATGTATAGATAACCATGGTGGACTAACCCATTTAATTAGGTTAATAGGATTTAATTAAGGGTATTAGTTTTCTTTTTTTTAAATATAATTAGCTTGTGTTAGGAGTTGACTTGGGTTGGAGAGTGAGAGAGAGCATGATGGCATGAGCCATGCTTGATCATCATGATGAGAGAGAGAGGGAATGGTGTCACGACCCGAAAAAAAAAGCACGTGACTGGCCCTTGAATCATATGAAGTCTATAAGACCTCATCTAATTCAAGTAAGCCAAAAGCCCATAAATCTAAAACCATTTTAAATAATAAATGAAGGAAAAGTAGTTTTAAAAAAGTGAAGAAAACATGTTTTAAAAACAAGGTTTTTAAATAAGTAAGCCGAATATGCATTTTTAAATCCTCAATTCTTTTCTGAAAATTTCGGCAGAGTTCCTTTGTAAATACTGGCCCCAAACGGGGTATAACAAGAATAATATATGCATAATGATAAAAGGCATCCCCAAGCGGGAGCTAGCTCTTCATCAATCGACGGTCACAACTACAAAAGCAATATAATATACAACACTGAAGGGCGAGGATCAAAACTCAAAAGGAAACTCAAAATCATAATGAAAACCATAATACTATAACGCGCGACTTTAAGGTCGAAATAATACACAACTGGTTTTCTAAGTCTGAAATAAATATACAAGTCTGGTTGATGGAATTTCTAGATACAACTGAATAAAATAAGTACAATGGTGGTCACGATACAAGTGAACCCACCTACCAAAGCAAGTCACCCGGAAAGGAAGCAGTGTGCCAGAAAAGCCGCAATGAAACCTATACGGCAAAACCTGCAAGAACTATGGCACGACGGGGGTGAGTTGCCAACTCGTGAATAGAAAACATCACATAGCAGAAATTGTATGTATGACTCAATCCTAGGTCAATACGATCAGTAATAATATATCCTCAATATGAATAAGTCTGTAGCATGATAAGGTGGCAAGGGTAAACATCTATAGATAAGTGTAATACCAACTGCTCGTGTTAGTGCCTCAGGTAGCAACATATCATAAATATGAGGTATGATCAATGTAATCATGTCTGTATGTATGTGGATCTCGTGCACGTGTCACCCAATGACACAAAACCTCATGCAGGTAAATATCATAAAGCATATGCATGGAAGTATGAGGATGTAAATCAACGTGTGTCCCTCGCGACACATCAAAATCATGGAACCTGAGTGCCCAGCATCGACACTCGAAAACATCATAAAACCCGTTCCCAGCTTCGACACGTAAATCCTCAAAAGTTTGGGCTCCATCAGTCCGGATCGGCCCACGGGCTCCGTCAATCGGGATCGGCCCATATCATCTCTCGACTCCGGTCGGTATCCTCCGGATATCCGCCGAGCCCAAATACTATCCCCGGTAGGTAGTGGTCCCTCTGCCAGGCTCACCGTCTGCAACACAGCGATCCGTTCTCGCCCCGGGATACCATACCGGGTCCACCATGTACCCACAATCAGCTTCATCCAACTCCTCGAATCGGGTTTCACATGTCATACGTCTCAGAACCGAGAAAACACATGGTGGGCGCACTGAAATATCATATCAAGGGAAACCAGGTTTTTAAAACAATACATACTCTCTTTGAAATAACCACGGTTCCCAAATCCAGAAATCTCATGAAAACAAATATCTCAATGCGTATAATCATAGCATGATGTATGCGACATATAAAAGAAATGTAAGCATATCAGTATATCATGCAACATGGAATACTAATATGCATATATCGAGGGAAACCGCTCTTTTAAAATGAATCCAGTTTTAAAATATATCTTGCGGTTCCCAAATCTCCAAAATCAAGGCAGAATCATCTATGTATGTGCAAATATGTATGTATGCAAGTATGGGTGTACAATATGTGTGTATGCAAGTATGTCATGCAAGGGGTCATATCCTGATGCAATAATCCTACTGTGTAGTGACATGGCAATTATCGATGATGAAGTGTGTGAGCCGGTAAGCAGGTGTACGTGGAACATACGCATCATCAATAATGGTGCTGGTGTCCTGACAGCATGGTTTTAATATAATAATAAACACATTTAAACATGCAATGCGATGCGAACAGCAAGACTATGCGGAAAAAGAATGATAAACACAACAGTGAAGAATCTACATCAATACATATATATATCATACGGTTTTGCCATTTGAAATAACACGAATCGTGGGGTTTAGAAAAATAAGGGCTACGGTATTTTTAAGAAAAGATGCGTCTTTTGAAAATATCCGTAGAATCGCTTAACCTATCTTAAAATTACTCACGATTCGTTGGTTTTGAAATAGGTATGACTCGGGTCTAGTCTAACATCTACTAAGTAAACTACTGATCTAACTAACAAGCTAATCAAAAGGGTATGGAAACCACCTAAATCTGAGTCGATGTATATATATACATATAATAGTCGGTGATCCCGCCTCAATAGTATCGCATACGATACAATATACAATATGACATCCTCGGGTCAAGAGTACGGATCTATCATCAATATATAGCTCATACGTAAATCCGTCGTACGGCATCCCAAATCTGGGTACGGGTCGAATCTCACATTTATCTCATCAATTATCTGGTATCCTTATCATCATATCTTATGAACTGGGGTACTGATCTAAGTCTAGTACAAACCGATACCATCTATATAAATATAAATGCGTGTGTAAAACACACGTCCAAAGGCCCGCTAAAATTTCATGCCGTATCTCATCATACGAACCACATCATATCACCGATCTCATGGCATCATGCCCAATCTCATCGACCCATCTCCACATATCATCCATTATCCTCATCATCCAAGTGTGTATATATATATACACAGTCCCATACCTATGTGTGTGTGTATATATATATCTCCCCATATACGCACAAGTATAACAGTAAGCATGTGTGTGCGTGTGAGTGTAAACCTATTCTAGGGTTCACGACTAAGAAGCTATACTAGTTCACTTCAAAAAATTCTAATCTAATCATGAACACATAATCATGTATATATAGTATATATATAGGATACTATACATCGAACTGCGGGGGTGCTATACGCCATCCACCCGACTTCCCCCGTAGATATAATCTACTCACCTTGATCTTGCTTGCCGATGTCGATGTCGCCACCATCTCCTTTATCGTCTCGAATCATCGTGGGGGTACCTACATGTCACACGTATCGTATCACATTAAAACCAAATCGAAACCAAAACGACACGTGGAACTCACATAGGTCAAAACCTATGGTTTGCCCTCGCAACTTAACCAAATAGAACCCGATAGAGACGTACAAACGTCAGGTAATCGAATACAACACAAATCACAAAAATCCATAATTCAAAATACATAAAACCATATCCGAATCAAAACATAAAATCAAGTATTCAGTCCCAGATTTTGTATAGGGTGAAAATAATGTGAGCAAACAACACTAGGGTGATATATAGGGTATATGTGACCTACAGAAGAAACCTGGACCCACCCCCTCACCAAGTGGCCGAGCCCCTCCCCATAAATTCCGAGCTCGGCGGCCCTGGGGACTCCTCTGGGGTTCGTTCTCTCAGGGTGTCTTCCTAGGGTCAATTCTAAGCTCCTGAAGTTGTTTGCTAGTCTCGTAATCAACCCAGGTCATCCCAGATTCTCCTGCACACTCAAAGTTCACAAACCGACATTGCAAAGTTCTGTAAATCCGTATTTTTAGGTTTCAGTTGGGTTGGTCTGTGTTTCTATCAATTGGGAGGGGTTTAAGGTCACCACTAGGCCTCAATTCACAATTACAACTCAACTCAAACCCTAGCCCTCTCTAGAATTTTCAAACTTCACCCAAACACCACTTAATCACCACTAAACACATATGAATACTAAAGTGAATGAAAAACTACACAAATGGTGTAGGTATTACCTTATTTAGCACCCATGAATCCTCTACAGCGCCAAAATCAAATTTTTCTTGGTCCATGGTGTAGCTTGTGAGCTTGTGCACAATTTTTATGAAGTGGAGAAGAACTTTTGATGGATTTTTGATGGTGTTAAGAGGTGTTTTGTTGAAGGGGGAGATGAGGGCAGCAGCTGAACTTGAAGAGGGAGGGAAATAATGAAGAAGATGAAGATGAAGACAATGGTCTATGGTCAAAGGAACCTCTCTCCTTCTCTCTCTTGCCCATACCTCTTTAGTTTAATGTTTTCTTTTTTCTTTTCTTTTCTATTTTCTTTATCTATTCTCTTCTCAAATTAAAACCCCTGACATGCATGAATCATGAAGAAATGCCATGAAGAAAAATGTAACAAGTGTTAAAAATGACATGTGCATGTCATATGCACAAAATACGTTTAAAGCCCGGTTAGCGATTTTTAATCGCGATTAACACAAAATTAGTGTATAATCAATCATAAAAACTTAAAATTTGCATAATTCACATAAAACACCCTCTTTTAGTAATTTCCATAATTTTTCAAATTTTTTCCCAATTTATCGGCATTTAATTATACCGCCTTATTAAAATATTCAATATTTTATTATTTAATTATAAAAATTCCTAAAAATAATATTTTATTTATTTGAGATGTTACAATCTTTCCCTCTTAAAGAAATTTGGTCCCCGAATTTAAATTTAAACCCCTCAAATACATAGACATTTCAGTAAAATGTCCAAGACGTCGGGGTTCCGAAATCATCAATACATAAAACGCATCATAGCGCAATGCATGCACATGAACAATGAGCAGATAACTCTAAATCAAACTCCGTCAAGCATCTCGCAATCATCGGAGTCATGGTGAAGACACAATTGTCAAATCCAATACGAAAACCAATATGATATAAATCAGAACTATACATGTAAATATCTGAAGAAAATACATGCCAAACCTTTTTAAGTCGCTGTGCGATGCGCATAACACTGCACAGTGGCGAATGCCTATTGTATGAAAATAACTATATATGTATATATCTTTTGTTTAATATGTACGTTCCGCCGTTTGAAAACAATTTAGAAGGGTTTTCTTGTTTTAAACGTTTCGTGTCGTATCAGACACGTAGGTAAATATTGAGACTATAGCTCCCTTTTTGGAATCCCTTCGATAACTATCAATGCATGCAAAATATATCCAGGTACTGTCCTCTGACTAATCCTGCTCAGTACGAAAACAATAATAAATATCGTATAAATGTACCGCTCCATAAGAAATCAATCCCAAAATGTGCATATGAATGCTACGTGCGTCTGGTGCGCACGGAAATCGAAATCCATGAATGTGCCATACATGTGCACAGAAATAAAATCTAAGTGCAACAGGTGTGCACGAAACATCTGTTATAGGCAACGTGTGTGCCTGACAGTAAAATCAGGTGTATCTGACATGCATGAAGAATCTCGATTTGGTGCATCTGGCGTGCACCGAAATCGTATCTCAAAACATGTGCTCAACACGCACGAAAATCCAAATCAGGTGCATCCAACATGCACGAATTCACGAAATCCATATCATATGCCGAACATGCGCAAAATCCAATCCAAGCGCGCCAAATATGCGCAAGAACCAAAATCAAATGCACAGAGTGCACGAAATCAACATCAATATCATAATCGAAATCAGGTGCAACCGTAGTGCACAAAAACAAATATCATGAAACTCGGTCATCAACACTAAATCATGCGAATAGATCGCCCAAAATACCAAAATCCATGGTGACGGATACGTGATAATCGAATCACCAAATCACAAATCATAAATACCGACGTCGATATTTCCTCCTTCAAGGTCGAGAAGGTGTCGGTGCATCCAATGCTAGCAAAGCATGATATCTACTTGCCTCCTGTTTATGGCCTGTCGTCTGGCACCCTGAGGCTCCCGTCTCTCACTGCAGATTGCTAAGTGCATAGCTTCTCGGCTCAACGGTTCAATATGGAATGACGACGGAAACAGTCCCGCTCTGGCACATCCTCTAAAGATCTCTGGCCAACTATCTCGTCGACGATGCCGAATTCTGGCCTGCTGGGTGTGCGCAATATGACCTCTCCTGAGTCCAAGTCTTCTTGCATAGTATTCCAAAAAGGTCCTGTCGAGGTCTCTCTCAATCTCGTTTCTGCCGAACTGTCCGGAGGTTATCACCCTTTTCTATATCTATTTCTTGTTCCGAAACGGCTGCACTCTCATCGCGACTCCTTCTGGAAGATATATCAATAATCAATGCCTCTGCATGCGTATCGCATCTCTGATGTTGGCGGAGTGGAACGTCATATCATCTAGATCTCGTACGAACCTCTTACTCTACTTTTCTCTAATGTCGACCGCTTCGGACTCGTCTCTTCGTGGCTGCATGGACTATGCTCCAGCGGCTATACTCATATCTGGAGTCTCCTAAGCAATGCATCCCATCACATGATATTCGAATGACGTTGACCCTTTCAATCGATTTGTCAAGGTTCCATAATCCCCCAAGATCTCAACATCTTGGGTATAGTTTAATAGTAATCCAGTACATGCCACAACACCTGTGGACCAACCATAGAAGGGAAAACCCAAGCCTCACCAATGGCACCGCTAAACTGCTGCAAACCCTAAGGTTCGAAGGCGTTCCATGGTCATTACGTCGAGTTAGGGTTTCATTCTTCTAGAGGGTCCATAGCATTACTTGCATTGTCTTCCGAATACTTTAAACTTGGAAAATAGGCTCCTGACATTCGATCGTCTCCATCAACTCTCAACGTACCTACGTGAAGTCGTCTTTAGCTGGAATCAATCTATCTGATGACCTCGCATCGGGGAAGCGAACGAACCACATGTCCAAGTCATTCACCCTCGGGTGACTAGCGACCTTCCATTATATCTCTATGTATATACTCATGCTGCAGTAGCTCCAATATCTGGGCGATATCTCGTCGTTCGCAGCAACAACTGGCTCATTCGTCTGCACGCTGAACAGTGCCTCAATCATCATGAATAAGAGATACATCAATGGTCATCACATTCTGGCTGGCCTCTATCAGTGGCTCAATCCTCTGGTGCTGATTTGCACGTCCGAGAAATCTCGTAAAAGCGATCCGTCAAACGCTCATGGCGCGTAAACACAATAAAATGACGCCTCTCTATGCAATCGTATCTCCATGGAATCACGCCCTAGTCAGATCTCGTCCGTGACGAGCTCATGCTGATGCAACTCTAGCCGTAGCTCACTCTACCCATAATCATGGCAGCAAAACTATAAATCGATACCGATGAGGCTAGATCATAGGAATGAATATAATATTGTGCAAGGAAATGTACATCCTAAGGCTCCTTAAGCGAAGTGGCATATCGTAGGTATGCCACGGAACATACACACGGTACGTCACTCTCCTTAAGTCACCTACTCCATCAACCAAGGTCAACCTATGCGACGAAAGTTCGGGTCTAATACCCCCTCGACTAAGTCTAAGTTCCGTAAGGTCAAGCCTAAATTCCGAATATATATACACGCTCTAGGCTCCGCGTAGTCAAACTTAGACTCAAACCAATATAAACCTAGCGCTCTGATACCAACTTTGTCACGACCCGAAAAAAAAACAGGTGACTGGCCCTTGAATCATATGAAGTCTATAAGATCTCATCTAATTCAAGTAAGCCAAAAGCCCAGAAATCTAAAACCATTGTAAATAATAAATGAAGGAAAACTAGTTTTAAAAAAGTGAAGAAAATATGTTTTAAAAACAAGGTTTTTAAATAAGTAAGCCGAATAGGCATTTTTAAATCCTCAAGTCTTTTCTGAAAATTTCGGCAGAGTTCCTTTATAAATACTGGCCCCAAACGGGGTATAACAAGAATAATATATGCATAATGATAAAAGGCATCCCCAAGCGGGAGCTAGCTCTTCGTCAATTGACGGTCATAACCACACAAGCAATATAATATACAACGCCGATGGGCGAGGATCAAAACTCAAAAGGAAACTCAAAATCATCTTGAAAACCATAATACTACAACGGGCGACTCTAAGGTCGAAATAATACACAACTGGTTTTCTAAGTCTGAAATAAATATACAAGTCTGGTTGATGGAATTTCTAGATACAACTGAATAAAATAAGTACAATAGTGGTCACGATGCAAGTGAACCCACCTACCAAAGCAAGTCACCCGGAAAGGAAGCAGTATGCCAGAAAAGCCGCAATGAAACCTGTACGGCAAAACCTGCAAGAACTATGGCACGACGGGGGTGAGTTTCCAGCTCGTGAATAGAAAATATCACAGAGCAGAAATCGTTTGTATGACTCAATCCTAGGTCAATACAATCAGTAATAATATATCCTCAATATGAATAAGTCTGAACCATGATAAGGTGGCAAGGGTAAACATCTATAGATAAGTGTAATACCAAGTGCTCGTGTCAGTGCCTTAAGTAGCAACATATCATAAATATGAGGTATGATCAAGTAGGTGTCTAGAAAGGTGTCAACGGGGTTATGCCCCTAGGAAAATGAGGTTTATTTTCATTAGATCCGTGCGAAAGCACGGGGAACCTCCCTCAAAGTACCGGCACTGGCCTGGCTGAAAAACTGGTGAACTTGTAGGGTGTAATAAATCCCGGCTAGTCTTTCCTTTTAGGGTTTGAAGGAAGATTTGACTAAAATAGTGGGAGCCATCCTGATTAGATAAATTGATAACCAATCTAATCTTGTAAAAGCGCACGCTGAGTGTTTTCTTCTCTCTCTCTCCTGGTTGCGACTATGTCACGCCTTAATCAAGATAATAATACGGATGTATTGACCGAACCCGCTTGTTGTACTGCGCTAGGGAACGTTGGTCCCGCTCCAACTTATAATTGTTATACGACAGAGCAGGAAATAGGGGATTACCAGAATTCTCGTGCCACCCAAACGAAGAAAGTGCATGCTGATGCATCTTCTTCGGGTGTGTTCATTACCGAGGACTGTTTCTCAGTATCCTTTACGTCCTGGGTATGAGATACCGGATCAGGATCCTGCAAATGTAATTTGTTACATGGGCTACAGATAGATAGAGAACTGAGAACGGGTGATAAGTTTCAAGAGTTGGAAATGATGCAAGTGTTGCAGCCAAATCTGTTGGCAGTTATCACCCTATATTACCAGAATACATTAATTCTGAACGAATGTTATTAGATACCGAACCTGATATACAACATCATATCAGTCTCTTTATTAGTAAAGAAGGATATAATTTTGTAATGTTGGATAACGTTTTGAACATTTCCTATATCAAGAGTTGATCGGTTTAGGCACATTATCTAAAAGCATAGACGTTCTAAATCAAACCACAGTTCTTAACGTATAGAACACACACAAGAGGAAGAGTTCGGAAATGAACGAATCCTTCTTGAGGCATTGTAGACTAGGTCATATCAAAGGGACCCGACTAGCTGAAGTTACATTTAGATGCATATTTAAATTAGTTTGAATTTACATCTTGTGAAACTTGCCGGTCATGTCACAGAGATAAGATGACCACAGCTTCGTTTATTGGAAACAGAGAAAGAGTTAGTGAACTCTTGAGATTGAAACATGCTGATGTATGAAGGTCCCCTGTCTACACATGCCAAGAACGGTTATTTGTACTTCATTACATTCACTGATTATCTCTCAAGATCCGGACATAAGTTCCTGTTGAAACACAAGTCTGGAAATTTTGAGAAATTCAATGAATATAAGTTAGAAGTAGAGAACCAAAATGGGTATAAGTATAATGTCCTTTGATAAGATCAAGGAGGAGAATACTTGAGCACGGAATTCCTGGACTATTCTAAAGGAGAATGAGATTCTCTCTCAGCATCACTCCTCCGTATACACCACAGCGAGTCGGTGTATCGAGGCGGAGCAATCACACCCTATTAGATATGGTGCGCTCTATGATAAGTACTACTGAGTTTCCTATTTCCGTTTGGGAGTTATGCACTTGAGAAGCTGCATACCTATTGAATAGGGTTCTATTCAAATTAGTTGCTTACCACTTCATATGTGATATGGAATGGGAAGAGCCCATATCTTAAGTTTGTTCAGATTTGGGGTTGTCCGGCCTATGTCTAAATGCAAAATCTGGACAAGCTCGAGGCAAAGTCAGTTCTGCGGAAGTTTGTTGGATATCCCAAGCATTCGCAAGGGAATATCTTCTACCAAACCGAGGAACAAAAGATGTTTTGTTTCTCAGCATGCCACCTTTGTGAAAGGGAATTTCTTGTGAAGAAATTATTGGTCATGAGGTAGAACTGGAAAGAGTTCCAGCTATACAAACTGCAGCTGATGATTTGGTAGAACCAAAGGATTCAATAGTTTCCAACGAACCTCAGCCTCTCCGCCGATCTAGTAGGGTTCCTCACCCACCTGAGAGATACTTTGGTTTTCTCTATGACAATGGGAGCGAGGATTACATCATGAGATGATGACCCAACTAGTTTCGAGCAGGCCATCAGGAGTGAGACTCTGTAAGAATGGCTGGATGCTTAGCGATCTGAGATGGAATCCTTATACACCAACAAAGTATGGACTTTGGTTGCTTTATCTGAAGGGTTAAATCCCCATCAGGAGCAAGTATATCTTGAGAAGATTACTTGGTGAACATGGAAAAGTTGAGACTTTCAAAGCTATGCTTAAGTCCATCCAGATCCTACTTGCCACTGCTACATACCATGACTACGATATCTGGTGGTTGGGAACTGCTTTTCTAAATGATGTTTTGGAAGAGAGTGTCTTTAAGTACACAGCCAGAGAGCTTCGTAGATAGTGGGAGTAGCGGAAACGTGTGCAAGTTGTTTTATGCGATAAAACAGGCATCGCGGAGTTGGAACGTCTGTTTTGATGTAGTAGTCAAAGAGTTTGACTTCATCAAAATGGTAGATGAACCTTGTATATACAAAAAGGTAGTAGGGAGTATGGTGGTGATCCTCGTAGAGTACGTGGATAACATACTCTTGATTGGAAAGGAGTTTCCTATGCTACGCTCGGTCAATCTCCGCTTATCACAAGGATTCTCCATAAGGATCAAGGTGATACCTCCTAAATCCTGGGTTTTGGATCTATGAGATAGATCTAATTAGATATTAGGATTCTCTCTAGGTGTAGTGAGATGGTATCAATCGATCCTGGGGAGAATTACTGGAATGGTTCCAGGGTGATAAGGTCGACTGAATGTCAGTCGCAGGCATTATCTTTACCCTCAGTGGAGGGACGGAATGTTGGAAGACTTCCAAGCTAGATACAGTGACTTACTAGACGATTAAAGGCAAGATACATCGTTACCAAGGATGCTACCAAAGAGGCAGTCTGGATATATATAAGTTCATGAGATGAACTTCGTTCCAACCATTGTGTGACAATGGAGTTATGGCTTTGGCCTAGGAACCCCCGTCCCATCAGAAATCCAGATATAATTCTTATGTAGTATCACCTGATCATGGAGATGGTTGATCTCCAGGGAGATCAAGGTTAGGAGAGTAGACACAAAGGACAACAGCGCGAATCCACTCACAAAGGCCTTTTTCCCAGGAGAGACTTTTATGGGATGGTTGAGTATGAGATACTTCAACCACAGCTAATTGTTGGGTATGTAATACCACAACAGATGGCCCTAGTGCAAGTGGGAGATTGTTAGTTATATGTATGCCCTAGAGGCCATTACTGTACATACGATGTATATTGTAATGGATGCTTGGACATATATAGGGAAGACTTTCTTGCTCAACATGATAGTACGCTATCTGGTTGCTCTTTATCTTAACTTGTACGCTGATTGTCTCTATGTTACATGTTGATAAAGCCCTTAGGATATGTAATCAACTACTAGGACTATGATGAAATCATACTAGTGGGGCCACGGTAGTCATTGAGCACATCCTATAACTGTTCCTAGTCGAGGGTGTATCGAGACAGGGCATCGATACACCAGAGTAGACTGGCGTATACGCATCTTGACCCATATGATGGGCGATAGATGATCCCATATCCATCGGTGTTTGACATCAAGGATGGTGTACGGGTGCTCAGTGGAGACTGGGTACACTGGACGAACTCGCCGAGAACTCCCAGATGGTATTATACCTCATGTCAGATGGCAATTCTCTGGTGACACTGGTACAGGTTAGTCTGTAGACCCGAGATCGTCATAGAGTCTTGTGTGATTCCGACTGTGCTTTGATTTCCATCATACCACGTCCAAGAGGGCATGCAAAAAGGTGGCTTTTGGGTACAGTCCCGAATCACATTGAGGCAATGAGCGATAGGAGGGGATTCGTCTCTCCCGATACAGGGAGTTGATGTTGCGCTGTATTCGATTGGCTATAACCGGAAATCCCTGGCCAGGGTTGCTGAGATTTACTGGTAAGTGTTATCAGTAGTTTCTCGAACTGTTTTGGACCTCATATCGACACGACTTATCAAGCTACTGGGGTCTGACGTTTACCACCCCTAAGCGAGATATGCGACATATCAGACGGAGAGACCGGACTGTATAGGGGTGTTACTGATTGGATTCATGGGAGAAAGTACAGGCTTGCTTGTTGATCTTCTGATCGCTCAATACCTGGGTGGCTGTTACGTTTAGCTGACCGTTTGCAGCTTGTGGGTGTTTGATATGATCATCACCTACTGCCGGCGTATTGACGATTCTTTAGAGTCCTACACAGAGGTTTCTTGACTCAGGCAAAACGGAGTAGGAGCACATATATGATATGTGCGGGACCGAGAACAATACGTGTATGTGATACCGTATTAGATTCTCGCGATATGAGATATCGGACGGGTATATCTGATATAGCCGGGTCATCGGATCAAGTGTTGATTCGATCAACTGATATAGATTATATTAGTCGGTTATTTGTGAAATAGCCAGATTATCGGATCAAGCGTTGATTTGATAATTTAATGTATAATAATATATTTGATATATTAAATTACATTAACTAATATAAGTTCACTTATTGATTCATTTTCTCACTCGGGTAATACATTGATATATATGCGATATATGTTAATTGTATTATTTTCTTTTGTTACAAAAATATATTATATATGTGATATATAATATTATAACAAGTTATGATTACTAATGCAATATGGTTAGTGGAGATTAATCATGGTTAGGGTTTGATTTGGGTTAAACTTTTCTAGAAGCTTTTACTTTGTTTCTTGCAAAGATATTATGGTTGATATTTTGTGAGATATTTCCTAACCCAACCCACACCCTTTAACCCTAGTTAACTCTCTACATTGGTTAGCCTTTTCTTTGGTCAACCATGGTTGCATTTGAGTTATCATAACAATTCATTATTCATCACAAAAGGATTATTCATTCATCTTCTTCTTCTTCCTCCTTGCAAAGCTTTCTAGTTTTGGGTTTTGTGATGGATTAGTGTGAGATTATGAAAACAAAAGAGAGCATAAATCCTACTTCATCATCCCAATCTATCCTAGCCATTTAGATTAGGGTGTTCACTTCATTAGTGAGTGAGAGCTAGTGTTAAAGAAACTTCAAGGTAGATCATCTTTGTTATCGAAAATTGGAAGCAAGCTTGCATCTTTCTCTTCGTGGAGCCTCTCTAGAGTCCGGGTATTCGATGATCGCAGCGAAGGGACCTCAACACGGAGCTTTAGAAGTGAAGGACCGGACTACAAAGGTTGTAATCCCAAACTCTTAGTGTTAAACTGTTTAACATGCTTTGTTTCGCCTAATCTCTAGTTTAAAGATCTTGGTTAGGGTTGTTCGGCACGTCTAAATTTTAAATCGGGCATGGTTGATGCCTTGTAGACTTTTGTGAGAGTGCCTAGTAACCCTACAGTGGTATCAGAGCTACTAGGCATTAGATGTCGACCTATGGGGGGTTCTCACTGTGTGACAGTGTGGCGAAGCATAGGCTCATACCCCCAGGGTGTTCCGAGACCGGAAGGTGTTCCGGCGGGTTGTAGTCCTCACGAGGGTGCATGCGTAAAAAATAGCTGCTGAGGGACCCGTTGGTGCTACGGTGACCCCATTGGATGGGGTGGCGGCCTGACCAACAGTGGTATCAGAGCCAAGCTAAAGCTTTAGGCGAAGTCTAGGCAAAATTTAAAGTCCGATCGAACTCCGAATACCCGATAAACCTAGTTTCTGGAAAAAAATTTAAAATGTTGATTTTTTCGTATTAAAAATACTCAGAAAAATAAGCACGGAAATTTAAGAAATACTGTGAAGTACGGACCTCCAATTCATTCACATGACCGCGGAACCGCGGCCAAACCTAGGGTTTGGCGGCGGTTCCATGGCCTAAAGTTTGAATTGGGGTCTGTGTTTTCAGATATTTATTATTGTGTCCTTTTTATTGCTTCTGTTAATTTTTAATTCTACTCAAGTGTTGATTTTTCTGGGATGTATTGGGAACTCGTTGATTCGATCGGAAAGTTTAACTTCGTTTAATTTTTTCCGGGTAATTTAGAACGTGTTAAAAAGTTCGAACGGATATCAATAACTCACTTTTTCCCCTGCCGGAAAATTTCCCAGTGTTGGATTTTTCCGTAGTTTAAGAACGTTCTTAGTCGTGCAAGTAACGTGGTGGACACTCTAGAAGAACACAAACCTTAACTCGATTATGTGACCGTCTGGACCGCCTCTAAATCTTAGGGTTTGGGGTAGTACGGCGTTGCCACATGTGAGGCGTTGGTTTGACCCTTCTACGGCTAGACCATTGGTACTGTGGCATGTGATGGATACCTTTTTGAACTCCGCTCAAGTATTGAGCTATTTGGGAAATCTTGGGTGTTTGATCATTTGATCGGAAAGTTTAATATTGTCTATTTATCTGGAATGTGATACAATATTTGGAATCCACAAGTAGTTATTGTAGGGTTGCTAGGCACGCACACAAGGGTCTACGAGGCATCAACCATGCCCGATTAAAAAATTAGCTGTGCCGAACAACCCAAAGCCGGATCTTTAAACTAGAGTTTATGCGAAAACTAGCATGTTAAACACTTTAACACTAAGTGAGAGGGATTACAACCTTTGTAGATCCGGTCCTTCACTTCATAAGCTCCGTGTTGAGGTCCCTTCGCTGAGATCATCGTGTTCCGGACTCTCGAGAGGTTCCACGAAGAGAAAGATGCAAGCTTGCTTCCGATCTTCGATACAATGATGATCTACCTTGAAGTTTCATTAACACAAGCTAACACTCACCAAACGAAGTGAACACTCTCATCTAAAGGGCAAGAATAGACGAGAATGATGAAGTAGGATTTTTGCACTCATTTGTTTTCATATTCTCACTCACTTTCATCACTTAGCAAAAAGCTAGAAAGCTTTTTCCAAGAAGGAACTCAAGGAAGAAGATGATAGATTCCTTTTGTAATGAACAATGAATTAATGTAGTGGTTACAAATCTAACCAAGGGTTAAGCATGAAGGAGTTAACTCTTATAGAGAATTAACTAGAGTTAATGATTTGGATTGGGTTAACATAATATCTTCACAAAATATCAAGCAAAACACAAAGTCAAAGCTTCATGAAGCTTCATGGAAGCTTCATGCAAAAGCTAACCCTAATGCAAACCCTAACCAAGTTTAAACCCTAAACCATTGTTAAATTTGTAACCCTACATGTTACAATATTATATATCACATATACAATATATTTTGTAACAATAGAAAAAATACAATTAACATATATCGCATATATATCAATGTATTATCCCGTGAGAAAATGAATCTTTTAGTGAGCTAATATTAGTTAATGTAATTTAATATATCATATATATTATTATACATTAAATTATCGAATCAACACTTGATCCGATAATCCGGCTATTTCACAAATAACCGACTAATATGATGACCCGGCTATATCACATATACCCGGCCGATATCTCATATCGCGAGAATCAATACGGTATCACATACCGCATTATCCTCGGTCCCGCACATATCACATATGTGCTCCTACTCCGTTTTTCCTGAGTCAAGGAACCTCTGTGTAGGACTCTAAAGAATCGTCAATACACCGGCAGTAGATGATGATCATATCAAACACCCACAAGCTGCAAGCGGTCAGCTAAACGTAACAGCCACCCAGGTATTGAGCGCTCAGAAGATCAACAAGCAAGCCTGTACATTCTCCTATGAATCCAATCAGTAACACTCCCGTACAGTCCGGTCTCATCGTCTAATATGTCGCATATCTCGCCTAGGGGTGGTAAACGTCAGACCCAAGTAGCTCGATAAGTCGTGTCGATATGAGGTCTATAACAGTTCGAGAAACTACTGATAACACTTACCAGTAGATCTCAGCAACCCTGGCCAGGGATTTCTGGTTATAACCAATCGAACACAGCGCAACATCAACTCCCTATACCGAGAGAGACGAATCCCCTCCTATCGCTCATTGCCTCCATGTGATTCGGGACTGTACCCAAAACCCACCTTTTTGCATGCCCTCTTAGACGTGGTATGATGGAAATCAAAGCACAGTGGGAATCACACAAGACTCTATGACGATCTCGGGTCAACAGACTACTCTATACCAGTGTCACCAGAGAACTGCCATCTGACGTGAGGTATAATACCATCTGGGAGTTCTCGGCGAGTCCGTCCAGTGTACCCAGTTTCTACTGAGCACCTGTACACCATCCTTGATGTCAAACACCGATGGATATGGGATCATCCATCGCCCATCATATGGGTCAAGATGCGTATACGCTAGTCTACTCTGGTGTATCGATGCCCTGTCTCGATACACCCTCGACTAGGAACAGTTATAGGATGTACTCGTCGACTACCGTGGCCCCACTAGTATGATCTCATCATAGTCCCAGTAGTCGAATACATATCCTAAGGGCTTTATCAACATGTAACATAGAGACAATCAGAGTACATGTTAAGATAAAGTACAACCAGATAGCATACTATAATGTCGAGCAAGAAAGTCCTCCCTATATATGTCCTAGCATCCATTACAATATACATCATCTGTACAGTAATGGCCTCTAGGGCATACATATAACTAACAATCTCCCACTTGCACTAGGGCCATCTGTTGTGGTATCGCATACCCAACAATTAGCTGCGGTTGAAGTATCTCATACTCAACCATCCCATAAAAATCTCTACTGGGAAAAAGGCCTTTGTGAGTGGATCCGTGCTGTTGTCCTCTGTGTCTACTCTCCTAACCTCGATCTCCCTGGAGATCAACCATCTCCATGATCAGGTGATACTGCCTAAGAATTATATCTGGATTTCTGATGGGACGGTAGTTCCTTGGCTAATGCCACAACTCCATTGTCACACAATGGTAGAAACGAAGTTCATCTCATGAACTTATATCTATCCAGACTGCCTCTTTGGTAGCATCATTGGTAACGATGTATCTTACCTTTAATCGTCTAGTAAGTCACGGTATCTAGCTTGGAACTCTTCTAACATACCGTCCCTCCACTGAGGGTAAAGACAATGCCTGCGACTGACATTCAGTCGTCCTTATCACCCTAGAACTTTTCCAGTGATTCTCCCCAGGATCGATTGATACCATCTCACTACAACTAGTGAGTATCCTAACATCTAATTAGATCTATCTCATAGATCCAAAACCCAGGATTTAGGAGGTATCAACTTCGATCCTATATGGAGAATCCTTGTGATAAGCGGAGATTGACCGAGCGTATCATAGGAAACTCCTTCCCTATCGAGAGTATGTCATCTACGTACTCTACGAGGATCATCACCATACTCTCTACTACCTTTTTTGTATATACAAGGTTCATCTACCATTTTGATGAAGTCAAACTCTTTGACTACCACATCAAAACAGATTTTCCAACTCCGCGATGCCTGCTTTATCATATAAAGTATCTTGCACACGTTTCCACTGCTCCCACTGTCTACGAAGCCCTCTGGCTGTGTACTTATAGACGCTCTCTTCCAAATCATCATTTAGAAAAGCAGTCATGTCACCCAACCGCCAGATATCGTAGTCATGGTATGTAGCTGTGGCAAGTAGGATCTGGATGGACTTAAGCATAGCTTTGAAAATCTCAACTTTTCCATGTACACCAAGTAATCTTCTCAAGATATACTTGCTCCTGATGGGGATTTAACCCTTCAGATAAAGCAACCAAAGTCCATACTTTGTTGGTGTATAAGGATTCCATCTCAGATCACTAAGCATCCAGCCATTCTTACAGAGTCCCACTCTTGATGGTCAGCTCCAAACTAGTTGGGTCATCATCTCATGATGTAATCCTCGCTCCCACTGTCATAGAGAAACCAAAGTATCTCTCAGGTGGGTGAGAAACCCTACTAGATCGGCGGAGAGGCTGAGGTTCGTTGGAAACTACCGAATCCTTTGCTTCTACCAAATCATCAGCTGCAGTTTGTATAGCTGGAACTACATCCAGTTTTACAGAGCTGACCTTGCCTCGAGCTTGTCCGGATTTTGCTTTTAGACATAGGCCGGACAACCCCAAATCTTAACAAACTTAAGATATGGGCTCTTCCCTTTCCATATCACATATGAAGTGGTAGGCAACTGATTTGATTTGAACCCTATTCAATTGGTATGCAGCTTCTCAAGTGCATAACTCCCAAAAGGAAATAGGAAACTCAGTAGTACTTATCATAGAGCACACTATATCACATAGGGTGTTATTGCTCCGCCCCAATATACCATCGTGCTATGGTGTATACGGAGGAGTAATGCTGAGAAAGGATCTCATTCTCCTTTAGAATAATCCAGGAATTCCGTGCTCAAGTATTCTCCTCCCTGATCACATCAAAGGACATAATACTTATACCCATTTTTGGTTCTCTACTTCTAACTTATATTCTGTGAATATCTCAAAAGGTTCGGACTTGTGTTTCAACAGGAACACATGTCTGAATCTTGAGAGATCATCAGAGAATGTAATGAAGTAAAAAGAACCGGTCTTGGCATGTGTAGACAGGGGACCTTCATACATCAGCATGTATCAATCCCAAAAGTTCACTAACTTTTTCTCTGCTTCCAATAAATAGAGCTATGGTCATCTTATCTTTGTGACATGACCGGCAAGTTTCACAAGATGTAAATTCAAACAAATTTAAATATGCATCTAAATGTAACTTAGCTAGTCGGGTCGCATTGATATGACCTAGTCTACAATGCCTCAAGAAGGATGCGTTCATTTCTGAACTCTTCCTCTTGTGTGTGTTCTGTATACTAAGAACTGTAGTTTGATTTAGAACGTCAATATTTTTAGATAACGTACCTGAACCGATCAACTCTTGATATAGGAAATGTTCAAAACATTATCCAACAATACAAAATTATATCCTTTCTTTACTAATAAAGAGACTGATATGATGTTGTACATCAGGTTCGGTATCTAATGACATTCGTTCAGAATCAATGTATTCTGGTAATACAGGGTGATAGTGACCAACAGACTTGGCGGCAACACTTGCACCGTTTTCTATCTCATGAAACTTATCACCCTTTCTCAGTTCTCTACCTATCTGTAGCCCATGTAACATATTACATATACGGGATCCTGATCCGGTATCACATACCCAGGACGTAAAGGATACTGAAAAACAGTTCTCTGTAATGAACATACCCGAAGATGATACATCAGCATGCACTTTCTTCGTTTGGGCGGCATGGGAAATCTTGTATTCCCCAATTTCCTGCTCTGTCTTATAACAATTATAAGTTGGAGCGGGACCAACGTTCCCCAGCTCAGTATAACAAGCGCGTTCGGTCAATACATCCGTATTGTTATCTTGATTAAGGCGTGATATGGTCGCTACCTGGAGAGAGAGAGAAGAAAACACTCAGCGTATGCTCTTGCAAGATTAGATTGGTTATCTAATATATCTAATCAGGATGTCTCCCACTGCTTTAGTCAAATCTTCCTTCAAACCCTAAAAGGAAAGACTAGCCGAGATTAATTACACGCTACAAGTTCGCCAATCTATCACCCAGGCCAGTGTCGGTACTTTGAGGGAGGTTCCCCGTGCTTTCGCACGAACCTAATTAAAGTAAACCTCGTTTTCCCAGGGGCGTAACCCCGTTAACACCTTTCTAGACACCTACTTGATCGGCTAATTGTAATGTGTAAAACTCTCCCAGGAGTAACTCTTACTCGCAGCGGGTATCAGGATCCAACTATCTTATAGAAGGTATGCAATCTCATTGCAAATTTCAACACTTGAAATTCCCAATAATATTTTACCCCTAGCATCCTATGATCTTGACGAAAGCCAACAAACCATAGGCTACTAGTCAAGTCCAACCCGTCATTTCCCGATTGAATTAAACCAACCCGCAAGGCCCTTGACGAAAGCCAACAAAGTCGCACGACTACCCTAACTCAATCTGCATCATATGCATAAACAGATAAGCATAAATAGCTACCGCAAACTACGCCTTGACGAAAGCCAACAAACGTAGCACGAATACTATGAAGTACTTATCTAAAATGACGGAGGGCTACAACAAGTTTTTAAGAAAACCTTTTGCGTAATGAACTTGATATCGTTGTAGAATCGAGTGATTTTAAATGGAGTGTTTTTTAGGCTTTTCTAGGTTTGCTAAAGGGGTCACTCCTGGTGAAGGGATCGTCAGCCCTTTCCTCATCGAATAAGGTGCAGGGTATATCATATATACCACTATGCAAAACAAGAACTATAGAAGCAATCAAAAGACAAACCGAGTTTGTAGCATCTGCTAGTTTCACTAAAGAGGTCACTCCCGGTGAAGGGATCTCGGCTCATTCCTTATCGAATAAGGTGCTGGATGTTCTACAAGAAACACCGCTATGCAAAGCAAGAACTAGAGCTACCAGTTTTTAAACAAGTTTCTACAACATCTTTAGATTTCTTTTATTTCATTAATCTCATTAATGAAGTCCCATTTTATTATGCTTCACAATCATCACATTTGAAACGAAATCTGCAATATAACATATATCTCATATATATAATATAAACATTCCTCTCAGGCAGTAATATGATCTCATCACAGAACATTGCAGCAGAAGAACATATATGAAATATTGGATATACTAGGACGTCCGTGTTTTAATACGAGCCTGTATAAAACATGGATTCCACGGTCGTGATGAATAGCAAAACCCACATCCCTAGACCCCTACGAGAGCGGCAAGCAACACTGCCAATTCTAGGGTTAGGAAACCCGGTCTCGACTCCTCGAGATGGTCTCCCACTGGACCCTAGAACCCGGTTACTTGTGCTCCCCGCCTTGGGTCTACCTAATGCGGAAAAGTAAATAATATACAATGGTGACATCATCCTCAGCCCGGAAGTGCCCCAATAAAAGAATATTACATACAAATGAATTTTACATGAATGAAAAAGAAAAACTCTCATCTCACATAAAACCCCCGGCTATTCAGAAACGCGACGATCCAATATAACATATCACAGCAACACATAATATCTCATATCATCAACGTAAGCAAGTATGCGTATCCCGATTGTCGTTGATGTATAGCAACGAAGCCGGCGATACACCACATACTACGCTTACGGCCACAGAAAAGAAAGTGTAAAACTACAACAGTTGGAATCCGCAACCTCTTTAGACATCGCATGCCTAACCAAATGAATTTCTTAGACATCGCATGCCTAACAATTATAAACCCCGCATTTTAGTCTCTTAATCGAAAACCTTTTCAATATCAAGTCGGGCAATTCAACAAGATTCCCGACAACCTGATCGAATGCTCGTCGCAAACTTTAGTAGACGGTCGCACCCCCGGATGCCGTCGACGAAGTGCACTAAGGCGGAACACCGCTGCCGCAAGCACCCGAATGGATGCTTTTGGCGACGGGATTCTCCTACAGCCACTTGGTCGGGGCTATGAGGCGTGGGTATCTATTAAGTTTACCCGGCGAGTATCCTCGTACGCTACGTGATTGCGACGGACTTTTGATCACATCAAAATTCCGTAGCAACCGATCAATTTGAGACTGAACTGCTAGATTTACAACATTCAAATTAGTTATCTCATAACTACCTGTGGATTCCAAATATTATATCACATTCCAGATAAATAGACAATGTTAAACTTTCCGATCGAATAATCAAACACCTAAGATTTCCCCAATATATCTCAACACTTGAAATCAGTTTAAAAACATCCATCACATGCCACAGTACCAATGGTCCAGCCGTAGAAGGGTCAAGCCAACGCCTCACATGTGGCACGCCGTACTGCCCCAAACCCTAAGGTTTATAGGCAGTTCAAGACGGTCATATAATCGAGTTAAGGTTTGCTGTCTTCTAGAGGTTCCACCGCGTTACTTGCACGACTTAGAACGTTCTTAAACTCGAGAAAAAATCCAACTTTCAAAAAAATTTCCGACAAGGGAAAAAGTGAGTTATTGATATCCGTTCGAACTTTTTAACAGTTTCTAAAATTATCCGGGAAAAATTAAACGAAGTTAAATTATCTGATCGAATCAACGAGTCCCCAATACAACCCAAGAAAACTCAACACTTGAGTGAAATTAAAAAATTCCCAGAAAAAAATGACAAGAAAGGGCCTAAGAATACATATATGAAATATGAGGGACTAAGTCATAATTTTGGCCGCGGAACCGCCGCCAAACCCTTGGTTTGGCCGCGGTTCCGCGGTCATATAATAGCATTAGTGGTCCGTACTTCACAGTAATTCTTAGTTTTTCCTGCTCTATTTTCTGAGAATTTTTAATTCATAAAAAATCACATTTTCAGAAAATGTCCAGAGAAGGGTTCAAATTAGGATTTCGGGGTTCGATCGGAGTTTAAACTTCGTCTAGATTTCGCCTAAAGCTCTAGCTTGGCTCTAATACCATTGTAGGATTGCTAGGCATGCGCACAAGGGTCTACGAGGCATCAACCATACCCGATTAAAAAATTATCCGTGCCGAACAACCCAAAGCCGGATCTTTAAACTAGAGTTTATGCGAAAACTAGCATGTTAAACACTTTAACACTAAGTGAGAGGGATTACAACCTTTGTAGATCCGGTCCTTCACTTCATAAGCTCCGTGTTGAGGTCCCTTCGCTGCGATCATCATGTTCCGGACTCTCGAGAGTTTCCACGAAAGAGAAAGATGAAAGCTTGCTTCCGATCTTCGATACAATGATGATCTACCTTGAAGTTTCATTAACACAAGCTAACACTCACCAAACGAAGTGAACACTCTCATCTAAAGGGCAAGAATAGACGAGAATGATGAAGTAGGATTTTTGCTCTCATTTGTTTTCATATTCTCACTCACTTTCATCACTTAGCAAAAAGCTAGAAAGCTTTTTCCAAGAAGGAACTCAAGGAAGAAGATGATAGATTCCTTTTGTGATGAACAATGAATTAATGTAGTGGTTACAAATCAAACCAAGGGTTAAGCATGAAGGAGTTAACCCTTGTAGAGAATTAACTAGAGTTAATGGTTTGGATTGGGTTAACATAATATCTTCACAAAATATCAAGCAAAACACAAAGTCAAAGCTTCATGAAGCTTCATGCAAAAGCTAACCCTAATGCAAACCCTAACCAAGTTTAAACCCTAAACCATTGTTAAATTTGTAACCCTAACATGTTACAATATTATATATCACATATACAATATATTTTGTAACAATAGAAAAAAATACAATTAACATATATCGCATATATATCAATGTGTTATCCCGTGAGAAAATGAATCTTTTAGTGAGCTAATATTAGTTAATGTAATTTAATATATCATATATATTATTATACATTAAATTATCGAATCAACACTTGATCTGATAATCCGGCTATTTCACAAATAACCGACTAATATGATGACCCGGCTATATCGCTTATACCCGGCCGATATCTGATATCGTGAGAATCCAATACGGTATCACATACCGCATTATCCTCGATCCCGTACATATCACATATGTGCTCCTACTCCGTTTTGCCTGAGTCAAGAAACCTCTGTCTAGGACTCTAAAGAATCGTCAATAGGCCGGCAGTAGGTGATGATCATATCAAACACCCACATGCTGCAAGCGGTCAGCTAAACGTAACAGCCACCCAGGTATTGAGCGCTCAGAAGATCAACAAGGAAGCCTGTATATTCTCCTATGAATCCAATCGGTAACACTCCCGTACAGTCCGGTCTCGTCGTCTAATATGTCGCATATCTCACCTAGGGGTGGTAAACGTCAGACCCCAGTAGCTCGATAAGTCGTGTCGATATGAGCTCTATAATAGTTCGAGAAACTACTGATAACACTTACCAGTAGATCTCAGCAACCCTAGCCAGGGATTTCTGGTTATAGCCAATCGAACACAGGGCAACATCAACTCCCTATACCGGGAGAGACGAATCCCCTCCTATCACTCATTGCCCCCATGTGATTCGGGACTGTACCCAAAACCCACCTTTTTGCACGCCCTCTTGGACGTGGTATGATGGAAATCAAAGCACAGTGGGAATCACACAAGACTCTATGACGATCTTGGGTCAACAGACTACTCTATACCAGTGTCACCAGAGAACTGCCATCTGACGTGAGGTATAATACCATCTGGGAGTTCTCGGCGAGTCCGTCCAGTGTACCCAGTTTCTACTGAGCACCTGTACACCATCCTTGATGTCAAACACCGTTGGATATGGGATCATCCATCGCCCATCATATGGGTCAAGATGCGTATACGCTAGTCTACTCTGGTGTATCGATGCCCTGTCTCGATACACCCTCGACTAGGAACAGTTATAGGATGTACTCGTCGACTACCGTGGCCCCACTAGTATGATCTCATCATAGCCCCAGTAGTCGAGTACATATCCTAAGGGCTTTATCAACATGTAACATAGAGACAATCAGAGTACATGTTAAGATAAAGTACAACCAGATAGCATACTATAATGTCGAGCAAGAAAGTCCTCCCTATATATGTCCAAGCATCCATTACAATATACATCGTATGTACAGTAATGGCCTCTAGGGCATACATATAACTAACAGTTATGAGATAACTAATTTGAATGTTATAAATCTAGCAGTTCAGTCTCAGATGATCGGTTGCCACGGGATTTTGATGCGATCAAAAGTCCGTCGCAATCACTTAGCGTACGCGGATACTCGCCGGGTAAACTTAATAGAAAGCCACGCCCCATAGCCTCGACCAAGTGACTGTAGGAGAACCCGTCGCCAAAAGCATCCGTTCGGGTGCTCGTGGCAGCGGTGTTCCGCCTTAGTGCACTTCGTCGACGGCATTCGGGGGTGCGACCGTCTACTAAAGTTTGCGACGTGCATTCGATCAGGATGTCGGGAATCTTATTGAATTGCTCGACTTGATATTAAAAAGAGTTTTTGATAATAAGACTAAAATGTGGGGTTTATAATTATTAGGCATGAGATGTCTAAGGAATTCATTTGGTTAGGCATGCGATGTCTAAGGTGGTTGCGGATTCCAACTGTTGTAGTTTTACACTTTCTTTTCTGCGACCATAAGTGTTATATGTTGTGTATCGCCGGTTTCGTTGCTATACATCAACGACAATTGGGATACGCATATTTACTTACGTTGATGATATGTGATATTATGTGTTGCTGTGATATGTTATATTGGATCGTCACGTTTTGAATAGCCGGGGGTTTTATGTGAGATGAGAGTTTTTCTTTTTCTTTCATGTAAAATTCTTATGTGTGTAATATTCTTTTATTGGGGCACTTCCGGACTGAGGATGATGTCACCATTGTATATTATTTACTTTTCCGCATTAGGTAGACCCAAGGCGGGGAGCACAAGTAACCGGGTTCTAGGGTCCAGTGGGAGACCATCTCAAGGAGTCGAGACCGGGTCTCCTAACCCTAGAATTTGCAGAGTTTCTTGCCGCTCTCGTAGGGGTCTAGGGATGTGGATTTGGCTATTCATCGCAACCGTGGAATCCGTGTTTTATACAGGCTCGTATTAAAAACACGGACCTTCTAGTATATCCAATATTTCATATATGTTCTTCTGCTGCAATGTTCTGTGATGAGATCATATTGCTACCTGAGACGAATGTTTATATTATATATATGAGATATATGTTATATTGCAGATTTCGTTTCAAATGTGATACTTGTGAAGCATAATTAAAATGGGACTTCATTAATGAGATTAATGAAATAAAAAAAAACTTAAAGATGTTATAGAAACTTTTTAAAAACTGGTAGCTCTAGTTCTTGCTTTGCATAGCGGTATTCCTTGTAGAATATCCAGCACCTTATTCGATAAGGAAAGAGCCGAGATCCCTTCACCGGGAGTGACCTCTTTAGTGAAACTAGCAGATGCTACAAACACGGTTTGTCTTTTGATTGCTTCTATAGTTTTTGCTTTGCATAGTGGTATTTGTGAAATATCCTGCACCTTATTCGATAAGGAAAGAGCCGAGATCCCTTCACCGGGAGTGACCTCTTTAGCGAAACTAGAAAAGCCTCAAAAACACTCCTTTTAAAATCACTCGATTCTATAACGATATCAAGTTCATTACGTAAAGGATTTTCTTAAAAACCTGTCGTAGCCCTCCGTCATTTCAGATAAGTACTACTTAGTATTCGTGCTGCGGTAGTTTGGCATTCGTCAAGGCGTAGTGTACGGTAGCTAACTAGTGCTTATCTGCTAGCATACGATGCGATTAGATTAGGGTATTCGTACGGCGTTGTTTGGCATTCGACAAGGGTCGTGCGGGTGGGTTTAATTCAATCAAGAAATGTACGGGTTGAACTTGACTAGCGGATTATGGGTTGTTTGGCATTCGTCAAGGTCATAGAACGCTAAGGGTAAAATATTATTGGGAATTTCAAGAGTTGAAATTTGCAATGAGATTGTATACCATCTATGAGATAGTTGGATCCCGATAGCCGCTGCGAGTAAGAGTTACTCCTGGGAGCGTTTTACACATTACAATTAGCCGATCAAGTAGGTGTCTAAAAAGATGTCAACGGGGTTACGCCCCTGGGAAAATGAGCTTTACTTTAATTAGGTCAGTGCGAAAGAACGGGGAACCTCCCTCAAAGTACCGGCACTGGCCTGGCTGAAAGATTGGCAAACTTGTAGGGTGTAATTAATCCTGGCTAGTCTTTCCTTTTAGAGTTTGAAGGAAGATTTGACTAAAACAGTAGGAGCCATCCTGATTAGATAAATTGAAAACCAATCTAATCTTGTAAAAGCACACGCTGAGTGTTTTCTTCTCTCTCTCTCTCCTGGTTACGACTATGTCACGCCTTAATCAAGATAATAATACAGATGTATTGACCGAACCCGCTTGTTATACTGCATTAGGGAATGTTGCTCCCGCTCCAACTTATAATTGTTATACGACAGAGCAGAAAATAGGGGATTACCAGAATTCCCGTGCCACCCAAACAAAGAAATTGCATGCTGATGCATCTTCTTCGGGTGTGTTCATTACCGAGAACTGTTTCTCAGTATCCTTTACGTCCTGGGTATGAGATACCGGATCAGGATCCCGCAAATGTAATTTGTTACATGGGCTACAGATAGATAGAGAACTGAGAACGGGTGATAAGTTTCAAGAGTTGGAAATGATGCAAGTGTTGCAGCCAAGTCTGTTGGCAGTTATCAACCTGTATTACCATAATACATTGATTCTGAACGAATGTTATTAGATACCGAACCTGATATACAACATCGTATCATTCTCATTATTAGTAAAGATATAAATTTGTAATGTTGGATAATGTTTTGATCATTTCCTATATCAAGAGTGATCGGTTCAGACACGTTATCTAAAAGCATAGACGTTCTAAATCAAACCACAGTTCTTAATGTACAGAACACACACAAGAGGAAGAGTTCGGAAATGAACGAATCCTTCTTGAGGCATTGTAGACTAGGTCATATCAAAGGGACCCGACTAGCCGAAGTTACATTTAGATGCATATTTAAATTAGTTTGAAATTACATCTTGTGAAACTTGCCGGTCATGTCACAGAGATAAGATGACCACAGCTCCGTTTATTGGAAACAGAGAAAGAGTTAGTAAACTCTTAGGATTGATACATGCTGATGTATGAAGGTCCCCTATCTACACATGCCAAGACCGGTTCTTTGTACTTCATTACATTCATTGATTATCTCTCAAGATCCGGACATATGTTCCGGTTGAAACACAAGTCTGGAAAATTTGAGAAATTCAATGAATATAAGTTAGAAGTAGAGAACCAAAACGGGTATAAGTATAATGTCCTTTGATGAGATCAAGGAGGAGAATACTTGAGCACGGAATTCCTGGACTATTCTAAAGGAGAATGAGATTCTCTCTCAGCATCACTCCTCCGTATACACCACAGCACGTCGGTGTATCAGGGCAGAGCAATCACGCCCTATTAGATATGGTGCGCTCTATGATGAGTACTACTGAGTTTCCTATTTCCTTTTGGGAGTTATGCACTTGAAAAGCTGCATACCTATTGAATAGGGTTCTATTCAAATTAGTTGCTTACCACTTCATATGTGATATGGAATGGGAAGAGCCCATATCTTAAGTTTGTTAAGATTTGGGGTTGTCCGGCCTATGTCTAAAAGCAAAATCCGGTCAAGCTCGAGGCAAAGTCAGTTCTGCGAAAGTTTGTTGGATATCCCAAGCATTCACAAGAGAATATCTTCTACCAAACCGAGGAACAAAAGATGTTTTGTTTCTCAGCATGCCACCTTTGTGAAAGGGAATTTCTTGTGAAGAAATTATTGGTCATGAGGTAGAACTGGAAAGAGTTCCAGCTATACAAACTGCAGCTGATGATTTGGTAGAACCAAAGGATTCAATAGTTTCCAACGAACCTCAGCCTCTCCGCCGATCTAGTAGGGTTCCTCACCCACCCGAGAGATACTTTGGTTTTCTCTATGACAGTGGGAGCGAGGATTGCATCATGAGATGATGACCCAAATAGTTTCGAGCAGGCCATCAGGAGTGAGACTCTGTAAGAATGGCTGGATGCTTAGCGATCTGAGATGGAATCCTTATACATCAACAAAGTATGGACTTTGGTTGCTTTATCTGAAGGGTTAAATCCCTATCAGGAGCAAGTATATCTTGAGAAGATTACTTGGTGATCATGGAAAAGTTGAGACTTTCAAAGCTATGCTTAAGTCCATCCAGATCCTGCTTGCCACTGCTACATACCATGACTACGATATCTGGGGAACTGCTTTTCTAAATGATGTTTTGGAAGAGAGTGTCTATAAGTACACAGCAAGACAGCTTCGTAGATAGTGGGAGCAGCGGAAACGTGTGCAACTTGTTTTATGCGATAAAATAGGCATCGCGGAGTTGGAACGTCTGTTTTGATGTAGTAGTCAAAGAGTTTGACTTCATCAAAATGGTAGATGAACCTTGTATATACAAAAAGGTAGTAGGGAGTATGGTGGCGATCCTCGTAGAGTACGTGGATGACATACTCTTGATAGGAAAGGAGTTTCTTATGCTACGCTCGGTCAATCTCCGCTTATCACAAGGATTCTCCATAAGGATCAAGGTGATACCTCCTAAATCCTGGGTTTTGGATCTATGAGATAGATCTAATTGGATGTTAGGATTCTCACTAGGTGAGTGAGATGGTATCAATCGATCCTGGGGAGAATCACTGGAATGGTTCCAGGGTGATAAGGACGACTGAATGTCAGTCGCAGGCATTGTCTTTACCCTCAGTGGAGGGACGGTATGTTGGAAGAGTTTCAAGCTAGATACCGTGACTTACTAGACGATTAAAGGCAAGATACATCGTTACCAAGGATGCTACCAAAGAGGCAGTCTGGATATATATAAGTTCATGAAATGAACTTCGTTCCAACCATTGTGTGACAATAGAATTATAGCTTTGGCCTAGGAACCCCCGTCCCATCAGAAATCCAGATATAATTCTTAGGCAATATCACCTGATCATGGAGATGGTTGATCTCCAGGGAGATCAAGGTTAGGAGAGTAGACACAAAAGACAACAGCGCGGATCCACTCACAAAGGCCTTTTTCCCAGTAGAGACTTTTATGGGATGGTTGAGTATGAGATATTTCAAGCACAGCTAATTGTTGGGTATATGATACCACAACAAATGGCCCTAGTGCAAGTGGGAGATTGTTAGTTATATGTCTGCCCTAGAGGCTATTACTGTACAAACGATGTATATTGTAATGGATGCTTGGACATATATAGCGAGGACTTTCTTGCTCGACATGATAGTACGCTATCTGGTTTCTCTTTATCTTAACATGTACTCTGATTGTCTCTATGTTACATGTTGATAAAGCCCTTAGGATATGTACTCGACTACTGGGACTATGATGAGATCATACTAGTGGGGCCACGGTAGTCGTTGAGTACATCCTATAACTGTTCCTAGTCGAGGGTGTATCGAGACAGGGCATCGATACACCAGAGTAGACTGGCGTATACGCATCTTGACCCATATGATGGGCGATGGATGATCCCATATCCATCGGTGTTTGACATCAAGGATGGTGTACGGGTGCTCAGTGGAGACTGGGTACACTGGACGGACTCGCCGAGAACTCCCAGATGGTATTATACCTCACGTCAGATGGCAGTTCTCTAGTGACACTGGTACAGGCTAGTCTGTAGACCCGAGATCGTCATAGAGTCTTGTATGATTCCTACTGTGCTTTGATTTCCATCATACCAGGTCCAAGAGGGCATGCAAAAAGGTGGCTTTTAGGTACTGTCCCGAATCACATTGAGGCAATGAGCGATAGGAGGGGATTCGTCTCTCCCGGTATAGGGAGTTGATGTTGCGCTGTGTTCGATTGGCTATAACCGGAAATCTCTGGCCAGGGTTGCTGAGATTTACTGGTAAGTGTTATCAGTAGTTTCTCGAACTATTATCGACCTCATATCGACACGACTTATCAAGCTACTGGGGTCTGACGTTTACCACCCCTAGACGAGATATGTGACATATCAGACGGAGAGACCGGACTGTACAGAAGTGTTACTGATTGGATTCATGGGTGAAAGTACACGCTTGCTTGTTGATCTTCTGATCGCTCGATACCTGGGTGGCTGTTATGTTTAGCTGACCGCTTGCAGCTTGTGGGTGTTTGATATGATCATCACCTACTGCCGTCGTATTGACGATTCTTTAGAGTCCTACACAGAGGTTTCTTGACTCAGGCAAAACGGAGTAGGAGCACATATATGATATGTGCGGGACCGAGAACAATACGTGTATGTGATACTGTATTAGATTCTCGCGATATGAGATATCGGCCGGGTATATGTGATATAGCCGGGTCATCGGATCAAGTGTTGATTCGATGAACTGATATAGATTATATTAGTCGGTTATTTATGAAATTGCCGGATTATCGGATCAAGTGTTGATTCGATAATTTAATGTATAATAATATATTTGATATATTAAATTATATTAACTAATATAATATCACTTATTGATTCATTTTCTCACTTGGGTAATACATTGATATATATGCGATATATGTTAATTGTATTATTTTCTTTTGTTATAAAAATATATTATATATGTGATATATAATATTGTAACAAGTTATGATTACTAATGCAACATGGTTAGTAGAGATTAATCATGGTTAGGGTTTGATTTGGGTTAAACTTTTCTAGAAGCTTCTAGAAGCTTTTACTTTGTTTCTTGCAAAGATATTATGGTTGATATTTTGTGAGATATTTCCTAACTCAACCCACACCCTTTAACCCTAGTTAACTCTCTACATTGGTTAACCTTTTTTTTGGTCAACCATGGTTGCATTTGAGTTATCATAACAATTCATTATTCATCACAAAAGGATTATTCATTCATCTTTTTCTTCTTCCTCCTTGCAAAGCTTTCTAGTTTTGGGTTTTGTAATGGATTAGTGTGAGATTATGAAAACAAAAGAGAACATAAATCCTACTTCATCATCCTAATCTATCCTAGCCATTTAGATTAGGGTGTTCACTTCATTAATGAGTGAGATCTTGTGTTAAAGAAACTTCAAGGTAGATCATCTTTGTTATCGAAGATCGGAAGCAAGCTTGCATCTTTCTCTTCATGGTGCCTCTCTAGAGTCCGGGTACTCGATGATCGCAGCGAAGGGACCTCAACATGGAGCTTTAGAAGTGAAGGACCGGACTACAAAGGTTGTAATCCAAACTCTTAGTGTTAAAGTGTTTAACATACTTTGTTTCGCCTAAACTCTAGTTTAAAGATCTTGGTTAGGGTTGTTCGGCATGTCTAAATTTTAAATCGGGCATGGTTGATGCCTTGTAGACCCTTGTAAGAGTGCCGAGTAACCCTATACTAACATCTACTAAGTAAATTACAGATCTAACTAACAAGCTAATCGAAAGGGTATGGAAACCACCTAAATCTGAGTCGATGTATATATATACATATAATAGTCGGTGATCCCACCTCAATAGTATCACATACGATACAATATACAATATGCCATCCTCGAGTCAAGAGTGCGGATCTATCATCAATATATAGCTCGTACGTAAATCCGTCGTACGGCATCCAAAATCTGTGTACGGGTCGAATCTCACATTTATCTCATCAATTATCTGGTATCCTTATCATCATATCTCATGAACTGGGGTACTAATCTAAGTCTAGTACAAACTGATACCATCTATATAAATATAAATACGTGTGTAAAACACACGTCCAAAGGCCCGCTAAAATCATATGTCGTATCTCATCATACGAACCACATCATATCACCGATCGCATGGCACCATGCCCAATCTCATCGACTTATCTCCACATATAATCAACTATCCTCATCATCCAAGTGTTATATGAGTATATATATATACACAGTCCCATACCTATGTGTGTGTGTGTGCATATATATCTCCCCATATACGCACAAGTATAACGGTAAGCATGTGTGTGCGTGTGAGTGTAAACCTATTCTAGGGTTCGCGACTAAGAAGCTATACTAGTTCATTTCTAAAAACCATAATCTAACCATGAATACATAATCATGTATATATAGTATATATATAGGATACTATACATCGAACTGCGGGAGTGTTATACGACATCCACCCGACTTCCCCCGTAGATATAATCTACTCACCTTGATCTTGCTTGCCGATGTCGATGTCGCCACCATCTCCTTTATCGTCTCGAATCATCGTGGGGGTACCTACATGTCACACGTATCGTATCGCATTAAAACCAAATCAAAACCAAAACGACACGCGGAACTCACATAGGTCAAAACCTATGGTTTGCCGTCGCAACTTAACCAAATAGCACCCGATAGAGACGTACAAACGTCAGGTGATCGAATACAACACAAATCACAAAAATCCATAATTCAAAATACGTAAAACCGTATCCGAATCAAAAAAGCAAATCAAGTATTCAGTCCCAGAATTTGTATAGGATGAAAACAATGTGAGCAAAAAACACTAGGGTGATATATAGGGTATATGTGACCTACAGAAGAAACCTGGACCCACCCCCTCACCAAGTGGCCGAGCCCCTCCCCATAAATTCCGAGCTCGCCGGCCCTGGGGACTCCTCTGGGGTTCGTGCTCTCAGGGTGTCTTCCTAGGGTCAATTCTAAGCTCCTGAAGTTGTTTGCTAGTCTCGTAATCAACCCAGGTCATCCCAGATTCTTCTGCACACTCAAAGTTCACAAACCGACATTGCAAAGTTCTGTAAATCCGTATTTTTAGGTTTCAGTTGGGTTGGTCTATGTTTCTATCAATTGGGAGGAGTTTAAGGTCACCACTAGGCCTCAATTCACAATCACAACTCAACTCAAACCCTAGCCCTCTCTAGAATTTTCAAAGTTCACCTAAACACCACTTAATCACCACCAAACACATATGAATACCAAAGTGAATGAAAAACTACACAAATGGTGTAGGGATTACCTCATTTAGCACCCATGAATCCTCTACAGCACCAAAATCAAATTTTTCTTGGTCCATGGTGTAGCTTGTGAGCTTGTGCACATTTTTTGTCAAGTGGAGAAGAACTTTTGATGGATTTTTGATGGTGTTAAGAGGTGTTTTGTTGAAGGGGGAGATGAGGGCAGCAGCTGAACTTGAAGAGGGAGGGAAATAATGAAGAAGATGAAGATGAAAACAATGGTCTATAGTCAAAGGAACCCCTCTCCTTCTCTCTCTTGCCCATACCTTTTTAGTTTAATGTTTTTTTTTCCTTTTATTTTCTATTTTCTTTATCTATTCTCTTCTCAAATTAAAACCCCTACCATGCATGAATCATGAAGAAATGCCATGAAAAAAAATGTAAGTGTTAAAAATGACATGTGCATGTCATATGCACGAAAAACGTTTAAAACCCGATTAGTGATTTTTAATCGCGATTAGCACAAAATTAGTGTATAATCAATCATAAAAACTTAAAATTTGCATAATTCACATAAAACACTCTCTTTTAGTAATTTCCATAATTTTCCAAATTTTTTCCCAATTTATCGGTATTTAATTATACCGCCTTATTAAAATATTCAATATTTTATTATTTAATTATAAAAATTCCTAAGAATAATATTTTATTTTTTTGAAATGTTACAAATAGGTTGACTCTCTTTTCTTTGTTTTCAAACCAATTATTTTTTTTTTGCCTCACTCATTCTCACACATCTCTCCCTCTCTCACCGATACACACACACAACTTCACAGTAGTAGTAGCTGAAGCAACAGCAGCAGCATCAGAAGCAGAAGCATCAGCACCAACTTCAGCATCAGCAACAACAGCAACACTAGCAACAGCAACAACAGCAACAGTAGCAGCAGCAGCAGAATTCCCTCCTCCTCTTCTTCTTCTTCTCCTTCTTCTTGCACCCTAGGACCCCTAGAGGTATAATCATTAAACTTAACTTCTTGCTTTTGCTAAGCATATGGTTATTTAAGCTTAAATTAGTGTTTAATGTGATTATAGTGCTAGATTTATGATTTAAGTGGAGACATGGCCAAGTGAGGATTTTTATGGTTAATATAGCTTGACTAAGTGTTTTTAAGGCCATTTAAACCAAGTTTTTCCCCAGATTTCATTAAAATACCATAGGGTTTCAAATTTGTGTAATTTAAAGTTTTAATGTAGATTTATAGCGTTTTTAAGATCTACTGTTGACCCGAGTGTTTCAGGAAAAATCTGAGTTAACTGGAGCATACTCTTTAGACTTAGATCACACACACAGAACACGAGACCCCCCTTCCCACTATCTGGCCGCAGTTTTATTCATTCTGGCCGCAATTTGCGGCCAGATGATGGTGTTTGGTGTTGGGGTTTAGGCTGTGGGAGTCTGCTGTATATTTAGGGTTTTTGGTATATGCAACTTTTTACTTTTCCACTCGAGTCAAAATCTGGAACTTAAAACCCTTTTTCGATACTTTTTAACTCATGCGACACGTGCGTTTTGTGTGTTGGGTTTGTTGGATATAGTGCCCTCAAAGTCAATTATTGGATCGCAGGCACGTGATTGCAATGATTGAAGGAGGACCTATACCGGAAGGACAGTCTTACTCAAGATGATAGTATGCTACCTGGTTTGTCTTTATCATCGTATACATGCTTTAGGTGACATTACAGGTCACTATTATACGTTGATAGAGCCCTTAGGATTCTTTCTTGACTACCAGCAGTATAATGGCGATCATATACGTGAGAGTTGGGTAGTCTATAAGCACATCCTTAAAGTGGTCCCTAGTCGTGGGAGTTTCGAGACTGGGCATCGATACTCCATTAGTAGACTAGTTTATATAGTCGAGACCCCGACGAGGGGTAGTGGCCGATCTCACAAGCCATTGGTGTCAGTTGGTTCACCTAAGATGTATACAGCTACTCATTGGGTTATGAGTACACCGGACAGGACTCGCCGGGAACATGCTAGTTGGTATTATACCTGACGTCAGATAGCAGTTCCCTGGTGACATGTGTACAGGTTAGTTCATCGACCTGAGATCGTTATTTGTCTCGTGTGAGTTCCCACTGTGCTTTGATTACTACCCTACCACGGCTCAAAGGAGTCATGCAAACATGTTTTAGTTGGGTACAGTCCCGAGCCATATGGAGGTAGTGAGCGGATCGGCAGGAGTTTCGTCTCTCCCGGTATTTAGGGTGAGATCGCGCTATGTCTAGGAGAGCCATTACACGAAGTCCTTGGCCAAGGTAGGAGATTTACTGGTAGGTATTCTAGTAGTATCTCAGGGTGTTCTGGGCTACACTCCGACATGACTTATACCGCTTTTGGGGGTCTGACTTTTACCAACCCCCTAGGCCCGACATGCGATACTCATAAACAAACGGACCGGACTGTATGGATGTTGTCACTGACAGGCTCAGTAGGGTGTTAGGATGAGTTCGCTCATCGGCCTCCCTTTTGGTCAATACTTGGTAGCCCGTTACGTACAGCTAGTACCACTGACGTGCTAGTGGTTAAATCCACAGCCAGTGTATTGACGAGTCTTTAGAGTCCCCCATAGACAGTTTCTTAAGTTTCAGGTGAAACATTGTAGAGGCCGTATGATATAATGGCAGGGTCCGATCATATACATGCAGTAGTGCACGGATCATGATCGGACGGATCATACTAATGGGCTTTGGTTTAAGCCGGATCCTAGTATTAGATTTGTTGGATTATTTTAGTCTCATCGCATTTGCATTCAGTCTGAATGCGGATGCAGGTATGTATATACAGGTGAGGGGTATCCTTGTGATCCGTCACGAGTTTACTTTAGTAGATGTCATTCTCTTTTTATTATGGTAAACATTTAGGTTAATGTTTACAAATGGTGCAAATTGTGAGTGGATTTCATCATGAGGTGCATTTATTGTGACACATGCAATCTAGTGACTCATGGTCTCTTTATTTGTGCATATGTCACATTTTGGATTGATTTAATGTGTTGAAATGATATGAGGAGAGAGGGAGGGCAGCCATGAGGCAAAGGTTAGCTCTTGGATTCTTTTTCTAGCTCTCACAACATTATCATTCCAACACATTAAGAAAAGAAAAGTCTCTTCTCTTTTCCTTCTTCTTCTTGCTCACAACATCCACCATGGCATCATCTTCTACCTCCACTCTAACCATCTCATGTGTTGAGAATCCTAGAGTGTCAAGAGACAAAGTTATCACACACATTCTCTACTTCACCTTGGACACGTCGGCTAGCAAACTTTGTGTCCGAGTTGCTTCGGTTCGAAGCGGGGGCCCGTAAAAGGATTCGTAGATGTGGTGCCCTTTCCGACGAGGAGACCGGAGACCGAGCGAGATCGGAGATGCCGTAAGGAGCTAAAGATGGTGGCTAAAGACCGAAGGACACGGATCGATCGGTATAACTTTTCTAACCCTCTTTAGATTGCTAGTTTAATGTTAATGGTTCGATCCGAGATCAAAGTCTATGTTAGCGCCAGTTTCAAGTTTATGAAAAGTTTTTGTTTCCGCATTTTGGCCTCGAATCGACAGCCGGGGCGTTATCGTAGACTTACATGGTATCAGAGCCACGCCATTAACCTTAGCTAGCTTGTTTTAAACAATGTTAATCTATCGAAAACAAACTAAACCCAAACACTGCCACTGCTGTCCAAGTCTCTGTCGTTTTTAAAAGTGTTCAGAAAAAATTTCAAACATGTGCAGAAGACCACTTATGAGACCATATGACCACAGCCCAAAAACGAGCCCCTGTCACCTGGAAAAAACCGGCCACTCACCAAGATTTTCCGGCCCAGGTAAGGTATTTGGGCTTCGTATTTGAGTTGTTGTCTGGTCTCTGGGATTTTGGTGCAGTGGTATTGTTTGTTCGGCCAAATTTGGATATGATTTTATCAGTTTTTCTGGGCTATGCGGGGGTTATTTCGGATTCGATATTTTAGAATATTGTTTAAAGTTTACAGTGCATTACATTATATTTGTGACCATAAATGTCATTTGATCGGTAAATCTTGTCTAATTGCTATAGCCCTTTTAGACGGATTTGCGAACGTGACATTCACGTTGATGTTCTGTGTTGTGCTGTGATGTTGCGGATTTGTCGTAGTGGATAGCTTAGTGGAAAGTTAGTACAGTTTGGTTATATTTGTACATTTGATATTGCGGGGAGAGCATCCGACATGTGGACTGCCGTCACTGCCTGTTTGTATATTATTCTTTTGGGGCACGACCGGGTTGAGGTCGATGTACCCGTTGTACATATTTTTATTTTCTGTACTAGGATTACCCCACGGTGGAGTGCACGGATAGCCGGGTTCTGGAGGGAAACGGGCCCGCATATCATGGCTTTGAGACAAAGGGGGCTTCACTCTAGAATTGGCAGGCTATTCGCCGCACTCATTGGGGGTATAGGTTGACCCAAGGAGGGATGCTCAAGTTACCGGATTCCGTGAAGTGCTGGATGGTCCATTCACTTTGTTGAAGGGGGCTGCCTCGCTTCAGGTTTTGGTGGGTAACTTGCCGCACCCGTAGGGGTCTAGGATTTCATTGCACAGGCTATCCACATGACCAGGGGAACATCGCATTTCAGTTGAGGCTCAAAGGAAACCCGGGGATCCCAGATTATCTGTATTGTTCTGTGATGCTTATTACATTTCTGTGATGTTGCATTTATCACGCCATGAGCGATTATTATATATTGATATATATACTAGTAGATGTTGTATATGTTTTACACCTGCGCTAGTCCAGTCCCCGCTCTGTCGTTAGTTAAGTAACCTAACGGGTGATGATGGGACCCAGTGGCGAATGCGGATGGCATATACGTACATCATATTTTCGTTCTTTATTGGTGTGATCAATTGATGGGACTGCATTAATTCGGATCAATACAAGCTAAACAAACCTGTTTAATGTTATTGGAACATTTTTCAAAAAGCAGTTATTATAAGGACGTTCTCTTTTGTTTTGCACAGTGGTATTCGGTTATGAATATCCAGCACCTCAGTCGACGAGGCAAGGGCCGAGATCCCTTCACCGGGAGTGACCCTTTGGACAGAGGTTTGCGTCAGGGTAATAACTTCACTATAGTCGATCACTTTTTGCTTGGCATCATGGTATTCATTTGGAATATCCTGCACCTCATTCTACGGGGAAAGAGCCGAGATCCCTTCACCGGGAGTGACCTCTTTAGCAAAGGTTTTCGCCACTATATTTTTATAAAAAGCTATTCGGTTCCTTCAATGATATCAAGTTCATTACGTTAAAGGTTTTTCGCAAAAAACCATTCGTAGCCCTCCGTCATTTCAGACGGGTAGAACTTAGAATTCATGCTATATTTGTTGACCTTCGTCAAGGCATAGTGTATGGTAGCTGCTTGTTACCTTTCTGTTGCATAGATAGATGCGTTGGTTTGGGATAGTCGTACATCCTTGTTGACCTTCGTCAAGGGCTTGTACGGGTGGGTTCAAATTAACCTGGACAATGACGGGTAGAACTTGACATGTGACTTATGATTTGTTGACCTTCGTCAAGGTCATAAGAGCATGGGGTAAAAATCACATCGGGAGTTTCTAAACAAACTGAAACTTGCCAGGCTTGCGCATACCTTCTGCAGTGTGATAATATGAGTGGATTCCATCACGTTATCATGCGATGATAGTTGGATCCCGATTCCCACTGATGAGTTGGTTTACTCCTCGGGTGATCCCGACTAATTCTTCTTTCAGGTTTGGAGGAGAATTTGAGGATACAGTGGGAGGTTTCCTGATTAGATAAATTGATAACCATTCTGATCTTAGTTAGAGTGCATGCAGAGTATTTCTTTTCTCTCTCTCTCTTTGGCAGCGACCATGGCCCGACCCTAGACTATAACTAAGTGACCAAGTTAACTGAACCTTCTTAAAACACTGGCTTTTGGATTGTCAAAGTAGCATACCTCATTTCTACTCCTACTTTTACCCTTTTCTCCAGAATACCCCGTATTACTATGAACATCCACTTCCATTGGATAAAACCATCGTATGGTTATATATGAACTCGAAGGAACTTGTTCCAGATTCGAGGATGGTTCCGATTCTGGAGAAAATGAATAGGACTATTCAGTTGTCTTTTTCCTTTTACCTTCTCTCAGGTTGCGAGTGCTCCTTGGATTAGGACAGTACACCTATTAAGCTAATTGGATAGTCTTCTTCCAAACCATAGGCAGGTGCCGAAAGGTAGGGAATGAAGAAAACCATTTATCCTAAGTATGGTGTATAGAAGGTAATAAGTAAAGACAAATAAAGGGATTAGTAAGAGGGCAAAAGTATATTGCGACTGCTATCATTCACGACCAAACCAAGTATTTCATGGCCACTCCTATTTCACCTTTGTATTTCTCCAGAATACTCCGTATCACTACGAAGATCCACAGTTTATTGGATAATCCATCGTATGGTTATATACGAACTCGAAGGAACTTGTTCCAGTTCGGGGATGGATTCTGGTTCAGGAGAAATAGGAATAAGGTTTATTCAGTTGTCTTTTATCATAACCTTCTCTCAGATTGCGAGTACTCCTAGGATTAGGAGAGTACACCTATTATGCTTATTGGATAGTCTTCTTCCAAACCATAAGCTGGTGCTGAACGGTAGGGAAGGGAGAAATACATTTGGCCTAAAGGTGGTGTACAGAAGGTAATGACTAAAAACATATAAAGGGTTTTGGAGAGATGGCAAAGAAATATACGGTTACAGTTGTGAATCTGATAATGGAAGAGGCATTACTAGGAATATCCGGATACCCCTTCGAAACATTTACATGTTTCAGTTTCACTGTGTATTGTTAAAAGAAAACTGATTTTCCAATTAGCACTTACTCCAGGGTATGTATTTACCAGGTTTGATTCTCACATCTGTATGGTTTTATAGATGATGCGTGGGAGTAAGTTATTGTGAATTAGGTGATCATCCTCATTATATCGAGATTCGTTGTAATTGGTGATATTTGAGGAAATCGCCTGAGTTTTTGCCGGACGGCAAATATTTGGTTTTGAATATCCATAGTTATGCACCAATTTCAAACTGATATATCTGTACGTTTATTTTTATAAAGTGAGATATAACTTTTTGAAATTATGTCCATGACATTTACCTATATCAGTTGATGGTTAGGTAAGGAGCATTCAACAGCGGTGTAATTCTTCATAACCATAGTACAGTTTTCAACCTACGACGCACAGGGTTTGAGTTATTCAACTCAGGGGACTTATACAAAGCATTGTATATTGTCCAGTGTCCATTAGGACAGAGGGGTTGGTCCTCGTACTATATTCTGTTTACTTGTGACTTCTCTAGTTTTTAGACAAGTGTTTTTTACAAATGCAAGGTCTAAGTTTTGAGAAGTTATAGGTATAAGAATAAAGTAGAGAACCAGGTGTTTCAAGTATCAGGATTCTTCAAAGTGATTGAAGATGTAAATACTTGTATTCGGTATTCAGTTGATAGTAATGGTTTTGAGAAACTTGTTTCTCTTTCAGATTACTCATATCTGGATGCATTCCTAAGTTGAGTAATGTTGATCGGCCTCCTTCCATTTAGTTGACATGCACTGGAGATAGCTGCATGATTTGAATCTGGTTCCAATTAAATCAGTGCCTCTTTTTCTATATTAGGTATAGAATGGATCATATCTTAACGATGTTAAGGTATATGGAGTTGTCTGGCTTATGCTTAAAACCAGACTCTGGATAACTCAAGGCACGTTTCTGTAATGGCTGTTTGTGGGTTGACCCGGGCTATGACAAGAGTTGACTTTCTACCATCTGGAAGATCAATAGTAATATTGTTCTTGACTCGCCACAGTTTTAATAAAAATGGATTTTTTTCAGAAAACAGTAGTGGGAGTATGGTAGAACTGGAAGTGATTCCAGAACCACAAACGATTACTGGAAATTTTATAAGAACCTAAAGATTCAATCAGGTTTGACATTCCATTAGCCACTCCGCAGATATATAGGGTAACCTCAAGCACCCGAGAGGTACTCCAGTATCCTTAAGGACGGTGACAGGGAGGTTCTTGTTTACCCAGACTTGCCATTACTGCTATTCCAGACTATGAGACCCGGCAGGAGGATGAGTATAGCGTTGTTCTAAACTAGCTTTAGAAGTGCACATGTATATGACTCTGCCAGAGGGTTGTCATAGTCAGTGGGAGCAGCGGAAGCATAGTGGACAAGTAGCTTATGTCTATTTATAGACTAAAGCAGATATAGCGGAGACAGATCATCTATTTCTGATGCGACAGTCATAGGTTTGACATCATCAGAATAGGGGATGGATCTGTTAAGAAGGTAGTAGGGTGTGATGTCCTGGTATATAGATGACATACGCAGAGTAGGAAGTGAAATTCCTATAGTACAATCGGTTATACTTTGGTTGTCACACAGTGGTTTCTCCACATAGTATATAGATATTATATCAAACAATCTGGTTACTAGATCTATGGTTTTAGATCTAGATTTGGATAGTTTCCCAATCTGGGTACTTAGACAGCATTCTAAAAGTATTTTAGAATGGACGACTCCTGGCATGGTAGTGTACCTGCAGGTGATAGAGTCACCCTCTCTAAAGGTGTCTTACAGACAAAAGGGGAGAGGGATGTCCATGATTGGCATATCACTTGCTTAGGCAGTTGAGTCAATCATGAGATGTCAAGTACCACACCAGATGTTGTTTTTGCACTAGTTGCAATAAGATGATATTAATCCAATCCTGGAGAAACGTTCGGAAGAAGTTTTAGAACAAAAGTGGATGTTCTAGGGATTTGATAACGGCAGCCTCCTACGGGAGACGGTTATCATTCCAGACTTCCAAGGAGACTTGGATGACAGAGTGACTGTCAGAGTTATAGTTCTTCCTCTGAAGAGGGGCAGTAGTTTGGACAAGTGGTCTAAGGGGATACTGAGGGAGGCATGGCGCAGGATACTGATTAAATTCGGTTGACGATACAGTCTAAGAAGTTTGGATTTGGAGTTCATTTGTGAACTAGGTCCCATCAGATATCCAGACATATTCTAAGATAGGTATTGCTCATTTCGGGAGATGGCTTTCTCCATGAACTTGAGATAAAGAGAGACATAGAAAGAAACGTCAGGGCCGATCCACTCACTGAGGCTATTCCTCGAACGCAATAGTTTCACAAACAGGCTTTGTGAAACTGATTAGTAAAGGAGTTGGGTATTCGGTATGACACGGGCTGTGAGTATGCGACATCGTAATAATTAGCCTTGAGTGCAAGTGGGAGATTGTTGGATATAGTGCCCTCAAAGTCAATTATTGGATCGCAGGCACGTGATTGCAATGATTGAGGGAGGACCTATGCCGGAAGGACAATCTTACTCAAGATGATAGTACGCTATCTGGTTTGTCTTTATCATCGTGTACATGCTTTAGGTGACATTACAGGTCACTATTACACGTTGATAGAGCCGTTAGGATTCTTGCTTGACTACCAGCAGTATGATGGCGATCATATACGTGAGAGTTGGGTAGTCTATAAGCATATCCTTAAAGTGGTCCCTAGTCGTGGGAGTTTCGAGACTGGGCATCGATACTCCATTAGTAAACTAGTTTATACAGTCGAGACCCCGACGAGGGGCGGTGGCCGGTCTCACAAGACATTGGTGTCAGTTGGTTCACCTAAGATGTATACAGGTGCTCATTGGGTTATGAGTACACCGGACGGGACTTGCCGGGAACATGCTAGTTGGTATTATACCTGATGTCAGATAGCAGTTCCCTGGTGACATGTGTACAGGTTAATTCACCGACCTAAGATCGTCATTTTTCTCGTGCGAGTTCCCACTGTGCTCTGATTACTACCCTACCATTGCTCAATGGAGTCATGCAAATAGGTTTTAGTTGGGTACAGTCCCGAGCCACATGGAGGCAGTGAGCGGATCGACAGGGGTTTCGTCTCTCCCGGTATTGGGGGTGAGATCGCGCTGTGTCTAGGAGAGCCATTACACGAAGTCCTTGGCAAGGGCAGGAGATTTACTGGTAGGTATTCCAGTAGTATCTCAGGGTGTTCTGGGCTACACTCAGACACGACTTGTACCGCTTTTGGGTGTCTGACTTTTACTAATCCCCTAGGCCCGACATGTGATACTCATAGGCGAACGGACCAGACTGTACGGATATTGTTACTGACAGGCTCAGTAGGGTGTTAGGATGAGTTCGCTCATCGGCCTCCCTTTTGGTCAATACCTGGTAGCCCGTTACGTACAGCTAGTACCACTGACGTGCTAGTGGTTAAATCCACAGCCTGTGTATTGACGAGTCTTTAGAGTCCCCCACAGACAGTTTCTCAAGTTTCGGGCGAAACGTTGTAGAGACCGTATGATATTATAGCAGGGTTCGATCATATACGTGCAGTAATGCACGGATCATGATCGGACGGATCAAACTAGTGGGCTTTGGTTTAAACCGGATCCTAGTATTAGATTTGTTGGATTATTTTAGTCTCATCGCATTTGCATTCAGTCAGAATGCGGATGCAGGTATGTATATACAGGTGAGGGGTATCCTTGTAATCCGTCACGAGTTTACTTTAGTAGATGCCATTCTCTTTTTATTATGGTAAACATTTAGGTTAATGTTTACAAATGGTGCAAATTGTGAGTGGATTTCATCATGAGGTGCATTTATTGTGTCTCTTTATTTGTGCATATGTCACATTTTGGATTGATTTAATGTGTTGAAATGATAAGAGGAGAGAGGGAGGGCAGCCATGAGGCAAGGGTTAACTCTTGAATTCTTTTTCTAGCTCTCACAACATTATCATTCCAACACATTAAGAAAAGAAAAGCCTCTTCTCTTTTCCTTCTTCGTCTTGCTCACAACATCCACCATGGCATCATCTTCTACCTCCACTCTAACCATCTCATGTGTTGAGAATCCTAGAGTGTCAAGAGACAAAGTTATCACACACATTCTCTACTTCACCTTGGACACGTCGGCTAGCAAACTTCGTGTCCAAGTTGCTTCGGTTCGAAGCGGGAGCCCGTAAAAGGATTCATAGGTGTGGTGCCCTTTCCGACGAAGAGACCGGAGACCGAGCGAGATCGGAGATGCCGCAAGGAGCTAAAGATGGTGGCTAAAGACCGAAGGACACGGATCAATCGGTATAGCTTTTCAAACCCTCTTTAGATTGCTAGTTTAATGTTAATGGTTCGATCCGGGATTAAAGTCTGCGTTAGCGCCAGTTTCAAGTTTATGAAAAGTTATTCTTTCCGCATTTTGGCCTTGGATCGACGACCGGGGTGCTATCGATGACTTACAGGGTCTATGATGCACTGCGCGACATAGCGAGTCGGGGTGGTTTCTGGTGAGGCTACACACGTTCTGATGTATCGAGTGCACGCGCGTTTAGTTTCCAACGCGAGTTTTTCCTTTGATCTTGTTATCGCATTTTTGGCAGGATTTAGCCTTATGTGTATTGCTTGTGTGTTTTTAGGGTCGATCGTGGAGACATCGGACACGGCGCGGAAGAGAAAAGCGGTGGTTGGACCCGGCTAGCACGAGATCACGAGTGAGTAGATGTAACATCTACGGGGGAAAATCATTTGGATGGCGCAAGACGTCCGATAGTTTGGAAAATTTAAAAGACTCGTAGTGGTACTAGTATATATGAGTATAGTGCCTACTTAAACATCTTGCTGCATTCATGATCCTATATATTTACATACATGTGCGAACTCATTTCATAGGACACTTGCACCAGTGCCAGGGTGTTATCCAGCATGAGCACTATTCATGCGGACACACACGCCTTGGTAATTGCTATCCCACAACACTAGATAACTTGTATAACCTAAAATCTAGAACAATTTCACCATATATGATGCTTAAACCTGTGCTGGTGCATTTAAATTTCTCAGGATGAACATGTAGGATTGCTAGTCATATGCATGTACCTCATTACATCATTCGTTCATGCCTAGCCTATTAGTCATACAATGTCGTTCGATTTGTTGATACTATAGGCATTCATTATCATTGACATGTGTACTTATGATGATTTTCTTGAGGATTTCAGCATTTGAGATTTATGAGATTTTTGGGAAAAGCCGTAAGGATTTAATAAACCTGATATTATTTTAAACATTGAAAGTTGCGGTTTTTCTCGTGATATGATACATGTGTCGTCCACCATGAGTTTTTCTGTTGGTTTTCAAGACCCGTTTCGAGGAGTTAGATGAACCGTCTCGGGTACATGGTGGGCCCAGTAAGGTACTCCGGGGAAAGAAGATCGAGGTGTAGACGATGAGCCTGGCAGGGGCAGACTACCTACCGGTGATTTTTGGCGCGGCGGATATCCAGAGGATACCGACCGTGGCCGTGAGATATTGATACTTTGAGATGGGTCAGCCGGACGGCTAGGGCCTGAGATACTGTGATATGGATACATGAGATTTGAGACAGTTATTTGAGGTGTCGATGCTGGACACGGATTTCTGTTGATTCTATTGATATTATGATGATATTTCAAAAGAGTTCTAAGAAGAAAATAATGATTTTCTTATATCAACATAATCAGATCACGAGTTGAAATTGATTCATGTTGCATACATACCTGCTAGCATATTATGCCAGATTAGTATTGTAAATTGTTCATGTTGCATACATACCTGCTAGTATATCATGCCATATCAGTATTGTTGATATTATGACACTTGCGTGCATGCTTACGATAGCCTCTATAGATGTTATTTATTACTCATGAGTTGGCAACTCACCCCCGTTGTGCCACAGCCTTCTTGCAGGTCCGCTCCGTCAGCACAGTAGCGGCGGACGCACTTGCTCCTTTTGCCTGGACTAGAGGCTTTTGCTCGTAGGTGGGTTGTGATATTATTTTGTTTCCACCTTGTATATTTATTGTATCTAGAGTACTCCATCTACTGTACCTGCTACTTGTATTGATGTATATTGACCTAGAGACGAGACAGTGAGATTTGTGGACTTTTATGTTATTTCTCTGGGTCGAGCTCACTTGTGCCGATATGATGCTTATTACTTGTGCCTTTATGCTTATTTCGCACATTGATGATTTACATTGCGTGGGGTTTGAGTCCGCTTCGGCGAAGAGCTAGCTCCCGCTTGGGGATGCCTTATTTCATATTATATGTATATTCTTGTGTTTACCCGTTTGGGGGGGGCAGTATTTACAAAGGAGACTCCGCTGAAATTTTTGGAAAAATGGATGTTGCTTTTAAAAAGCTTGATGTGACTTGTTTGATTAAAAATTTGATTTCAATAAATTGGTTTTTCCTTCACTCTAATGCTTAAATGGGTTTTCATTTCTGGGCTTTGGCTTACTTAGATTACGTACGCCTTGAGACGTTTAGTAATTTAAGTGCCAGTCGCGTTCCGTACCTTTCGGGTCGTGACAAAGTTGGTATCAGAGCGATATGTTTTACCTTTCTGAGTGTAGGATGACCCTTGGTAGATGGAGTAAGTGACTTAAGTAGGGTAACGTAGCGTGTGTATGTCCGCGGCATACTTGCGATGCAGTACTCCTCCTAAGTGACTTTAGGATATACTTGCTTGAAATTCCTTCTTCAATTCCGTGTATCCTATGATTCTATTGCACTGTTGTTATTATCATGTTTCCTGTACTAGCCACTATGCCGCCGAAGGCTAGAGGGCGCAGAGGGCTGCCGCCCGAGATGAAATCCGAGCAGGCTCGTCCGAGACGAGGACCGAGCAGGACGGTATACCTACTCCTCAGGGACAGACTGATCCGCCTTCCTCAGGCCGCATGGATAGGCTAGAGTCAGGTATGGAGGAGTTACGACAGAGGATGGGAGGTATGCAGGAGTTACGACAGATGGTGGGATCCTTAGTAGAGGCCAGTCGTGCACCGAGATCGGAGGACGTACCTACCACAGCACAGACTACGATAGTACCTGCTGCCCAGACAGTTGCTCCTACTAGTACCGTGGCTATTCCAGTATCACTACAGGATTTCATGAGGCTGAGACCCCCAGTCTTCACCGGCACAGATGCAGTGGAGGATCCGCAGACATTCCTCGACAAATTAGCTAGGATTTGCCATTCGCTCAGATGTTCTGACAATAGATGGATGGAGCTTACGAGTTTCCGTCTAGAGGGCCTTGCGCAGACATGGTGTTAGTCGGTCCAGAGAGGTCGAGCTGCAGATCTACCTCCTATGACTTGGGCCGAGTTCACAGCAGTATTTCTAGCCCGTTTCCTTCCTAAAAGCGTTCGTGATGCTCGAGCTCGTAGTTTTGAGGCTTTGCGCAAGACTCCAGGGATGACAGTGTCCGAGTATGATGTCCAGTTTACGCAGTTGTCTAGATATGCTCCGTACTTGGTTAATACTGAAGAGAAGAGGGTAAAGAGGTTTATGTAGGGACTTGACACCTAGTTATTCCTTTCCATCGGCGCCTAGCACTTTGACACTTATGCAGCTGTTATGGAGACGGCCTTACGGATGGAGGCGCGCATTTCAGAGACTTCGGCCGTTTCTGGGCCGAAGAGGATTCGTACCGATATGCCAGCTCAAAGGCATCGTGACAGATTCTTTCGGAGAGATGGTGGAGGCAGAGGAGTTGTACGGGGTCAGCTATTTGGTTCTTACCCGCAGGGCCAGCAGGCGTCGCCAGGATGTTTTGGGTGCGGGAGTCCGTACCATTATATCAGAGACTGTATGGTGAGATGACAGGGAGCGGCGACAGTTCCATACGTGACTTTACCACCTTTACCACCTCCTTAGAAAGCTCTACTTCCTACCCCCGGTGATGCTCCACTTCAGTTAGATGCCCCCAGAGGTCGTGGACGTGGCGGTCCTATTCAGAGAGGACGAGGAGGCAGAGGCCGAGGCAGAGGTCAGCCAGCTATTGGTGGGGGACAGGCCTGAGTTTTCTCTTTGACTCCGCAGGATGCGTAGGCATCCAATGCCGTTGTGATAGGTACCTTGACAGTATGTTCTTTCGACGCGCGAGTATTATTTGACCCAGGTTCCACACATTCGTATGTATCTACACACTTTGCACCGATGTTGGGCCGTGAGTCATCGTCGTTAGATCAGCCGCTTGTTTTTATTACTCCAGTAGGTGAGTCGTTTGTCGCTCGTTTTGTGTTTCGTTTGTGTTCCGCTCGTATCGGGGAGAAAAATTCATCGTTTGATTTGATTCTCCTCGATATGTTGGACTTTGATGTGCTTCTGGGCATGGACTGGCTAGCCACTTGTTATGCATCTGTGGACTGCCGTGTGAAGGCAGTCAGATTTAGCTTTCCGGGAGAGCCAGTCCTTGTTATTCAGGGAGACCGCAGTGTCACCCTTCCCAGCTTGATTTCGTCTCTTCGTGCCGGCCAGCTCTTACAGAATGGATGTCAGGGATTCTTAGCATCTGTTTGTGATACTTCCTTTGGACCAGATCCCGATTGTGTGTGAGTTCCCTGATGTTTTCCCTGATGAGTTGCTTGGGTTACCGCCTGAGCGCAATGTTGAGTTCTGCATTGACTTGATTCCTGGCTCGGGGCCTATTTCCATACCGCCTTACCGGATGGCCCCGGCGGAGTTTAGAGAGCTGAAGGATCAGTTGCAGGATTTGTTAGATAAAGGGCTTATCCGACTTAGTGTATCTCCGTGGGGTGCTTCTGTCCTGTTCGTCAAGAAGAAAGACGGCAGTTTGCGCTTGTGCATTGATTACCGCCAGCTGAACAGGGTTATCGTACAGAACAGATATCCCTTACCATGTATCGATGATTTGTTCGACCAGGTTCAGGGTGCGGAATACTTTTCGAGGATTGACTTGCGATCGGGTTACCATCAGTTGCGGGTGCGGCAGGAGGATATTCCGAGGACGGCTTTTTTGTTGGATATATGTATGCCCTAGAGACCATTATATGATAGTGGATGTATCTGTACATGTATATATATATTCAGTGTACATTCTTGCTCGACATGATAGTATGCTATCTGGTTCTTCTTTATCTGACATGTTGATTTGATCATGCTTTTATTCATTCATACATGCTGATAAAGCCCTGAGGATATCGGCTTGACTACTGTGATTATGATGGAGATCATACTAATGGGACATCTGTAGTTTATAAGCATATCCTGGAATGTCCCTAGTCGTAGGTATATTGAGACGGGGCATTGATATACCAGAGTAGACTAGCGTATATGATACTAGACCCATACGATGGGCGATGAATGTTCCCACATTCATTGATGTTTGACATCGAGATCATATACGGGTGCTCAGTGGTGACTGGGTACACTGGACGGACTCACCGAGAACTCCTATATGGAATTATATCTATCGTCGGATAGCAGTTCTCAGGTGACACTGGTGCAGGTTAGTCTGTAGACCCGAGATCGTCATAGAGTCTTGTGTGCTCTCCCACTGTACTTTGATTACCACCCTACCACGGCTCTACTGAGTCATGCAAACAGGTGGCCGTTGGGTACAGTCCCGAGACACACGAAGGCAATGAGCGATAGGAGGGGTTTCATCTCTCCCGGTATTGGGAGTTGATGCTGTGCTGTGCTCGACTGGTTATATCAGTAAGTCCCTGGCCAGGGCTGCTGAGATTTACTGATAAGTGTTATCAGTAGTTTCTCAATCTGTTATAGACCATTCAACGACATAACTTATTGAGTTATTGGGGTCGACGTGACTATCCCTAGGCTCGATATGCAGCATATCTGACAAAGAGACCGGACTGTACGGTAGTGTTGCCGGTTGGCTCGACGGGAGTTGTAGCAGGTTCGCTTGTTTTCTTCTGATCGCTCAATACCCGGGTGGCCGTTACGTTTAGCTGACCGCTTGAGGCTTGGGGGTGCTTGATATGATCATCACCCACTGCCGGCGTATTGACGAGTCTTAGATTCCCACAAAGGAGTTGCCTAGTCCAGGCGAAACGTTGTGGTGCGCGTATGCGATATGCGTATGGACCCAGTTTAAATGCGCGTATAAGATACCGTATATTAATCGGGCGGCTTGCTTTTGGTTGTGTCGTATGTGATATGGCCGGATTGCTAAATCAAGTGTTGATTTATCATTTAACCATTAGTTTCTCACTAGAAATCCTTTCTTGTATTTTGGATGTATGCATGCATGTATGCATTCATTCTTATTCATGCACATATGGATGTGCATGCACACAAACATACATACATCATCCTTCATGGTTGTATATACATAGAAAATGGTGGCAATATAAGACTCACACCTTGGTGTTATATATGGATTATTATTTCTATTCGTGTTAAAACAAAAAGAAAAAGAAAAGGATAATTCATGGTTTAGATTCTACACTCTTCTTCAACTAACCATGCTCACCTACTTATTAACCATGAGTTAATCGTCCTCTTGTGTTTTAACTCAAGTGAAATAAATATCCATATAATATAACTAGGGTTTGAGATGAAGAGTAGAAAATATATGTATATATTTTCTATTTTTCATAACACATTATCATTTTCTCTTGTTCTTCAAAAGCCATCATCTTCTTCTTCCTTGCTCTTTTGCTCTCTAGATCTCTCAAGTGAGCAAAATACTCAACAAGATAGGATTTTGAAGTGAGAAAAAGAACCGCAACACCATTCTACACTAGTCTTGCCCATTAGTGGAGAGTGTCGGCTTCCATTTTCTTTCTTGATCTTGTGAAGTTGCAAGCTTGGACAAAGCGGACTCCGGGTGGATCATCGTGGACCTAGAGGAGTTCAAGCGGACCTTTTCCAAACCCCAAGTAGCCGACGAGTCTTGCGTAGGGAGCTACAAAGGTTGTACTCTCAAAACCCTAGCTTTACCTACTTGTGATGATATATTGTTTTTGAAACCCTAAAATTCTAGTGATGATTCTTTGTATGTTTACTTAGCACCCTAAAAATTTAATCTTTGGTACATGTGATGCTTCCAAACCCTTCATGAGGTGCTAGGTAAACCTATCAATGGTATCAGAGCCGACCTAGAACTTTAGGCGACATTTTAACGAAGTTAAAACTCCGATCGAACCAAAATACAGTTTTTTAGAACCCTCTCTGGACAATTTTTGAAACTGTGGTTTTTTCAGAATTAAAAATCCTTAAAAAATTCAGCAGGTAAATATAAGCACAACTGTAAAAAACGAGCCCATGAACAGTTACTTCCACCGCGGAACCGCGGCCGAAGCTTGCTTGGGCCGCAGCTCCGCGGCCGTACAGAGGCTATATTTTGTTATTTTTATACAGTAATGCTTATAACTGCTTGAATATATTTTTGGGTATTTTTAATCTGAATCTAGTGTTGTATGTTCTGGAGATTGTTTTGGAGTCTATGATTCGATTGGAATTTCAATTTCGTGCTTTTTTCCGGGTAATTTAGAAAGTATTGAATTGTTCGAATGAATATCATTTACTCACTTTTTCACGGGGTTTAAATCTTTCGGAAATACTTGAAAGTTTTTGTGGTGGACCCTCTAGAAGACAACAAACCTTAACTGGATTATGTGACCGTCTTGAACTGCCTTTTGAACCTTAGGGTTTGAGGCAGTACGGCGTGCCACATGTGAGGCGTTGGCTTGACCCTTCTACGGCTGGACTGCTGCTATTGTGACACATTCCGAGTTTTTGAACTCCGCTCAAGTTTTGAGCTTTGGGAAATTTTGGGTATTTGATCACTCGTTCGAAAACTTTTATACTGTCTAATTATCTGGAATGTGATGCAATATGTGGAATTCATATAGTTGGACATGAAATACGAAGTATGTGATATTTCGCATTTACGATGTCTGAAGAGAATGTGGATTCCAAATATTGCAGTTTTACACTTTCTTTTCTGTGACCGTAAGTGTAGTATGTCGATATCGCCGGTTTCGTTGCTATACATCAACGACAATCGGGGTACGCATACTTACTTACGTTGATGATATATGATATTTTATGTTGCTGAGATATGATGTGCAGGATTGTCGTGATTGAATAGCCGGGGGGGTTTATGTGAGATGAGAGTTTTATTTTTCATTCATGTAAAATTCAAATGTAATGTAATATTCTTTTATTTGGGGAACTTCCGGGTTGAGGTTGATGTCACCAGTGTTGTATATTATTTACTTTTCTGCATTAGGATGGACCCAAGGAGGGGAGCACAAGTGACCGGGTTCTGGGGTTCAGTAGGAGGCCATCTCGAGGAGTCGAGACCGGGTCTCCTAAATCCAGGATTGGTAGGGTCGCTTGCCGCTCTTGTAGGGGTCTAGGGGGTGTTGGCTTGGCTATTCATCGCGACTATGGAATCCGTATTTTCTATTGTTGGCTAAATACTAAATACGGACGTCCTAGTATATCCCACATTATATATATGTTTCTGCTGCCTGTGTTCTGTGATATCTGAGACGAATGATTTATTATATATGAGATATATAGTAGACGTTGCTTATGTTTTACACCCGCGCTAGTCCCGTCCTGGTATGCCGTTAGTTAAGTAACCTAACGGTGCATAACGGAACATTGCGGCGAATGCGGATGGCATAAGCGTACGTGTTATTTTCGTTTCTTTTCTGTGATTGGCTTAAGGACTTAAATGATGGGATTACATTAATATGATTAATGTAAAGAAAATAAACCTAAAAAGATGTTGTAGAATCGGATTTGAAAACCACTCGGCTCTTTATGAAAAAGCTACATTTCAAAACTGCGGAGCTTAAGCCACTCCTTTTGAAAACCATTTGATTCTACAACGATATCAAGTTCAAAACGTTAAAGATTTTCTTAAAAATCATCCGCAACCCTCCGTCATTTTAGGAAGTAGAGTACTTAGTATTCGTGCTACGTTTGTTGACCTTAGCCAAGGCGTAGTGTACGGTAGCTAAGTGATGTCTTCCTACAATGCATATGATGCAGATTAATTAGGACCGGCATATGACTTTGTTGACCTTAGCCAAGGGTCATGTGAACGGGTATAATTAATCAAGAAATGACGGGTTGAGCTTGACTAGTGCTTGTGATTTGTTGACCTTAGCCAAGGTCATGAGTACTAGGGGTAAAAACCACATCGGGAATTTCAATCGTTGAAATTTGCAATGAGATTGCATACCTTCCATGTGATGGTTGGATCCCGATCCCACTGTGGGCAATAGTTGCTCCCAGGAGAGTTTTGCAGTTTACAATTAGCTAACTCATTAGGTGTCTAGAAAGGTGTTAACGGGGCTACGCCTCTGGGAAAACGAGCTTTACTTTAATTAGGTCCGTGCGAAAGCACGGGGAACCTCCCTCAAGTACCGACACTGGCCTGGCTGAACGGTTAGCGAAGTTGTAGACTGCAATTAATTCTGGCTAGTTTTCTTTTTAAGGTTTGAAAGAAAAACTTGATTAAAGCAGTGGGAGACATCGAATAGACAAGATAATAACCAATCTGATCTTTGCAAGAACTTTCGCTGAGTGTATTCTTTTCTCTCTCTTAATGGCAGATACCCATGACTGGACTCAAGCTTCTACTAGATAAAAATAAACTGAATGGGACCAATTATAAAGACTGGCTGAGGAATTTGAAAATAGCATTGACTTATGATAAAGTATCATATGTCCCCACGGCTTCAGCCCCGCCCACCCCAGGTCCAAAATCCTCAGTTGCGGATATTGAAGTCCGCAAGACATGGGACGCTAACTGTGCCACGGCCAAATGCCTCGCGCTTGCATCGATGGACAATACACATCAAAAGCAGCACGAGAATATGGACATTCAAACCATATTGCTCCATACAAAGGAGTTGTATGGAGAGCAATCCCGTGTATTACGATACGAAGCATCAAAGAAATTGTTTCAGATGCGAATGGCCCCTGGCACACCAGTAGGAGACCATGTTCAGAAGATGATAGCTCTTATAGAAGAGCTTGAGGACCTTGGATGGACGATGGACAATGAACAATATACGGATATTATTCTGCAGTCCCTCCCCTCCACCTTTGCTCAATTCATAGTGAACTTCAACATGCATAATATGGAGAAGGAACTACCTGAACTCCTTAATATGTTAAGAGTGCAGAGAGCACTATGAAATCAGTAAAAACTCCCGTTATGATTGTTGGACAGTCTTCCTCTTCTCGCCCAAAAGCTAAGGCCAAGGGAAAGAAAAAGAAGAAGCCCACCAATCCTAAGGGTGGAGTTAAAAAGGTGAAGGGAAAGGAAAAGTCCAAAGCTGGAGACTCGGGGAAAGGGAAATGTTTTCATTGCCACAAGACAGGACATTGGAAGCGCAACTGCACGGAGTACTTAAATCTCAAGAAGAAGCATGGGGATGCTTCCACTTCAGGTGTGTTTATGACAGAAAACTGTTTTTCAATAAACTCTGCTTCCTAGGTATTAGATACTGGTTCAGGTTCTCACATTTGCAATTTTATGTAGGGGCTAAGAAATAGCAAGGTTTTGAAGACAGGTGACCATACTCTCCGCGTTGGAAATGGTTCCAATGTACATACAGTCGCAGTGGGAGAGTATCACTTGGGGTTGCCATCTGGGTGTATATTGGTTTTGATCCTATGTTATTTTGTACCAAGTATGCTATGTAATATAATATCTGTTTCTTTGTTAGACAATGAAGGATATAACTTTATATTGCAGAACAATGTTATGAACATTCACCTGAATCAAATGTTAGTTGGGTATGGTATACTTAATAACGGGATATACGTCCTAAATCAACACACAGTTTTCAGCATACAACACACTAATAAAAGAAAACTTTCAGAAATAAATGAAGCTTTTCTTTGGCACTGTAGACTTGGTCATATTAACGAAACAAGACTAAACAAGTTACACAAAGATGGATATTTAAACCCTTTTGAATATAAATCTTATGCGACTTGCCAGTCTTGTATCAAGGGTAAAATGACCAAAACTCCGTTTACCGGACACGGAGAAAGATCTACAGAGCTCCTAGGCCTCATACATAGTGATGTATGCGGGCCAATGTCTACACAGGCTAGAGGCGGTTTTTCATACTTCATTACGTTCACTGACGATTTCTCAAGATTCGGTCATGTATTTTTATTAAAGCACAAGTCCGAAGCTTTTGAGAAATTCATTGAATATAAACAAGAAGTAGAAAAACAAACCGGCTTGAGTATCAAGATGCTTCGATCAGATCGAGGTGGTGAGTATCTCAGTACAGAATTTGCAAACTTCCTAAAAGAGAATGGGATTCTCTCTCAGCTCACTCCTCCATACACACCACAGCACAATGGTGTGTCTGAACGACGGAATAGGACCCTATTAGATATGGTCCAGTCCATGATGAGTGATGCTGAGTTACCCGTCTCATTTTGGGGGCATGCATTGGAGACTGCAGCGTTTCTACTAAACAGGGTTCCAACCAAAACCGTGTCTACCACGCCATATGAGATATGGCATGGGAAGAGACCGTCTCTTAAGAGAATTAAGATTTGGGGTTGCCCGGCATATATTAAAAAGCAAAATCCGGACAAACTCGAGACACGGTCAGTCATGTGTAATTTTGTGGGATATCCAAGGAACTCTTATGGATATCTATTCTACCACAAGGAGGAACAAAAGGTGTTTGTTTCTCAGCATGCCACATTCTTGGAAAAACAGTTTTTCATAGATAAAGATGATGGCAAGGTGGTGGATCTAGAGGTGGATCTAGAAGAGGTTCTAGAGACACAAACTACATATGACGATTTGGTTAAACCGGCTGTTGCAATAGAAACTGAGGAACCTCGGCCACTTCGTAGGTCTGGTAGGACTTCTCGCCCACCGGAGAGGTACTACGGTTTCCTCATTGATGGTGATGGAGAAGACTGCATCATGTATGATGATGATTGATTAGTCGAAAATATTGTATTTTTAACATGACAATTTCCCTATCATTTGCATTCATATAGAAGTGTTCGGCATTCATATTTCACATATTAGCAAAACAGTCGTCAAATATCAGATTACATATGTTAGACTCTAAAACCGGCACTATAAAGGAAATTGACCGCATTTCATGGCATCGCATCATCTCTATATTGTGCAACACTTGTTTTAAGATCTGTGCAGGAAAATCCAGAAGAAAGGCCAAAAATTTACATGGTACCGATCAAACATTACGCCAACTCAATGATTTCAGTTCTGGTATCAATCCAAAGGAACAAATACAAATCAACACATCAGATAAAGCTCCAAATATCATCCCAAGACCACACCAGAAGAACCAAGCCACAAAGAGCCCAAATGGCCGCGGAACCGCGGCCTAAGCCGCCTTGTGCCGCGGTTCCGCGGCCGTCTTGCCACGTCACCTCTTCAGCTTTGCACCATAATTCCTAGCTCAAGGCCTACAGCTCAGAATGACATGTCAGTTTCCAGAAGACTCCAGGGACTTCTGCCAGATCAACAAGCTTTGGGATCAACACTAAACCAGCCTTGTATTCTAGAAACTTCTCCCTAAACCCTATCTTAAACCCTAAGCTAAGCCTAACTAACTACTTCTAGAAGTCTTTCAACAAACTTTTGAAGGGAACTTCTCAAGGCTTAGGGTTTGGGAGATCTATAAATAAGACCCTAGGCTCACTTGTAAAAAATATAGAGAGATCCCTCCATTAGTTCATTTTAGTAGCCAATCTAGAGCCATTCTATCTCTTTCTTCATCTTCTTCCACAAGTCTAGTGAGAGGACTTGTGTGAAACCCTAACCCTAATTCCAATCAAAAGACAAGATCCCGAGTACCCCATCAAGCAAGAAGCATTGCAACCTTTTATGAGCCGAGCCGATCTTCAACAGAGCAAGTGGTCCAAGCCGATCCGCGACTCACGGAGCCGAGCAACGCCAAATCGACAATTTAGTTCTTCCTCTTGTAGTTCTTGAGCGACTGTAATCAAATTGTTGATATAAATAAAAGGTGATATTCTTTTATCTTGTATTCTTTAAATTCTTGCATCATGATATCTTTTCAATTCTTGAATGCTTTCTGTGTGATGATGTTTGAGTAATACTCCGCTCGTCGAGGAGTCGAGACGATCAATAGAATGATGATGTAACATATCTTAAATCGATTCTTGAATCCTACGAGTTTTGTAAACCCTAGCAAGTTCAAGAATCGACGACCCAATTCGTTGCGATGCTTTCTTGATTGATATCGCTCGAGATTGGGGAGTTACGATCGTTTCTTGAAATTGTTAGAGGCTAGAATGTGAATGATATCGATGAAAGAACAAGGGTTAAACGATGAAACCCTAGTTTCATCAAGAAAGCCCTAACTCTCATCGATCATCATCGATCTAGTATCAATCCTTCGAAAGACAAGAACACGAAATCTTGAGATTACATCACGTCTATAGATCCGATCGATTCTTACGAGCCTCATTTAGATTCTTGACATTTTGTTGGAAATAACATCGAAACCCGATTCTTGATTGTTTATCATTTCTTGATTCTTGATTAGATTAGTGACACCTGAATCAATCGATAAAATCTTGAATCATGTTTTCCTTTCTTTTCGATTAACTTTTCAATTCAAACAAATTAAATATAAAAACGAATCGCACAATCCCTGTGGTCGATCCGCACTCACTTACAATCTACAACCGACACCGTAATTGATTGCGGTCAAATATAATTCTTTGATTGTGAATTTTATTCAATATTACCGACACATAGAAACTTATTCGCTTTATTCGATTTACACAAACAAGAACTTCTTTTCAATCAAATGAAACCGTTATCAGGGATCATTTGAGTTGATTTACTTACACAGTCTCGAATTCTTACGATCAATTAAATGGCGCCGTTGCCGGGGATCGCGCGCTAATTCGTTTCATATTATAGTTTGAATTGAAAGATTTATTCCATTTTTATTTTTGAGATCAAAATTCGTGCAAACCCTAAACAATTTGTTGTGGTTCATTGCAAGGAAATCTGGAGCTGTTTGGCAAATGAAGAATTTTTTTTGAAAATACCAGAGAGTTGAGGGAGTCTACAGAGCCTCTCTGAAGAATTTTGGTGCAGTGATCTGCACAGACGACCGCGGAAGCGCGGTGGGAGCCTCCTATTGCGGCGGAACCGCGGCTAGTTTGAGGCCTCTCTGCAAAATTTTTGCTTCAGGTAACTTCTTACCTTCTCCTCTCTCCTTTTTTTTAGCTCCAACTAACAGTTTCTGCAGGATTCTTTGCAAATAATCGCAGCGCCGCAAAAAAGCAAAATTAAATTTGTGCGTGATTTTGTTTCTTGGTTGTTTGCATTCTAATACGGAAATTAAGGGGCACGGCCAAATCCAAATTAGGTGGGGATTTCATTACCCTTCCTAGGCCCCAAAAATCACAAAACTTGCATCCGCATTGACCCACATTAACTAAAAAATATCTAGAGATGACTCTAAGGACCGTCGCGCTCAATTAGGACAGAAGAAGGCCATGGGTAATTCATTGCTTATCCGCGTTTTCTTGTGGTGTCTAAGGCGAGTGTGTCTAAGGCTAGTGGTTTTTAATTAGGCCCACTACTTACGTAGTGGAGTACTTCCCCACTTACCTGGCACTTATCCGGCCACAGGGGGACAAAGAGGCAGTGGAGGATTCTATCCTGCAACTTGTCTTTTGGCAGTTAGGAGCGGTCTAGAGCCGGACCTAGGTGACCACTAGATTCTAGGGTTTTGTTGTTGCATTTGTTTTGTAGCATCATTTTTTTTTCAAAAATCCGTCCCTTTTTCAAAAGCAAACACCGCATTCATTCATACGCCTAATTATAAGTCAACGCTGCCACTTGTACTAACCCTTTTTAGTACAAGATAGGCTGGACACGGGATTCTAGTGCCCGTTTAGTCCGCGTACCCTTTATCGACTCCGAAGTCGATATTTCTCATTTACCTTTTCTTTACCCATTTCCACACCCACACCGATAGATCCGAATCCATCAAACTTCTTTAACCCTAATCTGTCGCCGTCCGTTGGTGCGCAGAATCCACCCCGCATCTCTCTCCAGGAGAGGTGCTACCCTATTCGAGGTCCTCTTTCGACCTGCTTATCCACACCACCAGCCAATGGGGATAATTTTGAAATTAAACCCCAATACATCAATCTTTTACCCAAATTCCACGGACTCGAGATTGAGGACGCTTACGTTTTCATTACCAAATTTGAAAACGTATGCGCAATGATGGGTACGTCACAACTTTCAGTGGATGCTATGCGTCTACGACTTCTTCCATTTACATTGTACGATATAGCCGAGAAGTGGCTATATAACACTACCGCACACTCTATTACGAATTGGGAAGAATTCGTCGCTGCATTCCTTAAGAAATTTTACCCAATACAAAAGACAGCTCGAATCCGTAACGAACTGAATCAATTTGCCCAGCTCCCTACTGAACCATTCTCTAAATGCTTTGAACGTTTCAAGGATCTATTGGTTCAGTGTCCTCATCACGGCATCCCGTGATGGGAATTGTGCCGAATCATTTATGAGGGCATTAACCCAAACACTAAACAGAGCCTTGAAAACATGTGTCAAGGTACTTTTATGACCAAGGATGATGGGGAAGCGTGGAAGTATTTAGAAGAGTTCGCTGAAAAATCACTACAGTGGGAGAGTGGAACCCAACCATTGAATAGGGGTGGCGTACACCAAATAGATGTGTCCATAGGTGTTCGAGCTGAAATGGAAGCAATGCAAAAGAAGCTCGACGCTATGGAACACAAATTTACAGCAGCCTCCCTAAACCCAATGTCGCTCCCCAAAATTGTTTGTGGGTGCTGTTCTGATCCGTCTCATTTAATGGAAGAATGTCCTTTAAACTCTGCGTTTCAAGGTCACGAGCATTCTAATGCCGCATTTCAAAGACCTAGAAACGATCCTTATTCTTTCACGTACAATCAGGGTTGGAGGAATCACCCGAATTTCGCTTGGAACCAAAACCAATCTCAAAACACGGTTCTAAACACGAATCAATTTCAAAGGGCTCTTCCTCCACCACAACAGCAACCCCTTCAACTCACTCAGCACCCCTACCAATCACAAAACTTCCAAAATCAGGTCAACACTCCTGCACAGTCTAATCCTATGACCTGTTCTGACGAGTTCTCCCAATTCACTCAAACCATGAAATCACTTTTGTCAAATTTCATAGAGGTTTCGGCTGAGGTTAGATCTTCCGTCGGTGAGATAAAGAAAAACTCAACGTCCCAAGCTGAGAATTCAGAACGATGGAAGCTGAAATCGCACGACTTAAAGCCGAAATGAGTGCGAGAGAAAAAGGGAAACTTCCCTCTCAACCCCTACAGAATCCTGGGCATTACAATGTAAATGCCGTCACAATGTTAAGATCGGGAAGAGTGCTGAACAATCATGTCGGGGAAGGAATTGATGATATTGAAAATCAAATCAACACCCCGGCTGAGACCTTTCCACACACACACACTTCTCCTTCTGATCCTTCTTCTTCTACCACACCACCTTCTCGCGACCCTATTCTCCATTTCCCACTAGGCTCGACACCTCAGTATAGCCCTTCTAGTTCTCCACAGACGGTCCCCACATCTCTTTTGGGACCTCATCTACCCCCTCTTCCTTCTCCTATGATGGACCCGACGCTCATTGCGAAAGCACCTTACCCGAATCGGTTAAGGGGTAATAGAACGAGTCCTCATATGGAGAAAATTATAGAAATGTTCAAACAGGTTAACATCAACATCCCTCTCCTAGATGCTATTCAGCAAGTCCCCGCTTATGCGAAAATTCTTAAGGACTTGTGCACTAGGAAGAGGAAGACCCAAGTGCCGAAGAAGGTCTTTATGTCTAATAATATTAGCACTGCTTTTATACCTCAGCTACCAAAGAAACGTAAGGACCCAGGATGTCATACGATATCGATTTCTATTGGGGGTAAAAACATAAATCGTGCTCTTTTAGACCTTGGCGCAAGTGTTAACCTACTTCCATATTCTGTATATGAGCAATTAGGGATTGGAGAGTTGAAAGCTGCTCACTGCACTCTCCAAATGGCAGACCGTTCAATCACCAAACCAAGGGGTGAACTAGAGGATGTGTTGATAAAGGTCGGGGAATTTGTTTTCCCTGTAGACTTCATTGTACTCGATACACAGCCTGTAGCAAACCCCCGGGGCCAAATTCCGGTGATTCTGGGTCGTCCTTTCCTTGCCACTTCCAACACTGTTATAAACTGTAGAAATGGTTTAATGAATTTATCATTTGGAAATATGACCATTGAACTAAACATCTACAAAGTTGGAAGTCAGCCATCAGAACCCTCTGCTCATATTCTAGATGTGTGCTCTGTCCACGAGATCGCTCCCGATAGTTGTGGAGCTGAGGATCTTTGCTTTCTAGATCTCGACGACATTACCACATCTCTGCTTGATCTTACACATGATCTTAGTGAAGACACTTTTCCTACACTTGAGTCCTGCACTCCTGACTTTTCTCCACCCGAGTCTGTATCTTTCACAGGCTCTGAGCTTTTTTGTAACTCCAAAAATCATTCGGTGATCCCACCTTCTATTATTTCTCCGCCCACTTTAGATCTCAAAATTTTACCTTCTCACCTTAAATATGCATATTTAGGTGAGAATGAGTCCTTACCGGTTATCATATCCGCTTCTCTTGCATCAGAGCAAGAGAATGCACTTTTATCGGTATTGAGATCTAACAAAGAGGCGTTTGGTTGGAGTATGGCGGACATCAAAGGGATTAGTCCCTTGATTGTTGAACATCATATACATGTGATGGATGATGCCAGACCGACCCGAGAACCACAGAGACGGTTGAATCCCGTCATGAAGGAAGCGGTGATGAAAGAGATCGTCAAATGCCTAGATAATGGTATTATATATCCCATCTCCGATAGCCAATGGGTGAGTCCTATACATGTCGTTCCTAAGAAATCCGGCATCACTGTTATAACCAATGAGGAAAATGAGTTGATTCAGACACGCACCCAAACTGGGTGGCGTGTATGTATTGATTATAGAAAACTCAATGCTGCCACGAGGAAAGACCACTTTCCTCTACCATTCATTGATCAAATGCTGGAACGCTTAGCGGGACGAGAGTATTATTGCTTTATGGATGGATACTCAGGCTATAATCAGGTCCCCATCGCCAAAAAAGATCAAGATAAAACCACTTTTACTTGTCCTTTTGGTACATTTGCTTACAGTCGCATGCCCTTTGGGTTATGCAATGCTCCCGCTACCTTTCAGCGGTGTATGATGGGGATATTCTCTGATATGGTAGAGAATTTTCTGGAGATCTTTATGGACGATTTCTCGACTTTTGGAGACTCTTTTTCCGATTGCCTATCGAATCTTGACGCTGTTCTTACTCGTTGCAAAGAGAAGAACTTGACTTTGAACTGGGAAAAATGCCATTTTATGGTCCAAGAAGGAATTGTACTTGGACATGTTATTTCACAGAAAGGAATTGAGGTTGACAGAGCTAAGATAGATGTCATTCAAAACCTCCCTCATCCCAAAAGCATCAAAGATATTCGATCTTTCCTTGGCCATGCGGGCTTTTATAGAAGATTCATTAAGGACTTTAGCAAAATTGCTAGACCTTTAACTCTTCTCCTGGCCAAGGATACGACCTTCCACTTTGACTCGGACTGCGAGACAGCTTTCGACTCACTTAAACACTCATTCACTACAGCCCCCGTGCTATCATCGCCAAACTGGGACTACCCCTTTGAGCTGATGTGTGACGCATCCGACTTTACAGTAGGTGCAGTCTTAGGACAGCACATCGAAAAGATGCCACACGTGATATACTATGCAAGTAAGACCCTGAATGATACTCAAATCAATTATACAACCACCGAAAAAGAACTTTTAGCGGTTGTATTTGCATTAGAAAAATTCAGGCCTTATTTAATTGGCTCACCTATAGTTGTGTATACTGACCATTCCGCCCTAAAACATCTTCTGACAAAGAAAGATGCAAAAGGTCGACTAATACGTTGGATCCTACTGTTACAAGAATTTGATCTTGTTATCAAAGATAAGAAAGGATGTGAAAACGTAATAGCTGACCATCTTTCTCACATCATTTCTTCCCCTGTGACCCTGCCGATCAATGATTCGTTCCCTGACGAACAACTCTTGAACGTATCCGCTGAACCATGGTTCAGAGATATTATGAACTATCTTGTCACGGGACTTATACCCAGCGATTGGTCAAAACAGGACAAATACCGTTTTCTATCCTAAGTAAAACACTTTTACTGGGATGATCCATATTTGTTTAAGTATTGTCCTGATCAGATCATTCGTCGGTGTGTCCCGAAAGAAGAGTTCAAGAGTGTTCTTTCTTTTTGTCATGATCAGGCCTGTGGGGGTCACTTCGGTCCTAAAAAGACGGCGGAGAAGGTTTTGCAATTTGGATTTTATTGGCCGACCTTATTCAAGGATGCATTTGAGTATTGCAAGACCTGTACACAATGTCAGTACACGGGTAGAATATCCCAGAGAAATGAAATTCCTCAGCAACCCATTCTGGTTGTTGAAATCTTCGATGTTTGGGGCATTGATTTTATGGGTCCTTTTCCCAACTCCTTTGGGAATTTGTACATACTGCTGGCGGTTGATTATGTCTCAAAGTGGGTAGAAGCCATTCCATGTCGCACTAATGACAAGAAAGTTGTCATTAAGTTCTTGAAAGAGAATATCTTTTCGCGATTTAGACACCCACGCGCTATTATTAGCGATAATGGGACACATTTCTGCAACAGGTCCTTCGAGACTCTGATGCGAAAATACTCAATCAACCACCGACTTTCTACACCCTATCATCCCCAAACGAGCGGGCAGGCTGAAATTTCGAATAGACAAATCAAACTTATCCTGGAGAAGAATGTTGCTAAGAATAGAAAAGACTGGTCGACCAAACTGACGGATGCTCTTTGGGCATTCAGGACTGCATATAAAACCGACCTAGGGATGTCTCCATATAGGATAGTGTTTAGAAAAGCATGTCATTTACCCGTCGAGATAGAGCATAAAGCATTGTGGGCTATAAAGGAAATAAACTTTGATCTAAAAGAAGCCTGCAACTTTCGGAAGCTGCAACTAAATGAGCTAAGCGAACTCCGCGATGAAGCTTATGATAACGCTGTAATTGTAAAGAATAGGACTAAGGTTTTTCACGATAAAAACATTTTGAGGAAAACATTTTCACCTGGTCAACAAGTCCTTCTTTATGATTCACGATTACACCTTCATGCGGGTAAGCTTCGATCTCGGTGGAAGGGACCTTTTGTTGTGCGGTCTGTATACCCGCACGGGGCAGTAGAAGTAGAAAATGTTAAAAACGGCACCGTTTTCAAAGTAAATGGACATAGACTAAAGCCGTATTTTTCCACTGACCCCACGGAGGAGCTCTTGTTCTTACAAGAGCCATTTTATTTGGATTAAAATTCCTCCGTCTCACCTTCATATCCTGTTTATCACTGCATCATCTTTTGAATGAAGGTGAGTGAAAAGAGTAAGTTTGGGGGAAGTTCTTCAATTATATATTTTGCCCCCACTAATAATTCCTCCCAGACTTACAGTTTCTGTAGGTATAGCGATTGGCAACAGTGAGGACACTGTTGAAATCAAGTTTGGGGGAGGTTTGTGCTTATTTTTGCATCATTTGCATATCATCTGCATAAGCACAAAACATTTCTTTTAAAAATCTATAAAAATTTAAAAAAAAATTCAAAACCCATAAAAATAAAAAAATTTCAAGTATAAAAATAATTTTAATATTTACACTTTTTTGTACATAAATAAAATAATAAAAGTTTAGATAATGAACAATTACATCCATGAGATTAGAAAAATTTAAGAAAACTAAGAAAATTAGAAGTTTTCTTATACGAACTAGTAATAAGTAGTTATGAGCCGTTGTCCCAAGGGTTAGTAAGATGAAGGACGTCACTAATCTGAGGATAAAAATAAGTCTAAAAAATAGTTTCTATTCTGGAAGCCAAACATTTTGATCGTTGCTACCCTACTATTCGCACTTACACACGTCTTGAAGCCGGGGATAGTAGAGGATACCTTGAAATGCTCTTGTCTTAAAGCCGATGTATGAAGGAAATAAAAGAAAAATGAATAAAAAAATATATAAAGTGGTGAGGAAAATGGACACTGGTTTTGTTATCACCGAGGGCAATAAAAAAATATATAGCGAGGGTGCTTCTTCACCTAGTGCCCTAAGGCCAACTGGTCCGGGAGTCACTGCTATGCCTTAGGTGGTGCAAGACGAGGAAAATACACCAAGTAAGCAAGAACAGGAGTAATCGGTCGGTTAGTACCTCAAGAAGTATTAACTGTCGCATGAAAGTGTGTGAGCAATCTCATCTAAATATTCATTAATTAAAAAAGTACTAAGGCTGATGGGCAAGAGTATGATAGCTTGAATTGAATTCTTCGGGTGTAGGGATGTCTTTACACACACGCAGGGTGATATGATCGATGTTAGGAAGAAAGATAGGAAAGAAGAATAAGATGATGTTTTATTGAGGGAGGACATGATTTCTAACATCTTTTCATGACCATTAAGATAGGGCTCATGACAACCGAAAAGCTAGCTTAGTTGGAAACCCTAATTTTCAAAGCTTTTCTTTTACGATTCTTTTCTTTAAATGTAATATTCATGATCTTTCTTTTATTATTGGATTTTGTGGGTGCAATCCGCTGAAAACCCTCAGGGGACAACACTCCTCCTACTAGGGACACCTAGAGGTTTAAAGGCTTGTTGCACGTGCTCAGTGCAATCGTGTTGCCTACGAAAGTGTGCTAGTTAGTTTTTCTCTTTCATTATTTTCTCTTTCTCTTTTTAATAAAAAGTTCGCTCGAGACGATCAAAATTAAGTTTGGGGGAATTTGATTAGTCGAAAATATTGTATTTTTAACATGGCAATTTCCCTATCATTTGCATTCATATAGAAGTGTTCGGCATTCATATTTCACATATTAGCAAAACAGTCGTCAAATATTAGATTACATATGTTAGACTCTAAAACCGGCACTATAAAGGAAATTGACCGCATTTCATGGCATCGCATCATCTCTATATTGCGCAACACTTGTTTTAAGATCTGTGCAGGAAAATACAGAAGAAAGGCCAAAAATTTACATGGTACCGATCAAACATTACGCCAACTCAATGATTTCAGTTCTGGTATCAATCCAAAGGGACAAATACAAATCAACATATCAGATAAAGCTCCAAATATCATCCCAAGACCACACCAGAAGAACCAAGCCACAAAGAGCCCAAATGGCCGCGGAACCGCGGCCTAAGCCGCCTTGTGCCACGGTTCCGCGGCCATCTTGCCACGTCACCTATTCATCTTTGCACCATAATTCCTAGCTCAAGGCCTACAGCTCAGAATGGCATGTCAGTTTCCAGAAGACTCCAGGGACTTCTGCCAGATCAGCAAGCTTTGGGATCAACACTAAACTAGCCTTGTATTCTAGAAACTTCTCCCTAAACCCTAGCTTAAACCCTAAGCTAAGCCTAACTAACTACTTGTAGAAGTCTTTCAACAAACTTTTGGAGGGAACTTCTCAAGGCTTAGGGTTTGGGAGATCTATAAATAAGACCCTAGGCTCACTTGTAAAAAATATAGAGAGATCCCTCCATTAGTTCATTTTAGTAGCCAATCTAGAGCCATTCTATCTCTTTCTTCATCTTCTTCCACAAGTCTAGTGAGAGGACTTGTGTGAAACCCTAACCCTAATTCCAATCAAAAGCCAAGATCCCGAGTACCCCATCAAGCAACAAGCCTTGCAACCTTTTATGAGCCGAGCCGATCTTCAACAGAGCAAGTGGTCCAAGCCGATCCACGACTCACGGAGCCGAGCAACGCCAAATCGACAATTTAGTTCTTCCTCTTGTAGTTCTTGAGCGATTGTAATCAAATTGTTGATATAAATAAAAGGTGATATTCTTTTATCTTGTTTTCTTTAAATTCTTGCATCATGATATCTTTTCAATTCTTGAATGCTTTCTGTGTGATAATGTTTGAGTAATACTCCGCTCGTCGAGGAGTCGAGACGATCAATAGAATGATGATGTAACATATCTTAAATCGATTCTTGAATCCTACGAGTTTTGTAAACCCTAGCAAGTTCAAGAATCGACGACCCAATTCGTTGCGATGCTTTCTTGATTGATATCGCTCGAGATTGGGGAGTTACGATCGTTTCTTGAAATTGTTAGAGGCTAGAATGTGAATGATATCGATGAAAGAATAAGGGTTAAACGATGAAACCCTAGTTTCATCAAGAAAGCCCTAACTCTCATCGATCATCATCGATCTAGTATCAATCCTTCGAAGGACAAGAACACGAAATCTTGAGATTACATCACGTCTATAGATCCGATCGATTCCTACTAGCCTCATTTAGATTCTTGACATTTTGTTGGAAATAACATCGAAACCCGATTCTTGATTGTTTATCATTTCTTGATTCTTGATTAGATTAGTGACACCTGAATCAATCGATAAAATCTTGAATCATGTTTTCCTTTCTTTTCGATTAACTTTTCAATTCAAACAAATTAAATATAAAAACGAATCGCACAATCCCTGTGGACGATCCGCACTCACTTATAATCTACAACCGACACCGTAATTGATTGCGATCAAATATAATTCTTTGATTGTGAATTTTATTCAATATTACCGACACATAGAAACTTATTCGCTTTATTCGATTTACACAAACAAGAACTTCTTTTCAATCAAATGAAATCGTTATCAGGGATCATTTGAGTTGATTTACTTACACAGTCTCGAATTCTTACGATCAATCAATGATCCTACCAGTTTTCAGCAAGCTATCACGAGTGGAGACTCTGTGAAGTGGCTGGATGCCATGAGATCCGAAATGGAGTCTATGTACACCAATAAAGTATGGACTTTGGACGTTGTACCCCCTGGGGTAAAACCTGTGGGGTGCAAATGGATCTTTAAAAGAAAGATTGGTATAGATGGGCAGGTGGAGACCTATAAAGCAAGACTTGTGGCGAAGGTTTTTCATCAAAGACCAGGTTTGGACTATGACGAGACTTTTTCTCCCGTAGCCATGCTTAAATACATTCGGATCCTACTTGCTATTACTGCTCACTACGACTATGAAATCTGGCAGATGGACGTTAAAACAGCATTTCGAAATGGAAATTTAGAAGAATGCGTTTATATGGATCAGCCAGAGGGCTTCATTGACAGTGGGAGCAGCGGGAAAGCATGTAAATTGCTTAAATCCATATATGGGTTAAAACAGGCATCACGGAGTTGGAACATCTGTTTCGATGATGTCATCAAAGAGTTTGATTTCATCAAAAATCCAGATGAACCTTGTGTTTATAAGAAGGCTGTAGGGAAAGCTGTCACATTCCTCGTATTATACGTGGACGACATTCTTCTGATAGGAAATGATATTCCTATGCTACAGTCGGTCAAATTTTTCTTATCACTAAGGTTCTCCATGAAGGACCTGGGTGATGCCACATACATTCTGGGCATAAGGATCTATAGGGATAGATCCAAAAGGTTATTGGGATTGTCCCAAACCAGGTACATCAACACCATCCTAAAAAGGTTTAGTATGGAAGACTCCAAGCGGGGTGCCTTACCCGCTTGCCATAGGGTCACTCTCTCCAAGGACTCTTGCCCAAAGACCGATGAAGAGAGAGCTCACATGAGCATTATACCCTATGCTTCGGCAGTAGGATCTATAATGTATGCGATGTTATGTACACGCCCAGATGTAGCTAATACACTTAGTGTTGTAAGCAGGTATCAATCCAACCCAGGGGAGAATCACTGGACAGCTTTGAAGAACATTCTTAAGTACTTACGAAGGACTAAAGAATTGTTCTTGGTGTATGTTAATGGAGATCTCCAAATGGAGGCCTTTACCGATTCGAGCTTCCAGAGCGATAAGGACGATGGAAAATCTATCTCTGGGTTTGTATTTACCCTCAATAGAGGGGCGGTTCGTTGGAAGAGTTCCAAACAGGATACCGTTGCAGACTCTACGATGGAGGTTGAGTACATTATTGCAAATGATGCCGCCAAGGAAGCCGTCTGGATGAAGAAGTTCGTCTCGGAGCTAGGAGTAGTTCCAACCATTACTGATCCAATACCATTGTATTGTGATAATAATGGGGCTATGGCGTTAGCCAAGGAGCCCAGGTCCCATCAGTGGTCCAGACATATCCTGAAGCGCTTTCATTTGATCCGGTAGATAGTAGATCGCCGCGAGATCAAGATTAGGAGAGTAGACACAAAGAATAACGCCGCGGATCCATTCACCAATGCCCTCCCTCAGCCGCAGCATGAGCGACTTTTTGAGATGTTGGGTATGAGATACGCCAATAACTGGCCTTAGTGCAAGTGGGAGATTGTTGGATATATGTATGCCCTAGAGGCCATTATATGATAGTGGATGTATCTGTACATGTATATATATATATATATATTCAGTGTACATTCTTGCTCGACATGATAGTATGCTATCTGGTTCTTCTTTATCTGACATGTTGATTTGATCATGCTTTTATTCATTCATACATGCTGATAAAGCTCTGAGGATATCGGCTTGACTACTATGATTATGATGGAGATCATACTAGTGGGACATCTGTAATTTATAAGCATATCCTGGAATGTCCCTAGTCGTAGGTATATCGAGACGGGGCATTGATATACCAAAGTAGACTAGCGTATATGATACTAGAACCATACGATAGGCGATGAATGTTCCCACATTCATCGATGTTTGACATCGAGATCATATACGGGTGCTCAGTAGTGACTGGGTACACTGGACGGACTCACCGAGAACTCCTATATGGAATTATATCTATCGTTGGATAGCAGTTCTCAGGTGACACTGGTGCAGGTTAGTCTGTAGACCCGAGATCGTCATAAAGTCTTGTGTGCTCTCCCACTGTACTTTGATTACCACCCTACCACGGCTCTACTGAGTCGTGCAAACAGGTGGCCGTTGGGTACAGTCCCAAGAAACACGAAGGCGATGAGCGATAGGAGGGGTTTTGTCTCTCCCGGTATTAGGAGTTGATGTTGTGCTGTGCTCGACTGGTTATATCAGTAAGTCCCTGGCCAGGGCTGCTGAGATTTACTGATAAGTGTTATCAGTAGTTTCTCGATCTATTATAGACCATTCACCGGCACGACTTATTATGTTATTGGGATCGACGTGACCATCCCTAGGCTCGATATGCAGCATATCTGACGAAGAGACCGGACTGTACGGTAGTGTTGCCGGTTGGCTCAACGGGATTTGTAGCAGGTTCGCTTGTTTTCTTCTGATCGCTCAATACCCGGGTGGCCGTTACGTTTAGCCGACCGCTTGCGGCTTGGGGGTGCTTGATATGATCATCACCCACTGCCGGCGTATTGACGAGTCTTAGAGTCCCACAAAGGAGTTGCCTGGTCCAGGCGAAATGTTGTGGTGCGCGTATGCGATATGCGCATGGACCCGGTTTAAATGCGCGTATAAGATACCGTATATTAATCGGGCGGCTTGCTTTTGGTTGGGTCGTATGTGATATAGCCGGATTGCTAAATCAAGTGTTGATTTATCATTTAACCATTAGTTTCTCACTAGAAATCCTTTCTTGTATTTTGGATGTATGCATGCATGTATGCATTCATTCTTATTCTTGCACATATGGATGTGCATGCACACATACATACATACATACATCATCCTTCATGGTTGTATATAGATAGAAAATGGTGGCAATATAAGACTCACACCTTGGTGTTATATATGGATTATTATTTCTATTTGTGTTAAAACAAAAAGAAAAAGAAAAGGATAATTCATGGTTTAGATTCTACACTCTTCTTCAACTAACCATGCTCACCTGCTTATTAACCATGAGTTAATCTTCCTCTTGTGTTTTAACTCAAGTGAAATAAATATCCATATAATATAACTAGGGTTTGAGATGAAGAGTAGAAAATATATATACATATATTTTCTATTTTTCATAACACATTATCATTTTCTCTTGTCTTCAAAAGCCATCATCTTCTTCTTCCTTGCTCTTTTGCTCTCTAGATCTCTCAAGTGAGCAAAATACTCAACAAGATAGGATTTTGAAGTGAGAAAAAGAACCACAACACCATTCTACACTAGTCTTGCCCATTAGTGGAGAGTGTTAGCTTCCATTTTCTTTCTTGATCTTGTGAAGTTGCATGCTTGGACAAAGCGGACTCCGGGTGGATCATCGTGGACCTAGAGGAGTTCAAGCGGACCTTTTCCAAACCCCAAGCAGCCAACGAGTCTAGCGTAGGGAGCTACAAAGGTTGTACTCTCAAAACCCTAGCTTTACCTACTTGTGATGATATATTGTTTTTGAAACCCTAAAATTCTAGTGATGATTCTTTGTATGTTTACTTAGCACCCTAAAAATTTAATCTTTGGTACATGTGATGCTTCCAAACCCTTCATGAGGTGCTAGGTAAACCTATCACTTTTCGCACACGTTACGGGCACTATAAGTTTTTGGTGATGTCGTTCGGACTCACCAATGCACCAGCCGCGTTTATAGATTTGATGAACCGCATTTTCTGGCCGTATCTAGATCTGTTCATCATCGTGTTTATTGACGACATTTTGGTATATTCCCGAAGCCGAGAGGAGCACGAGCAGCACCTACGGATCACATTGCAGACTTTGAGAGAGCACCAGCTGTTCACGAAATTTTCCAAGTGCGCATTTTGGCTTGACAGCGTTGATTTCTTGGGTCACATGATTACGAGAGATGGCATATGTGTGGACCTGAAGAAGATCGAGGCCGTTCGGCATTTGCCCAGACCGACATCAGTTTTCCTAGGCCTGGCTGGCTACTACCAACGATTTGTTCAAGACTTCTCCCGTATCGCTGCACTGTTGACCAGGTTGACCCGGAAGGGAGTTCCTTTTGATTGGACCGAGGCATGCGAGCATAGCTTCCAGCAGTTGAAGAGTCGTCTGACTACTGCACCAGTGTTGTCTTTGCCTTCGGGATCGGGCGGATTCGTGGTTTATTGCGACGCTTCTCGAATGGGACTAGGTTGCGTGTTGATGCAGCACGACAGAGTTATCGTGTATGCTTCTCGGCAGCTGAAGACACATGAACAGAACTACCCTTCGCACGATTTAGAGATGGCTGCAGTGGTGTTTGCACTCAAGATCTAGAGACACTACCTATACGGTGAGTCGTGCCAGATATTCACGGACCACAAGAGCTTGAAGTACATATTTCAGCAGCGAGACCTAAATCTGAGACAGTGCCGTTGGATGGAACTGGTGAAAGACTATGCTTGCAAAATTCTTTACCATCCGGGCAAGGAGAACGTGGTGGCAGATGCTTTTAGTAGGAGGCCCAGAGGTAGTTTATCTTGTTTGAGTGCCGTGCAGAGGCAGTCGTCGGCAGATTGGCAGATTTTATGCGACAGCCGAGTTGAGTTCGAGTTCACTCCGACCGGGGGACAGCTTGCGCATATTCGTGGACGTCCGTAGTTGCTTGACCATATTCGCGAGGCACAGCCCAATGATGACCGTCTTTCAGAGATCATGGAGCAGATTAGGCAAGGCAGAGTTTCCGAGTTCGTGATCGATTATCAGGGAGTACTGGGATTTGGGACTCAATTGTACGTACCAAATTCTGAGGGACTGCGGCGTGAGATTCTTGAGGAGGCACATAGATTGATATATACCGTTCATTCAGGTTCCACCAAGATGTACCGCGATCTGAGAGATGTTTATTGGTGGGACGGAATGAAGAGGGATGTCACAGACTTCATGTCGAGATGCCTGACTTGTCAGCAAGTCAAGGCCGAGCACCAGAGGCCCGCTGGAGAGTTGCAGCCTTTGCCCATTCCGGAGTGGAAATGGGAGCAGATTTGTCACGACCCAAAATTGGCCCGTGACGGCCCTAATACTACGCAACGCCAAAAGACGTAACGTAGTAAAAGAAAGCCAAAACCCAGAAATCTAAACCAAGAAAATACGGAAAAGATAATATAAGTTTTTGAAACATTTGAAATCGCAACCCAAATTCTTTAAAAGTCTTATTTTCTTTCTTTAAAATTTGGCAACACCCCCTTTTTGTAAAAACTAGCTCAAGACGGAAAACAATAACATCATAAATATACGACGCCGAAGCGAAGAAATAAGAGGCAATAGAGAGAAAGCTGTAAATAAAAGACAACAAATCCATAATAATATACAATATCGTCCTCACCAAGTCTCTAAGTCAACAATACAATAGTAGATGGAGAGTACAAAATACAACGAATATACAATATGAAATACAGATAATCATCCAACCCACCTAAGCAAAACGGTATACTGTAAGCTGATGCGATATCTGTAGCAAAAGATGATAGCTGAATACTGGATAGCCTGCCTCGACTACTCTGGGGAACAACCTAAAACACCTGTGGCACAACGGGGGTGAGTTGCCAACTCGTGAGTAGTAAATAACATATGCAGGTAATCGCAATAATGTACGTACAGCATGAATCTAAGATATGCGATTACAGTAATAACATGTCATGTGAATGCAAGGTAATGGAAAGCACACCAGCAGGTACAATCAATATGTGAAGCAATGATGACATGATAATGGTATGCAATAACTATGCAATAGGGATATGAAAAAGTAGATATGCAACTATCATAAGGGTACGCTAACAGGTACAGCCAATATATGAATCTGTGCAAAGAATAGATAAGTGTGAGGTATGGGGTGGAATATGTCATTTCCACGGAAACCTGACATCGTGGCAAGATCACAATCCATCAAGACACTCAAATCCCAAATCCTCAAATCAGCCCCCAAGTTGGGCTCTCATATCATATAAGTCTCACACCTCCTCAATGTACAATATCGAAAAGATCCCCTATATCCCGAATGTACAAATCATCAATCTCTTTCATATCCAATATCCAATCTCAATGAATCACCTATACCCCAAGTCGAATCTCAAATAATTTCTAACATCCTATATATATATGCAGAAGTAAAATATGATGGGGGCAATACACATATATTAGCGTCCCATTCCACTAATATTGGTGTAAGGGTATATATAACAACGGCTAAATCCCCTGTTATATATACAAAGGTATTAAAAGAAATATCATGAAAACCAATGTGCCAAGCATCGACACAGAAATCCTGATCACGTATCATACGCTATCCCGAAAGCACGAGTGCCTAGCTCTGACCCTCGCCTTTCGACGTATGCATACGTACATGACTCCCAGCGGTGTCTCCATGATCCCCCGCCGAGTCATGGGTACTGTCACCGGTAGGTACTCGCCCGCCTCCAGGCTCAATCAGCAAAGTCCATCGATCTTCTTGCCGAGGGGAACCATACCGGGCCCCACCATGTACTCTCATACGGCAACCGCACCTCATATGGAGTATATAATCAGCACCGATAAAACTCATGGTGGACGCGCAAATATCATATCAAGGAAACTGGGTTTTTCAATGTATGCATAATTTCATGAACTCCCACGGTTCCCAAATCCAGAAAACACCATGTAAAATCCAAATAAACAATGAGCAAATCCAGGAAACAAATAAATGCGATATATCTGAATGTGAGCATATAAATGAGAACATGTAGCTGAAACCAGATGTAGGCGAAATCAATAAGGTACAGCTAAGTATAGGTATCTACCTATAAGTAAAATATGTGCATGGTATACCTGTAGCTGTATCGCAAGGTGTATATGTACCTATCACTAATGGTAAGATACACTACAGGTATACCGATAAGCTAGATGTCATGTATGATAAGAAATATAGTATCACTAAGGGGTTGTGTGTGACATGGCAATTATTGACGGTGTGTGTGTAGCATACAATCCGTGCTCGTGCAACATGAACCGTCAATAATATGTGCAGTGTCCTACGGCTGCTAGTCACAGTACAACTATATCAAGAAAAACAGTAAAGGCGCAATTCTAACAATGACGTAGAATATGCGACAGGTATTTGAATCCTAGCCCAGACGCATAACGCCATGCGGGCAATTCCCCTGTAGATGTTAAATCTACTCACCTACGCTCCACGCTAGGTGAATCCTACCATCTGCTCCCCCCGGTAGTAGTGTCCGTAGTCCCTGCCTGTAAACCTGAAAATAAGACATGGAAATCATATATAAGCCAAATATTCCGCGAAACGCGGTATCGAACCAAAACGAGAAACTCGCGTCGCGAACTAAACGCGCGTGTGCACGATACGCTGAATCGTGTGTGTACGCGTCTAAAACCATCGCGACACGCCGCGATACGCTGGATCACAGAACTCACTCACGTATCGCGCGTATCGCGCAAACACAACGAACACCAAATACGATATTTGATCCCAGATTTTCCTACAGGCCAAATAGGCCAAATATTACAAAACTAGACATGCCAAAGCACTATACAACCCTACAGACAACCCTAGCCAAGACCCCAACACCCCAGTCCCCAACTTGGCCGCAAATTGCGGCCAACCTAATAAAACTGTGGCCTGAGTAGGGAATTAGGGGCTCGTGTTCAGGTGGTGGCATCTAGACCTAATGGGCATGCTCCAGTTTCCTCAATTTTACCCTGAAGGGTCTGGGTCAAAAGCAGATCACAAAATGTCACATTGTCGCATTAAAACACCAATTTTGCACAATATGGAAAACCTATGGTATTTTTGTGAAACCTGGGTTGAATCTCAGTTGAGGTGACCTAACAACACTAGAAGGAGCTAGGTTAACCAACTCAAACTCATTCTAACCAAATTTCCACATAAAACACTATAATCAAGCACTAAACTAGCTATTTATCGCAAACCGAAGCTAAACTAACACACAACTAAGCAAACTAGGAATTGGGTTTCAGAATTATACCCTACGAGATCCTAGGAAGCAGGTGAAGGAGTGTGTGAGGGGTTGCTACTGCTGCTGGGGCTCCTGCTGCTACAGTTGCTGCTACTGCTGCTTGCTTCTGCAGCTGTTTCTGATGCTGGTGCCACTGCTGCTGCTTCTGTTGTTGTTGTTGATGTTGAAGCTGCTTCTGGTGCTGATGCTAACTTCTTGTGATGCTCTCTGTTGCTGCTAAAGCTCCTGCTGCTGCTGCTCTTGCTATTGTTGTTGTGGTTGCTAATGAGGCTACTGCTACTGTTGTTGTCTGCTGCTGCTCCTACTATTGTTGCTGCTGGTTTTGTTGTTGTTGTTGTTGTCTTAGCTGCTGCTGATGATGATGATGAGTGTGTGTGTGAGTGTGTGTATGTTGTGTGAGAGAATGAGAGTGAGAGAATGAGAATGAAAAGGGAAATGAGAGCTTGCATTAGTCAACCCTTTCTCTCCCTCTCTCTTCATTAATGAAGGCATGGGCAAGGCCATGATACCCCATCATGCATTCTCTCTCTCTCCCACCAAGGTCAAAACCCAAAACAAAATTCAAAATAAAACCCTTTTTATTTTAACAACCATAACAATTTAACCCAAAACACCTAACAATATTAAACTAGATTAAGGAAAATGGTTAGTTAACCATGATTGCTAATCATGTTTAACCCCAAAAACAACCCTAGTTATCATGCACAAGTGTGTGCAAGCCTAGGAAAAATCTAATAAAATATTCAATAAATAGGATAAAATATTTAAAACCCAACTTGGTATACTTTTTTTTAAAAACTATATATTAAAATATAATTAGCCACAAAACACATTCTAAGGTGTTACAATCCCCCCCCCCCCTTAAAAGAAATACGTCCCCGAATTTAAAAATATTTTGTTACGCGTACCTTCAAAGAGAAGATTAAAAATCCTCAAATCTCGCTCACAGCCTCCCAAATGACTATCTCACTATACGGCTACGTCCAAGAAGAACCCTTCACAGATGGCAAGACCCTTGACCGACGTTTCTCCATCTGCCGAGCCCTTAGCACAATTGGCTGCTGGCGAACGAAAGATCGCGTCAAGCTAAGTGGTCTGGTGCTAGATCATGTGAGGAAGGTCAAGAAGGTAATTGTAAAGTATCATCACAAGGAATACGGGGTGAAAATCCAATAATCTGGGCGGAAGTGCCAAATTAAGGGCAACGAAACTAACCCGCTTATAGGGTCTTAAAAGGACCTAAATCCTGGGACAAGCTTCCTAAAATCCAACACGTCATTCATCGGAAGTCCATAGGAATACATGATCTTTCCCTGCGAACTCGAGTCTATGGCTAACACAGTCGGCATAAGACCTCAGTTCGCAATGGACAATTTCCATCCTGACCTAACACAACTGGATCATCTCCGAAGCTCTAGACTAGCTGGGGTCCCAAACCCTACTTACGCAGAGTCAGAAGAACAGACTGGTGATCGACACGACCTAACCCCTAAGCCTAAGGGTGGCCAATTGGAGTGTCTCCTGATAACAGCTATCGAAGGAGAACCCTAACGATGGCGAGTGACGATCCCCAACTGCCGACAACAATCAAAACAAACACACCACTAAAAAAGAGAACAACTGAGCAAACTGAATATAACCGGAAGACAAGAATCCGAATGGAGTCACACCCTTACTAAACTTGGGTAGAAACCATAACGAAATTCGTGGAGATCTGCTCCCACTCCTACTTCGGAACGGTAAAAGATTGCAACTCTCCAGCCGGCCTCAGATGCTCGACCCAAACACACAACAAGACAGACACCTTGAAACGAAACCTGAAATTTCTCTTTACATCCCTGTCCACCCGTAACTATCTCACAAGTCACGTCAAAGCTGGTGGAATTGGAATGCATAAAGAGAGTTGACAGATGTGCATGTTCTAGGATTTCACGTCTCTACCTGATAATGTCAGGTACACAAACGTGTCCCTAACTTAGCACGTCATTGTCACAAATCAAGGTCTCTGAATCATTACCCAGCCGAGTATGCTCAAGTATCACTGACGAACGAGCATCGGCGGGCAGTGTCTCGCGAAAAAGATTTAAGGAAAGTGGTCGGGCGCGGACATGAGCAAGCTGTCCCCTCCGTAGAGACGAACTGAAGCTGTACTCGACGATCACACAAGAACTGTAAATCTGCAGAAGACTGTCACAACAATCAAATCCGCTGCAGGAAGATGTACGTTAAGCTCTGGTGGTCCGTGAAAATCTGACATGACTCTCGAACAAGTAGCGTCTCCAAATCTCCAACGCAAAACCACCGTGGCCATCTCCAGATCATGAGTGGAATATCCTTCTCGTACTTCCTCCAAATGTAGGGAAGCAAAAGCGATAACTCTATAGTGTCACCTCAGTACACAATCGAGCCCACTCAAGAACATTACAGTTAACAACAAGGTCGCCCGAACCAAAAGCAAAGAAAGGACTAATGCAGTTGTTAACAGAATCTCCAACTGCCGAAAACTCCGTACACATGCCTCAGTCCACAGAAAAGAAACCTCCCTTCCGGTCCATTCAGTCGACGGTGCAGCACTACTCTAGCAATCCTGCATGAAACGGCGGTAAAAACCTGCTAAGCCCAACAATCTGCGGATCTCCGTCCTGCACACATGTCTGGGCCTAAGCTGTACGGCCAAGATCTCCCTCGGAACCATACGAAACCGTCTCCCGTGACTATAAGACCTAGGAGTCAACACAAAACAAGCCTGAAGAAACACTCCGAGAATCTAGCAAACTGCTGGTACTCTCCCAGTATCTGCATAACAAATCCTCAAGTGCTACTACTTTCCCTCAAGACACATTAGATAGACCAGAATGTCGTAAATAACACAACAAAAACTGGTCGAGGAACGGCCTGAAGAAATCTGGTTCATTACATCTACGAATGCTGCTAGGGCACTGGTGAGTCCAGTGACACACCAAAACACACAAAGCCCGTAGCACGCATAAGGCAGTTTTCGGAATGCCATCACTCCGAACCCGCAATAATGATGACCCGATCCCAACGAACTTAGAAAATGTCTCGCACTCTGGAGCTGATCGAAGAAATCGTCAATGCAAGGTGAAGGATACCCATCCGCACCATAAGCCGGTTCAATTGACGATCCGTCGATACGCAACCCTAAACTGCCGTCTTTCTCCTCGACGAACAGAAATAGGAGCTTCCAAAAGCGAAACACTCAGACGCACACAACTCCCCAAACCATAACTCTGCAGCTGATCTTTTAGCTCCCAGCTTCGCCGGCTCATCCGAAACACGTCGGAAAAACTCTCGCACGAAAGGAACCCGGTCCAACAATCCCACTGTGGCTCCGGTATCATAAATGAACGCCAAGAATCCACGACATCTCCTCAGTAGCCGACTAGCGAAAAAAGCTGAATTCAAGCTGTGAGAGGCGGCACAACTATCCACCTGCACAACAAGAACTGACCTGCCGGGAAGACAAACTTGACTGTTTCCTCACGGTAGTCCACAGACGCCTAGCACGTAGTTAACCAGTCCGTGCCCAGGAGAACGTCAAATCCAACATCTCTAGAAGGACCAAAACGACGGACGAATCTTTATCTCCTATCCGATTGGCACACAACTGAAATACGTGTCGCGTAACAAAAGAATCGCTGACAGAGGTTAAAACAACTACGACTAATCTACCCAACCACGGTACAAGCATGAAAAACAAACGAATACATGAAAAGAACATATAAATCAAGGGTACCTGAAAACTCCACATTGGACGTCTGCGCGTCCCGATGAGTAGAAGCAAACTCCCGTGTCTGCCTTCTACTCGCAGCTGGATGAACTCCTCTGGTAGACTGAGCCCTCTGAGCAAATCTTCCATGTCCACGACCTCTTTGAATATGACTCTGACGAGGCGCTAAGGAACAATCCCTGACGAAGTGCTGAAGGCTCCCGCATCGAAAACATCCACGCGCTGACTGCTGACCATCCTGGGAATGAGAGCTGAACGTCTGTCCTCGTCCTAAGCCTCTGCTACTCCCGCGATGGCCACGAAATCTGTCTCGACGACCAAACCTCTGCCTCTGGGCTGGTACACTGGTACGAGTCCTCCACTGTCCTGGAATATATGCCTCGTCAACTGGAGCTGCAACCACTGGTGCTATGTAGGTGACGGACTGCTGCATGCTGATCGCAAGTGACAACTGAGTAACAGGGGTGACAACCTCCTGTCGTAGCTCCCGAATGACATCAACCAATGACCTCATAGTCTGGCGGAAGTCCTGCATCTCTGCCAAAAGTCTATCAATAGTATATGTCGTAGGCTGATCCGGCTGCACCAGTGCAACTAGAGTGCCATCCTGGTCAGTACTCGTCTCACCCGAGCCAACTCTGACCTTGGCCCTCGCTGCATCACTCTGAGTCCCCATAGTCATCGGCGGCAAGGCTATAAATAGATATAAGATAAGATTCGATAAGAATAAGGAAATCGAATCTCAAGGAAGGAATTTCAAGCAAATTGTACTTAGGTCACTTAATGCAAGGTACCGCATCGTGGGTATGCTGCAGACATACACACACTACGTTACTCTGCTTAAGCTACCTACTCCATCATACTAAGGTCATCCTACACTCCGAAAGGTAAAACCTAGCGCTCTGATACCAACTTTGTCACGACCCAAAATTGGCCCGTGACGGCCCTAATACTACGCAACGCTAAAAGACGTAACGCAGTAAAAGAAAGCCAAAACCCAAAAATCTAAACCAAGAAAATACGGAAAAGATAATATAAGTTTTTGAAACATTTGAAATCGCAACCCAAATTCTTTAAAAGTCTTATTTTCTTTCTTTAAAATTTGGCAACACCCCCTTTTTGTAAAAACTAGCTCAAGACGGAAAACAATAACATCATAAATATACAACGCCGTAGCGAAGAAATAAGAGGCAATAGAGAGAAAGCTGTATATAAAACACAACAAATCCATAATAATATACAATATCGTCCTCACCAAGTCTCTAAGTCAACAATACAATAGTAGATGGAGATTACAAAATACAACGAATATACAATATGAAATACATATAATCATCCAACCCACCTAAGCAAAACGGTATACTGTGAGCTGATGCGATATCAGTAGCAAAAGATGATAGCTGAATACTGGATAGCCTGCCTCAACTACTCTGGGGAACAACCTAAAACACCTGTGGCACAACGGGGGTGAGTTGCCAACTCGTGAGTAGTAGATAACATATGCAGGTAATCGCAGGAATGTACGTACAGCATGAATCTAAGATATGCGATTACAGTAATAACATGTCATGTGAATACAAGGTAATGGAAAGCACACCAGCAGGTACAATCAATATATGAAGCAATGATGACATGATAATGGTATGCAATAACTATGCAATAGGGATATGAAAAAATAGATATGCAACTATCATAAGGGTATGCTAACAGGTACAGCCAATATATGAATCTATGCAAAGAATAGATAAGTGTGAGGTATGGGGTGGAATATGTCATTTCCACGGAAACCTGACATCGTGGCAGGATCACAATCCATCAAGACACTCAAATCCCAAATCCTCAAATCAGCCCCCAAGTTGGGCTCTCATATCATATAAGTCTCACACCTCCTCAATGTACAATATCGAAAAGATCCCCTATATCCTGAATGTACAAATCATCAATCTCTTTCATATCCAATATCCAATCTCAATGAATCACCTATACCCTAAGTCGAATCTCAAATAATTTCTAACATCCTATATATATATGCAGAAGTAAAATATGATGGGGGCAATACACATATATTATCGTCCCATTCTACTAATATTGGTGTAAGGGTATATATAACAACGGCTAAATCCCCTGTTATATATACAAAGGTATTAAAAGAAATATCATGAAAACCAATGTGCCAAGCATCGACACAGAAATCCTGATCACGTATCATACGCTATCCCGAAAGCACGAGTGCCTAGCTCTGACCCTCGCCTTTCGACGTATGCATACGTACATGACTCCCAGCGGTGTCTCCATGATCCCCCGCCGAGTCATGGGTACTGTCACCGGTAGGTACTCGCCCGCCTCCAGGCTCAATCGGTAAAGTCCATCGATCTTCTTGCCGAGGGGAACCATACCGGGCCCCACCATGTACTCTCATACGGAAACCACACCTCGTATGGAGTATATAATCAGCACCGATAAAACTCATGGTGGATGCGCAAATATCATATCAAGGAAAACGGGTTTTTCAATGTATCCATAATTTCATGAACTCCCACGGTCCCCAAATCCAGAAAACACCATGTAAAATCCAAATAAACAATGAGCAAATCCAGGAAACAAATAAATGCGATATATCTGAATGTGAGCATATAAATGAGAACATGTAGCTGAAACCAGATGTAGGCGAAATCAATAAGGTACAGCTAAGTATAGGTATCTACCTATAAGTAAAATATGTGCATGGTATACCTTTAGCTGTATCGCAAGGTGTATATGTACCTATCACTAATGGTAAGATACACTACAGGTATACCGATAAGCTAGATGTCATGTATGATAAGCAATATAGTATCACTAAGGGGTTGTGTGTGACATGGCAATTATTGACGGTGTGTGTGTAGCATACAATCCGTGCTCGTGCAACATGAACCGTCAATAATATGTGCAGTGTCCTACGGCTGCTAGTCACAGTACAACTATATCAAGAAAAACAGTAAAGGCGCAATTCTAACAATGACGTAGAATATGCGACAGGTATTGAATCCTAACCCAGACGCATAACGCCATGCGGGCGATTCCCCTGTAGATGTTAAATCTACTCACCTACGCTCCACGCTAGGTGAATCCTACCATCTGCTCCCCCTTGTAGTTGTGTCTGTAGACCCTGCCTGTAAACCTGCAAATAAAACATGGAAATCATATATAAGCCAAATATTCCGCGAAACGCGATATCGAACCAAAACGAGAAACTCGCGTCGCGAACTAAACGTGCGTGTGCACGATACGCAGAATCGTGTGTGTACGCATCTAAAACTATCGCGACACGCCGCGATACGCTGGATCACAGAACTCACTCACGTATCGCGCATATCGCGCAAACACAACGAACACCAAATACGATATTTGATCCCATATTTTCCTACAGGCCAAATATTACAAAACTAGACATGCCAAAGCACTATACAACCCTACAGACAACCCTAGCCAAGACCCCAACACCCCAGTCCCCAACTTGGCCGCAAATTGCGGCCAAACCTAATAAAACTGCGGCCTGAGTAGGGAATTAGGGGCTCGTGTTTAGGTGGTGGCATCTAGACCTAATGGGCATGCTCCAGTTTCCTTAATTTTACCCTGAAGGGTCCGGGTCAAAAGCAGATCACAAAATGTCACATTGTCGCATTAAAACACCAATTTTGCACAATATGGAAAACCTATGGTATTTTTGTGAAACCTAGGTTGAATCTCAGTTGAGGTGACCTAACAACACTAGAAGGAGCTAGGTTAACCAACTCAAACTCATTCTAACCAAATTTCCACATAAAACACTATAATCAAGCACTAAACTAGCTATTTATCGCAAACCGAAGCTAAACTAACACACAACTAAGCAAACTAGGAATTGGGTTTCAGAATTATACCCTACGAGATCCTAGGAAGCAGGTGAAGGAGTGTGTGAGGGGTTGCTACTGCTGCTGGGGCTCCTGCTGCTACAGTTGCTGCTACTGCTGCTTGCTTATGCAGCTGTTGCTGATGCTGGTGCCACTGCTGCTGCTTCTGTTGTTGTTGTTGTTGATGTTGAAGCTGCTTCTGGTGCTCATGCTAACTTCTTATGATGCTCTCTGTTGCTGCTAAAGCTCCTGCTGCTGCTGCTCTTGCTATTGTTGTTGTGGTTGCTAATGAGGCTGCTGCTATTGTTGTTGTCTGCTGCTGCTGCTCCTGCTATTGTTGCTGCTGTTTTTGTTGTTGTTGTTGTTGTTGTCTTAGCTGCTGCTGATGATGATGATGAGTGTGTGTGTGAGTGTGTGTATGTTGTGTGAGAGAATGAGAGTGAGAGAATGAGAAGGAAAAGGGAAATGAGAGCTTGCATTAGTCAACCCTTTCTCTCCCTCTCTCTTCATTAATGAAGGCATGGGCAAGGCCATGATGCCCCATCATGCACTCTCTTTCTCTCCCACCAAGGTCAAAACCCAAAACAAAATTCAAAATAAAACCCTTTTTATTTTAACAACCATAACAATTTAACCCAAAACACCTAACAATATTAAACTAGATTAAGGAAAATGGTTAGTTAACCATGATTGCTAATCATGTTTAACCCCCAAAAACAACCCTAGTTATCATGTACAAGTGTGTGGAAGCCTAGGAAAAATCTAATAAAATATTCAATAAATAGGATAAAATATTTAAAACCCAACTTGCTAAACTTTTTATTAAAAACTATATATTAAAATATAATTAGCCACAAAACACATTCTAAGGTGTTACAAGATTTCTATGGACTTCATTGTGGATCTACCCAAGACCAGTCAAGGGTATGACTCCATTTGGGTGATCGTGAATCGATTGACGAAAGCGGCTCACTTCCTGCCAGTGAAGACCACTTTCGGTTTTGCTCAGTATGCCCAGATTTTCATCGACGAGATTGTACGATTGCATGGCGTCTCGACTTGTATCTTGTCAGACCAAGGCACCCAGTTTACCAGCCGACTATGGCAGAGACTTCAGGAGGTGTTGGGCACCCGTTTGAGTTTCAGCACAGCATTTCATCCGCAGACCAACGGCCAGTCAGAGCGGACTATTCAAACTCTCGAGGACATGCTCCGAGTGTGCGTTTTAGACTTCGGTGGTTGCTGGGATCATCATTTACCCTCAGTGGAGTTCTCCTACAACAACAGCTTCCAGGACACTATTCAGATGGCACCTTTCGAGGCCTTGTATGGGAGGAGATATAGATCGCCCGTCTGTTGGACTGAGCTTAGCGAGAGCAGTATTTTGGGGCCGCAGATCGTGCAGGAGACGACCGAGACAGTACAGCTGATTCGTGATAGGATGAGAGCGGCTCAGAGCAGGCAGAAATCGTATGCGGACAGACGCCGTCGCAGACTAGAGTTCGCAGTTGGCGATCACGTTTTTCTGAGGTTCTCTCCGATGAAGGGCGTGATGAGATTTGGGCGAAAAGGAAAGCTTAGTCCCAGATTCGTGGGTCCCTTCGAGATCCTCGAGCGTGTCGGCGCAGTTGTATATCGTTTAGCTCTTCCACCCAGCTTTCCGGATGTTCACCCCGTATTCCATGTGTCGATGCTACACAGATATCTTCATGACCCCTCTCACATGATTCAGCATCAGACCGTTCAGCTTGAGTGCGATCTTTCGTTCACCGAGCAGCCAGTAGTGATATTGGATCGGCAGGTGAAGAAACTTCGATCAAAGGTCTTGCCATCTGTGAAGGTTCTTTGGCATAGCCCAAATGGTGAAGAGATCACTTGGGAGGGCGAGGGCGAGATGCGGAAGAAATTCCCTCATCTCTTTGAAGGTACGGGTAGCTATATTTTAAATTCGGGGACGAATTTTCTTTAAGGGGGGAAGATTGTAGCACCCTAGAATGTGATTAGTGATTGTTATGCTTTAATGTGGGGTTTTTAGTAAAAAGTTTACCAAAACGGTTTTCAAATATTTTATCTGGATTTATGAATATTTTATTAGAATTTAATTTGGACTGCACACACATGTGCATATTAACTAGGGTTAAGTTTGGGGTTAAAACCATGTTTAGATAACCATGGTGGACTAACCCATTTAATTAGGTTAATAGGATTTAATTAAGTGTATTAGTTTTCTTTTTTTTAAATATAATTAGCTTGTGTTAGGGGTTGACTTGGGTTGGAGAGAGAGAGAGAGCATGATGGCATGAGCCGTGCTTGATCATCATGATGAGAGAGAGGGAATGGGTTGACTCTCTTTTCTTTGTTTTAAAACCAATTATTTTTTTTGCCTCACTCATTCTCACACATCTCTCTCCCTCTCACCCACACACACACAAACAACTTCACAGCAGCAGCTGAAGCAACAGCGGCAGCATCAGAAGCAGCAACATCAGCACCAACTTCAGCATCGGCAACAGTAGCAATACTAGCAACAGCAACAACAGCAAATGTAGCAGCAGCAGCAGAATTCCCTCCTCCTCTTCTTCTTCTCCTCCTTCTTCTTGCACCCTAGGACCCCTAGAGGTATAATCTTTAAACTTAACTTCTTGCTTTTGCTAAGAATATGGTTATTTAAGCTTAAATTAGTGTTTAAGGTGATTTTAGTGCTAGATTTGTGATTTAAGTGGAGACTTGGCCAAGTGAGGATTTTTATGGTTAATATAGCTTGACTAAGTGTTTTTAAGGCCATTTAAACCAAGTTTTGCCCCAGATTTCATTAAAATACCATACGGTTTCAGATTAGTGTAATTTAACGTTTTAATGTAGATTTTTAGCCTTTTTATGATCTATTGTTGACTCGAGTGTTTCAGGAAAAATCTGAGTTAACCGGAGCATACTCTTTAGACCTAGATCACACACACAGAACACGAGACCCCCCTTCCCACTATCTGGCCGCAGTTTTATTCATTCTGGCCGCAATTTGCGGCCAGATGATGGTGTTTGGTGTTGGGGTTTGGGCTGTGGGAGTCTGCTGTATATTTAGGGTTTTTGGTATATGCAACTTTTTACTTTTCCACTCGAGTCAAAATCTGGAACTTAAAACCCTTTTTCGATAATTTTTAACTCATGTGACACGTGCATTTTGTGTGTTAGGTCTATGGTGCACTACGCGACACAGCGAGTCGGGATGGTTTCTGGTGAGGCTACACACGTTTTGACGTATCGAGTGCACGCGCGTTTAATTTCCAACGCGAGTTCTTCCTTTGATCTTGATATTGCATTTTTGGAAGAATTTAGCCTTATGTGTATTGCTTGTGTGTTTTTAGGGTGGATCGCGGAGACATCGGACGTGGCGCGGAAGGGAAAAACTGTAAAGTTTTGAAAATCGTTTAGGTGAAATTTCGGAAAGTCGGTAAAATAACGGGTGTTTTCCGTAAAAATCAGGATATAAATATCTTTTAATATAAAATTAAATATACATATTCTAGCTATGAAATTGCTGGTATTTGGTGTTTATTGAGCCACTGGTAAAATTTCTAATTTTCTGAAAAATTTTCCGAAATTAATTATTTTAATATTATTTTAAGCCGTCACTAATACATTTAATTAGGGAAAATTACAAATTGGAATGGATTGATACAAATTTTGTGCATCATGATACACTAAACTAACATGTAAAATATTATTTTTGAAATGAAATGAAGTTGTTAAATGGTTTTAGAAATATCGAAGAAAAAGGGGGTCAAATAGTGAAATTAGTGTTAATGGAAATTGGGGTAATACATTTATCTTTTTTTCCCTCACCCACACTCACCCACACCCTCTCTCCACTCCCCAAATCAGCAGCCTTAAGTTGCCCCTTCATTTTCCCCATTTTTTTTGCCAAAAGAAAAGAAAAGAAAACAAAGAAATGAAAAGAAAGAGAATGGATAAAAGAGTATGGTCTTTGGTTGACTTGGTCTTCTTTTCTCCCCTTGACTTCACCCACCCCCACACCACACCTCACTCCCCTCCTCTCCTGGCCGAGACCAGCATCAGCCCTCACTAAATTTCCATCTCAATTCCACCTCAAAACTCCACCATTTTTTCATCAAAAATCCAAAGAAAAACACACAAAATCAAGCTAAAATCCAAATCCAACTCCTACCCATTTTTCCTTAGCCTTTATAGCATGGATCTTGGTGAAAAGTTTGCATTTTGGGGGCTATGTTTTGGAAAGTGTGGATCTCATTTCAAACTTGTTTGAGGTATAACCCTTTTCCAATTGATATTTGTTCTAATCTATATTTTAAATCAAGTGTTAATTAGGTTTTAATGGGTTCAATTGCATGATTAAGAAATTCAAGTTAGGGTTTTGTTTTGGAGTTGGGTTGTGATCAATTGTGCATGATTGTATGATGTGGGCTAGCATCTTGAAACTTGTTAAAACTAATCTAGTTGCTAATTACAAGTTGTTACTTGAAAAATGTCCAAATTTAAGCTTTTTAACAAACTAGGTTTTTAAAATGTATATAGTTTGGTGAGATAAATTAGTAGTGAATGTTCGTGTGGCCTAATCAAGCTAATTAGTGAACATTGCGGCCGCTAGATTTGTTAAAACATCAAGTGTTGTACTAAAACGGTAAATTTTGCTTGCTAGGTTTTCGGAAAAATAGCTTTTAAAGTGAGTTTGGGGTTTTTGTGAATTTTAACCTATATCATATTATAATTAGTGTTGTGAATGTGAAAATGGGTACGTTTGGATTCTTCTCGATGGGTTTTGTACATCGACATCGAGGGTTGGTTTGGCTATTCTTGCATGCGTAGACGATAGGTTTTGATCTATGCGTGATACGCGTGCCGACTTGGTTTTCGTGCGTGACTTCGTTTACAATGCTATATATGACATGTAGGTACCCCATATGGACTTCGAGACGACAAGCAAGCACGTGGTGATGTCGGAACTGGCGAGCGAAGATCAGGTGAGTAAATTTATATCTACGGGGAGAAGTCGGGTGGATGGCGTATAGCACACCCGCAAGTTGTGAGGAATGAGATGATGTGGTAACGATATACTTTTATATGTTATTATGAGATATGAAAACCTAGTAAGAGAAGCCTTAGGAGCTTATGGGTTTAGGGTTAGCGAGAATTGAAGAAAGGACTTTAGCGGATTTCTTAGTCACGAAACCCTGGAGTAAGGATTTGCATACACGCACACATATACACTTGCATATATCATTTTCTTATGCGTATATGGGAATGTGTATATATGTATATACGCATGGGTATGGGACTATGCATATATACATTCATATACACATGCATGAATGTTGAGGATATTGTATGATATTTGGAGATGAGTCGATGAGATTGGGCTTGAGGCCATGAGATCAGTGATGTGATATGTTTTGTATTTGAGATACGACATGATATTTTAGCGGGTTCTTTAGGCGTGGTGTTTTCATACACACGCATGCATTTCATAGATGGTATCAGTATTGTACTAGACGTAGATCAGTACCCCGATCATGATATTTGATAAAGAAGATACCAGATGATTAATGTGATAGATGTGACATTTGACCCATACCCAGATTTGGGAGGCCGTACGACGGATTTACCGTACGAGCTATATATTGACGATAGATCCGCACTCTTGATTCGAGGATGTCATATGATATGTTGTATCGTACATAATATTATTGAGGCGGGATCACCGACTATTATATATATATATATATATCGACTCAGATTTAGGTGGTTTCCATACCCCTTTCGATTGGTTGTTAGTTAGACCTGTAGTTACCTAGTGGATGTTAGACTGGACCCGAGTCATACCTATTTCCAAAACTGGCAAATCGTGAGAATTTTAAATACATACCAAGGGATACTACGGATATTTTAAAAGACACATCTTTTCTTAAAAACACCGTAGTCCTTATTTTCAAACACCACGATTCGTACTATTTCAAACGACAAAACAGTATAACACATTAACACATGTATAGTAAGATAGATTTTTTGTTGTCACGTTATTATACATGTTCCGCACATTATTGTTGTATTTACTATTCATTTTCCTTATTATGTTGTTATCGCCTCAATGCATGTTATTGTGTACGTAGTAATTTTGAAACCATGCTGTTAGGACACCAGCACCATTACCGATGACGCGTATTCTCCACTACACTCCCTTGCCGGCTCACACACATCTTCATCGGTAATTTCCATGTCACGTACACTTTAGAAAATACTATTTCAGTGATATAGTTTGCTAGCTGATAGTTGTAATATGTTATAGTTTCTATATGCAAGTTTAATTATTGCCTTCATTGCATGATATCAAATGCATCCATATATTCATTGGTTATACAGTATTATTGAGATTTATGTCGGTATTCACTGTTTATTGGTATCATGATTTTGATGATTTCGGATTTATATGAGATTTCTGGATTTGGGGGATGATTGGTAGGTGTTTTGCGTACGTGCGTTATGAAATCAAAGAATTAACCGCAATCAAGAACGGTGTCGCTTGGTAGCTAGCCGGTTGAGTACGGGTTGGTCCACAGGGAAAACGTGTATTTTCTAGTTATTCTAACGAGTCAATTCCTATTTGTAGTAGGTTTTGATTTTCTATAAAAACTGAGGTTGAAATTGATTTGGATTAAAACCTTGCTAGGGTTAGAATTAGGTTAGTTTGGAAAGTCAATTATTCTCACCGCTTTCTTTGCCCTAATTAAGAAATTTTAGGTGTTAAGGTAATAGTTAACAAAGGGTATTAGCACGACCGGGAAGAAACTAGGTTTCTTCCCTTTGGTCCTTATCCGTCCTTTCTTAACTCTTAGCCCTAACCTCTATGGAAATCAAACACAACCGGTCTTTAACTAGGGAATCACTGCTACCTCGTGGGATAGGGTGCCGTAGTGAGCGGTGTGTGATTGTTTGCATAGAGTCCTACTTTAAAATATTGAACAGGCAAGAAAGGGGTGAGAGATTTTCATCTCTCAAATCTTCCCCAAACCTAACCCTAACAAGTGAGGAACTACTCACTCATTAGGGAATTAACAAATAAATTCATTTTTATAGTTTTTATTTAATAACCTAATTAACTTGCGGAAAATAACTACGGCAGATAAAAATTGCAGAGAAATAAAATTGCTACATAAGAAATTTAAGATAAAAAAAACTTACCTTTTTATTGATGCACTCTTTGACGATTACAATTGGAATGAAAATTTAAACTAGAGAAATAAAAAGAGGCATGCTCCAAAAAAAGCTGTAGCCTTCCTATTTATAGATAATAGAAAACCTAGGGTTTACATCTGATCCATATCTAGAATTACAAAAATACCCTAAGAAAACCGGGTCAATGCACCGACTCCACCGACACGCACCGACACGCGCCGACACGTGCACAGCACGGCCGCGGATCCGCGGCCATATGCCTTGTTTGGCCACGGATCCACAGCCATCTTGGGGGCTCTCTGTCTCAATTTTCTAGGGTTGTTTTCTGTTTCTTTTTCCTTCTATTTTCTTTACTTGGTTCTTCAGAATCGTTTCTAGTTTCTTCCAGATTTCTACAGTGCAGAATGTTGTGGACTTTTACCGTTCGCTTCATGTTGAAGTCTTGAATCTTGTGCTGCCATCGTACCTTGTGCAATTGAACTGTTCATTGATCTTCACTTGTTCCTTAAACTATAGGTGGCATCATAAAGATTCTTCTATTTGTTGGTCGTAGTCTCACTTTTGTAGCGTTTTTTCACTATTTTCACTGTATTGTTCCGAGAACCTGTAACCTGCAACTATTTAACAGATATGGATCAAAAGCACCTATTTATTTGCAATATGATTAAGAATGGGGAATATAATAATGCAAAATTCTGATATGAACAAATACCCCCAAACTTATCTTGTGCTCGTCCCGAGCAAAACTAGTTTTATTCTCGAAAAAGCCTAACCTCACTTTCGCAAAGAAACGCGATTGCACTGAGCTCGTGCAACAAGCCGTTAAACCTCTAGGTGTCCCTAGTAAGAGGAGTGTTGTCTCCTGAGGGTTTCAGCGGATACTACCCACAAAATCCTATCAATTTGGCCTATTGACTTTCATTCTTCAATTCGGTGTTCTAGCAAGAATTCTATTATCCTCAACTCAGAAATTATCAACCCATATTTTTCACACTCACTTATCATTTAACTTAAGATTGTATATGTTCTGTAAATTTATTTAGCTTTTAGTATCTTTTGAATTTTCCTTCTAAGGTTCCATCTCAACTTAGAAATTTTTATCATCTTTATTGAAGATATAAGTCCTATTTTTTATTCCTATCTCTCATCCAAACCCCAATCATATACCCCTACGTGTGTGTATGTATCACCCCTATACTTGGAAATTCAATTCAAGCTATTATACTCTTGTCCATCATCCAAAGTACTTTTAGTTGGTGAATTTTTAGATGAAATTGCTCACACATCCTTCATGCGACCGTTAATACTTCTTGAGATACTAACGACCGATTACAAAATGTGTTTGCGTATTAAGGCGTAATTCCTCGTCTTGTAATACCTAAGGCTTTAGCAGTGACTCCCAAACCAGTTGGTCTAAGGCACTAGGTAATAAAACACCCTCGCTATATATTTTTTTTATTTTACGCAGCCTTAAGTAATTACAAAACCAGTGTTCATTTTTTTTTTACATCACTTTATTCTTACTTATAATTTTATCTTCCTTCATACTAAGGATTTTAGACAAGAGCATTTCAAGGTATCTTCTACTATTCCAAGTTTCAAGGTGCGTGTTTATGCGAGTTGTAGGGTATATATTTTCAGAATTTAGACTAAAGGTTCGTAATTATTTTTCAGACTTACACTTCAATAAAAATTTCAATACTCTTCTCTTATTTTAACTTAGCCCAAGAAGTGAACTCAAAATTTGCCTATTTTTAAGTAAACTACAAGGACATATATTTTCTACCGCTAAATTTTACGAAAGGTTATTTTTAGGGTTTTTAATTTACTAAGTTTAAGGATCTAGTTTTTCCTAGCTAGTTAACCGTCTTGTCAAACTTAAGTCAATTATGGCCAAATTTGAATTTTTCAATTTTTTATAATTTTTTTTAAAAAAATAGTTTTTTTTTATTTGATTTTTTTTCTTTATATATATTTTTTTTCATTTTTTTTCAATTTTTATAATTTTTTATAAAGATGCAATGCAGAATTAAATATGCAAAAGAAAAAGGTTCGCCCAAGACGACAAGAGAGTGTCATCCATTGAAAAAGGGTTAGAAGTTTTGATTAAAACTTCTGCGCAGACTTCATCTAGTCTGGTTACTCTTATGCAAACATTCGGTCAGTTGCATTACACTAACACTCAAGCAATAGCCAGACTAGAAATCCAAATCAGTCAACTGGCTGCAGCAGTTAATGAACGTGAGAAGGGAACATTTCCCTCTCAACCCGTGATGAATCCAAGAGAGCAGAGAAACAACAACGCTCATGTTGTTCAGACGAACAATATTGAGAATGCGAACGCCATCACCGTCCTCAGATCAAGACAAACGTTTGACAACAAGGTTGTCAACCCCAACGACTCATCCAAGCATGTGGTTGTCAGTTTACCAGCACGTAGTTCATCTTCTGTTCCTCATTGTGATCCATCGTCATCTTCATCACCTTCTTCTTCTTTTTCTCCTTCTTCTTCTTCTTCGTCGTCGTCTGCTGCACATCCTTCAAAGCAGCTTGAGAATTCGCCACATGACCACCCTGATGATCCAGCGAGAACATTCCTGCCTTCTGCACCTATTCCATCTGCAACTTCTCTAAACCTAGTGTTTGGACCCAAGGCTCCCTATCCTAATAGGTTGAAATCGAAGAAGCCTTCTGCAAATATGGAAAAGGTGTTAGAAGTTTTTAATCATTGTGAAGTCAACATTCCTTTGTTGGACGTGGTCCAACAAGTTCCGGCGTATGCGAAATTTCTGAAGGACCAGTGCACACAAAAACGACGCACAAATGTGCCCAAAACTGTCTTCTTGGCCGCCACTCTGAGCGATGTCTAGTCCAAATCCATTCCGGTGAAATATAAGGACCCAGGCTGTTTGACTATTTCTTGCACTATTGGGAACAAACAAATCAGCCGTACCTTGTTAAACTTAGGGGCAAGCGTAAACCTCCTCCCCTACTCAGTTTACAAACAACTGGGATTGGGAGAGCTCAAGCCGACCAGAGTGACTCTGCAACTGGCAGATCGATCAACGAAAGTACCAAGGGGAGAAATCGATGATGTTCTAATCAAGGTCGGGGAATTCATATTCCCTGTAGATTTCATTGTATTGGAGACTGAGCCCGGCACCAATCCCAGCGGTGGGATGGCCTTTCCTAGCCACATCCAACGCGTTGATCAACTTTCGTAATGGATCCATGAAACTCTCATTTGGAAACATGACAGTTAACCTCAATGTTAGTTATATGTATGCCCTAGCGGCCATTACTGTACATGTGATGTATATTGTAGTGGATGCTTGGACATATATAGGAAGGACTTTCTTGCTCAACATGATAGTATGCTATCTGGTTGCACTTTATCTTAACATGTAAACAAATACTGTTTTGTGATCACATGTTGATAAAGCCCTTAGGATGAGTACTTGACTGCCATGACTATGATGTAGATCATAATAGTAGGGACTGGGTAGTCGATAAGTACATCCTTCAAATGTTCCTAGTCGTGGGAGTATCGAGACAGGGCATCGGTACTCCAGAGTAGACTAGCGTATGCGCTTCTTGACCCATATGATGGGCGATGGATGATCCCATATCCATTGGTGTTTGACATCAGAGAAGGTATACGGGTGCTCAATGGAGACTGGGTACACTAGACGGACTCACCGAGAACTCCTAGATGGTATTATACCTATCGTCGGATAGTAGTTCTCTAGTGACACTGGTACAGGTTAGTCTGTAGACCCGAGATCGTCATAGAGTCTTGTGTGATTCCCACTGTGCTTTGATTTCCACCATACCACGGTCAAGAGATCGTACAAAACGGTGGCTTTTGGTTACAGTCCCGAATCACATGGAGGCAATAAGCGATAGGAGGGATTTCATCTCTCCCGGTATTGGGGGTCGATGTTGCGCAGTGCTCGATTGGCCATAACAGGAAATCCCTGGCCAGGGTTGCTGAGATTTATTGGTAAGTGTTACCAGTAGTTTCTCGAATCGTTATGGACCTTGCATCGGCATGACTTATCGGGCTATTGGGGTCTGACGTTAAACCACCCCCCAGGCTGTGATATACAACATATCAGACGAAGAGACCGGACTGTACGGTAGTGTTACTGATTGGATTCGCAGGAGTTATAGCAGGCTTGCTTGTTGATCTTCTGATCGCTCAATACCCGCGTGGCCGTTACGTTTAGTAGACCGCTTGCGGCTTGTGGGTGTTTGATATGATCATCACCTACTGCCGGCGTATTGACGAGTCTTTAAAGTCATACATAGAGATTTTCTGGTTCATGCGAAACGGAGTAGGAGCACATATGTGATCTGTGCGGGACCGAGATTAATACGAGTATGTGATACCGTATTCTATTCTCGCGATATGTAATATCGTCCGGTTATATGTGATATAGCCGGGTTATCGAAACAAGTGTTGATTCGATGACATAATATATATATATATATATATATATATATATATTTATATATATATATATATATATATTATGCTCACTTAAATATTTATTATTCTCACTTGTAAATCATTTAACATATATATGATATATATTTATTGTATTGTTTTTCTTTTGTTGCATAAATATTATATATGTGATATATAATATTGTGACATGCTGGGTTATACATGAAACATGGATGTATGAGAATTATGTCATGCTATATATTATGTTTGAGTTTAAATTCTTAAGTAATTCAAAAAGGAAGAAATGAGTCATCATGAAGCTTCATGATAAACTTTGACAAAGTCTTCTCTTTTTGTTTTGCTTAAGATATTTCTAAACCCAACCATGATACATAGCCATGGTTAACTCTCTACAAGAGTTAGTGGATGACATACACTAACCAAGGGTTGCATTTCTAAGCTTATCTCTTTCATTATTCATCTTCTTCCTCATTTTGATTTTTGCTCTCTAGCTTTTGAGAAAAGAGAAGAAAATAGTGAGAAAATAAACAATAAAGTGAGCAAAATTCCTACTTCATCATCCTATACTATTAGCCATTTAGTTTAGGGTGTTTGCTTCACTAATCTACACAATTAGTGAAGAGATAGCATGAGCTAGTGTCTCCTCGACGTAGATCATCTTCGGCCTCAAAGACTTCGAAGCAAGCTTGTTCGTTTCTTCATGGGAGCCATTTCTAGAGTCCAGGGGATCGTGATCGCAACGAAGGGACTTCTACACGGAGCTATTGAAGTGAAGGACCAGTCTACAAAGGTCGTATTCCTTGTTCACTTAGATGTAAAGTGTTTACATATCTTGTTTAACCCTAAGTCTCTAGTTAAGATCTTGGTTAGGGTTTGTTTAGCACCCCAAAAATTTTAAAGTAGCATGATTGATGCTTACCAAAACCTTGCTAAGGTGCTAAGCTATCCCTACACTCAACATCTTCACGCTAGGAAACCAAGCAAGTGAGAAACACGATGACACCTTTGAAGTCAACGTTGTATACGATATGTCTGAGGAAGGGACATTTGACTTCAAAAATGAGTGTCTTGAAGAAACATTTGAAGAACTGTTTTCTGAGGAGCTTCTTTTCCTTGAGAAGCTATGTCCTGAACAGGCTTCTTAAGCACACTGGGGCCCCCAATTTAAACCACTTCGTAATGAACCAGCCCCTGAAGTGCGACCATCTGTGGAGGAGCCACCATAACTCGACCTCAAAGTTCTTCCTGACCACCTCAAGTATGCGTACTTGGGAAATAATGAAACGCTTCCAGTAATAATTGCAACCGACCTTGCGCCTGAGCAAGAGTTAGCCCTCATGGACGTTCTGAGAAAGAACATGGAAGCAATTGGGTGGTTAATGGCTGATATCAAAGGAATCAGCCCTGCTATCTGCCAGCATAGAATCCATATGACTGATGATTCCAAACCCTTCAAGGATCCTCAACGCCGGCTTAACCCGGTAATGAAAGAAGCGGTAAGGAATGAAATGCTGAAGTGTCTGGACAATGGGATCATCTATCACATATCTGATAGCAAATGGGTAAGCCCTATTCATGTGGTACCAAAGAAATCGGGACTCGCTGTCATCACGAATGAAGCAAATGAGCTAATCCCAACCCGCACACAAACGGGATGGAGAGTCTGTATTGATTACAGAAAGCTCAACGCAGCCACTCGTAAGGATCATTTCCCGCTGCCCTTCATTGATCAAATGCTTGAACGCCTAGCCGGACACGCCTACTATTGTTTCTTAGGTAGGTATTCTGGCTACAATCAAATCCCGATTGATCCAGAAGATCAGGACAAAACAACCTTCACTTGTCCTTTTGGTACCTTCGCCTACCGTCGCATGCCCTTTGGGCTGTGTAATGCACCTGCAACATTTCAGCGGTGCATGATGAGCATATTTTCTGATATGGTAGAGCGATTCCTAGAAGTTTTCATGGATGATTTCTCCATCTTTGGAGATTCATTTTCTGAGTGTTTGAGGCATCTGGAGTTAGTCATGCTATGATGTAAAGAAAAACACCTCACACTCAACTGGGAGAAGTGTCATTTCATGGTCAAACACGGCATCGTGTTAGGCCATATCATTTCTGAAAAAGGTATTGAAGTCGATAAAGCAAAAATCGACGTCATTTCAAGCCTCCCACTTCCACGGACTGTCCGTGACATTAGGGCGTTCTTAGGCCACGCCGGTTTTTACAGGCGTTTTATCAAGGATTTTAGAAAATTGGCTAGACCCTTGACTTCTTTGCTGGCTAAAGAAACTCCCTTTGATTTCAACTTTGAGTGCCTTCATGCGTTCAAGCTTCTGAAATCGGAACTCACTTCTGCTCCGATTTTAAGCGCACCAGACTGGAGTGAACCTTTTGAACTAATGTGCGACGCTTCTGACTTTGCGATAGGTGCTGTCTTAGGACAGCGATTTGAAAAGAAGCCGCATGTTATCCATTACGCGAGCAGGACGTTGAATGACGCACAGCTGAATTACGCCACCACGGAAAAAGAATTCTTAGCTGTTGTGTACGCTCTCAAAAAATTCCGTCCTTACTTGATCGAGACCAATGTCACGATTTATACTGATCATTCTGCGCTAAAGCACCTCTTCGCAAAAAAGGATGCCAAGGCCAGATTGATACGTTGGATTCTCCTTCTTCAAGAATTTAACTTAACCATCAAAGATAAGAAAGGAACCGATAATGTTATGGCTGATCATTTGTCTCGCTTGCCAAATGCACCAACCGTGGATATTCCAATCAATGAGCAGTTCCCTGACGAACAACTTCTCTCCGTATCAGTCGAACCCTAGTTCGCTGATATCGTGTACTTTTTAGTCACCGGAGAAACACCCTCTTTTTGGTCGAATCAGGACAGGTCTAAATTTAACTCTCAGGTCAAATTCTTTTACTGGGATGAACCATACTTGTTCAAATACTGTCCTGATCAGATTATTAGACGGTGCATCTCCAACTCTGAGACAAGAAGTGTTCTGTCCTTCTGCCATGACCAAGCTTGTGGGGGCCATTTTGGACCCAGAAAGACGGCCGAAAAGGTTTTAAAAAGCGGCTTCTACTGGCCGACGCTTTTCAAGGATGATTTTGAATACTGAAAAACCTGTAGTCGATGCCAACACATAGGCAAGATTGGAAAACGGAATCAGATGCCCCTACAGTCCATTCTGATTGTAGAAATTTTCGATGTCTGTGGCATAGATTCATGGGGCCATTCCCAAACTCTTTTGGGAATTTGTACATTTTGTTGGCTATGGACTATGTGTCCAAATGGGTGGAGGCTATCCCATGTCGAACCAACGACAACAAGGTTGTCGTAAAATTCTTGAAAGAAAACATTTTTTCTCGGTTCGGTACGCCTCGCACCATCATTAGTGATAATAGAACGCATTTTTGCAACCGATCTTTTGAATCACTAATGAAAAAGTACTCCATGTTAGTGTGATATGCCCTAGAGGCCATTATTGTATAGTACTAGTTTGTATATTACATTTTGAAAGCTTGGGATATATACACGGATTGACATTCTTGCTCAATATGGTAGTATGTTACTTGGTTTGTATCTATTTTAATATGCGTATGTGTTTCTTTTGACATATTGCTAATACATATTGATAGGGCCCTTAGGATCTTTTGCTTAACTACCAGCGTTGTGATGGCAGTCACACTAGTAGGGGCTGGGTAGTCTATAAGCACATCCTTACACAGGTCCCTAGTCGTAGGATTATTGAGACAGGGCATCGATACTCCAGAGTAGACTAGTGTATACGCTTCTCATCCCAGGAGGGGAGATGGTCTGTCCCACAGCCATCAGTACGTCGTACTGAAGATAGTATGTAGGTGCTCGTTAAGTTACGAGTACACTGGACAGGACTCACAGGGAACTATTGGTTGGTATTATACCTATCGTCAGTTATCAGTTCCCAGGTGACATGAGTACAGCTTAGTCCGTTGACTTGACACTGTCACTTCGCCTCGAGTGTGTTTCCACCGTTCTTAGATTACTACCCTACCACGGCTCAAATGAGTCATGCAAACAGGTAGTAGTTGGGTGCAGTCCCGAAGCACTTAGAGGCAGTGACGGTTAGACAGGATTCGTCTCTCCCGGTATTGGGAGTTGATATCGCGCTGTGTCTAGGAGAGTCATTACACAAAGTCCCTGGCCAGGGAAAGCGAGATTTGCTGGTAGTGTTTCCAGTAGTTTCTCAGGGTGTTCTGGGCTACACTCCGACACGACTTGTACCGCTATTAGGGGACTGACGTTTAACACCCCCCTAGGCCCGACATGCGATACTCTCAGACGAACAGACCGGACTGTACGGAGATTGTCACATTCAAGCTCAGTAGGAATTCGGATAGGTTCACCTCATCGGTCTTCTTATCGGCATCTACCTGGGGACCGTTACGTACAGCTAGTACCACTTGCGGCCTGTGGTTAAACCCACTGCCAGCGTAGTGTCGAGTCTTTAGAGTCCCACGCAGAGGGTTGTTCGCCTTTGGGCAAAACAGAGTAGAGGTAGTATGGTTTTACGACGGGATTCGTTCACATACGCGCACTTGTGCACGTTTGGTTTCCAGGCAGTTATTACTAGTGGGCTTTGGTTTAAGCCAGATCCTAGTATTTTTTTTGGGATTGGTCTTGTCTCATTGTATTCGTGTTTCTTCAGAACACGAATACGGGTACGTACGTACAGTTGACAGAGGCGGAGAAGGAGAAACCTCATTAGGGTTTTTGACCGTTGACTTTTTCTAAACCATAATGAGAATGAGAAATATGACTAATAATATTAATTAAAGATACTTGTGCCATGGTTAGGGTTGGGTTGACCATTTGACTTGTTGACTTTTATTGACCTTGATATTTTCTTTTGTTAAGCAAAAGATACTTCTTAAAGCTTGCTTAGCATTAAATGTGAAATGATAATGGTCAAATCAACTAACCATCACAATTTTCCTAATTATTATTATTATTAGCATATATCTCTAATATAAGAAAAAGGATGGTTCTAGACTCTCATTCTCTCATAACCTTTCTCTCTCATGGTTTGCTCTCCCTCTTCCTCTCTCTCAAATGCTTAAGTGTTTCATGTGTTGAAAATCCAAGCTTTGAGACAAAACCATCAAAACACCTCTCTACTCATTCTAGGGTTCTTAGTCTAGCAAGCCAAGCACTCTAGTTACTTCTTGGTTAAGGTAGGAGCTTAAGGTAGAGGCCTTCGGGTGGATCTTTCTTCGGCAAAGAGAAGACGAAAAGGAGGAGCCGTCTGCACCACTCCAAGGAGCTAGCAACAAGAAGGACCACAACAAGAAGAGAAGGAGTTCAAGAACTAGGTATAACCATCTAACATAGTAGCTAAAACTCCGTATTAGTTTGTTAGTTATTGTTTAGCAAAGATCCTTCATGGTTAGTCTATGTTTCCTTGTGATAAAAATCTGATATTTTACTCTTTCCGCCTCCCCGTAAGTACCGGGGTGGGTTACATAGACTTACACTCCATCAGCCACAAATTTTCAATACCCTACCATTCTCAAACTTGCAGCCAGATTGAAGTTTCTAATAGACAAATTAAACAGATTTTGGAAAAGACGGTCAGCCATAACCGCAAGGATTGGTCGTTGAAGTTAAGTGACGCGCTTTGTGCATATCGTACAGCCTTCAAAACAAACTTCGGTATGTCCCCATACCGACTCATCTTTGGAAAAGCATGTCACTTACCTGTTGAATTGGAACACCGTGCATTCTGGGCAATCAAACAGCTCAATGTCGACCTAGAAAAAGCCGGTGAGGCAAGAAGACTTCAACTGAACGAACTTGACGAGATACGCAATGATGCATATGAGAACACCAAACTTTATAAGGATAAAACGAAAGTTTTTCATGACAGGGCGATTCTCCGTAAGACATTCACCGTGGGGCAAAAGGTTCTGATCTATGACTCCCAACTTAATTTGTTTCCTAGAAAGTTGAAATCACGCTGGACAGGTCCAATTTTTGTGCGACCCGTCTTTCCGCACGGTGCTGTTGAGATTGAAGATCAGCAATCAGGCAATACTTTCAAAGTCAATGGCCAACGTCTCAAACCATTCTTAGAATTGCCTGCGGAAATGGGGGAGCTCATGTTTTTACATGAGCCATGTTATATCGATTAAATCACGTCCCCAAGTTGTTTTCCTATATATACTCTTTTGAACTTTTTGTAATTATTTATTTTCTTTTACTATTTCTCTTTATAGGGGGTTGTTTTTGCAAATGACCCTTTATAAACTGCCCCAGCCCAACCCAAGCCTCATCTTCTGCTTTTCCCAAAAGCTTGCATCTCTCTCCCTAAACCAAACCCTAGCACCCAACCTCAGCCCCCAACTCCACGATCAGGCCGCCGAAAAACCCCATTCAGCCGCAAATTGCGGCCTGATCCCCTCTGTCTACCTCGATTCTCCTCTCTCTGTAAGAAGTTCTTCTCTCCTAGTTTAAATTTCTGTGCAAAATTCCAGATCTGAAATGGTGGCGTTTGATTGTGAAAAGAATTTCTTTGAAATTTTCTCCGACGAAACTTACGGACAGTATTTCTATGGAGAAATCTGTCAAAGGGGGTGGGAATTTCTAATTTACAACGGCGATGATTTGTTCGCTGTGAGGGAATTGGTGGAGGATTTTTATGAAGCATTAAGAAACGGTCAACCCGGATCAGGGTTTGTAGAATTTTTCTTTCAAGGGAGGCGTAGGATTTTTCAACCCGAAACAATATTGAGGGTTACCAATATCCCCATGCGACAAGGAAATAAACAACCGTGAGAATTGGCGGTTTATCGATCATTGTTGGGGATTTTGTGGAGTTGAAAGATAAGGGACCCCGAGTAGATGTACAGAAACGTACTTGCGGTCTGTAGGTGGGCAAACCGCAACATTAGGGGAAAAAGCCGTGTCTCTTCTTTTCCGGCTGGTGTTGGACACATTGTGCATTGCTTGATGGAAAAAGATCAACATTTCTGCATAGTGACACAGTTGTTCGGCACGATCATAGAGGGGGTAGCCCAGAAGAAACCCCTGCTGCCAGTCCTAGTAACCCTCATTACAAAATACTATATGGAGCAAATTGAGTTCGATGGTTATGCGGCAGTTTACGCAAATTGGCCGGTTGAGTTAGAGCGAATCTCACAGGGACACACCGGCGGCTACTATGAACAAAAGAACTGGACAAGAGAGGAAGCATCCAGGCCCCGAAAGCTCGACGGAGGCACTTCTGAATGAACCTGAACCAGACAATGAAAAGGACATGCAGCGCTTAACTTTTCGGAGTATCCGCCACATACTCAAGAAATAGCAAAAGATGCAGGAGTAGCTAGACAGAATTGAAGCAGCTCAACAAGCAGCGCAAGACAAAGCAAGCGGCAGCAGGAAGGGCAAGGGGAAATCCAGAAGGCATTGAGGACAATGCATGTTTCAAGTTGGGGGTGATAGCATATAGTTTGCATTTGCATATTTCCTGCATTTCCTGCACTTTCATTCATGTACTTTTCCTTTATTTTCATATAGTTGCATTGCATATTTGCTTTTGTATTGCATTTTGCTTATTGTTAAAATAAAAATAAAAAAAAATTGTATATTTTTTGCACTGACTCACTTATTGAAAAACCAAAAAATTTATAAAAAAATTCAAAAACAAAAAACTTTGTCTTATTAGTTTGCAGGGAAACTTTGATTCAAAGACTGACGGTTTAGTTGATAAGTTAGAAATAACTAAATCCTTTTTGTGAAACTGACAACCCGAATAATAACCCTCCTTTGAGTTTAACCGTAGCTGAATTACGTCTTTTATAAACACATTACACGTGTCGTATGCTTTTGAGAGTTAGATAAATGTCTGATATGTCTTTAAAACCTTTTGAAAATTGATAAACATCTTTAGGATCAAACAGGTTTGTCTGAGTTAAGTATTATCAAGATGAGTTCATACAGTGAAGTAGAGGTTTTAACTGAAGCTATAAGCCTCAAAAATAACCCATCTGAAACCGTGTTGGAATAATTACACACCTCACATGTAATGTCTTCGGTTTTAAAAGAAAAGGCTGGCTATATCTCCGTTTGGGCTGAGTGAAAAATTTAAAACAAAATGAGTCTTTTGTTTTGTGGTCTTGGTAACTTGGGTAATTAAGTCCTTGGGGTGTCTCCACACCTAATCCCCTAAAACCATTTGGTTTTGGATTCATTGACCCAAAACTCGCTAAGTTTCCAATCGCCAGATAAAATATGCTAAGCAAGTGTTCTCTCCGAGTTAAAAGTCCTAACGGTTCTTTGTGGGAGAATAATCTTGGCGGAGACGAATTTTCTAGTAAAACAGTTTTTTTCGCGGAGATATGAAAGTTTGTATTTATTAAAGACGTTTTGCACGATAATGAAGGGTGTGCATGAACAAAAACAGATGAAAGGTAGGAGTGAAAAATAAGACCTAGGTTTCCTGTTAAAATTGATATATTTTCTGACTTAAAATCTAACTGGAGAATGAAAATTGAGAAAATCATAAGTCTTTTTAAACTCGTATGATCCTTTAGAAGTCTATCCCGGTCCGTATTTTTGACATAATGACACTAATCTAGTTCTTAGAAGCTTATGGACATTATCCGCACAAATCACGTAGAGACGCATTTTGGCTTATGTTAAATAAACTGTGAGGAGTGAAAAATAAGGTTGGACGTTTTCTAACTTGGATAATAGAACTTCTAGTTTTGATACTTAATCTTAAGATTTGACTCAACTATTTTGTAGCGAAACTAACTTGACTGGATTTTGTGGGTGCAATCCGCTGAAAACCCTCAGGAGACAACACTCCTCCTACTAGGGACACCTAGAGATTTAACAGCTTGTTGCACGTGCTCAGTGCAATCGCGTTCCCTGCAAAAGTGAGGCTAGGAATTTTTGTTTTGCTCGGGACGAGCAAAAGATAAATTTGGGGGTATTTGTTCGGCACGATTTGTTACATTTTAATACCACCCATTTTATATCATTTTGTCAATAAACGGTGCTATTTAATCCATGTCTGCTCATTTATACAGATTACAGGTACGCAGACGGAAACACTGAATTTTGTACACAACATGCACAAGAAGACGGATTTTTAGCTGGAGCTGCAAACAGGACATTATACAGATCAAGATTTGAAAAGTGTTTGCAATAAATAATATGTGTGTAAAAAAAGAATTTTGTGAAATGGTCCAACACATACATGTGTGATCACTTTTGGAGATGCATGAACCTTGGGAGCTGCCATGGCACACAACAATGATGAGTGGTGCAAGTGGGTATGCAAGTCAATGACATATGATTTGAAGTGTGAACACAACACACACCTACTAGATCTCCTCTCTGTGATATTGGCTCCAGATTTCACACATGTGCTAATTGGAAAAAGTTGCAATTATAGAGAGATGCCCATGAGACCGGAAGACTACTGAAGCTTGGTGGGCCCCAGAATCCAACCCTTGGCCGCAATTTTATTCAGTTTGGCCGCAAATTGTGGCCAAGATGGCTCCAATTTGGCTCGTTCAAATTGTGTGGGTCCCTAGTGGTCTTTTAGTCTATTGTCACCTGCAACTTTTGATGTTGGATTCTCTATAAATAGAAAATGAGTTCATGAGGCCAAGGGAGAACTTTTTGCATACTTGTAACTCTTGTGATAAATTTCTTGTAGCTCTTGGGATTATACTGAGTTCTTTGCCTTCCTCTGGTCCTGCAACCTCTATTTTTGAGCTTGCAAGGTTAGATTTTGGTAGTTGAACTCATTTACTTGTATTTTGAACCATTGCAATAAAATCTTCATTACATTCAAGTTTGATTCTTGTATCTCTTTTCTATTTTGTTATTTTTTTTTATTCAGTTGTGTTATTTCTATGATGATGTGTGGATAGTTGTTCTTGGGCTATGGTGAGGTAGGTTGTGGAATGACTTTACTTCCAACCCCTCCCTTTTGATTCTTCCATTTTTCACTTCTTTTCTTAATTGTGCAATAATATTATGTTTTGCTTGATAGGATATATCGTCTTGAATGGTTGCAAATCAACCTTTAACATATATCATATTCCTTCTTTACATTTTATCATTGCTATATTACGATTTGAAGTTGACGTGAATACAGAATTACATTAAGTGTCGCAACTAGCTAGATAGGATATATAGCATACTTGCATATATTCTATACTTGCTACTTCACTTAACGAATTCCATATTCATTTCATTCTCAATCTCATTCTTTTGAGTTTCCGTTTTAATTAACCTTGATGTCGTATTTTATCCCGATACATGTTTTGGATAAATATGGCATGCTTTCACTATTCTAATGAAAATTAAAAGGAATGAATCTTGAATCAAAAGGGTGAGTTGGGGGTAAATAACGTATTTCACTCTTACTAAACCTTGGCTTAAGTTTTCCGTATTCCAAAACCTAGCTTCTTTTAAGTATTATACAAAAACGTGACAAAACACCCATTTTCCAACCTATTGTTCCATAACTCAATTTGATATTATGATATCCACTCCTTGTACTTCGACCTGTGCTTGCTGGCTTGCTTCAACGCACCGTGCACTTGCGGTATTTTTAAACTCGATACTCACGTTGTGCATTATTTTCATCGACTAAACCGACATATCCGATATTGACCATATTCTTCAAAAGCACGACACCGTGAGAATCGAACAATAACAATAGAGTAATATTCTCTAAAGTGTACGTGACATGGCAATTACCGATGATGTGTGTGAGCCGGCAAGCAAGTGTGCGTGGAACATACGCATCATCGGTAATGGTGCTGGTGTTCTGACAGCATGGTTTTATAATAACAATGATAACACAATAGAGCATGCAATGCAATGCAACAACAAGAAATATACGGAAAATGAACAGTAAACGCAACATAAAGAATATACATACTATATATGTGAATCATACAGTTTTGACATTTGAAATAATACGAATCGCGGCGTTTATAAAATAAGGGCTATGGTGTTTTTAAGAAAGGTACGTCCTTTGAAATATCCGTAGAATCCCTTGGCATGTCTTTAAAATACTCACAATTCGTTAGTTTTGAAATAGGTATGACTCGAGTCTAGTCTAACATCTACAAGTAAACTACAGGACTAAACTAACAGGTTAATCGAAAAGGTAAGGAAACCACCTAAATCTGAGTCGATATATATATATATATATATATATATATATATATACATATAGTCGGTGATCCCGCCTCAATAGTATCGCGTACGATACAATATATCATATGACATCCTCAAGTCAAGAGTGCGGATCTATCATCAATATATATAACTCGTACGGTAAACCCATCGTACGGCATCCCAAACTAAGTACAGGTCAATATCACATTTATCTCATTATTCAACCGGTATCCTTATCATCATGTCATGATTTGGGTACTGGTCTAAGTCTAGTACAATATTGATACCATCTACATATATATATGCGTGTGTATGAAACACATCGCCTAAGGACCCGCTATAATATCGTGTCATGTCTCATAATACGAACCACATCATATCACCGGTCTCATGGCACCATGCCCAATCTCATCAACTCATCTCCAAATATCATATACTATCATCATCATCCATGTATATATATATATACAGTCCCATACCTATGTGTGTGTGTGTGTGTATATATACATATCCCCATATACGCACAAGTAATAAAAGTATGCAAATCACTACTCTAGGGTTCGCGACTAATAAACTAACTAAACACTGTCTTACAAGTACACTATACTAACCCAAAGTCATTTCATATCACATCCGTATATATATATATATATATAATTATAACGAATTCGCGTTCTATACTATGAAACTGCGGGGGTGCTATACGCCATCCACCCGACTTCCCCCGTAGATATATATCTACTCACCTTGATCCTCGCTTGCTGGAGTCGATGATGCTATGCTCTCCTCGTCGTCTCGAAATCTGCGTGGGGGTACCTACATATCCCGCATAGTATTGTAAACTGAAATCGCGAACGAAAACCAAAATGATACACGAAACGTACATAGGTTAAAACCTATGGTCGAAGCATGCACGAATAACCACAACTCTCGACGATTGACGTATAAACATGAATCGACCGAGATAAAATACAAATACCAAATTCCAATTCATTAAAAGCCGCAAAATGAATTCAGAAACTTCGTAAAACCCTTCCAGATTTTACCCTAGGTGAAATTAGCCAATTCTGCACATGGGAAGGGTCTAGTTAACTAATATAGGAGCTACAGAACAAGAACGAGCCAATTTGCTCGCACCAAGGCCGCAATTTGCGGCCAAAAAGAGTAAATTTGCGGCCAGGAAATGTCCAGGGGGTCTCAGGTTTCATTGGTAGCTCTTAGGGTGCCTGCATGACTCACTGTGTTTGCTAAATAATTTTCAGAGGCTCCGGGTGTTAGCAGATCTCCAAACTTCATCACAATTTCCACAATTTCCCGATATTAGGGATTTCTAAGTTTGTGAATTGGGGGTTTACTCTCAGTTTTTGGTCTTTAATCACACACCACAGGGGTTTAAGGTCACCATTAAGCCTTTATTACCCTTTTGGATTCAATCCAAAACCTAACCTTAACTTGAAATTTCCAAAGACCACTAAATCTCGATATATCGATTCTAAACTAACAATAGAAGCTAATGGAATGCATTACTACACTAAGTGTGAAGAAATTACCTCATTTGGCAACTCAAGAATTTTCTTGAGTTGCCCCAAGTGCTCAAAATCCGATTTTTCTTGGTCCAAAGTGCTTGTGAGGAGCTTGTGCATGTTTTTAATGAAGTGGAGATGATGTTTTGGGGTGTTTTTGGGTGTATTGTGATGAGGTAGAGGAGGAGGTGGAGTGTGCTGCCATGATGAAGGAGAAGGAGAGAGAAATGAGTGAAGTGAGAATGATCCAAGATTAAGGTTGACCCCTCACCCTCTCTCTCTCTCTCTTGTCCATACCTCCTTATTCTAATATTTTCCTTTTCTTTTTCTTTTCCTTTATCTTTTCCTTTCTTTTCTTTTTCACTTAAAACAAAACCATGAATGAAAATATAAGGAAGATCCATGGAGGAAAATGTAACAAGTGTGAAAAATGACTTGGTGCATGTCACATGCACAAAACTGACTTAATACACGATTAGTGATATTTAATCGCGATTAGCATTAAAATTGTATATAATTAATTATAAAAATTCATAATTTGCTTGAATCATCTAAAGCACCCTCATTTCAGTAATTTCTATAACTTTCCAAATATTTCCCGATTTATCGGTATTTAATTATACCGCACTAATAAAATATTCATAATATTTATTATTTAATTATAAAAATTCCCAAAAATAATATTTTATTTTTCTAAAATGTTACGGTCTTTCCCCCTTAAAGAAATTCGGTCCCCGAATTTAAATTTAAACTCCCCCCAATTTCTAAAACATTTCAGCAAAATGAGCAAGTCGTCGGGGCTCCGAAATCATAAATACATCAATCACATCGTAGCGCAATGCATGCGCATGAAAAATGAGCATATAACTCAAAATCAAACTCCGTCAAGCCTCCTGCAATTATCAGAGTTATGGTGAAGACACCAAAGTCTAAATCCAATACGAAAACCGAAATGATATACATCAAAACTATACATGTAAACATCGTGGTAAATTCGTCAAAACATCTGAAAGAAATGCATGCCAAATCTTTTCAAGTCACTGTGCGATGTGCGTATCACTGCACAGTGGCGGACGTCTATTGTAAGAAAATAACTATATATATATCCTTTGTTTAATATACACGTCCCGCCGTTTTTGAAAAATAATTTAGAAGGGTTTGCTTTGTTAAATGTCTTTTGTTATCTCGGACACGTAGGTAAATACTAAGAATATAGCTCCTTTTTGGAAATCCCTTCGATAACTATCAATGCATGCAAAATATAGTCAGGTACTGTCCTCAGACTAGTCATGCTCAGTCACTATACTAAATAGTAAATATCATAAAAACATACTGTTCAAAGGAAATAATCCCAAAATGTACATAAGAATGCCACGTCCGTCTGCTGGGCACGGGAATCAAAATCAACAAATGTGCTCTATATGTGCACAGAAACAAAATATAAGTGCAACGGGTGTGCACGAAAACACCTGTTAAGGGCAACGGTGTGTGCCTGACAACAATATCAGTTGCATCTGATATACATGAAGAATCTCGATTTAGTGCATCTGGCGTGCATCAAAATCGCATCAAGCGCATCAAGTCTGCGCAAAAACTAACTCAAGTGCACAAGGTGCATGAAACAAATATCGAGTATCATAATCGAAATCGACGGTATACAACACATCTCAATCCAAATCCAAATCAGGTATACCGTGGTATATAATCTCACAACCATGTGCATCAGTGTGGACAAAATCGAATCAAAATACTAAAAGTGCATGAAAACTATGCCGGAAGGATAAATCAAATCACATGCATACCATATGCATGAAATCAAAATCAACATCTCGAATGACATCAAATCGAAGTCAGGTGCAACTGTGGTGCACAAAATCTCAATCATGCAAATAAATCGCCCAAAATATCGAAATCAAAGATGGCGGAAACAATCCCGCTTTGGCACATTCTCTAAAGATCTCTGGCCAACTGTCATGGTCACTCATAACATATCTCGTCGACGATGCCGAACTCTGGCCTACTGGGTGTGCATACTATGACCGATCTTGGGTCCAAGTATTCTCGTATGGTATTCCAGAAAGATCTTGTCGGGGTCTCTCCCGAATCTCGTTTCTGCTGAACTGCCCGGAAGTCGTCATCCTCTCCTAAATCTGTTTCTTGTTCCGGAACGGCTGCATACTCATCGCGACTCCTTCTGGAAGATATATCCATGTACAACGCCTCTGCATGCATATCACATCTCTGATGTTAGCGGAGTGGAACGTCATCTCATCAAGATCTAGTATGAACCGCTTACTCCACTTTTCTCTGATGTCGACTGATTCGGACTCGTCTCTTCGTGGCTACATGGACTGCGCTCCAACGGCTATACTCGTATCTGGAGTCTCCCAAGCAATGTATCCCATCACATGATATCCGAATGACGTCGAACCTTTCGATCGATTTGTCAAGGTTCCATAATTTCCCCCAAGAGATCAACATCTTGAGTACAATTTAATAATATTCCATTATATACCACAGTACCTATGGACCAATCGTAGAAGGGCAAACCCAAGCCTCATTAATGGCACCGCTGAACTGCTGCAAACCCTAAGGTTTTGAAGCGTTCTCATGGACATTATATCGAGTTAGGGTTTCATTCTTCTAGAGGGTCTTCGGAATTACTTGCATGTTTCTCCGAATACTTTAAACTTGGAAAAACGGGTTTCTGACATTCGATCGTCTTCTATCAACTCCCAACGTACCTGTGTCAAGTCATTTCTAGCTGGAATCAATCAATCTGATGACCTCGCATCAGGGTAGGCAACGAATCACATGTCCTAGTCATTCCTCCTTGGGTGACTAGCGATCTTCTATCATATCTCTAAGTATAACTCGTGCGGCAATAGCTCTAAACATCTGGGGCGATATCTCGTCATTCACAGCAACAACTGGCTCATTAGTCTGCACGCTGAACAGTGCCTCAATCATCAAATAAACGGTGCATTGACGGTCATCACATTCTGGCTGGCCTCTTGCAGTGGCCCAATCCTCTGGTGCTGATCTGCACGTCCGAGAAATTTTGTAAAAGCGATCCATCAAACGCTCATGGCGCGAAAACACAATAAAACGACGCATCTATGCAAATCGTATGTCCCTGGAATCATGCCCTGGTCAGTCCTCGTTCGTGACGAGCTCATGATGACGCAACTCTAGCCGTAGCTCCCTCTGCCCGTATGATCATGGCAGCGAAACCATAAACCAATATCGATGAGGATAGATCATAGGAATGAATATAATGTTGTGCAAGGAAATGTACATCCTAAGGCTTCTTAAGCGGAGTAGCGTATCGTAAGTATGCCGCGGAACATACACACGGTACGCCACTCTCCTTAACTCACCTACTCTATCAACCAAGGTCAACCTACGCGACGAAAGTTCGGGTCTAATACCCCCTCGACTAAATCTAAGTTCCGTAAGGTCAAGCCTAGATTCCGTTTATATACAAACGCCCTAGGCTCCGCATAGTCAAACATAGACTCGAATTAAGGTTAACCTAGCGCTCTGATACCAACTTTGTCACGACCCGAAATGGCACGTGACTGGCACTTGAATCATATGAAGTCTATAGGACCCCATCTAATTCAAGTAAGCCAAAAATTCCAGAAATCTAAACCATTTAAAAGAAGAAAGAAGGAAAAGTTTAGTTTTAAAGCAAGTAGTTTAACAACATAAGTCAAAGTATGCATTTTTAAAACCTCAAGTCTTTTCTGAAAATTTAGGCAAAGTTTCCTTTGTAAATACTGGCCCCTAAAAGGTACAACAAGCATAATATTCCCCAAGCAGGAGCTAACTCTTCGCCAATTGGCGGTCACAACTACGTAAACAATATAATATACAACGCCGAAGGCGAGGATCAAAACTCAAAAGGAAACTCAATAACATCAAGAAAACCCATAATAATACAACGCACGACTCTAAGGTCGGAAAAATAATACACTGGTCTTCTAAGTCTAAAAATATACAAGTCTGGTTGATGGAGTTTACTAGATACAACTGAATATAAAATAAAGTACAATGGTGGTCACGATGCGAGTGAACCCACCTACCAAGGCAATCACCCGAAATGAAGCAGTGTACCAGCAAAGCCGCCAGGGAATGTATGGCAAAACCTGCAAGAACTGTGGCACAACGGGAGTAAGTTGCCAACTCGTAAGTAGAAAACATTGTAAGTGCACGGCGGCGCCCCGGCCGTCAATCCGACGCCGGAATGCGGAAACGGTGATAAACTTAAATTTTGCGGACTTTGCAAACCGGCACCACCGCGCACTAAACTCCGGATCGTAACCATTAAACTAGTCTAGCTAACTAACAAGAGGGGAAGAGATGTACCGACTGATCCGAGTCCTCCGGTCTTCATCTCCACTCCGATCTCCTCGCGGGATCTCCGTCTGTCTCCTCCTCGTCGGAAAGGGCACCACATCGCCTGTAGCTTTTACGGGCTCCCACCTCAATACCGAGGCAACTCGGGCGCGAAGCTGGCGAATCGACGCGTCCAAGATTTGCTGTAGGAAGTGTAGAGTCTATGTCTCATTGGGGTTTGTTGCCTTTGGATGGAGGAATGAAGATTGAGCTTTGGAGGGAAATGAAGCTCTCAATTTCTTTTGCATACAAAATGATATGAACAAATATATCTCCTCACAAATGAAGCACTCTCCCTCAAAGATTTGGCCGGCCATCACATGTGGAAATGGTGGAGGGAATCAATAATTAGTATGAAGGAAGGTGAGTGTAGGATAACAAAAGAGGTGACCACATTCAAACAACAACCATGCTTCACTTTTTATCAAACCATACCCTCATCAAATCACATTAAATGCAAGCATGGATGAAAGATTCAAAACCTATCATAATCAAACCATTATGCAAGAAAACCCCTCCACAAAAATAATTTGCAAAACTGCAAATTACCCCCTCCATCGGAAAAGTCCGGCCGGGAAAGAACAAAGGAAAACCGGCCGGAACGGAATGCAAACTGGCAACTCCAGAAAACTGGTCCCGTAATAAATTACAGGAAAACCCCGATACTGTGCATACACACCCGCATCTGTATTCCGTCCGGATACAAATGCAAAAAGACAAAATCTACACTGTACTAAACTAGGACCGGCTTAAACCAAAGCCGGCTAGTAATATCCGTTCAATCCTGATCCGTGCAATACCGCACGTATCTGATCGAACCCTGCCATAAACCTATACGGCTACTAGTACAAACTGTCCGATCCTGATCCGTGCAATACCGCACGTATCTGATCGGACCCTGCCATATCTCCATACGGCCTCTACAGCGTTTCGCCCGAAACTTGAGTAACTGATAGTGTGGCGGACTCTAAAGACTCGTCAATACTATGGCTATGGATTTAACCACTAGCCCATCAGAGGTATAAGCCAATACGTAACGGGCCACCAGCTATTGACTAAAAGGGACGTCGATGAGCGAACTCATCCTGACACCCTACTGAGCCTGTCAGTGACAATATCCGTGCAGTCCGGTCCGTTCGTCTATGAGTATCGCATGGCGGGCCTAGGGGGTTGGTAAAAGTCAGACCCCCAAAAGCGGTACAAGTCGTGTCGGAGTGTAGCCCAGAACACCCTGAGATACTACTGGAATACCTACCAGTAAATCTCCTTGCCTTGGCCAAGGACTTTGTGTAATGGCTCTCCTAGACACAGCACGACCTCACCCCCAATACCGGGAGAGACGAACCCCTGAAGATACGCTCACTGCCTCCATGTGGCTCGGGACTGTACCCAACTAAAACCTGTTTGCACGACTCCTTTGAGCCGTGGTAGGGTAGTAATCAAAGTACAGTGGGAACTCACACGAGACAAATGACGATCCCCAGGTCGATGAACTAACCTGCACACATGTCACCAGGGAACTGCCATCTGACGTCTGGTATATGACCAACTAGCATGTTCCCGGCGAGTCCTGTCCGGTGTACTCATAACCCAATGAGCACCTGTATACATCTTAGGTGATCCAACTGACACCAGTGGCTTGTGAGACCGGCCACCGCCCCTCGTCGGGGTCTCGACTGTATACACTAGTCTACTAATGGAGTATCGATGCCCGGTCTCGAAACTCCCACGACTAGGGACCTTTTAAGGATATGCTTGTAGACCCCCAGCTCCCACTTATATGATCGCCCTCATACTGCTGGTGGTCAAGCAAGAATCCTAGGGGCTCTATCAACGTGTAATAGCGACATGTCAGGTCACCTAAAACAGTACACGATGATAAAGGTAAACCAGATAGCATACTATCATCTCGAGTAAGACTGTCCTACCGGGATAGGTCCTCCCTCAATCATTACAATCACGTACCTGTGACCTAATAATTGACTCTGAGGGCACTATCTCCAACAATCTCCCACTTGCACTCAAGGCTATTTATTGCGATGTCGCATACTCACAGCCCGTGTGATACCGAACACCCAACTCCTCTACTAGTCAGTCTCACAAAGCTCGTTTGCGAAACTATTGCGTTCGAGGAATAGCCTCAGTGAGTGGATCCGCTTTGATGTTTCTTTCTATGTCTCTCTATATCTCAAGTTCGCGGAGAAAGCCATCTCCCGAAATGAGCAATACCTGTCTTAGAGTGTCTGGATGTCTGATGGGACCTAGCTCATAAATGAACTTCAAATCCAAACTTCTTAGACTGTATCGTCAACTGAACTTAATCAGTATCCTGCGCGCCATGCCTCCCTCAGTATTGCCTTGGATCACCTGTCCAAAATATTGCCCCTCGTCAGAGGGAAAACTATAACTCTGACAACCTCCTTGTCGTCCATGTCACCTTGGAAGCCTGGAATGATAACCGTCTCCTGAATGAGGCTGTCGTTATCATATCCCTAGAACATCCACTTATGTTCTAAAACTGCTTCCGACTGTTTCTCCAGGATTGGATTAATGTCAACTTATTACATCTAGTGCAAGAACAACATCTGGTGTGGTACTTGACATCTCATGATTGACTCAATTGCCTAAGCAAGTGATCTGCCAATCATGCACGTCCCTCTCCCCTTTAGTCTGTAAGACACCTTTGGAGAGGGTGACTCCATTACCTGCAGGTACACTACCGTGCCAGGAGTCGTCCATCCTAAATACTCTTAGAATGCTGTCAAGTACCCTGATTGGGAAACCACCTAAATCTAGATCTAAGACCATAGATCTAGTAACCAGTATGTCTGATATAAAATCCATTTCCTTTGTGGAGAAACAACTGTGCGACGACCAAAGTATAACCGATCGTAGTGTAGGAGTTTCTTTTCCTACTCTGTGTATATCATCCAAATACCAGGATATCACACCCTACTACCTTCTCAACAGATCCATCCCCTATTCTGATGAAGTCAAACCCATGACTGTCACGTCAGAAATAGATGATCTATCTCCGCTACATCTGCTCTAGTCTATAAATAGACATAAGCAACCTGTCCACCAATGCTTCCGCTACTCCCACTGACTACGACAACCCTCTGGCAGAGTCATATAGACGTACACTTCTAAAACTGGTTTAGAACGACGCTATACTCATCCTCCAGCCGGGTCTCGTAACCTGGAACAACAGCAATGGCAATTGTGGGTAAACAAGAACTTCCCTGTCACCGTCCTTGAGGCTACCGTAGTGCCTCTCGGGTGCCTGAAGTTACCCACCTTATCTGCGGAGTGGCCAATGGAATGTCAATCCAGATTGAATCTTTAGGTTCCTTATCAAATCTTCAGTAATCGTTTGTGGTTCTGGAATCACTTCCAGTTCTACCATACTCCCACTACTGTTTTCTGAAAAAATCCATCTTTAATAAAACTGTGGCGAGTCTAGAACAATATCGCTATTGTTCATCCAGATGGTAGAAAGTCAACCCTCGTCATAGCCTGGGTCAACCCACAAACAGCCATTACAGAAACGTGCCTTGAGTTATCCAGAGTCTGGTTTTAATCATAAGCCGGACAACTCCCCGTACCTTAACAATGTTAAGATATGAACTGTACTATATCCAATATAGAACCAGAGGCACTGATTTAATTGAACCAGATTCAAATCATGCAGCTGTCTCCAGTGCATGTTTACTAAATGGAAAGAGGCCGGTCAGCGTTTCTCAACTTAGGAATGCTTCCAATTATGAGTAACCTGAAAGAGAAACAATTTCTCTTTATCATTACTATCAACTGAATACCATACACAAGTATCTACATCTTCGATCTCTTTGAAGAATCCCGATACTTGCTATACCTGGTTCTCTACTCTATTCAAATACCTATAACTTCTCAACATTCAGACCATGCGTTTCCACGAAACACCCGTCTAAAAACTAGAGAAGTCATAAGTAAACCGAATATAGTGCGAGGACCAACCCCTCTGTCCTAATGGACACTGGACAACATACAATACACTGTATAAGTCCCTTGAGTCTGACAACTCATTCCCTGTGTGTTGTAGGTTGAAAACTGTACCTTTGGTTATGAAGAATTACACCGCTGTTTAATGCTCCTTACCTAACCATCCGCTGATATAGGTAAATGTCATAGACATAATTTCAAAAAGGTATATCCCACTCTATGAAAATAGACGTACAGATACATCGATTTGAAATTGGTGCATAACGGCGGATATTCAAAACCAAAAACTTGCCGTCCGGCAAATAACCCAGGTGACTTCCTCAAATATCACCGATTACAACGAATCCCGATATAATGAGGACAATCACCTAATTCCCAATAACTTACTCCCACTCATCATCTGTAAAACCATACAGATGTGAGATTCGTATCTGGTAAATACATACCCTGGAGTAAGTATCTAATCGGGAAATCAGTTTTCTATTAACAGTACACAGTGAAACTGAAACATTGAAATGTTTCGATGGGGTATCCTGGTATTCCTAGTAATGCCTCTTCCAGATTCACGACTGTAACCGTACAGTTCTTTGCCACCTCTCCAAATCCCTTCATATGTCTTTAGTCTTTACCTTCTGCACACCCCTTTAGGCCAAATGGTTTTCTTCCTTCCCTACCGTTCGGCACCAGCCTATGGTTTGGAAGAAGACTATCCAATAAGCATAATGGGTGTACTGTCCCAATCCTAGGAACACTCGCAACACGAGAGAAGGTGAAGATAAAAGACACCTGAATGTACTTTATTCCTATTTCTCCTGAACCAGGATCCATCCCCGAACTGGAACAAGTTCCTTTCGAGTTCGTATATAACCATACGATGGAATATCCAAATAAGCTGTGGATCTTCGTAGTGATACGGAGTGTCCTGGAGAAATACAAAGGTGATGTGGGAGTGGTAACGAAATATTTGGTTTGGTCGTGAATATCTGTTGCAATTTACTTTGCCCTCCTACTAATCCCTTGCTTTGTCTGAACTTAATACCTTCTGCACACCATCGTTATGCTAATTGGTTTTCTTCATTCCCTACCGGTCGGCACCAGCCTAAGGTTTGGAAGAAGACAATCCAATTTGCGTAATAGGTGTACTACCCCTAAACCAAGGAGTACTCGTAACCTGAGAGAGGGTAAAAGGAAAAGACAACTGAATAATCCTATCCGTTTTCTCCAGAACCGGAAACCATCCTCGAATAAATTCTTTCGAGTTCGTATCTAACCATACGATGGTTTTGTCCAATGGAAGTGGACGTTCGTAGTAAAACGGGGTGTCCTGGAGAAAAGGGTAAAAGTAGGAGTGGCAATGAGGTTTGCAACTCTGACAATCCAAAAGCCGGTGTTTAAGAAGGTTCGGTCAACTTGGTCACTGAGTCAAAGTCTTAGGGTCGGGTCAAAAGGTCGCTGCCAGAGAGAGAGAGAAAAGAAACACTCAGCGTGCACTCTAACCTAGATCAGAATGGTTACCAATTTATCTAATCTGGAATCCTCCCACTGTACCTCAAATTCTCCTCCAAACCTGAAAGAAGAATTAGTCGGGGTTACCCGAGGAGTAAACTAACTCATCAGTGGGAATCGGGATCCAACTCTCATCGCATGACAACGTGACGGAATCCGCTCACGGTATCACACTCCAGAAGGTATGCGCATATCTGGCAAGTTTCAGTTCTTTTGAAACTCCCGATGTGATTTCTGCCCCATGCTCTTATGACCTTGACTAAGGCCAACAAATCATAAGTCACATGTCAAGTTCTACCCGTCATTGTCCAGGTTGATTTGAACCCACCCGTACAAGCCCTTGACTAAGGCCAACAAGGCTATACGACTGTCCCAAACCAACGCATCTATCTATGCAGCATATGAATACCCAATAGCTACCAAACACTGTGCCTTGACTAAGGCCAACAAACACAGCTTGAATACTATTGACTACCCATATGAAACGACGGAGGGCTACGAATGGTTTCTGGCGAAAACCTTTAACGTAGTGAACTTGATATCGTTGAAGGAACGGATAGCTTTTTAGAAAATATAGTGACGAAAACCTTTACTAAAGAGGTCACTCCCGGTGAAGGGATCTCGGCTCTTTCCCCGTAGAATGGGGTGCTGGATATTCATAACCGAATATCACTGTGCAAAGCAAAAGTAATCGGCTATAGTGAAGTTAATGCCCTGACGCAAACTTCTGTCCAAGGGGTCACTCCCGGTGAAGGGATCTCGGCCCTTGCCTCGTCGACTGAGGAGCAGGATATTCCAATGAATACCACGATGCAAAACAAAAGTAAACGTCCTTGCAATAACAGCTTTTTGAAAAGTGTTCCAACAACATCAGATTAGGTTTGTTTTTAACTTGCATTGATCCGAATCAATGCAGTCCCATCAATTGATCACACCACAAAGAACGAAAATATACTGACGTACGTATATGCCATCCGCATTCGCCACTGGGTCCCGTCATCACCCGTTAGGTTAGCTAACTAACGGCAGAGCGGGGACTGGACTAGCGCGGATGAAAAACATATACAACATCTACTAATATATATACCAATATATAGTATTTCGCTCAAGGCGTGAATAAAATGCAACATCACAGAAATGTACAGCATCACAGAAACAATACAGATATCTGGGATCCCCGGGTTTCACAGAGCCACTGCTGAAACCCGACGTTCCCCTGGTCGTGTGGATAGCCTGTGCAATGAAATCCTAGACCCCTACGGGCGCGGCAAGTCACCCGCCAAAACCTGAAGCGAGGCAGCCCCCTTCAGCCCCGTGAATGGACCACCCTGCACTTCACGGAATCCGGCAACTTGGGCACCCCTCCTGGGTCAACCTGTACCCCCTACGAGTGCGGCGAATAGCCCTGCAATTCCAGACTGAAGCCCCTCCGTCTCAATGCCCTGAGATGCGGGCCCGTTGCCCTCTAGAACCCGGCTATCCGTGCACCCCTCCGCGGGGTAACCCTAGTACAGAAAGTAAAATATACATACACCGGGTACATTGACCGCAACCAGGTCGTGCCCCAAAAGAATAATACAAACAGGCAGTGACGGCAGTCCACATGTCGGACGCTCGCCCCGCAATAACAAATGTACATAATACAACTACACTGTACTAGCATTGCATCCAGGCTATCCCCACGACCGATCCGCAACATCACAGCAAATACATAGAATATCAACGTGAAAGTCACGTTCGCAAATCCGTCTAACCGGGCTATAGCAGTTAGACCGGATTTACCGATCGAGTGACATTCACGGTCGCAGATATAATGTAAATACTGTGAAAAATGTGTTTAAAAAATTTCCGATTGATCAAACAATTAACAAGTGGGCCCCAAAGAAAACAGTAGCACTCACAGAAACAATTGGCCCAACTTTAATATTCCAAAGCCCATATTTTAAGCCCAGAAGGCCTCTGTAAAAAAATGGTGAAGTGATGTGAATAGTGCGCGGCGGAAGGGCCGCACAAAGGTGGTTTTAGCGGCGGTTCAGCGCTCCAACTGTGGAGTTACTTCATCGAATTTTTACAGAGCTCTTAGATTTTCCAGTACATCAATATTTTACAACCTGAAAAATTTTTAGAGACTGAAAAATTTCAACAGAAACTGTTGTGGGCAAATACGGGTTTTTGGACATTTTTGATCGATCGGAACTGAAAAACACATTACACAAAGCTAGACTAAGTTAATGGCGAGTCTCTGATACCACTGTAAGTGCACGGCGGCGCCCCGGCCGTCAATCCGACGCCGGAATGCGGAAACGGTGATAAACTTAAATTTTGCGGACTTTGCAAACCGGCACCACCGCGCACTAAACTCCGGATCGTAACCATTAAACTAGTCTAGCTAACTAACAAGAGGGGAAGAGATGTACCGACTGATCCGAGTCCTCCGGTCTTCATCTCCACTCCGATCTCCTCGCGGGATCTCCGTCTGTCTCCTCCTCGTCGGAAAGGGCACCACATCGCCTGTAGCTTTTACGGGCTCCCACCTCAATACCGAGGCAACTCGGGCGCGAAGCTGGCGAATCGACGCGTCCAAGATTTGCTGTAGGAAGTGTAGAGTCTATGTCTCATTGGGGTTTGTTGCCTTTGGATGGAGGAATGAAGATTGAGCTTTGGAGGGAAATGAAGCTCTCAATTTCTTTTGCATACAAAATGATATGAACAAATATATCTCCTCACAAATGAAGCACTCTCCCTCAAAGATTTGGCCGGCCATCATATGTGGAAATGGTGGAGGGAATCAATAATTAGTATGAAGGAAGGTGAGTGTAGGATAACAAAAGAGGTGACCACATTCAAACAACAACCATGCTTCACTTTTTATCAAACCATACCCTCATCAAATCACATTAAATGCAAGCATGGATGAAAGATTCAAAACCTATCATAATCAAACCATTATGCAAGAAAACCCCTCCACAAAAATAATTTGCAAAACTGCAAATTACCCCCTCCATCGGAAAAGTCCGGCCGGGAAAGAACAAAGGAAAACCGGCCGGAACGGAATGCAAACTGGCAACTCCAGAAAACTGGTCCCGTAATAAATTACAGGAAAACCCCGATACTGTGCATACACACCCGCATCTGTATTCCGTCCGGATACAAATGCAAAAAGACAAAATCTACACTGTACTAAACTAGGACCGGCTTAAACCAAAGCCGGCTAGTAATATCCGTTCAATCCTGATCCGTGCAATACCGCACGTATCTGATCGAACCCTGCCATAAACCTATACGGCTACTAGTACAAACTGTCCGATCCTGATCCGTGCAATACCGCACGTATCTGATCGGACCCTGCCATATCTCCATACGGCCTCTACAGCGTTTCGCCCGAAACTTGAGTAACTGATAGTGTGGCGGACTCTAAAGACTCGTCAATACTATGGCTATGGATTTAACCACTGGCCCATCAGAGGTATAAGCCAATACGTAACGGGCCACCAGCTATTGACTAAAAGGGACGTCGATGAGCGAACTCATCCTGACACCCTACTGAGCCTGTCAGTGACAATATCCGTGCAGTCCGGTCCGTTCGTCTATGAGTATCGCATGGCGGGCCTAGGGGGTTGGTAAAAGTCAGACCCCCAAAAGCGGTACAAGTCGTGTCGGAGTGTAGCCCAGAACACCCTGAGATACTACTGGAATACCTACCAGTAAATCTCCTTGCCTTGGCCAAGGACTTTGTGTAATGGCTCTCCTAGACACAGCACGACCTCACCCCCAATACCGGGAGAGACGAACCCCTGAAGATACGCTCACTGCCTCCATGTGGCTCGGGACTGTACCCAACTAAAACCTGTTTGCACGACTCCTTTGAGCCGTGGTAGGGTAGTAATCAAAGTACAGTGGGAACTCACACGAGACAAATGACGATCCCCAGGTCGATGAACTAACCTGCACACATGTCACCAGGGAACTGCCATCTGACGTCTGGTATATGACCAACTAGCATGTTCCCGGCGAGTCCTGTCCGGTGTACTCATAACCCAATGAGCACCTGTATACATCTTAGGTGATCCAACTGACACCAGTGGCTTGTGAGACCGGCCACCGCCCCTCGTCGGGGTCTCGACTGTATACACTAGTCTACTAATGGAGTATCGATGCCCGGTCTCGAAACTCCCACGACTAGGGACCTTTTAAGGATATGCTTGTAGACCCCCAGCTCCCACTTATATGATCGCCCTCATACTGCTGGTGGTCAAGCAAGAATCCTAGGGGCTCTATCAACGTGTAATAGCGACATGTCAGGTCACCTAAAACAGTACACGATGATAAAGGTAAACCAGATAGCATACTATCATCTCGAGTAAGACTGTCCTACCGGGATAGGTCCTCCCTCAATCATTACAATCACGTACCTGTGACCTAATAATTGACTCTGAGGGCACTATCTCCAACAAACATCACAGAGCAGAAATCATATGTATGACACAATCCTAGGTCAATACGATCATAATATAAATCTTCGATATGATAAAGTCTTAAGCATGATAAGGTGGCAAGGGTAAATATCTATGCATAAGTGTAATACCATGTGCTCGTGTCAGTGCCTCAGGTAGCAACATATCATAAATATGAGGTATGCATGCATGAAAACCAAATGCATCTAAATGTGGAAACTGTTTTCCTTAATTGGTGAGATTTCTGTTTATATAAGTTTACGTATCATCAATGAAATCATCAGAAAATCAGTGTCAAGCATCGACACAAAATATATATCTCAAAAGCTCAGGCTCCGGCTATCCGGACTGGCCTGTATTATCAAATCTAAAAGCCTCAGGCTCCAGCTATCCGGACTGGCATGTATCATAAATCTCAATATATCAGGCTCCGGCTATCCGGACTGGCCTGTACCATAAATCTCAAGACCCCGTCGGTATCCTCCGGATATCCGGCGTGTCACAAATAAATCACCGGTCAGTAGTGCTCCCCTGTCTCAGGCTTAACGCCATCATCTGCGACCTTCTCGCCCCGGGGTACTGCATCGGGTCCATCATGCACCCACAGACGATTCCTCCTCCTCCTCGAATCGGGTGTATGATATCGCTCAAGAGCCGAGAAAACTCATGGTGGACATATCTCAAATCATAATATAAGAAAACCGCACTTTTATCTTTTAAAAATGATAAATGAGTTTATAAAATCTTGCGGTTTCTCCAAATCCAGAAATCTCATGGAAAATCCGAAATCCAAAATGAAAAGTCAATAATAATGAATACTGGGCTCCGGCAATCCGGACTGGCCCTTATAATAATGCATGACAAATGAATATATAAATATGCATGAAATAACGAGCAATGAATGCAATAATGAACTAGCATATGAAACAATAACATATTGGAACTATCAGCTAGCAAACGATAACAATAGAGTAATATTCTCTAAAGTGTACATGACATGGCAATTACCGATGATAATGTGTGTGAGCCGGCAAGCAAGTGTGCGTGGAACATACGCATCATCAGTAATGGTGCTGGTGTCCTGACAGCATGGTTTCATAATAACAATGATAACACAATAGAGCATGCAATGCAATGCAACAGCAAGAAATATACGGAAAATGAATAGTAAACGCAACATAAAGAATATACATACTATATATGTGAATCATACAGTTTTGACATTTGAAATAATACGAATCGTGGCATTTATAAAATAAGGGCTACGGTGTTTTTAAGAAAGGTGCGTCCTTTGAAATATCCGTAGAATCCCTTGGCATGTCTTTAAAATACTCACGATTCGTTAGTTTTGAAATAGGTATGACTCGAGTCTAGTCTAACATCTACAAGTAAACTACAGGACTAAACTAACAGGTTAATCGAAAAGGTAAAAAAAACCGCCTAAATCTGAGTCGATATATATATATATATATATAATAGTCGGTGATCCCGCCTCAATAGTATCGCGTACGATACAATACATCATATGACATCCTCGAGTCAAGAGTGCGGATCTATCATCAATATATATAGCTCGTACGATTAACACATCGTACGGCATCCCAAACTGGGTACAGGTCAATATCACATTTATCTCATTATTCAACTGGTATCCTTATCATCATGTCATGAACTGGGTACTGATCTAAGTCTAGTACAATACTGATACCATCTACATATATATATGCCTGTGTATGAAACACATCGCCTAAGGACCCGCTATAATATCGTGTCGTATCTCATAATACGAACCACACCATATCACCGATCTCATGGCACCATGCCCAATCTCATCGACTCATCTCCAAATATTATATACTATCCTCATCATCCATGTATATGTATACGTATATATATATATGGTCCCATACCTATGTGTGTCTATATATATATACACGCATAAGTAATAAAAGTATGCAAAAGTGTGTGTGTGCGTGTATGCATTTCACTACTCTAGGATTCGCGACTAATAAACTAACTAAACACTATCTTACAAGTAGACTATACTAACCCAAAGTCATTTCATATCACATCCATATATATATATATATATATATATATATATATATATATATATAATTATAACGCATTCGCGTTCTATACTACGAAACTGCGGGGGTGCTATACGCCATCCACCCGACTTCCCCCGTAGATATATATCTACTCACCTTAATCCTCGCTTGCTGTAGTCGATGACGCTACGCTCTCCTCCTCGTCTCGAAATCCACGTGGGGGTACCTACATATCACACATAGTATCGTAAACTGAAATCTCGAACGAAAACCAAAACGATACACGAAACGTACATAGGTTAAAACCTTGTTAGTTATATGTATGCCCTAGAGGCCATTACTGTACATACGATGTATATTGTAATGGATGCTTGGACATATATAGGGAGGAATTTCTTGCTCGACTGATAGTATGCTATCTGGTTGTACTTTATCTTAACATGTACTCTGATTGTCTCTATGTTACATGTTGATAAAGCCCTTAGGATATATACTCGACTACTGAGACTATGATGAGATCATACTAGTGGGGCCACGGTAGTCGATGAGTACATCCTATAACTGTAAATCCCCGTTTCCATTCTAATAAAAGTTTCCTATTCTCCGATTTCCAGTGGTTTCTTTTCTTTTCTTTCATATTTTGAATTGGTTGTTAAACTTAATATTTATATTTTTTCCAAACCCTAAAAGTTAAAACCCAAGATTTAAAACCAAAGCCAATTAAACTAAAACCCAAAATAAAATAAATATTAACATACTCTTAAACCCGGCCCCATTTAATTTCCCTCGGCCCACTCAAATTATTTTGAATTTGAGCCGGCCCGTTTCTCCCCTGCAGCCCACGAAGTATCTTAAGGGAATTATTTTGAAATGCCCGGCCCACTCTCCCTTCGGCCCGTGACCATTTCCCCCACTCACCCGACCCGGCCCTACTACTGTTCATCTCCTTTAAATCCCCAACGGTAACTTCCCCCTTTACCCGCTCACGATCCCTTCCTCCGCCGCGCCTCACGCCCACGCCCACGCCCACACCCCGCTCCTGCCGTTACAACCGCGATGCACGCACCCCATCGTCTCCAACTCCTCTCATCATCTCCCTCTCCAACTCACTCCTCATCTCCCTCTTTACATTCACCGAGCCCCCAAACTCGAGCACCCACTACACCTCTTAACTCCTCTCGACCTCCGACGACGACAACTCCTCAGCGATCCCTCACGTCTCCTCCACCAACCTCCTCCCTCCACGACTCCACCTTCATCAACCCGAGCCCCCTGCACGCCCACTCCCCTGCACACCCACTCCCCTGTACACAACCCCCACTACCGAGCTCGGCCACCTGGCACCCTCGACGCCGGCGAACTCCCCATCACATCGCCGACCACCCTACACCCTCCTCGTCGTCAATGTCTCCTCCACCTCCTCTCAAAAGTCCCAACTGCTCTCTCTCTCTCACCAAAAACCCACTTTCTCCCTCATACTGTGAGCTTCACCGTGCACGTGCCGGAGCGACGCCGTCGACCGTCACCGACCCCAGTACACTCGCAGAGGATCATCAAGCACCCCTCAACCTCCAGTGACTGTGCAACGACTCCGGACAACCCCGACGCAAAATCCGCATATCGATCCAAGCTCGCGAGAATCCGTTTCACGGCGTACATCACGCGTTCGTGACACCGCTGCTTCCGTGCGACCCCGAAACGTTTCCAGGCAAGTGTTTACTTGCTTCATGCTAAAATAATAGTAGTACAAACCTAAAACATCTAGTTTACGGATTTGCCAATTACCGATACATATTGTGACCTAAGTGTTCGATGCTAGTCTCCAATGAAAATAATTGTTTAATTTGATGAAAACAGATACTTTCTATTGGCCCTCATGATGATAAATATCGTGTATGAATCTCGCTGGAAAATATGATTGTTAGAGACTAAAATTGATACCCCCAAATATGCCGTCAAAACTAGAATTCTCTCGTACCTGAAAACGAATAAAATCACCATAAATTATATACAAACTGGAATGATGCGTTCGAAGGCTTAAATCGAAGCCGACTCGACGAACTTTAACCCTATGTAAAATTTCAATGATTTCTGTTCTGAAACCATGATGATAATTGGATCGGAATGCGACTCTGGACTGTAGTCCAGAGCGTTTCTGATTATTGTGTTCTGTCCAAAGACCTGTGTTACTGTGTTTTCTGAAGTCGTATGTTACGGAACTCTACAGTAGATTAAAGATAATTCTGTTAGTTAAACAAAACTGGTGGTTCCATTCCGACTCATCGCCGTTTGCTATTTTAAACTGTATTTAAAAGGGCAGAACGTATAACTGTCCAGAACAGATTCTGAAATGACACTCTGAGGTTAAACTGTGTATAACTTTTAACGTACAGATGCGATTGAGGATCCTTCTATTGCGTTGAATACTCTATTGAAAACCCTAGATTTCATTCAACTGTAATATTGCTAAATTCTGAGACCAAATGGGTGCAATTCGTGTCGCGAAACGGACGTTCAGTTCTGAAACTGAATTTCCAGCCGCGAGCACTTGAAATGAAACAGCTATATCTTGAGAACCGGAATTTCGATTGAACTGAAACAAATTTTGATGAATTGCTGACTGAGTGTTCTATTTATCTTACTTGTATCATTTTGCTGAATTCTTAACATATTAATTTATGCAATTTTTTTTAGTTAATGACATGCATGTTGATTCATAACAAACAGAGGTTATTGGTAGCATACAATACATATATCATACCCTTGCCATATACTCAGTGTTAGTGCGTGTGAACAGTGCATTATCGTGCGTGATAGATGTTGGTTTAGGAGTGACGAGTACACCAATGGAGAGTGAATATTCGTGACAGTGATTGATACACTGAACAGTGATAAAACCGTGCCATTGGTATGCTTGTACACAACTAGATCAAGATCATAAATAGTGTAAACCTGGGGAAAAAGGGGAAACCAAAATGAAAAGAGTATCGTATTTAGCGGGACCGTGTTTAGAGGATGATCATTCGAACCGTGATACTGATACATGTAGGGTAGGATCTAGCGATCCGGCTGACAGGGTTATGTCCCGGGCATGTGGGTCGTTGTCTCGGGTATGTACGAGACTCCTGTTAAACATGATCCTCCTTCCACTATATGATTTCAAACATGACCTAGAGACCGATAGGGACACATAACATATTCTGCATCATATGGTGACATAGTGATTACTTGCATTGTTCATACTCCAGTATTACCTGTTTCACCTTATTATAATAATATTGTTATTGTGTCGCTCTGACGACCTGAGTATGCATGCTCAGATTCCGCGGGAGGACCAGCACAGGAGACGGATCTACCCTTTGAGTTCACGGATATATAGTTTGGTGTACCTTCTTCATTTACTGCTTTCCATAAAAGTGATCGTGAGATTGAACTTGGTTAGTTATTGTTCTTATTATCTGTAATTTGTGAACAATGGAATTTTAATGTAATAAATTAGTGATGTGATTCCTTTAATACTGTGCTTTATTTACTGATTACCATGTAATGCTAGAAGCCGAAGTGTGACTACGGCGGGATGATTCCTTGACCGTAGGAGCATTGTTGGCCTAGTCATCCCTCGTTTTCCGTATTTTGGAAAGCGGGGCGTGACATGGTTTAGTTGGTATCAAAGCCTGTGTTTAGTATCAAGGAATAACATTAACTATATTGTATTACATTATTCTTGTTTCACTACTCTTAATTTTCATCCTTGAATCTGATCCTATCCTTTTGAATCTTCCAGTGATATGACGTCTCTGAACGACCCCTCCTCGGACTCCAGCTCTCAAGACCGCACGGAAAGAATACTTAGTGCACTGACCACTCTCGCGGAAGCTCAGGAGAGAAAGACAGATTTACTCACTGAGGGACTCAGGGCGATTACCGCCACAGGAGGACCCTCCGCACTTATTACCGCCCCCGAGGGCGCTACTCCACCAGCTTATCAGACTAGGGCTGGTACCGTATCAAACTTCCGACGGTTACACCCAGCTGCATTCACAGGGCTAGCTGAACCCCTTGAGGCTGAGCAATGGCTGGTGAACATGGAGAATTTATTGACAGCAGCCAGGGTTCCAGAGGAAGACAGAGTGGACGTGATAAAGATTCAATTAGAAGACGAAGCCCGTACATGGTGGTCGGTGGAAGAAAGCAGACTTGACGAGCCGATTGAATGGAGCAACTTTAAGGAGTGTTTCTTAGATCATTATTTTCCTCCCACAGCCAAGGCAGAAATGGAGGAAAGGTTTATTCTTTTGAAGCAGAATGGACGCCCAGTGGACGTATATGCGGCAGAGTTCAACCGTCTGAGCCGCTTTTCTCCATACATGGTCAAATCAGAGGCCACCAGGGCCAGACGCTTCCTTCAGGGGTTAGATTTCGAGTTACAGCAGTTGATTGCATCGTTGGATTTGCAGACTTTTGCATAGGTACTCAACGCGGCGAGAGTTCAGGAGCAATTGATTAACAAGTTCAGAAGACCCCCAGTCGTTCCAGCACGTACCCACGCGCCTTCTCGAGGAGCCATACCGGTTCACAGAGCAGGAACGACACAAATGAAGCGCCCGTTTGTACCACAGCATCGCCCCCAGAGACAGGGCGTAGTTTGCGGCTATTGCGGTAGAGGAGGGCATACCCAGAAGGACTGTCGCCGTGCCAAGGGACAGTGCTTGATTTGCGGTTCCAGTCAGCACAGGATTAACAGTTGCCCTGAGCGAGCAGAGATACAGGGAGGTTCTGGACCGCCACAACAGAGGCCGCAGGAGTGGAGGCAACCCTTTACAGGTCGCGGTCAGGGACGGGCTTTCACCTTGACCGCCGAGCAGGCAGAGGCGTCAGGAGACGTGGTTATAGGTACTCTACTCATACATTCCTTGCCAGATAGAGTACTATTTGATTCGGGAGCATCGCATTGTTTCTTGTCTGAGCATTTCACTAATACACACTCAATACCACATGAACTACTAACCAAGGGATGGGAAATTCATACGGGTAATGGCATTATTATATCTAGTCGAGAATGTAGATTATGCCCGGTTGTAGTGTGTGGCAGGGAATTCTATGCGAATTTCCTTCTGATTGGAACAGGCAGTTACGATGCAATTCTCGGGATGGATTGGATGAGCACTTTCCATGCAGTTATCGATTGTCGTGCAAGGAAGGTGATCTTCCGCATCCCCAATCACCCGGAGTTTATTTTCGAGGGCGGAAGTGAATCTTTGGAGCCAGCTAAGTATAGAACCAAGCCCAAGAAACTGTCGGTTATGGAGATTGAGAAGAGCCCAGTTCCAGAAATTGTTCGGGACTTTCTGGATGTATTTCCCGAAGATCTACCAGGTCTACCACCTCCTCGAATCTTGGAGTTCTCAATCGATTTGATTCCAGGTACAGCCCCAGTATCCAGGGCCCCATACAGAATGGCACCAGTTGAGTTGGCGGAATTGAAGAAGCAGGTTGAAGAACTATTGGAGAAGGGATTTATTCGGCCAAGCGCTTCACCGTGGGGTGCACCAGTCCTGCTAGTAAAGAAGAAGGATGGATCGCTGCGAATGTGTATAGATTATCGGGAGCTGAACAAGGTCACAATAAAGAACAAGTACCCACTACCGCGCATTGACGACCTATTCGATCAGCTAAGCGGAGCCAAGGTATTCTCGAAGTTGGACCTCCGTTCTGGATATCATCAAATCAGAGTAGCAGCCGAGGATGTATGCAAGACGGCTTTCAGGACCCGATACGGACATTACGAATTCCTTGTGATGCCATTCGGTGTTACCAATGCCCCAGCAATATTCATGGACTTGATGAACAGGGTGTTCGCAAAGTACTTGGACACGTTTGTCGTTGTGTTTATCGACGACATACTTGTCTACTCGAAGACCCGGGAAGAGCACGCTGAGCATTTGCGCACGGTACTACAAATTCTTCGGGAAGAGAAGCTGTACGCGAAGCTAAGTAAGTGTGAATTCTGGCTTGACAAGGTTCAGTTTTTGGGACATATCGTTTCGGGCGAAGGCATCTCGGTGGACCCGGCGAAGATAGAATCTGTCAGAGATTGGCCGTCGCCGAAATCAGTGGCTGAGATCAGGAGTTTTCAGGGATTGGCAGGTTATTATCGGAGATTCGTCCAAGATTTCTCAAGAATCGCGGAACTATTGACGAGGCTGACACGGAAGGACGTGCCGTTTACATGGACAGAGGAGTGCACTCAGGCATTCGACACACTGAAGCAGAAGTTAACCACGGCACCTATACTTACAGTACCAGATAATTCTGGTGGTTTGGTGATACATAGTGATGCCTCAGGGAAGGGATTAGGCTGTGTTCTAATGCAGCACGGCCGAGTAGTTGCTTACGCCTCTCGACAACTGAGAAACCACGAGAAGAACTATCCTACGCATGACTTGGAGTTAGCTGCGGTAGTCTTTGCGTTGAAAATTTGGAGGCACTATCTATTGGGTGAGAAAGTGGAGGTGTACACAGATCATAAAAGTTTGAAGTATGTTTTCACTCAGAAGGAACTGAACATGAGGCAGCGCCGATGGCTAGAGTTGATGGCAGATTATGACTTGGACCTTCAGTATCACCCGGGGAAGGTAAACGTTGTACCAGATGTGCTTAGTCGCAAGCCAGCGGTCATGATGTTGACCGACCAGAGGAGCATTATTGAGGACTTCCGGAGACTTGAACTTGAAGTCGTTACGCCGAACGCACTCAGTCAACTTTGGCAACTACAGGTGCAATCTTCTCTGGTGGATCGCATCAAGATTGCACAAGCGGATGATCCCCGATTGCAAAAGTTCAGAGAGAAAGTGGAAGCTGGACTGAGAACGGACTTGATTATACATGATGATGGCTCTCTGAGATTCGGTAGCAGACTCTGCGTACCTAAAGGAGATGTTCGAGAAGAAGTTTTGGCTGAAGCACACAGTTCATCTTATTCTGTGCATCCAGGAGGTACAAAAATGTATCAGGACCTAAAGCAGCACTTTTGGTGGAACGGAATGAAGCGGGAAATTGCGAGGTTCGTATCCAGGTGCTTGGTATGTCAGCAGGTAAAGGCGGAACATCAGAGGATAGCAGGATTATTACAACCATTGCCGATACCTGAATGGAAGTGGGAGCACATTACTATGGATTTTGTGACGGCCTTACCACGGAGCCCTAGGGGCAATAACGCCATTTGGGTTATCGTCGATCGCCTCACAAAAGCTGCACACTTCCTACCTTTCCGAGTGGGACAGTCGACAGAATCACTGGCAGAAAGATATATGCAGGAGATTGTACGACTTCACGGTGTTCCAGTCAGCATTGTGTCAGACCGGGACACGATATTCTTGTCACACTTTTGAAAGAGCTTACAGGAGAGCTTGGGAACCCGCCTTAAATTCAGCACAGCGTATCACCCACAGACGGATGGACAATCCGAGCGTACGATTCAGACGCTCGAGGATATGTTAAGAGCCTGTATGTTGGACTTTCAGGATTCCTGGGAGGACCATCTGCACCTAGTCGAGTTCTCTTACAACAATAGTTACCAGGCTAGTATTCAGATGGCTCCATTTGAAGCACTATACGGGCGGAAGTGTCGATCCCCAGTATGTTGGGATGATGTGGGAGAACGAAGATTACTGGGCCCCGAACTCATCCTTCAGACAGTCGACAAAGTCCAAATGATCAGGCAACGTATTAAGACGGCTCGGGATCGACAGAAGAGTTGGGCAGATACCAGCAAAAGGGCAGTAGAATTCGAAGTCGGAGATCACGTATTCTTGAAGATTTCCCCTACTCGTGGAGTTATCAGATTCGGAAGTCGGGGAAAACTTAGTCCCCGTTTTATCGGACCTTTTGAGGTGCTAGAGGGAGTAGGAGAGGTGGCCTATCAACTTGCTTTGCCTCCATCGCTAGCTGGTGTGCACAACACTTTCCACGTGTCTCAGTTACGGCGTTATGTTCGGGATGAGAGCCATGTCCTGGACCATTCGGAACTAGTTTTGGGTACCGATTTATCGTACGAAGAGCAGCCTACTACTATTCTCGACCGCAGAGAGAAAGTGCGGAAGAATAAGATCATTCTTTTAGTCCGAGTGTCTTGGAACGGTCGTTCCCCAGGAGAATACACCTGGGAACGGGAGGAAGATATCCGTGATCGTTATCCACATCTCTTTGTTTAGTACATTGTTTCTTGTATCTTTGTTAAATTTCGAGGACGAAATTTTTGTTAAGGGAGGGTATGATGTAAATCCCCATTTCCATTCTAATAAAAGTTTCCTATTCTCCGATTTCCAGTGGTTTCTTTTCTTTTCTTTCATATTTTGAATTGGTTGTTAAGCTTAATATTTATATTTTTTCCAAACCCTAAAAGTTAAAACCCAAGATTTAAAACCAAAGCCAATTAAACTAAAACCCAAAATAAAATAAATATTAACATACTCTTAAACCCGGCCCCATTTAATTTCCCTCAGCCCACTCAAATTATTTTGAATTTGAGCCGGCTCGTTTCTCCCCTGCAGCCCACGAAGTATCTTAAGGGAATTATTTTGAAATGCCCGGCCCACTCTCCCTTCGGCCCGTGACCATTTCCCCCACTCACCCGACCCGACCCCACTACTGTTCATCTCCTTTAAATCCCCAACGGTAACTTCCCCCTTTACCCGCTCGCGATCCCTTCCTCCGCCGCGCCTCACGCCCACGCCCACACCCACGCCCCGCTCCTGCCGTTACAACCGCGATGCACACACCCCATCGTCTCCAACTCCTCTCATCACTCTCCTCTCCAACTCACTCCTCATCTCTCTCTTTACATTCACTGAGCCCCCAAACTCGAGCACCCACTACACCTCTTAACTCCCCTCGACCTCCGACGACGACAACTCCTCAGCGATCCCTCACGTCTCCTCCACCAACCTCCTCCCTCCACGACTCCACCTTCATCAACCCGAGCCCCCTGCACGCCCACTCCCTTGCATACCCACTCCCCTGTACACAACCCCCACTATTGAGCTCGGCCACCTGGCACCCTCGACGCCGGCGAACTCCCCATCACATCGCCGACCACCCTACACCCTCCTCGTCGTCAGTGTCTCCTCCACCTCCTCTCAAAAGTCCCCACTACTCTTTCTCTCTCACCAAAAACCCACTTTCTCCCTCGTACTGTGAGCTTCACCGTGCACGTGCCGGAGCGACGCCGTCGACCGTCACCGATCCCAGTACACTCGCAGAGGATCATCAAGCACCCCTCAACCTCCAGTGACTATGCAACGACTCCGAACAACCCCGACGCAAAATCCGCATATCGATCCAAGCTCGTGAGAATCCGTTTCACGGCGTACATCGCGCATTCGTGACACCGCTGCTGCCGTGCGACCCCGAAACGTTTCCAGGCAAGTGTTTACTTGCTTCATGCTAAAATAATAGTAGTACAAACCTAAAACATCTAGTTTACGGATTTGCCAATTACCGATACATATTGTGACCTAAGTGTTCGATGCTAGTCTCCAATGAAAATAATTGTTTAATTTGATGGAAACCGATACTTTCTGTTGTCCCTCATGATGATAAATATCGTGTATGAATCTCGCTGGAAAATATGATTGTTAGAGACTAAAATTGATACCCCCAAATATGCCGTCAAAACTAGAATTCTCTCATACCTGAAAACGAATAAAATCACCATAAATTATATACAAACTGGAATGATGCGTTCGAGGGTTTAAATCGAAGCCGACTCGACGAACTTTAACCCTATGTAAAATTTCAATGATTTCTGTTCTGAAACCGTGATGATAATTGGATCGGAATGCGACTCTGGACTGCAGTCCAGAGCGTTTCTGATTATTGTGTTCTGTCCAAAGACCTGCGTCACTGTGTTTTATGAAGTCGTATGTTACGGAACCCTGCAGTAGATTAAAGATAATTCTGTTAGTTAAACAAAACTGGTGGTTCCATTCCGACTCATCGCCGTTTGCTATTTTAAACTGTATTTAAAAGGGCAGAACGTATAACTGTCCAGAACAGATTCTGAAATGACACCCTGAGGTTAAACTGTGTATAACTTTTAACGTACAGATGCGATTAAGGATCCGTCTGTTGAGTTGAATAATCTATTGAAATCCCTAGATTTCATTCAACTGTAATATCGCTAAATTCTGAGCCCAACTGGGTGCAATTCGTGTCGCGAAACGGACGTTCAGTTCTGAAACTGAATTTCCAGCCGCGAGCACTTAAAATGAAACAGCTATATCTTGAGAACCGGAATTTCGATTGAACTGAAACAAATTTTGATGAATTGCTGACTGAGTGTTCTATTTATCTTACTTGTATCATTTTGCTTAATTCTTAACATATTAATTTATGCAATTTTTTTTAGTTAATGACATGCATGTTGATTCATAACAAACAGAGCTTATTGGTAGCATACAATACATATATCATACCCTTGCCATATACTCGGTGTTAGTGCGTGTGGACAGTGCATTATCGTGCATGATAGATGTTGGTTTAGGAGTGACGAGTACACCAATGGAGAGTGAATATTCGTGACAATGATTGATACAGTGAACAGTGATAAAACCGTGCCATTGGTATACTTGTACACAACTAGATCAAGATCATAAATAGTGTAAACCTGGGGGAAAAGGGAAAATCAAAGTGGAAAGAGTATCGTATTTAGCGGGACCGTGTTTAGAGGATGATCATTCGAACCGTGATACTGATACATGTAGGGTAGGATCTAGCGATCCGGCTGACAGGGTTATGTCCCGGGCATGTGGGCCGTTGTCTCGGGTATGTACGAGACTCCTGTTAAACATGATCCTCCTTCCACTATGTGATTTCAAACATGACCTAAACACCGATAGGGACACATAACATATTCTGCATCATATAGTGACATAGTGATTACTTGCATTGTTCATACTCCAGTATTACCTGTTTCACCTTATTATAATAATATTGTTATTGTGTCGCTCTGACGACCTGAGTATGCATGCTCAGATTCCGCGGGAGGACCAGCACAGGAGACGGATCTACCCTTTGAGTTCACGGAGATATAGTTTGGTGTACCTTCTTCATTTTCTGCTTTCCATAAAAGTGATCGTGAGATTGAACTTGGTTAGTTATTGTTCTTATTATCTGTAATTTGTGAACAATGGAATTTTAATGTAATAAATTAGTGATATGATTCCTTTAATACTGTGCTTTATTTACTGATTACCATGTAATGCTAGAAGCCGAAGTGTGACTACGGCGGGATGATTCCTTGACCGTAGGAGCATGGCTGGCCTAGTCATCCCTCGTTTTCCGTATTTTGGGAAGCGGGGCGTGACAATAACTGTTCCTAGTCGAGGGTATATCAAGACAGGGCATCGATACACCAGAGTAGACTAGCGTATACGCATCTTGACCCATATGATGGGCGATGGATGATCACATATCCATCGGTGTTTGACATCAAGGATGGTGTACGGGTGCTCAGTGGAGATTGGGTACACTTGACGGACTCGCCGAGAACTCCCAGATGGTATTATACCTCATGTCAGATGGCAGTTCTCCGGTGACACTGATACAGAGTAGTCTGTTGACCCGAGATCGTCATAGAGTCTTGTGTGATTCCCACTGTGCTTTGATTTCCAACATACCACGTCCAAGAGGACGTGCAAAAAGGTGGCTTTTGGGTACAGTCCCGAATCACATGGAGGCAATGAGCGATAGGAGGGGATTCGTCTCTCCCAGTATAAGGAGTTGATGTTGCGCTGTGTTCGATTGGCTATAACCGGAAATCCCTGACCAGGATTGCTGAGATTTACTGGTAAGTGTTATCAGTAGTTTCTCGAACTGTTATAGACCTCATATCGACACGACTTATCGAGCTACTGGGGTCTGACGTTTACCACCCCTAGGGGAGATATGCGACATATCAGACGACGAGACCGGACTGTACGGGAGTGTTACTGTTTGGATTCACAGGAGAATGTACAGGCTTGCTTGTTGATCTTCTAAGCGCTCAATACCTGGGTGGCTGTTACGTTTAGCTGACCGCTTGCAGCTTGTGGGTGTTTGATATGATCATCACCTACTGCCGGCGTATTGACGATTCTTTAGAGTCCTATACAGAGGTTTCTTGACTCAGGCAAAATGGAGTAAGAGCACATATGTGATATGTGTGGGACCGAGGATAATGCGGTATGTGATACCGTATTGGATTCTCGTGATATGAGATATCGGCCGGGTATATGTGATATAGCCGGGTCATCGTATTAGTCGGTTATATGCGATATAGCCGGATTGTCGGATCAAGTGTTGATTCGATAATTTAATGTATAATAATATATATGATATATTAAATTACATTAACTAATATTAGCTCACTAAAAGATTCTTTTTCTCACTCGGGTAATACATTGATATATATGCCATATATGTTAATTGTATTATTTTCTTTTGTTACAAAATATATTGTATATGTGATATATAATATTGTAACATGATATGATAACTAATGCAACATGTTTAGTAGAGATTAAACAAGATTAGGGTTTGATTTGGGTTAAAGCTTTCTAGATGATTCTAGAAGGTTTAGTTTTGTTTTGTGAAAGATATTTTGTTATGACTCATTCCTTGACCTAACCCAAACCCTAACCCTAGTTAATTCTCTACATGGGTTTGGTTGACCATGGTTGCATTAATCATCATATTTATCCTTTCATTATTCATCACAAAAGGTTTCATGTTGATTGTTCATCTTCTTCCTTCTTTCTTTCATAGAAAAAGCTTTCTAGGTTTTTCAAGGTGATGAAAAATGAGTGAGTAAATGAAAATAAAAGAGAGCAAAAATCCTACTTCATCATCCTCATCTATCCTTGCCCTTTAGATGAGGGTGTTCACTTCATTTAGTGAGTGTTAGCTTGTGTTAATGAAACTTCAAGGTAGATCATCTTTGTTATCGAAGATCGGAAGCAAGACTGCATCTTTCTCTTCGTGGAGCCTCTCGAGAGTCCGGGACACGATGATCGCAGCGAAGGGACCTCAACACGGAGCTTAAGAAGTGAAGGACCGGATCTACAAAGGCTGTAATCCCTCTCACTTAGTGTAAAATTGTTTAACATGCTTGTTTTCACCTAAACCCTACTTTAAAGATCCGTCTTCGGGTTGTTCGGCACGGCTAAAATTTTAATCGGGCATGGTTGATGCCTCATAGACCCTTGTGTGCGTGCCTAGCAACCCTACAGTGGTATCAGAGCCAAGCTAGAGCTTTAGGCGATGTCTAGACGAAGTTTAAAGTCCGATCGAACCCCGAAACCTTAGTTTAGACCCCTCTCTGGATTTTTTCTAAAAAGGTGATTTTTTCTGGATTAAAAATTCTCATAAAATAGAGCAGGAAAAACTAAGAATTACTGTGAAGTACGGACCACTAATGCTTTAATATGACCGCGGAACCGCGGCGAAACCAAGGGTTTGGCGGCGGTTCCGCGGCCAAAATTATGTCTTAGTCCTTCATATTTCATATATTTATTCTTAGGCCCTTTCTTGTCATTTTTTTCTGGGAATTTTTTAATTTCACTCAAGTGTTGAGTTTTCTTGGGTTGTATTAGGGACTCGTTGATTTGATCGGATAATTTAACTTCGTTTAATTTTTCCCGGATAATTTTAGAAACTGTTAAAAAGTTCGAACAGATATCAATAACTCACTTTTTCCCCTGTCGGAAAATTTTCAAAATTTGGATTTTTTCTCGTGTTTGAAACTTTCGTAAAGTCATGCAAGTAACGCGGTGGACCCTCTAGAAGAACACAAACCTTAACTCGATTATGTGACCGTCTTGAACTGCCTCTAAACCTTAGGGTTTGGGGCAGTACGGCGTGCCACATCTTAGGCGTTGGCTTAACCCTTCTACGGCTGGACCATTGGTACTGTGGCATGTGATGGATGTTTTTAAACTGATTTCAAGTGTTGAGATATATTGGGGAAAACTTGGGTGTTTGATTATTCGATTGGAATGTTTAACACTGTCTATTTATCTGGAATGTGATACAATATTTGGAATCCACATGTAGTTATGAGATAACTAATTTGAATGTTATAAATCTAGCAGTTTAGTCTCAGATGATCGGTTGCCATGGAATTTTGATGTGATCAAAAGTCCGTCGCAATCACGTAGCGTATGCGGATACTCGCCGGGTAAACTTAATAGACAGCCACGCCCCATAGCCCCGACTAAGTGACTGTAGGAGAACACCGTCCCCAAAAGCATCCGTTCGGGTGCTCGCGGCAGCGGTGTTCCACCTTAGTGCACTTCGTCGACGGCATCCGGGGGTGCGTCCGTTTAGTAAAGTTTGCGACGAGCATTCGATCAGGAATCGGGAATCTTGTTGAATTGCCGACTTGATATTGAAAAGAGTTTTCGATAAAGAGATTAAAATGCGGGGTTTATAATTGTCAGGCATGCGATGTCTAAGGAATTCATTTGGTTAGGCATGCGATGTCTAAGGAGGTTGCAAATTCCAACTGTTGTAGTTTTACACTTTCTTTTCTGTGACTGTAAGCGTAGTATGTGGTGTATCGCCGGCTTCGTTGCTATACATCAACGACAATCGGGATACGCATACTTGCTTACGTTGATGATATGTGATATTATGTGTTGCTGTGATATGTTATATTGGATCGTCGCGTTCTAAATAGCCGGGGGTTTTATGTGAGATGAGAGTTTTTCTTTTTCATTCATGTAAAATTCATTTGTATGTAATATTCTTTTTTGGGGGCACTTCCGAGCTGAGGATGATGTCACCATTGTATATTATTTACTTTTCTGCATTAGGTAGACCCAAGGCGGGGAGCACAAGTAACCGGGTTCTAGGGTCCAGTGGGAGACCATCTCGAGGAGTCAAGACCGGGTCTCCTAACCCTAGAATTGGCAGTGTTGCTTGCCGCTCTCGTAGGGGTCTAAGGATATGGGTTTGGCTATTCATCGCGACCGTGGAATCCGTGTTTTATACAGGCTCGTATTGAAAACACGGACGTCCTAATATATCCAATATTTCATATATGTTCTTCTGCTGCAATGTTCTGTGATGAGATCATATTACTGCCTGAGACGAATGTTTATATTATATATATGAGATATATGTTATATTGCAGATTTCGTTTCAAAAGAGATGCTTGTGAAGCATAACAAAATGGGACTTCATTAATGAGATTAATGAAATAAAAGAAACCTAAGATGTTGTAGAAACTTGTCTCAAAAACTGGTAGCTCTAGTTCTTACTTTGTATAGCGGTGTTCCTTATAGAACATTCAGCACCTTATTCGATAAGGAAAGAGCCGAGATCCCTTCACCGGGAGTGACCTCTTTAGTGAAACTAGCAGATACTACAAACTCGGTTTGTCTTTTGATTGCTTCTATAGTTCTTGCTTTGCATAGTGGTATATATGATATACTCTGCACCTTATTCGATGAGGAAAGGGCCGACGATCCCTTCACCGGGAGTGACCCCTTTAGCAAAACTAGAAAAGCCTCAAAAACACTCCATTTAAAAATCACTCGATTCTACAACGATATAAAGTTCATTACGCAAAGGGTTTTCTTAAAAACCTGTCGTAGCCCTCCGTCATTTCAGATAAGTAATAGTTAGTATTCGTGCTGCGTTTGTTGACTCAGTCAAGGCGTAGTATGCGGTAGCTGATTAGTGCTTATCTGCAAAGCATATGATGCGATTGGATTAGGGTAGTCGTGCGACCTTGTTGACTCAGTCAAGGGTCGTGCGGGTGGGTTTAATTCAATCGGGAAATGACGGGTTGAACTTTACTTGCGGTCTATGATTTGTTGACTCAGTCAAGGTCATAGATCGCTTGGGGAAAAATATTATTGGGAATTTCAAGTGTCGAAATTTGCAATGAGATTGCATGCCTTCTATGAGATAGTTGGATCCCGATACCCGCTGCGAGTAAGAGTTACTCCTGGGAGAGTTTTACACATTACAATTAGCCGATCAAGTAGGTGTCTAGAAAGGTGTTAACGGGGTTACGCCCCTGGGAAAACGAGGTTTACTTTAATTAGATTCGTACGAAAGCATGGGGGACCTCCCTCAAAGTACCGACACTGGCCTAGCCGAAAGATTGGCGAACTTATAGCGTGTAATTAATCCCGGCTAGTCTTTCCTTTTAGGGTTTGAAGGAAGATTTGACAAAAACAGTGGGAGACATCCTGATTAGATATATTAGATAACCAATCTAATCTTGCAAGAGCATACGCTGAGTGTTTTCTTCTCTCTCTCTTTCCAGGTAGCGACCATATCACGCCTTAATCAAGATAATAATACGGAAGAATTGACCGAACCCGCTTGTTATACTGAGCTGGGGAACGTTGGTCCCGCTCCAACTTATAATTGTTATAAGACAGAGCAGGAAATTGGGGATTACCAGAATTCCCGTGCCGCCCAAACGAAGAAAGTGCATGCTGATGCATCATCTTCGGGTGTGTTCATTACAGAGAACTGTTTCTCAGTATCCTTTACGTCCTGGATATGAGATACCAGATCAGGATCCCGCAAATGTAATTTGATTACATGGGCTACAGATAGGTAAAGAACTGAGAACGGGTGATAAGTTTCATGACATAAAAATCAGTGCAAGTGTTGCAACCAAGTCTGTTGGTCACTATCACCCTGTATTACCAGAATACATTGATTCTGAACGAATGTTATTAGATACTGAACCTGATATACAAAATCATATCGGTCTCTTTATTAGTAAAGAAAGGATATAATTTTGTATTGTTAAATAATGTTTTGAATATTTCCTATATCAAGAGTTGATCGGTTCAGGCACGTTATCTAAAAGCATTGACATTCTAAATCAAACTACAGTTCTTAGTATACAGAACACACACAAGAGGAAGAGTTCAGAAATGAACGAATCCTTCTTGAGGTATTGTAGACTAGGTCATATCAATGCGACCCGACTAGCCAAGTTACATATAGATGCATATTTAAATTTGTTTGAATTTACATCTTGTGAAACTTGCCGGTGTGTCACAAAGATAAGATGACCACAGCTCTGTTTATAGGAAACAGAGAAAGGGTTAGTGAACTCTTGGGATTGATACATGCTGATGTATGAAGTTCCCCTGTCTACACATGCCAAGACCGGTTCTTTGTACTTCATTACATTCTCTGATGATCTCTCAAGATTCAGACATATGTTCCTGTTGAAACACAAGTCCGAATCTTTTGAGATATTCACAGAATATAAGTTAGAAGTAGAGAACCAAAAACGGGTATAAGTATTATGTCCTTTGATGAGATCAAAGAGGAGAATACTTGAGCACGGAGATCCTGGACTATTCTAAAAAAGAATGTGATTCTCTTTCAGCAATACTCCTCCGTATACACCATAGCACGATGGTATATCGGGGTGGAGCAATAGCACCCTATGTGATATGGTGTGCTCTATGATGAGTACTACTGAGTTTCCTATTTCCTTTTGGGAGTAATGCGCTTGAGAAGCTGCATACCTATTGAATAGGGTTCAAATCAAATCAGTTGCCTACCACTTCATATGTGATATGGAAAGGGAAGAGCCCATATCTTAAGTTTGTTAAGATTTGGGGTTGTCCGGCCTATGTCTAAAAGCAAAATCCGGATAAGCTCGAGGCAAGGTCAGCTCTATAAAACTGGAAGTAGTTCCAGCTATACAAACTGCGGCTGATGATTTGGTAGAACCAAAGGATTCAATAGTTTCCAACGAACCTCAGCCTCCCCGCCGATCTAGTAGGGTTCCTCACCCGCCTGAGAGATACTTCGGTTTCTCTATGACAGTGGGAGCGAGGATTGCATCATGAGATGATGACCCAACTAGTTTCGAGCTGGCCATCAGGAGTGGGACTCTGTAAGAATGGCTGGATGCTTAGCGATCTGAGATGGAATCCTTATACACCAACAAATTATGGACTTTGGATGCTTTATCTGAAGGGTTAAATCTCCATCAGGAGCAAGTATATCTTGAGAAGATTACTTGGTGTACATGGAAAAGTTGAGACTTTCAAAGCTATGCTTAAGTCCATCCAGATCCTACTTGCTACGGCTACATACCATGACTACGATATCTGGTGGTTGGGTGTCATGACAGCCTTTCTAAATAATGTTTTGGAAGAGAGCGTCTATAAGTACACAGCCAGAGGGCTTCGTAGACAGTGGGAGCAGTGGAAACGTGTGCAAGATGTTTTATGTGATAAATCAGGCATCGCGGAGTTGGAACGTCTGTTTTGATGTGGTAGTCAAAGAGTTTGAATTCATCAAAATGGTAGATGAACCTTGTATATACAAAAAGGTAGTAGGGAGTATGGTGATGATCCTCGTAGAGTACCTGGATGACATACTCTTGATAGGGAAAGAGTTTCCTATGCTACGCTCGGTCAACTCCGCTTATCACAAGGATTCTCCATATAAGATCAAAGTGATACCTCCTAAATCCTCGGTTTTGAATCTATGAGATAGATCTAATTGGATGTTAGGATACTCACTAGTTGTAGTGAGATGGTATCAATCGATCCTGGGGATAATCACTGGAAAGGTTCCAGGGTGATAAGGACAACTGAATGTCAGTCGCAGGCATTGTCTTTACCCTCAGTTGAGGGACAGTATGTTGGAAGAGTTCCAAGGTACATACCGTGACTTACTCGACGATTAAAGGCAAGATACATTGTTACCAATGATGCTACCAAAGAGGCAGTCTGTATATATATAAGTTCATGAGATGAACTTCGTTCCTACCATTGTGTGACAATGGAGTTATGGCTTATGCCAAGGAACCCCTGTCCTATCAGAAATCCAGATATAATTCTTAAGTAGTATCACCTGATCATAGAGATGGTTGATCTTCAGGGAGATCAAGGTTAGGAGAGTAGACACAGAGGACAACAGCGCGGATCCACTCACAAAGGCTTTTTTTCCCAGTAGAGACTTTTATGGGTTGGTTGAGTATGAGATACTTCAACCACAGCTAATTGTTGGGTATGTGATACCACAACAGATGGCCCTAGTGCAAGTGGGAGATTGTTAGTTATATGTATGCCCTAGAGGCCATTACTGTACATACGATGTATATTGTAATGGATGCTTGGACATATATAGGGAGGAATTTCTTGCTCGACATGATAGTATGCTATCTGGTTGTACTTTATCTTAACATGTACTCTGATTGTCTCTATGTTACATGTTGATAAAGCCCTTAGGATATGTATTCGACTACTGGGACTATGATGAGATCATACTAGTGGGGCCACGGTAGTCGATGAGTACATCCTATAACTGTTCCTAGTCGAGGGTATATCGAGACAGGGCATCGATACACCAAAGTAGACTAGCGTATACGCATCTTGACCCATATGATGGGCGATGGATGATCTCATATCCATCGGTGTTTGACATCAAGGATGGTGTACGGGTGCTCAGTGGAGACTGGGTACACTGGACGGACTCGCCGAGAACTCCCAGATGGTATTATACCTCATGTCAGATGGCAGTTCTCCGGTGACACTGGTACAGAGTAGTCTGTTGACCCGAGATCGTCATAGAGTCTTGTGTGATTCCCACTGTGCTTTGATTTCCATCATACCATGTCCAAGAGGGCATGCAAAAAGGTGGCTTTTGGGTACATTCCCGAATCACATAGAGGCAATGAGCGATAGGAGGGGATTCGTCTCTCCCGGTATAGGGAGTTGATGTTGCGCTGTGTTCGATTGGCTATAACCGGAAATCTCTGGCCAGGGTTGCTGAGATTTACTGGTAAGTGTTATCAGTAGTTTCTCGAACTGTTATAGACCTCATATCGACACGACTTATCGAGCTACTGGGGTCTGACGTATACCACCCCTAGGCGAGATATGTGACATATCAGACGACGAGACCGGACTGTACGGGAGTGTTACTGATTGGATTCACAGGAGAATGTACAGGCTTGCTTGTTGATCTTCTGAGCGCTCAATACCTGGGTGGCTGTTACGTTTAGCTGACCGCTTGCAGCTTGTGGGTGTTTGATATGATCATCACCTACTGCCGGCGTATTGACGATTCTTTAGAGTCTTACACAGAGGTTTCTTGACTCAGGCAAAACGGAGTAGGAGCACATATGTGATATGTATGGGACCGAGGATAATGCGGTATGTGATACCGTATTGGATTCTCGCGATATGAGATATCGGCCGGGTATATGTGATATAGCCGGGTCATCGTATTAGTCGGTTATATGCGATATAGCCGGATTGTCGGATCAAGTGTTGATTCGATAATTTAATGTATAATAATATATATGATATATTAAATTACATTAACTAATATTAGCTCACTAAAAGATTCTTTTTCTCACTCGGGTAATACATTGATATATATGCCATATATGTTAATTTTATTATTTTCTTTTGTTACAAAATATATTGTATATGTGATATATAATATTGTAACATGATATGATAACTAATGCAACATGTTTAGTAGAGATTAAACAATATTAGGGTTTGATTTGGGTTAAAGCTTTCTAGATGATTCTAGAAGGTTTAGTTTTGTTTTGTTAAAGATATTTTGTTATGACTCATTCCTTGACCTAACACAAACCCTAACCCTAGTTAATTCTCTACATGGGTTTGGTTGACCATGGTTGCATTAATCATCATATTTATCCTTTCATTATTCATCACAAAAGGTTTCATGTTGATTGTTCATCTTCTTCCTTCTTTCTTTCATAGAAAAAGCTTTCTAGGTTTTTCAAGGTGATGAAAAATGAGTGAGTAAATGAAAACAAAAGAGAGCAAAAATCCTACTTCATCATCCTCATCTTTGTTATCTTGTGTTAGATGAGGGTGTTCACTTCATTTAGTGAGTGTTAGCTTGTGTTAATGAAACTTCAAGGTAGATCATCTTTGTTATCGAAGATCGGAAGCAAGACTGCATCTTTCTCTTCGTGGAGCCTCTCGAGAGTCCGGGACATGATGATCGCAGCGAAGGGACCTCAACACGGATCTTAAGAAGTGAAGGAACGGATCTACAAAGGCTGTAATCCCTCTCACTTAGTGTAAAATTGTTTAACATGCTTGTTTTCGCCTAAACCCTAGTTTAAAGATCCGTCTTCGGGTTGTTCGGCACGGCTAAAATTTTAATCGGGCATGGTTGATGCCTCGCAGACCCTTGTGTGCGTGCCTAGCAACCCTACAAACCTATGGTCTAAGCATGCACAAATAACGAAAAACTTTCGACGATTGACGTATAAACGTGAATCAACCGAGATAAACCACAAATACCAAATTCCAATTCATTAAACGCAGCAAAACAAATTCAGAAACTTCGTGAAACACTTCCAGATTTTACCCTAGGTGAAATTAGCCAATTCTGCACATGGGAAGGGTCTAGTTAACTGATATAGGAGCTACAGAACAAGCACGAGCCAATTTACTCGCACCAAGGCCGCAATTTATGGCCAAAAAGAGTAAATTGCGGCCAGGAAATGTCCAGGGGGTCTCAGGTTTCAGTGGTAGCTCCTAGAGTGCCTGCATGACTCACTGTGTTTGCTAAATAATTTTGAGAGGCTCCGGGTGTTAGCAGATCTCCAAACTTCATCACAATTTCCATAATTTCCCGATATCGGGGATTTCTAAGTTTGTGAATTGGGGGTTTACTCTCAGGTTTTGGTCTTTAATCACACACCACAGGGGTTTAAGGTCACCATTAAGCCTCTATTACCCTTTTGGATTCAATCCAAACCCTAACCTTAACTTGAAATTTCCAAAGACCACTAAACCTCGATATATCGATTCTAAACTAACAATAGAAGCTAATGGAATACATTACTACACTAAGTGTGAAGAAATTACCTCATTTGGCAACTCAAGAATTTTCTTGGGTTGCCCCAAGTGCTCAAAATCCAATTTTTCTTGGTCCAAAGTGCTTGTGGGGAGCTTGTGCATGTTTTTAATGAAGTGGAGATGATGTTTTGGGGTGTTTTTGGGTGTATTGTGATGAGGTAGAGGAGGGAGGTAGAGTGTGCTGCCATGATGAAGGAGAAGGAGAGAGGAATGAGTGAATGAGTGAAATGAGAATGATCCAAGACCAAGGTTGACCCCTCACTCTCCCTCTCTCTCTTGCCCATACCTCCTTATTCTAATATTTTCCTTTTTCTTTTTCTTTTCCTTTATCTTTTCCTTTCTTTTCTTTTTCACTTAAAACAAAACCAAGAATGAAAATATAAAGAAAGGCCATGGAGGAAAATGTAACAAGTGTGAAAAATGACTTGGTGCATGTCACATGCACAAAACTAGCTTAATGCACGATTTGCGATGTTTAATCGCGATTAGCATTAAAATTGTATATAATTAATTATAAAAATTCATAATTTGCTTGAATCATCTAAAGCGCTCTCATTTCAGTAATTTCTATAATTTTCTAAATATTTCCCGATTTATCGGTATTTAATTATACCGCACTAATAAAATATTCATAATATTTATTATTTAATTATAAAAATTCCCAAAAATAATATTTTATTTTTCTGAAATGTTACAAAAATCTCCATCAACCAGACTATATATATTTGGTAGACTTGGAAACCACAGTTTGTATATTCTTTCAAACGTAGAGTCACGCTCATGTATATATTCTTTATTCTAGTTTTCTTTGATGATGTTTTGGTTTTCTTTCTTTTCTGTGTTAATCTTTGCCTTAGGGCGTCGTATATATATTTATTGCATGGTTGTGTTTTCGCTTAATGGCGAAGAGCTAGCTCCTGTTTAGGGATGCCTTTTTTTATTGTTTGTATTGCTTTCGGGTTAAAATTTACAAAGAAGGTGCTGGCCAAATTTCAAATGGCGAAAATGCTTTCAACTATAATATGTAATCCACTTGTGTTTTCATATAATATTACTTATGTTTTTTAAAAGATAGAACCTGATTCATTAAACCATTATTTCAAAACTTCACCTCCACTATTTTTCCTAAAAAGTTTAGATTTTTGGGCTTTTGGCTTATTTAGATTATGTGGGGTCCTATAGACTTCACGTGATTCAAGTGATTTTTTCCGGGTCGTGACAGAAGTGGAGTGTTAGGGATGTAGGAATTATCACTTTTTTTTCATTTCCTCCATTAATCTCAACACATGAGAAGAGAATAAAGGAAGTGGAGATAAGAGAGGAGAGTATAGGAGAGAGAATGACATAATGGAATTGAAAAGCAACTCAACATCTTTTTTTTCAACACAAATTATGTCATCCTATTTTTGCATTAAACAAATGCAAACCATACCTCTTTACATGCTCTCCTTTATACTTCACCTTACACCTCATTTCCTAATTTCCTAAAAAGAAAATTCCTTAATGAGGTGTCCTTCTTCTAGAAGTATTCTTGTATAAATACAAGAATACATCTCCGTATATATATACCCGCATTCGTATCAAAATACGATTAATAAAGAGAAAGAAAATGAATAGTGAACATAATACTAATATATATATATATATATATATATATATATATATTAAATCAAACCTTCAATTAATAATCCGGCTTAATTCTAAGCCGGCCGGTATTATCAACTGTCTGATTAAAGTTCGTGTAGCTAGTATACATATTTAATCAGGCTCCTGCGTGTACCAACGTACGACCTCTACATCATATCGTTTGAATCGGGAAAACCCTATGTGTGGGACTCTAAAGACTCGACAATACGCTGGCAGTGAGTTACTGGATAAATCTATAACCACAAGCACGTCAGTGGCACTAGCTGTACATAACGGCTACCCAGGTATATACCGAAAGGGAAGTCAACTATCAAGTCCGTCCGTACCCTACTGAGCCTGAATGTGATAATCTCCGTACAATCCAGTCTCTTCGTCTAAAAATATCGCATATCGGATCTAGGGATGGAAAATGTCAGACCCTTAATAACCCGATAAGTCGTTCTAGTGTTATGCTCATCACTAACCGAGAAATTACTGATCTCCCATCAGTAAATCTCATCCACCATGGCCATGGACTTATGGTGATAGCCAACCAAACACCGCGCGACATCAACTTCCAATACGGCTATATACGAATCCCTGACGATCGCTCACTTCTTCTATGTGGGTCGGGACTGTACCCAACTAAAACATATTTGCACAACTCCTTTGAGCCATAGTAGGGTAGTAATCTAAGTATAATGGGAACTCACACAAGATAAATGATGATCTCTGGTCAAAGAACTAACATGTACTCATGCCACTAGAGAATTGCTATCTTATGATAGGTATAATACCATCTAAAAGTTCTTGACGAGTCCATCCGGTGTACTCACCTCCAGCGAGCACCTGTATACTATCTTAGGTAATATAACACCAATAACTTGTGAGACCGGCCACCGCCCCTCGTCGGGGTATAGAGTCGTATACACTGGTCTACTCCGAATATCGATGCCCAGTCTCGATACTCCATCGACTATGGACATTTAAGGATGTGATTATGGACTACCCATCTCCCACGTATAAGATCACCATCATAATGTTGGTAATCAAGCAAGAACTCTATGGGCTTTATCATTATATATTATCGACACGTAATAGCAAGTAAAACATATACACACAATGATAAAGACAAACCAAATAGCAAACTATCATCTCGAGCAAGACTGTTCTACTTGTATAAGTCCTCCTTCAATTATCATAATCACCTACCTGTGTAACGCCTTAGATTTCAATTATTGTTAATTAAGCGGTAGTTCGGGTTTTTGGTAAAAAGTTTACCAATTTGGGTTCCTCACATTTTATAACATTTATTTAATATTTTTATTATTATTTGTTATGGCTTGCACGCACGTGTGCACGTTAATGTGAGGGTTTGGTTGTGCTAATCTAGTTTAGTGACCATGACAATTTAACCCAATCCTAATCCTTTACTTTAACCTAATCCTTTGCCTTGATTAAATCCCTTGATTTTTTGTAAGAGATATTTTCCTTGGTTTTGTTTGGAGAGGAGGTGGCATGGTGACATGGTGGGCTTTAATGGATGCATTAATGTGGAGTTATTGCAATGGTGCACTCACCTCTTACACTCACATCTCTCTCTTTTCTTCACAACCTCTCTCATTCTCTCTCACTTCATCTCTTATCATTATCTCTCATCTCCCTCTTTCCTCAACTGAACACTCAACAATCATTCACTAATCCATCACTAAACTTCTTCAAATCTCATAAAAATCACATCTTTAGATTTGTTTTGCCTCTTGGATACCTTGGAGCTTGGAAAACTAGGATCCTTGAGCTTGTGGGAGTAGGTAATGATCACTTTCTGATAAGTATGTGTTTATTGTGTTGTGTAGCTTGTTAGTTTCAGTTTAGAACGCGTATAGTTTCGTTTCGGGTAAATATCGTATTTTTAGTGTAGTTTTGGGTCTCGGACGATCTGCTATCAAACCAGGTTTTTGTTGGAAAAGTTCCCATCACAGTGACCTTTTGTAGTGACATAGAACCTACCATAAAAATCCGAGCCCAATCCCTTTCTTTATGGCCGCAAATTAATTGCTTCTGGCCGCAAATTGCGGCCAGACTGGTGAGTTGGGTGTTGTGTTTTGGTTTGGGGGTCTCTGGGGTTGTGTGTGGTCTTGTGGTATGTGCAACTTTTACAAATTGTTTGGGTAGCAAAATCTGGGACCACTTTGTTTATTTCTTGTGTTTCGTTTTCACGCGTTACGTTATCCGATACGGTTCGTGTTGTTGTGTATCTTTTGCTCTTGAGTTGGTTTCATAGTATCGCTATGCACGTTAGCTACTAAGCGAACACTTGAGAGTATGTTTGGAGTTGGTGCGTCGGTCAAACGTAGTGGTTACGTGTTATTGGTCGATTGCTAATATATACACTTGCTTTGTTGTTTTATGATTTTAGGATCGCAGGCGGGGACTTCGGACGCCGCAAAGAAGGGGAAGCATGTGGTTTGCTTTACTTAGCCAGGAGCGTTGGTGAGTAGATTTAACATCTACAGGGGAATCGCCCGCATGGCGTTATGCGTCTGGGCTAGATTAAATGACTTGACCATTAGTTAGAAGTATATGCACATTATTGTGCATATGTACCTTGGTTGCTTATCTCCTTTCTTATTTGTGTATGGACTTAGTATTAATGAGACACAACACCATTATTGACGGTTTATGTTTCACGAGCACTACTTGTATGCTACACACACACCGTCGATAATTGCCATGACACGCACAAGACCTATACTTACTTGATACTGTATTGACTAGGGACATTGAGACTTGATCCTTATATTCCTTTTTGCATATGATGTTGGAGTTAGTGCCCTCAGAGTCAATTATTGGATCACAGGCACGTGATTGCAATGATTGAGGGAGGACCTATCCCGGTAGGACAGTCTTACTCGAGATGATAGTATGCTATCTGGTTTATCTTTATCATCGTGTACTGCTTTAGGTGACCTGACATGTCGCTATTACACGTTGATAGAGCCCCTAGGATTCTTGCTTGATGACCAGCAGTATGATGGCGATCATATACGTGGGAGCTGGTAGTCTATAAGCACATCCTTAAAAGGTCCCTAGTCGTGGGAGTTTCGAGACTGGGCATCGATACTCCATTAGTAGGCTAGTGTATACAGTCGAGACCCCGACGAGGGGCGGTGGCCGGTCTCACAAGCCACTGGTGTCAGTTGGTTCACCTAAGATATATACAGGTGCTCATTGGGTTATGAGTACACCGGACAGGACTCGCCGGGAACATGCTAGTTGGTCTTATACCAGACGTCAGATAGCAGTTCCCTGGTGACATGTGTACAGGTTAGTTCATCGACCTGAGGATCGTCATTTGTCTCGTGTGAGTTCCCACTGTGCTTTGATTACTACCCTACCACGGCTCAAAGGAGTCGTGCAAACAGGTTTTAGTTGGGTACAGTCCCGAGCCACATGGAGGCAGTGAGCGGATCTTCAGGGGTTCGTCTCTCCCGGTATTGGGGGTGAGGTCGCGCTGTGTCTAGGAGAGCCATTACGCAAAGCCCTCGGCCGAGGCAGGAGATTTACTGGTAGGTATTCCAGTAGTATCTCAGGGCGTTCTGGGCTACACTCCGACACGACTTGTACCGCCTTTGGGGGTCTGACTTTTACCAACCCCCTAGGCCCGCCATGCGATACTCATAGACGAACGGACCGGACTGTACGGATATTGTCACTGACAGGCTCAGTTGGGTGTCGGGGTGAGCTTCCTCATCGACGTCCCTTTTGGTCAATAGCTGGTGGCCCGTCACGTATTGGCTTATACCTCTGACGTGCCAGTGGTTAAATCCACAGCCATAGTATTGACGAGTCTTTAGAGTCCACCACACTTACTGTTACTCAAGCTTTCGGGCGAAACGCTGTAGAGGCCGTATGGAGATATGGCAGGGTCCGATCAGATACGTGCGGTGTTGCACGGATCAGGATCGGACAGTTTTGTACTAGTGGCCGTATAGTTATATGGCAGGGTTCGATCAGATACGTGCGGTATTGCACGGATCAGGATCGAACGGTTTTTACTAGCCGGCTTTGGTTTAAGCCGGTGCTAGTTTAGTACAGTGTAGATTTGTCTCATTGCATTTGTATCCGGTCGGAATACAGATGCGGGTGTGTATGCACAGTGTCGGGGTTTTCCTGTAATTTATTACGGGACCAGTTTTCTGGAGTTGCCAGTTTGCATTCCGTTCCGGCCGGTTTTCCTTTGTTCTTTCCCGGCCGGACTTTTCTGATGGAGGGGGTAATTTGCAGTTTTGCAAATTACACTTTGTGGGGGGGTTTCTTGCATAAAGTTAGATTATGATAGATTTCATTTCTTTCATCCATCACTTGATTTATATGAGAAGTGAAAGGTTATGGAGTGCATAGTGTTTTAAGCATGGTTGATGTTTTCTTTGACCTTGGATGTGGTCACCTCTTGAGTGCTCCTACACTCACCTCCCTTTGCCTTATGTTTTCCTTCCTCCACCATTCTCATTACACACTTGAAGAGAAAGTCTTTCATGGTTATGAGAAAAGAGAGTAGAAGAAAAAGAAAGAGAGAAAGAAAAAGAATGAGAGAGTTCATTTCATCTTCTTCTTGCTAGAAAATTGAAAGCACCAATTTTCTTTACCTCTTCCTCCATCCATCAATGGCAACTACATAAACTCCAAGAGACAAAGTTTCTACACTACTTCCTACAGCAAATCTTGAGCATGTCGAGTTGCCGGCTTCATGCTCGAGTTGCCTCGGTATTGAGGCGGGAGCCCGTAAAAGACGAAGGCGATGTGGTGCCCTTTCCGGCGAGGAGGCGACGATGTGGAGCCAACCTTTTCCGCGGGAGATCGGGATGATGAAGAGAAGACCGGAGGACTCGGATCACTCGGTATACTTTTCTTCCCATCTCTAGATAGCTAGTATAGGTTAATGGTTATCGATCCGGGTTTTCTTTGTCCGCGGTAGCGCCGGTTTCCGAGCAAGGAAAAATTTTGATTCCGCAATTTGGCCTCGAGTAAGACGGCCGGGGCGCTGCCGTGGCGCAACATGGTATCAGAGCCACGCCATTAACCTTACCTAGCTTCGTTTGATGTGTTTGCGTTTCCGATCGACCGAAATTTCCAAAAACCGTATTTTTATTGCACATCAGTTTTCTGTCGATTTTTTCTGGGCTCGAAAATTTTTTCAGGTAGTTGCAGAATGATGTGCAGGCATATATAAGAGATCTGGGAAAAATTGGTATCCTGATTCCTTCATTTCACCGCGGAAGGGCGGCCAAAGCAGTGCTTTGGCCGCGCTTCCGCCGCCAATTTAATTCTTTACTGTACCAAATTTTTGCAGATTGTCTTGGACATGAAAATGGGGTATTTGGAATATTAAAATTGGGCCCAGGTTTTCTGTGAGTACTACAGTTTTGATTGGGGGCCCACTTGTTAATTTTTGGTCAATCGGAAAATTTTAAACACATTTTTCACAGTGTTTACATTATATCTGCGACCGTGAATGTCACTCGATCGGTAAATCCGGTCTAACTGCTATAGCCCGGTTAGACGGATTTGCGAACGTGACTTTCACGTTGATGTTCTATGTTTATGCTGTGATGTTGCGGATCGGTCGTGGGGGATAGCCTGGAAGCAATGCTAGTGCAGTTTTGTTGTATTATGTACATTTGATATTGCGGGGCGAGCGTCCGACATGTGGACTGCCGTCACTGCCTGTTTGTATTATTCTTTTGGGGCACGACTTGGTTGCGGTCGATGTACCCGGTGTATGTATATTTTACTTTCTGTACTAGGGTTGCCCCGCGGTGGGGTGCTCGGATAGCCGGGTCCTGGAGGGCAACGGGCCCGCATCTCAGGGCATTGAGACGGAGGGGGCTTCAGTCCAGGATTGGCGGGCTATTCGCCGCACTCGTAGGGGGTACAGGTTGACCCAGGAGGGGTGCCCAAGTTACCGGATTCCGTGAAGTGCTGGGTGGTCCATTCACGGTGCTGAAAGGGGCTGCCTCGCTTCAGGTTTTGGCGGGTGACTTGCCGCGCCCGTAGGGGTCTAGGATTTCATTGCACAGGCTATCCACACGACCAAGGGAACGTCGGGTTTCAGCAGCGGCTCTGTGAAACCCGGGGCTTCCAGATATCTGTATTGTTCTGTGATGCTGTACATTTCTGTGATGTTGCATTTTATTCACGCCTTGAGCGAAATACTATATATTGGTATATATATTAGTAGATGTTGTATATGTTTTACATCCGCGCTAGTCCAGTCCCCGCTCTGCCGTTAGTTAGCTAACCTAACGGGTGATGACGGGACCCAGTGGCAAATGCGGATGGCATATACGTACGTCAGTATATTTTCGTTCTTTGTGGTGTGATCAATTGATGGGACTGCGTTGATTCGGATCAATGCAAGATAAACAAACCTATTCTGATGTTGTTGGAACACTTTTCAAAAAGCTGTTATTGCAAGGACGTTCACTTTTGTTTTGCATCGTGGTATTCATCTGGAATATCCTGCTCCTCAGTCGACGAGGCAAGGGCCGAGATCCCTTCACCGGGAGTGACCCCTTGGACAGAAGTTTGCGTCAGGGCAATAGCTTCACTATAGCCGATTACTTTTGCTTTGCATCGTGGTATTCAGTTGGAATATCCTGCACCTCATTCTACGGGGAAAGAGCCGAGATCCCTTCACCGGGAGTGACCTCTTTAGTAAAAGTTTTCGTCACTATATTTTTATAAAAGTTATCCAGTTCCTTCAACGATATCAAGTTCATTACGTTAAAGGTTTTTCGCCAAAAACCAGCCGTAGCCCTCCGTCATTTCCTACAGGTATTATTTGGTATTCGTGCTGCGTTTGTTGACCTAGTCAAGACGTAGTGTTCGGTAGCTAAGTGGTACTTGTTTGTTGCATAAGTGGGATTGGTTAGGACAGTCGTGCGGCCTTGTTGACCTAGTCAAGGGCACGTACGGGTGGGTTTAATGCAATCCAGAATAATGACGGGTTGAACTTGACTGGTGGTTTATGGTTTGTTGACCTAGTCAAGGTCATAAACCGCTTGGGGTAAAAATCTTATCGGGAGTTTCAAAAGAACTGAAACTTGCCAAGCATGCGCATACCTTCTGGAGTGTGGTGACTTGAGTGGATTCCGTCAAGTTATCATGCGATGATAGTTGGATCCCGATTCCCACTGATGAGTTGGTTTACTCCTCGGGTGATCCCGACTAATTCTTCTTTCAGGTTTGGAGGAGAATTTGAGGTACAGTGGGAGGTTTCCTGATTAGACAAAGTGAAAACCATTCTGATCTAGGATAGAGTGCACGCTGAGTGTTTCTTTTCTCTCTCTCTTTGGCAGCGACCATTGACCCGACCCTGGACTATGACTCAGTGACCAAGTTGACCGAACCTTCTTAACACTGGCTTTTTGGATTGTCAGAGTTGCAGACCTCATTGCCACTCCTACTTTTACCCTTTTCTCCAGGACACCCCGTATTACTACGAACGTCCACTTCCATTGGACAAAACCATCGTATGGTTATATACGAACTCGAAGGACTTCGAGGATGGTTTCTGGTTCTGGAGAAAACGGATAGGATTATTCAGTTGTCTTTTCTTTTCACCTTCTCTCAGGTTGCGAGTACTCCTTGGTTTAGGAGTAGTACACCTATTACGCAAATTGGATAGTCTTCTTCCAAACCTTAGGCTGGTGCCGAACGGTGGGGAATGAAGAAAACCAATTAGCATAACGATGGTGTACAGAAGGTATTAAGTTTAGACAAAGCAAGGGATTAGTAAGAGGGCAAAGTAAGTTGCGACTGCTATTCACGACCAAACCAAGTATTTCTTCGCCAATCCTAAATCACCTTTGTATTTCTCCAGGACACTCCGTATCACTACGAAGATCCCATTTTATTGGATAATCCATCGTATGGTTATATACGAACTCGAAAGGAACTTGTTCCAGTTCGGGGATGGATTCTGGTTCAGGAGAAATAGGAATTAAGTACATTCAGGTGTCTTTCATCTTCACCTTCTCTCGCGTTGCGAGTGCTCCTAGGATTAGGACAGTACACCTTTTATGCTTTTTGGATAGTCTTCTTCCAAACCATAGGCTGGTGCCGAACGGTGGGGAAGGAAGAAAACCATTTGGCCTAAAGGGGTGTGCAGACGGTAATGACTAAAGACATATAAAGGGATTTGGAGAGGTGGCAAAGAATTATACGGTTACAGTTGTGAATCTGGATAATGGAAGAGGCATTACTAGGAATACCAGGATACCCCGACGAAACATTTCAATGTTTCAGTTTCACTGTGTACTGTTAATAGAAAACTGATTTCCCGATTAGACACTTACTCCAGGGTATGTATTTACCAGGTTGGATTCTCACATCTGTATGGTTTTACAGATGATGAGTGGGAGTAAGTTATTGGGAATTGGGTGATCATCCTCATTATATCGGGATTCGTTGTAATCGGTGATATTTGAGGAAGTCACCTGGGTTGTTTGCCGGTCGGCAAATATTTGGTTTTGAATATCCGCTGTTGTGCACCAATTTCAAATCGATATATCTGTACGTCTATTTTCATAGAGTGAGATATACCTTTTGATATTATGTCGATGACATTTACCTATATCAGTGGATGGTTAGGTAAGGAGCATTGAACAGCGGTGTAATTCTTCTTAACCATAAGTACAGTTTTCAACCTACGACGCACAGTGAAAGAGTTGTTAGACTCAGCGGACTTATACAGAGTATTGTATGTTGTCCAGTGTCCATTAGGACAGAGGGGTTGGTGCTCGTACTATATTCGGTTTACTTATGGCTTCTCCAGATTTTAGACAGCTGTTTCGTGGAAACACAGGGTCTAAGTTTTGAGGAGTTATAGGTATTTGAATAGAGTAGAGTACCAGGTGTAGTAAGTATCGGGATTCTTCAAAGAGATTGAAGATGTAGATACTTGTGTATGATATTCAGTTGATAGTAATGATGAAGACAGATTGCTTCTCTTTCAGGTTACTCATAATTGGAAGCATTCCTAAGTTGAGTAACGCTGATCGGCCTCCTTCCATTTAGTTGACATGCACTGGAGACAGCTGCATGATTTGAATCTGGTTCAATTAAATCAGTGCCTCTGGTTCTATATTGGATATAGAACAGTTCATATCTTAACGATGTTAAGGTACGGGGAGTTGTCCGGCTTATGCTTAAAACCAGACTCCGGATAACTCAAGGCACATTTCTGTAATGGCTGTTTGTGGGTTGACCCAGGCTATGACGAGGGTTGACTTTCTACCATCTGGCAGATCAATAGAAATATTGTTCTAGACTCGCCACAGTTTTATTAAAAATGGATTTTTTCAAAAACAGTAGTGGGAGTATGGTAGAACTGGAAGTGATTCCAGAACCGCAAACGATTACTGAAGATTTGATAAGGAACCTAAAGATTCAATCTGATTTGACATTCCATTGCCACTCCGCAGATAAGGTGGCTAACTTCAGGCACCCGAGAGGTACTCCGGTAGCCTCAAGGACGGTGACAGGGAAGTTCTTGTTTACCCACACTTGCCATTGTTGTTGTTCCAGGCTGCGAGACCCGGCAGGAGGATGAGTATAGCGTCGTTCTAAACTAGCTTTAGAAGTGCACGTCTATATGACTCTGGCAGAGGGTTGTCGTAGTCAGTGGGAGCAGCGGAAGCATTGGTGGACTTTATGCTTATGTCTATTTATAGACTAAAGCAGATATAGCAGAGTTAGATCATCTGTTTCTGATGTGACAGTCATGGGTTTGACGTCATCAGAATAGGGGATGGATCTGTTGAGAAGGTAGTAGGAAGTGACATTCCTATACTACGATCGGTTATACTTTGGTCGTCACACAGTGTTTTCTCCACATGGGACTTGGATATTATATCAGACATACTGGTTACTAGATCTATGGTTTTAGATCTAGATTTGGGTGGTTTCCCAATCAGGGTATTTTGACAGCATTCTATGAGTATTTAGAATGGACGACTCCTGGCACGGTAGTATACCTGCAGGTAATGGAGTCACCCTCTCTAAAGGTGTCTTACAGACTAAAGGGGAGAGGATGTGCATGATTGACAGATCACTTGCTTAGGCAATTGAGTCAATCATGATATGTCAAGTACCACACCAGATGTTGTTCTTGCACTAGATGCAATAAGATGATATTGATCCAATCCTGGAGGAACAGTCGGAAGCAGTTTTAGAACATAAGTGAATGTTCTAGGGATATGATAACGGCTGCCTCCTTTAGGAGACGGTTATCACTCCAGGCTTCCAAGGTGACATGGACGACAAGCAGGTTGTCAGAGTTATTGTTCTCCCTCTGGTGAGGGACTGTATTTTGGACAGGTGGTCCAAGGCAATATTGAGGGAGGCATGGCGCAGGATACTGATTAGTTTCAGTTGATGATACAGTCTAAGAAGTTTGGATTTGGAGTTCATTTATGAGCTAGGTCCCATCAGACATCCAGACATATTCTAAGACAGGTATTGCTCATTTCGGGAGATGGTTTTCTCCGCGAACATGAGATATAGAGAGACATAGAAAGAAACATCCAAGCGGATCCACTCACTGAGGCTATTCCTCGAACGCAATAGTTTCGCAAACGGGTTTTGTGAGACTGACTAGTAGAGGAGTTGGGTGTTCGGTATCACACGGGTTGTGAGTATGCGACATCGCAATAATTAGCCTTGAGTGCAAGTGGGAGATTGTTGGAGTTAGTGCCCTCAGAGTCAATTATTGGATCACAGGCACGTGATTGCAATGATTGAGGGAGGACCTATCCCGGTAGGACAGTCTTACTCGAGATGATAGTATGCTATCTGGTTTATCTTTATCATCGTGTACTGCTTTAGGTGACCTGACATGTCGCTATTACACGTTGATAGAGCCCCTAGGATTCTTGCTTGACGACCAGCAGTATGATGGCGATCATATACGTGGGAGCTGGTAGTCTATAAGCACATCCTTAAAAGGTCCCTAGTCGTGGGAGTTTCGAGACTGGGCATCGATACTCCATTAGTAGGCTAGTGTATACAGTCGAGACCCCGACGAGGGGCGGTGGCCGGTCTCACAAGCCACTGGTGTCAGTTGGTTCACCTAAGATGTATACAGGTGCTCATTGGGTTATGAGTACACCGGACAGGACTCGCCGGGAACATGCTAGTTGGTCTTATACCAGACGTCAGATAGCAGTTCCCTGGTGACATGTGTACAGGTTAGTTCATCGACCTGAGGATCGTCATTTGTCTCGTGTGAGTTCCCACTGTGCTTTGATTACTACCCTACCACGGCTCAAAGGAGTCGTGCAAACAGGTTTTAGTTGGGTACAGTCCCGAGCCACATGGAGGCAGTGAGCGGATCTTCAGGGGTTCGTCTCTCCCGGTATTGGGGGTGAGGTCGCGCTGTGTCTAGGAGAGCCATTACGCAAAGCCCTCGGCCGAGGCAGGAGATTTACTGGTAGGTATTCCAGTAGTATCTCAGGGCGTTCTGGGCTAAACTCCGACACGACTTGTACCGCCTTTGGGGGTCTGACTTTTACCAACCCCCTAGGCCCGCCATGCGATACTCATAGACGAACGGACCGGACTGTACGGATATTGTCACTGACAGGCTCAGTTGGGTGTCGGGGTGAGCTTCCTCATCGACGTCCCTTTTGGTCAATAGCTGGTGGCCCGTCACGTATTGTCTTATACCTCTGACGTGCCAGTGGTTAAATCCACAGCCATAGTATTGACGAGTCTTTAGAGTCCACCACACTTACTGTTACTCAAGCTTTCGGGCGAAACGCTGTAGAGGCCGTATGGAGATATGGCAGGGTCCGATCAGATACGTGCGGTGTTGCACGGATCAGGATCGGACAGTTTTGTACTAGTGGCCGTATAGTTATATGGCAGGGTTCGATCAGATACGTGCGGTATTGCACGGATCAGGATCGAACGGTTTTTACTAGCCGGCTTTGGTTTAAGCCGGTGCTAGTTTAGTACAGTGTAGATTTGTCTCATTGCATTTGTATCCGGTCGGAATACAGATGCGGGTGTGTATGCACAGTGTCGGGGTTTTCCTGTAATTTATTACGGGACCAGTTTTCTGGAGTTGCCAGTTTGCATTCCGTTCCGGCCGGTTTTCCTTTGTTCTTTCCCGGCCGGACTTTTCTGATGGAGGGGGTAATTTGCAGTTTTGCAAATTACACTTTGTGGGGGGGTTTCTTGCATAAAGTTAGATTATGATAGATTTCATTTCTTTCATCCATCACTTGATTTATATGAGAAGTGAAAGGTTATGGAGTGCATAGTGTTTTAAGCATGGTTGATGTTTTCTTTGACCTTGGATGTGGTCACCTCTTGAGTGCTCCTACACTCACCTCCCTTTGCCTTATGTTTTCCTTCCTCCACCATTCTCATTACACACTTGAAGAGAAAGTCTTTCATGGTTATGAGAAAAGAGAGTAGAAGAAAAAGAAAGAGAGAAAGAAAAAGAATGAGAGAGTTCATTTCATCTTCTTCTTGCTAGAAAATTGAAAGCACCAATTTTCTTTACCTCTTCCTCCATCCATCAATGGCAACTACATAAACTCCAAGAGACAAAGTTTCTACACTACTTCCTACAGCAAATCTTGAGCATGTCGAGTTGCCGGCTTCATGCTCGAGTTGCCTCGGTATTGAGGCGGGAGCCCGTAAAAGACGAAGGCGATGTGGTGCCCTTTCCGGCGAGGAGGCGACGATGTGGAGCCAACCTTTTCCGCGGGAGATCGGGATGATGAAGAGAAGACCGGAGGACTCGGATCACTCGGTATACTTTTCTTCCCATCTCTAGATATCTAGTATAGGTTAATGGTTATCGATCCGGGTTTTCTTTGTCCGCGGTAGCGCCGGTTTCCGAGCAAGGAAAAATTTTGATTCCGCAATTTGGCCTCGAGTAAGACGGCCGGGGCGCTGCCGTGGCGCAACATATGACATATAGCATACCTGTATACACATATGCCTTGACATGCCTACACATATGCCTTGACATGCCTACATGCTAGTTACCCATATACCTATATGGTATTGTACCATTAGTGATAGGTATATACACATACGAGACATAGCTACATGTACATCTTGCTTACATACTTACATACACCAGTATGGTATTACTTCATTATTGATAAGTAGATACACATATCTTGCTATACCGACATGGTTACGCATACCTGGCTATAGCTACATGTTTACCTTTATATGATGTTCTATGGATTTGGAGAATTTAGGAACCGCATGATATATTTGATAACTTGTTGCGGTTAAATAGCGGTTTTCCTTTATATGCTCATATTACTGTTTCATGTTGCATATATTATATTTCCTGGATTTCGCATTGATATATGGATTTCACATGATGTTTTCTAGATTTGAGGATCGTGGTAGTTTCATGAAATTATGCTTTATTTGAAAAACCCGGTTTCTCTTGATATGATATTTCAGCATCTACCATGAGATTTCTCGGTTCTGATATATACCCCATATGAGGAGGCGTCGTGGGCCATGTGCGGGTACATGGTGGGGCCCGGAGGTAGCCCGGGGCAAGAAAGGTATGTCGATGGTTCACGCCGATGAGCCTGACAGGGGAATCGTACCTACCGGTGACAGTATTGGACTCGTCAGTGATCGCGTAGATATCGACCGGAGTCACGTACGTATGGATACGAGGAATTCGAGTGCCAACAGCTGGGTACTCGGGTTTCCGATGAACGTATGATACGTACATATCAGGGACATTCGTAGTGACGACGCCTGATAGATGAGTATTTATGTGTCGATACTAGACACTTGTTTTCATGATATTTTACCGCTAAGTATATATATCAGTGGTATGGGACGCTGTTATATATGCACGTATATATATATCAGTGGTATGGGACGCTGTTACACACACACACACATAAATACATACATATACATATATATATATACATACATATACATATACATACATATATATATATACATATATATATCATCATAATGATCTGTGCAAGTATTCTTATTCATTCTATATGAAGGCCAATGTTATGGCCAATATGAGGGCCGATGTTATGGCCGATATGAGGGCCGATGTTATTGTAACGTTTTAGAAATCGTTTTGCGAATTTTTCCGTTTTAGGGTAAATTTGTCGGTGTTTTCCCTTTTAACCCGATTGTGATCAAACTTTCGTAGAAACTTGCCGACACCTGGTTTAGCTAAAATAAAGCTAGTGCGCGAGCTTTGGGGGTCTATGGGAAATTTTGGTTCACATAGAATTTTTCCCTAATAAAATATTATTTTAATGCTTTATTTGTGCACTTTATTAGTGGTAATTACTTTTTTGTGGGTTAATTACTACTAATGTGGTTTTATGCTAAACTAATCACTAGAATTATGTTTAGAACCATCCATCCAAAATATCATGATATTTGTGGAAATTAAGTGAATTTTTTTAAAGAAAAGAAATAAAATGACATAAAGCTTTTTGTTTTATTATACAATTATTGCATTTATCTTCTAGAAAATTCCACACACCTCCACAAAACCCTAGCTTGTTCCATCAAGGCCGGCCACTCATTTCCTTGCCGCCCTTTGTTATTTTTTTCTTCATTTCTTCTCTTTTTCCCTCAAATAAATCATGAAAAATCCAAATTAATTCATACAAATTCAAATATAATCCAAAACCTTCATTCTTCTTCACAAATCTTGCTTAGATCTTCATTCTAGTGAGGATTTTGGAGGCAAAAGTGTGGATTGTTCTTGTTTCAAGTTGTGTTCTTGGAAGGTATAAAACCTTAACCCTAATCTTTTTTTGTTGCTTAATACCTTTAATTAGCTTAATTAGATATTTAAATTAAGCTTTTAAATTCATATTTAGAAATTTAAGATATCATTTTCATAATCAAATTAGGGTTTTGATTAGTGGAATGGTTAAGTGATGAGCTAAGACAAATGAAAACTTAATCAAGTTGCTAATTTGTTAAATGATATTTTCCTAATCGGCTAATTAAGCTAATTAACAAACTAAACTTTTGCTAATCCTGATTAGTGAAATCTAAAATTTTAGTAAAGGTATAAGTGGTTTAAACTTGCTATTTGAAGATATTTGTGAGTTCTAGTTTTAGTAAAACTTGTTGTTTTGTGCTAAAATGATAAATACTGCTTACTAGATTTACGGATATTTTAGGCGTGGGTTTCTTTTGATATTGCGACGTTATGTATATTGATTACACGCTATATCTTGTGTTGTAAATGTGCGATCGGTACGATCAGGGTCTAGACTTGGTAGTTGCGTCGCGTTGCATTCCTAGCTAGGGTCATGCCGATGGCATTCGTGTTTTTGTGTAGCTTTTGCTCTTGAGTTCGTTTCGTAGTGTCTCTACGCGCGTTAGCCACTAAAACGAACACTTGGGAGTATGTTTGGAGTTGGTGTATCGGTTAAACATAGTTGTACGTATTTTGGTCGATTGCTTATATACACTTGCTTTATTGTTATATGTGTTCAGGATCGCAGGCGGGGACTTCGGACGCTGCGAAGAGGGGAAAGCAGGTGGTAGGCTTTACTTAGCCAGGAGCGTTGGTGAGTAGATTTAACATCTACAGAGGGATCGCCCGCATGGCGTTATGCGTCTGGGCTAGATCAAATGATATGACCTTTAGTGTTTAGTATATGGACTCGTTTGTGCACGTGTATTTCGTTGCATATCTCATTTACCTATTGTATTTGGACATAGTATTAATGAGACACAACACTATTATTGACGGTTCTGCCACTCACACCGATTGTATGCCACTCACACCGTCAATAATTGCCATGGCACGCACAACACCTATACATATGTGATATAGTATTGCTTAGGGACATCGAGACATGATCCTTATCTTCATTGTGCATATGACATATAGCATATCTGTATATCTATATGCTTACACATATACCCTGACATGCTTACATGCTAGTTACCCATATACCTATAGGGTAGTGTACCATTAGTGATAAGTATATACATATATGATACATAGCTACATGTACATCTGGCATACATACATACATATACCTGGAGGGTATTATGGATAAGCATAGAGACATACCTTGGTACAGATACTTTTACATCATACATGCTTACATATGGACACACATATCTTGCTATACCGACATGGTTACGCATACCTTGTTATAGCTACATGTTCACCTGTATATGATGTTGCATCTGATTTCGGAGAAATCAAGAACTGCATGATATATTTAATAACTTGTTGCAGTTAAATAGCGGTTTTCCTTTATATGCTCATATTACTGTTTCATGTTTGCATATATTACATCCATGGATTTCATATGATGTTCTCTGATATTTTTACTCATAAGTATATATAACAGTGGAATAGGACGCTGTTATATATGCCTATACACATATATTAGTGGAATGGGACGCTAATATATGTGTATTGATTCATGCATTTATACTTATTCATTACTTGATATTTTCTGGATTTGAGGACCGTGGTGGTTTCATGAAATTATGCAAGTATTCTTATTCTTTACTTGATAATTGTATGCAACCACTCAGAGATTTGTTTTAATGCCGATACGGGATCGAGAGTGTCGGTGTTTGGCACTTAAGATTCGAAGGACGTATAATACCGATACGGGATCGAGAGTGTCGGTGTTTGGCACTTAAGATTCGAAGGACGTATAAATCTGTTTTGGATCATAAGTGTCGATGTTGGGCACTTAGGATTCGCTGTTTTGGATCATGAGTGTCGGTGTTTGGCACTTAGGATTCGCTGAGACTTACAGGATATATGAAAGTTACTTGATATTGGACTCTTAGGATATACGAGATTTACTTGATAATTGGATACATAATTTATATGAGATTCACCTGATATTGGATACAGGATATATGAGATTTACTTGATTTTGTACATTCGGGACATATGAGATTTGCTGATATTGTACATTCAGGATTTGTGAGACTTAAATGATATGAGAGCCAATTTGGGGGCTGATTTGAGGAATTGGGATTTGGTTTGTCTTGATGGACTTTGGTCCTACCACGATGTCAGGATTCCGTGGAAATGACATATTTCATTCCATACTCCACATTTATTGTTTATGCACTGCTTCATGTATTAGTTGTACCTGATAGAGTATCTTCCATGACTGTTGCATTTACATACTTTATTTTATATGCATTGCTTCATGTATTAGTTGTACCTGCTAGAGTACCTTTCATGACTGTTGCATATATACATTGTCATATCATCGTTTCATGTATTAGTTGTACCTGATAGAGTACCTTACATGATTGTCGCATACTGATTGTCATATTATTGCTTCATGTATTAGATGTATCTGCTAGAGTATCTTTCATGACTATTGGATTCATATGACTATTTATTGCTTAGCTTACATATGTTAGATTTGCGCTGTACGTGCATACTTGCGATTACCTGCATATGTTATTTACTATTTATGAGTTGGCAACTCACCCCCGTTGTGCCACAGGGTTTTGCAGGTTGTTTCCTCAGAGTAGTCGAGGCAGGCTATTCATCTATCATAACATCTTTCGCAGCGAATACCACTTTGGCTCACAGTGTGCAGTTTTGCTTAGGTGGGTTTTGCGGTTATCCAAAGTTGTTTATTGTATATTCGTTGTATCCATGTACTCTCCATCTACCATTATCTTGTATGACTTGGAGACTTGATTTGAGAACGATATTGTATATTTTGTGACTTTGAGGTCTTTTATGCAGTTTTACTTCTATCGTCTTTTATTTCTTCGCTACGGCGTCATATATCTGTTGCGGTGGTTGTTTTCCACCGTTGGGCGTGGATTTGCTCCCATTGGGGATGCTTTACTTATATTTATGATGTACCCATTTTGGGGTTGGTTTTTTTACAAAGGAGGTGCTACCGAAATTTTAAAGGAAATAAAGTTGGACTTTTAAAGAATTTGGGTTGAGATTTTAAAGGTTTTAAAAATTGTTCTTATTTCTTACTATTTTTTATGGTTTAGATTGTTGGGTTTTCGGCTTACTTAAATTGCGTTACGCCTGTAGACGTTGCGTAGTTTAAGGGTCGTCACGTGCCAATTTCGGGTCATGACAGTTATGGCCGATATGAGGGCCGACCTGAGAGCCGATTTGAGGATATTTGGGATTTGGATTGTCTTGATGAACATTGGTCCTGCCACGATGAGGATTCCGTGAGGATGACATATTTTATCCCATATTCCACATTTACTTATATGATTTGCTTCATGTATTAGTAGTACCTGATAGAGTACCTTTCATGACTGTTGCATATACATATTGCCATATTATTTCTTCATGTATTAGTGGTACCTGATAGAGTACCTTTCATGACTGTTGCATATACATGTTGCCATATTATTGCTTCATGTATTAATTGTACCTGGTAGAGTACCTTTCATGACTGTTGCACATACATATGGCCATTTATTGCTATTAGCTTGCATGTGATAGATTCGCGCAGTACGTGCATACTTGCGATTATCTGCATATGTTATTTACTATTCACGAGTTGGCAACTCACCCCGTTGTGCCACAGTGTTTTGCAGGTAGTCCCTCAGGGCAGTCGTTGGCAGGGCTTTTCATCTATCGTATCATCTTTTACTGCGGGTACCACTACGGCTGACTGTGTGCAGTTTTGCTTTAGGTGGATTTTGCGGTTATCCGATGTTGCTCATTATATATTCGTTGTATCCTGTACTCTCCATCTACCATTATCATGTATTGACTTAGAGACGTTGTGAGGACGATATTGTATATTATTTTGTGACTTGGAGGTCTTTTATGCAGTTTTATTTATATCGTCTTTTTCTTCGCTACAGTATCGTATATTTGTTTGTGGTGGTTGTTTTTCGCCTTTGGGTGTGGATTTGCTCCTGTTGGGGATGCTTTACTTATGTATTTATGTTGTACCCTTTTTAGGGGCTTGTTTTACAAAGGAGGTGCTGCCAAATTTTTAAGGAAATAAAGTTGGACTTTAAAGAATTTGTATTTGAGATTTCAAAAGTTTTAACAATTTTCTTATCACTTACTACTTTTGATGGTTTAGATTGCTGGGTTTTCGGCTTACTTAAATTACGTTACGCCAATAGACGTTGCGTAGTTTAAGGGCTGTCACGTGCCAATTTCGGGTCATGACAAAGTTGGTATCAAAGCGCTAGGTTTTACCTTTTGGAGTGTAGGATGGCCTTGGTATGATGGAGTTGGGAGCTGAAGCAGAGTAACATAGTGTGTGTATGTCCGCCGCATACTTACGACACGGTACTCCGCCTAAGTGAGCTAAGTACTAATTGCTTGAAATTTCTTCCTTGATGATACATATCCTTGTGATTCGATTTCCGTATTCTTATTGAATCCTTTTCCATTTATAGCCTTTGCCGCCGATGACTATGAGGGCTCAGAGTGATGCAGTGAGAGCCGATGTCAGAGTTGACTCGTGTGGGATGAGGGTTGACCAGGACGATACGCTCGCTGTACAGGAGCAGATGGATCCGCCTTCAATAGATCGTATCGCTAGGCTTGAGGCAGAAATGCAGGACATGTGCCAGACGATGGGGTCGTTGGTTGAGGCCAGTCGAGCGCAGTGACAGGAGGTTGCCACCCCTGTTACCCAGTTATTCCTTGCGATCAGCACACAGCATAGTGTTACGTATACAGCACCAGTGGACGCAGCCCTATTCGATGAGGAGCGTCTTTCCGAGACTTTAGGAGTCCGAGGACAGAAGAAAGGATAGTGCAGGTGTACCAGCCCACAGACATAGGTTCAGTCGCCGTAACAAGCTTCGTGCACGTCACGAGAGCAGCAGAGGCTTGGGACGAGGACAGTTGTTTAGCTCTTATCCCCAGGAGGGTCAGCAGCCATCGTATGGATGTTTTTGATGCAGGAGCCTTCAACACTTCGTCAGACATTGTTCCTTGGCACCGCGTCAGACTTATGTGCAGAGAGGTCATGGTCGCGGAGGATTCGTTCCGAGTGTACAAGATGGCAGAGGAGGAGTTCAGCCAGTTGCGGGTAAAGGGCAGACACGAGCGTTTGTTTCTGCTCATCGGGATGTGCGGGCGTCCAATGCAGAGTTTTCAGGTAATCTTAATCGTATGTTCTTTTGTTGTGCATGTTTGTTTAATTCGGGATCTATGCACTCGTTTATTCTACACACTTAGTGTCGTGGTTGGGCCGAGAGTCGTGTATGCTAGATCAGTCGTTTGTTGTGTTAATTTCTGTCAGCGATCCTTTGGTTGTGCGACACGTGTTTCGGTCTTATGCCAATCGGATGGGAGATGGAGATTCGTCCGTCGATTTGATTCTTCTAGAGATGTTGGACTTTGACGTTCTCCTGGGCACGGACTGGTTAGGTACATACTAGGCGTCTGTGGACTGCCGTGAGAAAACAGTCATGATTGTTTTTCCAGCGAGTCGGTTCTTATTGTGCAAGGGGACAGTGGTGTTGGATATAGTGCCCTCAGAGTCAATTATTGGATCGCAGGTACGTGATTGCAATGATTGCGGAGGACCTATACCGGTAGGACAGTCTTACTCGAGATGATAGTATGCTATCTGGTTTGCCTTTATCAGTCGTGTACGGGTTCAGGTGACCGATCACTGTTACACTTTGATAGAGCCCTTAGGATCTTGCTTTACTACCAACAGTATGATGGCGATCATATACGTGAGAGTTGGGTGGTTTATATGCATATCCTTAATTGTGGTCCCTAGTCGTGGGAGTTTCGAGACAGGGCATCGATACTCCGGAGTAGACTACTGTATACAGTCGAGACCCCGACGAGGGACGGTGGCCGGTCTCACAAGCCACTGGTGTCAGTTGGATCACCTAAGATGTATACAGGTGCTCATTGGGTTATGAGTACACCGGACAGGACTCGCCGGGAATCTGCTAGTTGGTATTATACATATCGTCAGATAGCAGTTCCCTGGTGACATGTGTACAGGTTAGTTCATCGACCTGAGGTCATCATTTGTCTCGTGTGAGTTCCCACTGTGCTTTGATTTCTACCCTACCACGGCTCAAAGGAGTCGTGCAAACAGGTAGTTTTTTGGTACAGTCCCGAGCCACATGGAGACACGTGAGCGGATCGGCAGGGAATTCGTCTCTCCCGGTATTGGGGGTGAGATCGCGCTGTGACTAGAAGAGCCATTACATAAAGCCCACGGCCGTGACAGGAGATTTACTGGTAGGTACTCCAGTAGTATCTCAGGGTGTTTTTGGGCTACACTCCGACACGACTTATACTGCTATTGGGGGTCTGACGTTACTAGCCCCCTAGGAAGATATGCGATACTCATAGACGAACGGACCGGACTGTATATACATGGTCACTGTTAGGCTCAGTAAGGTTTCCGGATGAGTTCGCTCATCGGCATCCCTTGAGGTCAGTCCATGGGCAGCCGTTACGCACAGCTAGTGCCGCTGACGGCTTATGGTTAAACCCACTGCCAGGGTACTGACGAGTCATTAGAGTCCCCCACTGACAGTTTCCCAAGTTCGGGCGAAACGTTGTAGAGGCCGTATGGTTTTATGGCAGGGTTCGGAAAATGCACGTGCGTTTACACACGTGTCATATTTCGGGCAGATAATACTGGTGGGCTTTGGTTTAAGCCGGATCTGAGTATTATATTAAGTAGATATAATATCTTTGTCTCGGTTGCATTTGTATTCGGTCGTAATACAAATGCGGGTATGTTTATACTGTTACGGGGTTATCCTGAGATTCGTTTCAGGATCACTTTTGGAAGTTGCCAGTTTCCAGTTTTCTATCAGCCGTATTTAACATTTGGTTAAATACGGATTTATCTTTTCTTGGATGAGTGTGGAAGTTTCTAGAAGCATCTAGAAGGTGGTGACAAGGATTAGTGACTCATGGTTGCATTAATGATTCAATTAATGCAAGGTGACTAGGTTAAGTGATTCATCTTTTTCATTTATTGTGTTCATACTTTGTGTTCACACTAGATATTTCTCTTGTGGTCACTCTCCCCTCTATTACACTCACCCCCCCCCCACCTCCTTAAGTATGGCCGGCCCCTTCCCCCTCTCACACACTCTCTCATTTGATTTGGTTAAAAAGATTATGATAGTTTTTGGGGTGTATGGAAATTTCATAGCTCATTTCATTCCATCACCCGATTCGAGTGGCAACTCATTAACCGATCGTCCATGGCTTTGGACGAAGTGAGACAAAGTAATCTACTCATTCTCTACATCAATCTTGGTCGTCTCTTTTAGCAAACTTGACTATCGAGTTGCTTCGAGTCAGAGGCGGGAGCCCGTTTAAAGAATCGTTGACGTGGTGCCACCTGGACGAGCAGATCGGAGATCGACGAGATCGGAGCAGCCGCAACGGAGCGTGGGATGATGGTTAAAGAACGAAAGACTCGGATCGTTCGGTATAACCTTTCTACACTCTTTACAGTTTGTTAGTTTAGCAATAATGGTAGATCCGGGTTATAGCATACGATAGTGCCAGTTAAAAGTTTTTGTTCCGCATTTGGCATCTGTTAGACGGCCGGGGCGCTACCGTAGACTTACATTGGTATCAGAGCCTCACCATTATGCTATACTAACTTATGCTAACGCGTTTAAAATATCGATCGGACCGAATATCAAAAACTGCAACTTTTCAATTCTGAGTTTCTGTCGATTTTTAAATGGTTCTAAAAATAATTTTACACATCACAGAAAATTCAGCAGGCTTTTCTAAGAACGTGGTAGAAATTTGGTCACGTGACCCTTCAAGACCGCCGCGGAATCGCGGTCAAACCTAGGGTTTGACCGCGCTTCCGCGGTCAATCTTTGGGATCGTTGATCCAAATTTGTACAGTTGCTTCCTTTGGTTAAATTGTGGTTTTTGGTATATATCTTTTGGACCCAGATTTTGTTACTGTGCAGCAGATGTTCGTGGGGCCCACTTCATGATATTTAGTCGATCGAAATTTAAACATATTAGTTTACAGTACTTACATTATATCTCCGACCGTGAATGTCATTTGATCGGTAAACCGCGTCTGATTGCTATAGTTCTTTTAGACGGGTTTGCGAACGTGACATTCGCGTTGATGTTCTGTGTTGTGCTGTGATGTTGCGGATTTGTCGTGGTGGATAGCAGTGTGCAATGGTAGTGCAGTTTGGATTTATTTGTACATTTGATATTGCGGGGCGAGCGTCCAACATGTGGACTGCCGTCACTGCCTGTTGTATAATATTCTTTTGGGGCACAACCAGGTTGAGGTCGATGTACCTGTTGTACTATTATTTAATTCTGTACTAGGTTTACCCCGCGACGGAGTGCACAGATAGCCGGGTTCTGGAGGGCAACGGGTCCGTATCTCATGGCTTTGAGAGGCAGAGGGGCCTCACTCTAGAATTGGCAGACTATTCGCCGCACTTATAGGGGGTACAGGTTGACCCAAAGAGGGGTGCTCAATTTACCGGATTCCATGAAGTGCCGGGTGTTCCATTCACTATGATGTGGGGGACTGCCTCGCTTCAGGTTTTGGCGGGTAACTTGCCGCACCCGTAGGGGTCTAGGTTTCATTGCACAGGCTATCCACACGACCAGGGGAACGTCGGGTTTCAGCAGTGGCTCTGTGAAACCCGGGGATCCCAGTTATCTGTATTGTTCTTTGATGCTTATTACTTCTCTGTAATGTTGCATATTATCACGCCTGGAGCGATTATTGTATATTGGTATATATACTATTAGATGTTGTATATGTTTTGCACCCGCGCTAGTCCAATCCCTGCTCTGTCGTTAGTTAAGTAACCTAACGGATGATGACGGGACCCAGTGACGAATGCGGATGACATATACGTACATTTTATTTTCGTTCTTTTCTGGTGTGATTGTTGATGGGGCTGTGTTGATTCTGATCAATGCAAAGGAAAACAAACCTGTTTGGAGTTGTTGGAACAATTTTAAAAGTGTTATTACAAAGACGTTTCCTTTTGTTTTGCACAGCGGTATTCGGTGTGAATATCCTGCACCTCATTCGACGAGGCAAGGGCCGATATCCCTTCACCGGGAATGACCCCTTGGGCAGAAGTTTGCGTCAGGGTAATAACTTCACTATAGTCGATTACAAGTTGCTTTGCATCGCGGTATTCAGTGGAATATCCTGCACCTCATTCCACGAGGAAAGAGCCGAGATCCCTTCACCGGAAGTGACCTCTTTAGCAAAAGGTTTTCGCCACTATATTTTTATAAAAAGCTATCAGGTTCCTTCAGCGATATCAAGTTCACTACGTTAAAGGTTTTTCGCCAAAAACCAGCCGTAGCCCTCCGTCATTTCTTTTGGGTATTCAGTAGTATTCAAGCTATGTATTTTGACCAACGCCAAGGCATAGTGTTTGGTAGCTGCTGGGTATTCATTTGTTGCATAGATAGATGAGTTGGTTTGGGACAGTCGTTCTGCCATTTTGGCCAACGTCAAGGGCATGTGCGGGTGGGTTCAAATTAACAAGATAGTGACGGGTAGAACTTGGCATGTGACTTATGACATTTTGACCAACGCCAAGGTCATAAGAGCATGGGGCAAAAATCATATCGGGAGTTTCTAAAGAAACTGAAACTTGCCAAGTATGCGCATACCTTCTGGAGTGTGAGTAACGTGAGTGAATTCCGTCATGTTATCATGCGATGAGAGTTGGATCCCGATTCCCACTGATGAGTTGGTTTACTCTTCGGATGATCCCGATTGATTCTTCTTTCAGGTTTGGAGGAGAATTTGACAGGACAGTGGGAGGTTTCCGGATTAGATAAAGTGATAACCATTCTGATCTAGGTTAGAGTGTACGCAGAGTGTTTCTTTTCTCTCTCTCTTTGGCAGCGACCTTTGACCGACCCTAGACTATGACTCAGTGACCAAGTTGACCGAACCTTTTTAAAATACTGGCTTTTGGATTGTCCGAGTTGCATAAGTCATTGCCACTCCTTCTTTTACCCTTTGGATTTCTCAGAACACCCCGTATTACTACGGACATCCACTTCCATTGGATAAATCCATCGTATGGTTATATACGAACTCGGAGGGATTTCTTCGAGGATGGATCAAGATTTAGGAGAAATAGAATTGGTTTATTCAGTTGTCTTTTATTATCACCATCTCTCAGGTTGCGAGAGCTCCTTGGTTTAGGAGAGTACACCTATTACGCTTATTGGATAGTCTTATTCCAAACCATAGGCAGGTGCCGAAAGGTAGGGAATGAAGAAAACCAATTAGCCTAAGTAGGGTGTGCAGAAGGTAATATGTAAAGACAAAATAAAGGGATTAGTAAGAGGGCAAAGTAAATTGCGACTGATATCATTCACGACCAAACCGCGTGCTTCATCGCCACTCCTATTTCACCTTTAATAAAATAAGGTATTATTCAGTTGTCTTTTATCATCACCTTCTCTCAAGTTGCGAGTACTCCTTGGTTTAGGAGGGTACACCTATTATGTTTACTGGATAGTCTTCTTCCAAACCATAGGCTGGTGCCGAACGGTAGGGAAGGAAGAAAACCATTTAGCCTGACGAAGGTGTACGGAAGGTAACGACTAAAGACAAATAAAGGGATTTGGAGAGATGGCAAAGAAATATATGGTTATAGTCATGAATTGGATTATGGAAGAGGCATTACTAGGAAATACCAGGATACTCCTACGAAAAATTTTCATGTTTCAGTGCATTGTTAAAAGAAAATTGTTTTCCCGATTAGACACTTACTCCAAGGGTATGTATTTACCAGGTTTCATTCTCATATCTGTATGGTTTTACAGATGATGAGTGGGAGTAAGTTATTGGGAATTAGGTGATCATCCTCATTATATCGGAATTCGTTGTAATTGGTGATATTTGAGGAAATCGCCTGGGTACAGTTTTCAACCTATGACGCACAGGTTATGAGTTATTGAACTCAGCGGACTTATACAGAGTATTGTATGTTGTCCAGTGTCCACAAGACAAAGGGGTAGGTCCTCGTACTATGTTCTGTTTACTTATGACTTCTCTAGTTTTTAGACAAGTGTTTCGTAGAAATACAAGGTCTAAGTTTTGAGAAGTTGTGGGTATAAGAATAAAGTAGAGAACCAGATGCCACAAATATCGGGATTCTTCAAAGAGATCGAAGATGTAGATTCTTATGATTGGTATTTAGATGATAGTAATAGTTTTGAGAAACTTGTTTCTCTTTCAGGTTACTCATAATTAGATGGATTCCTAAGTTGAGTAATACTGATTAGCCTCTTTCCATTAAGTTGATATGCACTGGAAACAGCTGCATGATTGAATCTGGTTCCAATTAAATAAGTGCCAAAGTTTCTATATTAGATACAGAATGGTTCATATCTTAACGATGTTAAGGTACGGGGAGTTGTCCGGCTTATGCTTAAAACCAGACTCTGGATAACTCAGGGCACGTTTCTGTAATAGCAGTTTGTGGGTTGACCCTGGCTATGACGAGGGTTGATTTTCTACCATCTAGAAGATCAATAGTGATATTGTTCTTGACTCGCCACAGTTTTAGTAAAATGGATTTTTTCAGAAAACAGTAGTGGGAGTATGGTAGAACTGGAAGTGATTCCAGAACCGTAAACGATTACGGAAAATTTAATAGGACCTATATATTCAATCAGGTTTGACATTCCATTAGCCACTCCGCAGATATGGTGGGTAACCTCAGACACCCGAGAGGTACTTCGGTAGCCTCAAGGACGGTGACAGGGAGGTTCTTGTTTACCCAGACTTGACACTACTGTTGTTCCAGACTATGAGACCAGGCAGGAGGTTAAGTATAGCGTCGTTCTAAACTAGTTTTAGAAGTGCACGTGTATATTATTCTGCCAGAGGGTTGTTGTGGTCAGTGGGAGCAGCGGAAACATTGTAGGCAAGTAGCTTATGTCTATTTATAGACTTGAGCAGTTATAGCGGAGATAGATCATCTAATTTTGATGTGATATTCATAGGTTTGACTTCATCAGAACAGGGGATGGATCTGTTAAGAAGGTAGTAGGGTGTGATGTCATGGTATCTTGATGACATACACAGAGTAGGAAGTAAAATTCCTATACTACGATCGGTTGTACTGTGGTTGTGCGACACGTGTTTCGGTCTTATGCCAATCGGATGGGAGATGGAGATTCGTCCGTCGATTTGATTCTTCTAGAGATGTTGGACTTTGACGTTCTCCTGGGGCATGGACTGGTTAGGTACATACTAGGCGTCTGTGGACTGCCGTAAGAAAACTGTCATGATTGTTTTTCCGGCGAGTCGGTTCTTATTGTGCAAGGGGACAGTAGTGCCGCCTCTCACAGCTTGAATTCAGCCTTTTTCGCTAGTCGGTTTTTGAGGAGAGGATGTCGTGGATTCTTGGCTGTCATTTGGGATACGGAGCCACAGTAGGTTCGTTGGACCTGGTTCCTATCGTGCAAGAGTTTTCCGATATTATTCCAGATGAGCCGGCGAAACTTAGGGAGCTTAAGGATTTGCTACAGAGTTGCTAGATAGGGGGACATGTGCATCCGAGTGTTTCGCTTTGGAGAGCTCCTATTCTGTTAGTCAAGAGAAGGACGACAGTTGAGGTTGTGCATTGATTGATCGTCAATTGAACCGAGTTATGGTGCGGATAGGTATCCTTTACCTCACATTGACGATTTGTTCAATCAGCTCCAGGGTGCGAGACATTTTTCTAAGTTTGTTTGGGATCAGGTCATCATTGTTGCGGGTTCGGAGTGATGACATTCCGAAGACTGCTTTTTATGCGCGCTTTTGGCAGTATGAGTTTTGGTGGTGTCGTTGGACTCACCAATGCCCTAGCAGCATTCGTGGATATGATGAACCAGATTTCTTCAGGCCGTTCCTTGACCAGTGTATTGTTATGTTATAGATGACATTCTGGTCTTTTCCAAGAGCCGTGAGGAACGTGAGCACACTTGAGGATTTTCTTTGCAGACATTGGAAGAGCGCCAGCTGTTTGCTAGATTCTCGGAGTGTTCCTTCAGGCTTGATAGTGTTGAACTTCCTTGGTCGTGGGGTTACGGGAGACGGTTTTCGTATGGACCCGAGGGAGATCGAGGCCGTACAGCTTGGCCCAGACTTGCATTAGGGACAGAGGTCTGCAGCTTTTGGTCTTAGCCTGTTTTTACCGCCGTTTCGTGCAGGATTTCTTGAGTATCACTGCACCGTTGACCTTACTGACAAGGAAGGGGGTTATTTTCCTTGGACTGTGGCATGCGTACGGAGTTTTCAGCAGTTGAAGACTAGGGTAACGATTGCACCAGATCTATCTTTGCTTTCTGGTTCAAGCGACTTTGTTGTTTACTGTGATGTTTCGCTAGTGGGGTTCGATTATGTACTGATGTGGCACTATAGAGTTATCGCTTATGCTTCCCGACAATTGGAGGAAGTACGAGCAGGATATCCCACTCATGATCTGGAGATGGCCGCGGTGGTCGTGCGTTGGATATTTGGGACACTACTTGTGTAGAGAGTCGTGTCAGATTTTCACGGACCACCAGAGCTTAATGTACATCTTCCTGCAGCGGGTTTTGATTGTTGAGACAGCGCCGTTGGATGAAGCTTGTGAGGGATTGTGATTGTGAGATCCTTTATTTCCCGTGGCAAGGGGATTGTGGTAGCTGATACTTTGAGTCGTAGGCCCGGGGTTAGCTTGTTCCAGTTGGGCGCAATTCAGAGGCAGTCTTCTGCAGATTTACAATTCTTGTGCGATCGTTGAGTATAGCTTAAGTTCGCCTCTACTGAGGGGACAGCTTGCTCATGTCCGCGCCCATCCACTTTTACTCAATCGTTTTTGTGAGGCACAGCCCGCCGATGCTCGTTTGTTGAAGATTCTTGAGCATATTCGGCTGGGTAAAGATTCGGAGTTCTTGATTTGTGACCAGGGTGTGCTGTGTTAGGGACTCGTTGGCGTGTACCCTATACTGATGGGTAGAGACGCGAGGTCCTAGAGCAGGCACATCAGTTAGCTTTCTGTGTTCATCCAAGTGCCACCGAGATGTAACATGACTTGAGAGTTGGTTACTGGTGGGCAGGGATGAAAAGTGAAGTTTCGGATTTCGTTTTGAGGTGCTTGGTTTGTCAGCGAGCTAAGGTTGAGCATTTGAGACCGGCTGGAGAGTTGCAACCTTTACCGTTCCAGAGTGGGAATGGGAGCAGATCTCCATAAATTTCATTGTGGTGTCTACCCAGGTTTAGACAGGGTGTGATTCCATTTGGGTGTTATTGTCCAGTTATGCTCAGTTTGCTCGTTGTTCTTCGGTAAGTTTATGCATTTGCATGGAGTTCCTTCATGTGTTGTATCCGATAGAGGCACCCCGTTCGCTAGCCGTCTTTGGTAGAAGCCTCAGGAAGCCTTGGGTACTGGTTGAGCATTAGCTCCGCTTTTCCATCTGTGGGCCGATGGTCAGACAGAGCGGACTATACAGACTCTAGAGGATATGATTGTGCTTACGTACTAATTGGTTGTTGGTTGTTGGGATCATCACTTGCCATTGTTAAGGTTCTCCTTCGATAGCTGTTATCAGGAGACATTCCAATTGGCAACCTTTAGGCATTGTGTGATAGGTTGTGTCAATCGCCAGTCTGTTCTACTAACTCCACGAGAGTAGGATTTTTGGACCCCAACTAGTCGAGAGGCTTCGGAGAAGATCCAGTTGGTTCAGGTCAGGATGAAGGCAGCCCAGTGCAGCCAGAAGTCTTATGCCGACCGTAGTTGTCGCAGACTTGAGTTCGCAGTGGGAGATCATGTATTCCTACGGGTTTTTTCGATGAAATGGTGTATTGAGTTTTGGGAAGCTTAGTCCCAAAATTGTAGGTCCTTTTGAGATCCTTTAGCAAGTTAGTACTGTTTCCTATAATTTGGCACTTCCGTCCAGATTTTTGAGTATTCATCCCGTATTCCTTGTGTTGATATTTTGCAAATACCTTCATGACCTTTTCACATGATTTAGCACCAGACCGTTTTGCTTGGACGCGATCTTTTCGTTCACCGGCAGCTAATTGTGTTAGTGGTTCGACAGGTGGAGAAACTTCGGTCAAGGGTCTTGCCATCTGTGGAGGGTTTTCTTAGGTGTAGTCGTATAGTGAGGAGATCACTTGGAAGGCTGCGAGCGAGATTTAGGAGTTTTGCACTCATCTCTTTGAAGGTATGCATAGTAAGAATTTTAATTCGGGGACGAATTTTCTTTAGGGGGAGATTGTAACGCCTTAGATTTCGAATAGTGTTAATTAAGATGTAGTTCGGGTTTTCGGCAAAAAGTTTACCAACTTGGGTTCCTCACATTTTATAATATTTAATTAATATTTTTATTATTATTTGTTATGGCTTGCACGCACGTGTGCACGATAATGTGAGGGTTTGTTTGTGTTAATCTAGTTTAGTGACCATGAAAACTTAACCTAATCCTAATCCTTTGCTTTAACCTAATCCTTTGCCATGATTAAATCCCTTGATTTTTTGTGAGAGATATTTTCCTTGGTTCTGTTTGGAGAGGAGGTGGCATGGTGACATGGTGGGCTTTAATGGATGCATTAATGTGGAGTTATTGCAATGGTGCACTCGCCTCTTACACTCACCTCTCTCTCTCTTTTCTTCACACCCTCTCTCATTCTCTCTCACTTCATCGCTTATCATTATCTCTCATCTCCCTCTTCCCTCAACTGAACACTCAATAATCATTCACTAATTCATCATTAAACTTCTTCAAATCTCACAAAAATCATATCTTTAGACTTGTTTTGCCTCTTGGATGCCTTGGACCTTGGAAAGCTAGGATCCTTGAGCTTGTGGGAGTAAGTAATGATCTCTTTCTGTTAAGTAGGTGTTTATTGTGTTGCATAGCTTGTTAGTTTCAGTTTAGAACGCGTATAGTTTCATTTCAAGTAAATATCATATTTTTAGTGTAGTTTTGGGTCTCAGATGATCTGCTATCAAACCAGGTTTTTGTTGGAAAAGTTCCCATCACAGTGACCTTTGGTAGTGACCTAGAACCTACCATAAAAACCCGAGCCCAATCCCTTTCTTTATGGCCACAAATTAATTGCTTTTGGCCGCAAATTGCGGCCAGACTAGTGAGTTGGGTGTTATGTTTTGGTCTGGAGGTCTCTGGGGTTGTGTGTGGTCTTGTGGTATGTGCAACTTATACAAATTGTTTGGGTAGCAAAATATGGGACCACTTTGCTTATTTCTTGTTTTTCGTTTTCACGCGTTACGTTATCCGATACGGTTCATGTCGTGTATCTGTTGCTCTTGAGCTGGTTTCGTACTGTCGCTATGCACGTTAGCTACTAAGAGAACACTTGAGAGTATGTTTGGAGTTGGTGCGTCGGTCCAACGTAGTGGTTACGTGTTATTAGTCGATTGCTAATATATATACATTTGCTTTGTTGTTTTGTGATTTTAGGATCGCAGGCGGGGACTTCGGACGCCGCAAAGAAAGGGAAGCAGGTGGTTGACTTTACTTAGCCAGGAGCGTTGGTGAATACATTTAACATCTACAGGGGAATCGCCCGCATGGCGTTATGCGTCTGGACTAGATTAAATGACTCGACCATTAATTAGAAGTATATGGACATTATTGTGCATGTGTACCTTGGTTGCTTATCTCTTTTCCTATTTGTGTATGGACTTAGTATTAATGAGACACAACATCATTATTGACGGTTTATGTTTCACGAGCACTACTTGTATGCTACACACACACCGTCGATAATTGCCATGACACGCACAAGACCTATACTTACTTGATACTGTATTGACTAGGGACATTGAGACTTGATCCTTATATTCCTTTTTGCATATGACATATAGCATACCTGTATACCTACATGCTTACACATATGTCTTGACATGCCTACATGCTAGTTACCCATATACCTATATGGTATTGTACCATTAGTGATAGGTATATACACATACGAGACAGCTACATGTACATCTTGCTTACATACTTACATACACCAGTATGGTATTACTTCATTATTGATAAGTAAATACACATATCTTGCTACACCGATATGGTTACGCATACCTGGTTATAGCTACATGTTTACCTTTATATGATATTGTATGGATTTGGAGAATTTAGGAACCGCATGATATATTTGATAACTTGTTGCAGTTAAATAGCGGTTTTCCTTTATATGCTCATATTACTGTTTCATGTTGCATATATTATATTTCATGGATTTCGCATTGATATATGGATTTCATATGATGTTTTCTGGATTTGAGGACCGAGGTAGTTTCATGAAATTATGCATTATTTGAAAAACCCGGTTTCTCTTGATATGATATTTCAGCATCCACCATGAGATTTCTCGGTTCTGATATATACCCCATGCGAGGAGGCGTCGTGGGCCATGTGCGGGTACATGGTGGGGCCCGGTGGCAACCCGGGGCAAGAAAGATATGTCGATGGTTCATGCCGATGATCCTGACAGGGGAATCATACCTACCAGTGACAGTATTGGACTCGTCGATGATCGCGTAGATATCGACCGGAGTCACATACATATGGATACGGGGAATTCGAGTGCCGACAGCTGGGTACTCGGGTTTCCGATGAACGTATGATACGTACATATCAGGGACAGTCGCGGTGACGACGCCTGATAGATGAGTATTTATGTGTCGATGCTAGACACTTGTTTTCATGATATTTTACCTCTAAGTATATATATCTGTGGTATGGGACGCTGTTATATATATATATATATATATATATATATATATATATATATATATATATATATATATATATATATATATCAGTGGTATGGGATACTGCTATATATATATATATATATTTATTTATATATTTATAATATATATCGTCATCGTCATAATGATCTGTGCAACTATTCTTATTCATTATATATGAGGGCCGATATTATGGCCGATATGAGGGCTTATGTTATGGCCGATATGAGGGCCGACCTGAGGGCCGATTTGAGATATTTGGGATTTGGATTGTCTTGATGGACATTGGTCCTGCCACGATGAGGATTCCGTGAGGATGACATGTTTTATCCCATATTCTGTATTTACTTATATGCTTTGCTTCATGTATTAGTAGTACCTGATAAAGTACCTTTCATGACTGTTGCATATACATATTACCATATTATTGCTTCATGTACTAGTAGTACCTGATAGGGTACTTTTCATGATTGTTGCATATACATATTGCCATATTATTGCTTCATGTATTAGTTGTACCTGCTAGAGTACCTTTCATGACTGTTGCACATACATATGGTCATTTATTGCTATTAACTTGCATGTGATAGATTCGCGCAGTACGTGCATACTTGCGATTACCTGCATATGTTATTTACTATTCACGAGTTGGCACCTCACCCCCGTTGTGCCACAGTGTTTTGCAGGTAGTCCCTCAGGGCAGTCGTTGGCAGGGCTTTTCATCTATCATATCATCTTTTGCTGCGGATACCGCTACGGCTGACTGTGTGCAGTTTTGCTATAGGTGGGTTTTGCGGTTATCCGATATTGCTCATTGTATATTCATTGTATCATGTACTCTCCATCTACCATTATCATGTATTAACTTAGACACGAGTTGTGAGGACGATATTGTATATTATTTTGTGACTTGGAGGTCTTTTATTTAGTTTTATTTATATCGTCTTTTTCTTCGCTACAGCGTCGTATATTTGTTTATAGTGGTTGTTTTCCGCCTTTAGGCGTGGATTTGCTCCCGTTGGGGATACTTTACTTATATATTTATGTTGTACCCTTTTTAGGGGTTTGTTTTACAAAGGAGGTGCTGCCAAATTTTTAAAGGAAATAAAGTTGGACTTTAAAGAATTTGTATTTGAGATTTCAAAAGTTTTAACAATGTTCTTATCACTTACTAGTTTTGATGGTTTAGATTGCTGGTGTCACACCCCGCTTCCCAGAGTGCACTAAGATCGGCACGTGACAGAGCCAACTATGCTACCTGTAGCTAGGAAACATCCCTCCACAGTCACATTACTGCTGTCTATAGATATCAAGAATAGTAAAGTAAAATAAAAGAAACTATCTAGTACATGTCCATAAGCTAGAAATAACGAGTCAAGAAATAATCTGCGGAAGCAATAAATTCAAGAAACAATAACAATCTGGGAAGTACGTCCCAAAATACGGGCTCACATCAGGAATGGAAGTACGAAAATAAAACTAAACTAACTAGCAACTAACATGATCTTCACTGCTCGGCTTGTTGGTTAAAATACTCCTGAACTGCCTGCGACAGAGATAGAGAATCTGGGCCATGCAAAACCCAGACGTCAGTGCGTCATGATATCAAACAATAATATATGAACAGGATACACGAGATATGCAGGCATGAATCATAAATAGTAACAAGTCAACAGGGATGTATAACAGTGAAGTGTATCAGTATATGTGACATGCAGTGATCAATCTAAACTATGCTACTGGGTTATCTATTCTAAAATTTGTTTGAAATCAATTACTGTAATCCTCCATGTAACTCAAAGGATATATCCCGTTATCCCCCGAGACCACGGATCAGGTAGTGGGAGTCATGAATGACTCTGTCCCGTTATCCCCCGGGACCACGGATCAAGTAAGAATCACGAATGATTCTGTCCTGTTATCCCCCGGGACCACGGATCAAGTAATACCCTTTTAAGCTACACTTTAGTTATACTTTTGATTTTCCCATACCCCCAAGGTTATGTGTTCAAGTCAGGTATTGAAAATCTGGAGGTAATGCCAATACAGGATCAAGCAGGTACAGGTTTGTCTAAATAGACAACAGGATATGTCCGTAGGGACAACAGGTCAAGATTGTCGGCATTAGTAACAAGATCGGGTATCAAGTCAAGCAGTGGTATATCAGGTTATAACAGGTGGTGCACATGTATTAAGTGGATGCTCATAATAAAACTGTAGCAGGTACGGGTGCACAAATAAAAGCATGGATGCAAAAATATTTATCAGGGGTTACATCATGACTATGTAGGATGCACATTATCAAGCATGAGGTATCAATATAACAGTAATATGAAATATTGTGACATGGCATGCAACTAGATATATAATTAATGGTATGGGTACACAATAATGTAAGTCGACGTTAGACACCCCACATGATGCGGGGAGGTGGAATAGGTAAAACAATCATTTTGTTTGAGTTAACATCGACTAACTTTACGGATCTTTGCTAAACCCTAACTAACAACTATCTAGAAGTGATTAGCTACTATGATAGATGATTATACCTAAAGATTCAAGTCCTTCTTGTCCTTGTAGGTCACTTCCTCGTCGGCCTCCTCGATGTGGTAGAAGATCCACCCGAGAGCTCCTTCTTCAAGCTTTAACCTCTCACTTGAGGTAACTAGGTGGCTATGATTGCTAATAAAAGTAACCTAGAGGATATAGTGATGGATTAAGGATTAATTAGTCTTTCTAACCCTTAGGATCTCAACACATGAGAAGATTAGGATTAAGGTTGAAGAGAGAGAGCTTGAGGAAAGAGAATGTGTTTGTGAGAATGAATATAAATCTTAAGTCATTTGGATAAATAATGAAGCATGAAAATATCTAAGTAATAATATCTAAAAATATCAACCATGCTTCATTAATTACTTTGAGGTGAATCACCTCATGACTCATGATGTAATTAATGCAAATTACACATCATCTCCTCCACCTTATTAAGCTTAATTCATAAATGAATTAAAACATAATGAGTCACCTTTCTTCTAGAAGCTTCTCGAGTAATTACGAGAATGCCCCTCCCATCCGTAAAACACAGAAAAACTGAGACTGTACAAATCCAATAATCAAATATTAGAACCTGGCTTAACTAAAGCCCGCTAGTAAAAACTGTCCGAACATCGTACGTGCATAAATGCACGTATGTGTCCGAACACTGTTGCAAAACCATACGACCTCTATATCGTTTCGCCTGAAGCAGGGAAACTCTCTGTGTGGGACTCTAAAGACTCGACACTACGCTGGCAGTGGGTTTAACCACAGGCCCCAAGTGGTACTAGCTGTACGTAACGGTCCCCGGGTAGATGTCGATAAGAAGGCCGATGAGGAAACCCATCCGAACTCCTACTGAGCCTGATGTGACAATCTCCGTACAGTCCAGTCTGTTCGTCTATGACTATTGTATATCGGGCCTAAGGGGCGGCAAGTGTCAGTCCCCTAAAAGCGGTATAAGTCGTGTCGGAGTGAAGCCCATTACACCTTGAGAAGCTACTGGAAATCCTACCAGTAAATCTCGTTTGCCCTGGCCAGGGACTTTGCGTAATGGCTCTCCAAACACAGCGCGATATCAACTCCCAATACCGGGAGAGACGAATCCTATCTAACCGCCACTGCCTCCAAGTGCTTCGGGACTGCACCCAACTGCTACCTGTTTGCACGACTCCTTTGAGCCGTGGTAAGGTAGCAATCTAAGAACAGTGGGAACACACTCGAGACCAAGCAGTAGTGTCAAGTCTGCGGACTATGCTGTACTCATGTCACCTGGGAACTGTTAACTGACGACGGGTATAATACTAACCAAAAGTTCCCTGCGAGTGCTGTCCGATATACCCGTAACCCAACGAGCACCTGTATACTATCTCCAGTACAACGTACTGATGGCTGTGAGACAGACCATCTCCCCAACTGGGATGAGAAGCATACACACTAGTCTACTCCGGAGTATCGATGCCCTGTCTCGATAATCCTACGACTAGGGACCTGAAAAAGGATGTGCTTGTAGACTACCCAGCCCCCACTAGTGTAACTGCCATCACAACGCTGGTAGTCAAGCAAGATCCTAAGGGCTCTATCAATATGTATTCGCGATATGCTAACATATACACATATTAAGATAGACATAAACCAAGTAGCATACTACTATGTTGAGCGAGACTGTTAATATAACTATGAATATTCCAAGCTTCCATTAAGTAATATACAAACTAGTATGATACAATAATGGCCCCTAGGGCATATACACTAACAATCTCCCATTTGCACTAGGTCCATGTACTGGCATATCGAAGACCTATCATCTCGAGTAGCCTCTCGAACTGAATCTGAGGTAAGGCCTTTGTGAATGGATCTGCTGTGTTCTCCTCTGTAGCAACTCTCCGGACCTCGATCTCCTGGCGATCTATGATCTCCCTGATCAGGTGATACCGCCTTAAGATGTGTCTGGACTTCTGATGGGACCTGGGTTCCTTTGCTAAAGCTATAGCCCCGTTGTTGTCACAATACAAAGGTATTGGATCAACAATGGATGGAACCACCAGAAGTTCTGTGAGGAACTTCTTTATCCAGACTGCTTCTTTTGCGGCATCGCAAGCAGCTATATACTCCGCTTCCATCGTCGAGTCAGCAACAGTGTCCTGCTTGGAACTCTTCCAGCACACCGCCCTTCCATTGAGGGTAAAGACATAACCTGACATGGACTTGGAGTCATCCTTGTCACTCTGGAAGCTGAAGTCAGCAAAAGCCTCAATCTTGAGGTCTTTTCCGCCGTAAACCAAGAACATATCCTTAGTCCTTCTCAGGTACTTGAGAATGTTCTTTACTGCTATCCAGTGCTTCTCCCCTGGGTCTGACTGATACCTGCTTACCACGCTCAGTGCGTAAGCTACATCTGATCTGGTGCACAACATCGCATACATTATAGAGCCTACCGCAGAAGCGTAGGGTATAACTGACATGCGATCCCTTTCCAAATCAGTCTTGGGAGACATCTTTTTAGAGAGGGTGATTCCGTGACAAGCCGGTAAATTACCGCGCTTAGAATCTTCCATACTGAATCTTTTCAGTATAGTGTTGATATACCTGGACTACGAAAGTCCCAACATCCTTTTAGATCTATCACGATAGATGTGGATCCCCAGTATGTAAGAGGCATCACCCAGGTCTTTCATGGAGAACCTGTGTGACAAGAATCCTTTGACAGATTGTCGCATAGAAATGTCATTTCCTATCAAGAGAATGTCATCCACGTACAAGATGAGAAATACAATAGTTCGTGCTACAATTTTACTATATATACATGGTTCATCTGGATTTTTGATAAAGTCATATTCTTTGACCGTTTCATCAAAACAGATGTTCCAACTCTGCGATGCCAACTTTAGTCCATAAATGGACTTAAGCAACTTGCATACTTTCCCGCTCCTCTCACTCTGATTGAAACCTTCTGGCTGATCCATATAGACGCACTCTTCTAAATTACCATTTAGAAAAGACGTCTTTACGTCCATCTGCCAGATTTTATAATCATGGAAGGCGGCAATGGCAAGAAGGATTCGAATGGATTTGAGCATAGCCACTAGAGAAAAAGTTTCGCCATAGTCCAAACCAGGTATTTGACGAAAACCCTTTACAACAAGTCTAGCCTTATAGGTTTCCACCTGTCCATCTACACCAATCTTTTTCTTGAAGATCCACTTGCATCCTATGGGTTTTACCCCATCTAGAGCAAAGTCCAAAGTCCATACTTTGTTGGTGTACATGGACTCCATCTCGGTCCGCATTGCATCCAGCCATCTTACTAAGTCGCCGCTCTGGATGGCCTGCTGGAAGCTAGTGGGTTCATCATTATCAATGACGCAATCCTCTCTATCCCCATTTATGAGAAAACCGTAGTATCTCTCAGGCGGATGAGACGACCTACTACTCCTGCGGAGGGGTGCGGGAATGTCCTGTTCTTCTTGAACTTCTGGTTCTACCAAACTTTCAGTAGTAGTTGTGGTTCTAGAACTTCTTCCAGTTCTATTGCGCTCCCACTTGTTTCCTTTTCTAAAAACTGTTGTTCTAGAAAATGGGTACTACGAGAAACAAAAACCTTTTGTTCCTCTGCGTAATAGAAAAAATACCCCTTGGAGTTCTTTGGATATCCCACAAACTTACACTGTACTGATCGTGCCTCGAGTTTGTCTGCATGCTGCTTTTTAACAAAAGCTGGACATCCCCCTATCTTCAGATACTGAAGATAGGGTTTCTTCCCACTCCACATCTGATATGGTGTGGTAGGCACAGTCTTGGTAGGAGCCCTGTTCAAGCAGCTGATCCTAGTGCATAACCCCAGAAAGATCGCGGTAACTCAGCATTACTCATCATGGAACGTACCATATCCAATAGTGTTCTGTTCCGTCTTTCCGATACACCGTTATGCTGTAGAGTGTATGGAGGAGTAAGCTGAGAGAGAATTCCATTTTCTTTTTGGTAACCCAGGAACTCGGCACTTAAGTATTCACCACCTCGATCAGATCTCAGTGTCTTAATACTTTTGCCGGTTTGGTTTTCTACTTCATTCTTATATTCTTAGAATTTCTCAAAGGCCTCGGATTTATATTTCATTAAGAAAATGAATCCATACCTAAAATAATCATCCGTAAAAGTAATGAAATATGAAAAACCTCCTCTTGCATGTGTAGACATTGGACCACATACATCGCTGTGTATGAGTCCTAAGAGCTCGCTCGCTCTTACTCCATGTCCAGTGAATGGAGTCTTTGTCATTTTTCCTTTGAGACATGATTGACAAGTGGCATAAGATTGATATTCGAACGGATCCAAATATTCTTCTCTATGTATCTTAGTTAACCTTGTCTCATTGATGTAACCTAGTCTATAATGCCATAAGAAAGCCTGATTTATATCTGGAGACTTTCTTTTTAGTGTATTCTGGACATTGAAAATCTGTAATTGGTTTAACACGTATATACCGTTATCTAGTGTACCGGACCTAATCAAACCATGATTAAGGTGGATGTTAACAACATCGCTTACAAACGTGAAATCATAACCTTCTTTTGATAACAACGATACTGATATGATATTACACGTTAAACTGGGTACACAAAAACAGTTGCGCTAAACCAAAATATGTCCACTCGTCAATCCAATGTGATAATCCCCTACGGACACAGCACCCACGCTAGCTCCGTTAGCAACCTGGAGGGTCATATCACCAACCTTCAGCACTCTACGGTTTCTCAGTACCTGCAATGAATTGCATATATGAGATCCTGATCAGGTATCCAATACCCAGGAAGTAGAGTTGATTGACAGACAATTTTCAATTACAAACACACCTGAAGTGGAAGCCACAGCTTACTTCGGGTCCTGGTTCTTGGCAATCCAAGCTTTGCAATCTTTCTTCTAATGGCCTTTCCTACGACAGTGGAAGCACTCGTCCTTTGCCACTACTGGCACCACAATCTTTGCCTTTCCCTTGACTCCCACTTTACCAACACCACCTCTTGGTTTGGTAGCGGCCTTCATATTCCTTCCTTTGGCCCTTGCCTTAGACCTGGTAGAGGAAGCACCACGAACAAACATAGTGGGTGTTTCCCTTGCTTTCTGCAAGGTGCCCTCTGCATTCCTCAACATGTTAAGGAGTTCTGGAAGTTCAACTTCTTTACCTTGAATGTTGAAATTCAAGATAAACTGAGCGTAGGTGGAAGGAAGGGACTGAAGAACCAAGTCTGTATACAGCTCGTTCTCTAATGTTGTCCCGAGGTCTACGAGCTTTTCAATATAGCCAATCATCTTAAGGACATGTTTTCCTACAGATGATCCGACGGCCAGCCTCGACTGAAACAAGTTCTTTGAGGTCTCGTATCTTGCTATACGAGATTGCTCTCCATACAAATCCTTGGTGTGGAGAAATATGGATTCTAGATCCATATTCTCGTGCCTCCTCTGATGTTCATTATTCATAGAGGCAAGCACGATGCATTTGGCCTTCGCGCAGTCAATCTCCCAGGTCTTGCGGATTTCCTTATCCGCGACACTGGATTCTGGACCAGGGACAGCAGGTGCCTTAGTGGTAAGGACATACCCTAATTTGTCATAAGTAATTGCCATCTTAACATTCCGGAACCAATCTTTATAGTTTGGCCCTGTCAAAATATTTTTATCTAATAGTAACTTAAGGCCTGTCATGTTCTAGGTCGCTGCAATGAGAGAGAGAGGGAACACTTTAGCATAATTCTCTTGCAAGTTTAGAGTGGTTTTTAGTTTATCTAAACAGGATGGCTCCCACTGTTTCTCGAATCCCTCCTCAAACCAAAAAGGAAGAACTAGTCAGGATTATTCTCACCGTACAATACTTGCTTAACTGTTCAGCCAGGCCAGTGTCGGTACTTCGAGGGAGGTTTTACGACGCTTTCGCGAACTTCCTTAATTAAATAACCTCTTTTCTCTGGAGGCGTAGCCCCGCTGACACCTTTCTCGACACCTACTTGGTTTATAGCATTGATCGTTAAGTGACAAATCTCCTGGTGAGTAGCGAATACTCACAGTAGGATCAGAATCCAAATATCATCGTGTGATAAAGCTGAAGGAATCCTACTAAAATTATCACACTCCAAATGGTATGCAACTCTTAGCAAATTTCAGTTTCTTTAGAAATTCCCGATATCAATTTCTGCCCCATGCTCTTATGACCTTGGCGTTGGTCAAAATATCATAAGTCACATATCAAGTTCTACCCATCATTATCTTGTTAATTTAAACCCACCCGTACATACCCCTGATGTTGGCCAAATGATAGTACGACTGTCCCAAACCAACTCATCTATCTATGCAACAAATGAATACCCAGCAGCTACCAAACACTATGCCTTGGCGTTGGTCAAAATACATAGCTTGAATACTACTGAATACCCAAATGAAATGACGGAGGGCTACGAATGGTTTTGGCGAAACCGTGAACGTAGTGAACTTGATATGATCGAAGGAACCTGATAGCTTTTAAAAGGAGTGGTTTAAGCTCCGCAATTAAAAAATTATCTTCTGTTTTAAAATAACCGAGTGGTTTCTTTTAAACTGTTCCAACGATTCAACTTTGGTTTATTTTCTTTGCATTAATATAATTCGTCCCATCAATTAACCTATCATTGCAGAAAACAACGAAAATACAACGTCCTCTTATGCCATCCGCATTCGCCTCTGGGCCCCGTCATTCACCCGTTAGGTTACTTAACTAACGACAGAGCGGAGGCTGGGCTAGCACGGGTGTAAAACATAAGTGACGCCTACTAGATATCATATATAGATATTGTACATTCGTCAGACGCAATAATAAGCATTCCAAATCACAGATGAACTTATTGGATTTTCTACGAATCCGCATTCCTTTTGAGCCTGCAAAGAAAGACGGATTAAACAGTCGCGATGAATAGCCAAAACCCCACCCTAGACCCCTACGGGTACGACAAACTGCCCGCCTAGTACCCGAAGTGAAGCGGTCTCCCTCAACAACGTGAGTAGGCCACTAAACACTTAAAAGTACCCAGTAGTTTGTGCACCCCACCTTGAGTCTATCCTAGGAGCAGAATGTTGGAGATAGTGCCCTCAGAGTCAATTATTGGATCGCAGGCACGTAATTGCAATGATTGAGGGAGGACCTATCCCGGTAGGACAGTCTTGCTCAAGATGATAGTATGCTATCTGGTTTATCTTTATCATCGTGTACTACTTTAGGTAACCTTACAGGTCGCTATTACACGTTGATAGAGCCCCTAGGATTCTTGCTTGACTACCAGCAGTATGAGGGCGATCATATACGTGGGAGCTGGAGTCTATAAGCATATCCTTAAAAGGTCCCTAGTCGTGGAGTTTCGAGACAGGGCATCGATTCTCCAGAGTAGACTAGTGTATACAGTCGAGACCCCGACGAGGGGTGGTGGCCGGTCTCACAAGCCACCGGTGTCAGTTGGTTCACCTAAGATGTATACAGGTGCTCATTGGGTTATGAGTACACCGGACAGGACTCGCCGGGAACCTGCTAGTTGGGATTATACCAGACGTCAGATAGCAGTTCCCTGGTGACATGTGTACAGGTTAGTTCATCGACCTGAGATCGTCATTTGTCTCGTGTGAGTTCCCACTGTGCTTTGATTACTACCCTACCACGCTCAAAGGAGACGTGCAAACAGGTTTTAGTTGGGTACAGTCCCGAGCCACATGGAGGCAGTGAGCGGATCTGCAGGGGTCCGTCTCTCCCGGTATTGGGGGTGAGGTCGCGCTGTGTCTAGGAGAGCCATTACACAAAGCCCTCGGCCGAGGCAGGAGATTTACTGGTAGGTATTCTAGTAGTATCTGAGGGTGTTCTGGGCTACACTCCGACACGACTTGTACCGCTTTTGGGGGTCTGACTTTTACCAACCCCCTAGGCCCGCCATGCGATACTCATAGACGAACGGACCGGACTGTACGGTTATTGTCACTGACAGGCTCAGTAGGGTGTCAGGATGAGTTCGCTCATCGACGTCCCTTTTGGTCAATAGCTGGTAGCCCGTCACGTATGGCTAATACCTCTGACGTGCTAGTGGTTAAATCCACAGCCATAGTATTGACGAGTCTTTAGAGTCCACCACACACAGTTACTCAAGTTTCGGGCGAAACGCTGTAGAGGCCGTATGGAGATATGGCAAGGTTCGATCAGATACGTGCGGTATTGCACGGATCGTGATCGGACGGTTTTTACTAGCCGGCTTTGGCTTAAGCCGGATCCTAGTATTAGATAGTGTAGATTTTGTCTTTTTGCATTTGTATTCAGTGTGAATACAAATACGGGCATGTATATGCAGTAGCGGGGTTTTCCTGTAATTTATTACGGGACCAGTTTTCTGAAGTTACCAGTTTGCATTCCGTTCCGGCCGGTTTTTCTTTGTTCCTTCACGGCCGGACTTTTCGATGGAGGGGGTTATTTGCAGTTTGCAAATAACTTATTTGTGGAGGGGTTTCTTGCATTTGTTCCTTCTTATCATCATGAGATTCTTTTCTAGTCCATTCTTATGCATTTCTTGTGATGAGATTGAGTGAGGTTGAGATGAGAAATGAGTGTGACAAATTTCATTTGATTATGATACCTTTTCTTCTCTTGTATAAGATTATTCCATGGTTCTTTTTTTTCCACCATTCTCATATGAGAGGCCGGCCACTTAGAGAGGGGAGAGAGGGTGAGTTCATTTTTCATGAGGGAAATTTGATCATCTCATTTTGCTTGCTCCAAAATTCCTAACCCCTCTCCAAAGCTCATCTCATTCTCTCTTTACCTCCATCATGGCAACTTCCCAAAACCCCAAAGAGACATAGCCTACTACACTACATCTACAGCAAACCTTGGACACCTCGGCTAGCCAACTTCGCGCCCGAGTTGCCTCGGTCCAGAGGTGGGAGCCCGTAAACGAACCCGGCTACGTGGTGCCCTTTCCTACGAGGAGGTGACGGACGGAGATTCCGCGGGAGATCAGAGTGGAGACGAAGACCGAAGGACACGGATCGCTTGGTATAACTTCTCTACTCCTTTTCTTGTTTGCTAGTAGCTAGGTTAATGGCCCGATCCGGGTTAAAAGTGCGCGGTGGTGCCGGTTTGCTAGTTTGCAAAGTTTTTCGTTTCCGCGTTTCCGGCGTCGGATCGACGGCCGGGGCGCTGCCGTGCACTTACATTGGTATCGGAGCCACGCCATTAACCTAGTCTAGCTTGCCCTAGTATGTTTAGAACTCGATCGAACAAATTTTCCGAAAACCCGATTTCAAGCACATCATGTTTCTGTCGAAATTTTTTTTAGCTCCAAAAATTTGTCAGGGTGTTGCAGAAATATGTGCAGGGTGTTCTAAGACTTCTGGAAAAATTTGGTGGCATGATTCGACTTTTCCACCGCGGAACCGCGGCCAAACACATGCATTTGCCGCGGTTCCACGGCCATTTTGACCCCTTGTTGCACCAATTTTTTCCAGTGGGTCCTAGTCTGTGAAATGGGGTTTTTGGAATATTATTTTTGGGCCCAGATTTTCTTAGAGTGCTACAGTAGTGCTTGGGGCCCATTTCGATAAATTTTGATCGATCGGATTTTTTAAAACATGCTAGTTCACAGTATTTACATTATATCTGCGACCGTGAATGTCACTCAATCGGTAAATCCTGTCTAACTGCTATAGCCCGGTTAGACGGATTTGCGAACATGACATTCACGTTGATGTTCTGTGTTGTGCTATGATGTTGCGGATTGGTCATGGGGATAGCCTGGTTGCAATGTTAGTACAGTTTTGTTTTATATGTACATTTGATATTGCGGGGCAAGCGTCCGACATGTGGACTGCCGTCACTGCCTGTTTGAATTATTCTTTTGGGGCACGACCGGGTCGAGGTCGATGTACCCGTTGTATGTATATTTTACTTTCTGTACTAGGATTACCCCGCGGAGGGATGCACGGATTGTTGGATATATGTATGCCCTAGAGGCCATTATGTGATAGTGGATGTATCTATACATGTATATATATATATTCAGTATGCATTCTTGCTCGACATGATAGTATGCTATCTGGTTCTTCTTTATCTGACATGTTGATTTGATCATGCTTGTTATTCACTCATACATGCTGATAAAGCCCTGAGGATATTGGCTTGACTGCTCTGATTATGATGAAGATCATACTAGTGGGACATCTGTAGTCTATAAGCATATCCTGGAAAGTCCCTAGTCGTAGGTATATCGAGACGGGGCATTGATATACCAGAGTAGACTAGCGTATATGATACTAGACCCATGTGATGGGCGATGGATAATCCCATATCCATTGGTGTTTGACATCAAGATCATATACGGGTGCTCAGTGGTGACTGGGTACACTGGACGGACTCGCCGAGAACTCCTATATGGAATTATATCTATCGTCAGATAGCAGTTCTCAGGTAACACTGGTACAGGTTAGTCTGTAGACCCGAGATCGTCATGGAGTCTTGTGTGCTCTCCCACTGTACTTTGATTGCCACCCTACCACGGCTCTACTAAGTCGTGCAAACAGGTGGCCGTTGGGTACAGTCCCGAGACACACGAAGGCGATGAGCGATAGGAGGGGTTTCGTCTCTCCCGGTATAGGGAGTTGATGCTGTGCTGTGCCCGACTGGTTATATCAGAAAGTCCCTGGCCAGGGCTGCTGAGATTTACTGATAAGTGTTATCAGTAGTTTCTCGAACTGTTATAGACCATTCACCGGCACGACTTATTGAGTTATTAGGGTCGACGTGACCATCCCTATGCTAAATATGCGGCATATCTGACGAAGAGACCGGACTGTACGGTTGTGTTGCCGGATGGCTCGACGGGAGTTGTAACAGGTTCGCTTGTTTTCTTCTGATCGATCAATACCCGGGTGGCCGTTACGTTTAGCTGATCGCTTGCGGCTTGGGGGTGCTTGATGTGATCATCACCCACTGCCGGCGTATTGACGAGTCTTAGAGTCCCACATAGGAGTTACCTAGTCCAGGCGAAACGTTGTGGTGCGCGTATGAGATATGCGCTTGGACCCGATTAAAATGCGTGTATGGGATACCGTATATTAATTGGGCGGCTTGCTAATGGTCGGGTCGTATGTGATATGACCGGATTAGTGAATCAAGTGTTGATTTATCATTAGCTTCTCACTACAAATCCTATCTTATTTATTTTGGATGTATGCATGCATGTATGCATTCATTCTTGTTCATGCACATATGGATGTGCATGCACACATGCATACATACATCATTTTATCATGGTTTCTTATACAATGAGAATGGTGGCAATATAAGAATCACACCATAGTTATTTCTTTTAAATTAAATCAAAAAGGAAATTAAAAAAATGGGTTAAATCAAAAAGGTTTCTACACTCTTCTTAACCTTACCATTCTCACCTAACCTTTAACCCATGGTTTATTTTCTTTTTATGCTTTTGATTTTAATCCAATAATAATCTTTAGAGTTAACCATGGTGAGATATGAGAGAGGAAAAATATATATACTCATTTTTCCTTTTTCTTTCCATGGTTCTATTATTCTCTTCTTCACAAAAGACCACCATCTTCATCAACCTTGATGCTTTGCTCTCTAGTTCTTTCAAGAGAGCAAAATACTCATAAAAATAGGATTTTGAAGTGAGATCCTTAGCCACAACATCATTCTAATCAAGTTTAGCCAACTTGATTAGAGTGTTCTCTTTGTTTTTCCAAAGTTACAAGCTTGGACGGGAAACTCCGGGTGGATCGTCGTAGACGTGAGAGGACTACAAGTGGACCTTCTTCCAACACCCAAGAGTCTAAGGAGTCAAGCAAAAAGGGAGCTACAAAGGTTGTAGTCTCGAAACCCTAACTTTATTAGCTAAAAGTTTTGTAACCCTAATTTTCTAGGATCGATTCCTTTGCGTGTTTGTTTAGCACCATCAAAATACTTACTTTGAGACATGTGATGCTTCAAAACTCATTATAGGGTGCTAGGAAAACCTTTCAATGGTATCAGAGCCGACCTAGAACATTAGGCGATACTTTAGTGAAGTAAAAACTCCGATCGAAACAAAATACGGAATTACTGGACACTCTCTGGAAATCTTTTAAAAACTGACATTTTTCAGAATTAAAAATACTCAAAAAATAGAGCAGGTAAATATAACACAAACTGGAGAATTCGTGACCATGAACAGTACTTTTGGCCGCGGAACCGCGGCTCAAGCAAGCTTAGGCCGCGGATCCGCGGCCATGCAAAGGGATCTCACACTATATTTTGCACAGTGTTTTTCCTTACCTGCTATAGTATATTTTGAGTATGTTTAATCTGAATCTACTGTTGAAAATTCTGGAGATGGTTTTGCACTCGTCGTTTCGATCGGAACTTTCATTTCGTTTCCTTTTCCGGGTAAACTAGAAAGTATTGAAGTGTTTGAACAACTATCATTTACTCACTTTTCACGGAGTTTGAAAATATTGGAGATACGTGCAAGTTTTGTGGTGGTCCCTCTAGAAGACAACAAACCATAACTCGATTATGTGACCGTCTTGAACTGCCCTTTGAACCTTAGGGTTTGGGGCAGTACGGCGTGCCACATGTGAGGCGTTGGCTTGACCCTTCTACGGCTGGACCGCTACTACTGTGTCACACTCCGGTTTTTTGAACTCTGCTCAAGTGTTGAGCTTTAGTGAATCTTGAGTATTTGATCGATTGTTCGAAAACTTTAATACTGTCTGTTTATCCGGAATTTGATGCAATGTGTGGAATTCATATTACTAAACATGAAATACGGAATATGTGATATTTCGCATTTTTGATGTCTAAAGAGAATGTGGATTCCAGATATTGCAGTTTTACACTTTCTTTTCTGTGACCGTAAGTGTAGTATGTAGTGGTATTGCCGATTGTCGTTGCTATACGTCGACGACAATCGGTGGATGCATACTTACTTACGTTGATGATATGAGATATTATGTATTGCTGAGATATGATGTGCAGGATTGTCGCGAATGAATAGCCGGGGGGTTTTATGTGAGATGAGAGTTTTATATTTTCATTCATGTAAATTCAAATGTAATGTAATATTCTTTTATTTGGGGCACTTCCGGGTTGAGGTTGTGTCACCAGTGTTGTATATTATTTACTTTTCCGCATTAGGATGGACCCAAGGAGGGGAGCACAGGTGACCGGGTTCTGGGGTTCAGTGGGAGGCCATCTCGAGGAGTCAGGACCGGGTCTCCTAAACTCCAGAATTGGTAGGGTCACTTGCCGCTCTCGTAGGGGTCCAGGGTGTGGGCTTGGCTATTCATCGCGACTATGGAATCCGTATTTTCTATTCTGGCTAAATACTAAATACGGACGTCCTAGTATATCCCACGTTATATCTATATTTTTCTGCTGCCTGTGTTCTGTGATATCTGAGACGAATGACATATTATATATATGATATATAGTAGACGTTGCTTATGTTTTACACCCGCGCTAGTCCCGTCCCGGTATGCCGTTAGTTAAGTAACCTAACGGTGCATAACGGAACATTGCGGCGAATGCGGATGGCATAAGCATACGTGTTATTTTCGTTTCTTTTCTGTGATTGGCTTAAGGACTTAAATGATGGGATTACATTAATGTGATTAATGTAAAGAAAATAAACCTAAAAGATGTTGTAGAATCGGATTTGAAAACTACTCGGCTATTTATGAAAAAGCTATATTTCAAAACTGCGGAGCTTAAGCCACTCCTTTTGGAAACCATTTGATTCTACAACGATATCAAGTTCAAAGCGTTAAAGATTTTCTTAAAAATCATCCGCAACCCTCTGTCATTTTAGGAAGTAGAGTACTTAGTATTCGTGCTACGTTTGTTGACTATAGTTAAGGCGTAGTGTACGGTAGCTAAGTGATGTCTTCCTACATTGCATATGATGCAGATTAATTAGGACATTCTTATGACTTTGTTGACCTTAGTTAAGGGTCATATGAGTGGGTCTAATTAATCAAGAAATGACGGGTAGAACTTGACTGGTGCTTATGATTTGTTGACCTTAGTTAAGGTCATAAGTGCCAGGGGTAAAAACCATATCGGGAATTTCAATAGTTGAAATTTGCAATGAGATTGCATACCTTCCATGTGATGGTTGGATCCCGATCCCACTGTGGGCAATAGTTGCTCCTAGGAGAGTTTTACAGTTTATAATTAGCTAACTCATTAGGTGTCTAGAAAGGTGTTAACGGGGCTCCGCCTCTGGGAAAACGAGGTTTACTCTAATTAGGTCCGTGTGAAAGCACGGGGAACCTCCCTCAAGTACCGACACTGGCCTGGCTGAACGGTTAGCGAAGTTGTAGACTGTAATTAATCCTGGCTAGTTTTTCTTTTTAAGGTTTGAAAGAAAGACTCGATAAAAGCAGTGGGAAACATCGATTAGACAAGATAATAACCAATCTAATCTATGCAAGAGCTTTCGCTGAGTGTATTCTTTTCTCTCTCTTAATGGCAGATACCCATGACTGGACTCAAGCTTCTACTAGATAAAAACAAACTGAATGGGACCAACTATAAAGACTGGCTGAGGAATCTGAAAATCGCCTTGACTTATGATAAAGTATCATATGTCCTTACGGCTTCAGCCTCGCCCGTCCCTGGTCCAAAATCCTCAGTTGAGGACATAGAAGTCCGCAAGACATGGGACGCTGACTGTGCCACGGCCAAATGCCTTGCGCTTGCATCGATGAACAACACACATCAAAAGCAGCACGAGGACATGGACATTCACGGTATATTGATCCATACAAAGGAGTTGTATGGGGAGCAATCCCGCGTATTACGATACGAAGCATCAAGGAAATTGTTTCAGATGCGGATGGCCCCTGGCACACCAGTAGGAGACCATGTTCTGAAGATGATAGCTCTTATTGAAGAGCTTGAGGACCTTGGATGGACGATGGACAATGAACAATATATAGATATTATTCTGCAGTCCCTGCCCTCCACCTTTGCTTAGTTCATAGTGAACTTTAACATGCATGGCATGGAGAAGGAACTCCCTGAACTCCTTAATATGTTAAGGAGTGCAGAGAGCACTATGAAGTTAGCAAAAACTCCCGTTATGACTGTTGGACAGTCTTCTTCTTCTCGCCCGAAAGCTAAGGCCAAGGAAAAGAAAAAGAAGAAACCCACTATTCCTAAGGGCGGAGTTAAAAAGGTGAAGGGAAAGGGAAAGTCCAAGGCTGGAGACCCGGGGAAAGGCGAATGTTTTCATTGCCACAAGACAGGACATTGGAAGCGCAACTGCACGGAATACTTGAATCTTAAGAAGAAGCATGTTGATGCTTCTGCTTCAGGTGCGTTTGTGACTGAAAACTGTTTTTCTATAAACTCTGCTTCCTGGGTATTGAATACCGGTTCAGGTTCTCACATTTACAATTCTATGCAGGGGCTGAGAAATAGCAAGGTTTTGAAGACAGGTGACCATACTCTCCGCGTTGGAAATGGTTCCAATGTACATACAGTCGCAGTGGGAGAGTATCACTTGGGGTTGCCATCTGGATATATTTTGGTTTTGAATCCATGTTATTTTGTACCAAGTATGCTATGTAATATAATATCCGTTTCTTTGTTGGACAATGAAGGGTATAATTTTGTATTGCAGAACAATGTTATGAACATTAACCTGAATCAAATGTTGGTTGGGTATGGTACGCTTAACAACGGAATATATGTCCTAAATCAACACACAGTTTTCAGTATACAACACACTAATAAAAGTAAACTTTCAGAATTAAATGAAGCTTTTCTTTGGCACTGTAGACTTGGTCATATTAACGAAACAAGACTAAACAAGTTACACAAAGATGGAAATTTAAATTCTTTTGAATATAAATGTTATGCGACTTGCCAGTCTTGTATCAAGGGTAAAATGACCAAAACTCCGTTTACCGGACACGGAGAAAGAGCTACTCAGCTCCTGGGCCTCATACATAGTGATGTATGTGGGCTAATGTCTACACAGGTTAGAGGCGGTTTTTCGTACTTCATTACATTCACTGATGATTTCTCAAGATTCGGTCATGTATTTTTATTAAAGCACAAGTACGAAGCTTTCGAGAAATTCATTGAATATAAACAAGAAGTAGAAAAACAAACCGGCTTGAGTATCAAGATACTTCGATCAGATCGAGGTGGTGAGTATCTTAGTGCAGAATTTGCAAACTTCCTGAAAGAGAATGGGATTCTCTCTCAGCTCACTCCTCCTTACACACCACAGCACAACGGTGTGTCAGAACGAAGGAATAGGACCCTATTAGATATGGTCCGGTCATGATGAGTGACGCTGAGTTACCCGTCTCGTTTTGGGGGCATGCATTGGAGACTGCAGCGTTTCTACTGAACAGGGTTCCAACCAAAGCCGTGTCCACCACACCATATGAGATATGGCATGGGAAGAGACCATCTCTTAAAGGAATTAAGATTTGGGGTTGCCCGGCCTATGTTAAAAAGCAGAATCCGGACAAACTCGAGACACGGTCAGTCTTATGTAACTTTGTGGGATATCCAAAGAATTCTTATGGATATCTATTCTACCACAAAGAGGAACAAAAAGTGTTTGTTTCTCAGTATGCCACATTCTTGGAAAAAGAGTTTTTCACAGATAAAGATGATGGCAAGGTGGTAGATCTAGAAGAGGTTCTAGAGATACAAACTACAAATGACGATTTGGTTGAACCGGCTGTTGCAGCAGAAACTGAAGAACCTCGGCCACTCCGTAGGTCTGGTAGGACTTCTCGCCCGCCGGAGAGGTACTACGGTTTTCTCATTGATGGTAACGGAGAAGATTGCATCATGGATGATGATGATCCTACCAGTTTTCAGCAAGCTATCACGAGTAAGGACTCTGTGAAGTGGCTGGATGCCATGAGATCTGAAATGGAGTCTATGTACACCAACAAAGTGTGGACTTTGGACGTTGTACCCCCTGGGGTAAAACCAGTAGGGTGCAAATGGATCTTTAAAAGAAAGATTGGTGTAGATGGGCAGGTGGAGACCTATAAGGCAAGACTTGTGGCGAAGGGTTTTCGTCAAAGACCAGGTTTGGACTATGACGAGACTTTTTCTCCCGTAGCCATGCTTAAATCCATTCGGATCCTACTTGCTATTGCTGCTCACTACGACTATGAAATCTGGCAGATGGACGTTAAAACCGCATTTCTAAATGGAAATTTGGAAGAATGCGTTTATATGGATCAGCCAGAGGGCTTCATTGATAGTGGGAGCAGCGTGAAAGCATGTAAATTGCTTAAATCCATATATGGGTTAAAGCAGGCATCACGGAGTTGGAACATCTGTTTCGATGTTGTCATCAAAGAGTTTGATTTCATCAAAAATCCAGATGAACCTTGTGTTTATAAGAAGGCTGTAGGGAGAGCTGTCACATTCCTCGTATTGTACGTGGACGACATTCTTCTGATAGGAAATGATATTCCTATGCTACAGTCGGTCAAATCTTTCCTATCACTGAGGTTCTCCATGAAGGACCTGGGTGATGCCACGTATATTCTGGGCATAAGGATCTATAGAGATAGATCCAAAAGGTTATTGGGATTGTCCCAAACCAGGTACATTGACACCATCCTAAAAAGGTTTAGTATGGAAGACTCCAAGCGGGGTGCCTTACCCGCTTGCCATGGGGTCACTCTCTCCAAGGATTCTTGTCCAAAGACCGATGAAGAGAGAGCTCGCATGAGTATTATACCTATGCTTCGGCAGTAGGATCTATAATGTATGCGATGTTATGTACACGCCCAGATGTAGCTTACGCACTTAGTGTTGTAAGCAGGTATCAATCCAACCCAGGGGAGAATCACTGGACAGCAGTGAAGAACATTCTTAAGTACTTGCGAAGGAGTAAAGAATTGTTCTTGGTGTATGGTAATGGAGATCTCCAAATGGAGGCCTTTACCAATTCGAGCTTCCAGAGCGATAAGGACGAAAGCAAATCTATCTCTGGGTTTGTATTTACCCTCAATGGAGGGGCGGTGAGTTGGAAGAGTTCCAAACAAGATACCGTTGCAGACTCTACGATGGAAGCTGAGTACATTGCTGCAAATGATGCCGCCAAGGAAGCCGTCTGGATGAAGAAGTTCGTCTCGGAGCTAGGAGTAATTCCAACCATTATTGATCCAATACCTTTGTATTGTGACAATAATGGGGCTGTGGCGTTAGCCAAGGAGCCCAGATCCCATCAACGGTCCAGACACATCCTGAGGCGTTTTCATTTGATCCGGGAAATTGTAGATCGCCGCGAGATCGAGATTAGGAGGGTAGACACAAAGAATAACGCCGCGGATCCATTCACCAAGGCCCTCCCTCAGCTGCAGCATGAGCGACTTTTTGAGAAGTTGGGTATGAGATATGCCAATAACTGGCCTTAGTGCAAGTGGGAGATTGTTGGATATGTGTATGCCCTAGAGGCCATTATGTGATAGTGGATGTATCTATACATGTATATATATATATTCAGTATGCATTCTTGCTCGACATGATAGTATGCTATCCGGTTCTTGTTTATCTGACATGTTGATTTGATCATGCTTGTTATTCACTCATACATGCTGATAAAGCCCTGAGGATATTGGCTTGACTGCTCTGATTATGATGAAGATCATACTAGTGGGACATCTGTAGTCTATAAGCATATCCTGGAAAGTCCCTAGTCGTAGGTATATCGAGACGGGGCATTGATATACCAGAGTAGACTAGCGTATATGATACTAGACCCATGTGATGGGCGATGGATGATCCCATATCCATTGGTGTTTGACATCAAGATCATATACGGGTGCTCAGTGGTGACTGGGTACACTGGACGGACTCGCCGAGAACTCCTATATGGAATTATATCTATCGTCAGATAGCAGTTCTCAGGTAACACTGGTACAGGTTAGTCTGTAGACCCGAGATCGTCATGGAGTCTTGTGTGCTCTCCCACTGTACTTTGATTGCCACCCTACCACGGCTCTACTGAGTCGTGCAAACAGGTGGCCGTTAGGTACAGTCCCGAGACACACGAAGGCAATGAGCGATAGGAGGGGTTTCGTCTCTCCCGGTATAGGGAGTTGATGTTGTGCTGTGCCCTACTGGTTATATCAGAAAGTCCCTAGCCAGGGCTGCTGAGATTTACTGATAAGTGTTATCAGTAGTTTCTCGAACTGTTATAGACCATTCACCGGCACGACTTATTGAGTTATTAGGGTCGACGTGACCATCCCTATGCTCAATATGCGGCATATCTGACGAAGAGACCGGACTGTACGGTAGTGTTGCCGGATGGCTCGACCGGAGTTGTAACAGGTTCGCTTGTTTTCTTCTGATCGATCAATACCCGGGTGGCCGTTACGTTTAGCTGACCGCTTGCGGCTTGGGGGTGCTTGATGTGATCATCACCCACTGCCGGCGTATTGACGAGTCTTAGAGTCCCACATAGGAGTTACCTAGTCCAGGCGAAACGTTGTGGTGCGCGTATGAGATATGCGCTTGGACCCGATTAAAATGCGTGTATGGGATACCGTATATTAATTGGGCGGCTTGCTAATGGTCGGGTCGTATGTGATATGACCGGATTAGTGAATCAAGTGTTGATTTATCATTAGCTTCTCACTATAAATCCTATCTTATTTATTTTGGATGTATGCATGCATGTATGCATTCATTCTTGTTCATGCACATATGGATGTGCATGCATACATGCATACATACATCATTTTATCATGGTTGCTTATACAATGAGAATGGTGGCAATATAAGAATCACACCATAGTTATTTCTATGGATTATTATTTCTTTTAAATTAAATCAAAAAGGAAATAAAAAATGGGTTAAATCAAAAAGGTTTCTACACTCTTCTTAACCTTACCATTCTCACCTAACCTTTAACCCATGGTTTATTTTCTTTTTGTGCTTTTGATTTTAATCCAATAATAATCTTTAGAGTTAACCATGGTGAGATATGAGAGAGGAAAAATATATATACTCATTTTTCCTTTTTCTTTCCATGGTTCTATTATTCTCTTCTTCACAAAAGACCACCATCTTCATCAACCTTGATGCTTTGCTCTCTAGTTCTTTCAAGAGAGCAAAATACTCATAAAAATAGGATTTTGAAGTGAGATCCTTAGCCACAATATCATTCTAATCAAGTTTAGCCAACTTGATTAGAGTGTTCTCTTTGTTTTTCCAAAGTTACAAGCTTGGACGGGAAACTCCGGGTGGATCGTCGTGGACGTGAGAAGACTACAAGTGGACCTTCTTCCAACACCCAAGAGTCTAAGGAGTCAAGCAAAAAGGGAGCTACAAAGGTTGTAGTCTCGAAACCCTAACTTTATTAGCTAAAAGTTTTGTAACCCTAATTTTCTACGATCGATTCCTTTGCGTGTTTGTTTAGGACCATCAAAATACTTACTTTGAGACATGTGATGCTTCAAAACTCATTATAGGGTGCTAGGCAAACCTTTCACGGATAGCCGGGTTCTAGAGGGCAACGGGCCCGCATCTCATGGCATTGAGATGGAGGGGGCTTCACTCTAGAATTGGCGGACTATTCGCCGCACTCGTAGGGGATATAGGTTGACGCAGGAGGGGTGCCCAAGTTACCGGATTCCGTGAAGTTCTGGGTGGTCTATTCACGTTGCTGAATGGGGCTGCCTCGCTTCAGGTTTTGGCGGGTAACTTGCCGCGCCCGTAGGGGTCTAGGATTTCATTGCACAGGCTATCCACACGACCAAGGGAACGTCGGGTTTCAGTAGCGGCTCTGTGAAACCCGGGGATCCCAGATATCTGTATTGCTCTGTGATGCTGGTTACATTTCTGTGTTGTTGCATTTTATCATGCCTTAAGCGAATATTATATATTGATATATATACTAGTAGATGTTGTATATGTTTTGCATCCGCGCTAGTCCAGTCCCCGCTCTGTCGTTAGTTAGCTAACCTAACGGGTGATGACGGGACCCAGTGGCGAATGCGGATGGCATATACGTACGTCATTATTTTCGTTCTTTATTGGTGTGATCAATTGATGGGACTGCGTTGATTCGGATCAATGCAAGATAAACAAACCTATTCTGATGTTGTTGAAACATTTTTCAAAAAGCTGTTATTGCAAGGGCGTTATCTTTTGTTTTGCACAGTGGTATTCAGTTGGAATATCCTGCTCCTCAGTCGACGAGGTAAGGGCCGAGATCCCTTCACCGGGAGTGACCCCTTGGACAGAAGTTTGCGTCAGGGAAATAACTTCACTATAGCCGATTACTTTTGCTTTGCATCATGGTATTTAGTTGGAATATCCTGCACCTCATCCTACGGGGAAAGAGCCGAGATCCCTTCACCGGGAGTGACCTATTTAGCAAAGGTTTTCGTCACTATATTTTTATAAAGCTATCAGTTCCTTCAACGATATCAAGTTCATTACGTTAAAGGTTTTCGCCAGAAACCATTCGTAGCCCTCCGTCGTTTCATATGAATAGTCAATAAGTATTCAAGCTGTGTATGTTGGCCAAAGTCAAGGCACGGTGATTGGTAGCTATTGGGTATTCATATGCAGCATAGATAGATGTGTTGGTTTGGGACAGTCGTACTACTATTTTGGCCAAAGTCAAGGGTATGTACGGGTGGGTTCAAATTAACCTGGAGAATGACGGGTAGAACTTGACATGTGACTTATGATATGTTGGCCAAAGTCAAAGTCATAAGAGCATGGGGCAAAAATCATATCGGGAGTTTCAAAAGAAACTGAAACTTGCCAGATATGCGCATACCTTCTGGAGTGTGATAACGTGAGCGGATTCCGTCACGTTATCATGCGATGATAGTTGGGTCCCGATTCCCACTGATGAGTTGGTTTACTCCTCGGGTCATCCCGACTAATTCTTCTTTCAGGTTTGGGGAAGAATTTGACGTTACAGTGGGAGGTTTCCTGATTAGATAAAGTGATAACCATTCTAATCTAGGTTAGAGTGCACGCTGAGTATTTCTTTTCTCTCTCTCTTTGGCAGCGACCATTGACCCGACCCTAGACTATGACTCAGTGACCAAGTTGATCGAACCTTCTTATAAGACTGGCTTTTGGATTGTCAGAGTTGCATACCACATTGCCACTCGTGGTTTTACCCTTTTCTCCAGGACACCCCGTATTACTACGAACGTCCACTTCCATTGGACAAAACCATCGTATGGTTATATACGAACTCGAAAGAATTTATTCGAGGATGGTTTCCGGTTCTGGAGAAAACGAATAGGACTATTCAGTTGTCTTTTCCTTTTACCTTCTCTCAGGATGCGAGTACTCCTTGGTTTAGGAGATAGTACACCTATTACGCAAATTGGATAGTCTTCTTCTAAACCATAGGCAGGTGCCGACCGGTAGGGAATGAAGAAAACCAATTAGCCTAAACGGTGTACAGAAGGTATTAAGTTAAGACAAAGAAAGGGATTAGTAAGAGGGCAAAGTAAACTGCGACTGCTATTCACGATCAAACCAAGTATTTCTTCGCCAATCCTAAATCACCTTTGTATTTCTCCAGGACACTCCGTATCACTACGAAGATCCACAGTTTATTGGATACTCCATCGTATGGTTATATACGAACTCGAAAGGAACTTGTTCCAGTTCGGGGATGGATTCTGGTTCAGGAGAAATAGGAATAAGGTTTATTCGGTTGTCTTTTATCTTCACCTTCTCTCGCATTGCGAGTGCTCCTAGGATTAGGACAGTACACCCATTATGCTTATTAGATAGTCATCTTCCAAACCATAGGCTGGTGCCGAACGGTAGGGAAGGAAGAAAACCATTTGGCCTAAAGGGGTGTGCAGAAGGTAATGACTAAAGACATATGAAGGGATTTGGAGAGATGGCAAAGAAATATACGGTTACAGTTGTGAATCTGGATAATGGAAGAGGCATTACTAGGAATACCAGGATACCCCGTCGAAACATTTTAATGTTTCAGTTTCACTGTGTACTGTTAAAAGAAAACTGATTTCCCAATTAGTCCTTACTCCAGGGTATGTATTTACCAGGTTTGATTCTCACATCTGTATGGTTTTACAGATGATGAGTGGGAGTAAGTTATTGAGAATTAGGTGATCATCCTCATTATATCGGAATTCGTTGTAATTGGTGATATTTGAGGAAGTCACCTAGGTTATTTGCCGGACGGCAAATATTTGGTTTTGAATATCCGTTGTTATGCACCAATTTCAAATTGATATATCTGTACGTCTATTTTTATAGAGTGAGATATGACTTTTTGAAATTATGTCTATGACATTTACCTATATCAGTGGATGGTTAGGTAAGGAGCATTGAACAGCGGTGTAATTCTTCTTAACCATAAGTACAGTTTTCAACCTACGACACACAATGAATGAGTCATTTGACTCAAAGGACTTATACAGAGTATTGTATGTTGTCCAGTGTCCATTAGGACAGAGGGGTTGGTCCTCGTACTATATTCTGTTTACTTGTAACTTCTCTAGTTCTTAGACAGGTGTTTCGTAGAAACACAAGGTCTGAGTTTTGAGAAGTTATTGGTATAAGAATAAAGTAGAGAACCAGATATTGCAAGTATCGGGATTCTTCAAGGTGATCGAAGATGTAGATACTTGTGAATGGTATTCAGTTGATAGTAATGATTAAGAGAACTGGCTTCTCTTTCAGGTTACTCATAATTGGAAATATTCCTAAGTTGAGTAACGCTGATCGGCCTCCTTCCATTTAGTTGACATGCACTGGAGACAGCTACATGATTTGAATCTGGTTCAATTAAATCAGTGCCACTGTTTTCTATATTGGATGTAGAACAGTTCATATCTTAACGTTGTTAAGGTACGGGGAGTTGTCCGGCTCATGCTTAAAACCAGATTCTGGATAACTCAAGGCACGTTTCTGTAATGGCTGTTTGTGGGTTGACCCAGGATATGACGAGGGTTGATTTTCTACCATCTGGAAGATCAATAGTGATATTGTTCTTCACTCGCCACAATTTTAAAAGAGATGGATTTTTTCAGAAAACAGTAGTGGGAGTATGGTAGAACTAGAAGTGATTCCAGAACCACAAACGATTACTGAAAATTCGATAGGAACCTAAAGATTCAATCTGGTTTGACATTCCATTAGCCACTCCACAGATATGGTGGGTAACCTCAGGCACTCGAGAGGTACTTCGGTATGCTCAAGGACGGTGACAGGGAGGTCCTTGTTTACCCAGACTTGCCATTGCTGTTGTTCCAGACTGTGAGACCCGGCAGGAGGATGAGTATAGCGTCGTTCTAAACTAGCTTTAGAAGTGCACGTGTATATGACTCTGCCAGAGGGTTGTCGTAATCAGTGGGAGCAGCGGAAGCATTGGTGGACAGGAGGCTTATGTCTATTTATAGACTAAAACAGATATAGTGGAGATAGATCATCTATTTCTGATGTGACAGTCATAGGTTTGACTTCATCAGAATAGGAGATGGATCTGTTAAGAAGGTAGTAGGGTGTGATGTCCTAGTATTTAGATGACATACACAGAGTATGAAGTGATATTCCTTTACTACGATCGGATATACTTTGGTCATCACACAGTGGTTTCTCCACATAGGGCTTGGATATTAGATCAGACATTCTGGTTACTAGATCTATGGTTTTAGATCTAGATTTGGGTGGTTTCCCAATCTGGGTACTTAGACAGCATTCTATGAGTATTTAGAATGGACGACTCCTGGCACGGTAGTGTACCTGCAGGTAATGGAGTCACCCTCTCTAAAGGTGTATTACAGACTAAAGTAGAGAGGGATGTACGTGATTGGCAGATCACTTGCTTAGGAAATTGAGTCAATCATGAGATGTCAAGTACCACACCAGATGTTGTTCTTGCAGTAGATGCAATAAGTTGATATTGATCCAATCCTGGAGAAACAGTCGGAAGCAGTTTTAGAACATAAGTGCATGTTCTTGGGATATGATAACGGCAGCCTCCTTTAGGAGACGGTTATCATTTCAGGCTTCCAAGGTGACCTGGACGGCAGAGTGGCCGTCAGAGTTTTAGTTTTCCCTCTGACGAGGGGCAGTATTTTGGACAGGTGGTCCAGGTGGATACTGAGGGAAGGATGGCGCAGGATACTGATTAAGTTCAGTTGTCGATACAGTCTAAGAAGTTTGGATTTGGAGTTCATTTATGAACTAGGTCCCATCAGACATCCAGACATTCTAAGACAGGTATTGCTAATTTCGGGAGATGGCTTTCTCCGCGAACTTGAGATATAAAGAGACATAGAAAGAAACATCAAAGCGGATCCACTCACTGAGGCTATTCCTCGAACGCAATAGTTTCGCAAACGAGCATTGTGAGACTGACAAGTAGAGGAGTTGGGTGTTCGGTATCACACGAGCTGTGAGTATGCGACATCGCAATAATTAGCCTTGAGTGCAAGTGGGAGATTGTTGGAGATAGTGACCTCAGAGTCAATTATTGGATCGCAGGCACGTGATTGCAATGATTGAGGGAGGACATATCCCGGTAGGACAGTCTTGCTCAAGATGATAGTATGCTATCTGGTTTATCTTTATCATCGTGTACTACTTTAGGTAACCTTACAGGTTGCTATTACATGTTGATAGAGCCCCTAGGATTCTTGCTTGACTACCAGCAGTATGAGGGCGATCATATACGTGGGAGCTGGAGTCTATAAGCATATCCTTAAAAGGTCCCTAGTCGTGGGAGTTTCGAGACAGGGCATCGATTCTCCAGAGTAGACTAGTGTATACAGTCGAGACCCAGACTGTAGGGTTCCTAGGCACGCTAATGAGGTCTCACAAGGTATCAACCATGCCAATTTCAAATTTTACGGGTGCCGAGAAACCCTAATACGGATCGTTAACTAGATGTCTAGGCAATAAATGAAACTAGTTAACAACTTAACTAGTAGAACGGAAATACAACCTTTGTAGATCCGGTGCTCCACCTCCATAGCTCCACGATGATGTCCCTCCGCTGTCCAAATCGGATCCCGGGCTCTAGCGTCGGCTTCATCGGAAAAATGGGCGGGCTAGGTCGTCGACTTCGATGCCGAAGATGATCTACGTCGAAGCATCACAAGATCAAGCTCCCACTTCACCAAGTCATGAAACTTGTGAAGAGAACACCCTATACTACTTGGCAAGAGGTAGAGGATGAAGAAATAGGAGGTGGGTTCACTTTAGAATTGGATTTCTCACTCATTTCATCAAGTCACCATTGATGAAGTCAAGCTTTCTTCATTGAAGAAGATGAAGAAGAAGAAGAAAGAATAATATGATAAGTGTTTCTAAAACCAAATAAAATCCACACTTATCATATCTTAACCAAGGTCAAGTGTAGAGAGTTAACTTGAGTTAGGTTGAATGGTTAGGGTTATAGAAGAAGACAAGAATGGTTGCTTTGGTCAAAGCTTCAACAAGCTTCATGAAAGAATGAAAGAAACCATTTTTGTTTTTCTTATATCTATTTCTCAAAAATGATTAGATAAATAAATAAATGAATAAAACCAAAACCCTAACCATTAACATAACAATGGTATAAGTCTTTACACAAACCCTAGCTATCATGTATCATCAAACATGATACAATCAAGTGCACAAAAAATATATCACATATACGATGTGCACATGCGAGTGAGAAAATCCATCTTAAGTGAACCGATACTAGTTAATGCAAAGTAATATATCAAATATATATTTATGCATTAAATCATTAAATCAACACTTGATTTAACGATCCGGTCATATCGCATATAACCGACTAATATTCAATGTATCGGCTTACCGAATCAATCCTTGATTCGATAACTAGGTTATATCGCATACTACCAATCAATACATTCATCGCGAGAATAGAATACGGTATCACATACACGCATTATTCTCGGTCCCGCACATATCTCATATGCGCTCCTATTTCGTTTCGCTTGAGCCAGGAAACCTCTGTGTAGGACTCTAAAGACTCGTCCATACGCCGGCAGCAGATGATGATCATATCAAGCACCCACAAGCCGCAAGCGGTCTGCTAAACGTAACGGCCACCCGGGTATTGAGCGATCAGAAGATCGACGAGCAAGCCCACTCACACTCCTGTGAATCCAACCAGTAACACTTACCGTACAGTCCGGTCTCGTCGTCTGATATGTCGCATATCTCGCCTAGGGGTGGTAAACGTCAGACCCCAATAGCTCAATAAGTCGTGTCGATATGAGGTCTATAACAATTCGAGAAACTACTGGTAACACTTACCAGTAAATCTCAGCAACCCTGGCCAGGGATTTCCGGTTATAGCCAATCGAACACAGCGCAACATCAACTCCCTATACCGGGAGAGACGAATCCCCTCCTATCGCTCATTGCCTCCATGTGATTCAGGACTGTACCCAAAAACCACCGTTTTGCACGCCCTCTTGGACGTGGTAAGATGGAAATCAAAGCACAGTGGGAATCACACAAGGCTCTATGACGATCTCGAATCAACAGACTACTCTGTACCAGTGTCACCTGAGAACTGCCATCTGACGTAAGGTATAATACCATCTGGGAGTTCTCGGCGAGTCCGTCCAGTGTACCCAGTCTCCACTGAGCACCCGTATATCATCTCTGATGTCAAACACCAATGGATATGGGATCATCCATCGCCCATCTGTATGGGTCGAGATGGTATACGCTAGTCTACTCTGGTATATCGATGCCCCGTCTCGATACACCCACGACTAGGGACCTTGAAGGATGTACTTATGGACTACCATGTCCCCACTAGTATGATCCGCATCATAGTCCAGGTAGTCAAGCACACATCCTAAGGGCTTTACCAACATGTAACAGAGAGACAATCAGTGTACACGTTAAGGTAAATAGCAACCAGATAGCATACTATCATGTCGAGCAAGAAAGTCCTCCCTATATATGTCCCAGCATCCACTACAATATAAATCCAATGTACAGTAATGGCCTCTAGGGCATACATATAACTAACAATCTCCCACTTGCACTAGGGCCATCTGATAGCACTGGTTGGAGTATCTCATACTCAACCATCCCATAAAAGTCTCTCTCTGGGAAAAGGCCTTTGTGAGTGGATCCGCCGTGTTGTCCTCTGAGTCTACTCTCCTAACCTCGATCACCCTGGAGATCAACCATCTCCATGATCAGGTGATACTGCCTTAGAATATGTCTGGATCACTGATGGGACGGGTGTTCCTTGGCATAAGCCACAACTCCATTGTCACACAATGGGAGGAACGTAGTTCATCTCATGAACCAATATACACTCAAACATCCTCTTTGGTAGCATCTTAAGTAGCGATGTATCCAGCCTTTATCGTCTAGTTTGCCACGGTATCTAGCATGGAACTCTTCCAACATACCGTCCCTTTACTGAGGGTAAAGACAATGCCTGTGACTGACATTCAGTCGTCTTTATCACCCTGGAACCCTTCCAGTGATTCTCCCCAGGATCGATTGATACCATCTCACTACAACTAGTGAGAATCCTAACATCCATTTAGATCTATCTCATAGATCCAAAACCCAGGATTTAGGAGGTATCACTTTGATCCTATATGGAGAATCATTGTGATAAGCGGAGATTGACCGAGCGTAGCATAGGAAACTCCTTCCCTATCAAGAGCATGTCATCCACGTACTCTACGAGGATCGTCACTATACTCCCTACTACCTTTTTGTTTATACAAGGTTCATCTACCATTTTGATGATGTCAAACTCTTTGACTAACACATCAAAACAGATGTTCCAACTCCGCGATACCTGCTTTATCCTATAAAGTATCTTGTACACGTTTCCGCTGCTCCCACTGTCTACGAAGCCCTCTGGCTGTGTACTTATAGACGTTCTCTTCTAAAACATCATTTTAGAAAAGCAGTCATGGCACCCAACCGCCAGATATCGTAGTCATGGTATGTAGCCGTGGCAAGTAGGATCTGTATGGACTTAAGCATAGCCACTTGAAAAGGTTTCATCATTATCCACGCCTGGTCGATGACGAAAAGCTTTAACAAGTCTAGCTTTGAAAGTCTTAACTTTTCCATCTACACCAAGTAATCTTCTCAAGATATACTTGCTCCTGATGGGGATTTAACCCTTCAGATATAGCATCCAAAGTCCATACTTTGTTGGTGTACATGGATTCCATCTCAGATCGCTAAGCATCCAGCCATTCTTACAGAGTCCCACTCCTGATGGCCAGCTCGAAACTAGTTGGGTCATCATCTCATGATGCAATCCTCGCTCCCACTGTCATAGAGTAACCTTAGTATCTCTCAGGTGGGTGAGGAACCCTACTAGATCGGCGGAGAGGCTGAGGTTCATTGGTAACTATTGAATCCTTTGGTTTTATCAAATCATCTGCTGCAGTTTGTATAGCTGGAACCTTTCCAGTTCTACATAACAGATCTTGCCTCGAGCTTGTCCGGATTTTGCTTTTAGGCATAGGCCGGACAACCCCAAATCTTAACTAGCTTAAGACATAGGCTCTTCCCTTTCCATATCACATATGAAGTGGTAGGTAAGTGATTTGATTCGAACCTATTCAATAGGTATGCAACTTCTCAAGTGCATAACCCCCTAAAAGGAAACAGGTAACTCAGTAGTACTCATCATAGAGCACACCATATCATATAGGGTGTGATTGCTCCGCCCCGATATACCATCGTGCTATGGTGTATACGGAGGAGTAATGCTGAGAGAGAATCTCATTCTCCTTTAGAATAGTCCATAAATTTCGTGCTCAAGTATTCTCCTCCTTGATCTCATCAAAGGACATAATACTTATACCCATATTTTGGATCTCTACTTCTAACTTATATTCTGTGAATTTCTCAAAAGGTTCGAACTTGTGTTTCAACAGGAACATAGGTCTGAATCTCGAAAGATCATCAGAGAATGTAATGAAGTATAAAGAACCAGTCCTGGCATGTGTGGACTGGGGACCTAACATACATCATCATGTATCAGTCCCAAGAGTTTACTAACTCTTTCTCTGTTTCCAGTAAACGGAGCTATGGTCATCTTATCTTTGTGACATGACTGGCAAGTTTCACAAGATGGAAATTCAAACTGATTTAAATATGTATCTACATGTAACTTCAGCCAGTCGGGTCGCATTGATATGACCTAGTCTACAATGCCTCAAGAAGGATTCGTTCATTTCTGAACTATTCCTCTTATGTGTGTTCTGTATACTAGGAACTGTAGTTTGATTTAGAACATCAATGCTTTTAGATAACGTGCCTGAACCGATCAACTTTTGATATAGGATATGTTCAAAACATTATCCATCAATACAAAATTTTATCATTTCTTTACTAATAAAGAGAGTGATATGATTTTGTATATCAGGTTCGGTATCTAATAGCATTTGTTCAGAATCAATGTATTGGTAATACAGGGTGACAGTGACCAACAGACTTGGCTGCAACACTTGCCCCGTTTTCTGTCTCATGAAACTTATCACTCGTTCTCAGTTTTCTACCCTTTTGTAGCCCTATGTAACAGATTACATATCTGGGATCCTGATCCGGTATCATATATCCAGGATGCGGAGGATACTGAGAAACAGTTCTTTGTAATGAACACACCCGAAGATGATGCATCAGCATGCACTCTCTTCGTTTTGGGCGGCATGGGAATTCTGGTAATCCCCAATTTCCTGCTCTGTCTTATAACAATTATAAGTTGGAGCGGGACCAACGTTCCCCAGCTCAGTATAACAAGCGGGTTCGGTCAATAATCCGTATTATTATCTTGATTAAGGCGTGATATGGTCGCTACCTGGAGAGAGAGAGAGAAGAAAACACTCAGCGTGCGCTCTTGCAAGAATAGATTGGTTATTATTTTATCTAATCAGGATGGCTCCCACTGCTTTTTATCAAATCTTCCTTCAAACCCTAAAAGGAAAGACTAGCCGGGATTAATTACACGCTACAAGTTCGCCAATCTTTCAGCCAGGCCAGTGTCGGTACTTTGAGGGAGGTCCCCCGTGCTTTCGCACGAACCTAATTAATGTAAATCTCATTTTCCCAGAGGCGTAACCCCGTTGACACCTTTCTAGACACCTACTTGATCGGCTAATTGTAATGTGTAAAACTCTCCCAGGAGTAACTCTTACTCGCAGCGGGTATCGGGATCCAACTATCTCATAGAAGGTATGCAATCTCATTGCAAATTTCAACACTTGAAATTCCCGATAATATTTTGCCCCAAGCGTCCTATGACCTTGACAGAGGTCAACAAACCATAGGCTGCTAGTCAAGTTCAACCCGTCATTTCCTGATTGAAGTAAACCCACTCGCACGACCCTTGACAGAGGTCAACAAGGTCGCACGACTACCCTAAATCAATCACATCATATGCTTATACAGATAAGCACTAATCAGCTACCGCACACTACGCCTTGACAGAGGTCAAAAAACGCAGCACGAATACTAACTATTACTTATCTGAAATGACGGAGGGCTACGACAGGTTTTTAAGAAAACCCTTTGCGTAATGAACTTGATATCGTTGTAGGATCGAATGAATTTTGAAATGGAGTGTTTTTGAGGCTTTTCTAGTTTTGCTAAAGGAGTCACTCCCGGTGAAGGGATCGTCGGTCCTTTCCTCGTCGAATGAGGTGCGGGATATATCATATATATCTATGTGCAAAGCAAAAACTCTTAAAAGCAATCAAAAGACAAACCGAGTGTGTAGCATCTGCCAGTTATTGCTAAAGGAGTCACTCCCGGTGAAGGGATCTCGGTCCTTTCCCCATCGAATAAGGTGCAGGATATATCACATATATCTCTGTGCAAAGCAAGAACTGTAGCTACCTGTTTTATTTTTGAAATTCGATTCTACAACATCTTAGGTTTCTTTTCTTTCATTAATCATATTAATGAAGTCCCATCATTTAAGTACCTAAACATCACAGATAAATACGACGTACACTTATGCCATCCGCATTCGCCACGATGTCCCCTCGTGCACCGTTAGGTTAAGTAACTAACGGCAGAGCGGGGCAGGGCTAGCGCGGGTGTAAAACATAAGTAACGTCTATATAATATATCGTATATACTATATACAGTATCCAACACAGAACATCACATGATCACATCACAGATATCGCAGCAGAAGAAACATATGAAATATTGGATATACTAGGACGTCCGTGTTTTCAATACGAGCCAGTATAAAACACGGATTCCACGGTCGTGATGAATAGCCAAACCCACACCCCTAGACTCCTACGAGAGCGGCAAGCAACCCTACCAATTCTAGGGTTAGGAGACCGGGACTCGACTCCTCGAGTTGGTCTCCCACTGGACCCTAGAACCCGGTTACTTGTGCTCCCCTCCTTGGGTCTATCCTAGTGCGGAAAAGTAAATAATATACAAAAGGTGACATCTTCCGCAACCTGGAAGTGCCCCAATAAAAGAATATTACATACAAGTTTTTACATGAATGAAAATGAAAAACACTCATCTCACATAAAAAAAACCCGGCTATTCAAACACGACGATCCAATATAACATATCCAGCAACACATAACATCACATGTCATCAACGTAAGTAAATATGCGCATCCCAATTGTCGTTGACATATAGCAACGAAACCGGCGATATCACATATTACACTTACGGTCACAGAAAAGAAAGTGTAAAACTACAACAGTTGGAATCCGCAACCTCTTTAGACATCACATGCCTAATCAAATGAATTACTTAGACATCGCATGCCTAACAATTATAAACCCCGCATTTTAGTCTCATTATCGAAAACACTTTTCAATATCAAGTCGGGAAATTCAACAAGATTCCCGACATCCTGATCGAATGCTCGTCGCAAACTTTAGTAGACGGCCGCACCCCCGATACCGTCGACGAAGTGCACCAAGGCGGAACACCGCTACCGCGAGCACCCGAACGGATGCTTTCGGCGACGGGGTTCTCCTACAGTCACTTGGTCGGGGCTATGGGGCGAGGCTGTCTATTAAGTTTACCCGGCGAGTATCCGCGTACGCTACGTGATTGCGACGGACTTTTGATCACATCAAAATTCCGTGGCAACCGATCAAGTGAGACTAAAGTGCTATGTTTATAACATTCATTCAGTTATCTCATAACTGCTTGTGAATTCCAATTATTGTATCCCATTCCAGATAAATAGAAAATGTTAAACTTTCCGATCGAACATTCGAACACCCAAGTTTTCCCGAAATAGCTCAACACATGAAATAAATCTAAAAACATTCAGTTCATGCCTCAGTACCAACGGTCCAGCCGTAGAAGGGTCAAGCCAACGCCTCACATGTGGCACGCCGTACTGCCCCAAACCCTAAGGTTCAAAGGGCAGTTCGAGACGGTCACATAATCGAGTTAAGGTTTGTTGTCTTCTAGAGGGACCATCGCGTTACTTGCACTACTTAGAACGTCTTTAAACCACGGAAAAATCCAACACATGGAAATTTTCCGGCAGGGGAAAAGTTGGGTATTTATATCCGGTCGAACTTTTTAACATATTCAAAAATTATCCGGAAAATACATAGACAAGATTAGACAATCTGATAGAATCTACGAACTCCCAAAACAACCCAGAATATTCAACTCTTGAATAAATATTAAAAATTCCCATAAAACTCAGCATTTAAATAAAGAAGTTACTGTGCAAAAATGGTTGACTGAAGAGACTAAATGGGCGCGGAACCGCCGCAATAGGCGGCTAATGCCGCGGATCCGCCGCGCTTTAGACAGATAATTAGGTAATTTTTGCACCGTAATTCTTAGAATTTCCTGCTGAATTTTTTAAGCATTTTTAATTTGGAAAAAACTACTTTTTCAGAAAAAGTCCAGAGAGGGTTAAAAGTTAGGGTTTCGGGGTTCGATCGGGTTTCTAACATCGTCTACGCATCGCCTAAGGCTCTAGCTAGGCTCTGATACCACTGTAGGGTTCCTAGGCACGCTAATGAGGTCTCACAAGGCATCAACCATACCAATTTCAAATTTTACGGGTGCCGAGAAACCCTAATACGGATCGTTAACTAGATGTCTAGGAGATAAATGAAACTAGTTAACAACTTAACTAGTAGAATGGAAATACAACCTTTGTAGATCCGGTGCTCCACCTCCATAGCTCCATGATGATGTCCCTCTGCTGTCCAAATCGGATCCCGGGCTCTAGCGTCGGCTTCATCGGAAAAATAGGCGGGCTAGGTCGTCGACTTCGATGCCGAAGATGATCTACGTCGAAGCATCACAAGATCAAGCTCCCACTTCACCAAGTCATGAAACTTGTGAAGATAACACCCTATACTACTTGGCAAGAGGTAGAGGATGAATAAATAGGAGGTGGGTTCACTTTAGAATTGGATTTCTCACTCATTTCATCAAGTCACCATTGATGAAGTCAAGCTTTCTTCATTGAAGAAGATGAAGAAGAAGAAGAAAGAATAATATGATAAGTGTTTCTAAAACCAAATAAAATCCACACTTATCATATCTTAACCAAGGTCAAGTGTAGAGAGTTAACTTGAGTTAGGTTGAATGGTTAGGGTTGTAGAAGAAGACAAGAATGGTTGCTTTGGTCAAAGCTTCAACAAGCTTCATGAAAGAATGAAAGAAACCATTTTTGTTTTTCTTATATCTATTTCTCAAAAATGATTAGATAAATAAATAAATGAATAAAACCAAAACCCTAACCATTAACATAACAATGGTATAAGTCTTTACACAAACCCTAGCTATCATGTATCATCAAACATGATACAATCAAGTGCACAAAAAATATATCACATATACGATGTGCACATGCGAGTGAGAAAATCCATCTTAAGTGAACCGATACTAGTTAATGCAAAGTAATATATCAAATATATATTTATGCATTAAATCATTAAATCAACACTTGATTTAACGATCCGGTCATATCGCATATAACCGACTAATATTCAATGTATCGGCTTACCGAATCAATCCTTGATTCGATAACTAGGTTATATCGCATACAACCAATCAATACATTCATCGCGAGAATAGGATACGGTATCACATACACGCATTATTCTCGGTCCCGCACATATCTCATATGCGCTCCTATTTCGTTTCGCTTGAGCCAGGAAACCTCTGTGTAGGACTCTAAAGACTCGTCAATACGCCGGCAGCAGATGATGATCATATCAAGCACCCACAATCCGCAAGCGGTCTGCTAAACGTAACGGCCACCCGGGTATTGAGCGATCAGAAGATCGACGAGCAAGCCCGCTCACACTCCTGTGAATCCAACCAGTAACACTTACCGTACAGTCCGGTCTCGTCGTCTGATATGTCGCATATCTCGCCTAGGGGTGGTAAACGTCAGACCCCAATAGCTCGATAAGTCGTGTCGATATGAGGTCTATAACAATTCGAGAAACTACTGGTAACACTTACCAGTAAATCTCAGCAACCCTGACCAGGGATTTCCGGTTATAGCCAATCGAACACAGCGCAACATCAACTCCCTATACCGAGAGAGACGAATCCCCTCCTATCGCTCATTGCCTCCATGTGATTCGGGACTGTACCCAAAAACCACCGTTTTGCACGCCCTCTTGGACGTGGTAAGATGGAAATCAAAGCACAGTGGGAATCACACAAGACTCTATGACGATCCCGGGTCAACAGACTACTCTGTACCAGTGTCACCTGAGAACTGCCATCTGACGTAAGGTATAATACCATCTGGGAGTTCTCGGCGAGTCCGTCCAGTGTACCCAGTCTCCACTGAGCACCCGTATATCATCTCTGATGTCAAACACCAATGGATATGGGATCATCCATCGCCCATCTGTATGGGTCGAGAAGGTATACGCTAGTCTACTCTGGTATATCGATGCCCCGTCTCGATACACCCACGACTAGGGACCTTGAAGGATGTACTTATGGACTACCATGTCCCCACTAGTATGATCCGCATCATAGTCCAGGTAGTCAAGCACACATCCTAAGGGCTTTACCAACATGTAACAGAGAGACAATCATTGTACACGTTAAGGTAAATAGCAACCAGATAGCATACTATCATGTCGAGCAAGAAAGTCCTCCCTATATATGTCCCAGCATCCACTACAATATACATCCAATGTACAGTAATGGCCTCTAGGGCATACATATAACTAACACCCGATGAGGGGCGGTGGCCGGTCTCACAAGCCACCGGTGTCAGTTGGTTCACCTAAGATGTATACAGGTGCTCATTGGGTTATGAGTACAGCGGACAGGACTCGCCGGGAACCTGCTAGTTGGGATTATACCAGACGTCAGATAGCAGTTCCCTGGTGACATGTGTACATGTTAGTTCATCGACCTGAGATCGTCATTTGTCTCGTGTGAGTTCCCACTGTGCTTTGATTACTACCCTACCACGCTCAAAGGAGATGTGCAAACAGGTTTTAGTTGGGTACAGTCCCGAGCCACATGGAGGCAGTGAGCGGATCTGCAGGGGTTCGTCTCTTCCGGTATTGGGAGTGAGGTCGCGCTGTGTCTAGGAGAGCCATTACACAAAGCCCTCGGCCGAGGCAGGAGATTTACTGGTAGGTATTCCAGTAGTATCTCAGGGTGTTCTGGGCTACACTCCGACACGACTTGTACCGCTTTTGGGGGTCTAACTTTTACCAACCCCCTAGGCCCACCATGCGATACTCATAGACGAATGGACCGGACTGTACGGTTATTGTCACTGACAGGCTCAGTAGGGTGTCAGGATGAGTTCGCTCATCGGCGTCCCTTTTGGTCAATTGCTGGTAGCCCGTCACGTATGGCTAATACCTCTGACGTGCTAGTGGTTAAATCCACAGCCATAGTATTGACGAGTCTTTAGAGTCCACCATACACGGTTACTCAGGTTTCGGGCGAAACGCTGTAGAGGCCGTATGGAGATATAGCAGAGTTCGATCAGATACGTGTGGTATTGCACGGATCGTGATCGGACGGTTTTTACTAGCCGGCTTTGGCTTAAGCCGGATCCTAGTATTAGATAGTGTAGATTTTGTCTCTTTGCATTTGTATTCAGTGTGAATACAAATGCGGGCATGTATATGCAGTAGCGGGGTTTTCCTGTAATTTATTACGGGACCAGTTTTCTGAAGTTGCCAGTTTGCATTCCGTTCCGGCCGGTTTTTTTTTGTTCCTTCACGGCCGGACTTTTCGATGGAGGGGGTTATTTGCAGTTTGCAAATAACTTATTTGTGGATGGGTTTCTTGCATTTGTTCCTTCTTATCATCATGAGATTCTTTTCTAGTCCATTCTTATGCATTTCTTGTGATGAGATTGAGTGAGATTGAGATGAGAAATGAGTGTAACAAATTTCATTTGATTATGATACCTTTTCTTCTCTTGTATAAGATTATTCCATGGTTCTTTTTTTTCCACCATTCTCATATGAGAGGCCGGCCACTTAGAGAGGGAAGAGAGGGTGAGTTCATTTTTCATGAGGGAAATTTGATCATCTCATTTTGCTTGCTCCAAAATTCCTAACCCCTCTCCAAAGCTCATCTCATTCTCTCTTTACCTCCATCATGGCAACTTCCCAAAACCCCAAAGAGACATAGCCTACTACACTACATCTACAGCAAACCTTGGACGCGTCGGCTAGCCAACTTCGCGCCCGAGTTGCCTCGGTCCAGAGGTGGGAGCCCATAAACGAACCCGGCTACGTGGTGCCCTTTCCGACGAGGAGGTGACGGACGGAGATTCCGCGGGAGATCGGAGTGGAGACGAAGACCGAAGGACACGGATCGCTTGGTATAACTTCTCTACTCCCTTTCTTGTTTGCTAGTAGCTAGGTTAATGGCCCGATCCGGGTTAAAAGTGCGCGGTGGTGCCGGTTTGCTAGTTTGCAAAGTTTTTCGTTTCCGCGTTTCCGGCGTCGGATCGACGGCCGGGGCGCCGCCGTGCACTTACACAGAAAACAGTAAATGAAATAATACAACGGTGGCTACAAGCTCAACCCGGATGTGCCCCTCAAAAGAATATTACAACAAATTACAATTTACATTTGAATGAAAGAAACACTCGTCTCACATTCCCGGCTATCCATTCACGACAATCCAACAAGTCGACATTCACAAACCAGTAAAAACCATTACAGAAATGTGCAACCCCCTGCTAACCGACATCCTAGCAGTTAGGGGAGATTTATGAACACATTAAACACAATACAGATATAATCCAGTTAGCCAAACATCTTAGAATTTCGATCAAGTAACACATATGAATCTACTCCAAACAATTCGCTGTGCACATAAAACCTGAGCAGAAACAAAATATCCCAGAAAACACAACATCAACATAGAAGAATAACTGAGCAAATTTGGGTTGACTCGGAGTCAACTCGGCCGTGGAACTAGCACTGTAAGTCGACGTTAGACACCCCACATGATGTGTGGAGGCAGAATAAGTAAAACAATCATTTTGTTTGAGTTAACATCGACTAACTTTACGGATCTTTGCTAAACCCTAACTAACAACTATCTAGAAGTGATTAGCTACTATGATAGATGATTATACCTAAAGATTCAAGTCCTTGTAGTTCACTTCCTCGTCGACCTCCTCGATGTGATAGAAGATCCACCCGATAGCTCCTTCTTCAAGCTTTAACCTCTCACTTGAGCTAACTAGGTGGCTATGATTGCTAATCAAAGTAACCTAGAGGATATAGAGATGGATTAAGGATTAATTAGTCTTTCTAACCCTTGGGATGTCAACACATGAGAGGATTAGGGTTAGGGTTGAAGAGAGAGAGCTTGAGGAGAGAGAATGTGTTTGTGAGAATGAATATAAATTTTAAGTCATTTGGATAAATAATGAAGCATGAAAATATCTAAGTAATAATATCTAAAAATATCAACCATGCTTCATTAATTACTTTGAGATGAATCACCTCATGACACATGATATAATTAATGCAAATTACACATCATCTCCTCCACCTCATTAAGCTTAATTCATAAATGAATTAAAACATAATGAGTCACCTTTCTTCTAAAAGCTTCTCGAGTAATTACAAAAATGCCCCTCCCATCCGTAAAACATGGAAAAACTGAGACTGTACAAATCCAATAACCCAATACTAGAACCTGGCTTAAACTAAAGCCCGCCAGTAAAAACTGTCCAAACTTCGTACGTGCATAAATGCACGTATGTGTCCGAACCCTGTCGCAAAACCATACGACCTCTATATCGTTTCGCCTGAAGCAGGGAAACTCTCTGTGTGCTCTAAAGACTCGACACTACACTGGCAGTGGGTTTAACCACAAGCCGCAAGCGGTACTAGCTGTACGTAACGGTCCCCAGGTAGATGTCGATAAGAAGGCCGATGAGGAAACCCATCCGAACTCTTACTGAGCCTGATGTGACAATCTCCGTACAGTCCGGTCTGTTCGTCTATGACTATCGCATATCGGGCCTAGGGGGCGGTAAGCGTCAGTCCCCTAAAAGCGGTATAAGTCTTGTCGGAGTGAAGCCCATTACATCTTGAGAAGCTACTGGAAATCCTACCAGTAAATCTCGTTTGCCCTAGTCAGGGACTTTGCGTAATGGCTCTTCAAACACAGCGCGATATCAACTACCAATACCGGGAGAGACAAATCCTATCTAACCGCCACTGCCTCCAAGTGCTTCGGGACTGTACCCAACTGCTACCTATTTGCACGACTCTTTTGAGCCGTGGTAGGGTAGCAATCTAAGAACAGTGGGAATACACTCGAGACCAAGCAGCAGTGTCAAGTCTGCGGACTATACTGTACTCATGTCACCTGGGAACTGTTAACTGACGACGGGTATAATACCAACCGACAGTTCCCTGCGAGTCCTGTCCGGTGTACCCATAACCCAACGAGCACCTGTATACTATCTCTAGTACAACGTACCGATGGCTGTGGGACAGACCATCTCCCCAACTGAGATGAGAAGCGTACACACTAGTCTACTCCGGAGTATCGATGCCCTGTCTCGATAATCCTACCACTAGGGACCTAAAAAAGGATGTGCTTGTAGACTACCCAGCCCCCACTAGTGTGACTGCCATCACAACGCTGGTAGTCAAGCAAAATCCTAAGGGCTCTATCAATATGTATTCGTGATATGCTAACAAATACACATATTAAGATAGACATAAACCAAGTAGCATACTACTATGTTGAGCGAGACTGTTAATATAACTGTGAATATCCCAAGCTTCCATTAAGTAATATACAAACTAGTATGATACAATAATGGCCCCTAGGGCATATACACTAACAAATAAAACATGGATGCATGAATAACTATTAGGGATTGCAACTATAGCTCCATTACTATGTAGGATGCACATTTTCTAACATGGGGTGTTAATGTAGCAGTAATATGAAATACGTGACTTGGAATGCAAATAGATATATAATTAATAGTATGGATGCACAATTATCGATTAGGGTTATATTTACAGTTCCAAGACTAAGTGGTGTTGGATATAGTGCCCTCAGAGTCAATTATTGGATCACAGGCACGTGATTGCAATGATTGAGGGAGGACCTATACCGGTAGGACAGTCTTACTCGAGATGATAGTATGCAACCTGGTTTATCTTTATCATCGTGTACTGCTTTAGGTGACCTTACAGATCACTATTGCACGTTGATAGAGCCATTAGGATTCTTGCTTGACTGCCAGAAGTATGATGGCGATCATATACGTGGGAGCTGGGGTCTATAAGCACATCCTTAAAGTGGTCCCTAGTCGTGGGAGTTTTCGAGACAGGGCATCGATACTCCAGAGTAGACTAGTGTATACAGTCGAGACCCCGACGAGGGGCGGTGGCCGGTCTCACAAGCCGTTGGTGTCAGTTGGTTCACCTAAGATGTATACAGGTGCTCATTGGGTTATGAGTACACCGGCCAGGACTCGCCGGGAACATGCTAGTTGGTATTATACCTGACATCAGATAGCAATTCCCTGGTGACATGTGTACAGATTAGTTCATCGACCTGAGATCGTCATTTGTCTCGTGTGAGTTCCCACTGTACTTTGATTACTACCCTACCACGGCTCAAAGGAGTCATGCAAACAGGTTTTAGTTGGGTACAGTCCCGAGCCACATGGAGGCAGTGAACGGATCGGCAGGGGTTCGTCTCTCCCGGTATTGGGGGTGAGGTCGCGTTGTGTCTAGGAGAGCCATTACACAAAGCCCTCAGCCGAGGCAGGAGATTTACTGGTAGGTATTCCAGTAGTATCTCAGGGTGTTCTGGGCTACACTCCAACACAACTTGTACCGCTTTTGGGGGTCTGACTTTTATCAACCCCCTAGGCCCGCCATGCGATACTCATAGACGAACGGACCGGACTGTACAGATATTGTCACTGACAGGCTCAGTAGGGTGTCAGGATGAGTTCGCTCATCGACGTCCCTTTTGGTCAATAGCTGGTAGCCCGTTACGTATGGCTAATACCTCTGACGGGATAGTAGTTAAATCCACAGCCAAAATATTGACGAGTCTTCAGAGTCCCCCACAGACAGTTACTCAAGTTTCGGGCGAAACGCTTTAGAGGCCGTATGGAGATATGGCAGGATTCGATCTTATACGTGCGGTATTGCACGGATCAAGATCGGACGGATAATACTAGCGGGCTTTGGTTTAAGCCGGATCCTAGTATTGTACAGTGTAGACTTTGTCTCATTGCATTTGTATTCGATCGGAATACAAATGCGGGTATGTATATACGGTCGCGGGGTTTTCCTGTAATTTATTACGGGATCAGTTTTCTGAAGTTGCCAGTTTGTATTCCGTTTCGGCCAGTTTTCCTTTGTTCCTTCCTGGCCGGATTTTTCCGATGGAGGGGGTTATTTGCAAGTGTGCAAATTAGTTTTGTGGAGGGGGTTTCTTGTAAATGAGGGATTATGATAATACAAGCATCTTTGCTTTTTCTTTGATCATTGCTTGCATTAAACGTGATGGTTTTTGAAAAGAGTTGATTTGGATTTGAGTGTGACATATATTTCTTTTTATCACACATTTTTCCTTAGTTGTTTTTTAATCCATCATTTTCCCTCCACCATGGGCTAGGGGCCGGCCACTTCTTGATGAGAGAGGGATTCATTTTGTGGTGTAGGAATTTTCTTCATCTCATTTTAGCTTGCTACAAAATTCCTCACATATCTCAAAAGTTCATTCCACCTCCATTATTATGGCAACTTCACTACCCGTAAGAGACAAAGCATTCTACACTTATCCTACAGCACCCTTGGGCACGTCGGCTCGCCAACTTCGTACCCGAGTTGTCTCGGTCCAGAGGTGGGAGCCCGTAAAAGAACCCGGCGATGTGGTGCCCGTTCCGACGAGGAAATGAAGACCGGAGATTCCGCGAGGAGATCGGAGTAGAGGCGAAGACCGAAGGACACGGATCACTTAGTATAGCCTTCTATCTCTTCTCTTGATTGCTAGTAGTAGGTTAATTGTTACGATCCGGGTTTTTTAGGATGCGGTAGTGCCGGTTTAAAGTCAAGAAAATTTTCGTTTCCGCATTTTGGCCTCGGACAAACGGCCGGGGCGCTACCGTAATCCTACATGGTATCAGAGACACGCCATTAACCTTTACTAGCTTGCTCTAACGTGTTTACAAGTTCGATCGAACAGTTTTTCCGAAAACCCGATTTCAAATATCAGTTTCTGTCGAATTTTTGCAGTGGTCAAAAAATTATTTGGTACATTGTAAAAATACGTTCAGGGTTTTTTAAGAGTTCTGTGAAAATTTGGTGCCCCAATGTTTCTGTTCCACCGCGGAACCGCGGCCAAACCCATGCATTGGCCGCAGTTCCGCGGCTATTATATCTCCTCTCTGCACCAAATTTCTACAGTGCCTCTCTGACATGGAAATAGGGTTTTTGGTATATTCCTTTTGGGCCCAGATTTTTTTTGAGTGCTACAGTTGTGCTTGGGGCCCACTTCGGGAAATTTAGTCGATCGAAAATTTTAAACATGTTAGTCCACAGTATTTACATTATATATGCGACCGTGAATGTCATTTGATCGGTAAATCCTGTCTAACTGCTATAGCCCTTTTAGACGGATTTGCGAACGTGACATTCACGTTGATGTTCTGTGTTGTGCTGTGATGTTGCGGATTTGTCGTGGTGGATAGTCTGGATGCAATGTTAGTACAGTTTGGTTGTATATATACATTTGATTTTGCGGGGCGAGCGTCCGACATGTGGACTGCCGTCACTGCCTGTTTGTATATTATTCTTTTAGGACACGACCGGGCTGAGGTCGATGTACCCGTTGTATATTTTACATTCTGTACTAGGATTACCCCGCAGAGGGGTGCATGGATAGCCGGGTTCTAGAGGGCAACGGGCCCGCATCTCATGGCGTTGAGACGGAGGGGGCTTTACTCTAGAATTGGCGGGCTGTTCGCCGCACTCGTAGGGGGTATAGGTTGACCCAAGGAGGGGTGCCCAAGTTACCGGATTCCGTGAAGTGCTGGGTGGTCCATTCACGTTGCTGAAGGGGGCTGCCTCGCTTCAGGTTTTGGCGGGTAACTTGCCGCGCCCGTAAGGGTCTAGGATTTCATTGCACAAGCTATCTACACGACCAAGGGAACGTCGGGTTTCAGTAGCGGCTCTATGAAACCAGGGGATCCCAGTTATCTGTATTGTTCTGTGATGCTTATTACTTTTCTGTGATGTTGCATTTTATCACGTCTTGAGCGATTATTATATATTGATATATATACTAGTATATGTTGTATATGTTTTGCATTCGCGCTAGTCCAGTCCCCGCTCTGTCGTTAGTTAAGTAACCTAACAGGTGATGACGGGACCCAGTGGTGAATGCGGATGGCATATACGTACATCATTATTTTCGTTCTTTTATGGTGTGATCAATTGATGGGACTGCGTCGATTCAGATCAATGCAAGCTAAACAAACCTATTCTGATGTTGTTGGAACAATTTTTCAAAAAAAACTGTTATTGCAAGAACGTTCTCTTTTGTTTTGCACAGTGGTATTCGGTTATGAATATCCAGCACCTCAGTCGACGAGGCAAGGGCCGAGATCCCTTCACCGGGAGTGACCCCTTGGACAGAAGTTTGCGTCAGGGCAATAACTTCACTATAGCCGATTACTTTTGCTTTGCATCGTGGTATTCAGTTGGAATATACTGCACCTCATTCTACGGGGAAAGAGCCGAGATCCCTTCACCGGGAGTGACCTCTTTAGCAAAGGTTTTCGTCACTATATTTTTTATAAAAAACTATGCAGTTCCTTCAACGATATCAAGTTCATTACGTTAAAGGTTTTTCGCCAAAAACCATCCGTAGCCCTCCGTCATTTCCTACGGGTATTATTTAGTATTCGTGCTGCGTTTGTTGACCTAGTCAAGACGTAGTGTTCGGTAGCTAAGTAGTACTTGTTTGTTGCATAAATGGGATTGGTTAAGACAGTCGTGCGGCCTTGTTGACCTAGTCAAGAGCACGTACGGGTAGGTTTAATGCAGAACAGAACAATGACGGGTTGAACTTGACTGGCGGTTTATGGTTTGTTGACCTAGTCAAGGTCATAAACCGCTTGGGGTAAAAACACACATCGGGAGTTTCTAAAGAAACTGAAACTTGCCAGGCATGCGCATACCTTCCCCGTCACGTTATCATGCGATGATAGTTGGATCCCGATTCCCACTGATGAGTTGGTTTACTCCTCGGGTGATCCCGACTAATTCTTCTTTCAGGTTTGGAGGAGAATTTGAGGTTACAGTAGGAGGTTTCCTAATTAGATAAAGTGATAACCATTCTGATCTAGGTTAGAGTGTACGCTGAGTGTTTCTTTTCTTTCTCCCTTTGGCAGCGACCATGACCCGACCCTTGACTATGACTCAGTGACCAAGATTAACCGAACCTTCTTAAATACTGGCTTTTGGATTGTCAGAATTGCAAACCTCATTACCACTCCTACTTTTACCCTTTTCTCCAGAACACCCCGTATTACTACGAACGTCCACTTCCATTGGATAAAACCATCGTATGGTTATATACGAACTCGAAGGAATTTATTCGAGGATGGTTTCCAGTTCTGGAGAAAACGAATAGGACTATTCAGTTGTCTTTTCTTTTTACCTTCTCTCAGGTTGCGAGTGCTCCTTCGACTAGGACAGTACACCTATTACGCAAATTGGATAGTCTTCTTCCAAACCATAGGCAGGTGCCGACCTGTAGGGAATGAAGAAAACCAATTAGCCTAACGATGGTGTGCAGAAGGTACTATGTAAAGACAAATAAAGGGATTAGTAAGAGGGCAAAGTAAATTGCGACTGCTATTCACGACCAAACCAAGTATTTCATTACCGCTCCCACTTCACCTTTGTATTTCTCCAGGACACTCCGTATCACTACGAAGATCCACAGTTTATTGGATATTCCATCGTATGGTTATATACGAACTCGAAAGGAACTTGTTCCAGTTCGGGGATGGATTCTGGTTCAGGAGAAATAAGAATAAGGTTTATTCAGTTGTCTTTTATCATCACCTTCTCTCAGGTTGCGAGTGCTCCTAGGATTAGGACAGTACACCCATTATGCTTATTGGATAGTCTTCTTCCAAACCATAGGCTGGTGCGGAACGGTAGGGAAGGAAGAAAACCATTTGGCCTAAAGGGGTGTACAGAAGGTAATGACTAAAGACATATAAAGGGATTTGGAGAGATAGCAAAGAAATATACTTGGTAGAGGCATTACTAGAAATACCCGGATGCCCCTATGTTTCAGTTTCACTGTGTACTGTTAAAAGAAAACTGATTTCCCAATTAGACACTTACTCCAGGGTATGTATTTACCAGGTTTGATTCTCACATCTGTATGGTTTTACAGATGATGAGTGGGAGTAAGTTATTGGGAATTAGGTGATCATCCTCATTATATCGGAATTCGTTGTAATTGATGATATTTGAGGAAATCGCCTGGGCTGTTTGCCGGACGGCAAATATTTGGTTTTGATATCCGTGGTTATGCACCAATTTCAAATTGATATATATGTACGTCTATTTTTATAGAGTGAGATATACCTTTTTGAAATTATGTCTATGACATTTACCTATATCAGTGGATGGTTAGGTAAGGAGCATTAAACAGCGGTGTAATTCTTCTTAACCATAAGTACAGTTTTCAACCTACGACACACAGGGAATGAGTTATTAGACTCAAGGGACTTGTACAGAGTATTGTATATTGTCCAGTGTCCATTAGGACAGAGGGGTTGATACTCGTACTATATTCTGTTTACTTTTGACTTCTCTAGTTCTTAGACATGTGTTTCATAGAAATGCAGGTTCTGGGTTTTGAGGAGTTATAGGTATAAGAGTAAAGTGGAGAACCGGGTATTGCAAGTATCGGGATTCTTCAAGGTGATCGAAGATGTAGATACTTATGAATGGTATTCAGTTGATAGTAATGATTAAGAGAACTTGCTTCTCTTTCAGGTTACTCATAATTGGAAGCATTCCTAAGTTGAGTAACGCTGATCGGCCTTTTTTCCATTTAGTTGACATGCACTGGAGACAGTTGTATGATTTGAATCTGGTTGCAATTAAATCAGTGCCTCTGTTTCTGTATTGGATATAGAACAGTTCATATCTTAACGATGTTAAGGTACGGGGAGCTGTCCGGCTTATGCTTAAAACCAAACTCAGGATAACTAAAGGCATGTTTCTATAATGGTTGTTTATGGGTTGACCCGGGCTATAACGAGGGTTGACTTTCTACCATCTGGAAGATCAATAGTGATTTTGTTCTAGACTCGCCACAGTTTTAACAAAAATGGATTTTTTCAGAAAACGGTAGTGGGAGTATGGTAGAACTGGAAGTGATTCCAGCACTGCAAACGATTACTGAAGATTTGAAAAGAACCTAAAGATTCAATCTGGTTTGACATTCCATTGGCCACTCCGCAGATATAGTGGGTAACCTCAGGCACTCGAGAGGTACTTCGGTATGCTCAAGGACGGTGACAGAAAGGTTCTTGTTTACCCAGACTTGCCATTGCTGTTGTTCCAGACTGTGAGACCCGGCAGGAGGATGAGTATAGCGTCGTTCTGAACTAGCTTTAGAAGTGTACGTCTATATGACTCTACCAGAGGGTTGTCAGAGTCAGTGGGAGCAGCGGAAACATGGTGGACAAGTGGCTTATGTCTATTTATTGACTAAAGCAGATACAGCGGAGATAGATCATCTATTTCTGATGTGACGGTCATAGGTTTGACTTCATCAGAATAGGGTATGGATCTGTTAAGAAGGTAGTAGGGTGTAATGTCCTGGTATTTGGATGACATACACAGAGTAGGAAGTGATATTCCTATACTACGATCGGTTATACTTTGGTTGTCACACAGTGATTTCTCCACATGGGACTTGGATATAATATCAAGACATTCTGGTTACTAGATCTATGGTTTTAGATCTAGATTTGGGTGGTTTCCCAATCTGGGTACTTGGACAACATTCTAAAGGTATTTAGAATGGACGACTCCTGGCATGGTGGTGTACCTGCAGGTGATGGAGTCACCCTCTCTAAAGGTGTCTTACAGACTAAAGGGGAGAGGGATGTGCATGATTGGCAGATCACTTGCTTAGGCAATTGAGTCGATCATGAGATATCAAGTACCACACCAGATGTTGTTTTTGCAGTGGTTGCAATAAATTGATATTAATCCAATCCTGGAGAAACGATCGGAAGTAGTTTTTAGAACATAAGTGGTTGTTCTAGGGATATGATAACAACAACCTCTTTTAGGAGACAGTTATCATTCCAGGTTTCCAAGGTAACCTGGATAACAGAGAGGTTGTCAGAGTTATAGTTTTCCTTCTGACGAGGGGCAGTATTTTAGACAGGTGGTCCAAAGGGATACTGAGGGAGGCATGACGCAGGATACTGATTAAGTTCAGTTGACAATACAGTCTAAGAAGTTTGGATTTGGAGTTCATTTATAAGTTAGGTCCCATCAGATATCCAGACATATTCTAAGACAGGTATTGCTCATTTCGGGAGATGGCTTTCTCCGCGAACTTGAGATAAAGAGAGACATAGAAAGAAACATCAGAGCGGATCCACTCACTGAGGCTATTCCTCGAACGCAATAGTTTCGCAAACGAGCTTTATGAGACTGACTAGTAGAGGAGTTGGGTGTTCGGTATCACACGGGCTGTGAGTATGCGACATCGCAATAATTAGCCTTGAGTGCAAGTGGGAGATTGTTGGATATAGTGCCCTCAGAGTCAATTATTGGATCACAGGCACGTGATTGCAATGATTGAGGGAGGACCTATACCGGTAGGACAGTCTTACTCGAGATGATAGTACGCTATCTGGTTCATCTTTATCATCGTGTACTGCTTTAGGCGACCTTACAGATCACTATTGCACGTTGATAGAGCCCTTAGGATTCTTGCTTCACTGCCAGCAGTATGATGGCGATCATATACGTGGGAGCTGGGGTCTATAAGCACTTCCTTAAAGTGGTCCCTAGTCGTGGGAGTTTTCGAGACGGGGCATCGATACTCCAGACTAGACTAGTGTATACAGTCGAGACCCCGACGAGGGGCGGTGGCTGGTCTCACAAGCCATTGGTGTCAGTTGGTTCACCTAAGATGTATACAGGTGCTCATTGGGTTATGAGTACACCGGACAGGACTCACCGGGAACATGCTAGTTGGTATTATACCTGACGTCAGATAGCAGTTCCCTGGTGACATGTGTACAGGTTAGTTCATCGACCTGAGATCGTCATTTGTCTCGTGTGAGTTCCCACTGTACTTTGATTACTACGCTGCCACGGCTCAAAGGAGTCGTGCAAACAGGTTTTAGTTGGGTACAGTCCCGAGCCACATGGAGGCAGTGAGCGGATCGGCAGGGGTTCGTCTCTCCGGTATTGGGGGTGAGGTCACGCTGTGTCTAGGAGAGCCATTACACAAAGCCCTCGGCCGAGGCAGGAGATTTACTGGTAGGTATTCCAGTAGTATCTCAGGGTGTTCTGGGATACACTCCGACACAACTTGTACCGCTTTTGGGGGTCTGACTTTTACCAACCCCCTAGGCCCGCCATGCGATACTCATAGACGAACGGACCGGACTGTACGGATATTGTCTCTGACAGGCTTAGAAGAGTTTCAGGATGAGTTCGTTCATCGACGTCCCTTTTGGTCAATAGCTGGTAGCCCGTTACGTATGGCTAATACCTCTGACGGGCTAGTGGTTAATCCACAGCCAAAGTATTGACGAGTCTTTAGAGTCCCCCACAGACAGTTACTCAAGTTTCGGGCGAAACGCTGTAGAGGCCGTATGGAGATATGGCAGGGTTCGATCTTATACGTACGGTATTGCACGGATCAAGATCAGACGGATAATACTAGCGGGCTTTGGTTTAAGACGGATCCTAGTATTGTACAGTATAGACTTTGTCTCATTGCATTTGTATTCGGTCGGAATACAAATGCGGGTATGTATATACGGTCGCGAGGTTTTCCTGTAATTTATTACAGGATCGGTTTTCTGAAGTTGCCAGTTTGTATTCCGTTTCGGCCAGTTTTCCTTTGTTCCTTTCTGGCCGGATTTTTCCGATGGAGGGAGTTATTTGGAAGTGTGCAAATTAGTTTTGTGGAGGGGGTTTCTTGTAAATGAGGAATTATGATAATACAAGCATCTTTGCTTTTTCTTTGATCATTACTTGCATTAAATGTGATGGTTTTTGAAAAGAGTTGATTTGTATTTGAGTGTGACATATATTTCTTGTTATCACACATTTTTCCTTATTGTTTTTTAATCCATCATTTTTCCCTCCACCATGGGCTAGGGGCCGGCCACTTCTTGATGAGAGAGGGATTCATTTTGTGGTGTAGTAATTTTCTTCATCTCATTTTAGCTTGCTACAAAATTCCTCTCCTATCTCAAAAGTTCATTCCACCTCCATTATTATGGCAACTTCACTACCCGTAAGAGACAAAGCATTCTACACTTATCCTACAGCACCCTTGGGCACGTCGGCTCGCCAATTTCGTGCCCGAGTTGCCTCGGTCCAGAGATGGGAGCCCATAAAAGAACCCGGCGATGTGGTGCCCGTTCCGACGAGGAAATGAAGACCGGAGATTCCGCGTGGAGATCGGAGTGGAGGCGAAGACCGAAGGACACGGATCACTTGGTATAGCCTTCTATCCCTTCTCTTGATTGCTAGTAGTAGGTTAATGGTTACGATCCGGGTTTTTTAGGATGCGGTAGTGCCGGTTTAAAATCAAGAAAATTTTCGTTTCCGCATTTTGGCCTCGAACAAACGGCCGGGGCGCTACCGTAGCCCTACATGGTATCAGAGACACGCCATTAACCTTTACTAGCTTGCTCTAACGTGTTTACAAGTTCGATCGAACGGTTTTTCCGAAAACCCGATTTCAAATATCAGTTTCTGTCGAATTTTTGCAGTGGTCAAAAAATTATTTGGTACAATGTAAAAATACGTTCAGGGGTTTTTAAGAGTTCTGTGAAAATTTGGTGCCCCAATGTTACTGTTCCACCGCGGAACCGCGGCCAAACCCATGCATTGGCCGCAGTTGCGCGGCCATTATATCTCCTCTCTGCACCAAATTTCTACAGTGCCTCTCTGGCATGGAAATAGGGTTTTTGGTATATTCCTTTTGGGCCCAGATTTATTTTGAGTGCTACAGTTGTGCTTGGGGCCCACTTCGGGAAATTTAGTCGATCGAAAATTTTAAACATGTTAGTTCACAGTATTTACATTATATATGCGACCGTGAATGTCATTTGATCGGCAAATCCTGTCTAACTGCTATAGCCCTTTTAGACGGATTTGCGAACGTGACATTCACGTTGATGTTCTGTGTTGTGCTGTGATGTTGCGGATTTGTCGTGGTGGATAGTCTGGATGCAATGTTAGTACAGTTTGGTTGTATATATACATTTGATTTTGCGGGGCGAGCGTCCGACATGTGGACTGCCGTCACTGCCTGTTTGTATATTATTCTTTTGGGACACGACCGGGCTGAGGTCGATGTACCCGTTGTATATTTTACTTTCTGTACTAGGATTACCCCGCGGAGGGGTGCACGGATAGCCGGGTTCTAGAGGGCAACGGGCCCGCATCTCATGGCGTTGAGACGGAGGGGGCTTTACTCTAGAATTGGCGGGCTGTTCGCCGCACTCGTAGAGGGTATAGGTTGACCCAAGGAGGGGTGCCCAAGTTACCGGATTCCGTGAAGTGCTGGGTGGTCCATTCACGTTGCTGAAGGGGGCTGCCTCGCTTCAGGTTTTGGCGGGTAACTTGCCGCGCCCGTAAGGGTCTAAGATTTCATTGCACAGGCTATCCACACGACCAAGGGAACGTCGGGTTTCAGTAGCGGCTCTATGAAACCCGGGGATCCCAGTTATCTGTATTGTTCTGTGATGCTTATTACTTTTCTGTGATGTTGCATTTTATCACGCCTTGAGCGATTATTATATATTGATATATATACTAGTACATGTTGTATATATTTTGCATCCGCGCTAGTCCAGTCCCCGCTCTGTCGTTAGTTAAATAACCTAACGGGTGATGACGGGACCCAGTGGCGAATGCGGATGGCATATACGTACATCGTTATTTTCGTTCTTTTATGGTGTGATCAATTGATAGGACTGCGTCGATTCAGATCAATACAAGCTAAACAAACCAATTCTGATGTTGTTGGAACAATTTTTCAAAAAAAACTGTTATTGCAAGGACGTTCTCTTTTGTTTTGCACAGTGGTATTCGGTTATGAATATCCAGCACCTCAGTCGACGAGGCAAGGGCCGAGATCCCTTCACCGGGAGTGACCCCTTGGACAGAAGTTTGCGTCAGTGCAATAACTTCACTATAGCCGATTACTTTTGCTTTGCATCGTGGTATTCAGTTGGAATATCCTGCACCTCATTCTACGGGGAAAGAGCCGAGATCCATTCACCGGGAGTGACCTCTTTAGCAAAGGTTTTCGTCACTATATTTTTTATAAAAAAACTATGCAGTTCCTTCAACGATATGAAGTTCATTACGTTAAAGGTTTTTCGCCAAAAACCATCCGTAGCCCTCCGTCATTTCCTACGGGTATTATTTAGTATTCGTGCTACGTTTGTTGACCTAGTCAAGACGTAGTGTTCGGTAGCTAAGTAGTACTTGTTTGTTGCATAAATGGGATTGGTTAAGACAGTCGTGCGGCCTTGTTGACCTAGTCAAGAGCACGTACGGGTAGGTTTAATGCAGTACAGAACAATGACGGGTTGAACTTGACTGGCGGTTTATGGTTTGTTGACCTAGTCAAGGTCATAACCGCTTGGGGTAAAAACACACATCGGGAGTTTCTAAAGAAACTGAAACTTGCCAGGCATGCGCATACCTTCTGGAGTGTGATAACGTGAGTGGATTCCGTCACGTTATCATGCGATGATAGTTGGATCCCGATTCCCACTGATGAGTTGGTTTACTCCTCGGGTGATCCCGACTAATTCTTCTTTCAGGTTTGAAGTAGAATTTGAGGTTACAGTGGGAGGTTTCCTGATTAGATAAAGTGATAACCATTCTGATCTAGGTTAGAGTGCACGCTGAGTGTTTCTTTTCTTTCTCTCTTTGGCAGCGACCATGACCCGACTCTTGACTATGACTCAGTGACCAAGATTAACCGAACCTTCTTAAATACTGGCTTTTGGATTGTCAGAATTGCAAACCTCATTGCCTCTCCTACTTTTACCCTTTTTCTCCAGAACACCCCGTATTACTACGAACGTCCACTTCCATTGGATAAAACCATCGTATGGTTATATACGAACTCGAAGGAATTTATTCGAGGATGGTTTCCAGTTCCGGAGAAAACGAATAGGACTATTCAGTTGTCTTTTCTTTTTACCTTCTCTCAGGTTGCGAGTGCTCCTTGGACTAGGACAGTACACCTATTACGCAAATTGGATAGTCTTCTTCCAAACCATAGGCAGGTGCCGACCTGTAGGGAATGAAGAAAACCAATTAGCCTAACGATGGTGTGCAGAAGGTATTATATAAAGACAAATAAAGGGATTAGTAAGAGGGCAAAGTAAATTGCGACTGCTATTCACGACCAAACCAAGTATTTCATTACCTCTCCCACTTCACCTTTGTATTTCTCCAGGACACTCCGTATCACTATGAAGATCCACAGTTTATTGGATATTCCATCGTATGGTTATATACGAACTCGAAAGGAACTTGTTCCAGTTCGGGGATGGATTCTGGTTCAGGAGAAATAAGAATAAGGTTTATTTAGTTGTCTTTTATCATCACCTTCTCTCAGATTGCGAGTGCTCCTAGGATTAGGACAGTACACCCATTATGCTTATTGGATAGTCTTCTTCCAAACCATAGGCTGGTGCCGAACGGTAGGGAAGGAAGAAAACCATTTGGCCTAAAGGGGTGTACAGAAGGTAATGACTAAAGACATATAAAGGGATTTGGAGAGATGGCAAAGAAATATACGGTTACAGTTGTGAATCTAAAAATGGAAGAGGCATTACTAGGAATACCCGGATACCCCTACGAAACATTTCAATGTTTCAGTTTCACTGTGTACTGTTAAAAGAAAACTGATTTCCCAATTAGACACTTACTCCAGGGTATGTATTTACCAGGTTTGATTCTCACATCTGTATGGTTTTACAGATGATGAGTGGGAGTAAGTTATTGGGAATTAGGTGATCATCCTCATTATATCGGAATTCGTTGTAATTGATGATATTTGAGGAAATCGCCTGGGCTGTTTGCCGGACGGCAAATATTTGGTTTTGATATCCGTGGTTATGCACCAATTTCAAATTGATATATATGTACGTCTATTTTTATAGAGTGAGATATACCTTTTTGAAATTATGTCTATGATATTTACCTATATCAGTGGATGGTTAGGTAAGGAGCATTAAACAGCGGTGTAATTCTTCTTAACCATAAGTACAGTTTTCAACCTACGACACACAGGGAATGAGTTATTAGACTCAATGGACTTGTACAGAGTATTGTATATTGTCCAGTGTCCATTAGGACAGAGGGGTTGATACTCGTACTATATTCTGTTTACTTTTGACTTCTCTAGTTCTTAGACATGTGTTTCGTAGAAATGCAGGTTCTGAGTTTTGAGAAGTTATAGGTATAAGAGTAAAGTGGAGAACCAGGTGTTGCAAATATCGGGATTCTTCAAGGTGATCGAAGATGTAGATACTTATGAATGGTATTCAGTTGATAGTAATGATTAAGAAAACTTGCTTCTCTTTCAGGTTACTCATAATTGGAAGCATTCCTAAGTTGAGTAACACTGATCGGCCTTTTTCCATTTAGTTGACATGCACTGGAGACAGTTGCATAATTTGAATCTGGTTCCAATTAAATCAGTGCCTCTGTTTCTGTATTGGATATAGAACAGTTCATATCTTAACGATGTTAAGGTACGGGGAGCTGTCCGGCTTATGCTTAAAACCAGACTCCGGATAACTAAAGGCACGTTTCTATAATGGTTGTTTGTGGGTTGACCCGGGCTATGACGAGGGTTGACTTTCTACCATCTGGAAGATCAATAGTGATTTTGTTCTAGACTCGCCACAGTTTTAACAAAAATGGATTTTTTCAGAAAACAGTAATGGGAGTATGGTAGAACTGGAAGTGATTCCAGAACCGCAAACGATTACTGAAGATTTGATAAGAACCTAAAGATTCAATCTGGTTTGACATTCCATTGGCCACTCCGCACATATGGTGGGTAACCTCAGGCACTCGAGAGGTACTTCGGTATGCTCAAGGACGGTGACAGGGAGGTTCTTGTTTACCCAGACTTGCCATTGCTGTTGTTCCAGACTGTGAGACCCGGCAGGAGGATGAGTATAGCGTCGTTCTGAACTAGCTTTAGAAGTGTACGTCTATATGACTCTGCCAGAGGGTTGTCATAGTCAGTGGGAGCAGCGGAAGCATAGTGGACAAGTGGCTTATGTCTATTTATTTACTAAAGCAGATACAGCGGAGATAGATCATCTATTTCTGATGTGACAGTCATAGGTTTGACTTCATCAGAATAGGGGATGGATCTGTTAAGAAGGTAGTATGGTGTGATGTCCTGGTATTTGGATGACATACACAGAGTAGGAAGTGATATTCCTATACTACGATCGGTTATACTTTGGTTGTCACACAGTGATTTCTCCACATGGGACTTGGATATAATATCAAGACATTCTGGTTACTAGATCTATGGTTTTAGATCTAGATTTGGGTGGTTTCCCAATCTGGGTACTTGGACAACATTCTAAAGGTATTTAGAATGGACGACTCCTGGCATGGTGGTGTACCTGCAGGTGATGGAGTCACCCTCTCTAAAGGTGTCTTAAAGACTAAAGGGGAGAGGGATGTGCATGATTGGCAGATCACTTGCTTAGGAAATTGAGTCAATCATGAGATGTCAAATACCACACCAGATGTTGTTTTTGCAGTGGTTGCAATAAATTGATATTAATCCAATCCTGGAGAAACGATCGGAAGCAGTTTTTAGAACATAAGTGGATGTTCTAGGGATATGATAACAACAACCTCTTTTAGGAGACAGTTATCATTCCAGGGTTCCAACGTGACCTGGATGACAGAAAGGTTGTCAGAGTTATAGTTTTCCTTCTGACGAGGGGCAGTATTTTAGACAGGTGGTCCAAAGGGATACTGAGGGAGGCATGACGCAGGATACTGATTAAGTTCAGTTGACAATACAGTCTAAGAAGTTTGGATTTGGAATTCATTTATGAGCTAGGTCCCATCAGATATCCAGACATATTCTAAGACAGGTATTGCTCATTTCGGGAGATGGCTTTCTCCGCGAACTTGAGATAAAGAGAGACATAGAAAGAAACATCAAAGCGGATCCACTCAATGAGGCTATTCCTCGAACGCAATAGTTTCGCAAACGAGCTTTATGAGACTGACTAGTAGAGGAGTTGGGTGTTCGGTATGACACGGGCTGTGAGTATGCGACATCGCAATAATTAGCCTTGAGTGCAAGTGGGAGATTGTTGGATATAGTGCCCTCAGAGTCAATTATTAGATCACAGGCACGTGATTGCAATGATTGAGGGAGGACCTATACCGGTAGGACAGTCTTACTCGAGATGATAGTATGCTATCTGGTTCATCTTTATCATCGTGTACTGCTTTAGGCGACCTTACAGATCACTATTGCACGTTAATAGAGCCCTTAGGATTCTTGCTTCACTGCCAGCAGTATGATGGCGATCATATACGTGGGAGCTGGGGTCTATAAGCACTTCCTTAAAGTGGTCCCTAGTCGTGGGAGTTTTCGAGACGGGGCATCGATACTCCAGAGTAGACTAGTGTATACAGTCGAGACCCCGACGAGGGGCGGTGGCTGTTCTCACAAGCCATTGGTGTCAGTTGGTTCACCTAAGATGTATACAGGTGCTCATTGGGTTATGAGTACACCGGACAGGACTCGCCGGGAACATGCTAGTTGGTATTATACCTGACGTCAGATAGCGGTTCCCTGGTGACATGTGTACAGGTTAGTTCATCGACCTGAGATTGTCATTTGTCTCGTGTGAGTTCCCACTGTACTTTGATTACTACCCTGCCACGGCTCAAAGGAGTCGTGCAAACAGGTTTTAGTTGGGTACAGTCCCGAGCCACATGGAGGCAGTGAGCGGATCGGCAGGGGTTCGTCTCTCCGGTATTGGGGGTGAGGTCGCGCTGTGTCTAGGAGAGCCATTACACAAAGCCCTCGGCCGAGGCAGGAGATTTACTGGTAGGTATTCCAGTAGTATCTCAGGGTGTTCTGGGCTACACTCCGACACGACTTGTACCGCTTTTGGGGGTCTGACTTTTACCAACCCCCTAGGCCCGCCATGCGATACTCATAGACGAACGGACCGGACTGTACGGATATTGTCTCTGACAGGCTCAGTAGGGTGTCAGGATGAGTTCGCTCATCCACGTCCCTTTTAGTCAATAGCTGGTAGCCCGTTACGTATGGCTAATACCTCTGACGGGCTAGTGGTTAATCCACAGCCAATGTATTGACGAGTCTTTAGAGTCCCCCACAGACAGTTACTCAAGTTTCGGGCGAAACGCTGTAGAGGCCGTATGGAGATATGGCAGGGTTCGATCTTATACGTGCGGTATTGCACGGATCAAGATCGGACGGATAATACTAGCGGGCTTTGGTTTAAGCCGGATCCTAGTATTGTACAGTGTAGACTTTGTCTCATTGCATTTGTATTCGGTCGGAATACAAATGCGGGTATGTATATACGGTCGCGAGGTTTTCCTGTAATTTATTACAGGATCAGTTTTCTGAAGTTGCCACTTTGTATTCCGTTTCGGCCAGTTTTCCTTTGTTCCTTCCTGGCCGGATTATTCCGATGGAGGGGGTTATTTGCAAGTGTGCAAATTAGTTTTGTGGAGGGGGTTTCTTGTAAATGAGGAATTATGATAATACAAGCATCTTTGCTTTTTCTTTGATCATTGCTTGCATTAAATGTGATGGTTTTTGAAAAGAGTTGATTTGGATTTGAGTGTGACATATATTTCTTGTTATCACACATTTTTCCTTAGTTGTTTTTTAATCCGCCATTTTTCCCTCCACCATGGGCTAGGGGCCAGCCACTTCTTGATGAGAGAGGGATTCATTTTGTGGTGTAGGAATTTTCTTCATCTCATTTTAGCTTGCTACAAAATTCCTCACCTATCTCAAAAGTTCATTCCACCTCCATTATTATGGCAACTTCACTACCCGTAAGAGACAAAGCATTCTACACTTATCCTACAGCACCCTTGGGCACGTCGGCTCGCCAACTTCGTGCCCGAATTGCCTCGGTCCAGAGGTGGGAGCCCATAAAAGAACCCGGCTATGTGGTGCCCGTTCCGACGAGGAAATGAAGACCGGAGATTCCGCGAGGAGATCGGAGTGGAGGCGAAGACCGATGGACACGGATCACTTGGTATAGCCTTCTATCCCTTCTCTTTATTGCTAGTAGTAGGTTAATGGTTACGATCCGGGTTTTTTAGGATGCAGTAGTGCCGGTTTAAAGTCAAGAAAATTTTCGTTTCCGCATTTTGGCCTCGGACAAACGGCCGGGGCGCTACCGTAGTCCTACAAGTGGGATGCACATTATTAAGCATGGGGTGTTACAACAATAATAATATGAATTAATGTGATCTATAGATGCTGTTATATATATTTTAAATGATATGGATGCAAATGGGTATCCGAAAATAGTAAAACGGTAATGTGGGATGCATAACTAAACATTATGTGATGTTATCATTCAAATGGGTGCAGTATATTGTAGTATAGCATGTAGCAAGATTAACTTGTATGCAACTAGATATGAAATAAATTGTACGGATGCAAACGGACGTCGTAAAACAGTAAAGTGATAACAGGGGATGTACAATACACTAAACATGAAATATTATTATTAATATGGATGTTTTATATATCGTAGTATGTAGCAAGATAAACTTGCCTCGATCGGATCATACGACAGATACGCACGACACGTCCGACGTCGGTAAATCGACGCAACACACGCGGCACGCGGGACGGGTCCAGGCAAGGAAAGAGAGTGATCACGCAGGCAAGGTACGTTCACTAGATCGTCTGGATCAGCAGCGGCGACGCGACTCCGACGAACGCTGAAAATACAAGATTCAAGAAAAGAAAAAAGAAAAGAAAAAGGGAAAGAAGAAGAGGAAGAAGAAGAGAGGGAAGTGCTCATTGGGGTTGGTGCACAGGGGTCAGGGAGACAAGGTGGTGGTGTCGAGGTCACCGACGGTGAGGTGCCGGCGATGGAGTTTGGCAAAAGGCAGTGAGGGGCTAGGGTTTGGATATGCAGGCTGGGCTTAGGTGTTAGGGTTGCAGTGGGTGTTGGATTGGTTGTTGGAGTGTGCAGGGAAGGAGAGGAGAGAGGAGAGAGGTGGTGTGAGGGCGACGAGGAGATGAGGGTCGTCGGCGGTTGGGTGGAGTTGAGGAGCTAGGGTTGGTTTCTTGGGTTCTCGAGTGAGGAAGAAGAGGAAGAAGATGATGACGAGGAGGAGGAGATGATGAGGATGGAGGCTCGGGTTGAGGTCGAGGGCAGGGGAGTAGGGTTAGGGTTTCACTCGCGGTGGGTTCTCGTGAGGCTCAGGGTATTTAAAGAAGAAGAAGAAGAAAAGAAGAGGGAGGTGACCGTAGTGAGGGAGGCGGTGACGCGACTCGAGGAATACACAGTAATCGCGAGAGGAGAGAGAGAGGCGTTCGAGAGGAGAGAGAAAGGGGGAGAGAGAGAGTGGGGAGAGAGAGAGAGTGCTGCGGGAGAGAGAGAGAGAAGGAAAGAGAAAGAGAGAGAGAGAAAGGTTGTTATTAGTTAAGATTTTAATTTTAAAAAAATATGTCTAGTTATAAAAATTTAAACTGTGTTAATTTTTAATAAAAATATTAAATTAATAAAATTTGATTTTCTGGTAAATACAAACTTAGACCAAAACACGTCCGGGTCGGGTCTAAAAATTCAGTTTCAAAATACGAAAAATATATGTGTCGACCAAAACTAAAATTGGATATCCGGGTAACGAAAAGGCATACCCCCAAGAACGGATGCACGTACGTGCGCGTAGCCATCCAAACAAGTCTGTTTCACTGAACGGGACGAGAACACGAGGTGCGGATGCTACCACAAGGTTAGGGGTATCATGCAGGCCATGTAATGTATTTTTAAAATATTTTATATGATTTTAAATGTTATATTTAAAAATGTAGATACCAGATAAATGCCAATATGCAGTATGTAAATATGGAGGTGCACGAGTCCACATAACAAGTCAGGATAAATCATAAACATGAATCAAGACAGGTTTCAAGCATGCGGGTCGGATCGGATGCAAATACAGATGTCAAAATACTATTCGCACCCAAAACACAGTAAATCAGGAAAATACCATAAATAAAGAAATACTTAACTAGAACTGGTATAAATGAACTAGGGTGTTACATTATACCCAACTACAAAAAGAATTTCGTCCTCGAAATTCCAGGAACATGAAAAGATAAACAATCAAGAATCTACAGGAATAGATATGGAAACTTCTATCGAATCTTGTCTTCTCGTTCCCAAGTCGATTCTCCATGCGAGCGATTTCCCCAAGAAACAAGTACGAGAGGGATAATCTTGTTCTTAAGGACCTTTTCTCTTCGATCAACAATCAACATCGGTCGTTTCTCAAAGGTCAAATCCTCTCTTACAGTCAGCTCCGAATGATCCAGCATGTGTGTTTCATCTCGAACATACTTACGGAGTTGAGATACATGAAACACATTATGAACATTCGCCAAAGATGGTGGTAATGCCAATCGATAAGCCACTTCTCCAACACGCTCCAAAATCTCGAAAGGCCCTACGAATCGAGGACTAAGCTTGTCTCGACTCCCAAAACGAATCACTCCTCTAATCGGGGATATCTTCAAGAATACAAGATCACCAACAGCGAACTCTAGAGGTCTTCTCGATGTATCGGCCCAACTCTTCTACCGATCTTGTGCTGCCTTCATATGATTCTTGATAGTATTAATTTTCTCCACGGTTTGCACGATCAAATCCGGTCCCAACAATCTTCGTTCTCCAACATCGTCCCAACAAACAGGTGAACGAAACTTGCGACCATACAATACTTCGAATGGAGCCATCTGAATAGTCGCCTGAAAACTGTTGTTGTACGAAAACTCCACCAAGTGTAGATGATCCTCCCACGAACCCTTGAAGTCCAACATGCAAGCTCTCAACATATCTTCAAGAGTTTGGATCGTTCTCTCCGACTGTCCATCTGTCTGAGGATGATAAGCTGTGCTAAACTTCAATCGCGTCCCCAAACTTTCCTGTAAACTCCTCCAGAAGTGCGATAAGAATCGGGTATCACGATCAAAAACGATGCTTACAGGTACTCCATGCAATCTCACAATCTCCTGCATATACCGTTCTGCTAACGCTTCCGTCGGCTGAGAAACACGAAACGGTATGAAATGAGCTGCCTTGGTCAATCGATCAACAATTACCCAAACTGCATTGTTGCCCTTTGGACTTCGCGGTAAAGCTGTCATGAAATCCATGGTTATATGTTCCCACTTCCATTAAGGAATCGGAAGTGGTTGCAATAAACCAGCTACCCTTTGATGTTCATCCTTAACTTGTTGACACACCAAGCACTTCGCTATAAAGCGGGCAATCTCCCTTTTCATACCTTCCTACCAGAAATGCTGTCTTAGATCGCGGTATATCTTCGTGCCTCCTGGATGTACGGAATATGTGGAACTGTGTGCCTCCTTCATAACTTCTTCACGAATGTCTCTTTTTGGCACACACAAATGGCTACCATATCGCAACGAACCATCTTCATGAATCAACAAGTCCGTTCGAAGTCCCGCTTCAACCTGTTCTCGAAACTTTTGCAATCTTGGGTCGTGCGACTGCGCTGCTTTAATATTATCGATCAACGATGACTGTACTTGCAGCTGCATCAACTGCCCCGAAGAATGCGGTAGCACGATCTCCAACTCGAATCTCCGAAAGTCTTCGATATGCTCCTTCTGTGCAGTCAATATCCGAATTGCTAGCAACCGACTAAGCGCATCCGGCACTACATTAACTTTCCCCAGACGGTACTTAAGATCAAGATCATAGTCAGCCATCAGCTCCAACCATCTACACTGTCTCATGTTAAGCTCTTTCTGTGTGAACACGTACTTCAGGCTTTTGTGATCGGTGAATACTTCGACCCTTTCGTCCAGTAAGTAGTGTCTCCAAATCTTCAAAGCGAAAATCACAGCTGCTAGCTCCAAATCATGAGTTGGGTAATTCTTCTCATGGGTCTTCAACTGCCGCGATGCGTAAGCTATAACTTTCCCATGCTGCATCAAAACACATCCCAAACCTTTCCCAGATGTGTCGCAGTGAATCACCAATCCTCCGGAACCATCTGGTACGGTCAAAATAGGAGCGGTTATCAACCTTTGCTTCAATACCTCAAAAGCTGACGCACACTTTTCCGTCCATACGAACGGTATTTCCTTTCGCGTAAGCTTGGTCGAAGGCTCAGCCAAACGGGCAAAATTCTCCACGAACCTTCTGTAATATCCAGCAAGTCAAAGAAAACTTCTGATCTCTGCTACATTCTTTGGAATCGGCCAATCTTGAACTGCTGCAATTTATTCAGGGCCAACAGCGATTCCATCTCCGGATACAACATGCCCCAAAAACTTCACTTCTTCAAGCCAAAACTCTCACTTGCTCATCTTTGCATACAATCTTTCTTGCCTCAATGTCTGCAGTGTGATCTTTAGGTGTTCCGCATGCTCTTCAATACTCCTCGAGTAGACCAGAATATCATCGATGAACACCACTATAAACTGATCCAAGAACGGTGAAAAGATTCGGTTCATCAAGTCCATAAATATCGCCGGTGCATTCATGACTCCGAATGGCATCACTAAATACTCGTAATGTCCATACCTAGTTCGAAACGCAGTCTTGCAAATATCCTCTGATTTAACTCGGACCTGATGATATCTGGACCGCAAATCCAGCTTCGAGAATACCCTCGCGCTACTGAGTTGCTCAAACAATTCGCCAATGCGAGGGATCGGGGACTTGTTCTTAATAGTCACCCGGTTTAATTCTCGATAATCGATGCACATCCTCCTTGTGCCATCTTTCTTCTTAACTAGAAGAACTGGAGCTCCCCAAGGTGAATTACTGCTGCGAATCCAACCCTTCTCAAATAATTCGGTAACCTGCTTCTTGACTTCTTCCAATTCCACTGGTGCCATCGGATAGTACGCCTTTGAGATCGGCGCTGCACCAGGAACAAGATTGATCGCGAACTCCACATCTCGTTTTGGCGGTAGACCCGAGATGTCCTCGTACACGTCCATGAACTCTCAAACTACAGCTGGCACTTTCTCCTTATCGACTTCCATTGACGAAAGAACATTGCTTGTCGGCCTAGCCCTAAACTCGACTGGCCCGACAGAACTGCTTCCTCCAGTGAAAACAAACTCCGGATGTTCGGGAATCTGGAAAATCACTTTCTTTACCCTACAATCAATGTGAGCGTGGAAAGTGCCGAGAAAATCCATTCCCAAGACAACTTCATAACTGCCAGTATCGATCACCAAGAAATCTGCAAATAACTCCCGTCCACAAACAACAACTGAACAATCCTTACATTCTCTACTAGCTATGATCTGTTAGTGTATATGCCCTAGAGGCGATTACTGTATCATACTAGTTTGTATATTACTTAATGGATGCTTAGGATATTCACCTTGTATATACAATCTTGCTCAAAATAGTAGTATGCTACATGGTTTGTTTCTACTTCAATGTGGACTTGTGTTTATTTCAGTATATCACTTATACGCATTAGTGGAGCCCTTAGGATCTTTGCTTGATTACCAGCGTTGTGATGGCAGTCACACTAGTGGGGGCTGGGTAATCTATAAGCACATCCTTATTCAGGTCCCTGGTCGCAGGACTATCGAGACAGGGCATCGATACTCCGGAGTAGACCAGCGCATGCGCTTCTCATCCCAGTGTGGGAGACGGTCTGTCCCACAGCCGTCAGTACGTCGTACTTGAGATAGTATGCGGGTGCTCGTTAGGTTACGGGTACACTGGACAGGACTCGTCGGGAACTGACTAGTTGGTATTATACCTATCGTCAGTTATCAGTTCCCAGGTGACATGAGTACAGCTTAGTCCGCTGACTTGACACTGTCACTCCGCCTCGAGTGTGTTCCCACTGTACTTTGATCACTACCCTACCACGGCTCAAAGGAGTCGTGCAAACAGGTAGTGGTTGGGTGCAATCCCGAAGCACTTGGAGGCAGTGACGGTTAGACAGGATTCGTCTCTCCCGGTATTGGGGGTTGACATCGCGCTGTGTCTAGGAGAGCCATTACACGAGTAGTCCCTGGCCAGGGCAATCGAGATATACTGGTAGGTTTCCAGTGTTATCTCAGGGTGTTTTGGGCTTCGCTCCGGCACGACTTGTACCGCTATTGGGGGACTGACGTTTACCGCCCCCTAGGCCCGCCATGCGATGTATCAGACGAACAGACCGGACTGTACAGAGAATGTCACACTCAGGCTCAGTAGGAGTTCAGATGGGTTTCGCCTCGTCGGTCTTCTTGTCGGCATTACCTGGGGACCGTTACGCACAGCTAGTGCCGCTTGCGGTCTGTGGTTAAACCCACTGCCAGCGTAGTGTCGAGTCTTTAGAGTCCCACACAGAAAGCTTTTCGCCTTTAGGCAAAAGAGTAGAGGTCGCATGGTATTGCGACAGGTTGCATGGTTTTGCGACAGGGTTCGGTCACATCCGTGCACTTGTGCACGTACAGTGTCCGGACAGTTTACACTAGCGGGCTTTGGTTTAAGCCAGATCCTAGTGTACCTTATGGGATTGGATTTATCCAGTTTGCATTCGTGTTCCTCGGAACGCGGATGCGGGTGTGTATGCACAGTTGACAGGGAGGCAGAGGCGGCGGATTCTCATTAGGGTTGTTGACTGTTGACCGTTGACTATTTGACTTTATGCTCAACCCTAATGAGAATATGATATGTGATTAACTATTATATTAATTAAGTATTATGGTGATATGGTTGTTGACTTGTTGACTTTCGTTGACTTGTTGACTTTGTTGACTTGTTGACTTTTGTTGACTTGTTGACCGGTTGACTAGGCTTGACTAGTTGACCATCATGATAACCATGGTTATCATTTCATGCCAAAGACTTTTTCTTGCTTGCTCATTTGAGTAAAATGAGTGCATGACATGATAAGGTTATGGTTGCTTCTAACCATCACATAAGACTTTTTTGATATGATGAGTTATGATCACTTTGGATTATGAGAGGGTGAAAGACAAAAGAGTTGCTCATTCTTTCTTGCTCATTCTCTCTCTTGTTCTTGAGCTCTCCTCTTGCTCTCACCCTCAACCTCTTGCTCCCTCTCTTGATCTATGGTTCTCTTGTCTCATGAGTTGAGAATCAAGAACCATAGATAAAATCCCATTCTAAATCATCTCTACTCATTCTAGTTCACTAGGTTTAGCAAACCAAGTGAACTAGTTTCTTCAAAGAACGAAGAAGGAGCTAAAGGTTGGAGCTTTCAAGTGGATCTATCTTCGGCGTACGGAGACAACGAGAAGGAGCCATCGAACCACCATCGGAGCTTGAAGAGAAGGAGTTCAAGTTTAAGTATAACCATCTTCATCCGAGTAGCTAAATATCTTTAGCCTAGTATGCTAGTATTAGTTTAGGTAAAGATCCCGACCTAGCTTAGTCCATGTTGCCTCTTGCGTTAAAATTTTGATTTTATACCGTTTCCGCCTCCCCGTAAGAACCGGGGGTCGCAACGTGGACTTACATGATCTTCCCATTCCCAGTGTGTATGTCCCAACAACTAGATAAGGTCATGCAAGAAATCGAGTGTGCAGCAATAAACTTGGACGACATAAAACAATGGGATGCACCAGAATCGAATAATGCTAATGCGGGAAAATCATGAACAAGTAGGATACCTGAAACAACTTCATCTGAAGCCTTGGCCTCTTCAGCCGTCAGGATAAAGGCTCGAGCTTAATTGGGTCCCTGAGTCAACTGCTTCTGCCCCTGAAACTGCTTCTGCGGTGGCCTCTGAACATCATCCTTCAAACGAAGCTTCGACGGGCAAACACTGATAGTATGATCAGCTGATCCGCAAACCAAACAAAGTCCAAGCTTCCTCCGACAATCCTTCTACAGGTGCACAGGTATGTTGGAGATAGTGCCCTCAGAGTCAATTATTAGGTCACAGGTACGTGATTGTAATGATTGAGGGAGGACCTATCCCGGTAGGACAGTCTTACTCGAAATGATAGTATGCTATCTGGTTTACCTTTATCATCGTGCACTGCTTTAGGTGACCTGACACGTCGCTATTACACGTTGATAGAGCCCCTAGGATTCTTGCTTGACCACCAGCAGTATGAGGGCGATCATATAAGTGGGAGCTGGCGGTCTATAAGCTTATCCTTAAAAGGTCCCTAGTCGTAGGAGTTTCGAGACTGGGCATCGATACTCCATTAGTAGACTAGTGTATACAGTCGAGACCCCGACGAGGGGCAGTGGCCGGTCACACAAGCCACTGGTGTTAGTTGGTTCACCTAAGATGTATACAGGTGCTCATTGGGTTATGAGTACACCGGACAGGACTCGCCGGGAACATGCTAGTTGGTCATATACCAGACGTCAGATGGCAGTTCCCTGGTGACATGTGTGCAGGTTAGTTCATCGACCTGGGGATCGTCATTTGTCTCGTGTGAGTTCCCACTGTACTTTGATTACTACCCTACCACGGCTCAAAGGAGTCGTGCAAACAGGTTTTAGTTGGGTACAGTCCCGAGCCACATGGAGGCAGTGAGCGTATCTTCAGGGGTTCGTCTCTCCGGGTATTGGGGGTGAGGTCGTGCTGTGTCTAGGAGAGCCATTACACAAAGTCCTTGGCCAAGGCAAGGAGATTTACTGGTAGGTATTCCAGTAGTATCTCAGGGTGTTCTGGGCTACACTCCGACACGACTTGTACCGTTTTTGGGGGTCTGACTTTTACCAACCCCCTAGGCCCGCCATGCGATACTCATAGACGAACGGACCGGACTGCACGGATATTGTCACTGACAGGCTCAGTAGGGTGTCAGGATGAGTTCGCTCATCGACGTCCTTTTTTAGTCAATACCTGGTAGCCCGTTACGTATTGGCTTATACCTCTGACGTGCTAGTGGTTAAATCCACAACCAAGGTGTTGACGAGTCTTTAGAGTCCCCCACTTTCAGTTACTCAGCTTTCGGGCGAAAGGTTGTAGAGGCCGTATGGAGATATGGCAGGGTCCGATCAGATACGTGCGGTATTGCACGGATCAGGATCGGACAGTCTGTACTATAGGCCGTATGGATATATGGCAGGGTTCGATCAGATACGTGCGGTATTGCACGGATCAGGATTGAACGGATATTACTAGCCGGTTTTGGTATAAGCCGGATCCTAGTATTGTACAGTGTAGATTTTGTCTCATTGCATTTGTATTTCGGTCGAAATACAGATGCGGGTGTGTATGCACAGTATCGGGGTTTTCCTGTAATTTATTACGGGACCAGTTTTCTGGAGTTGCCAGTTTACTTTCCGTTTCGGCCAATTTCCATTGTTCCGTTCATTGGCCGAAGATTGGAGGAGGAGGGCTTATTTGCATTGTTGCAAATAAGTATTTGTGGAGGGGGTATTTGCTTATTGTTGTGTCATGACATCTTTTCATTGACCTTGACTTCTTCTTGTCATGATGGCATGACTTTTGGCTCATCATGGTTGTTGATGATGAGGTTGGTGGTTGGTGGTGGAGTATGGGTTTTGTTTTGGTATCATTGTTTTTCATGATAACCATTCCTCTCTCTCTCTCTTGCATGATTCATATGGTTACCTCCCCCTTGGCTTTTCCCCTCTCTCTTTTTCCTACAAGGGCCGGCCATTCTTGAGGATGGTGGGGATTGATTTTTGGTGTGGCAATTTTTGGTTCTCTTCATTCTCCAAAAAATCACACAAGAACCCTCTCCAAAAGTTCACTTCATTTCCTCCACCACAAAAGCATCTCCATGAACCCCAAATGAGACTTGCTCACTACATATTCTACAACGAACCTTGGGCACGTCGAGTAGCCGGCTTCGTGCCCGAGTTGCTTCGGCATTGAGGTGGGAGCCCGTATAAGAAGTAGGCGATGTGGTGCACTTCCGGCAACGAGGAGGAGACGAGACATTCCGCAGGAGATCGGGACCATGACGAGAAGACCGGAGGACTTGGATCGTCGGTACATCTCTTTCCCATCTTCTAGTTAGCTTAGACTTGTTAATGGTTACGATCCGGGTGTTTAGTGCGCGGTGGTGCCGGTTTGCTAAGTCCGCAAAATTAAAGTTTTTCACCGCTTCCGCATTCCGGCGTCGGATTGACGGCCGGGGCGCCGCCGTGCACTTACAGTGGTATCAGAGCCTCCCCATTAACTTAGTCTAGCTTTGTGTAATGTGTTTTTCAGTTCCGATCGATCGAAATGTTCAAAAACCCGTATTTGCCCACATCAGTTTTCTGTTGAAACTTTTTGGTCCCCAAAAATTTTTCAGGTTGTAAAATATTGATGTACTGGAAAATCTAAGATCTCTGTAAAAATTCGACGAAGTAACTCCACAGTGGGAGCGCGGAACCGCCGCGAAAACCACCTTCCCGCCGCCCTTCCGCCGCACACTGTGGAGGTCACTTCACCAATTTTTTACAGAGGCCTTCTGGGCTTAAAATATGGGTTTTGGAATATTAATATTGGGCCCAGGTTTTCTGTGAGTGCTACAGTTTTGATTGGGGGCCCACTTGTTAATTTTTGGTCAATCGGAAAATTTTAAACACATTTTTCACAGTATTTACATTATATCTGCGACCGTGAATGTCACTCGATCGGTAAATCCGGTCTAACTGCTATAGCCCGGTTAGACGGATTTGCGAACGTGACTTTCACGTTGATGTTCTTTGTTTATGCTGTGATGTTGCGGATCGGTCGTGGGGATAGCCTGGATGCAATGCTAGTACAGTTTTGTTGTATTATGTACATTTGATATTGCGGGGCGAGCGTCCGACATGTGGACTGCCGTCACTGCCTGTTTGTATTATTATTTTGGGGCACGACCTGGTTGCGGTCGATGTACCCGTTGTATGTATATTTTACTTTCTGTACTAGGATTGCCCCGCGGAGGGGTGCACGGATAGCCGGGTTCTGGAGGGCAACAAGCCCGCATCTCATGGCATTGAGACGGAGGGGGCTTCACTCTAGAATTGGCGGGCTATTCGCCGCACTCGTAGGGGGTACAGGTTGACCCAGGAGGGGTGCCCAGGTTACCGGATTCCGTGAAGTGCTGGGTGGTCCATTCACGGAGCTGAAGGGGGCTGCCTCGCTTCAGGTTTTGGCGGGTGACTTGCCGCGCCCGTAGGGGTCTAGGTTCTCATTGCACAGGCTATCCACACGACCAGGGGAACGTCGGGTTTCAGCGGCTCTGTGAAACCCGGGGATCCCAGATATCTGTATTGTTTCTGTGATGCTGTTCATTCTCTGTGATGTTGCATTTTATTCACGCCTTGAGCGAATATAATATATTGGTATATATATTAGTAGATGTTGTATATGTTTTACATCCGCGCTAGTCCAGTCCCCGCTCTGTCGTTAGTTAGCTAACCTAACGGGTAATGACGGGACCCAGTGGCGAATGCGGATGGCATATACGTACATCAGTATATTTTCGTTCTTTTTGGTGTGATCAATTGATGGGACTGCGTTGATTCGGATCAATGCAAGTTAAAAACAAACCTAATCTGATGTTGTTGGAACACTTTTCAAAAAGCTGTTATTGCAAGGACGTTCACTTTTGTTTTGCATCGCGGTATTCATTTGGAATATCCTGCTCCTCAGTCGATGAGGCAAGGGCCGAGATCCCTTCACCGGGAGTGACCCCTTGGACAAAAAGTTTGCGTCAGGGCATTAACTTCACTATAGCCGATTACTTTTGCTTTGCATCGTGGTATTCAGTTGGAATATCCTGCACCCCATTCTACGGGGAAAGAGCCGAGATCCCTTCACCGGGAGTGACCTCTTTAGCGAAGGTTTTCGTCACTATATTTTCAAAAAGCTATCCGTTCCTTCAACGATATCAAGTTCATTACGTTAAAGGTTTTCGCCAAAAACCATTCGTAGCCCTCCGTCGTTTCATATGGGTAGTCAATAGTATTCAAGCTGTGTATGTTGGCCAAAGTCAAGGCACAGTGTTTGGTAGCTGTTGGTTATTCATATGCAGCATAGATAGATGCGTTGGTTTGGGACAGTCGTGCTGCCATTTTGGCCAAAGTCAAGGGAATGTACGGGTGGATTCAAATTAACCTGGAGAATGACGGGTAGAACTTGACATGTGACTTATGATATGTTGGCCAAAGTCAAGGTCATAAGAGCATGGGGCAGAAATCACATCGGGAGTTTCAAAAGAACTGAAACTTGCCAGATATGCGCATACCTTCTGGAGTGTGATGACGTGAGCGGATTCTGTCACGTTGTCATGCGATGAGAGTTGGATCCCGATTCCCACTGATGAGTTAGTTTACTCCTCGGGTAACCCCGACTAATTCTTCTTTCAGGTTTGGAGGAGAATTTGAGGTACAGTGGGAGGCTTCCAGATTAGATAAATTGGTGACCATTCTGATCTAGGTTAGAGTGCACGCTGAGTGTTTCTTTTCTCTCTCTCTTTGGCAGCGACCATTGACCCGACCCTAAGACTTTGACTCAGTAACCAAGTTGACCGAACCTTCTTAAACACCGGCTTTTGGATTGTCAGAGTTGCAAACCTCATTGCCACTCCTACTTTTACCCTTTTCTCCAGGACACCCCGTTTTACTACGAACGTCCACTTCCATTGGACAAAACCATCGTATGGTTAGATACGAACTCGAAAGAATTTATTCGAGGATGGTTTCCGGTTCTGGAGAAAAAGGATAGGATTATTCAGTTGTCTTTTCCTTTTACCCTCTCTCAGGTTACGAGTACTCCTTGGTTTAGGGGTAGTACACCTATTACGCAAATTGGATTGTCTTCTTCCAAACCTTAGGCTGGTGCCGACCGGTAGGGAATGAAGAAAACCAATTAGCATAACGATGGTGTGCAGAAGGTATTAAGTTCAGACAAAGCAAGGGATTAGTAAGAGGGCAAAGTAAATTGCAACAGATATTCACGACCAAACCAAATATTTCGTTACCACTCCCACATCACCTTTGTATTTCTCCAGGACACTCCGTATCACTACGAAGATCCACAGTTTATTTGGATACTCCATCGTATGGTTATATACGAACTCGAATGGAACTTGTTCCAGTTCGGGGATGGATTCTGGTTCAGGAGAAATAGGAATAAGGTTTATTCGGTTGTCTTTTATCTTCACCCTCTCTCATTGCGAGTGTTCCTAGGATTGGGACAGTACGCCCATTATGCTTATTGGATAGTCTTCTTCCAAACCATAGGCTGGTGCCGAACGGTAGGGAAGGAAGAAAACCATTTGGCCTAAAAGGGTGTGCAGAAGGTAAAGACTAAAGACATATGAAGGGATTTGGAGAGGTGGCAAACAATTATACGGTTACAGTCGTGAATCTGGAAGAGGCATTACTAGGAATACCAGGATACCCCATCGGAACATTTCAATGTTTCAGTCTCACTGTGCACTGTTAAAAGAAAACTGATTTCCCGATTAGATACTTACTCCAGGGTATGTATTTACCGGGTACAATTCTCACATCTGTATGGTTTTACAGATGATGAGTGGGAGTAAGTTATTGGGAATTGGGTGATCATCCTCATTATATCGGGATTCGTTGTAATCGGTGATATTTGAGGAAATCACCTGGGCTGTTTGCCGGTCGGCAAATATTTGGTTTTGAATATCCGCAGTTATGCACCAATTTCAAATTGATATATCTGTACGTCTATTTTCATAGAGTGAGATATACCTTTCTGAAATTATGTCTACGACATTTACCTATATCAGTGGATGGTTAGGTAAGGAGCATTAAACAGCGGTGTAATTCTTCTTAACCATAAGTACAGTTTTCAACCTACGACACACAGTGAAAGAGTTGTTAGACTCAGTGGACTTATACAAAGTATTGTATGTTGTCCAGTGTCCATTAGGACAGAGGGGTTGGTCCTCATACTATATTCGGTTTACTTATGACTTCTCTAGTTTTTAGACAGGTGTTTCGTGGAAACACAGGGTCCGAATTTGGAGAAGTTATAGGTATTTGAATAGAGTAGAGAACCAGGTATAGCAAGTATCGGGATTCTTCAAAGAGATCGAAGATGTAGATACTTGTGTATGGTATTCAGTTGATAGTAATGATAAAGAGATCTTGCTTCTCTTTCAGGTTACTCATAATTGGAAGTATTCCTAAGTTGAGTAACGCTGATCGGCCTCCTTCCATTTAGTTGACATGCGCTGGGGACAGCTGCATGATTTGAATCTGGTTCAATTAAATCAGTGCCTCTGTTTCTATATTGGATATAGAACAGTTCATATCTTAACGATGTTAAGGTACGGGGAGTTGTCCGGTTTATGATTAAAACCAGACACTGGACAACTCAAGGCACGTTTCTGTAATGGCTGTTTGTGGGTTAACCCAGGCTATGACGAGGGTTGACTTTCTACCATCTGGATGAACAATAGCGACATTGTTCTAGACTCGCCACAGTTTTATTAAAGATGGATTTTTTCAAAAAAAAACAGTAGTGGGAGTATGGTAGAACTGGAAGTGATTCCAGAACCACAAACGATTACTGAAGATTTGATAAGGAACCTAAAGATTCAATCTGAATTGACATTCCATTGGCCACTCCGCAGATAAGGTGGGTAACTTCAGGCACCCGAGAGGCACTACGGTAGCCTCAAGGACGGTGACAGGGAAGTTCTTGTTTACCCACAATTGCCATTGCTGTTGTTCTAGGTTACGAGACCCGGCGGGAGGATGAGTATAGCGTCGTTCTAAACCAGTTTTAGAAGTGTACGTCTATATGACTCTGCCAGAGGGTTGTCGTAGTCAGTGGGAGCAGCGGAAGCATTGGTGGACAGGTTGCTTATGTCTATTTATAGACTAAGAGCAGATGTAGCGGAGATAGATCATCTATTTCTGACGTGACAGTCATGGGTTTGACTTCATCAGAATAGGGGATGGATCTGTTGAGAAGGTAGTAGGGTGTAATATCCTGGTATTTGGATAATATACACAGAGTAGGAAAAGAAACTCCTACACTATGATCGGTTATACTTTGGTCGTCACACAGTGGTTTCTCCACAAAGGAAATGGATTTTATATCAGACATACTGGTTACTAGATCTATGGTTTTAGATCTAGATTTGGGTGGTTTCCCAATCAGGGTACTTGACAGCATTCTAAGAGTATTTAGGATGGACGACTCCTGGCACGGTAGTGTACCTGCAGGTAATGGAGTCACCCTCTCCAAAGGTGTCTTGCAGACTAAAGGGGAGAGGGACGGGCATGATTGGCAGATCACTTGCTCAGGCAATTGAGTCAATCGTGAGATGTCAAGTACCACACCAGATGTTGTTCTTGCACTAGATGCAATAAGTTGACATTAATCCAATCCTGGAGAAACAGTCGGAAGCAGTTTTAGAACATAAGTGGATGTTCTAGGGATATGATAACGACAGCCTCATTCGGGAGACAGTTATCATTCCAGGCTTCCAAGGTGACATGGACGACAGGGAGGTTGTCAGAGTTATAGTTTTCCTTCTGATGAGGGGCAGTATTTTGGACAGGTGGTCCAAGGCAATACTGAGGGAGGCATGGCGCAGGATACTGATTAAGTTCAGTTGACGATACAGTCTAAGAAGTTTGGATTTGGAGTTCATTTATGAGCTAGGTCCCATCAGACATCCAGACATATTCTGAGACAAGTATTGCTCTTTTCGGGAGATGGCTTTCTCCGCGAACTTGAGATATAGAGAGACATAGAAAGAAACAACTAAGCGGATCCACTCACTGAGGCTATTCCTCGAACGCAATAGTTCCGCAAACGAGCTTTGTGAGACTGACTAGTAGAGGAGTTGGATGTTCGGTATCACACGGGCTGTGAGTATGCGACATCGCAATAATTAGCCTTGAGTGCAAGTGGGAGATTGTTGGAGATAGTGCCCTCAGAGTCAATTATTAGGTCACAGGTACGTGATTGTAATGATTGAGGGAGGACCTATCCCGGTAGGACAGTCTTACTCGAAATGATAGTATGCTATCTGGTTTACCTTTATCATCGTGTACTGCTTTAGGTGACCTGACACGTCGCTATTACACGTTGATAGAGCCCCTAGGATTCTTGCTTGACCACCAGCAGTATGAGGGCGATCATATAAGTGGGAGCTGGCGGTCTATAAGCTTATCCTTAAAAGGTCCCTAGTCGTGGGAGTTTCGAGACTGGGCATCGATACTCCATTAGTAGACTAGTGTATACAGTCGAGACCCCGACGAGGGGCAGTGGCCGGTCTCACAAGCCACTGGTGTTAGTTGGTTCACCTAAAATGTATACAGGTGCTCATTGGGTTATGAGTACACCGGACAGGACTCGCCGGGAACATGCTAGTTGGTCATATACCAGACGTCAGATGGCAGTTCCCTGGTGACATGTGTGCAGGTTAGTTCATCGACCTGGGGATCGTCATTTGTCTCGTGTGAGTTCCCACTGTACTTTGATTACTACCCTACCACGGCTCAAAGGAGTCGTGCAAACAGGTTTTAGTTGGGTACAGTCCCGAGCCACATGGAGGCAGTGAGCATATCTTCAGGGGTTCGTCTCTCCCGGTATTGGGGGTGAGGTCGTGCTGTGTCTAGGAGAGCCATTACACAAAGTCCTTGGCCAAGGCAAGGAGATTTACTGGTAGGTATTCCAGTAGTATCTCAGGGTGTTCTGGGCTACACTCCGACACGACTTGTACCGCTTTTGGGGGTCTGACTTTTACCAACCCCCTAGGCCCGCCATGCGATACTCATAGACGAACGGACCAGACTGCACGGATATTGTCACTGACAGGCTCAGTAGGGTGTCAGGATGAGTTCGCTCATCGACGTCCTTTTTTAGTCAATACCTGGTAGCCCGTTACGTATTGGCTTATACCTCTGACGTGCTAGTGGTTAAATCCACAACCAAGGTGTTGACGAGTCTTTAGAGTCCCCCACTTTCAGTTACTCAGCTTTCGGACGAAAGGTTGTAGAGGCCGTATGGAGATATGGCAGGGTCCGATCAGATACGTGCGGTATTGCACGGATCAGGATCGGACAGTCTGTACTATAGGCCGTATGGATATATGGCAGGGTTCGATCAGATACGTGCGGTATTGCACGGATCAGGATTGAACGGATATTACTAGCCGGTTTTGGTATAAGCCGGATCCTAGTATTGTACAGTGTAGATTTTGTCTCATTGCATTTGTATTTTGGTCGAAATACAGATGCGGGTGTGTATGCACAGTATCGGGGTTTTCCTGTAATTTATTACGGGACCAGTTTTCTGGAGTTGCCAGTTTACTTTCCGTTTCGGCCAATTTCCATTGTTCCGTTCATTGGCCGAAGATTGGAGGAGGAGGGCTTATTTGCATTGTTGCAAATAAGTATTTGTGGAGGGGGTATTTGCTTATTGTTGTGTCATGACATCTTTTCATTGACCTTGACTTCTTCTTGTCATGATGGCATGACTTTTGGCTCATCATGGTTGTTGATGATGAGGTTGGTGGTTGGTGGTGGAGTATGGGTTTTGTTTTGGTATCATTGTTTTTCATGATAACCATTCCTCTCTCTCTCTCTTGCATGATTCATATGGTTACCTCCCCCTTGGCTTTTCCCCTCTCTCTTTTTCCTACAAGGGCCGGCCATTCTTGAGGATGGTGGGGATTGATTTTTGGTGTGGCAATTTTTGGTTCTCTTCATTCTCCAAAAAATCACACAAGAACCCTCTCCAAAAGTTCACTTCATTTCCTCCACCACAAAGGCATCTCCATGAACCCCAAATGAGACTTGCTCACTACATATTCTACAACGAACCTTGGGCACGTCGAGTAGCCGGCTTCGTGCCCGAGTTGCCTCGGCATTGAGGTGGGAGCCCGTATAAGAAGTAGGCGATGTGGTGCACTTCCGGCAACGAGGAGGAGACGAGACATTCCGCAGGAGATCGGGACCATGACGAGAAGACCGGAGGACTTGGATCGTCGGTACATCTCTTTCCCATCTTCTAGTTAGCTTAGACTTGTTAATGGTTACGATCCGGGTGTTTAGTGCGCGGTGGTGCCGGTTTGCTAAGTCCGCAAAATTAAAGTTTTTCACCGCTTCCGCATTCCGGCGTCGGATTGACGGCCGGGGCGCCGCCGTGCACTTACAAGGTAGATGACAGAACTCACAAAACATCCTTCCCTTCTGCTCATGTATGACAGGCTTCTTCATCGGTACTACGCCACGTCGGTTCACCGGAATACCTCTTGGTATAGGCGCTCGGTTCGACGCAAACGCCGGCTTCCGCACTGCAACTGCCTGCTGCTGCATACCCCCAGTCTTCACCGATAAGCTCTGCTGCTCTCGGGCCACTTTAAGCACTTGCGAAAAAGTGATCAATCCCAGAGATATAATGTGCCTCTGGATTTCCACGTCCAAACTGCGCATGAACCTCCTTGCCCTATCAGCAACGTTGGCAACCAAAGGTCCAGCGAATCTACTGAGCCGTGTCCACTCAGCCGCATGTACATCCACGGGTACGCCGTTCTACTTAAAACTGATAAACTTTTCTTCCATTTCCTCCAGTATAGTCTGCGGGAAGAACTTCTCTAAGAAACTCTTCGAAAAATCTGCCCAACTGATCGGCTTGGGCAAGAGGGTCTCTTCCACAAGCTACCCTTCACGGGCATAGTCTACCAATTGGATGCGTACAACATCCACTCTCTTGTCCTCTGGAATCTGTGCCGCAACGAGAAAATTCTCTGTATCAACCAGCTACTGCTCCGCTGGCAACGGCTCCTCCAGACCAGTGAAGACGAACGGACTAAATCTCCTGAAATCCGCCACGGTACCCACACGCTCTACTGGTTTGGCCGCAACATTATTTACGGACTGCTGGACGGTCCGCAAACCTTCCTGAAAAGCTTCGGCTTGCCGCTGGTTCAGCTCGGTCTGCCGCTTCTGGTTCTCCAGCATCCCACGAATTACTCCAAGCAAAGCGGCGTCATCAACACTCCTCTGGTACGATCGCAGATTTCTGTCCGCCATGATTCTGAAGCCAAAACACCGAAAAGGATTAGCAAGATAAACAAGATTCAATAAATAGGATACACGAAGAAAGATAGTTATGGATTCAAGGATGACAAGATAGCAATAAGGCAGGACATGCTCCTAGTTACGAGTATACTGATTCGTGTATTGGGTCCAATACCCAACTACAAAAGAATCAAACCCGATTAACCTAAATCCTATGTCTCTGATACCAAACAAACCCTGTCATGCCCCGCTTCCCAGAGTGCGCTAAGATCGGCACGTGACAGAGCCAACCATGCTACTTGTGGCTAGGAAACATCCCTCCACAGTCATATTACGGCTGTCTATAGATATCAAGAACAGTAAAGTAAAATAAAAGAAACTATCTAGTGCATGTCCATGAGCCAGAAATAACGAGTCAAGAAATAATCTGCGGAAGCAATAAATTCAAGTAACAATAACAATCTGGAAAGTACGTCCCAAAATACAGGCTCACATCAGGAATGGAAGTATGCAAATAAAACTAAACTAACTAGCAACTAACATGATCTTCACTGCTCGGCTTGTTGGTCAAAATACTCCTGAACCGCCTGCGACAGAGATAGAGGATCTGGTGTTGGGATTCCTTAGCACCAAGCCTAGGGTTTGCAAGCATCACGCATGCCACAACAAGAATTTTAAGGGGTGCTAAGCAATCTAACTACGAATCATACTAGAAAACTAGGGTAACAAAACTTTGCAATCTTACATTACAAAAGAAGTGAACAAGAATACAACCTTTGTAGATCCGATCCTTCACTTCTAAAGCTCCGTGTTGACGTCCCTTCACTGCGATCATCATTGTCCCGAACTTTAGAATGGATTTCCTCGGAGAAATGAACAAGCTTGCTCGTAGATTTCGAGGCCGAAGATGATCTACGTCGAGGTGACTCAAACTCAAGCTAACCCTTCACTAGGTCATGAACTTTGTGAAGAGAACACCCTAAACTAAATGGCAAGTATTAGAGGATGATGAGATAGAAAGTGGGTTCACTTTAGATTTTGGTTTCTCACTTTATGTCTTCACATAGAAAAATCTAGAAAACTTTTTTCTTTTGGATAAAGAAGAAGAAGAAGAAGAATAAAATCAAGTGAAGAGAATTATTTGATCAATTATGCAACCATAGGTGGGTTAGTATCATCCACTAACCTTTGTAGAGACTAAACCATGGTTTAAGCTAATGGTTTGGTTAATAAATATCTTAAGTAAAATAAAGTGTGTGGATTTTGTCAAAGATGCTTTAAGCTTCATGAAGCTTCAAGTGAAGACAAAGAAAACCACCATTTTGAATTACAAAAAAAAATAAAAACCCTAACCATTATCTTAAATATGGTGTAAGTCATACACACACCCAAGTTTGCATGTATCATCAAGCATGATACAATCATGTACACAAACATATATCACATATACACTTTGTGCACATCAAGTGAGAAAATGATCTTAAGTGAACCAATACTAGTTAATATAAAGTAATATATCAAATATATAATTATACATTAAATCATTAAGTCAACACTGGATTTAATGATCCGGTCATATCGCATATAACCGACTAATATCTAGTGTATCAATATATCGAATCAACACTTGATTCGGTAACCCGGCTATATCGCATATAACCGACTGATGATACAAATCGTGAGAATAGAATACAGTATCACATACTGGTATTATTCTTGGTCCCGCACATATCTCATATGTGCTCCTATTTCGTTTCGCTTGAGCCAGGAAACCTCTGTGTAGGACTCTAAAGACTCGTCAATACGCCGGCAGTAGGTGGTGATCATATCAGTCATCCACAAGCCGCAAGCGGTCTGCTAAACGTAACGGCCACCCGGGTATTGAGCGATCAGAAGATCAACGAGTAAGCCTGCTCACACTCCTGCGAATCCAATCAGTAACACTTACCGCAGTCCGGTCTGTTCGTCTAATATGTCGCATATCTCGCCTAGGGATGGTAAACGTCAGACTCCAAAAGCTTGATAAGTCGTGCCGATGTAAGGTCCATAACGAGCGTGAAACTACTGATAACACTTACCAGTAAATCACAGCAACCCTGGCCAGGGATTTCCAGTTATGGCCAGTCGAGCATAGTGCAACATCAACCCCCAATACCGGAAGAGACGAATCCCCTCCTATCGCTCATTGCCTCCATGTGACTCTGGACTGTACCCAAAAACCACATATTTGCATGACTCAGTAGAGCCATGGTAGGGTGGAAATCAAAGCACAGTGGGAGACACACAAGGCTCTATGACAATCTCGGGTCGATAAGACTAACCTGTACCAGTGTCACCAGAGAACTGCCATCTGACTTGGGGTATAATACCATCTGGGAGTTCTCGGCGAGTCCGTTCAGTGTACCCAGTCTCCACTGAGCACTCGTATACTATCTCTGATGTCAAACACCAATGAATATGGGATCATCCATCGCCCATCACATGGGTCGAGAAGATATACGCTAGTCTACTCTGGAATATCGATGCCCCGTCTCGATATTCCCATGACTAGGAACATTGAAGGATGTACTCATGGACTACCCAGGCCCTACTAGTATGATCTGCATCGTAATCCTGGAAGACGAGTACACATCCTAAAGGCTTTATCAACATGCAACAGAGAGACAGTAAGTATACATGTTAAGATAAAGAGCAACCAGATAACGTACTGTCATGTCGAGCAAGAAAGTCCTCCCTATATATGTCCCAGCATCCACTATCATATACATCTCATGTACAATAATGGCCTCTAGGGCATACATATAACTAACATCTGGGCCATGCAAAACCCAGACGTCAGTATGTCATGATATCAAACAATAATATATGAACAGGATACACGAGATATGCAGGCATGAATCATAAATAGTAACAAGTCAACAGGGATGTATAACAGTGAAGTGTATCAGTATATGTGACGTGCAGTGATCAATCTAAACTGTGCTACTGGGTTATCCATTCTAAAGTTTGTTTGAAATCAATTAATGTAATCCTCCATGTAACTCAAAGGATATGTCCCGTTATCCCTCAGAACCACGGATCAGGTAGTAGGAGTCATGAATGACTCCGTCCCGTGATTCGTATGTCAAAAATATTTCTAAACCGCAATCAAGAACGGCGTCGCTTGGTAGCTAGCCGGTGAGTACTGGTCGGTCCACAGGGATTTTGTGAATTTCCTAATTGTTCTTACGAGCTAATTCCGATGGGTGTCGGATTGATTGATTAAATCTAAAAACTAAATCTATCTAGATCTAAATCTTGCTAGGGTTAGGTTTAGGGTAGGTTTCGAAATGTAAATAAATCTCACCGCTTTCTATACCCAAATTAAGATCCATGAGGTGTTATGGTAATTATTAATAAAGGGGATTAGAACCATTCTGGAAGGTGTTTCTTGCTCTAGGTTCTTGTCCTTCCTTTATCAATCCTTACCCTAACCTCCATGGAAAATACGCGCAACCGGGCCTTTATACTATGGTATCACTGCTACCTCGTGGGATAGGGTGCCGTAGGGAGCGGTGTGTGCATGTGTGCCGTAGGGAGCGGTGTATGCATGGAGTCCTATTGATTATATGTGATGGGCAAGAAAGGGATGAGAGATCTCATCTCTCAAAAGCCTTCCCCAAAGCTAACCCTAACAAGCGAGAAGACTACTCGCTCATTAGGGAATTGAAGAACATGCTATCTATCTATCTAGGGCAAGGAATTAAAGATCTAAACTAAGGCAATTAAATAAAACTACTTACTTTACAGATGGCTCTCTCCAAACATTTACACAGGGTTGTCAGATCTGAATAGATGATATGAAAAGAGGCATCGATGCTCTCCAAAAGAAATCTGAATTTTATTAATGAAAGGAGGCATGCCCTCATACAAGATTTGGAGTTCCTATTTATAGAGGATAGGAACCCTAGGGTTACAATTGACTCGCATATCTGCTTTTACAAAAATACCCCCTAAGAAAAAGACCTAGTCAACGCCCGCGCACCGCCAAAACTTTCTGCGCCGACACAGGTACTACATGGCCGCGGAACCGCGGCCATAAGCAGGGTTTGGCCGAGGTTCCGCGGCCAAAAAGTGGGCTTGGAGCTTCATTTTTTAGGTAATCCTCTGGTTGGCTTTGTCTTCTGCTTTCCTTAGTTTGTTCTTCAGAATGTCTTTTGGTTCTCTTCCAGATCTCCGCAGTGAATACTTGTAGTGGACTTTTACCATTGCTTCGTGACGAAGTCTTGAATCTTGCGCTGCCTTGTACTTTGTGAACTGATCTTCGTGTAGGCTTGATCAAGATTCCACCATTCATTGGTCTTAGTCTCACTTTTACATCGTCTTTTGTCTTTTCCACTGTTTTTGTCCCGAGAATCTGTAACCTGTAACTAAGTAGCAGACATGGGTCAAAAGCACTTGTTTATTTGTAAAATAACTAGGACTGGGGAATATAATAATGCAATATTATGATATGAACAAATACCCCCAAACTTATCTTTTGCTCGTCCTCGAGCAAACCTAGTTTTATTCTCGACAAAATCCTAACCTCACTTTCGCAGGGAAACGCGATTGCACTGAGCTCGTGCAACAAGCCGTTAAACCTCTAGGTGTCCCTAGTAGGCGGAGTGTTGTCTCCTGAGGGTTTTCAGCGGATACTACCCACAAAATCCTATCAATTTAGCCCATTAACTTTTATTCTCCAATTAGGTTTTCTAACAAGGAATTCTATTATCTTTGACTCGTAAATTATCCACCCATATTCTTTACGCTTCCTTATCATTTAACTTAAGATTATATATGTTCTGCAGACTTACTTAGCTTTCGGCATCTTTTAAGTTTTCCTTCTAGGGTTCTATCTCAACTTAAGAATTTTTATCATCTCTACTAGAGATACAAGTTCTATTCTTCATTCCTATCTCTTATCTAAATCCCAATCACATACCCCTACGTGTGTGTATATATCACCCCTACACTTGAAAATTCAAATCAAGCAATCATACTCTCGTCCGTTATCCAAAGCACTTCTTAATAGGTGAATTTTTAAATGAATTTTGCTTACACATCCTTCATGCGATCGTTAATACTTCTTGAGGTACTAACAACCGATTACAAGATGTGTTTGCACATTAAAACGTAATTCCTAGTCTTGTAACACTTAAGGCGTTAGCAGTGACTCCTAAACCAGTTGGTCTAAGGCACTAGGTGATGAAGCACCCTCGCTAAATATTTTTCTATTTTTGCAGCCTTAAGTAATCGCAAAAACCAGTGTTCATTTTTTTTCTTTATCTCTTTATCCACACTTGTATTTTATTTTTCTTCGTACTAAGGACTTTAGACAAGAGCATTTCAAGGTCTCCTCTACTATTCCAAGTTTCAAGGTACGTGTTTGTGCAAATTGTAGGGTATACATTTTCAGAATTTAGACTTAAGCTAGGAATTATTTTTTAAACTTATACTTTAATAAAAAAATATCAATACTTTTCCTTTGTTTTAACTTAGCCCAAGAAGTGAACTCAAAATTTGCCTATTTCTAGATAAACTACAAAGACATATACTTTCTACCGTTAAACTTTAAGAAAGGTTATTTTTAGGGTTTTTAATTTATTAAGTCCAGGATCTAGTTGTTCCTAGCTAGTTAACCTATTTGTCAAACTCAAGTCAATTATGGCCCAAATTGAATACTTTAATTTTTATAATTTTTTTAAAATTTTCAATTTTTTATGGGTTTTAAAAATAAGTATGCAAATGCAAAAATATACACATGAATGCGAAGGAAGAAGGCTTACCGAGCATACCCCCAAACTTAACTTTGATAGTGTCCTCACTGTCATGCTACACCAAGAGGGTCAAAATGTCGGCACTCCCCTGTTTATTTATTTATAAATTTTTTTATTTTTTGAATTTTTTTTTGTTTTGTTAATAGAAAAAGAAAATATATATATATATATATATATATACATATATACAACAAGGTCCTCCCCAAACTAAACAAGGCCTTACACAGGCCAAAGGTTAGCACCAACCATTCAAAAATCTTATCGTGATAATGGTAGGGCTGGTGAAAGAATGGGGTGTTAAGGAAAGAAATGAGAAACACACAAGACCGTGTGGAGATAGAAATGGTATACGGTCTCGGTGGAGGAGGAGAATGACGGAAAAGAGAAAGAAGTGTAGTACGATCTTGAGGGTGTAAATCGAGTGAATAAATTAGCGCAATTTGTGATGACCGGTGTGTTAAAAGCGATTGTGCTAATCTATCGACTCGTCGAGAAATGGGGTCAAATACCTCAAGATTCGCAAGAAAACATGGGTACGTCGAACTTGGTAAACCCTCCATTGGAAATGGAAACGCGATGGAGTCTTGCGTTGTCGAAGCGATAGGAAGGACGAAAGGGAGTGAATTAGGGATAGTCTTATTCTCACCGTAGTAAACTATCTCGAACTTGAAAGATTCCATCAATGGTTCGAAATGATCGCAAGCAACCGAGTCTGATGGTTCATCTGAATATTCAAAGGACTCAAATTCGGGCGGTGAGTCTTCAACATCGTCCGAAAAAGTGAAACACTCGTAATCGTTATCATCTGTGAGAACTGTGTCAGATTCAAAGAGAAATTTTTCAAGCTCACGGTCTTCAAGCGTGATCTTTTGCGTGGTCGGAACGATGGAAAGAATGGAGGGTGATTTAGGAAGTATAACAGTTAAAGGTTCACGAGGATGAATTGGAAAATCCGACACATCAAACAAAAATGTTCAACCTCAATATTATCCTCAATACTGCAGGGTTTCTAGGCACACTCATGAGGTTCTACAACTGATCAACCATGCCAAAATCAAATGAATTCCATGTGCCAAAGAACCCTATACTAGATCGTTAACTAGAGGTAAGGCGAAACAAGCAAGTAAACTACTTTAGCTACAAGTGAAAAAGACTACAACCTTTGTAGATCCGGTCCTCCACTTCTTTAGCTCCGTGATGACGTCCCTCCGCTGCGATCATCGGGATCCCGGACTCTAGCGATGGTTTCGTCGGAGAAACGAGCGGGCTAGGTCGTTGACTTCGATGCCGAAGATGATCTACGTCGAGGCAACTCAAACTCAAGCTCCGTCTTCACTTGGTCATGAACCTTATGAAGAAAACACCCTTTACAACATGGCAAGTGGTAGAGGATGTGGAAATAGGAAGTGGGTTCACTTTGGATTTGGATTTCTCACTTGATTTCAACACTTGAAATTTTCTAGCAATGGTTTTCTTCTTCAAGAACAAGAAGAAGAAGAAAGAAAAAGAATGAATTAATTAATTCCAAAAAAGAAAATTCAAGTGAAACTTATCATGTTGCAACCATGGGTGAGATTTCTTGTGTAGAGAATAAACTAGAGTTTAGAGGTAATGGTTAGGTTAAAGGAAAAAACAAAATGGCTAGACTTTTTCAAAGATGCTAACAAGCTTCATGAAGCTTCTAGCATGGAAAAAGAAAAAGCACCATTTTGTTTTTGCCAAAAAGAATAAATCAAATAAAACCCTAACCATTAACCTAAACTTGGTGTAATACACACACACACCCATGTTTGCATGTATCATCAAACATGATACAAACAAGTGCACAAACATATATTACATATACAACTTGTGCACATCAAGTGAGAAAATCCATCTTAAGTGAACAAATATTAGTCAATGTAAAGTAATATATCAAATATATAATTATACATTAAATCAACACTTGATTTAATGATCCGGTCATACTGCATATAACAGACTAATATCAAGTGTATCAATATATCGAATCAACATTTGATTCGGTAACCCGGCTATATCTTATATAACCGTCCGATGATACAAATCACGAGAATAGAATTCAGTATCACATACTGGTATTATTCTCGGTCCCGCACATATCTCATATGCGCTCCTATTTCGTTTTGCTTGAGCCAGAAAACCTCTGTGTAGGACTCTAAAGACTCGTCAATACACCGGCAGTAGGTGATGATCATATTAAACATCCACAAGCCACAAGCGGTCTGCTAAACATAACGGCCACCCGGGTATTGAGCGATCAGAAGATCAACGAGCAAGCCCACTCACACTCCTGTGAATCCAACCAGTAACACTTACCGTACAGTCCGGTCTGATCGTCTGATATGTCGCATATCTTGCCTAGGGGTGGTAAACGTCAGACCCCAATTGCTCGATAAGTCGTGTCGATATGTGGTCTATAACAGTTTAAGATACTAATAATAACACTTACCAGTAAATCTCAGCAACCCTGGCCAGGGATTTCCGATTATAGCCAATCGAACACGGCACAACATCAACTCCCTATACCGGGAGAGACGAATCCCCTCCTATCGCTCATTGCCTCCATGTGATTCGGGAATGTACCCAAAAACCACCATTTTGCACGCCCTCTTGGACGTGGTAAGGTGGAAATCAAAGCACAGTGGGAATCACACAAGACTCTATGACGATCTCGGGTCTACAGACTAACCTGTACCAGTGTCACCAGAGAACTGCCATCTGACGTAAGGTATAATACCATCTGGGAGTTCTCGGCGAGTCCGTCCAGTGTACCCAGTCTCCACTGAGCACCCGTATATCATCTCTGATGTCAAACACCAATGGATATGGGATCATCCATCGCCCATCTGTATGGGTCGAGAAGGTATACGCTAGTCTACTCTGGTATATCGATGCCCCGTCTCGATACACCCACGACTAGGGACCTTGAAGGATGTACTTATGGACTACCATGTCCCCACTAGTATGATCTGCATCATAGTCCAGGTAGTCAAGTACACATCCTAAGGGCTTTACCAACATGTAACAGAGAGACAATCAGTGTACACGTTAAGGTAAAGAGCAACCAGATAGCATACTATCATGTCGAGCAAGAAAGTCCTCCCTATATATGTCCAAGCATCCACTACAATATACATCCTATGTATAGTAATGGCCTCTAGGGCATACATATAACTAGCAATCTCCCACTTGCACTAGAGCCATCTGATAGCAGTGGTTGTAGTATCTCATACTCAACCATCCCATAAAAGTCTCTCTCTGGGAAAAAGCCTTTGTGAGTGGATCCGCCGTGTTGTCCTCTGAGTCTACCCTCCTAACCTCGATCCCCTGGAGATCAACCATCTCCATGATTAGGTGATACTGCCTTAGAATATGTCTGGATCACTGATGGGATGGGCGTTCCTAGGCATAAGCCACAACTCCATTGTCACACAATGGTAGGAACGAAGTTCATCTCATGAACGAATATACACCCAGACTTCCTCTTTGGTAGTATTTTTGGTAGCGATGTATCCAACCTTTATCGTCTAGTATGTCACGGTATCTAGCTTGGAACTCTTCCAACATACCGTCCCTTTACTGAGGGTAAAGACAATGCCTGTGACTGACTTTCAGTCGTCCTTATCACCCTGGAACCTTTCCAGTGATTCTCCCTAGGATCGATTGATACCAACTCACTACATCTAGTGAGTATCCTGACATCCAATTAGATCTATCTCATAGATCCAAAACCTAGGATTTAGTAGGTATCATTTTGATCCTATATGGAGAATCATTGTGATAAGCGGAGATTGACCGAGCATAGCATAGGAAACTCCTTCCCTATCAAGAGTATGTCATCCACGTACTCTACGAGGATCATTACCATACTCCCTACTACCTTTTTGTTTATACAAGGTTCATCTACCATTTTGATGATGTCAAACTCTTTGACTAACACATCAAAACAAACGTTCCAACTCCGCGATGTCTGCTTTATCCTATAAAACATCTTGCACACGTTTCCGCTGCTCTCACTGTCTACGAAGCTCTCTGGCTGTGTACTTATAGACGCTCTCTTCTAAAACATCATTTAGAAAAGCAGTCATGACACCCAACCGCCAGATATCGTAGTCATGGTATGTAGCCGTGGCAAGTAGGATCTGGATGGACTTAAGCATAGGGCCTTGAAAAAGGTTTCATCATTAGCCACAATTGGTCTATGATGCAAACCTTTGACAAGTCTAGCTTTGAAAGTCTCAACTTTTCCATGTACACCAAGTAATCTTCTCAAGATATACTTGCTCCTGATGGGGATTTAACCCTTCAGATAAAGCAACCAAAGTCCATACTTTGTTGGTGTATAAGGATTCCATCTCAGATCGCTAAGCATCCAGCCATTCTTACAGAGTCCTACTCCTGATGGCCTGCTCGAAACTAGTTAGGTCATCATCTCATGATGCAATCCTCGCTCCCACTGTCATAGAGAAACCAAAGTATCTCTCAGGTGGGTGAGGAACCCTACTAGATCGGCGGAGAGGCTGAGGTTCGTTGGTTACTATTGAATCCTCCGGTTCTACCAAATCGTCAGCTGTAGTTTGTATAGCTGGAACTCCTTCCAGTTCTACCTCATGACCACAAATTTGTTTCCAAAATAAATTCCTTTTTCCCAATAAGGTGGCATGCTGAGAAACAAAAGATCTTTTGTTCCTCGGTGCGGTAGAAGATATTCCTTTGCAAATGCTTGGGATATCCAACAAACTTCCACAGAACTGAGTTCGCCTCGAGCTTGTCTGGATTTTGCTTTTAGACATAGGCCGCACAACCCTAAATCTTAACAATATTTAAGATATGGGCTCTTCCTTTTCAATATCACATATGAAGTGGTAGGCAACTGATTTGATCGGAACCCTATTCAATAGGTATGCATCTTCATAAGTGCATAACTCCAAAAAGGAAATAGGTAACTCAGTAGTACTCATCATAGAGCACACCATATCATATAGGGTGTGATTGCTCTGCCCCGATACACCGACGTGCTGTGGTGTATACGGAGGAGTAATGCTGAGAGAGAATCTCATTCTCCTTTAGAATAATCTAGAAATTCCGTGCCTAAGTATTCTCCTCCTTGATCGCATCAAAGGACATAATACTTATACTCGTTTTGGTTCTCTACTTCTAACTCATATTTTGTGAATATCTCAAAAGGTTCGGACTTGTGTTTCAATAGGAACATATGTCTGAATCTTAAGAGATCATCAGAGAATGTAATGAAATACAAAGAACCGGTCTTGGCATGTGTAGACAGGGGACCTTCATACATCAACATGTATTATCCCAAAAGTTCACTAACTCTTTCTCTGTTTCCAGTAAACGGAGCTATGGTCATCTTGTTTCTGTGACATGACTGGCAAGTTTCACAAGATGTAAATTCAAACTGATTTAAATATGCATCTTAATGTAACTTGAGCTAGTCGGGTCGCATTGATATGACCTAGTCTACAATACCTCAAGAAGGATTCGTTCATTTCTGAACTCTTCCTCTTGTGTGTGTTCTGTATACTAAGAACTGTAGTTTGATTTAGAACGTCAATACTTTTTGATAACGTGCCTGAACCGATCAACTTTTGATATAGGAAATGTTCAAAACATTATCCAACAATACAAAATTTTATCATTTCTTTACTAATAAAGAAACTGATATGATTTTGTATATCAGGTTTGGTATCTAATGACATTTGTTCAGAATCAATGTATTCTGGTAATACAGGGTGACAGTGACCAACAGACTTGGCTGCAACACTTGCACCGCTTTCTGTCTCATGAAACTTATCACCCGTTCTCGGTTCTCTACCTGTCTGTAGCCCATGTAACGGATTACATTTGCGGGATCCTGATTCGGTATCTAATACCTAGGGCGTAAAGGACACTTAGAAATGGTTCTTTATAATGAACACACCCGAAGATGATGCATCAACATGCACTTTCTTCGTTTGGGCGGCACGGGAATCCTGGTATTCCCCTATTTCCTGCTCGTTCTTATAACAATTATAAGTTGGAGCGGGACCAACGTTTCCCAGCTCAGTATAACAAGCGGGTTCGGTCAATACATCCATATTATTATCTCGATTAAGGCGTGATATGGTCGCTACCTGGAGAGAGAGAGAAAAAAACACTCTGCGTGCGCTCTTGCAAGATTAGATTGGTTATATATTTCATCTAATCAGGATGGCCCCCACTGTTTTTTATCAAATCTTCCTTCAAACCCTAAAAGGAAAGACTAGCCGGGATTAATTACACACTACAAGTTCGCCAATCTTTCAACCAGGCCAGTGCCGGTACTTTGAGGGAGGTCCCCCGTGCTTTCGCACGAACCTAATTAAAGTAAACCTCGTTTTCCCAGGGGCGTAACCCCGTTGACACCTTTCTAGACACCTACTTGATCGGCTAATTATAATGTATAAAACTTTCCCAGGAGTAACAATTACTCGCAGTGGGTATCGGGATCCAATTATCTCATAGAAGGTATGCAATCTCATTGCAAAATTCAACACTTGAAATTCCCGATAATATTTTGCCCCTAACCTCCTATGACATTGACAAAGGCCAACAAACCATAGGATGCTAGTCAAGTTCAACCCGTCATTTCTTGATTGAATTAAACCCACCCGCACGACCCTTAACAAAGGCCAACAAGGTCGTACGACTACCCTAACCCAATCTGCATCATATGCATAAGCAGATAAGCACTAGTCAGCTACCGCACACTACGCCTTGACAAAGGCCAACAAACGCAGCACGAATACTAACTACTACTTATCTGAAATGACGGAGGGCTACGACAGGTTTTTCTGAAAACCTATTGCGTAATGAACTTGATATCGTTGTAGAATCAAATGATTTTGAAATGGAGTGTTTTTTAGGCTTTTCTAGTTTTGCTTATAGGGTTCCTAGGCACACTTGTGAAGGTTCATAAAGTATCAAACATGCCCGAATAAAATTTTACATGTGCCGAACAACCCAAAGACGGGATCTTTGCTAGATTATTAGGGTTTAACATACAAGATAACATCTTTAAACCTAAGTGTGAGAGATTACAACCTTTGTAGTCCGCTCCTTCACTTCACAAGCTCCGAGTAGAAGTCCCTTCGCCGCGATCCACGATCTCCTGGACTCAAGAGAGGTTCCACGACTTGAACGATCCATGCTAGCTTGAAATGTTCCGCTTCTCCGATGATCTACGTCGAAGTTGCTATAACCCAAGCTTTCTCACTCTAAAGAGATGAACACCCTAATCTAATGGGCTAGATTAGATGAGGATGATATAGTAGTATTTATGCTATCTTTTTAATTCACTTTCTCACAAGAAATCATCACAAAAAGAATTTCTAGTGAGCTCTCTCTCAAAAACTAAAGAGAGAATAAGATGAAGAATGAAGAGAATGATCCTTTTGTGATGAATAGTAGATAAATGTATATGATTGATTATGGAACCATGGTCAAGGATGAGAGGCTAAAAGTTTGTAGAGAATAAACTAGAGTTAGGGTTTGGATAGGTTAAGGATAAAGATCAACCATAATATCTTAACCAAGACAAAAGAGAATCCTTCTAGAATGAACAAGAAGGAACTAACCCTAATCAAACCCTAATCCCTTATTATCATCCTTAAACATGTTTCATAATAAATCATATTATGTCACAATAATATATATCACATATATATTATATATATTTGCAACAAAAGAAAATAATACAATTAACATATATCACATATATATCAATGTATTAATCCGGTGAGAAAATGAAATAATAAAGCGAGCGAATATTAGATAATGTAATACAATATATCATATATATCATTATACATTAAATCATCGAATCAACACTTGATCCGACGATCCGGCTATATCGAATATAACCGACTAATATATCATGTACCGATTCATCGAATCAACACTTGATCCGATGTCCCGATTCATATCTAAATATCGCGAGAATATAATACTGTATCTCATATCGCATTATCCTCGGTCCTGCACATATCATATATGTGCCTCTACTCCGTTTTGCCTGAGCCAAGAAACCTCTGTGTAGGACTCTAAAAAATCGTCAATACGCCGGTAGCAGGTGATGATCATATCAAACACCCACAAGCTGCAAGCGGTCAGCTAAACGTAACAGCCACCCAGGTATTGAGCGATCAGAAGATCAACAAGCTAGCCTGTCCGTTCTCCTGTGAATCCAATCGGTAACACTCCCGTACAGTCCGGTCTGTTCGTCTGATATGTCGCATATCAAGTCTAGGGGTGGTATACGTCAGACCCCAGTAACCGATAAGTCGTGTTGATGTGAGGCTCATAACAGGTCGAGAAACTACTAGTAACACTTACCAGTATATCTCTATATCAGCCCTGGCCAGGGACTTCCAGTTATAGCCAATCGAACACAGCACAACATCAACTCCCTATACCGGGAGAGACGAATCCCCTCCTATCGCTCATTGCCTCCATGTGATTCGGGACTGTACCCAAAAGCCACCGTTTTGCACGCCCTCTTGGACGTGGTAAGGTGGAAATCAAAGCACAGTGGGTATCACACAAGACTCTATGACGATCTCGGGTCTACAGACTACCCTGTACCAGTGTCACCGGAGAACTGCCATCTGACGTGTGGTATATCACCATCTGGGAGTTCTCGGCGAGTCCGTCCAGTGTACCCAGTCTCCACTGAGCACCCGTACACCATCTCTGATGTCTAAACACCGATGGATATGGGATCATCCATCGCCCATCATATGGGTCAAGATGCGTATACGCTAGTCTACTCTGGTGTATCGATGCCCTGTCTCGATATACCCTCGACTAGGAACAGTTATAGGATGTACTCATCGACTACCGCGGCCCCACTAGTATGATCTCATCATAGTCCCAGTAGTCGAGTACAGATCCTAAAGGCTTTATCAACATGTGAGAGTAAAACAGTAAACCAATACAAGTCAACATGTTAAGATAAAGTGAAACCAAATAGCATACTATCATGACGAGCAAGAAAGTCATCTCTATATATATCCAAGCATCCATTATAATATACATCATATGTACAACAATGGCCTCTAGGGCATATACATAACTAACAGTCTCCCACTTGCACTAAGGCCAGCTGCTGTAGTATCTCATACCTAGCATCCCGAATAATCTCTCAAACTGTATCTGGGGAATGGCCTTCGTGAGTGGATCCGCAGTGTTGTCCTTCGTATCTACTCTCCTGACCTCGATCTCCCGGCGATCAACTATCTTCCTGATCAGGTGATACCGCCTCAGAATATGTCTGGACTTCTGATGGGATCTGGGTTCCTTGGCCAAAGCCACAGCTCCATTGTTATCGCAATATAAAGGTATGGATGCTCAATGGATGGAACCACACCAAGTTCACTAATGAACTTCTTAACCCAGACAGCCTCTTTGGCAGCATCGTTGGCAGTGATGTATTCAGCCTCCATCGTCGAGTCTGCAACGGTATCTTGTTTGGAACTCTTCCAACATACCGCCCCTCCATTGAGGGTAAAGACAAATCCCGAGTGCGATTTAGAGTCGTCCTTATCACTTTGGAAGCTGAAATTGGTAAAGGGCTCCACCCGGAGTTCTCTGTTACCATACACCAAGAACATGTCTCTAGTCCTTCGCAAGTACTTGAGAATGTTCTTTACAGCTGTCCAGTGACTCTCCAGGATCTGCTTGATACCGACTCACTACACTTAGTGAGTATGCAACATCGGGTCTGGTACATAGCATCGCATACATGATAGAGCCTACTGCCGAAGCATAGGGTATCCCTTGCATGCGAGCTCTCTCCAAATCAGTCTTGGGAGACATCTCTTTGGAGAGAGTGAGTCCAGAGATCGTGGGTAAGTTCCCACGCTTGGATTCTTCCATACTAAACCTCTTTAGTATGGTGTCAATGTACCTGGATTGGGACAATCCCAATATCCTTTTGGATCTATCTCTATAGATCCTAATCCCCAATATGCAGGAGGCATCACCTAGATGTTTCATTGAGAATCTTTGTAATAAGAAGAGCTTGACTGATTGCAACATAGGAATATCATTTCCTATCAAGAGTATGTCATCCACGTACAATACAAGACAACATTACTCTCTGCTACCTTCTTATAGATACAAGGTTCATCTATATTTTTGATGAAGTCAAACTCTTTGACTACAACATCAAAACAGATGTTCCAACTCCGCGATGCTTGCTTTAACCCATAAATGGATTTAAGCAGTTTGCACACCTTTCCGCTGCTCCCACTATCTACGAAGCCCTCTGGCTGAGTCATGTACACGCACTCTTCTAAATCGCCATTTAGAAAGGCGGACTTAACATCCATTTTCCAGATTTCATAGTCATGGTATGCAGCAATGGCAAGTAAGATCCGGATGGACTTAAGCATAGCCACTGGAGAAAAAGTTTCGTCATAATCCATACCTGGTCGTTGACGAAAACCCTTTGCTACAAGTCTAGCTTTGAAAGTCTCAACTTTTCCATCTACACCAAATTTCCTTTTAAAAATCCACTTGCTCCCAATGGGTTTTACCCCTTCAGGAGCATTTTCCAAAATCCATACTTTATTAGTGTACATAGATTCCATCTCAGATCGCATTGCATCCAGCCATTTCACAGAGTCACCACTCGTGATGGCCTGCTCGAAACTAGTCGGGTCATCATCTTCCATGATGCAATCCTCACTTCCACCATCAATGAGAAAACCGTAGTATCTCTCAGGTGGACGAGAAACCCTACTAGATCGGCGGAGAGGCTGGGGTTCGTCGGGTACTACCGAATCCTCTGGTTCCACTAAATCTTCAGTTACAGTTTGTGTTGCTGGAACTTCTTCCAGTTCTACCTCAGAGCTACTAATCTCTTTTGCAAGAAATTCCTTTTCTAAAAAGGTGGCATGTTGAGCAATAAACACCTTTTGTTGTTCACTGTGGTAGAAAAAATATCCATTTGAATGTTTAGGATATCCCACAAACTTACATAGAACTGACCGTGCCTCGAGTTTGTCTGGATTTTGCCTTTTGACATAGGCCAGACAACCCCATATCTTAACTCGTTTAAGACATGGTCTCTTCCCACTCCATATCTCATATGGTGTGGTAGGTATAGATTTAGTTAGAACTTGATTCAATAGGTATGCTGCTGTCTCAAGCGCATACCCCCAGAAGGAAATAGGTAACTCAGCTGTACTCATCATAGAGCGCACCATATCTAATAGGGTGCGATTCCTCCGCTCCGATACACCGTTGTGCTGTGGTGTATAAGGAGGAGTAAGCTGAGAGAGAATCCCATTCTCTTTTAGATAATCTAGGAACTCATTGCTTAAGTATTCTCCTCCTCGATCAGATCGAAGGATCTTAATACTTTTGCCCGTTTGTTTTTCTACTTCGTGCTTATATTCTCTGAATTTCTCAAAAGCTTCAGACTTGTGTTTCATCAGGAACACATGTCTGAATCTAGAGAGATCGTCAGTGAATGTAATGAAGTATGAAGAACCATTCCTGGCATGCGTAGACATGGGACCGCATACATCACTATGTACCAGTCCTAAGAGTTCAGTAACTCTTTCTCCGTGTCCACTAAACGGAGCTTTGGTCATTTTTCCTTTGAGACATGAATGGCAAGTATCATAAGATGATAATTCGAACGGATTCAAATAACCATCCTTATGTAACTTAGCCAGTCGTGTTGCATTGATATGACCAAGTCTACAATGCCACAAGAAGGATTCGTTCATTTCTGAACTTTTCCTCTTGTGTGTGTTTTGTATATTGAGGACTGTATTCTGATTTAGAATGAATATGCCATTATATAACGAGCCTGATGCAATCAACTTTTGATCTAGGAATATGTTCATAACATTATCCTTTACTACAAAATTATATCCTTCTTTACTTAATAAAGAGACTGATATAATGTTGCACATCATGTTCGGTATATAATAGCACTCATTTAGAATCAGTGTATTACGACTTGGCAATACTAGGTGATATTCGCCAACTGCTTTGGCTGCAATATGTGCACCGTTCCCTACTTGAACGGAATGATCACCTTTTCCCAGTTATCTACCTTTACGTAGCCTATGTAACAATTTACATATGTGGGATCCTGATCCGGTATCTAATACCCAGGACGTAGGGTGAACTGAGAAACAGTTCTCAATAACTAACACACCTGAAGAAGATGCATCAACATGCATGTTCTTTTGGGCGGCTTGAGAATCCAGATATTCTCCTATTCCCTGTTCAATCTTATAACTCTTATAAGAAAGAACGGGTCCAACGTTCCCCTGCTCAGTATAATAAGCGGGTTCAGTCAATACATCCATTTTATTATCTTGATTATGGCCTGACATGGTCGCTACCTGGAGAGCGAGAGAAGAAAACACTTTAGCGTATGCTCTTGCAAGATTAGATTGGTTATTATCTTATCTAATCAGGATGTCTCCCACTGTTTTTATCAAATCTACCTTCAAACTCTAATCAGGATGTCTCCCACTGTTTTTCTGAAAACCTATTGCGTAATGAACTTGATATCGTTGTAGAATCAAATGATTTTGAAATGGAGTGTTTTTTAGGCTTTTCTAGTTTTGCTTGTAGGGTTCCTAGGCACACTTGTGAAGGTTCATAAAGCATCAAACATGCCCGAATAAAATTTTACATGTGCCGAACAACCCAAAGACGGGATCTTTGCTAGATTATTAGGGTTTAACATTCAAGATAACATCTTTAAACCTAAGTGTGAGGGATTACAACCTTTGTAGTCCGCTCCTTCACTTTACAAGCTCCGAGTAGAAGTCCCTTCGCCGCGATCCACGATCTCCCGGACTCAAGAGAGGTTCCACGACTCGAACGGTCCATGCTAGCTTGAAGTGTTCCGCTTCTCCGATGATCTACGTCGAAGTTGCTATAACCCAAGCTTTCTCACTCTAAAGAGATGAACACCCTAATCTAATGGGCTAGATTAGATGAGAATGATGGAGTAGTATTTATGCTATCTTTTTAGTTCACTTTCTTACAAGAAATCATCACAAAAAGAATTTCTAGTGAGCTCTCTCTCAAAAACTAAAGAGAGAATAAGATGAAGAATGAAGAGAATGATCCTTTTGTGATGAATAGTAGATAAATGTATATGATTGATTATGGAACCATGGTCAAGGATGAGAGGCTAAAAGTTTGTAGAGAATAAACTAGAGTTAGGGTTTGGTTAGGTTAAGGATAAAGATCAACCATAATATCTTAACCAAGACAAAAGAGAATCCTTCTAGAATGAACAAGAAGGAACTAACCCTAATCAAACCCTAATCCCTTATTATCATCCTTAAACATGTTTCATAATAAATCATATTATGTCACAATAATATATATCACATATATATTATATATATTTGCAACAAAAGAAAATAATAGAATTAACATCTATCGCATATATATCAATGTATTAATCCGGTGAGAAAATGAAATAATAAAGCGAGCCAATATTAGATAATGTAATACAATATATCATATATATCATTATACATTAAATCATCGAATCAACACTTGATCCGACGATCCGGCTATATCGAATATAACCGACTAATATATCATGTACCGATTCATCGAATCAACACTTGATCCGATGTCCCGATTCATATCTAAATATCGCGAGAATATAATACGGTATCTCATATCGCATTATCCTCGGTCCTGCACATATCATATATGTGCCTCTACTCCGTTTTGCCTGAGCCAAGAAACCTCTGTGTAGGACTCTAAAGAATCGTAAATACGCCGGTAGCAGGTGATGATCATATCAAACACCCACAAGCTGCAAGCGGTCAGCTAAACGTAACAGCCACCCAGGTATTGAGCGATCAGAAGATCAACAAGCTAGCCTGTCCGTTCTCCTGTGAATCCAATCGGTAACACTCCCGTACAGTCCGGTATGTTCGTCTGATATGTCGCATATCAAGTCTAGGGGTGGTATACGTCAGACCCCAGTAACCGATAAGTCGTGTCGATGTGAGGCTTATAACAGGTCAAGAAACTACTAGTAACACTTACCAGTATATCTCTATATCAGCCCTGGCCTGGGACTTCCAGTTATAGCCAATCGAACACAGCACAACATCAACTCCCTATACCGGGAGAGACGAATCCCCTCATATCGCTCATTGCCTCCATGTGATTCGGGACTGTACCCAAAAGCCACCGTTTTACACGCCCTCTTGGACGTGGTAAGGTGGAAATCAAAGCACAGTGGGAATCACACAAGACTCTATGACGATCTCGGGTCTACAGACTACCATGTACCAGTGTCACCGGAGAACTGCAATCTGACGTGTGGTATATCACCATCTGGGAGTTCTCGGTGAGTCCGTCCAGTGTACCCAGTCTCCACTGAGCACCCGTACACCATCCTTGATGTCAAACACCGATGGATATGGGATCATCCATTGCCCATCATATGGGTCAAGATGCATATACGCTAGTCTACTCTGGTGTATCGATACCCCGTCTCGATATACTCTCGACTAGGAACATTTATAGGATGTACTCATCGACTACCGTGGCCCCACTAGTATGATCTCATCATAATCCCAGTAGTCGAGTATAGATCCTAAGGGCTTTATCAACATGTGAGAGTAAGACAGTAAACCAATATAAGTCAACATGTTAAGATAAAGTGAAACTAAATAGCATACTATCATGACGAGCAAGAAAGTCCTCTCTGTATATATCCAAGCATCCATCATAATATACATCATATGTACAACAATGGCCTCTAGGGCATATACATAACTAACATTGCTAAAGGGATCACTCCCGGTGAAGGGATCGTCGGCCCTTTCCTCATCGAATAAGGTGCAGGATATATCATATATACCACTATGCAAAGCAAGAACTATAGAAGCAATCAAAATACAAACCGAGTGTTGTAGCATCTGCCAGTTATTGCTAAAGGGGTCACTCCCGGTGAAGGGATCTCGGCCCTTTCCTCATCGAATAAGGTGCAGGATGGTCTACAAGGAACACCACGATGCAAAGCAAGAACTGTAGCTGCCTATTTTTGAAAATTCGATTTCACAACATCTTTTAGGTTTCTTTTTCTTTCATTAATCATATTAATGAAGTCCCATCATTTAAGTCACCTAATCATCACAGATAAATACGACGTACACTTATGCCATCCGCATTCGCCTCGATGTCCCCTCGTGCACCGTTAGGTTAGGTAACTAACGGCGGAGCGGGGCAGGGCTAGCGCGGGTGTAAAACATAAGTAACGTCTATATAATATATCATATATACTATATACAGTATCTATCACAGAACATCAAATGATCACATCATAGATATCGCAGCAGAAGAAACATATGAAACAATGGATATACTAGTGATTCGTATGTCAAAAACTATCTATTAACCGCAATCAAGAACGGCGTCGCATGAAGCTAGCCGGTGAATACGGGTCGATCCACAGGGATGTTGTGAATTTCCTAGTCGCGCAAACGAGTTAATTCCGAAAGGTGTTCGGATTGGTTATTAAATCTAAAAAGCTAAATTATTCTATCTACAATTATCTAGATCTATTCTTACTAGGGTTAGGTTTAGGGATGGTTTGGAAATGCAAGTAAATCTCAACGCTTTCATACCCGAATGAAGATCTATGAGGAGTTATGGTAATTATCAATAAAGGGGATTAGATCCATTCGGGAAGGTGTTCCTTCCTCTAGGTTCTTGTCCTTCCTTTAGAGATCCTTACCCTAACCTCCATGGAAAACGCGCGCAATCAGACCTTTACACTACGGTGTTACCGCTACCTCGAGGCATAGGGTGCCGTAGGGCGCGGTGTGTGCGTGTATGCATGGAGTCCTATTCAAAATGTATTATGGGTAAGAAAGGGATGAGAGATCTCATCTCTCAAAATCCTTCCCCAAAGCTAACTCTAAACAAGTTCCTAGGACATGAAATTAAATCTACCTAGGGCAAAGAATTGAAATCTAAACTAGAGCGAGGAATTAAATCTACTTACAGATGCATTTCTCCAATCATCAATGCAGGGTTGTCAGATCTGAATTTCTGAATTGAAGAGAGGCACCGATGCTCTCCACAAAGAATTCTGGAATTTATTATTTAAAAGGAGGCATAAAGTTTACAATGATTAGAGTTCCTATTTATAAAGAATAGGAGACCCTAGGGTTACAATGACTCGCATGTCTACATTTACGAAAATAGCCCTAGGTTGACCAGTCAACAGCGCAACAAAACATGGTAACAAATTTTATCTCCTGAATACCCTATACTGCCGCGGAACCGCGGCCCAAGGCCTGGTTTGGCCGCGGTTCCGCAGCCAAATAATGGAATTGGGCTCTCTAAATTCCTGGTCTGGTTCATTTCATTTTGGGCTTCATGTTTATTCAGGTCTTTTCTCTATTTGGCTTTTGGGTTTTTTCCAGATCTTCCAGTGAATTCTTGCGGTGGACTTTAACCGTGGCTTCGCGATCTTGGACCTTGCATTGCCTTAATTTTATCTTTGATGTAGGCTTGATCAAGAGTCTTCTGTTTGTCGGTCAAAGTCTCACTTTTACGTCGTCTTTTCATCGTTTTCACTGTTTCCTGTCCAAGAACCTGTAACCTGTAACATGTAGCAGACATGCGTCAAAAGCACCTGTTTATTTATAAAAAGAATAAGAATGGGGAATATAATAATACAATTTTATGGTGTGAACAAATACCCCCAAACTTATCTTTTGCTCGTCCTCGAGCAAACTTATTTTTATTCACTAAAATCCTAACCTAACCGCACTTTCGCAGGGAGACGCGATTGCACTGAGCTCGTGCAACAAGCCGTTAAACCTCTAGGTGTCCCTAGTAGGAGGAGTGTTGTCTCCTGAGGCTTTTCAGCGGATACTACCCACAAAATCCTATCAATTCGGCCCATTAACTTTTGTTCTCCAATTAGGTTTTCTAACAAGGAATTCATTATCGTCCACTCATAAATTATCCACCCATATTCTTCACGCTTCCTCATCATTTAACTTAAGATTATATATGTTATGTAGACCTACTTAGCTTTCGGCATCTCTTAAGTTTTCCTTCTAAAGTTCCATCTCCACTTAGGAATTTCTATCAACTTTACTAAAGATACAAGTTCTATCCTTCATTCCTTTCTCTCATCTAAACTCTAATCACATATCCCCACGTGTGTGTAAATATCACCCCTACACTTGGAAATTCAAATCAAGCAATCGTACTCTCGTCCATTGTCCAAAGCACTTATTAATTAGTGAATTTTTAAATGAAATTTTGCTACACATCCTTCATGCGACCGTTAATACTTCTTGAGCTACCAACAACCAATTATAAGATGCGTTAGCATTTTAAAGCGTACTTCCTAGTTTTGCAACACCCAAGGCTTTAGCAGTGACTCCCAAACCAGTTGGTCTAAGGCACTAGGTGATGAAGCACCCTCGCTAAATATTTTTCTATTCTTTACAGCCTTAAGTAATCACAAAAACCAGTGTCCATTTTTTTTTCTTTATTCACTTTTTTTTCCTTTTATTTTCATCGTACTAAGGACTTTAGACAAGAGCATTTCAAGGTCTCTTCTACTATTCCAAGTTTCAAGGTGCGTGGTTGTGCAAATTGTAGGGTATACGTTTTCAGAATCCAGACTTAAGCTAGGAACTATTTTTCAAACTTATACTCTAATAAAAGCTTCAATATTTTTCCTTCGTTTCGACTTAGCCCAAGAAGTGAACCCAAAATTTGCCTATTTCTAAATAAACTACAAGGCATATACTTTCTACCGTTAAACTTTAAGGAATGTTATTTTTAGGGTTTTTAATTCACTAAGTCTAAGATCTAGTTGTTCCTAGCCAGTTGACCTATTCGTCAAACTCAAGTCAAATATGGACAAAATTGAATACAATAATTTTTATAATTTTGAAATTTTTTCAATTTTTATGGGTTTTCAAATAAGTATGCAAATGCAAAAATATGTACAAATGAATGCGAAGGAAGAAGACGTACCGAGCATATCCCCAAACTTGAACTTGACAGTGTCCTCACTGTCATGCTAAACCAAGAGGGTCAAAATACCGATACTCCCCTGTTTATTTATTTACAATTTTTTTAATTTTTTTTTTTGTTTTGAAATTTTTTTAATTTTTTTTTATAGAAAAAGAAAACAAAAATATATATACATATATACAACAAGGTTCCCCCCAAACTTAAGCTTGGCCTTACACAAGCCAACGGTCAGCACCAACCATTCAAAAATCTTATCGTGGTAATGGTACAGTTGGTGCAAGAACGGGGTGGAAAGAAGAGAAATGAGAAACACGCGAGACCGTGTGGAAAGAAGAATGGAAGATGGTCTCGGCGGAGGAGAAGAATGGCGGAAAGAAGAAAGAAGTAGAGTACGATCTTGAGGGTGTAAATTGAGTGAATAAATTAGCGCAATTTGTGATGACCGATGTGTTAAAAGCGATTGCGTTAACCTATCAACCCGTCGTGCAATGGGATCAAATCCCTCAAGATTCGCAAGAAAACATGGGTACGCCGAACTTGGTATTTGAGATGAAAGCGTAACGGTCACTTGCACGGTCGGAACAATAGGAAGGAGGGAGAGTGATATAACAGTCAAAGGTTCAGGAGGCTGAATTGGAAAATCCGACACATTAAACAAAAATGGTTCAACCTCAATATTATCCTCAATATTATCCTTATAATTTTCCTCAAAATTCAACTCATCCATGCCATTATCATCAAAGTCAAGACGCATATGAGATTCGGGAGAGGCATCTAATAACTCGGGATGATGATTTGAACATAAAATTTCAATCAAATCGACAGGTTCATCATCCGAAATATTCCCGACGTCTATATCCTCAATCAAGTGAAAATTAATTTCTTTAGACACCTCATCAAAAGCATGGATATGTATCGATTTAGGTTCTAGAGTGGAGGTGTAAAGGTCGAAAGAATTAAGTGTGGTTTCACTCGAAAGGGGTTCTTCACAATTTGGCAAATCAAGCACTACAAAATCACACAACTCATTTTTATTTTCAACAGGTGAACTATGTAGGGCAATCGATGGAAAACAGGAGTTGTGGGCTTCAATTGGGTAAGGGTAGGTTTGGTTTGATTCCTCTCTCTCTCTCTCTAGCAAATGGCCGGCCCCTCTCTCTAGAATGAGATAGGAGAGAGAAAAGAAATTTTCTCCAAATAAAAGGAAAAAGAATGAATAATAATATATCAAAATGGTCACTCTCATTTCACCTCTTCAAACCATCAAATGAAAAGAATGGAATAGACTAGAAAGGCATCTCATGATGAAACAAGTCTCATCATAATGCAACATATGCAAGAAAGCCCTCCACTAGATGTTAATTGCAAACTTGCAATTAACACCCTCCATCAAGAAAGTCCGACCGAGAAGGAATGAAGGAAAACCGGCCGGAACGGAATGCAAACTGGCAACTTCAGAAAAACTGATCCCGTAATAAAATACGGGAAAACCCCACTACTGCAAATACATGCCCGCATTTGTATTCCCACTGAACACAAATGCAAAGAGACAAAACTACACTATCAAATACTAGAATCCGGCTTAAGCCAAAGCCGGCTAGTAAAAACCGTCCGATCACGATCCGTGCAATACCGCACGTATCTGATCGAACCCTGCCATATCTCCATACGGCCTCTACAGCGTTTCGCCCGAAACTTGAGTAACTGTAACTGAGTGTGGTGGACTCTAAAGACTCGTCAATACCTTGGCTGTGGATTTAACCACTAGCACGTCAGAGGTATAAGCCAATACGTGACGGGCCACCAGGTATTGACCAAATGGGACGTCGATGAGGAAGCTCACCCCGACACCCAACTGAGCCTGTCAGTGACAATATCCGTACAGTCCGGTCCGTTCGTCTATGAGTATCGCATGGCGGGCCTAGGGGGTTGGTAAAAGTCAGACCCCCAAAAGCGGTACAAGTCGTGTCGGAGCGTAGCCCAGAACACCCTGAGATACTACTGGAATACCTACCAGTAAATCTCCTGCCTCGGCCGAGGGCTTTGTGTAATGGCTCTCCTAGACACAGCGCGACCTCACCCCCAATACCGGGAGAGACGAACCCCTGCAGATCCGCTCACTGCCTCCATGTGGCTCGGGACTGTACCCAACTAAAACCTGTTTGCACGACTCCTTTGAGCCGTGGTAGGGTAGTAATCAAAGCACAGTGGGAACTCACACGAGACAAATGACGATCTCAGGTCGATGAACTAACCTGTACATATGTCACCAGGGAACTGCTATCTGACATCTGGTATAAGACCAACTAGCAGGTTCCCGGCGAGTCCTGTCCGGTGTACTCATAACCCAATGAGCACCTGTATACATCTTAGGTGAACCAACTGACACCAGTGGCTTGTGAGACCGGCCACCGCCCCTCGTCGGGGTCTCGACTGTATACACTAGTCTACTAACGGAGTATCGATGCCCTGTCTCGAAACTCCTACGACTAGGGACCTTTTAAGGATGTGCTTATAGACCACCAGCTCCCACGTATATGATCGCCATCATACTGCTGGCAGTCAAGCAAGAATCCTAGGGGCTCTATCAACGTGTAATAGCGACATGTCAGGTCACCTAAAGCAGTACACGATGATAAAGATAAACCAGATAGCATACTATCATCTCGAGTAAGACTGTCCTACCGGGATAGGTCCTCCCTCAATCATTGCAATCACGTGCCTGTGATCCAATAATTGACTCTGAGGGCACTAACTCCAACAATCTCCCACTTGCACTCAAGGCTAATTATTGCGATGTCGCATACTCAGAGCCCGTGTGATACCGAACACCCAACTCCTCTACTAGTCAGTCTCACAAAGCTCGTTTGCGAAACTATTGCGTTCGAGGAATAGCCTCAGTGAGTGGATCCGCTGTGATGTTTCTTTCTATGTCTCTCTATATCTCAAGTTCGCGGAGAAAACCATCTCCCGAAATGAGCAATACCTGTCTTAGAATGTCTGGATGTCTGATGGGACCTAGCTCATAAATGAACTCCAAATCCAAACTTCTTAGACTGTATCAACAACTGAACTTAATCAGTATCCTGCGCCATGCCTCCCTCAGTATTGCCTTGGACCACCTGTCCAAAATACTGCCCCTCGTCAGAAGGAAAATCTATAACTCTGACAACCTGCTTGTCGTCCATGTCACCTTGGAAGCCCGGAGTGATAACCGTCTCCTAAAGGAGGCAGCCGTTATCATATCCTTAGAACATTCACTTATGTTCTAAAACTGCTTCTGACTGTTTCTCCAGGATTGGATCAATATCAACTTATTGCATCTAGTGCAAGAACAACATCTGGTGTGGTACTTGACATCTCATGATTGACTCAATTGTCTAAGCAAGTGATCTGCCAATCATGAGTATCCCTCTCCTCTTTAGTCTGTAAGACACCTTTAGAGAGGGTGACTCCATTACCTGCAGGTACACTACCATGCCAGGAGTCGTCCATTCTAAATACTCATAGAATGCTGTCAAGGTACCCTGATTGGGAAACCACCCAAATCTAGATCTAAAACCATAGGTCTAGTAACCAGTATGTCTGATATAATATCCAAGTCCCATGTGGAGAAAACACTGTGTGACGACCAAAGTATACCCGATCGTAGTATAGCAATGTCACTTCCTACTACATTCTCAACAGATCCATCCCCTATTCTGATGACGTCAAACCCATGACTGTCACATCAGAAACAGATGATCTAACTCCGCTATATCTGCTTTAGTCTATAGACATAAGCCTGATGTCCACCAATGCTTCCGCTGCTCCCACTGACTACGACAACCCTCTGGCAGAGTCATATAGACGTGCACTTCTAAAGCTAATTTAGAACGACGCTATACTCATCCTCCTGCCGGGTCTCGCAGCCTGGAACAACAGCAATGGTAATTGTGGGTAAACAAGAACTTCCCTGTCACCGTCCTTGAGGCTACCGGAGTACCTCTCGGGTGCCTGAAGTTACCCACCTTATCTGCGGAGTGGCCAATGGAATGTCAAATCAGATTGAATCTTTAGGTTCCTTATTAAATCTTCAGTAATCGTTTGCGGTTCTGGAATCACTTCCAGTTCTACCATACTCCCACTACTGTTTTTGAAAAAATCCATTTTTAATAAAACTGTGGCGAGTCTAGAACAATATTTCTATTGATCTGCCAGATGGTAGAAAGTCAACCCTCGTCATAGCCTGGGTCAACCCACAAACAGCCATTACAGAAATGTGCCTTGAGTTATCCGGAGTCTGGTTTTAAGCATAAGCCGGACAACTCCCCGTACCTTAACATCGTTAAGATATGAACTGTTCTATATCCAATATAGAACCAGAGGCACTGATTTAATTGAACCAGATTCAAATCATGCAGCTGTCTCCAGTGCATGTCAACTAAATGGAAGGAGGCCGATCAGCGTTACTCAACTTAGGAATGCTTCCAATTATGAGTAACCTGAAAGAGAAGCAATCTGTCTTCATCATTACTATCAACTGAATACCATACACAAGTATCTACATCTTCGATCTCTTTGAAGAATCCCGATACTTGCTACACCTGGTTCTCTACTCTATTCAAATACCCATAACTCCTCAAAACTTAGACCCTGTGTTTCCACGAAACATATGTCTAAGAACTAGAGAAGTTAAAAGTAAACAGAATATAGTACGAGGACCAACCCCTCTGTCCTAATGGACACTGGACAACATACAATACTCTGTATAAGTCCGCTGAGTCTAACAACTCTTTCACTGTGTGTCGTAGGTTGAAAACTGTACTTATGGTTAAGAAGAATTACACCGCTGTTTAATGCTCCTTACCTAACCATCCACTGATATAGGTAAATGTCGTAGACATAATATCAAAAGGTATATCTCACTCTATGAAAATAGACGTACAGATATATCAATTTGAAATTGGTGCATAACCGCGGATATTCAAAACCAAATATTTGCCGACCGGCAAACAGCCCAGGTGATCTCCTCAAATATCACCGATTACAACGAATCCCGATATAACGAGGATGATCACCCAATTCCCAATAACTTACTCCCACTCAGCATCTGTAAAACCATGCAGATGTGAGAATCCAACCTGGTAAATACATACCCTGGAGCAAGTGTCTAACTGGGAAATCAGTTTTCCATTAACAGTACACAGTGAAACTGAAACATTGAAATGTTTCGTTGGGGTATCGTGGTATTCCTAGTAATGCCTCTTCCATTATCCAGATTCACAACTGTAACCGTATAATTCTTTGCCACCTCTCCAAATCCCTTTATATGTCTTTAGTCATTACCTTCTGTACACCCCTTTAAGCCAAATGGTTTTCTTCCTTCCCTACCGTTCGGCACCAGCCTATGGCTTGGAAGAAGACTATCCAAAAAGCATAAAGGGTGTACTGTCCTAATCCTAGGAGCACTCGCAATGCGAGAGAAGGTGAAGATAAAAGACACCTGAATGTACTTTATTCCTATTTCTCCTGAACCAGGATCCATCCCCGAACTGGAACAAGTTCCTTTCGAGTTCGTATATAACCATACGATGGATTATCCAATAAAATGGGATCTTCGTAGTGATACGGAGTGTCCTGGAGAAATACAAAGGTGATTTAGGATTGGCGAAGAAATACTTGGTTTGGTCGTGAATATCAGTTGCAATTTACTTTGCCCTCCTACTAATCCCTTGCTTTGTCTTAACTTAATACCTTCTGCACACCATCGTTATGCTAATTGGTTTTCTTCATTCCCCACCGTTCGGCACCAGCCTAAGGTTTGGAAGAAGACTATCCAATCTGCGTAATAGGTGTACTACTCCTAAGCCAAGGAGCACATGCAACCTGTGAGAAGGTGAAAAGAAAAGACAACTGAATAGTCCTATCCGTTTTCTCCAGAACCAGAAACCATCCTCGAAGTCCTTCGAGTTCGTATCTAACCATACGATGGTTTTGTCCAATGGAAGTGGACGTTCGTAGTAATACGGGGTGTCCTGGAGAAAAGGGTAAAAGTAGGAGTGGCAATGAGGTCTGCAACTCTGACAATCCAAAAGCCAGTGTTAAGAAGGTTCGGTCAACTTGGTCACTGAGTCATAGTCCAGGGTCGAGTCAATGGTCGCTGCCAGAGAGAGAGAAAAGAAACACTCAGCGTGCACTCTAACCTAGATCAGAATGGTTATCACTTTGTCTAATCTGGAGACCTCCCACTGTACCTCAAATTCTCCTCCAAACCTGAAAGAAGAATTAGTCGGGGTCACCCGAGGAGTAAACCAACTCATCAGTGGGAATCGGGATCCAACTATCATCGCATGATAACGTGACGGAATCCACTCACGTCACCACACTCCAGAAGGTATGCGCATACCTGGCAAGTTTCAGTTCTTTTGAAACTCCCGATGTGATTTTTTACCCCTAGGACCCAAGTGACCTTGACACAGTCAACAAGTCAAAGAGTCCTAGTCAAGTTCAACCCGTCATTATCCTGGATTGCATTAAACCCACCCGTACGAGCCCTTGACACAGTCAACAAGGCCGCACGACTGTCCTAACCAATCCCATTAATATGCTGCAAACAAACACTACTTAGCTACCGCACACTACGCCTTGACACAGTCAACAAACGCAGCACGAATACTAAGTAATACTTGTAAGAAATGACGGAGGGCTACGACTGGTTTTTGGCGAAAAACCTTTAACGTAATGAACTTGATATCGTTGAAGGAACTGCATAGCCTTTTAGAAAATATAGTGACGAAAACCTTTACTAAAGAGGTCACTCCCGGTGAAGGGATCTCAGCTCTTTCCCCGTAGAATGAGGTGCAGGATATTCCAACTGAATATCATGATGCAAAGCAAAAGTAATCGGCTATAGTGAAGTTAATGCCCTGACGCAAACTTCTGTCCAAGGGGTCACTCCCGGTGAAGGGATCTCGGCCCTTGCCTCGTCGACTGAGGAGCAGGATATTCCAAATTTTTGTTAGAGAGAGAGAGAGAGAGAGAGGAATAATTTTTGTGGTGGCATTTCTCATCTTATTCCATGGTTGAAAAAGATAAGCTTCAAAAACTCATTTCCTTCTCTCCTTCTATTCTCCATTCCTCCACATCAAGGCAACCTCATAACCCCAAGAGACAAGTTCACTACACTATTCTATAGCAAGCCTTGGACGCGTCGGCTAGCCAACTTCGCGCCCGAGTTGCCTCGGTCAAGAGGCGGGAGCCCGTAAAAGATTCCGGCTACGTGGTGCTTTTCCGACGAGCGAGAAGGTGACGGAGATTCCGCGGGAGATCGGAGTGGAGACGAAGACCGAAGGACACGGATCGCTTGGTATAACTTCTCACCCCATCTCTAGATAGCTAGCTAGGTTAATGGTTTCGATCCGGGTTTTAATTGTCCGCGGTAGCGCCGGTTTCCGAGCAAGGAAAAATTTTTATTCCGCATTTTGGCCTCGACTACGAGGCCGGGGCGCTGCCGTGGCGCAACAGTCATCTCATAACTACTTGTGGATTCCAAATATTGTATCATATTCCAGATAAACAGAAAATGTTAAACTTTCCGATCGAACAATCAAACACCCAAGTTTTCCCAAAACAGCTCAACACATGAAATAAGTTTAAAAACATTCACTTCATGCCACAGTACCAACGGTCCAGCCGTAGAAGGGTCAAGCCAACGCCTTACATGTGGCACGCCGTACTGCCCCAAACCCTAAGGTTCAAAGGGCAGTTCAAGACGGTCACATAATCGAGTTAAGTTTTGTTGTCTTCTAGAGGGTCCATCGCGTTACTTGCACTACTTAGAACGTTCTTAAACCACGGAAAAATCCAACACTTGGAAATTTCCCGGCAGGGGAAAAAATGGGTATGTATATCCGGTCGAACTTTTTAACATGTTCTAAAATACCCGGAAAAACATAAACGAGGTTAGAATATCCGATCGAATTAACGAGTCCCCAATACACCCCAGAAAATTCAACTCTTGAGTAGAAATTAAAACTTCCCAGAAAACACAGGAAACACTATGAGCAATTACTGTGCAAATAAAAACAAAAGTTACCATAGTACGGCCGCGGAACCGCCGCGTGAGCCAAGCTATGGCCGCGGTTCCGCCGCACATTAGACGATGTACGGTCACGTGATGCACAGTAATTCTATATTTTCCCTACTGATTTTTTTGAGAATTTTTAATAAGGAAAAATCCACAGTTTGTAAAAATGTACAGAGAGGGGTATCGATTAAGGTTTCGGGGTTCGATCGGGTTTCTAACTTCGTCTACACTTCGCCTAAAGCTCTAGCTAGTCTCTGATACCACTGTAAGGTTCCTAGGCACACTCATGAGGTTCTACAACTGATCAACCATGCCAAAATCAAATGAATTCCATGTGCCAAAGAACCCTATACTAGATCGTTAACTAGAGGTAAGGCGAAACAAGCAAGTAAACTACTTTAGCTACAAGTGAAAAAGACTACAACCTTTGTAGATCCGGTCCTCCACTTCTTTAGCTCCATGTTGACGTCCCTCTGCTGCGATCATCGGGATCCCGGACTCTAGCGATGGTTTCGTCGGAGAAACGAGCAGGCTAGGTCGTTGACTTCGATGCCGAAGATGATCTACGTCGAGGCAACTCAAACTCAAGCTCCGTCTTCACTTGGTCATGAACCTTGTGAAGAAAACACCCTTTATAACATGGCAAGTGGTAGAGGATGTGGAAATAGGAAGTGGGTTCACTTTGGATTTGGATTTCTCACTTGATTTCAACACTTGAAATTTTCTAGCAATGGTTTTCTTCTTCATGAAGAAGAAGAAGAAGAAGAAAGAAAAAGAATGAATGAATTAATTCCAAAAAAGAAAATTCAAGTGAAACTTATCATGTTGCAACCATGGGTGAGATTTCTTGTGTAGAGAATAAACTAGGGTTTAGAGGTAATGGTTAGGTTAAAGGAAAAAACAAAATGGCTAGACTTTTTCAGAGATGCTAACAAGCTTCATGAAGCTTCTAGCATGGAAAAAGAAAAGGCACCATTTTGTTTTTGCCAAAAAGAATAAATCAAATAAAACCCTAACCATTAACCTAAACTTGGTGTAATACACATACCCACCCATGTTTACATGTATCATCAAACATGATACAAACAAGTGCACAAACATATATCATATATACAACTTGTGCACATCAAGTGAGAAAATCCATCTTAAGTGAACAAATATTAGTCAATGTAAAGTAATATATCAAATATATAATTATACATCCGGTCATACTGCATATAACCGACTAATATCAAGTGTATCAATATATCGAATCAACATTTGATTCGGTAACCCGGCTATATCTTATATAACCGTCCGATGATACAAATCGCGAGAATAGAATTTAGTATCACATACTGGTATTATTCTCGGTCCCGCACATATCTCATATGTGCTCCTATTTCGTTTTGCTTGAGCCAGGAAACCTCTGTGTAGGACTCTAAAGACTCGTCAATACGCCGGCAGTAGGTGATGATTAAATCAAACATCCACAAGCCGCAAGCGGTCTGCTAAACGTAACGGCCACCCGGGTATTGAGCGATCAGAAGATCAACGAGCAAGCCCGCTCACACTCCTGTGAATCCAACCAGTAACACTTACCGTACAGTCCGGTCTGATCGTCTGATATGTCGCATATCTTGCCTAGGGGTGGTAAACGTCAGACCCCAGTAGCTCGATAAGTCGTGTCGATATGTGGTCTATAACAGTTCGAGATACTACTGATAACACTTACCAGTAAATCTCAGCAACCCTGGCCAGGAATTTCCGGTTATAGCCAATCGAATACAGCGCAACATCAACTCCCTATACCGGGAGAGACGAATCCCCTCCTATCGCTCATTGCCTCCATGTGATTCAGGACTGTACCCAAAAACCACCGTTTTGCACGCCCACTTGGACGTGGTAAGGTGGAAATCAAAGCACAGTGGGAATCACACAAGACTCTATGACGATCTCGAGTCTACAGACTAACCTGTACCAGTGTCACCAGAGAACTGCCATCTGACGTAAGGTATAATACCATCTGGGAGTTCTCGGCGAGTCCGTCCAGTGTACCCAGTCTCCACTGAGCACCCGTATATCATCTCTGATGTCAAACACCAATGGATATAGGATCATCCATCGCCCATCTATATGGGTCGAGAAGGTATACGCTAGTCTACTCTGGTATATCGATGCCCCGTCTCGATACACCCACGACTAGGGACCTTGAAGGATGTACTTATGGACTACCATGTCCCCACTAGTATGATCTGCATCATAGTCCAGGTAGCCAAGTACACATCCTAAGGGCTTTACCAATATGTAATAGAGAGAAAATCAGTGTACACGTTAAGGTAAAGAGCAACCAGATAGTATACTATCATGTCGAGCAAGAAAGTCCTCCCTATATATGTCCAAGTATCCACTACAATATACATCCTATGTATAGTAATGGCCTCTAGGGCATACATATAACTAACAAATACTCTCCTCAATACTATCCTCATAATTCTCCTCAAAATTTAGCTTATCCATGCCATTATCATCAAAATCAAGACGCATATGAAGTTCGGGAGAAACATTTAATGACTCGGGATGATGAATTGGGGATAAAAGTTCAGTCAAATTTACGGGTTCATCATCCAAAATATTCCTGGCGTCTATATCCTCAATCAAGTGAAAATTAATTTTTTCGGACACATCATCAAAAGCATGGATATCAATTAATTAAGGCTCTAGAGTGGAGGTGTAGAGGTCAAAAGGATTGGTGATGGTTTCACTCGAAAGGGACCCTTCGCAATCTGGCAAATCAAGCACTACAAAATCGCATAACTCATTTTTATCCTTAACTGTTGATCATTTGGGAAACTTGTTTGAAAACCGGAGTTGTGGGGTTCAATTGGGTATGGGTAGGTTTGATTTGGAAGGGTGTAAAACTCACTCTCTCCTCTCAAATTCTTACTCTGTCCAACCGCCCCATTATACATTGGAATTTTTGGAGCTAGTTAGAAACTAGCTACCGGTTCATTAGGTCGTATAAGGGCGGCTATGGACGCATCCACATTCCTTAGCATTTTGTTTGTTGCTACCATATAGGCTTCCAACGACTGTTCCAAACTAGACATGGGTTGTGAAGGGATTTCGGTAAAAGATTCAAAATTGTTTGGATACATGAAACTCCCAAATGGCTGTGTAGAAGCAATGTCTAGTGAAGGTGGGAAAGTCGGGTAGGACTGGTGGGAATTGGATGGTTGGACAGGAGTAAGATCAACATTTGGATAAAAAGGTGAATGGACTTGTTGATCCCTAGAACTTGATGTGTTGAGAGGAGTGAAAGATCGGTTACGAGATTGTTCAATGTGTTCAGCAATGGACATGGGTTTCGGAGTTACAACAGGACTCGAAAAAGTGGTATCAACATACGAAGGTGGTGAAGGTTGAAATGGTTGATACAAAGTGAATTGCGAAGTCGAACTGTTTCTCCTAGACGCTTCTATTCGATCTTTCAAAAAAAATTTGGGCATGGAGGGGTCGTCCTTAAATCGACTGAAACAATTCGTGTAAGAGGCAAAGTTTGGTTCAGGGTACCAAAGTTCGGCAAGAGATTTATGAGGTGGGGTACCCATGATGTCAGGAGGAGAAGAGAAAGAAGGTGGGTGTAAGTGGGATGCAAGGATTTCTTAGCGACAAAATTTTGCAAGTTTTTATAAAAAAATTTCCTTTTTTTTTCTTTTTCTCTTTATTTGGAACTGTTTGCAAAAAAGATTTTTGATAAAGGGCTTAGACAAAAATGCAATCAACCAGAAATGCACAACCAGGCCTAGATCTAGGGTCACCTAGGTCAGCTAAACAGCTCCTAACTGTTCCAAAGGGCTAAAAATAGGACCTCAAACTGCCTTTTCACCGCCAATTGCGGCCAGGTAAGTGCCAGGTGAGTAGGAGGCTCCCCACTACGAAAGTAGTGGTCCTAATTAAGTAACCACTCGCCTTAGACACACTTGCCTAGACACCGCAAAGTCAGGTTAGGATCAACGGCCGATGCCTACAACTAGTCCTCTGTCCTATTGAGCGCGACGTCCTTAGGGCTGGGTCTAGTATTTTTTAATTAAAAATGGTCAATGCAAATGCCTTATGTGATTTCTGGGGTCCTGGGAAGGGTGATGAAATCCCTACCCAATCTGGATTGGTCTCAAGCCCCTTAAAGTCCGATTAAAGATATGCAAAACAGAAAAAATCACTTGCAATCAATTTTTTTATTTTAAGCGCGGCGCAAAGAATCCTGCATAAGATTTGTTATTGGAAGGGGGAAGATTTTTTAAACGCAAAGAATCCTGCAGGAGATTTGACAAAAGATATATCGGGATTTATAGAGGAGAGAGAAAGAAAACAAACAGTGCTTTTTTCACGAGCTGAGGTCACCAATAGGCCGCGTTTCCGCGGTCGGAAGTAGGCTTCAGCGGCGCTTCCGCGGTCACGTGGCAGGCTCGGTTCCCAAGATTTTTTCTCACGTGCTGAGTCGACCCAACGGCGGCGGTTCCGCGGTCAGAAGCGGCTTGGTGCGGCGGTTCCGAGGCCAGAAGGTGGGTCACGCGGCGGTTCCGCGGCCGGTTGGACGGTTCGAGTCCCGAGAAAAATTCTGCTCCTCTGTTATTGTAAATCTCTGTTGTTCAGATCCGCTATTTTCTGTTTTGATCTCTGGATTTTTCCATATCCGAACTTGATTGTATATCCTGCAAAATTGACACAAAAATACCCTTCACAAAAATAAAAGATGATAAATTTTTATATTTTTTATTTTTTATTTTTTATGATTTTTTAATTTTAGATTAACCCGAAATTGCAAAAAGAAAATAACACGCCATCCCCGGCAACGGCGCCATTTGATTCGTATGTCAAAAATATTTCTAAACCGCAATCAAGAACGGCGTCGCTTGGTAGCTAGCCGGTGAGTACGGGTCGGTCCACAGGGATTTTGTGAATTTCCTAATTGTTCTTACGAGCTAATTCCGATGGGTGTCGGATTGATTGATTAAATCTAAAAACTAAATTTATCTAGATCTAAATCTTGCTAGGGTTAGGTTTAGGGTAGGTTTGGAAATGTAAATAAATCTCACCGCTTTCTATACCCAAATTAAGATCTATGAAGTGTTATGGTAATTATTAATAAAGGGGATTAGAACCATTCGGGAAGGTGTTTCTTCCTCTGGGTTCTTGTCCTTCCTTTATCAATCCATACCCTAAGCTCCATAGAAAACACGCGCAACCGGGCCTTTATACTACGGTATCACCGCTACCTCGTGGGATAGGGTGCCGTAGGGAGCGGTGTGTGCATGTATGCATGTGTAACGTTTCCAAAATAATAAAATATTATTTTAATGAATATTTTTAATATTCGGGTATAATTAAATACAAATAAATGGGGGGAAATTATGGAAAATTCTAAAATAGGGTATTTTATGGAATTATGCCATTTTAAAGTTTTAAGATTAGTTATATGCTAATTTGGTGCTAATCGCGATTAAAAATCGCTAATTGGATTTTTAGCTTTTTTTGTGCAAAAATGTGCACATATCATTTTCCACACTTGTTACACTTGTGTTACATTTCTATTGCCATGGTTGTTCTTTTGGGTTCACTATTGGAGTGAGAAGGAAAAGAAAAAGGAAAAGAAAAGAAAAGGAAAAAGTAGCATGAGAGAGAGAGAGACCAAGTCAACCCTCACTTTATGAACCATTCCCCATCATTTTCCCCTTCTCATTCTCTCTCCTCTCCCTCCCCTTGTTGCTGCTGCTGCCGCCATCCCTCTCTCTCCCTCTTCACAAAAACCCTAGATCCACAATGAAATCAACCCCAAAACCCTATTCCCATTTCACAAAAGATGTTCCCGAGCTCACTAGCTACACATTGAACCTAGCAAGATTGGATTTGGAGGACTTTGAGCAACTCAAGAATTTTCTTGAGTTGCCAAAGGAGGTAATTTCTGCACCCCTAGTTTAGTAATTCCATTCTTATTGCATCAATACTAGTTTTGTGTCGATATGGTGTCGTTTGATGGATTTGTGAAACTTCAAGTTAGGATTTATGTGAGATCTGAAATTAAAGATGAAATTGAGGATTGTGGTGACCTTAGAACCCCTTGTGTGATGCTAATTTGGACCCAAACCTGAACTTGAAACCAGAATACGGATTTATGAGACGATGTCGGAGAAAAACTGTGAATCTGTGATCGTATTTAAGAATCTGCTATCACCCCGAAACCCCTAAAATAAAACTGAGTTGACAGTGAGGTGTGCAGGTACCCTAGAACCACCATACAAAGCCCTAGCCCCCACTTCTTTTTCCAGGCCGCAGATTTAATCTGTTTGGCCGCAATTTGCGGCCTGGGTCCTACCATTTTGCCTCGTGTTTGTTCTGTAGCTCCCACATGTATATTTTAGACCCCTGGTATGTGTAGATTTGTCTAGTTTGACCTAGGGTGAAATCTGGAGTATATTTCCTCAGTTGCTGTTTTGGATTCGTGTTTCCGTATTCCGTATTTTGATTCTGATATTTGTATTTTGTTTTACCTCGACTATTTGGCGTTTATACGACGATATCGAGGATTGATTGATGGTTTTGAAGGCATGCTCATAGGTTCTAACCTATATGCCCCTTATCGTATCGTTTTGGGATTCGTATGCCGTTTTAGTTTTGAATTGGTTTTAATGCGCATATACGACACTTTGATGTGTAGGTACCCCATGAAGACTTCGGGACGAAAAGCAAACGCGTGGTGACATCGAAAGATAAAGACGCAAGGTGGGTAGATTATATCTACAGGGGGAAGTCGGGTGGATGGCGTATAGCACCCCCGCAGTCCGTAGTTGTTATTATATATGATAGTTAGGTGTATTATGGATAGTGTAGGGTTAGAAGTGACTAGTGTAGTTCATAGTCGCAAACCCTAGAATAGATTTACACCTACACGCACACCCTTGAGTATTCCTTTCACTTGCACTGTGTAGATGATATTGGATGGCATTGGAGATGGGTCGATGATGTTGGATATTGTGCCGCGAGATTGGTGATTTGATGTGATTCGTATTTGGGATACGATACGTGATCTCTAGCGGGCCTTGGGACGTGTGCTTGCACACGCAGTATATAGATGGATTCGAGTTGTACTAGACTTAGATCAGTACCCCAGATTATGTGATATGATGATAGTGATACCTACTATGTGATGAGATAATGTGATATTGACCGTACCCAGCTCTTGGGATGCCGTACGATGATTTACCGTACGAGCCTATATTGATGATAGATCCGCACTCATGACTCGAGGATGTCTTACGATATACTGTATCGTACACGATATTATTGAGGCGGGATCACCGACTAGTATATCTATATATATATCGACTCAGATTTAGGTGGTTTCCATACCTCTCCCGATTGACTGGATACCTAGATCTGTAGTTTGCATAGTAGATTCTTCACTGTGGTGTTGATTACTTGATTTCCGCATATTCATGCTATTCGCATTGCTTGCATATGTTTATCGCTATATTATTATCATGCTGTTAGGACACCAGCACCATTATCGATGATGCGTAGGTTCCACGTACACTATTTGCCGGCTCACACACTTCATCATCGATAATTGCCATGCCACTACACTGTAGTACTGTTGCATCAGGACATGATCTTATATGCGCATACTATTATTCCATGCTGCAGGATATATTGTTACTTGCATTTCATTTATATGTCACATGCATCATGCTTTCTGATTTGCGCATTGAGATATGTTGTTTTTATGATATTTCCGATATATTGAGAGAGGGCTGACCCGGACTGACGGATGCCCGATATATTGAGAGAGGGCTGACCCGGACTGACGGATGCCCGATATATTGAGAGAGGGCTGACCCGGACTGACGGATGCCCGATATATGAGAGAGTGGGCTGACCCGGACTGACTGATGCCCGGTATATGAGGATTTACGTGCCGATGCTAGGCACAGGTTTTCATGATGTTTTCGAGTGTCGATACTAGGCACTCAGGTTCCATGCTTTTGGTTATATCCTCATATTTTCCATGCATATGCTTTATGAAATTTACATGCATAATGCTTATTGTCATTTGGGTGACAGGTGGACGGGGTCCACATACATACAGACTTTTATTACATTGATCATACTTCATTTGTATATATATAACAGGGTATGAGGGCGCTGTTATATATACCCTTACACCAATATTAGTGGAATGGGACGCTAATATATGTGTATTGATATCCATTTGATACTACATCATATTTACTTCATGCAGACATACCTTATACTGACGACATGTTATTACCTGAGTACTTGGCTCTACATACATGTTTAGATGTTACATTGCCACCTTATCATGCTTCAGACGTACTCTTGTGGTTTATATTATACTGATCGTATTGACCTAGGATTATGTCTTGCATTCGGTTTCTGCTTGTTGATATTTTCTATTCACGAGTTGGCAACTCACCCCCGTTGTGCCACAGTTCTTGCAGGTTTTGCCGTACAGATTTCATTGCGGCTTTTCTGGCACCTTGCTTCCTTTTCGGGTGACTTGCTTTGGTAGGTGGGTTCTTGTATCAGAACCACCATTGTACATTATTTATTCATTGTATCTAGAAATTCCATCAACCAAAATTTGTATATTGTTCCAGACTTAGAAAACAGTGTTGTATTATTTCGACCTTAGAGTCGCGCTTGTAGTATTACGGTTTTCTGGCTGTTTTGAGTTCTTTTTGGGTTTTGATCCTCGCCCTTTGGCGTTGTATATTATTATTGCTTGCGTGGTTGTGACCGTCGATTGACGAAGAGCTAGCTCCCGCTTGGGGATGCCTTTTATTATTTCATATATATTATTCTTGTTGTTCCCCGTTCGGGGCCAGTTTTTACAAAGGAAACTCTGCCGAAATTTTCAGGAAAGGTTCACATTTTTAAAAATACATATTCGGCTTAGTTATTTAAAAACTTTGATTTTCGAAACATGATTTCTTTACTTCTTAAAACCAGTTTTTCCTTATTTACTCTTTAAATGGTTTTAGATTTCTGGGCTTTTGGCTTACTTAGATCAGATGGGGTCCTATAGACTTCATATGGTTCAAGAGCCAGTCACGTGCTCTTTCGGGTCGTGACAGCATGGAGTCCTATTGATTATATGTGATGGGCAAGAAAGGGATGAGAGATCTCATCTCTCAAAAGCCTTCCCCAAAGCTAACCCTAACAAGCGAGGAGACTACTCGCTCATTAGGGAATTGAAGAACATGCTATCTATCTATCTAGGGCAAGGAATTAAAGATCTAAACTAAGGCAATTAAATAAAACTGCTTACTTTACAGATGGCTCTCTCCAAACATTTACACAGGGTTGTCAGATCTGAATAGATGATATGAAAAGAGGCATCGATGCTCTCCAAAAGAAATCTGAATTTTATTAATGAAAGGAGGTATGCCCTCATACAAGATTTGGAGTTCCTATTTATAGAGGATAGGAACCCTAGGGTTACAATTGACTCGCATATCTGCTTTTATAAAAATACCCTCCTAAGAAAAAGACCTAGTCAACGCCCGCGCACCGCCAAAACTTTCTGCGCCGACACGGGTACTATATGGCCGCGGAACCACGGCCATAGGCAGGGTTTGGCCGCAGTTATGGCCGTGGTTCCGCGGCCAAAAAGTGGGCTTGGAGCTTCATTTTTTTAGGTAATCCTCTGGTTGGCTTTGTCTTCTGGTTTTCTTAGTTTGTTCTTCAGAATGTCTTTTGGTTCTCTTCCAGATCTCCGCAGTGAATACTTGTAGTGGATTTTTACCGTTGCTTCGTGACGAAGTCTTGAATCTTGCGCTGCCTTGTACTTTGTGAACTAATCTTCGTGTAGGCTTGATCAAGATTCCACCATTTATTGGTCTTAGTCTCACTTTTACATCGTCTTTTGTCATTTCCACTGTTTTTGTCCTGAGAATCTGTAACCTGTAACTAAGTAGCAGACGTGGGTCAAAAGCACTTGTTTATTTGTAAAATAACTAGGACTGGGGAATATAATAATGCAATATTATGGTATGAACATCCCGTTATCCCCCGGGACCACGGATCAAGTAAGAATCGCGAATGATTCTGTCCCGTTATCCCCCGGGACCACGGATCAAGTAATACCCTTTTAAGCTACACTTTAGTTACACTTTTGATTTCCCCATACCCCCAAGGTTATGTGTTCAAGTCAGGTATTGAAAATCTGGAACTAATGCCAACACAGGATCAAGCAGGTACATGTTTGTCTAAATAGACAACAGGATATGTCCGTAGGGACAACAGATCAAGATTGTCGGTATTAGTAACAAGATCAGGTATCAAGTCAAGCAGTGGTATATCAGGTTATAACAGGTAGTGCACAGGTATCAAGCGGATGCTCATAATAAAACTGTTGCAGGTACGGGTGCAAAAATAAAAGTATGGATATACAAATATTTATCAGGGGTTACATCATGACTATGTAGGATGCACATTATCAAGCATGAGGTGTCAGTATAACAGTAATATGAAATAATGTGACATGGCATGCAACTAGATATATAATTAATGGTATGGGTACACAATAAAATATGGATGCATGAATAACTATTAGGGATTGCAACTATAGCTCCATTGCTATGTAGGATGCACATTTTCTAACATGGGGTGTTAATGTAGCAGTAATATGAAATACGTGACTTGGAATGCAAATAGATATATAATTAATGGTATGAATGCACAATTATCGATTAGGGTTATATTTACAGTTCCAAGACTAAGTGGGATGCACATTATTAAGCATGTGGTGTTACAACAATAATAATATGAATTAATGTGATTTATAGATGTGGTTATATATATTTTAAATGATATGGATGCAAACGGGTATCCGAAAACAGTAAAACGGTAATGTGGGATGCATAACTAAACATTATGTGATGTTATCATTCAAATGGGTGCAGTATATTGTAGTATAGCATGTAGCAAGATTAACTTGTATGCAACCAGATATGAAATAAATTGTACGGATGCAAACGGACGTCGTAAAATAGTAAAATGACAACAGGGGATGTACAATACACTAAACATGAAATATTATTATTAATATGGATGTAGTATATATCATAGCATGTAGCAAGATAAACTTGCCTCGATCGGATTACACGACGGATACGCACGGCATGTCCGACGTCGGTAAATCGTCGCAACGCACACGCGGCATGCGGGACGGGTCCAGGTAAGGCAAGAGGGTGATCACGCAGATAAGGTACGTTCACTGGATTGTCTGGATCGGCAGCGGCGACGCGACTCCGACGAACGCTGGAAATACAAGATTCAAGAAAAGAAAAAAGAAAAGAAAAAGAAAAAGAAGAAGAGGAAGAAGAAGAGATGGAAGTGCTCACTGGGGTTGGTGCATAGGGGTCAGGGAGACAAGGTGGTGGTGTCGGGGTAACCGGTGGTGAGGCGCTGGCGATGGAGTTTGGCAAAAGGCAGTGAGGGGCTAGGGTTTGAATGTGTAGGTTAGGCTCGGGTGTTAGGGTTGCAGTGGGTGTTGGGTTAGTTGTTGGAGTGTGCAGGTGTAAGTCCACGTTGCGACCCCCGGTTCTTACGGGGAGGCGGAAACGGTATAAAATCAAAATTTTAACGCAAGAGGCAACATGGACTAAGCTAGGTCGGGATCTTTACCTAAACTAAAACTAGCAAACTAAGCTAAAGATATTTAGCTACTCGGATGAAGATGGTTATACCTAAACTTGAACTCCTTCTCTTCAAGCTCCGATGGTGGTTCGATGGCTCCTTCTCGTTGTCTCCGTACGCCGAAGATAGATCCACTTGAAAGCTCCAACCTTTAGCTCCTTCTTCGTTCTTTGAAGAAACTAGTTCACTTGGTTTGCTAAACCTAGTGAACTAGAATGAGTAGAGATGATTTAGAATGGGATTTTATCTATAGTTCTTGATTCTCAACTCATGAGACAAGAGAACCATAGATCAAGAGAGGGAGCAAGAGGTTGAGGGTGAGAGCAAGAGGAGAGCTCAAGAACAAGAGAGAGAATGAGCAAGAAAGAATGAGCAACTCTTTTGTCTTTCACCCTCTCATAATCCAAAGTGATCATAACTCATCATATCAAAAAAGTCTTATGTGATGGTTAGAAGCAACCATAAGCTTATCATGTCATGCACTCATTTTACTCAAATGAGCAAGCAAGAAAAAGTCTTTGGCATGAAATGATAACCATGGTTATCATGATGGTCAACTAGTCAAACCTAGTCAACCGGTCAACAAGTCAACAAAAGTCAACAAGTCAACAAAAGTCAACAAGTCAACAACCATATCACCATAATACTTAATTAATATAATAGTTAATCACATATCATATTCTCATTAGGGTTGAGCAAAAAGTCAAATAGTCAACGGTCAACTGTCAACAACCCTAATGAGAATCCGCAGCCTCTGCCTCCCTGTCAACTGTGCATACACACCCGCATCCGCGTTCCGAGGAACACGAATGCAAACTGGATAAATCCAATCCCATAAGGTACACTAGGATCTGGCTTAAACCAAATCCCGCTAGTGTAAACTGTCCGGACACTGTACGTGCACAAGTGCACGGATGTGATCGAACCCCGTCGCAAAACCATGCGACCTGTCGCAATACCATGCGACCTCTACTCTTTTGCCTAAAGGCGAAAAGCTTTCTGTGTGGGACTCTAAAGACTCGACACTACGCTGGCAGTGGGTTTAACCACAGACCGCAAGCGGCACTAGCTGTGCGTAACGGTCCCCAGGTAATGCCGATAAGAAGACCGACGAGGCGAAACCCATCTGAACTCCTACTGAGCCTGAGTGTGACATTCTCCGTACAGTCCGGTCTGTTCGTCTGATACATCGCATGGCGGGCCTAGGGGGCGGTAAACGTCAGTCCCCCAATAGCGGTACAAGTCGTGCCGGAGCGAAGCCCAAAACACCCTGAGATAACACTGGAAACCTACCAGTATATCTCGATTGCCCTGGCCAGGGACTACTCGTATAATGGCTCTCCTAGACACAGCGCGATGTCAACCCCCAATACCGGGAGAGACGAATCCTGTCTAACCGTCACTGCCTCCAAGTGCTTCGGGACTGCACCCAACCACCACCTGTTTGCACGACTCCTTTGAGCCGTGGTAGGGTAGTGATCAAAGTACAGTAGGAACACACTCGAGGCGGAGTGACAGTGTCAAGTCAGCGGACTAAGCTGTACTCATGTCACCTGGGAACTGATAACTGACGATAGGTATAATACCAACTAGTCAGTTCCCGACGAGTCCTGTCCAGTGTACCCGTAACCTAACGAGCACCCGCATACTATCTCAAGTACGACGTACTGACGGCTGTGGGACAGACCGTCTCCCACACTGGGATGAGAAGCGCATGCGCTGGTCTACTCCGGAGTATCGATGCCCTGTCTCGATAGTCCTGCGACTAGGGACCTGCATAAGGATGTGCTTATAGATTACCCAGCCCCACTAGTGTGACGGCCATCACATCGCTGGTAATCAAGCAAAGATCCTAAGGGCTCTACTAATGTGTATAGGCGATATACTAAAATAAACACATGTACACATTGAAGTAGAAACAAACCAAGTAGCATACTACTATTTTGAGCAAGATTGTCAATACAAGGTGAATATCCCAAGCTTCCATTAAGTAATATACATACTAGTATGATACAGTAATGGCCTCTAGGGCATATACACTAACAATCTCCCACTTGCACTAAGGCCATGTACTGGCGTATCGAAGACCTATCATCTCGATCAGCCGCTCGAACTGAGTCTGGGGCAAGGCCTTGGTGAATGGATCTGCAGTGTTATCTTCTGATTTTACTCTCTTTACCTCGATCTCCTGGCGATCAATGATCTCCCTGATCAGGTGGAACCGCCTCAAAATGTGCCTGGACTTCTGATGGGACCTTGGTTCCTTCGCTAAATCTATAGCGCCGTTGTTGTCACAATACAGCGGTATTGGATCAACACTGGTAGGAACCACCTGAAGTTCCGTGAGGAACTTCTTCATCCAGACAGCTTCCTTTGCGGCATCGCAAGCAGCTATGTACTCCGCTTCCATGGTTGAGTCAGCAACGGTTTCCTGCTTGGAACTCTTCCAGCAAACCGCCCCTCCATTGAGGGTAAAGACATAACCCGACATGGACTTGGAGTCATCCTTGTCACTCTGGAAGCTGGAGTCAGCAAAGGCCTCAATCTGGAGGTCTTTTCCGCCATACACCAAGAACATCTCCTTAGTCCTTCTCAGGTACTTGAGAATGTTCTTTACTGCTATCCAGTGTTTCTCCCCTGGGTCCGACTGATACCGGCTTACAACGCTCAATGCGTATGCTACATCTGGTCTGGTACATAACATCGCATACATAATAGAGCCTACCGCAGATGCGTAGGGTATTGATGACATGCGAGCCCTTTCCAAATCAGTCTTGGGAGACATCTCTTTGGAGAGGGTGATTCCGTGACAAGCCGGTAGATTACCGCGCTTGGAATCTTCCATACTGAATCGTTTCAGTATGGTGTCGATGTACCTTGACTGTGAAAGTCCCAACATCCTTTTAGATCTATCACGATAGATCTGGATCCCCAGAATGTAGTTGGCATCGCCCAGGTCCTTCATGGAGAACCTCTGTGATAAGAATCCTTTGACTGACTGTAGCATAGGAATATCATTTCCTATTAGGAGAATGTCATCGACGTACAAGACGAGGAATACCACATTTCTCCCTACAATCTTACTGTAAATGCATGGTTCATCTGGGTTTTTGACAAAGTCGAATTCTTTGACAGTATCATCAAAGCAGATGTTCCAACTCCGCGATGCCTGCTTAAGTCCATAGATGGACTTGAGCAACTTGCACACTTTACCGCTGCTCCCACTCTGATTGAATCCCTCTGGCTGATCCATAAAGACGCACTCTTCTAAATTTCCATTTAGGAAAGCCGTCTTAACGTCCATCTGCCAGATCTCATAATCGTGGAAGGCAGCAATGGCAAGAAGGATCCGAATGGATTTAAGCATGGCTACCGGAGAAAAAGTCTCGTCATAGTCCAAACCAGGTCTTTGACGAAAACCCTTTGCAACGAGCCTAGCTTTATAGGTTTTAACCTGCCCATCTACACCAATATTCTTTCTGAAGATCCATTTGCAGCCTACGGGTTTTACCCCTTCTGGAGCAAAGTCCAAAGTCCAAACTTTGTTGGTGTACATGGACTCCATCTCGGTCCGCATTGCATCCAGCCATTTTACCGAGTCACCGCTCTGAATGGCTTGCTGGAAGCTAGTAGGATCATCATAATCTATGATGCAATCCTCTCTATCCCCGTCTATGAGAAAACCGTAGTATCTCTCGGGCGGATGAGACTGCCTACTACTCCTGCGGAGCGGCGTAGGAATGTCCGGTTCCCCTGAACCTTCTGGTTCTACTAAGGTTTCAGTAATAGCTTGTGGTTCTGGAATTTCTTCCAGTTCTATTGCGCTCCCACTTATCTGATTTTCTAAAAACTCAGTTTCCAAGAAGCGGGCATGACGAGAAACAAGGACTTTTTGCTCCTCTGCGTAATAGAAAAGATACCCCTTGGAGTTCTTTGGGTATCCCACAAACTTGCACTGTACTGAGCGTGCCTCGAGCTTGTCCGCATGCTGCTTTTTTACAAAAGCCGGACATCCCCATGTCTTAAAGGATTTAAGACAGGGTTTCTTCCCACTCCACATCTGGTATGGTGTGGTAGGCACTGTCTTAGTAGGAACTTGGTTCAAGAGATGTGCAGCTGTTTCCAGTGCATAACCCCAGAAAGATCGCGGTAACTCAGCCTTACTCATCATGGAACGAACCATATCTAATAGGGTTCGATTCCTTCTTTCCGATACACCGTTGTGTTGTGGTGTGTATGGAGGAGTACGCTGAGAGAGAATTCCATTCTCTTTTAAGTAGTCCAGAAACTCGGCACTCAAGTATTCACCACCTCGATCCGATCTTAGGATCTTGATACTTTTGCCTGTTTGTTTTTCTACTTCATTCTTATATTCTCGAAATTTCTCAAAGGCCTCGGATTTGTGCTTCATTAAGAAGACATGTCCAAACCTAGAGAAATCATCTGTGAAAGTAATGAAGTATGAATAACCGCTTCGCGCATGTGTAGACATTGGACCACACACGTCACTGTGTATAAGTCCCAAGAGCTCGCTCGCTCTTACTCCGTGTCCAGTGAACGGAGTCTTTGTCATCTTTCCCATGAGACAAGATTCACAAGTGGCATAAGACTGGTACTCGAACGGATCCAAGTATCCTTCTTTATGCAACTTAGTCAACCGTGTCTCATTGATGTGACCCAGTCTACAATGCCATAAGAAAGCCTGATTTAATTCTGGAGACTTTCTTTTAAGTGTGTTCTGGACACTGAATATCTGAGCTTGATTCAATACGTATATACCATTATTTAATGTACCTGACCCAATCAGTGCTTGATTTAGGTGGATGTTTACTACATCGCTTACAAAAGCAAAATCATATCCTTCCTTAGAAAGTAAGGATACAGATATGATGTTACAAGTCGCACCTGGTACATACAAACAGTCACGCAGAATCAATATCTGCCCAGTTGTCAGTCCTAGGTGATATTCCCCTACGGATACAGCATCCATGCTCATTCCGTTAGCAACCCTGAGAGTCATATCACCTTTCCTGATAACCCCACGGTTTCTCAGACCCTGTAACGAATTACAGATATGAGATCCTGATCCGGTATCCAATACCCAGGAAGTAGGGTTAACTGACAAACAGTTCTCAATTACAAACACACTCGAAGCCGAAGCCACAACATGCTTCGAATTCTGGCTACAGGCTTTACAAGCCCTGCAATCTTTCTGCCATAGTTCATTCCCGTTACAATAGGAACATCCCTCTTTTACTATATCCAGTCCTGAAACTTTTGCCCTTGTTTTTCCTTTTTCTTCCCTGGTTTCTTTCAGGGTATAAGCAGAGGGCAGGGACTGTAGAATTAGGTCAGTACTTGACCCATTCTCCAACGTGGTCTCCAGGTCCGTGAGCTCAATATAGCTGGTCTCTGTAAGGACGTTGCCCCTTACAGATGACCCGACAGCCAACCTCGCTTGAAGCAATTCGTTCGAGGTCTCATATCTTGCGATACGAGATTGCTCTCCATATAAAACTTTGTTATGGAGGAAGACAGAAACTGAGTCCATCTTCTCGTGCTGCCTCTGGTTTGCACCATCAACTGAGGCTAACACGAGGCACTTGGCTTTCGCACAATCCTTTTCCGATGTCCTGCGGATGTGAACATCCGTGACAGGGGAAACTGGACCTGAGACAGCAGGGTTTTGATTAGTTAAGAGGCGTTCCAGCTTGTCATGGGCAATGGACATCTGGACAGACCTTTGCCAGTCATAACAGTCAGGTTCAGTCATATTTTTATCTAGATGTAACCTAGGCGTGGTCACAGGGTCGCTGCAATTTAAGAGAGAGAAGAAGAAACACTCAGCATGATGCTCTTGCAAGTTTAGAGTGGTTTTTAGTTTGTCTAAACAGGATGGCTCCCACTGTTTCTCGAACCCCTCTTCAAACCAGAAAGGAAGAATTAGTCAGGATCAATCCCACCGTACAATACTTGCTTAACCGTTCAGCCAGGCCGGTGTCGGTACTTCGAGGGAGGTTTTCCAACGCTTTCGCGAAGTTCCTTAATTAAAGAACCTCTTTTCCCTGGGGGCGTAGCCCCGCTAACACCTTTCTTGGCACCTACTAGGTTTATAGCATTGATCGTTAAGTGAGAAATTTCCCGAGGAGTAGCATATACTCACAGTAGGATCGGGATCCAAATATCATCGCATGACGAAACTGAAGGAATCCTACCAGAATCATCACACTCCAAATGGTATGCAAATCTAGCAAGTTTCAGTACTTATGAAACTCCCGATGTATATTTTTGCCCCATGCTCTTATGACCTTGACTAAGGCCAACAAATCATAAGTCACATGTCAAGTTCTACCCGTCGTTGTCCAGGTTAATTTGAATCCACCCGTATATACCCTTGACTAAGGCCAACAAGGTAATACGACTGTCCCAAACCAACGCATTCTATCTATGCAACATATGAATACCCACCAGCTACCAAACACTGTGCCTTGACTAAGGCCAACAAACACAGCTTGAATACTGTTGAATATTCATATGAAACGACGGAGGGCTACGAATGGTTTTGGCGAAACCGTGAACGTAGTGAACTTGATTTAGTCGATGGAACGAGATAGCTTTTAAATGGAGTGGCTCAAACTCCGCATTTTAAAAGTTTGTTTTGAAAAGAACCGAGTGGTTTTTCGAAAATGTTCCAACGACTTATACTTGGTTTATTTTCTTGCATTAGTTCTTTTAATGCATGTTTTGCTTGCATTAGTTCTTTTAATGCGTGATATTCTTGCATTAGTTCTTTTAATGCGTCCCATCAATTAATCCTACCATTGCAGAAAACAACCAAAATATGACGTACGCTTATGCCATTCGCATTCGCCACGGGGCCCCGTCATTACCCGTTAGGTTACTTAACTAACGACAGAGCGGGGGCTGGGCTAGCGCGTCTGTAAAACATAAGCAACGCCTAAATAATATCATATATAGATATACTGCAATGATAAACATTTCAGATCACAGATAAATACATTGGATATACTAGGAATCTGTAATTTGTACGAGCCTGTAACAAAAACAGATTACACGGTCGCGGTGAATAGCCAAAACCCCACCCAAGACCCCTACGGGTGCGGCAAACTACCAGCCAAGTACCCGAAGCGTAGCAACCTCCCTCATCTCCATGAGTAGGCCACTCGACACTTCGGCATACCCGGTAGTTTGTGCACCCCTCCATGGGTCTATCCTAGGAGCAAAAACAATAAAAAGAAATTATACAATGACGGCTACAACCCCGACCCGGTTGTGCGGCTATACAAATAATTATTACATCAATTTACAAATTTACATGAATTGCAAGAAAAGAAAACTCTCGTCTCACAACCCCCGGCTATTCACCCGCGACAATCCAACATATTTATATACACATTCCAGCACATTAAAGATCATGTATAACCCCGACCAATCGACTTATAGCGATTAGCCGACGTTCAATACATGCAAACATCACAGATATAACCATCATAGTCAAAGTGCAGTGAAGTTCGGAAAAAATACGGGATTATAGGACCCCAAAAGGAAATTTCTTTTCTGGAAAATCTGGGCACATATAATATATATCAAAAATCCCAAAACCAACACAGACACACACTGCACGAAAAACGATGCAGAGAAGACGACAAAGCGCGGCGCTTCCGCGGCGGATCCCTAGCTCGCGCGGCGGAAGGGCGGCGGTTTGGACGAATTACTGTATCGTTTTTCTTGGGTGTTCACAAAAAACCCTGAGCCGAATTTAGGAGTATAAAGTTTTTCATTTTGACAAGAAAAAATTTCAACAGAAACTCAGATTTTGTAAAAGTTTGGTTTTTGGATTTTTCCGGTTCCGAACTTCGTTACACTTCACTACCAAGCTAGTTTAAGTTTAGTTAGGCTCTGATACCACTGTAAGTCCACGTTGCGACCCCCGGTTCTTACGGGGAGGCGGAAACGGTATAAAATCAAAATTTTAACGCAAGAGGCAACATGGACTAAGCTAGGTCGGGATCTTTACCTAAACTAAAACTAGCAAACTAAGCTAAAGATATTTAGCTACTCGGATGAAGATGGTTATACCTAAACTTGAACTCCTTCTCTTCAAGCTCCGATGGTGGTTCGATGGCTCCTTCTCGTTGTCTCCATACGCCGAAGATAGATCCACTTGAAAGCTCCAACCTTTAGCTCCTTCTTCGTTCTTTGAAGAAACTAGTTCACTTGGTTTGCTAAACCTAGTGAACTAGAATGAGTAGAGATGATTTAGAATGGGATTTTATCTATGGTTCTTGATTCTCAACTCATGAGACAAGAGAACCATAGATCAAGAGAGGGAGCAAGAGGTTGAGGGTGAGAGCAAGAGGAGAGCTCAAGAACAAGAGAGAGAATGAGCAAGAAAGAATGAGCAACTCTTTTGTCTTTCACCCTCTCATAATCCAAAGTGATCATAACTCATCATATCAAAAAAGTCTTATGTGATGGTTAGAAGCAACCATAAGCTTATCATGTCATGCACTCATTTTACTCAAATGAGCAAGCAAGAAAAAGTCTTTGGCATGAAATGATAACCATGGTTATCATGATGGTCAACTAGTCAAACCTAGTCAACCGGTCAACAAGTCAACAAAAGTCAACAAGTCAACAACCATATCACCATAATACTTAATTAATATAATAGTTAATCACATATCATATTCTCATTAGGGTTGAGCAAAAAGTCAAATAGTCAACGGTCAACTGTCAACAACCCTAATGAGAATCCGCAGCCTCTGCCTCCCTGTCAACTGTGCATACACACCCGCATCCGCGTTCCGAGGAACACGAATGCAAACTGGATAAATCCAATCCCATAAGGTACACTAGGATCTGGCTTAAACCAAATCCCGCTAGTGTAAACTGTCCGGACACTGTACGTGCACAAGTGCACGGATGTGATCGAACCCCGTCGCAAAACCATGCGACCTGTCGCAATACCATGCGACCTCTACTCTTTTGCCTAAAGGCGAAAAGCTTTCTGTGTGGGACTCTAAAGACTCGACACTACGCTGGCAGTGGGTTTAACCACAGACCGCAAGCGGCACTAGCTGTGCGTAACGGTCCCCAGGTAATGCCGATAAGAAGACCGACGAGGCGAAACCCATCTGAACTCCTACTGAGCCTGAGTGTGACATTCTCCGTACAGTCCGGTCTGTTCGTCTGATACATCGCATGGCGGGCTTAGGGGGCGGTAAACGTCAGTCCCCCAATAGCGGTACAAGTCGTGCCGGAGCGAAGCCCAAAACACCCTGAGATAACACTGGAAACCTACCAGTATATCTCGATTGCCCTGGCCAGGGACTACTCGTGTAATGGCTCTCCTAGACACAGCGCGATGTCAACCCCCAATACCGGGAGAGACGAATCCTGTCTAACCGTCACTGCCTCCAAGTGCTTCGGGACTGCACCCAACCACCACCTGTTTGCACGACTCCTTTGAGCCGTGGTAGGGTAGTGATCAAAGTACAGTAGGAACACACTCGAGGCGGAGTGACAGTGTCAAGTCAGCGGACTAAGCTGTACTCATGTCACCTGGGAACTGATAACTGACGATAGGTATAATACCAACTAGTCAGTTCCCGACGAGTCCTGTCCAGTGTACCCGTAACCTAACGAGCACCCGCATACTATCTCAAGTACGACGTACTGACGGCTGTGGGACAGACCGTCTCCCACACTGGGATGAGAAGCGCATGCGCTGGTCTACTCCGGAGTATCGATGCCCTGTCTCGATAGTCCTGCGACTAGGGACCTGCATAAGGATGTGCTTATAGATTACCCAGCCCCACTAGTGTGACGGCCATCACATCGCTGGTAATCAAGCAAAGATCCTAAGGGCTCTACTAATGTGTATAGGCGATATACTAAAATAAACACATGTACACATTGAAGTAGAAACAAACCAAGTAGCATACTACTATTTTGAGCAAGATTGTCAATACAAGGTGAATATCCCAAGCTTCCATTAAGTAATATACATACTAGTATGATACAGTAATGGCCTCTAGGGCATATACACTAACAGCAGGGAAGGAGAGGAGAGAGGAGAGAGGTGGTGTGAGGGTGACGAGGAGATGAGGGTCGTCGACGGTTGGGTGGAGTTGAGGAGCTAGAGTTGGTTTCTTAGGTTCTTAGGTGAGGAAGAAGATGATGACGAGGAGGAGGAGGAGATGATAAGGATGGAGGCTCGGGTTGAGGTCGAGGGCAGAGGAGTAGGGTTAGGGTTTCACTCGCAGTGGGTTCTCGTGGGGCTCGGGGTATTTAAAGGAGAAGAAGAAGAAAAGAAGAGGGAGGTGACCGTAGTGGGGGAGGCGGTGATGCGACTCAAGGAATACACAGTAATCGCAAGAGGAGAGAGAGAGGCGTTCGAGAGGAGAGAGAAAGGGAGAGAGAGAGAGTGGGGAGAGAGAGAGAGAGTGCCGCGGGAGAGAGAGAGAAGGAAAGAGAAAGAGAGAGAGAGAGAGAGAAAAAGGTTGTTATTAGTTAAGATTTTAATTTTAAAAAAATATGTTTAGTTATAAAAATTTAAACTGTGTTAATTTTTAATAAAAATATTAAATTAATAAAATTTGATTTTCTGGTAAACACAAACTTAGACCAAAACACGCCCGGGTCGGGTCTAAAATTTCAGTTTCAGAATACGAAAAATATATGTATCGACCAAAACTAAAATTGGATATCCGGGTAACGAAAATGCATACCCCCAAGAACGGATACACGTACGTGCGCGTAGCCATCCAAACAAGTCCGTTTCACTGGACGGGATGAGAACACGAGGTGCGGATGCTACCACAGGGTTAGGGGTATCATGCAGGCCATGCAATGTATTTTTAAAATATTTTATGTGACTTTAAATGTTATATTTAAAAATGCAGATGCCAGATAAATGCCAATATGCAGTATGGAGGCGCACGAGTCCACGTAACAAGTCAGGATAAATCATAAATATGAATCAAGACAGGTTTCAAACATGCGGGTTGGGTCGGATGCAAATACAGATGTCAAAATACTATTCGCACCCAAAACACAGTAAATCAGGAAAATACTATAAATAAAGAAATACTTGACTAGAACTGGTATAAATGAACTGGGGTGTTACAGCTGGGTTTTCGGCTTACTTAAATTGCGTTACGCCTGTAGACATTATATAGTTTAAGGGCCGTCACATGCCAATTTCGGGTCGTGACAACCTGCAATTACAATAATTTCCTTGAGGGCACTATAGCTAACACAAATCGGTCGTAAATTTATTTCAGAGACGTCTGGTATTCTGATACAGACGTTTCCACGGGATTTTCCTGAGATGATCTGATGTTAAAATTAGGGTTTCGAGCAATTTATCCAATACGATTTAAACAAGTATTGATCATGTAAATTATTCAGGTATAATACAGTGGCTAGTAATTATAAGGACGATAAATTCTGGGGTTTGACGATGCATATAATATTTAAATTCAATTCATCGATAATCGTGATTCCAATATCGATTTGTTGTTACTTAGAGTTTAAGGTTAATTGATTTCACGATAATCATAATCATAATATTACAGCAAGATTGGATCTCGCTGCAACTAGCATGTTAAGCAAGTATCTAAATACTTTCCTCAAAACAACGATCTCACGATACAGTGATGTATACGATTTCTTGATTTGATGGGTTCCTGGCACAAACACGAGGAAGAAGATGACGTCGCCAAGAAGAAGAAGATGCCGGCGATGATAGTGAAGACCATGACGCGACGACGACGACGACGGTGCATGGCTTGGACTATGGTTAAGGTTTTGGTTTGATGGAGGTAGGAAGAGATGGAGGCTAGGGTTTTGTGATGAAGAAATATGAAAGTATAGATTTGTATGAATACTTAAAGGTTTAAATACTATAGTATTTATATGCGCCGGATACATAAAGATCGTATATCATATATGAATAGGAATAGAGATAAGGTAAAAATATATTTTCATATCAATCTCAAACCCAATATCTTATATCAATTAAAATATTATCAAACCTAATAAACTACCATGACCCAATAATTATCAAGAATAAAGCCCATGATAATATAATTCAAGTAAATTTACCAATAAACCCAATAATAATAAAATCCCACGGCAATATAATCCACCTCATATTACACCATATATCAATAACAACAACAACAACAACCACCAGAATATCCATTACTACAATTAAATGCCGTACGATCGTTTTAGTGTGTTACAGATCCGTTCAAGTTGATCACCCTACTCTCAAATATACGTGTATTAAAAATCAAAGGATTTAAAAAGCTTTAATATATGCATCGATGGGTGCAAAAATGAACGTCTTTCGATAATGCAACATAAATTTCATCCGATGCATATGTTAGAGGTTTTTAAATCCTTTGATTTTTCATACACGTATATTTGAGGGTAGGGCGATTAACTCGAATGTATTGGATCGTTCAAACATGTCGTAGACCAAGAGTTTCAGTTTTTAAAAAACGCGGACCCGTTTGTAATGGATCACTCCCCCTCTCTCTATATATACACCCTCCATAGGTTTTGTCAACGATCGACACCTATCATTATCATCTTTATCATGTAAGATGTAGATACACCGAATTTCATATGATTCCAACACTTTTTCACCGTTGATTTAGTGGGTGCAAAATTAACGGTTTACCGATAGTAGAACTTTTTACATTGCCAGTTCAACGTGAAAAGGTGGTGGAATCACATAAAATTTGGTGTGTCCACATCTTATATGATAAAGAAGATGATGATGAGTGCCGATCATCGGAAAAAAATTATGAAGGATATAGATTTTTGACGCCACCTATCGAAAAAGCCTACAAGGTCTCTTTTCTTCGTTATTCTATATATAAAAGAAAAGTATACTTGTAATAAAAGTCTAAAAATGCGAGTTTATCTAAACGAAGGAATAATTGGGGTGCAATATACAAAAGAAAAAATCACTGTGGAGTGAAATACGGAACAAGAATGGTAATCCGCAGTACTTCTTCAATCCATAAACACGCATCTCTCTCATATCTTTCCTCTGTTAATTTGCTTCTTGATTTATTTTACCCCCTTTACTTCGTCGATTCTAAACCCCTGTTCTCGAAGAAGCGGAAGCGGCGATCGAACGAAGACGATGAGGATCTTCATCAAGACTCTTAAGAACAGCCAGTTCGAGATCCAAGTCAAACCCGAAGACACTGTAATCGATCTCTATCCCCCTTTTTCTTGAAATAGTTTCTTAATCTCGTGAGATTAGGGTTTTGAGTTCTTTCGATTGATCCTGATGTTTAGGTTGCGGATGTGAAGAAGACGATAGAGAGTACCCAAGGGAAGAATTTGTACCCTGCTGATGAGCAGATGCTTATATTTCAAGGCAAAGTTCTCAAAGACAGCACAACGATGAGCGAGAATGATGTCTCCGAGGATAAATTCGTCGTTATTATGTTGAAGAAGGTACTTTCCTTTGCCCTATGCAGCAATCTTTGTGAAGTTTTTGTTGGAATTGAGGAGAACAAGTTGTATGCTAAATATTTGTATGAAATTGTTGAGTAGTACTTGGTCTTCTTGGTAGAAGATGCTGATATTGGTTATATGTCTTTTTCTTCCAAAACATAAAATAGTATATCTCTCATTAATTATACAATTTTAAAAGCGACAATCCGCAATTTATAATAAAATTTCGTTGAATGATCTCAAGTTTTTGCTACCGGTCATCGCTATTGTTGGGATTTACTGATTAATCTTTACATATAGAAGAAGATATAATAGGAATGAAGAAGAGGGAGATGGAGCTAGGTAGAGGGTTATTTAGAGATCCTGAGTTTCACAGAAGATTGAAACCCTCATGAACAAAAAGCGTTCTTTCCTTCTTTTATTAAATATGAATTTTTATGATAGAATTACCATAAAGATAACCAAGATAGCTTTTGAACTCTTGACTGGATACTAAACAAATGGCCCTTGGATAATAGGGTTTCACAATACATTTCATTTCAGTTCATTTAAAGCCTGCTGCGCTCTCATCGTATTGGCTATTAATAAGTTGTGTGGCGGTGTCTTGCCTGTTAAGTAAGGCATATGCTTCACTAAGGCTATTCCTTCACTAGCTAGATGTTTGGTCTATCCCTTGCACATGCACATTATGCCCTTGAGTGTTTTTCGAATCCGTGTGCCACAAAAGTTTGTTCTAACATTTTAAATGAATAGGTTGCATAAAACCTCCTTCGTTGTTTTGATACCCTTAAATAGATTTATGCATTCAATGATGAGCACTTGCCATTAAGTGCCTAAGCACGATGTATAAGCGCTTTTAAATACACTTTATGGGTGATAGGTGCCAATCCCATATGGATTGAACGGATTATATGCAAAGTACCCTCCTTAAAACTGTAGAAGTATAGCCTAGTTCCAAGTAGTACCATAATTTGCTTAACCATGATCATCATGCCCTAGCCCCCAAATTGTTGTTTCTTATGGAGAATAACCTAGCAGGCATAAATAAAAATTTGATGGAAATTTACCAGCATCTGTAAATGGAAGACTTCAGAACTTTAAGCTTGTTTAAAATAACAAGTTAACAACGAAGAAAACATGAGTGATAGAGGACTTATTACGCAATCTCATGGTCAATTTGGCTTACGTGCAGAACGTTGTCTTACTAGTCATATATGCAAATCTAATGCAATCCAAGGATATGATATTACACTGATTTAGCTTTTACTTTTCAGTTTTGACAAGAACGGTGATTTTGGTAGACCCTTCCTCAAAATATTCATTTATGATTTGAATTTTGATTCTGTTATATAAATTAGAATTTTTACTGATATATATTGTATGCTCATTCTGAAGGTTTTCAACTGAACACTGTGGCAGGAATTACTGAGCACTTGTTTATGGCTGAAAACCATCAACCCATGCTTATTCTGATTTTATATTTTTGACACGCTGTGTGATTTTCTAGACAAAAGGATCATCAACTGGAACTTCAACCACAACGACTGCAACACCAACAAGTCAGGTCAGAGATGAACTTCCTAGGTTTACTTCTTACATAACATTTGCTTTATCTATTTATATATACAGATTTTATCAAGCTGAATATCTATCCAAAATTTTATGAGAAAGTACTTTTCAGTTTCAAATTGAGACTATTACCACGTTACATAGTGAAAAGGTTGTATATTTGAACTTGTTCTGTAATATAGACATCTAGATGCAATGATTTCATGTTTGTATCAATAAAACAACCTATTTCAGTTACCATAGAGCTAAAGAATCACTTCATCCTTTTGACAGTAGCTTAGCGACACCATCAACAGTGACAAACCTTTATCCTTTACTAAATATAAATAGTTAATATTGTGTGGCTTGGATCAAGCAAGCTAATATATATATTTTTTATAAATAAAATTCACTTAAGCTACTATCTACTATCGTATCTTTGTTTTGACGCTCTTTGATCTCATCAATCTCCAAACTAAGGTATCACAGAGTCATGATACAAACAGAATTATAAGCATTCACATTTTTGATAATAAAAAGAGAATTCAAATATTATTTAATATCATGAGAATGTTGGCATCATTTTCCAATAATTTCTTGAGTACTTACAAAATAGGTAACTATATCATGGGGTTACAACATTAACCGAAATTTATGTAGTAGAATATATTCAAAGAATAAATTGCACATAATCACCCTTTTGTATATTTTGATTCTTTTAAATATATTTATTAGCACTTGTAGTGGCTTCCAATGTTAAGCACTTGTAGTGGGTGCTTAAGATTGGGGTATAAGTGCTAATGACTTAATGTTGATAAGATCCTAGCCCCAAGCCCCCATGTATTTTTCTTGGATGCGATCTGTTTGGGAATCAAACTAGCGACCTCACTTTGGAGATGAAAGCTTTATCGCAATAGCTACGCTCTTTTTGGTAAAGGACTATATGAAACTTAACCTTTTATAATCTGTAGATGGCTTGCGATAAGTGGGTAATTCTGTAAAATAATATCTTTGCACTCTGCTACATAGTATAAGCCTTTCTAATAAAATAGTGTTTTCTATGGTGCATAATTCTACAATTAAGAAATCATCGAAAAGTCCCAATGGCTATAAATCCAAAAAAAATCTAAAACTTTATATGGTGTAAAATAAATATTAGAAAAAAATTCTAGTAAGAGAAAGCTTGTCATAGTAACCAATGGGATAGTTGGCAAATAGGTGAGAAATGTCTTATTAGTGCAATACTCAAAGCGGTCAAAACGGCCGCTAAAGCGGTCGATACAGAGGAATTAAGCATTTAACGTTTCGATTTGGATGAAAGTGGTGGCATTAAGCGTTCAGGCTTACTTTTTGCCTTGTCAAAGTGAGCGGTCTAAAGCGGTTCAGAAGCGGTTTAAACCGTATCGAAACGGGCAGGAGCTGTTTAAAGCGGGCCCAGTCTCTTATTATGTAAACCAAATAGGTTTTATAGTATCTAAAAACCATTTGACCCATTGCCTGGCCTAAAAGCACAAGTATAAAATATATTTTACTACCTCAAACACTTGTTATTACTGCCACACTTCAATTTCTTACTGCCGCGCCTCAATTTCTTACCGGTAGAGCCTCCGAATTTGACTTTTCCTTCCCGCCTCGCCTTCGCCTTCAACGTGCTTTCCCGTCTCGCTTTCACCTTCGATGTGCTTTCCCGCCTTGTCATTGCCTTCGACTTGCTTTCTATCTTCACGTTTATTTCTTGTATGGCTTATCAATAGTTTTTTTTTCAATTCTATGATTTTTTTGATATTTTTATTGTTATCCAATAATTTATATATAATTATATATATGCATTAAATTTTTTTAATAGTTAAAATATAGTTGGCGCTTTTTTTTCACTAAAGCCCTGCTTAAGCCTGTTAAAGCTAAAGTCCCATCCCATAACTTTGCTCCTCGTCGCTTCGCTTTCTGCCTTCCACAACACTGTATCTGACTGTTATAAAAGTCTACACTAAAATAAAAATGTAAACATATGCAAATGAAATAAAAAAGTGTTTCCATACAAAATAGACGTTCAAATTCAAATTGGAAGTGTCTTGGATCGAAATTTCATTGGAAAGATGATATAGAGAGAAAATGCATGTTAATAAGTTGCATTGAAATCTGTATAGATTCAATGTTTACAAATTTACGTTCTTAAAGAACCGCTTAGTATATAATGTATATTTAATATGAAAAGTCTATTATTTATGATTAGCAAAGTGCAATGGAAAGCTACTATTATATGATGTATATAAATGTACTTTCTCAAATAGCCATTTAATATCAAGTTGGTCTTAATTAGTAGGGTTTTTTTGGGACCCCCAAACTTCCATATTTTCAAAAAGGACATCTCAAACTTGTTTTTTTTCTAAAAAAGACCTAATTCTTCCTCGTTAACTAAAAGATGCCCTTCCATTAGTGTGGTGTTAGTTTAGGGGGTTAGTTAAGTTAACTAGGGTTAAATTAAATATTTAATTACATTAACCCATCTTCTTCCTCCTATCATTTCTCTCTCCTTTCCTTTTCCCCATTAAAACCTCCATAGCCTCCTTCTCTCTTCCCATTAAAACTCTTCTCTCTCATCACGCTCTTCCTCTTCCCCCTATTAAAACTCTCCTTTCTATCGCTCTCACCATCATCCTCTTTTTCCTCCTCTTTCCCCATTAAAACTCTTTTTCCTTGCCGTCACCCTTTTCTTTCCTCTTCTCCCTATTAAAACTCTCCTCTCTTCATCATCGATCTTCTTCCTCATCTTCTCCTTCACCCTCACCCTCAATCCCATGCTTGATGCTTCCTTCAATCACCATGCACCACGCTCCGTCTCCTTCCTATCGCCGTCGCCGGAATCACTTCCTCCACCAGACCACCTCTCCCTCCACTTCTCCTCTTCCACCATGCCTTAACCGTCCACTTCTCTCCTCCCCCGCCGCCCGCCACCCGCCACTTCTCTCCCGCAGTCTCCTTCCTCTCCCTCGCCCTCCATCTCTCTTCGTTCATGTTTGATGTTAATCCGCAAGTAAAACAACCATAATGACTATGATTATATTCAATTAATGGAGTTTGGATGTTAATTGGATGTCAATTAAGTAGGGTTCTTTTTTAGTTAACTTTAGATGTTTGGGGTGTCCTTTTTAGAAAAACCAAATTTGTGGTGGCTTTTTTGAAAATATGGAAGTTTGGGGTCTAAAATTAAAAACCCTTGAATGTATTACTTGCATTCTCAGTTATATGCGAATTCAATATTTTTCATTTCTTACAAATAATGTAATTTATTACAAATATATCAAAAATCGCACATGAATTTATTTAGAATAATCCACATGGCAAAAAAACCCATGACCTACAAGAATTCAATATAAATACACGTGTAGTGCATGTGCTTAAAATAATAGGTGTAATGTTATACTATAGGAACCTAGAAGTCTATTGGCTAGACTACAACTATGTGAATTCGAGACCTACACTTCCAATTGGCTGTCAAAGCTGGCCGGGTTGGACAGATTTTTAACAAATTTTATATCCGACCCGAAAATTAAAACATAAACCAAAACCCGTCTGAACGAGACGGTTTTACAACGTGTTAAATCTGAACCCACAACTTTGGGTTTTGGGCTGGTTTGGGCGGGTTTCGGATTTAGACGTGCGGGTCGGTTTTTGCGGGTATTCAGGCTTTGCCCGTTTTAAATAATCAAAAAAATTGAAATTATAATACTTGCGATGAATTCTACCAAAAATATATATACAAAATTTATATTTTAATAAAACTATATAATTTATATATAATAGATTTATAGATTACACTTAAAAATTACACTAATTAGACACCATGCAATAAATTACAATATGCACATTATAATATTTGAAGTGGAATATCTAGTCTGGTTGATATAGGAAGTGGGTTTGGTTCGGACCGCATTTAGGATTCGGGCAGGCGGATTTAACACTAAACCCATATCCAACCAAAAAATTTTCCATCTAATTTTCAACCCATCCGATCGGGTTCGTGCAGGTATGGAATGTCTAAAATACCTGAAAAAATCGGTTCGTATCCGGTTCGGGTCAAACCAAACCCGACTTTCATCCCTACTTTTAATCCCATCTATTTCTTTCTCTCCAACATTAAAACCCTATTGTTATTCTTGATTTAGCCTGATCATACCCATTTTACGAAAACTTATGTTTTATATTTTAATAATGTTCTAGTTTCTTAAAAATATTTTTTATCGAAGATACTAATATCGTTGTATATGTTATTTATGGAAATGATTATCTTATCTTTTCACCATAATTTCCCGTCCCTCTCTTTAGACTTTGAATCTCCGGTCTACGCTGCACCTGGCATTCTTCTCTATGTATAGACAATCCGACTCCGCCGTTCTTCGTTGCCGGTCTTCACCGCCTATCCTAAACACCATTCCAAACAAAACAACAAACTATATGAATTAAAAATTTCGGTTGCCACAAGTTAGTTAAATGAGAAATTTAGCAATGAAGATCGCTAAAACTTTATTGCTAAGCCGAAAGGAAGGTATTTGGATGAATGATTGTTTCGTGACATATTGGAAAAACAAAATGTATTTGATACCATTGACATTAAATACTTTTATGAAACATTTATAAGACATGAATTTCCAAAAATGTTATTTTAAATAATATTATATTTATCTTAGAGTTCATTGGTTTAAATTTTTGATGGCCATTCTTCAAACAGTTCAATGGCGCTTAAATCATATTTAGTTGGGATTGTGAAAACTTGTAGTGTGTGGTGTCGATGTGACCTCATTAATTAAATTCCTGTGTAAGAGAAGTATGCTGTTGCATCTCAAGGTAAAAGGTATAAACAAGTTAAAAGAGCGGGAAAACTCCTCTCCCACACTCCCACCAAAAAAAGGAATTAGAGGGGCCTCTTGCTTGCTCTCCACTTCTGCTGCTGTTGTCGCCACACCATTGGTGCTGATTTAGGAAAGGAAGAGAAAAAGTGTTAACCCACCCTGATTCATCTTCTCTTTATTAATATAAATCGACGCAAAAGTTACATGGAACACATGATTGTATAATGTAATTAGTTGGAACAATTATTATAAGTAGAAGGTCATTTCTTGTGATACTTATCGTCATCAGGTTAGAGATGAACATGCATACATAACTAGCATAGTAAACATACTTTTTCTTGTGAGTTTAGTGCGTTATTTTTAAAAATTATTAACAGTGGGAATTGAATTATTAAGCTGCATGTAATTTCCTTAATGTTGTTTCTTGTGTAGGCCCAGCCTGTAGGTTCTGCGTCCTCCACCCCTTCCGTTGCAGCATCAACCCCACCATCTGCACCTTCAGCAACTTTGGCTGAGTGCGTTGTTTATCTATTTTGTGCTCAGCAATTACTGAATATTTTTTCGCAAAAATCTGTTTGTCTCCGTCTTACCAAACAATATCCAGTTATCCACTGGTGTTTCTGTTCATACTTGTTTTTCAGGGTATTGCCAATCACACTTCCTCCAACTGCCACGTCTGCGCCCTCTTCTGCAGCTGCTGCGACGTAAGATATATCATTTATACCTTTACTTCTATGAACATATTTATGCCAGTTAGTTGAGGTACATAATTATTATGGTACATGAGATATTTAATTTAACTCAAAAATATGGCTTAAATATTTGGCTACAGATATTGGAATAACTAAAACTGTGATGAACTTGCATAAAAAGGTTTGAAGCACACATGTTTACCAGTCAATTCATAACAAACTCTAAAGTTTGCAATTTCTTTGACACATTTCTGAGGACAAACATAATGATTATAATAGGTTTATTTTTAGTTATTATTCTGCTTTCTTATGATAACAGAAACAGCACATTTTACAATGTTTAAAATGACACTCGAAATATCTTGGTTGTTCACCATAACGGCAAGATACATGCTCCAAAAAGAAACATATTGAAGTCATTTGGTTTAATGCATAATTTGATGAGATGTGAGTATTGATGACACATCATAGATGTGAAAGACATTCAGCAAGTTAGACAGTGTCTTTTGTGTGGCAAGCTTTTTTGGCAAGACTGGAGTGCGGTTTAATAGACAGTTTAAAGGTTGCCAGGCTGTCAGCCGTATATGCACAGTATTGTGAGAGAGAAAAAGTACTACCATAGCCTTTAGAATGATTTACTATAAGAGAGAATTACAAGAGGGTTAAAACCTTGAGAATGCTTACCAACTATTAAATAGAAATTGAGTATTCTCAACTTACACCTTGCAAGAGCACATATGGGATTTCAAAGCCAAAGGTAGAAGAAGAGTCCTCAACCTTCTGCTGAACCTTTGAAATATATGTCTCCAAAAACCCCTTGCCTAAGTAGATATGATATTATTTGAATTTACATGCAATTAAGCAGACTTGGGACTAAGAAAATTACATCATATAATGTGTTATGACCTATAAAGTTTTGCTTTCAACCTGTCATTTCATGTGAATCTTTTTGGAGGCCTAAAGTTCTATAAATGAAAGCATATCATCTTGACTTCTTGAGTAATCATTAAGCATCAGTTGTTTTTGGGAAAGTGTGGGAGTGGTTTTCTACTACTAGAAAAATGACATATGGTGATTTCATATGTTACTATATAACTGTGGCTCATTTTGGAGATTGTTAACCAAGGTCCACCACTAGTTAAAATTTATCGTATGATCATTTTTCATCTCTATGGTTATTCCCGTAAATTTTCTTGTTAGGGATTCATGCAAGGATTAAGATGTGCCCATTATAATAAATTATAATGTGGGGTTGCTTTTATAAAAAGGGTTTTTTACTTATAGCCCCCCAAAACATAGCAAATTCCTTTCTACCCCAAAAACTTAGTATTTACTTTTTACCCCTACAAAACTAATAAGATACATTATTTTACCCCCTTTATGATTTCCGTCAACTTTTAACGTCATAACATCAGCTTTTTCTTTAAAATATCCCAACCTCTCTTCTATTTTGAAAATATTCAACGTCTTTCCTAAATTGAAATTAGGGTTTAGGCTTCCGCTGCACCTTTCTCAAAATCGGTCATGAAATCAGAAGCATTTTCAATATCCTTCTCTAGTTATAAAGAAGTTGAATACTTCTGCGGTCTTACTTGTTGTCTTCAGATAAATGGTAAATCTAAAATCTATGGAGAAAAGTTAAAACTAAAGTTAACGGAGTTTTTTCTGACGGAAATTGTAAAGGGGGTAAAATAATGTATCTTATTAGTTTTTGGGGGTAAAAAGTAAATATTAAGTCTTTGTGGGTTAGAAAAGAATTTGCTATGTTTTGGGGGGCTACAAGTAAAAAACCCTTATAAAAATGCATGCATAATGCCATGACCATGGACATAAATAATGCCATGAAGAATGGAAAGATGATTTCAGGCCAGTGTTTTAAAAGGCGGCCGCACCGCCACCACATTAGGCCGCATAATCTGCTGTTATGCTCACCCTTGTGTTTTTGTAGGTATACTCTTTCTATTTATGAATTAGGGTATAATTTCTAATAAATTAACGTTTTATCAGTAATAAAATATAAAAGCTATTTATCCCAAACCATTTTAGGTATTTTTCTCATCGATCCAAATCCTTCTCTGTCTTGCACTCTCGCCACCATCAAGGGTTAGCCATCGTCATCATTAACCCTAAATCCTTCTCACCCACTGCAGTCGATCTCGATATCGAGCTCAAACCCTTTTCAGTCACCACACAATCTCGACCCAAATCCTTCTCAGCCACTGCAAACCACATTTGATCTTGAACTCCAATACTTCTCTTCCTCTTCATTCTTCCACTTCGACTAAGTGTAACGTGCTTCAAGTCTTCAACAACAAAAGTTTTTTTTTAATTTTCTTTTCTTTTGGGACTTTGATTCTTCATTTCTGTGTTTGATTATAGTTAAATGTTAATTGAATATTATGTGTGTGCTGCAATTGTATTTATGTTATCTTATTGACCTATTGTTATTGCATCAATTGTTTTTTCATAAGCTGTTAAATTTTATATTTGTTTATATCTATTGACTTCTAGCCGAATTTGCTTCACTTCAGCTATTCAGCTTGGATTTTAATTGTCTGTTTACGTCTCTCAGAATGCTTATCTAGGCATCTACAAGTGAAAATGAAACCAAAATAGTTAAAATCCTCATTAGAATAAATGTTTAATAAATAAACTAAAAGAAAACAACAAAATTAACGCAAAATACGGTTAAATTGTTGTCAATGCGGCCTTGGCGGCCGCCTAGGCGGTCAGGCCACTTGGCTGCACCGTCTTTTTTGCCGCCTTTTAATCACTGTTTCGGGCAAATATATACTCAGAATATTATATTGCATGACTAATCATTTAAATTATGCTGATAAATTGATGAAAGAATCGATTTTGTTATTGCGTGCCTGTGTTTTTTATACATTGGCATGGAAACCCCACATTAGATGTTATATCTTCCTTTATATTGTTTTTTGTTTCCTTATTTGTTTACTTGATGTATTTTTATGTCAAAAAAAGTTTCTAATACTTGCTTTATTTATATTTCTGTCTTAGATTGAATGAATCATGACCGAATTTTTTTATTAGTAATGTGGTAATGGAGTGATATATAACAAATGACTAATTATTATCTTTGGGAGATAATTTTTTTCTCAAATTGGGTAGAGATACTTGCCAAATGCCTAGGCAGTCTTCCCAAACATTTATGGGACCTTACTGTCTAGTAGTACTGCAAGTAACATTGAGAGCATTGTTGTTGGCTTTAAGTTACAGTATATCTCATCCATGTTACTCTTTTTGGTTCGGCATGCCTATGCAGCACTGCTAGCAGGGCTCTACTAATCTAATTGGTTTTTGCCGTATTACTTTTCATTCTACATAGTTTTCAATCAAAGGGGCAATTGCTCATTAGCTAAATCTAACCTATCTTACATTTTCCCCCTCTGGAGCAGCACTGAAGCAGATGTTTATGGTCAGGCAGCATCGAATCTTGTTGCAGGTAGTAACTTTGAGCAGACTCTCCGACAGATTCTTGATATGGGTGGAGGATCTTGGGATAGGGATGCTGTTGTCCGTGCTCTACGTGCCGCATATAATAATCCTGAGAGGGCTGTTGAGTACTTGTACACTGTAAGTTTTCGCTTGTTACTTTTGAAATAGATTAGGATTGGCTATACCTGTAAAGCAAGGCATTTTCTGTTTCAAAATTACATAAATAGTTTCAATTGTCATCAGAGTTGTCAATAACATGGCCGTTGTCAGTAACATGGTTGTTTAAACCACATTTTGCCACAATTGTCTTGCCTCTAGACAGTCTTTTTTACGGGTGTGTGCTATGCATGTGTACCAATACCACTAATGCACACTCTTATAGTTATGCATTATAGGGAAGAAAGCTTTTTTTAATCTCTTAACTGTTGAAATATCAATGGAAGTTGCAGTTCAAAAAATTATGAGATATCCGAATATTGTAAAAAGTGTTGCTCACAACTAATATTAGTGAATAAGAGAAGGCTAGAAATAACAACATAACCATTACGCAGGTAATGATTTATATCTTCAACAGTTAACCAATTAATAACATCTAAATTTCTTAATACATAACTCATAACAAATTAATGATAATAAATTACCTAACAAGCATACAAGCAAGGACTTAAGATTATTGAAAACTGAGAGTTCAGACTTCAGAATAACTTTACTACCAAGGAGTCCATCGAATTAATATTATTTCTTCCAAAATCACCTTGTTATCTAGCTTTTCCTCCAGAGTCCATCCTAATTAAATTGTTTTAATCCTAAACCCTTGTGCTTTTGAAACGCTGGTCCAGAACCCAATTCCATTAATATTTGCATTACATGATCCAAATACCATTCTTCATTTTGCACTAGGTTGCACGGACACTTCTAACGGGTTGCCGTATCCGTATCCGACACGAATTGGATACCGACACTTGCAAGACACTTGCGCGATACGTATTAGACATGTTGTATATATGTCATATACGTATAGCATGTGTTCTATGCGTTTCATATGCATATAAATGTATTTGTAGTATGTTAGTAGCATGTTAGACTTATTAACTTTTCTTTGTTTAATATTGTCATAATAGTTTGATGTCTTATTTATCTTTATAAGATTACATATATAGTTGTGTCTCCATATCCTATATTTTGGGATTTTGCCATGTCACCGTATTGCAACGTGTCGTATCCATGTCCACGTATCCGTGTCCATGCAACCTTGATTCTACATCCTACCTGCCACATCTCTTCTCAGCCCTACTTAGAGTCAATTGAGAGGATTTGAGTTCTTAGGTGCGTAAATCAACTTAGGTCAGCCCTAATTTGCAAGTTTTTCGAGTTATTATCCCTAATTTCTCACCCATACTTTCACAAATTTGAAAAATCTCTAGGTTTCCTTGTTCGCACTTTTTAATTTGAGAACTTTTTTATAATTTTTTGGGTAGTTTCTTCCAATCACTTTCATTCATTTTAAAATTTGCCCAATTTAATCCAGTTTGTTTGTTTTTTCCTCAAACTTTTGAGATCAAGTTAAATATGAAGAAAAGGAGCTTCTTAGGGCAATTGGAGATAAAATTTGTCATAAATGTCATGTGAGAGGTAATAGGATGGCTTCACAATCTTTTCACCTAAAAAACCTAATAGTAGGTGGTTTTGGAGAAATATATTAAACTATAGAGGTTAAGGAGGATTAATGGAATTTGTTTTGGGAGGTTTCCCGGATAAAGTGTTTTCTGCATGGTTGTTTTGGGAAATTAACCCAAAGGCTTATACAAGAACATAACATATTTTGTGGCTCAATGCTCACTCATACTACAATTGTAATAAACGTGTTTGATATATGGATTATGCGGCACTTTGCACCCACATAATTAACTGTAGGATAAGTATGCAGGCTGTCTGCATGACTTACCACACAACACCATTACGTCATACGCTATGTGGTCTCCCAACACTACCACTGGCTGGTATACTTCAGCATCTAATGCGTTTATAACTGTATAGATATGCTTGTAAATTAATGATGCTAGTTCAACAACATAGTCAATATAGATTTTTCGTCCCAATTCTTTGTAGTTGAATATATGAATCCTTTTTTCCATTCCGTTCCATGAGTGTCATCTCCTTTGCTTAAGATTTTAATAAAAAGCAGTCTTTATATCTTTCCTTACAGCCTTTTTCCAAGTTACTTTTGCTTTAATCCCCTTTTGTAATATACATTTTCTATACCATTTTTATGTTTATAAAAAAGAACTGTGCACCTGTTATCAACATATCTTCTGTAAACTACCTCAGATAGTTTTCTTCATTTTATTCCTTATTGACGGTGTCAAAATATCCACCACGACACTTACTGTCTTCATTTATACACGTATCCATCCATTTAAACATCCTTAGAATCCTTACTTCAGATATTCATAGTTTTTTGTTCATGATTCCTAATTTTAATCTTCCTTCCATTCTATGTTCCTCCACAAATTATCATAACTCTTCTATATGGCCTATTACGTATTGTTTTATTCCTTTTTCTTCTAATTTATATCTTTCAAAGTTCTGGCCATTTCTATTTTCGCCCAATCTCTCATAAGATGCTCCTTTATGCTTCAATTACCTTTAGGCTTCATCATTTATTTACAATCTTTCGTTAGAAGAAAATCTTCTAATTTTGATTATTCTAAGATCTGTTTTCAGCTGTCTTGGACTCTTGATACAACCGAATGTTGACAAAGCTTTGTTAGTAGGCTGTGACCCGTCAGTGTTGACATACATGTCTAGCTAGAAATGGTGAGAAACAAAATAGTGACATCTACTAGACTACGACTTTTGTTTTGAAAGGTACATAAAACAATATAGCAGATAGGTGTGAGTGTGGCCTTGGAGGGTTATGTACAACCATGTCATTAGGACCAGAAATTATTTTGTGGGCAGGCCAGTTTTCAGTTGCAAGAAAACAATTACAATTACAGTATCTGTTTTGTTTTGTTGGGACTTGTTCAAATTAGTCCTATTTCAACCTCTCTTCTATATCTATTCTGTTTTTTTTTTTGTCTCTATTCCGTCTTCTTTTTCCTTTCATCATTTTATCCTTAGAGAGTATTGTGTATCTCCTTTTTAAATTTATAGTTTTATCTCATATATATCATAGTTATTTTCTTCCACCTGGCAATTCATATGTCAAACATAATCAGCTTATGCTGTGTTGTAAAGCCCTCTCAATGTACAAATTTACAATCTGTGATATTTTGTCAGATGGGAGTATGACCTTGTTGATTTAGACTGCATTCTGTCCCACAACATAAATAGATTAAATTCACAATCTAGGTAGGATCAATTTCTTGTGGCCAGTTCCAATCCAACTGTCCAAGCACAAATATTAATTTCCTGAGTATGATGTGCAAGGACTATTTATGTTCTATGTTCATAAATTTGTGCTGGCCTGAGAAATGACAGATTGTGCAACAGAGGCGTAGCTTGTGGCAGGCATATCCGTGTTAGTAGATTAGTACCTATTCTTAATTAATTTATTTCCTCATAACTTGTAGCTTTCTTGTTTACCTGTATAAAGTGTGACTCAATCCTACAATTCTATCTTCAAATTGTGAATTCAAAGCATGTTGAGTGTTTCGTCTTTTAGTTCCCCGTAGCCTTAGTAGCAGTGCAGCGCAATGTTTCTATCTCCTGACCTCTTCAAATTATCGGTCTCAAGTTATGTGATTTTTTGTCAGGGAATTCCTGAGCAAGCTGAAGCTCCTCCGGTTGCTCGACCACCCACACGTGGTCAAACAACCAACCCCTCAGTCCAAGCTCCACAACCAGCTCAACCTGCAGTTCCTTCTAGAGGGCCCAATGCTAATCCCTTGGACCTGTTTCCTCAAGTACGCTCCTTAAACTATTGGGACCTCTGAATAAGAATTGTTATAAGGCTGAATTACACTTAAATACCTTAAACTCTGAGTGTTTTTTCAAAACTAAACTACCTAAAGTTTTTTTTACTACAATAAGATCCGTTCACTTTAAGGGTATTCTAGTGGAATAATCCCTTAAAACCAAAATTCAAATGGACTTCAATGTAATAAAAGAAATGTTAAGATATTTTTTGTGCAAAATGCTTATAGTGAAGGGTATTTTACTTTAAGATATTTTTGTGCAAAATGCTTATAGTGAAGGGTATTTTACTTTAGGATATTTTTGTGCAAAATGGTTACAGTGAAGGGTATTTTAGTGTAACTTGGCCTTAATTTATATCACATTGTGAATTCTAATCTCTTTAATGTTTACCCTTAGCAGGGGCTACCTAGCATGCCCCCAAGTGCTGGTGCTGGCAGCCTTGATTTTCTTCGTAACAGTCCACAGGTACAATGAATAGAGCAAGTGAGGAGATTAGACCAGGATATTATTACAATGAGTAATCCTGTTTTCCCCCTCTGTTTCTAGTTCCGAGCTCTGCAGGCTATGGTTCAAGCAAACCCACAAATTCTCCAGGTCTCTTACTTTCTGCATTGTGAATTTTTATTTTTACACTGAGCATGCCATCATTTTTTATATTGCATAAATAACTCTTTCCACAGCCAATGCTTCAAGAACTGGGGAAACAAAATCCTAATGTCATGAGGCTCATTCAGGAGCACCAAGAGGATTTCCTTCGTTTGATCAATGAACCAGCTGAGGGGGGAGAGAGGTGGGCTATCAGTTACTGTACCTTGCATTTCATGGTTTTTTTTATGACATTGACAATAAATGTTTTGCGAATGCATTTGAATCAGCAATCTAGCAAGTCAGCTAGCAGCTGAAATGCCCCAAACTTTGACGGTGACACCTGAGGAACGTGAAGCAATTGAACGAGTAAGCTAAGCTTATTTCCATTAGTTTTCTTTATTAAGTCCTTGACTTCATTATGAAACTATTGGATATATCTGACTAATATATCCCTTCTCGGAAGGGATCCCCTTGCCCTGCGTCCTATTATATGTTGTTAAATTAGGTTGAATACTTTATGAAAGGGTAGGAATAGTTGAAACTGTACCAGAACATCTATTTTAACTAATTGGTTGAAAATTACCGAGACAAACTAAATTTGTTTTTTCAGGTTAGGGATGCCAAACTAAAGATAAACATAAGGGGCACTGAAGATAAAAAATGGCTGGGTTTTTATTTAGTTCTAACACTATTTGATTTTTTGAATATTCATTATAATTTGCATTGAAATAACAAATTTAAATAATAATGATATTATTAAACGTCAACTTTTGCATAAGGTGATTTGATTTTATGGTACAATTATTTAATATGACATCATTTGTTAGTTAGCCCCTAGTGTTTATCATGGAAGACATGTTAACCACTCTGGAGAGAGATGTTGGTTCTAAGAAGGGATTTAAATTGGACTAGGTGAAAGATCAACTGTCAGAATTTCATCAGTAGTTTGTAGTAAGTTCTTGATCTCTTTTCAATTGTGGGAGCACATGCTAGGCATATTCAGCATGACTTACACCATGGTTGACAATAATATTGTCTTAGCTGATGAAACTATTGAATGGATTTAGTTCAATGCTAGCATAGCTTTACAATGCAGATGACTAAGAGAATATAACATGGCAATGATGAAATGAATAATATATTTATTCAACATACTACTATAAGAGGGTCTTGGATTAAAAGTGTTAGAAAGGCCATACATACGTGTGCAGGATTTACATTGGAGTAGGAGAAAAATTCACTTCTTATCACGGTAGATTTATGTCATAATTGTATTAATCATGATGTCTATAAGTTTGGAAACTCACTCTCTCTTCTCTCTCTCACACACACACACACACACACACACACACACACGATGAAACTACTGAGAAGAGTATATTTTAAGTTCAGTGCTAGAGAAACTTAAGAATGTGGGTGAGTAGGAGGATTAATTAGTTTAAGTTTGCGTTCATTGCTAGAGAAGCTTAAGAATGCAGGTGATTTTTTGGTATAGTACATTGATGAAATGTTTATGAAAAGTTGTTGTGAACCTTTATGTTGACCATGTGCTTTTTTACCCTATCTTGAAGTTTATTCCAACCGTGTTCTTGAAAAGTATTTAGCATAACGACTTGCCTAGTTCTTTTATTCGTCAATGAGCAAATGTGAAGACAACTAATTGTCGTATTAGAATTAAAAACTCATGGAAAATTGGTTGTAGGCTCATAATTTGATGGTGGTTTTATCCTCATGAAGCTTATTCCTACTTGTCATCTCAAGAAGTTCTCATGCAAACTATCTAGATAATAGAAATGCACATGTTTGCTTCCGAGTTAAACAGTTTATGAAGAAACCGTTAAGCAAATAGCTTTTATGACTAGGAATAACCTTGAGGAGGTTTAAAACTGTAAGTCGATGTCGCACACCCTACTTGGTTTGTGGGGAGGCGGAATTAGTAAACAACGATTTTTGAAGCAAGCAACATCGACCTAAAACCCGGATCTTATCGGAAACCCTAACTAGCATATCTAAAGATGGTTATAATTTACTATGAAGTGATTCATACCTTCTTGATTAAGTTCTGAGTATTCGTTGTCCTTCTTTGCTCCTCTTCTTGGCTTCTAGGTGGCTTGAAAAGAACTCGGTTGTCGGTCTTCTCTTCGAAGAAGATCCACCCGAGGGCCTATGATCCAAGCTTCAACCTAAGTATGAGGTAACTTAGATGTTTAGTTTACTAGACTAGACAACTAAGAAGATGTAGAGAGAGATGCATGGAGTATTTTATCTCAAAAGCCCTATGGTTCACAACTCATGTGAGGGTTAGGGCTTGAGGAAGGAGAGGGAAAACTTGGAGAGAGAGTGAGCAAGTGAAAATGAGAAAGTGAAGTGTAGGATGAGAGAATGGCCAAGTGATAGCAATCATCAAGCATGGATTATTTTGCATAGAAAATAATCAACTATGCTTCAATAGTGAAACCAAATGAATAAACAATTGACCTAGCCGTGCTTTCATCCATGCCTCAAATATCTCTAAATTACACCTCATTAATCTATTTGTATAAATAGATAAATCTAATAATGAGGTGTCTCCTTCTAGAAGCATGTCTTGTAGAATTACAAGAATGCCCTCACCGTATATATATACTCGTATTCCGAAAAATATGAATACAATGAGATAACAATAATCCAATAATATAATACTAGGATCAGGCTTAAACTAAAGCCCATTAGTATTACCCGTCCGAACATCATCTGTGTAGCCAGTACACGTATATGATCGAAACCCTACCGTAAGACCATATAGCCTCTACATCGTTTCGCCTGTACCAGGAAAACCCTCTGTGTGGGACTCTAAAGACTCGATAGTACGCTGACAGTGGGTTTAACCACAAATCCGTCAGCGGCACTAGCTGTACGTAACGGTTACCCAGGTACATGTCCAAAAGAAGGCCGACGAGCGAACTCATCAGAACCCTTACTGAGCCTGTCCGTGACAATCTCCGTGCAGTCCGGTCTGTTCGTCTTGAGAGTATCGCATGTAAGGTCTAGGGGGGGTGGAAAACGTTACCCTTAATAACCAGACAAGTCGTGTCAGTGTGGCTCAAGACCATCCGAGAATCTACTGGTCCAACCATCAATAATTCTCAATCGCCATGGTCAGGGACATATGGTGTTGACCAACCGATCACAGCGCGACATCGACTTCCCATACCGAGAGTGACGAATCCCTAACAGTCGCTCATAGCCTTCATGTGGCTCGGGACTGTACCCAGCTAAAACCTGTTTGCACGACTCGGTAGAGCCGTTGTAGGGTAGTAATCAAAGCACAGTGGAAACTCACATGAGACAAATGACGATATCAGGTCGACAGACTATCTGCACTCATGTCACCAGAGAACTGCTATCTGACGCTACGTATAATACTATCTAGCCAGTCCTCGGCGAGTCCTGTCCGGTGTACTCACACCCTGTGAGCACCTGTATACAATCTTAGGTGCACTTCACCAATGGCTGCGGGACCAATCCATCGCCTTTTCAGGGTCTAGATATGTATACACTTGTCTACTCTGGAGTATCGATGTCTCGTCTCGATACTCCTGCGACTACGGACATTTTAAGGATGTGCCTATCGACTATCCAGCTTCCACAAGTATGATTGTCATCACAACGCTGGTAGTCAGGCAAAGATCCTACGGGCTTGTCACGACCCGAAATAGCCCGTGACCGGCACTTGAATCATATGAAGCCTATAGGACCCCATCTAATTCTAGTAAGCCAAAAGCCCAGAAATCTAAAACCATTTTTAAGTAAATAAGCAAAACTAGTTTTTAAGGAGTAAGAAAACATGTTTAAAAACAAGGTTTTTAAATAAGTAGCCGAATATGCATTTTTAAAATCCTCAATGTCTTTTCTGAAATTTTCGGCAGAGTTTCCTTTGTAAATACCGGCTCCGAACGGGTACAACAAGAATAATATATATGCAATGATAAAAGGCATCCCCAAGCGGGAGCTAGCTTTTCGTCAATCGACGGTCACAACCACGCAAGCAATATAATATACAACGCCAAATGGCGATGATCAAAACTCAAAAAGAAACTCAAAATCAATATGAAAACCATAATACTACAATGCGCGACTCTAAGGTCGCAATAATACATAACTGGTTTTCTAAGTCTGAAACAATATACAAATTTTGGTTGATGGAATTACTAGATACAACAGAATAAAATAAATACAAGGGTGGTCACGATGTGGGTGAACCCACCTACCAATGCAATCACCCAGAAAGCGAGCAGTGTGCCAGAAAAGCCGCAATGAAACCTGTAAGGCAAAACCTGCAAGAACTGTGGCACAACGGGGGTGAGTTGCCAACTCGTGAATAGAAAACATCACAGAGCAGAAATCGTATGTATGACATAATCCTAAGTCAATACGATAAAAAATATATATAAACCTCAATGAATAAATCTGAAGCATGATAAGGTGGCAATGCACATCTATACATGAGTGTAGTGTCAAGTGCTCGTGCCAGTGCCTCAGGTAATAACATATCGTAAATATGAGGTATGATCAATGCCGACTATATCAGGAACTCTATGAAAAAGTGGATATCATCCAACTATGTAATCAAGGTCATCAATGTCAATATATGTATGTGGAAATTATCCATGCGTCACCCAATGACAATAAGCATCATGCATGAAAAATCATAAAGCATATGCATAGAAATATGAGAATATAAATCAACATGTGTCGCTCGCGACATGTCAAATCATGGAACCTGAGTGTCAAGCATCGACACTCGAAAATATCATGAAACCTGTGCCTATCATCGGCACGTAAATCCTCATATATCGGGTTCCGTCAGTCTGGATCGGCCTATATATCTCTCAACTCCGGTCGGTATCCTCCGGATATCCGCCGAGCTCAAATACAATCACCGGTAGGTAGCAGTCCCTCTGCCAGGCTCACCGTCTGTATACACAGCATCCCTTTCTTGCCCCGGGTACCATACCGGGCCCACCATGTACCCGCAATCGGCCTCACCGCCTCCTCGAATCGGGTTTCACATGTCGCTCTCAGCACCGAGAAAACACATGGTGGACGCACTGAAATATCATATCAAGGGTAACCGGATTTTTAAAACAATTATATAATCTCTTTTGAAATATCCACGGTTCCCAAATCCAGAAATATCAAGAAAACAACATATCTCAATGTGTATAATCAAAAGCATGATGTATGCAACATGTAAAAGAATTGTAAGCATATCAGTATATCATGCAATATGGAATAGTAATATGCACATATTGAGGGAAAACCGCTCTTTTAAAATGAATCAGTTTTAAAGAGTATCTTGCGGTTCCCAAATCTCAAATCAAGCCAGAATCATCTATGTATGTGCAAATGAGTATGTATACATGTATGGGTGTACAACAGGTAGGTGCACGAGTATGAGTATACAGTAAGTGTGTGCACAAGTATGCCATGCAAGGGTCATATCCTGAATGCAACAGTACTACAGTGTAGTGATACGGCAATTATCGATGATGAAGTGTGTGAGCCGGCAAGCAAGTGTACGTGGAACATACACATCATCGATAATTGTGCTGGTGTCCTAACAGCATGTGTTCAATATATAATAAACTCATTTACACATGCAATGCGACGCGAATAGCATGAATATGCGGAAATCGAATAATAAATGCAACAGTGACGTATCTGCATCAATATAAAAATGTCCTATAGTTTGCCTTTTGAAATAAGACGAATCGGGATTTTTTAGTAAAATAAGGGCTACGGTGTTTTTAAGAAAAGACGCGTCCTTTGAAAATATTCGTAGATTCCCTTTGCCTATTATTGAAATACTCCCGATTCGTTAGTTTTGAAATAGGTATAACATCGGCCAAGTTTAACATCTACTAGCAAAACTACAGCTCTAATTAGCAAGTCAATCAGGAGGGGTATGGAAACTATCTAAATCTGAGTTGATATATATATATATATATATATAATAGTCGGTGATCCCGCCTCAAAGGTACTGCGTACGATACGAAATCATAAGACATTCTCGAGTTATGAGTGCGGATCTATCATCAATATAAAGCTCGTACGGTAAATCGTCGTACGGCATCCCAAAAGTTGGGTACGGGTCAATATCACATTCCTCTCATCAAATATCAGGTATCATCATTATCATATCACATGATCTAGGGTACTGATCTAAGTCTAGTACAAATCGACACCGTCTCTATAAATATAAATGCTTGTGTGAAACACACGTCTAAAGGCCCGCTAAAATCATCTGTCGTATCCCAAATACGAATCACATCACATCACCGATCTCATGGCACTATGCCCAATTTCATCGACTCATCTTCCAAATATCATCCACTATCCTCATCATTTAGGTATAAGCGTAACGAATATGCAGGGGTGTGCGTGTGGGTGTAAACCTATTTTAGGGTTCGCAACTAGGAACTATACTAATTTACTTCTACGCCCTAGTCTAATCATAGTACACCTAATCCCATCTCAAATATCCATGACACACACAATATGCTATCATAATTAGTATATATATACTATACTAAATATCGGATTGCGGGGATGCTATATGCCATCCACCCGACTTCCCCCGTAGATATAATCTACTCACCTTGATCTTGCTTGCCGATGTCGATGTCGCTACCATCTTCTTCGTCGTCTCGGATCACCGTGGGGGTAGCTACATGTCACATGTATCGCATCACATTAAAACCAAATCAAAACTAAAACGACACACGGAAACCAAAACGGTACGCTTAAAAGCCTATAGGTTAGAACTTATGGTTAGCCTTCGCAAAACAACCCGAAATCACTCGATATAGACGTACAAACGTCACGCAATCGAGATAACGCACAAATATCAAAATCTAGAAATCGAAATACGGAAAACCATAACCAAATTCAAAGCAGCAACTTATAAAAATGTTCCCAGATTTTGTCTCAGGTGAAACCAATGTTCCAAAACAACACTAGGGTGATATATAGGGTACATATGACCTACAGAAGAAACCTGGACCCTACCCCACACCAAGTGGCCGAGCCCCCCAAAGGGAAAATCCGGCCAGGCAGGCCCTGCATGGTCCTATGGGGTTCGTATTTCTACAGGGGGTTCCTAGGTCAATTCTAGTCCTATGGTGTTGTTTACTTTTCTAGTAAATTCCCCAGTTCATTCCAGATCTCCCTGCACACTAAAATACCTCACAAACCGACACGAAAGTCCCGTAATTCCGTATTTTTGGGTTTCAGGTTTTGTTAGGTCAGGGTTTTAGACAATAAGGGGGTCTAAGGTCATCATTAAAGTCCAATTGCACAGCCACAACTCAAATTGACCTTAACCCTCTCTAGGGTTTTCTAAAGTTCGCCAAACTTCGCCAAATCGATACTAAACTTTAAAAGAGGCTTAAACACAAGAAATACTACACTAATTGTGAAGGCAATACCTCAATAGACCCTCATGAATCCTCAACAGCGCCAAAATGAATACTTTCTTGGTCCATTGGATAGCTAGGGGGCTTGTGCACCTTTTTTTGTGAAATGTAAATAGTGTTTTAAGGTGTTTAGCATGGAGTTTTAGAGGTTTTGAAGAGGGGAGGGAGTGAGGGGGAGGCAGCAGCAGCTGAAGGAAATTGAGGGGAGAGAAAATGAGGTAAAATGGTGGAGGAAATGGTTCAAAACCCTAGTTGACTCACCCACTCTTTCTCTCTCTTCACCATACCTAATATTCTAATCCTTTTCTTTTTCTTTTCTAATTCCTTCTCTCCTCAATAGTAACCCCAAAATAACAAGCTATGCACCAAAAACATGTAGGAAAATGTAACAAGTGTGAAAAAAACATGTGCACAAAACACGCTTAAAGTCCGATTAGCGATTTTTAATCGCGATTAGCACTAAATTAGTGTCAAATTAATCACAAAACTTTAAAAATGGCCTAATTCCATAAAACACCCTCCTTTAGAATTTTCCATAATTTTCCAAAATTTTTCCCCAATTTATCAGTATTTAATTATACCGAAATATTAAAATATTCATTAAAAATAATATTAAATGATAAAAATTCCCAAAAATAATATTTTATTTTTTTGAAATGTTACAATCTTCCCCCCTTAAAGAAATTCGGTCCCCGAATTTAAATTTAAACCCCCAAATTCTTAAAACATTTCGATAAAAAGTCCAAGTCGTCGGGGCTCCGAAATCATCAATACATAAAATGCATCATAGCGCAATGCATGCGCATGAACAATGAGCAGATAACTCCAAAATCAAATCTCCGTCAAGCATCCCGCAATCATTGGAGTCATGGTAAAAACACAAATGTCAAAGCCAATATAAAACCAATATGATATAAATCAGAACTATACATGTAGACATCAATCTATACATGTAAATAGCTGAAATAAATGCATGCCAAATCTTTTTAAGTCGCTGTGCAATGCGCATAACACTGCACAGTGGCGGACATCTATTATAATAAAATAACCATATACGTATATATATATCTTTTGTTTAATATGTACGTTCCGCCGTTTTGAAAACAATTTAGAAGGGTTTCCTTGTTTTAAACGTTTCGTGTCATATCAGACACGTAGGTATATACTGAGACTATAGCTTGCTTTTTGGAAATCTCTTCGATAATTATCAATGCATGCAAAATATATCCAGGTACTGTCCTCTGACTAGTCCTGCTCAGTACGAGAACAAATAGCAAATATCATAAAAACGTACTGGTCCATAAGGAATAAATCCCAAAAATGTATATAAGAATACCCTGTGCGTCTGGTGCGCACGGAAATCAAAATCCATATGTGTGCCATACATGTGCACAGAAACATCAAGGTGCAAGGGTGTGCACGAAACATCTGTCATAGGCAACGTGTGCCTGACAGCAAAATCAGGTGCATCTGTTATGCACGAAAAATCTCGATTTAGCGCATCTGGTGTGCACCAAAATCGTATCTTAAAACATGCGCTCAATATGCACGAAAACCCAAATCAAATGCACGGAGTGCAAGAAATCGACATCAATGTCAGAATCAAAATCGATATGTCGAATGCCATCAAATCGAAGTCAGGTGCAACTGTAGTGCACAAAATATAAATCTGGTGCGATAAATGCACGAAACATAAAACTGGTGCAACAAACGCACGAAGTATAAAACTGGTGCATCCCGTGCACAAATATGAATACCCAGTAGGTGCAACCATGGTGCATGAAAACAGAAATCATGGAACTCGGCCATCAAGACCAAATCATGCAAACAGATCTCCCAAAATACCGAAATCCAAGATGACGGATACGTGATAATCGAATCACAAAATCACAAATCATAAATACCGTCGTCGGTATATCCTCCTTCAAGACCGAGAAGGTGTCGGTGCATCCAACGCTAGCAGCGCAAGAAATCTACTTGCCTCTTGCTCACGGTCTGGCGTCCTCTGTTTCTGGGCCCTTATCTTCCCTGCGGATTACCTATCTCGCAATCAATCGGCTCATCGGCCCTGTCAGGTGTGCTAACGGGGCAATTCCGTCTTGGCACTTCTCTGGTCATCTCTCGGTCAATCCTTACGACTACTCGTAAAGCAGTACGTTATTGGCGCCGACCTTTGGTCCTCTGAATGCACATCACACATCTGCTCCTAGGTGCAAATCTTATTGCAGCAGTACCCTGAAAGGAATCCTGCTCAAGATCTCTTCCGATCTCGCCTATGCTGAACTGTACGGAGGCTGGTACTCTTGCATAATCTTTTCTCGCTCTCTGGACATCTGCGTCTTCAGCACAGCATTTTCTCGGAAATTGATCGCATTCAAATGCCTCTGTAGACATATCGCATCTCTGATGTCATGGAACGTCATCTCGTCGAAATCTCATGCGAACTCTTTACTTCACTCTGCTCCAATGTCGACTGATTCGGACTCGTCTTCTCGTGGCTGCATGGACTGCACTCCAACGGCTTACTCGTATCTGGAGTCTCCCAAGCAATGCATCCCATCACATGATATCCGAAAGATGTCGAACCATCCGATCGATATGTCAAAACCTCATAATCCCTCAAGAGATCAACATCTTCGGTACAGTTTAATAGTATCGAGTACATACCACAGTATCGGTGGTCCAGCCGTAGAAGGGCAAACCCAAGCCTCACTAATGGCGCCGCGGAACTGCCGCAAACCCTAAGGTTCAAAGGCTTTCACACGGTCATTATGTCGAGTTAGGGTTTCATTCTTCTAGAGGGTCCATAGAATCGCTTGCATGTCTTTCCGAATACTTTAAACTTGGAATATGGTTTTCTGACATTCGATCGTCTCTATCGACTCTCAACGAATCTGCGTGAAGTCGTCTCTAGCTGGAATCAATCTATCTGATGACCTCGCATCGGGGTAAGCGAACGAACCACATGTCCTAGTCCTCCATCCTTGGGTGACTAGCGATTTTCCATCATATCTCTGAGTATATACTCATGCTGCAGTAGCTCCAACATCTGGGCGATATCTCGTCATTTGCAGCAACAACTGGTTCATTCGTCTGTACGCTGAACAGTGCCTCAATCATCATGAATAAACCGTATATCAATGGTCATCACATTCTGGCTGGCCTCTAGCAGTAGCCTGATCCTCTGGTGCCGATCAGCACATCCGAGAAATCTCGTAAAAGCGATTTGTCAAACGCCCATGGCGCGAAAACACACTAAAACGACGCCTCAATGTGTAATCGTATGTCCCTGGAATCACGCCCTGGTCAGTACTCGTCCGTGACGAGCTCAAGCTGACGCAACTCTAGCCGTAGCTCTCTCTGCCCGTGAAATCGTGGCAGCAAAATCATAACCAGTATTGATGAGGATAGATCATACGAATGAATATAATACTGTGCAAGGAAATGTACATCCTAAGATTTCTTAAGCGGAGTAGCGTATCGTAAGTATGCCGCGGAACATACACACGATACGTCACTCTACTGAAGTCACCTACTCCATCAACCAAGGGTCATCCTACGCGACGAAAGTTCGGGCATAATACCCCCTCGACTAAGTCTAAGTTCCGTAAGGTCAAGCCTAAGTTCCGTATATATATAAACGCCCTAGGCTTTGTATAGTCAAAGTTAGACTCGAACCAAGGTTAACCTAGCGCTCTGATACCAACTTTGTCATGACTCGAAATAGCCCGTGACTGGCACTTGAATCATATGAAGGCTATAGGACCCCATCTAATTCAAGTAAGCCAAAAGCCCAGAAATCTAAAACCATTTTTAAGTAAATAAGGAAAACTAGTTTTTAAGGAGTAAGAAAACATGTTTAAAAACAAGGTTTCTAAATAAGTAGCCGAATATGCATTTTTAAAATCCTCAATGTCTTTTCTGAAATTTTCGGCAGAGTTTCCTTTGTAAATACTGGCCCCGAACGGGGTACAACAAGAATAATATATATGCAATGATAAAAGGCATCCCCAAGCGGGAGCTAGCTCTTCGTTAATCGACGGTCACAACCACGCAAGCAATATAATATACAACGCCAAATGGCGAGGATCAAAACTCAAAAAGAAACTCAAAATCAACATGAAAACCATAATACTACAACGCGCGACTCTAAGGTCGAAATAATACATAACTGGTTTTCTAAGTCTGAAACAATATACAAATTTTGGTTGATGGAATTACTAGATACAACAGAATAAAATAAATACAAGAGTGGTCACGATGTGAGTGAACTCACCTACCAATGCAATCACCCAGAAAGGGAGCAGTGTGCCAGAAAAACCGCAATGAAACCTGTACGACAAAACCTGCAAGAACTGTGGCACAACGGGGGTGAGTTGCCAACTCGTGAATAGAAAACATCACAGAGCAGAAATCGTATGTATGACATAATCCTAGGTCAATACGATCAAAAATATATATAAACCTCAATGAATAAATCTGAAGCATGATAAGGTGGCAATGTACATCTATACATGAGTGTAGTGCCAAGTGTTCGTGCCAGTGCCTCAGATAATAACATATCGTAAATATGATGTATGATCAATGTCGACTATATCAGGAAGTCTATGAAAAAGTGGATATCATCCAACTATGTAATCAAGGTCATCAATGTCAATATATGTATGTGGAAATCATCCACGCGTCACCCAATGACAATAAGCATCATGCATGAAAAATCATAAAGCATATGCATGGAAATATGAGAACATAAATCAACATGTGTCGCTCGCGACATGTCAAATCATGGAACCTGAGTGTCAAGCATCGACACTCGAAAACATCATGAAACCTGTGCCTATCATCGGCACGTAAATCCTCATATATCGGGCTCCGTCAGTCTGGATCGGCCCATATCATCTCTCGACTCCGGTCGGTATCCTCCGGATATCCGCCGAGCTCAAATACAATCACCGGTAGGTAGCAGTCCCTCTGCCAGGCTCACCGTCTGTATACACAGCATCCCTTTCTTGCCCCGGGGTACCATACCGGGCCCACCATGTACCCGCAATTGGCCTCACCGCTTCCTCGAATCGGGTTTCACATATCGCTCTCAGCACCGAGAAAACACATGGTGGACGTACTGAAATATCATATCAAGGGTAACCGGGTTTTTAAAACAATTATATAATCTCTTTTGAAATATCCTCCCAAATCCAGAAATATCAAGGAAACAATATATCTCAATGCGTATAATCAAAAGCATGATGTATGCAACATGTAAAAGAATTGTAAGTATATCAATATATCATGCAATATGGAATAGTAATATGCACATATTGAGGGAAAACCGCTCTTTTAAAATGAATCAGTTTTAAAGAGTATCTTGCGGTTCCCAAATCTCAAATCAAACCAGAATCATCTATGTATGTGCAAATGAGTGTGTACATGTATGGGTGTACAACATCTAGGTGCACGAGTATGAGTATACAGTAAGTGTGTGCACAAGTATGCCATGCAAGGGTCATATCCTGAATGCAACAGTATTACAGTGTAGTGATACGGTAATTATCGATGATGAAGTGTGTGAGCCGGCAAGCAAGTGTACGTGGAACATACGCATCATCGATATTAGTGCTGGTGTCCTAACAGCATGGGTTCAATATATAATAAACTCATTTACACATGCAATGCGACGCGAATAGCATGAATATGCGGAAATCGAATAATAAATGCAACAGTTACGTATCTGCATCAATATAAAAATGTCCTACAGTTTGCCTTTTGAAATAAGACGAATCGGTTTTTTTTAGTAAAATAGGGCTACGGTGTTTTTAAGAAAAGATGCGTGCTTTGAAAATATCCGTAGAATCCCTTTGCCTATCATTGAAATACTCCCGATTTGTTAGTTTTGAAATAGGTATAACATCGGCCTAGTTTAACATCTACTAGCAAAACTACACTCTAACTAGCAAGTCAATCAGGAGGGGTATGGAAACCACCTAAATCTGAGTCGATATATATATATATATATATATATATATATATATATATAATAGTCGGTGATCCCGCCTCAAAGGTACTGCGTACGATACGAAATCATAAGACATTCTCGAGTTATGAGTGCGGATCTATCATCAATATAAAGCTCGTACGGTAAATCGTCGTACGGCATCCCAAAAGTTGGGTACGGGTCAATATCACATTCCTCTCATCAAATATCAGGTATCATCATTATCATATCACATGATCTAGGGTACTGATCTAAGTCTAGTACAAATCGACACCGTCTCTATAAATATAAATGCTTGTGTGAAACACACGTCTAAAGGCCCGCTAAAATCATCTGTCGTATCCCAAATACGAATCACATCACATCACCGATCTCATGGCACTATGCCCAATTTCATCGACTCATCTTCCAAATATCATCCACTATCCTCATCATTTAGGTATAAGCGTAACGAATATGCAGGGGTGTGCGTGTGGGTGTAAACCTATTTTAGGGTTCGCAACTAGGAACTATACTAATTTACTTCTACGCCCTAGTCTAATCATAGTACACCTAATCCCATCTCAAATATCCATGACACACACAATATGCTATCATAATTAGTATATATATACTATACTAAATATCGGATTGCGGGGATGCTATATGCCATCCACCCGACTTCCCCCGTAGATATAATCTACTCACCTTGATCTTGCTTGCCGATGTCGATGTCGCTACCATCTTCTTCGTCGTCTCGGATCACCGTGGGGGTAGCTACATGTCACATGTATCGCATCACATTAAAACCAAATCAAAACTAAAACGACACACGGAAACCAAAACGGTACGCTTAAAAGCCTATAGGTTAGAACTTATGGTTAGCCTTCGCAAAACAACCCGAAATCACTCGATATAGACGTACAACCGTCACGCAATCGAGATAACGCACAAATATCAAAATCTGGAAATCGAAATACGGAAAACCATAACCAAATTCAAAGCAGCAACTTATAAAAGTGTTTGCAGATTTTGTCTCAGGTGAAACCAAGGTTCCAAAACAACACTAGGGTGATATATAGGGTACATATGACCTACAAAAGAAACCTGGACCTTACCCCACACCAAGTGGCCGAGCCCCCAAAAGGGAAAATTCAGCCAGGCCGGCCCTGCATGGTCCTATGGGGTTTGTATTTCTACAGGGGGTTCCTAGGGTCAATTCTAGTCCTATGGTGTTGTTTACTTTTCTAGTAAATTCCCCAGTTCATTCCAGATCTCCCTGCACACTAAAATACCTCACAAACTGACATGAAAGTCCCGTAATTCCGTATTTTTGGGTTTCAGTTTTTGTTAGGTCAGGGTTTTAGACAATAGGGGGGTCTAAGGTCATCATTGAAGTCCAATTGCACAGCCACAACTCAAATTGACCCTAACCCTCTCTAGGGTTTTCTAAAGTTCGCCAAACTTCGCTAAATCGATACTAAACTTTAAAAGAGGCTTAAACACAAGAAATACTATACTAATTGTGAAGGAAATACCTCAATAGACCCTCATGAATCCTCAACAGCGTCAAAATGAATACTTTCTTGGTCCATTGGGTAGCTAGGGGGCTTGTGCACCTTTTTTGTGAAATGTAAATGGTGTTTTAAGGTGTTTAGCATGGAGTTTTAGAGGTTTTGAAGAGGGGAGGGAGTGAGGGGGAGGCAGCAGCAGCTGAAGGAAATTGAGGGGAGAGAAAATAAGGTAAAATGGTGGAGGAAATGGTTCAAAACCCTAGTTGACTCTCACCCACTCTTTCTCTCTCTTCATCATACCTATTATTCTAATCCTTTTCCTTTTCTTTTCTAATTCCTTCTCTCCTCAATAGTAACCCCAAAATAACAAGCTATGCACCCAAAACATGTAGGAAAATGTAACAAGTGTGAAAAAAACATGTGCACAAAACACGCTTAAAGTCCGATCAGCGATTTTTAATCGCGATTAGTACTAAATTAGTGTCAAATTAATCACAAAAACTTTTAAAATGGCATAATTCCTTAAAACACCCTCTTTTAGAATTTTCCATAATTTTTCCCCAATTTATCGGTATTTAATTATACCGAAATATTAGAATATTCATTAAAAATAATATTAAATTATAAAAATTCCCAAAAATAATATTTTATTTTTTTGAATTGTTACAGGGCTTTATCAACATGTATATAAGATATGAAATACAAAGTAAAACACATCACATGTTAAGATAAAGATAAACCAAATAGCGTACTATCATATCGAGCAAGGTTGTCCTGTACTTACATATCCCTAACATCCTATACAATGAAGTCCTCTAGGGCATACATATCCAACAAAAACACCTAAGCAACCAATATCTCATGGATGCAGAGGAGAGTTTTAATTGTTTTGTATGACTTGTATTAAATACCCTTTGCCCATTCACTTGCCTCATACACCTACACCGGCCCAAACTCTTATAACGTCACACGAAAAATACGAAACCAAGAATTGTAGATTGGTCGGTCGGAACTTAATAATCTAATATGTATATTTGGGCTTATGTTAGAGATAGGCTGTTGGTTTACGTAAGACTTGTGCATGCGTTCCATAGCTTTTAACATTTGTTTTAAGGCCAAATTACAGTACAATACCATAAACAAATCTTTTTTGCGGAAACCTCCTTGAACTCTATAAATTAGTGATAACTTATAACTGTAATGGACCATCTTTTGGCATTTAACTACCAGACGTATTATTAGCCGTTACAACTTGATTATAATTCTGTGAGTCTATTTTAATAGTTCTCATTTTTACCCTCAGTTTTTTGGACCAAAAATTTCATTTTCTCCGTAATTCTTATTGTTCTGTAATCTACATCTACAAAGATGATCAAGCTATTATTTCGGTCAAATTGATCAAGCGATTATTTCAGTCAAATTGGAACAACTCTTCTTTTGTTGAAGGACTCAAGCCATCGATAGAAAGGTCTGCCAAAGTCTATTTTATGAATTTTTTTTGGTGTATCCCTAATTCAAGAACCTAGAACTAGTCATTCTCGTAACTCTAGATAATTCCCTTCTTAAAAGATGTGAGTAGCTCGAAATTAGATATGTTGAGGAGCTGTGATGGTTGGGGACAGCTTTAAAAGGCAGAGAGTGGCTTTTGAAGGCAGGAAGGTTATGTTGAGGAGGCTCAATCAAGGGCAGTACTGTAGCAGCGACACTATAGCATGGTATTATAGCCTACTGTAGCTTGAGCAATGCGGCATTTGAGACTAATGTAGCACAAGATTCTGTAGCAGCAGCAACGGTTGTGAATCGAAGAAGATTAGAGGAATTTGAGTTGGCAAAGGAGAAATTTGAGTTGATGAAAAGGAAGGGATGAATGATTTAGCAAGGATTTAAGTTGGATATTCTCTAATACCATATTAAAGTATTAAAGTATTGTTAGGGTTAGGGTTCTGGAGAAAGGTGAGGAGATTTGTTTGATGGAATGGATTGAGAGTAGTCTTCTCTCCGCTCCCTTGTAAATCAAAGTGAGTTATCAATTACATGATTGACACTCTCATCTAACGCTCTATAACACGTTATACATTGATACTCTAGCAATTATATTACTTGAGAATGACAATCAACTATCCAAGATGAATATACATGTTTGCTCTTAAGAATTTTGTTTTCTTAGGTTTTACGTTTGTCATTAAGCATTATGCCATTATTAGTTATTTACACGTAATGCGAGTGTGATTGTCCTAATTCTATGTAAAATAATGAATTGAATGTGTGACATATATAGTATTTAAGTGAATTAAATGGAAGCTTAATTTAAGGTCTGGATGGATGCTATATATTTACTATTTTAATGTGTAATTTGTTGACATTACGTTTAGGACACAACTTTCATCAAGCATGACATTTTCTGACCAAATATTTATTAAATGTCATTGATATATTCGTACATCCGCCATTCGACATTAAATTTTTTCATCAACATGAACATGATGCAGTGTTGTATTTTATTCAATTTTCTAAAATTCTATTTGTGAAAAGGTGCCTTAGCACAAGTATTGAGCATTTGAGTGGTAAATGTTGTTGGTTCACCTAGAAGAAAGGATTGTATAAGAATGACGAAACTTGTAATTCCCTAATCCTCTTTCCAAAACATCAAGAAGCTTGAATGTTTCTTAGAAATTCATAGGTTTTGACACTTTTACTTGTGATAGTTACAGATCAACTGATAAACTAATAAACCCGTATTAAAAAATTTATTTATTAAAGCAATTTATAGAGACATGTAGAAAGGCGAGGAGAAACCTATATATGATTCTTATTGATTAAGAAAAGACTTCTTATAGGTCCCTAGAAGATAATCTGGCGAGCTTTAGAAAATAAACTAGCGTCTCATACATGTATTGATGTGATAAAAGATATGTATGCTGGAATAATTATTAGAATGAGAACAATTAGAAGAGAACCGTTTCTTATTATCATGGGTTTACACTACGGATCAATATTAAGTTTATCCTTTTGTTTTAGTTATGAATGAACTTACTAGACATATTTAGGATGACGTGCATATGTTTGCTGATATTGCTATAATAGATGAAGTTAGAAAATGGATAAGTTCTAAAGTTGAAAAATGGAGAGACCTTAGAATATGAAGGATTTAGAATTAGAAGGACGAAAACTGAACATATAGAATATATGTTAGCTAAGTAGAGAGAAGAGCTGGACGTACAATGCAAATTGATGGCCATGAAATATCTATACATCAATTTTCGTTGGTTAGGATTTATAACTAATCATGGTGGGAAGCTCGAGAAGGATGTAGTTTATAGAATCAAAGCGAGTTGGTTGAAATAGAGAAGTGTTGAGGAGTATTTTGTGGTGATAGGATATCTTTGGAGTTAAAAGATTGTAAATGCAATGAAGCCGGGATTACTGTATAGATCTGAATATTGGGCAATTAAGAAACAACATTTTCAGAAAATGAGTGGCTCAAATGAGAATCTTAAGATGGATGAATGATAATACATTAAACAAATAGGATAAGAATGAGTTTTATTATAACGAGCTAGAGGTAGATCCAATAGAGGATAAAATGAGAGAACTGACTGAGATGGTTTTGTTATGTGAAACAAAGACCAATCAATCCTCAAGTTAGAAGTGACAAAATTGTAGTTAATGATATGTTAATTGTTAGTTTAACCAAAGAGTTGGTCCTTAACAAATCAGATTAACAAAAAGATTAGCCCACCACGTAAATTTAGTATAAAGGCTTGTTTTTGTACAAAGCGTTTGGGTATAAGTATTTTTATGACCTATAAGTTGGTACCAAGAACTTATTGGTGTGTCATGGTAAAATGTTTTTAAATATGTATTGAACATCAAGTTTATATTATACGTTGTGGCTCTGAACAAATGCAAATAATAAATCTCATTAATATTTCAATTCAAGAATCCACAATATTTTATTTTGTTGAATTTATTGAAATTGATTATTTTTGGAATTCAATCCAATTATAGCTCTACCTTATAAATCATTTAACCAAGGTTACTGATTAAATAAAGAAATTTGAACATCAAGTTCAGAGCAAGTATAGCTTATATAAACAATTAATAATTTTTTCAGTATTCTGTTAAATTTTAAAAAAAAATTTGAATAAGATTCTTGATTTTGTTCCCTTTTAAAAAAGTATTTATTTTTGAAATTCAAATTGAACTTTACTTTGTTCATATTTCTACCAATTATAACTTTACCAAGTATAGAATTTTAACATAATAGTAGTTTAAATTATAAATATAAATAAAAAACAAAAAGAAAGGAAAAGAAAGTAAAAGTTACTAAAAATAAATAATTTGGAATTTGTTAAATTGTGCTGTAAATATAACCTATATTAAAGTCTATCATCCAAAAAAATGAAGCAATCACCAAAAAAAATAGAAAGGAAAAATTATGCGAAAAAAGTTAAAGATCTTAAATTTAGCAAATCTTGTAAAATTCATCTAAAAGAGCATAACCATTTTGGTTTTATTTGAAAATAATCCGAAGTCGATTTAAAATATAAAGTCTTGTAAGTATCAAATAAAAAAAATCACAACAATTATAAAACAACAGTCTAAAGATGGATTTTCTAAACGATTCTTCTATTGAAGATTTAAATTTTCGTATATATATATACTATAGCAATACAAAATTTATCGAATATAAAATTTAGAGAAAAAATAGAAGAAACAATCATTAAAGCTGAACATAAAGAAAAAGTTTTTTTTGCATAGTAAAGTCCTATGCAATGAACAATATACTTAACAAGTTTTAGTAGTGAAGATATCATAACTTAACCAAAAAGAGAAGGAATGTTGGGAGTTATTGTATTATATTATTATATATCTTAATCTACAAAAAATCTTTGATCTATTTAAACAATCTAACCCCTATAGTAAAATAATTATAAAAAAAAGAAAAGAAATAAAAATGTCACAATAATTTTCAAATATAGAGAAATTTTGATTTTTTATTTCCATTTAATTCATTTATGTATTCATTGACCCAACAGTCTCAAACCCACATATGAGATACCATAATTATCTTTAGCTAATATTTTAGAAAGTAAAAAAGAAAACTATCGAGATAGTTTTGTAGTAATAAGAAAGAGAAGTTTTTCTTCAAAAACATTTGTCTAATATGTGAAGCTTATCAAAATGTAGCCCAAAAAGCTATTTTCACTGCTGTTGGGGCCCACATAAGAAACCCAAATGGAGTTCAAACCTATTGATCCATTTTAGCCATAGAAGCCAAATGCATCATAAGAGAATATTAAGAAATCTAAGGTTAAATCCGGAAGACCGTTAAAATTTGTGTTTTTGTCTATTGGTAACCTAACTTTATATGAGTATATAGATAGATAGATAGATAGCAAGAAAGTATATCATTGTGACTCTTTGATAAGAGAAATGAAGGAAGCTATTTGGTTTACTGGTTTGATAAGTTATTTTAGCTTACCTAAGGAAATATAGCATTTGTGATAGCAGGAATGCTATACATAAAATATTTTGTCATTCAAAAGGTCAAGGCTACACAAACCATAATTATTTGTGTTAAAATATATTATTTCATTATTTAGAAATTGTTATTTCTTTATTTCAATTGAGAGGTTAAGTGCTATACATTAGACATTAATTCATTAAGAGAAGGCAATAAGGATCAAGATTAGACTCAATGATAATCAAGTCAAGGTGGAGATTTGTTAGAAGTGTCTAGAAGTTACCTTTGGCATTCATATATGGATTAAATACTAATGTATATGTTGGTAGCTGGAAGTGTACTTAACTTTATGAAAGTAGCACATAAAGATCATTTTTCCATAGGTCTAAAGATGTCTAGGAAAAAAAAAACGGGAGAAAAGAATAGCGAGTCTTGGAAAGCTGTTTGATTTCTACTCACTTTGGGATCTAATGGTGGGTTTTGGTAAAAAACATAGAGCTTGCTTTTTTGTTTCAAGTATTCTCATCTTTGTTGATAAAGATGTATATCCATGCATGCGTCGTCCTTGGCTGAATTTTATCAATCGCATATGTTGTCCTTTGTTCACTTTCCATTTGTAGATTGTTTGTTGCTTGAGATTTTATGTTAGGCATCTGAAGCCAGGTTTAAAATCTCGGCGTCGCTACTGTATTTACAGGTCATTTTAGCAAAAATAATTCAGCCATCTTTGATCGGAATATAGAAGTTGTTTATCAGTTGACTAAAAGAACTTTTATTATAATAAAAAAAACTATATAGTTATTGACATTTTTTCAGTTATTAATGATGTCTAGGGTAGTTTATAAAATGAATAGCAAATACAAATTTTATATAAATTTTGAACTTAACTAGATCATTTCAAATATCTGTTCCAATAAAAATTTCCATCATCGTTATTATGAATTACTACAAATTATTTCATGTAATGTATGGTACATTTTTTATAATTTATAGTTCACTCATATTACACTCATATTATTAGATCAAGTGGATAGTATATAAATATTAAATTGAATTTGACATTGCTAGTTAGATAGCTTGATCAATTTTATGATTCATCTTAGAACCATCTTGGTACTGGAACTAGGGATATTTCTTAGGATCATAAATGACCATCGAGGATCGGCATCGGCCAATACTTGCCCTGGTCGACCATAGGCTTGGCTTGATTCTTTATTTTATTGTAGTTGCGAAAAATAGATTAAATTTGAATCCATGGTTGACAGAAGGTTGGCATCAGTCAGGCCTTCTAAAAATTGACTCCAAAAAATGAGTTTCTTTGTGAGTATATTATGAAATATTTCATATATCCTCTGATTTTATACTTTCATATTCATATTGATTTTGATAATAGCCACACGTTTCTAACATAAATTTGTGATGGCAGCTTGAGGCCATGGGGTTTCCTCATGCCCATGTACTGCAGGTATTCATTGCCTGCAACAAGAACGAAGAGCTTGCGGCAAACTATCTCTTGGATCACATTGATGACCTCGAGAATGATCAGTAGGTTGAAGAAGGGGTCTGTAGTGTGTTGGATTCTGATAAAAAGACAAATTATGAAATCAATCCCCCCCCCCCCCCCCCCCCCCGCGGCATGTTTGTGGAGTTCAGTACATAGTGTATTGATTTTCGTTATGTACATGGAGGTTTCCTTGTCAGCGTCATAAAGTGTGCCTTTTGCTTTGTAGCGTTTAGTACTGAGAAAGCATTTTGCATTGGCCAGTTACGGCCTTGTATTGCAGGGAACTCCCTACATTTGTCCAAATTGCGGGAGCCGACTGTAACAGGCTTTGTTTAATAACACAAGGGTTGAGTCACCAAACCAATCGGGATGCCAAACTCTGGAAAGGGAACCTTGGGTGTGTTTGAAAGCCAAAGTAGAGCTTATCAACCATGAGTTTAGCTAATGTGGTTTTCAACAATGTTGTTGGGGTTTTGAAGCTGTGAATAATCTTGCCAGCGAATCTCTTGAAAGCTTGGAGAACCTGTTCTTGGAAAGCTTTGGTTCCAGGTTACTATTGAAGAGAAATGCTTTGTCAGACACATTTTTATATCTTACCAGCATGCGCTCAAACGATACAAGGGTGTGCATCATCAAGATATGAATGTCATACATGATCGTGGCTCATGATGTTGATACCTTTGGATGCATAAAGGTGCGAGGGCTATAGGTAGGAAAAGTATTAAATGGAAACAGTGAAAACAAAATAATTTCTAGCAAGTATTTAAAGTTTGGGGGATGGGTGCGATTCTTGAGCACATTTCGTTAAATATTACATTTCCTTAAATATTGAATGTTTATTTTCAGTCAATCAAGAGAAAAATTGGTTTGAAGAAATATGATCTAAGGGGTGACATGGTGAGATTTAGTATCGGCTTAGTCTCGATTTTGGCTAGTTTGGATATGATAAAAGAGCTTCATAGACTATTTTTTAAATTCAAAATAAGAGGTCTCAAAATCAAATTTAAATCTTCCTAATTCTATAATAAATTTCTCTAATTTTTTTTATTCATATTAGTTTATCATAGAAGAAAAATATTAGTTTTTATTAGGTTGGAGCAGGATTGTGGTAGAGAAAGGCTAATTTTTCAATCACCCTTGTCACTTTTGCTCGTAGCGTAGACAATTGCTTTCTGTTATAAGAACCTATATTCTATATCGTGTTTATCTTGTAAAAAAATGGTTTTGATTTTCTTTTTCATTTTATTTTCGTTATTGTTTCATTAATCATTAACTACTCGTAATTAAACCTTTTTTTAATTGAGAGATACCTTAATAAAAAAAATACAACTAAAATGTGATGTGTGGCTACAGCTGCAAGGCAAAGTTTAAAGTTGGAGACGAGGAATTGTTTTTGTTTTTCTTTTTAGGTGCGTGGGTGGGTGTTTTTGGGTGGGTGGGTGTGGTGGCGTGGTGTGTGTGGGGGTGGGATGGGGGGGAGGGTGGAGGGTGTTAAGCTCTATAAATAAAGTAAACATAACATGTCAGTTTGCCTTTGCTCAACCTCAGCTAGTTAGAAGGCTTGTACGTGCTCGACCATACTGGAGGTCGGCTTGGTAATAGATATTTAATAGTTTAGGAATAAAATAGTTTCACTCTATCAAAATCTAATCTATGTATGCAATCCTTAAAGTTTGTTATAAATATTTTGTTGTTGTTCTTATTCTCTTAACATAAATAACAAAATAGTATATTAGCAATTAACTCCTCATAGTAACTTCAGAGATGGCACTTGCGTAAACCTAAGTCTGCTAACCACACCCGGATTTAGTCGGATATGTACTATGTATGCTATTTCGCGTTCATCTTATTTACTTTTGCTACACGAAACGAATGTACATACATGCAAGGACGATAAATATATCAAGTCTCATTAATCTCTCCCAAACAAATTAGTCCATGCCAATGAGCAATAGCTCACTTGGTATGGCACTTCCTCTCGGAATGCATGGTTCGATTCTTAGAAGGGAAAGTTGCCATAATTTAACGTTTTCAGGATAAATTCACGGGGTTCTCTCAGTGCATGTGTGTGATATGTGAGTTGGTATGTGGTGTGGGTGGGTTAAACTTACTGCCAAATTTCAAAAAAAAAAAAAAATAGGTTCCACCTACATGATAAGAAGTTTCTATTTACAAATAATGCACGCCTGACCAATTATTTTCTTTTGATGGAAGAACAAAACATTATTGAAGCACCTGTGGATTCTGTTAATGATCCATTAATATTAACTTGTGGGCATTATTGATCGTGACTGAGAATTGTTGACGATGAGCTTGCCACTTAATTAATCCGACAAGGCTGTAGCAATTGAAATATTTTTCTTCCCTTTGATTTGTTATCTAAGTTAGTGTTGGCTTTTCATGGTTATATTTTTGGTTGGTCATATGTTGTCAAATCTGTTCCTTAATGCCCTTGGACTACATGTTCTGACTTTACAGGTTCATTTAGATTGATGAGATGTTTGAAACACCGATATATTAATGATGAACAGATACAGGTCTAATAATATACATCATGTATGTTATGCTTTCATAAAACCATATTATTTGCTCCTGACGCGATCTGGATCACGCCAAGATGTTACCTTCCGTTGATCTGCCGATGGCGGCGATGGATGGCTGAAATTGGATCTGGAGGCTGTCGCTCCTGAAGCGTGTGGATCTCAATGGGTTTGAGGTTGTGGTTGCCGAGCTATCTGCAAGGAAGTCCCGGTGGTTGTACCACCGAGGACCCTCCGACGGTCAAGTTAGATTAGAGATCCGAGCAGAGTAACGGCTTAGTTGAGTAAAAAAATGGCTTACTTGAACCGTCTGGAGAAGAGGTTTATATAGTGGTGGCAGCAGGCGAGGTAGTCTCGAGAATCACGCCGGCCGTTACGCTCCCGACGTCACGCCCGTGTGATGAGCGGGACTCCCATTAATGGCGAGACAGGCTCGTTAATGGGGGATCGTGGTGGCGTGGAACGTGAGATATGGCCGGCGGAGATCTCGCGCATGGCGAGATTCGCGGGATGGCGGTTACGCCTGCAAGCGGTGCTGTTGGTCGGTCGATGAGACCGAGGAAAATGACCTCGGCGAGAGAGCTCACAGAGGAGCGGGAGAGCCGAGGTATCTTGGTTCTTCTCGAGCCCGGAGGCGAGCTGAGAGGGCCGAGGAGGCTCGGGCCTGTGATAGCTCGGAGACGAGCTGTGGGGCCGAGGAGGCCAATTGTGCTGGGGGCTCGGAGGTGAGCCAGCTTTTGTTTGTAGGACGGGTACAGGAGTGGTCTGGTCGGCCACTATAGGTCCTTTCTTGTGAGCCCTGGGACACGTCATCTGCCACGTATCCTGATCTGGGAGATCACCGATATCGAGCATCATCATTAGCCCCCCACTCTCGTCCTGACCAGCTGACGGGTCGGGTCGAGAGTGGTTTTCCGGGTCACCCGAGGTGAGCTTCTTTTCGAAGATATCGTCGGGCGTGTCCCTGGGCGATCGGATGTTTTTCCGGGTGATGTCAGCGGATCAGGACGAGATCTCTGCATTAAAGAGGGTGCGCCGGATCGTGTGCCCTTTTGCTGAAGCGACATGCTACGTGTTGGGTGCCGATTGGCTGATGTGACGTGCCGCAGGCTTCGGGCGTCCGATAGGATGCTGCCAATGCGCTTGCAACAGGTGGAGTGATCGTGGCCGTCAAGTGTACTGAACTGTTTTGGCGGGAGTCGACCGTCGTCGTTGGATGAGGACGCCGGTAGCATAAATAGGGAGGAGACCAGATTCGGGGTTTCTCTCTCTTTCCACTTTCCTCATTCTGAGTCTTGTTAGCTCGGCGCTCTCCCCTTTAGGTCGGATCTCAGCATTTTCTCTTCCCAAGGATTTCCTCCCATTAGGTTAGATGTCTTGTTTTGAGGAGTTTGTAGATGTCGTAGGGGTAGATACTAGGGATTCTTCCCCCGGGTTGGAGCCCCTTTGGGAAGTTGGGGTTAGATCCTCTTCCCGGGGTCACGCGTCTGGGGCGGTTCCTGGAGCGGTGGCGGCGGACGCCCCTGGTGCGTCGTCCTCAGTAAGGTATGAGGACGAGCTTGTCATCGCTCGGGCTCGTTTCCATATTCCCTCCGGCTACACGCTACGATTGGCCGAGGAAGGAGAGAGGGCAGATCAGGTGAGAGGTAGAGAGATCGCCTTGTACCTGGAAGCCCTTTCGGCCGGAATGCGCCTGCCTTTCTCTCCCGAGGTTGTAGCTGCGTTAAATTACTTTGGGTTAGCCCCGGGCCAGCTAGTGCCGAACTCCTGAAGGATTCTCCTTGGGTTCCTGGTCCGGTTGAAGTTGCAGGCGATCCCCTTTAGTCTGTCTATCCTTGCCTCCTCCCTTATTTACAAAAGTCACCCTGGAACTCGCGCGGGCGACCCGAGGTTGGTTTACCTCTCCTTTAGGAAGCAGCGGGGGAGTGTAGCTGGTTCAGGAGTTGTCGTCTTGCTTTCTTCCATCCATGATTGGAAGAAGAAGTTTTTCTTCGTCGGGCCGCCAGAGGGTGAGGACTGGCCCATATCGGTCCAATGGTCTAGGGATAGGTGCTGGCAGGGAAATCCGTCCAATGACCCCGACGCGGCGAGAGTGGCGGAATAGGAGCCCATTCCTCGGGCTGATGTGCTGCTTTCTGAGCGGGCCCTCAGTTGGGCCGGGCTCAGCCCCGCTCAGTTCGCCGGTAAGTTAGGAGTTTGTATTTGTTTTTACTTTGTCTGTGTCGCTGATTCCATTATATCTTGTCTTGTGCAGAAACCATGGACGCGGACCTCCTCCGAGCAGCCATGCCCAAGCCGAAGAAGGGGTCGAAGGCTGGAGGGGCTAGCTCTTCCCGTCAGACGCCGGTCCCAGCTTCCCCAGCGGCTGTCCCGCCCCAGCGCTCGAGTGCGGATCGTGCCCCGGGGCCCTGCCAGGTGCAGAGCAGAAAAAGGGCTCGGGGAGAGGACGCCCGAGCTTCGGATGTGGAGACGAGCTCTCTGCCGTTGTCTCTCAAGAGGTTCCCTCGAATATTTCCGCGGACCCCGGCCTCTCCGATCTTGGTGGACGAGGGGGAGCTCCGCTTTGAGGTGCCTTCGGGGCTCTCCGTCGCTGACAGCCTGCTGCACGACATGGAGAGGTCGGCACGAGGCCGGGTTCCTGGGGGGACGCTGAAGGCGCAGATGGCGTCCATCGCCTAAGAGGCCCTGCAGGTTAGCGCTCGTATATCGTCTCATTGCTTGGGAGATTTGGTGCCCCTTTTTCTTTTTGACCCCCTTCCGATTTCTTCAGGTCCTCCAGCACGTCGCTATCGTCGCCCGGATGGAGGAGGAGGAGATAGCCCCGGCAATGCGAGCCGCGGGCGAGCTCTCCTCGTTGGGGGAGAACTCGAAGCAGGAGCTAGAGGCGGCGATGGAGAAGGTCGCTGCCCTCGAGGACGAGGTGGCTGCCGGGAGGCAGGAGGCTGCGGCCGCGAAGTAGGAGGCGGCGGCAGTGAAGCAGGAGGTGGCGGCCGCGGAGCAAGAGGTGGAGGCCGCGAAGCAAGAGGTGGCCAAGTTCCGCGAGGCCGCCCAGGTCGCCGATGCCAAGCTTCAGGGCTCCGAAGTGCTCGTTGGCACCATGAAGAAGTCAGTGAGCACCCTCTGAAAGGAGTTGGGGGCTGCAGTAGAGGCAGCGAAGAGAGTGTTAGTTATATGTATGCCCTAGAGGCCATTATTGTACATGTGATGTATATTATAGTGGATGCTTGGACATATATAGAGAGGACTTTCTTGCTCGACATGATAGTATGCTATCTGGTTACCTTTATCTTAACATGTAGAATTGTATTGTGATACTGTCTTGCTCTCACGTGTTGATATAGCCCTTAGGATATGTACTTGACTACTAGGACTATGATGGAGATCATACTAGTGGAGCCAGGGTAGTTCACAAGTACATCCTTTAATTGTTCCTAGTCGAGAGAATATCGAGACAGGGCATCGATATTCCAGATTAGACTAGCGTATACGCTTCTTGACCCATATGATGGGTGATGGATGATCCCACATCCATTGGTGTTTGACATCAGAGATGGTATACGGGTGCTCAGCGGAGACTGGGTACACTGAAAAGGACTCGCCAATGACTCCTATGTGGTAGTATACCTATCGTCAGATAGCAGTCCTCTGGTGACACTGGTACAGGTTAGTCTGTAGACCCGAGATCGTCATAGAGTCTTGTGCGGCTCCCACTGTGCTTTGATTTCCTCCCTACCACGCTCAAGAGGAGTCGTGCAAACAGGTGGATTTTGGGTACAGTCCCGAGTCGTATGGAGGCAATGAGCGATAGGAGGGGTTTCGTCTCTCCCGGTATTGGGGGTTGATGTTGCGCTATGCTTGATTGGCAATAACTGGAAGTCCCTGGCCAGGGCTGATATGGAGATCTACTGATAAGTGTTATCAGTAGTTTCTCGACCCGTTATGAGCCTCACATCGGCATGACTTATCACGTTACTGGGGTCTGACGATTTCCACCCCTAGACATGATATGCAACATATCAGACGAAGAAACCGGACTGCACGGGAGTGTTACTGATAGGCTTCATGGAGACTGTGGACAGGCTTTCTTGTTGATCTTCATATCACTCAATATCCGGGTAGCCGTTACGTCCAGCTAGCACCGCTGACGGCTTGTAGATGACTGATATGATCATCACCTACTGCTGGCGTATTGACGAGTCTTTAGAGTCCTACACAGAAGTTCCCTGGTTCAAGCAAAACGAAGTAGGACGCATATGTGATATGTGCGTGGGCCTGATTAAATACGAGTATGTGATACCGCATTGTAATCTGGCAGTCATCTGTCATTGGTGCGGTTATATGTGATATAACCAGATTGTCGAATCAAGTGTTGATTCGATAATGTGATATACATATAAATGATATTAGTCGGTCATATATTATATAACCAGATTATTAGGTCAAGTGTTGATTTAATAATGTAATATAAATTATATGTGATATAATTATATATTAACTAATATCATTAGCTTACTAATTATTCTTCATTATATATATATATATATATATTAATGAAGCATGGCTTTTATGTTTCTGTTTTTTGAAAAGAGAAATGAGGTGTAAAATGAAGCATGGTTGCAAGCATAGGTTATATACTTGTTTATTCTGTTAGGTCCACGTTACCCACCCCGGTTCTTTCGGAGAGGGGGAATAGGTAAAAATTAAAATTTTCTAACTAGGTAACATGGACCATCCATGAAGGATCTTTGCTAAACAAAAACTAACAAATAAACTACAAGTTTTAGCTACTATGTAGAATGGTTATACCTAGGTCTTGAACTCCTTCTCTTCTTGTTGTGATTCTCCTTCTTGCTTGCTCCTTGTAGTGGTTTGAACGGCTCCTCCTCGTCGTCTTCTCTTTGCCGAAGATAGATCCATCCGAGGGCCTCGAACTTGAGCTCCTACCTCAACCGAGAGGTAACTAGAGTGCTAGGTTTGCTAGACAAAGAACCCTAGAAGGAGTAGAGAGATGCTTTGATGGTTTAGTCTCAAAAGCTTATGATTTCCAACACATGGAACACTTAAGGTTTGAGAGGAAGAGGGAGAGCTCCAAACATGAGAGAGAAAGAGCAAGAGAGAAAAATAGAGAATAATAGCAACCATACTCTCATATGAGAGAATTATGAATTAATAATTATAATTAAAGAAATTGTGATGGTTCATTTGGAATGACCATTATCATTTCACATTAAATGATTTTTGCAAGAATCAAAGAGTATCTTTGATATGAAATGATGGTCAATATATCAACATAGGTCAACAAGTCAACCAAAGTCAAATGGTCAACAACCCTAACTATGGCACAATTATCTTTAATTAATATCATTAATCATATTTCTCATTTTCATTAGGGTTTGGAAAAAGTCAACGGTCAACAACCCTAATGAGAATCCTCTGCCTCTGCCTCTGTCAACTGTGCATACACACCCGCATCCGTGTTCCGAAGAACACGAATACAATGAGACAAAACCAATCCCAAAACAAATACTAGGATCTGGCTTAAACAAAAGCCCGCTAGTAATAATTTTCCGGACAACAAACGTGCACAAGTGCGCGGATGTGAACGAACCCCGTCGCAAAACCATGCGACCTCTACTATGTTTTGCCCAAAGGCGAATAACCCTCTGTGTGGGACTCTAAAGGCTCGACACTACGCTGGCAGTGGGTTTAACCACAGGCCGTAAGCGGTACTAGCTGTACGTAACGGTCCCCAGGTAGATGCCGACAAGAAGACCGATAAGGTGAACCCATCCGAACTTCTACTGAGCCTGAATATGACAATCTCCGTACAGTCCGGTCTGTTCGTCTAAGAGTATCGCATGGCGGGCCTAGGGGGCGGTAAACGTCAGTCCCCTAATAGCGGTACAAGTCGTGTCAGAGTGTAGCCCAGAACACTCTGAGAAACTACTGGTAACACTACCAGCAAATCTCGCTTGCCCTGGCCAGGGACGACTATGTATAATGGCTCTCCTAGACACAACGCGATATCAACTCCCAATACCGGGAGAGACGAATCCTGTCTAACCGTCACTGCCTCCAAGTGCTTCGGGACTGCACCCAACTACTACCTGTTTGCACGACTCAATAGAGCCGTGGTAGGGTAGTAATCTAAGAACAGTGGGAACACACTTGAGGCGAAGTGACAGTGTCAAGTCAACGGACTAAGCTGTACTCTTGTCACCTGGGAACTGTTAACTGACGATAGGTATAATACCAACCAACAGTTCCCGACGAGTCCTGTCCAGTGTACTCGTAACCTAACGAGCATCTGCATACTATCTCCAGTATGACGTACTGATGGCTGTGGGACAGACCATCTCCCCTGCTGGGAAGAGAAGCGTATACACCAGTCTACTCTGGAGTATCGATGCCCTGTCTCGATAATCCTACGACTAGGGACCAAAATAAGGATGTGCTTATAGACCACCCAGCCCCCACGAGTGTGATCGCCATCACAACGCCGGTAGTCAAGCAAAGATCCTAAGGGCTCCATCAATATGTTTTTAGCGATATGTTAAAAGAAACATATACACATATTAAGATAGAAACAAACCAAGTAGCATACTACTATATCGAGAAAGACTGTCGTAAACCCATATATATATATCCCAAGCCTCCAAAATGTATTATACAAACTAGTACTATACAATAATGGCCTCTAGGGCATACATATTCAACAATCTCCCACTTGCACTAAAGGCCAGTAATTGGTGTACCGCATACCCAACGTCTGCACTAAGGCCAGCTGCTGGCGTACCGCATACCCAATAGCTCAAAAAGTCCCTCGAACTGTGTTTGAGGGAGGGCCTTTGTGAATGGATCCGCCGTGTTGTCTTTTGTGTCCACTCTCCGTACCTTGATCTCCTGGCGATCAATGATCTCCTGATCAGGTGATACCGCTTTAAGATGTGTCTGGATTTCTGATGGGACCTTGGTTCCTTTGCTAAAGCTATAGCCCCATTGTTATTGCAATACAAAGGTATTGGGTCAACAATGGACGGAACCACCTGAAGTTCACTAATGAACTTCTTCATCCAGACCGCCTCTTTTTCGGCATTGCTTGCAGCAATGTATTCAGCCTCCATCGTCGAGTCTGCGACGGTATCTTGTTTGGAACTCCTCCAACACACCGCCCCTCCGTTGAGGGTAAACACAAAATCCGAGACAGACTTGCTGTCATTTTTATCATTCTGGAAGCTTGAATAGGTAAAGGACTCGACCCTGAGGTCTCCATTACCGTAAACCAGGAATATCTCCTTAGTCCTTCTCAGGTACTTGAGAATGTTCTTCACTGCCGTCCAGTGGTCCTCACCTGGGTTTGACTGATACCGGCTCACCACGCTCAGCGCGTAAGCTACATCTGGTCTTGTAAATAGCATCGCATACATTATAGATCCTACCGCCGAAGCGTAGGGTATAGTGCTCATGCGAACCCTCTCCTCGTCAGTCTTAGGAGACATCTTCTTGGAGAGGGTGATTCTGTGCAATACGGTATATTACCGCGCTTGGAATCTTCCATACTAAATCTCTTTAGTACGGTCTCTATGTACCTGGACTGTGAAAGTCCTAGTAGTCTCTTGGATCTATCTCTGTAGATCTTGATCCCAAGAATGTACGAGGCATCACCCAGGTCCTTCATGGAGAACCGTTGTGACAAAAATAGCTTGACCGATTGTAGCATAGGAATGTCATTTCCTATCAAAAGAATGTCGTCCACGTACAAGACTTGGAACACGACAGTTCGTCCTACAATCTTCTTATAGATACAAGGTTCATCTTCGTTATTGATGAAATCAAATTCCTTGATTGCTTCATCAAAACAGATGTTCCAGCTCCGCGATGCCTGCTTTATTCCATAAATGGATTTAAGCAACTTGCACACCTTCCCGCTGCTCCCACTGTCTACGAAACCTTCTTGCTGATCCATGTAAACACACTCTTCTAAACAGCCGTTTAGAAAAGCCGTTTTAACGTCCATCTGGCAGATTTCATAGTCATGGAAGGCAGTAATGGCAAGTAGGATCCGAATGGATTTAAGTATAGCCACCGGAGAAAAAGTTTCGTTATAGTCCATACCAGGTCTTTGACGAAAACCTTTTGCAACGAGTCTAGCCTTATAGGTTTCCACCTGCCCATCTACACCAAGTTTTCTTTTGTAGATCCATTTGCATCCAACGGGTTTTACCCCAGGTGGAGCAATATCCAAGGTCCACACTTTATTGGCGTACATGGACTCCATTTCGGATTGCATAGTATCCAGCCACTTATCAGAGTCCCTACTGATAATGGCCTGCCTGAAACTGGTAGGGTCATCTTCTTCCAAGATGCAATCCTCTCGATCCCCGTCTATGAGAAAACCGTAGTATCTCTCGGGCGGATGAGAAATCCGACCAGATCTGCGGAGTGGCTGAAGTTCGTTGGGTGTAACTGAATCTAGCGGTTCCACCAAATCTTTAGTTAAAGTTTGTGTTTCTGGAATTTCATCCAGTTCTACCGTGATGCCACTAATATTTTTAACAAGAAATTCTTTTTCCAAAAATGTAGCATTCCTGGAAACAATTATCTTCTGTTCCTCTGCATGGTAGAATAGATACCTACTAGAATCTTTTGGGTATCCCACAAACTTACACAAAACTGCCCATGCCTCAAGTTTGTCTGGGTTCTGCTTTTTGACATAAGCTGGGCAACCCCAAATCTTAATACATTTAAGATACAAACTCTTACCACTCCATATTTCATACGGAGTCTTAGGCACGGATTTGGATGGAACTTGATTCGATAGATGTGCTGTTGTTTGAAGTGCATATCCCCAGAATGAAAGGGGCAACTCAGCACTACTCATCATGGAGCGAACCATATCCAATAGGGTACGATTCTCCATTCCGATACACCGTTGTGCTGTGGTGTATAAGGAGGAGTAAGCTGAAAAAGAATACCATTCTCTTTTAAGTAATCTAGGAATTCCTTGCTTAAGTACTCCCCTCCCCTATCCGATCGGAGGATCTTGATACTTTTGCCAATCTGGTTCTCTACTTCGTTTCTGAATTCCTTGAATTTCTCAAAAGCTTCAGATTTGTGTTTCATCAAATACACATATCCGAACCTAGAGAGATCGTCGGTGAATGTGATGAAGTACGAGAACCCACCCCTTGCATGTATAGACATTGGACCACATACATCACTGTGTATGAGTTCCAAGAGCTCTGCTGCCCTTTCTCCATGTCCAGTGAACGGAGATTTGGTCATCTTTCCTTTGAGACAAGACTGACAAGTTTCATAAGATGAAAACTCGAACGTATCCAAGAGTCCATCTTTATGCAACTTACTTAGTCTTTTCTCTCTAATATGACCAAGTCTACAATGCCATAAGTAGGATTCGTTCGTATCTGAACTCTTCCTCTTGCGTGTGTTTTGTACATTGAGAACTGTATTCTGATTTAGAACGTAGATACCATTACACAGTGTACCTTCTGCAACCAGTACCTTATGAAGGCAAATGTTCATGATATTTCTATAAAGAACAAAGTTATCTCCATCTTTATTGAGTAAAGAAACTGATATGATGTTGCGAACCATGGAAGGTACATAGTAGCATTCGTTCAAAATCATAGTCTTGCCATTTGGCAACACTAGGTAATATTCACCGACGGCTGCAGCATTAACTTGTGCTCCGTTCGCTACCCTGAGCGACATATCACCAGGTACAACTTTCCTACTTTTTCTCAGTCCCTGCAATAGATTACAGATATGAGATCTTGATCCGGTATCAAGTACCCAGGAGGTAGGGCTGACCATAAAGCAGTTCTCAATTACAAGAACACCTAAAGTAGATGCAAAACTAAGCTTCTTCTTCAACTGGGTATCCTTGGAATCCATACAATCCTCTTTCCCTTGCTCATACTTATGACTGTTGTCGTAAGTTAGAGTCGAACCAACGATCCCCAGCCCCGAATAAGAATTCGGATCGGTCAAGCGATACATTTTATTATCTTGATTAGGGCGTGAAATGGTTGCTACATGGAGAGAGAGAAAAGAAACACTCAGCGTGCGCTCTTACAAGATTAGATTGGTTTATTAATTTATCTAACCAGGATGGCTCCCACTGTTTCCTCAAATTCTTCTTCAAACCCTAAAAGAAGAACTAGTCAGGATTAATCACACGTCACAATACTTGCTTAACCTTTCAGCCAGGCTAGTGTTGGTACTTCGAGGGAGGTTTTCCAATGCTTTCGTGAAGTTCCTTAATTAAATAACCTTTTTTCCCTGGAGGCGTAGCCCCGCTAACACCGTTCTAGACACCTACTTGGTTTATAGCATTGATTGTTAAGTGAAATAATCTCTCGAGAGTAATCCAACTCATCAGTGGGATCTGTAGGGTTCCTAGGCACTCTCAAGTGGTCTCACAAGGCATCAACCATGCCAATTTCAAATTTTATGTGTGCCGAGAAACCCTAACACGGATCGTTAACTAGAAATCTAGGCGATATACTAATCTAGTTAACAACTTATCTAAAGATAAGAAGCTACAACCTTTGTAGATCCGGATATCCACTTCCTTGGCTCCATGCAGGCGTCCTCTCGCTGTCCATCTCGAATCCCGGACTCAATCGTCGGCTTGATCGGAGAATTGGGCGGACTAGGTCGTCGGCTTCGTGCCGAAGATGATCTACGTCGAGGCATCGCAAGTTCAAGCTCCAACTTCACAAATTTGTGAAACTTCTGAAGAAAACACCCAAAACAACTTGGCAAGAGGTAGAGGGTGAAGAAATAGGAGGTGGGTTCACTTTAGAATTGGATTTCTCACTTTAGAACTCAAGTTGCCATTGATGGCATCAAGCTTTTCTTGAAGAAGAAAGAATATGATAAGTTTCTTATTTCAAAAAAGAAACTAATATGAATACTTATCATATCTTGACCATGGTCAAGTGTAGAGATTAAACTAAGGTTAGTAGGAATGGTTAGGGTTAAGGATGAGATAAGGATGGTGGATTTTGTCAAATCTTCAAGAAGCTTCAACATAGAAACAAAATAAGCCACCATTCTTAATAATATCCAAAATGAATAAATAAATAAATAACTAAGTAAATAATCAAAACCCTAACTATTATACATGTAACCATGGTTTAATCTTTACACAAACCCAAGTGAGGAAGTATCATTAAACATGATACAAACAAGTGCACAAAAAATATATCACATATACAATGTGCATCAAGTGAGAAAATTCTTTTAAAATGAACCAATACTAGTTAATGCAAAGTAATATATCAAATATATAATTATACATAAAATCATTAAATCAACACTTGATTTAATGATCCGGTCATATCGCATATAACCGACTAGTATCCAATGTATCGATTTATCGAATCAATGATTCGATAACTAGGTCATATCGAATATAACCAATCGAAACATTTATCGCGAGAATGAAATACGGTATCACATACACGCATTATTCTCGCTCCCGCACATATCTCATATGCGCTCCTATTTCGTTTCGCTTGAGCCAGGAAACCTCTGTGTAGGACTCTAAAGACTCGTCAATATGCCGGTAGCAGATGTTGATCATATCAAACACCCACAAGCCGCAAGCGGTCTGCTAAACGTAACGGCCACCCGGGTATTAAGCGATCAGAAGATCGACGAGCTAGCCCGCTCACACTCCTGTGAATCCAACCAGTAACACTTACCGTACAGTCCGGTCTGTTCGTCTGATATGTCGCATATCAAGTCTAGGGGTGGTAAACGTCAGACCCCAATAACCGATAAGTCGTGCCGATGTGAGGCTCATAACGGGTCGAGAAACTACTGGTAACACTTACCAGCAAATCTCTGATCAGCCCTGGCCAGGGACTTCCCTGTTACGGCCAATCGAGCACAGCGCAACATCAACCCCCAATACCGGGAGAGACGAAACCCCTCCTATCGCTCATTGCCTCCATGTGACTCGGGACTGTACCCAAAGACCACCGTTTTGCACGCCCTCATGGACGTGGTAAGGTGGAGATCAAAGCACAGTGGGAATCACACAAGACTCTATGACGATCTCGGGTCTACAGACTAACCTGTACAAGTGTCACCTGAGAACTGCCATCTGACGTGAGGTATAATACCATCTGGGAGTTCTCGGCGAGTCCGTCCAGTGTACCCAGTCTCCACTGAGCACCCGTATACCATCTCTGATGTCAAACACCAATGGATATGGGATCATCCATCGTCCATCTCATGGGTCGAGAAGCGTATACGCTAGTCTACTCTGGTATATCGATGCCCCGTCTCGATATACCCACGACTAGGGACCTTAAAGGATGTACCTATGGACTACCATGTCCCCACTAGTATGATCTGCATCATAGTCCAGGTAGTCAAGTACACATCCTAAGGGCTTTACCAACATGTAACCATAAGACAGTTTAAAGAGACAAGTGTACATGTTAAGATAAAGAGCAACCAGATAGCATACTATCATATCGAGCAAGAAAGTCATCTCTATATATGTCCAAGCATCCAATATAATATACATCATCTGTACAATACTGGCCTCTAGGGCATACATACAACTAACAATCTCCCACTTGCACTAAGGCCAGTTGCTGTAGTATCGCATACCGAGCATCCCGAAGAGTCTCTCAAACTGTATCTGGGGAATGGCCTTCGTGAGTGGATCCGCCGTGTTGTTCTTCGTGTCAACTCTCTTGACCTCGATCTCCCGGCGATCAACTATCTCCCGGATCAGGTGATACCGCCTCAGAATATGCCTGGATCGCTGATGGGACCTGGGTTCCTTGGCCAAAGCCACCGCTCCATTGTTATCGCAATACAAAGGTATTGGATGCTCAATGGATGGAACTACTCCAAGTTCAGTAATGAACTTCTTGATCCAGACAGCCTCTTTTGCAGCATCGTTGGCAGCGATGTATTCAGCCTCCATCGTCGAGTCTGCCACGGTTTCCTGCTTGGAACTCTTCCAGCTAACCGCCCCTCCGTAAAGGGTAAAGACAAATCCCGACTGCGACTTAGAGTCGTCCTTATCACTCTGGAAGCTTGAATCGGTAAAGGACTCCACTTGGAGTTCTCCGTTACCATACACCAAGAGGATCTCTTTAGTCCTTCGTAAGTACTTGAGAATGCTCTTCACAGCTGTCCAGTGACTCTCTCCAGGATCTTCTTGATACCTACTCACTACACTTAGTGAGTATGCTACATCGGGTCTGGTACATAGCATCGCATACATGATAGAGCCTACAGCCGAAGCATAGGGTATCCCTTGCATGCGAGCTCTCTCCAAATCAGTCTTGGGAGACATCTCTTTGGAAAGAGTGACTCCAGAGATCGTGGGCAAGTTCCCACGCTTGGATTCTTCCATACTAAACCTCTTTAGTATGGTGTCAATGTACCTGGATTGGGACAATCCCAATATCCTTTTGGATCTATCTCTATAGATCCTTATTCCCAATATGCAGGAGGCATCACCAAGATCTTTCATCGAGAATCTTTGTGATAAGAAGAGCTTGACCGATTGCAGCATAGGAATATCATTTCCTATCAAGAGTATGTCGTCCACGTACAATACGAGGAAGACAACCTTACTCTCTGCCACCTTCTTGTAGATACAAGGTTCATCTGGGTTTTTGACGAAATCAAACTCTTTGATAACGACGTCAAAGCAGATGTTCCAACTCCGCGACGCTTTCTTTAATCCATAAATGGATTTAAGCAGCTTGCACACCTTCCCGCTGCTCCCACTATCTACGAAGCCCTCTGGCTGAGTCATGTACACGTACTCTTCTAAATCACTATTTAGAAAGGCGGTCTTAACATCCATTTGCCAGATTTCGTAATCATGATATGCAGCGATGGCAAGCATGATCCGGATGGATTTAAGCATAGCCACTGGAGAAAAGCTTTTGTCATAGTCCACACCTGGTCTTTGACGAAAACCTTTTGCAACAAGTCTAGCTTTGAAAGTCTCCACTTTCCCATCTACACCAATTTTCTTCTTGAAGATCCACTTGCTCCCAATGGGTTTTACCCCTTCAGGAGCAACTTCCAAAGTTCATACTTTGTTGGTGTACATGGATTCCATCTCGGACCGCATAGCATCCAGCCATTTCACTGAGTCCCCACTCGTGATGGCCTGCTCGAAGCTAGTTAGGTCATCATCCTCCATGATGCAATCCTCGCTCCCACCATCCATGAGAAAACCGTAGTATCTCTCAGGTGGGCGAGGAACCCTACTAGATCGGCGGAGAGGCTGAGGTTCGTCGGGAGCTACTGAATGCTCTGGTTCCACTAAATCTTCTGTTGTGTTTTGTTCAGCTGAAACCTCTTCCAGTTCTACCTCAGAGCCACTAATTTCTTTTGCAAGAAATTCCTTTTCTAAAAAGGTGCCATGTTGAGCAACAAATACTCTTTGTTCCTCACTGTGGTAGAAGATATACCCTCGCGAATGTTTGGGATATCCAACAAATTTACACAAAACAGATCTTGCCTCGAGTTTGTCCGGTTTTTGTCTTTTGACATAGGCCGGGCAACCCCATATCTTTATAAAATTAAGATATGGTCTCTTCCCTTCCCATATCTCATATGGTGTGGTAGGCACAGATTTGGTGGGAACCCTGTTCAGTAGGTATGCTGCTGTTTCCAGTGCATATCCCCAGAAGGAAACAGGTAACTCAGCTATACTCATCATAGAGCGCACCATATCTAATAGGGTGCGGTTTCTCCGTTCTGATACACCGTTGTGCTGTGGTGTATACGGAGGAGTCAGCTGAGAGAGAATCCCATTCTCTTTTAGGAAGTCCAGGAATTCATTGCTCAAGTATTCACCTCCTCGATCAGATCGAAGGATTTTAATACTTTTTCCGGTTTGTTTCTCGACTTCTTGTTTATATTCTCTAAATTTCTCAAAAGCTTCAGACTTGTGTCTTATGAAGTACACATGTCCGTATCTTGAGAGATCGTCAGTGAATGTAATGAAGTACGAAGAACCATCCCTGGCATGTGTAGACATGGGACCGCATACATCACTATGTATAAGTCCCAAGAGTTCGGTAACTCTCTCTCCGTGTCCCGTAAACGGAGTTTTGGTCATCTTGCCTTTGAGACATGACTGGCAAGTGTCATAAGATGAAAATTCAAACGGATTTAAATATCCATCTTTATGCAACTTAGCTAGTCGTGTCGTATTGATGTGACCCAGTCTACAATGCCACAAGAAGGATTCGTTCAGCTCTGAACTCTTCCTCTTGTGTGTGTTTGTTATGCTCAGAACTGTTGATTGATTTAGAACATAAATGCCATTGCACAACGTGCTTGATCCAACCAACTTTTGGTTCCGGAAAATGTTCATAACATTGTTCTGTAATACAAAATTATATCCCTCTTTACTCAACAAAGAAACCGATATAATGTTGCATATCAGGTTCGGCATGTAATAGCATTCGTTCAGAACCAATGTATTACCAGTTGGTAATACAAGGTGATATTCCCCGACAGTCTTAGCTGCAACAATTGCACCATTTCCAACTCTAATGTCTTTATCACCTTCTCCAAGTTCTTTACCTTTCCTTAGCCCATGTAACTGATTACATATATGGGATCCTGACCCGATATCTAATACCCAGGACGTAGAGCAAATGGAGAAACAGTTCTCAGTAACGAACACACCCGAAAAAAATGCATCAACATGTACTTTCTTCAATCGGGTGGCATGGGAATCCTGGTATTCCCCTATATCCTGTTCATTCCTATAACTCTTATAATCATGAACGGAACCAACGTTCCCCAGCACGGTATAACATGCGGGTTCGGTCAATATTCCATATTATTATCTTTATTAGGGCATGAAATGGTCGCTACCTGGAGAGAGAGAGAAGAAAACACTTTAGCGTATGCTCGTGCAAGATCAGATTCGTTATTATCTTATCTAATCAGGATGGCTCCCACTGCTTTTTATCAAATCTTCCTTCAAACCCTAAAAGGAAAGACTAGCCGGGATTAATTACACACTACAAGTTCGCCAATCTTTCAGCCAGGCCAGTGTCGGTACTTTGAGGGAGGTCCCCCGTGCTTTCGCACGAACCTAATTAATGTAAACCTCGTTTTCCCAGAGGCGTAACCTCGTTGACACCTTTCTAGACACCTACTTGATCGGCTAATTGCAATGTGCAAAACTCTCTCAGGAGTAACTCTTACTCGCAGTGGGTATCGGGATCCAACTATCTCATAGAAGGTATGCAATCTTATTGCAAATTTCAACACTTGAAATTCCCGATAATATTTTGCCCCAAGCATCCTATGACCTTGACGGAGGTCAACAAACCACAGGGTGCAAGTCAAGTTCAACCCGTCATTTCTTGATTGAATCAAACCCACCCACACGACCCTTGACGGAGGTCAACAAGGTCGTACGACTACCCTAATCCAATCTGCATCATATGCATAAGCAGATAAATACTAGTTAGCTACCGTACACTACGCCTTGACGGAGGTCAACAAACGTAGCACGAATACTAAGTAGGATTTATCTGAAATGACGGAGGGCTACGTCAGGTTTTTCTGAAAACCTATTGCGTAATGAACTTGATATCGTTGTAGAATCAAATGAAGTTTTGAAAATGGAGTGATTTTGAGGCTTTTCTAGTTTTGCTAAAGGGGTCACTCCCGGTGAAGGGATCGTCGGCCCTTTCCTCGTCGAATGAGGTGCGGGATATATCATATATATCACTGTGCAAAGCAAAAACTCTTAAAAGCAATCAACAACCAAACCGAGTGTGTAGCATCTGCCAGTTATTGCTAAAGGAGTCACTCCCGGTGAAGAGATCTCGGTCCTTTCCTCATCGAATAAGGTGCGGGATATATCATATATATCACTGTGCAAAGCAAGAACTGTAGCTACCTTTTTTTAATTTAAAATTCGATTCTACAACATCTTAGGTTTCTTTTCTTTCATTAATCACATTAATGAAGTCCCATCATTTAAATACCTAAACATCACAGATAAATACGACGTACACTTATGCCATCCGCATTCGCCTGGATGTCCCCTCGTGCACCGTTAGGTTAGGTAACTAACGACAGAGCAGGGCAGGGCTAGTGCGGGTGCAAAACATAAGTAACGTCTATATAATATTGTTAGTGTTTATGGCCTAGAAGGCCATTACTGTATCATACTAGTTTGTATATTACTTAATGGAAGCTTGGGATATTCACATGTATATAACAGTCTTACTAAACATGGTAGTATGCTACTTAGTTTTTCTATCTTAATATGTGAGTATACGTATTGATAGAGCTCTTAGGATCTTGCTTGACTACCAGCGTTGTGATGGTAGTCACACTAGTGGGGACTGGGTAGTCTACAAGCACATCCTTATTCAGGTCCCTGGTCGTTGGATTATCGAGACAGAGCATCGATACTCCGGAGTAGACTGGTGTGTACGCTTCTCATCCCAGTTGGGGAGATGGTCTGTCCCACAGCCGTCAGTACGTCGTACTGAAGATAGTATGCAGGTGTTCGTTAGGTTACAGGTACACCGGACATGACTCACAGGGAACTGTTGGTTGGTTTTATACCAGTCGTCAGTGAACAGTTCCCAGGTGACATGAGTACAGCATAGTCCGCAGACTTGACACTGCTACTTCGCCTCGAGTGTGTCCCACTGTTCTTAGATTGCTACCCTACCACGGCTCAAAGGAGTCGTGCAAACAGGTAGCAGTTGGGTGCAGTCCCGAGCACTTGGAGGCAGTGGCGGTTAGACAGGATTCGTCTCTCCCGGTATTGGGAGTTGATATCGCGCTGTGTCAGAGAGCCATTTCGCAAAGTCCCTGGCCAGGGCAAGCGAGATTTGCTGGTAGGTTCCAGTAGTTTCTCAGGGTGTAATGGGCTTCCCTCCGACACGACTTATACCACTATTAGGGGACTGACGCTTGCCGCCCCTAGGCCCGATATGCGATAGTCTTGGACGAACGGACCGGACTGTATGGAGATTGTCACATCAGACTCAGTAGGAGTTCGGATGGGTTCCCTCATCGGCCTTCTTATCGACATCTACCTGGGGACCGTTACGTACAGCTAGTGCCGCTTGCGGTCTGTGGTTAAACCCACTTCCAGCGTAGTAGTCGAGTCTCTAGAGTCCCACACAGAGAGCTTCCCTACTCCAGGCGAAACGATATAGAGGTCGTATGGTTTTACGACAAGGGTTCGGACGCATACGTGCGTTTACGCGCGTACGACTTTCGGACAGTTTTTACCAGTCGGCTTTAGTTTAAGCCAGTTACTGGTATCCGGTTATTGGATTTATACAGTCTAAAGTTTTTCCGTATTTTTGCGGAAAGGAGGGGCGTTCTCGTAATTGCGCGAGAAGCTTCTAGAAGATGGTGACTAAGGAGGTTTAGGTGGCATATGCAATGAATGTGATTAGTGAGTCATATGGATGATTCATCCATGTCATTAATGCATGATAAATGCTTAATGACTCATTGAGTGAATCATCACTAGATATTATCAAGCATGGTTGCTAAATTCATTTCTTATTCTTTTCTTGATAAAAAGAAATGCTTGATATATATCATGTTATCTCACTATTCTCATATCATTATCTTTATCATCTTCTCTCTCCTCAAGCTCTCCCTCTTCAAACAATAATCCTCCCCTCTCATGAGTTGAGTACAAGGATTAGTAAGACTACTTAATCCATAACCCTCTCTATATTTCACCTAGCTTCTTTGATTAGCACTTAAAGAAGTTTAGTTGCCTCAAGTTTAGAGGCTAAGTTTGGAGTAAAGCTCTCGGGTGGATCGTCTACTACTTCGAGAAGGCCGAGGAGGAGGAGGAGTTCACAAAGACGAAGGACACGATTCGTTAGGTATAATCCCTAAACATAGTAGCATAGAAACTCTATGTTTTAAGTTAGTTATCGTTTAGCTTCGATTCAAGCGGTTAGTCGATGTTTGTTCACTAAACAAGCTCGTTTTTGAAAATTCCGCCTCCCCACAAGTATTGGGGTGTTGTACATCGACTTACAGTGGTATCAGAGCCTCGCTAAACAATAAATAACTTACTTGCAAATTTGTATGAATTTCGAACGAAAAAAACGAAACCGGAAAAGCCCGAAAACTTCAGTTTCTGTCGATTTTTAAATGAAGTCCTAAAATTTTTCAGGGAGGTTCAGAAAGCTTAAAAAGACAGTAGAAGAACACCCAAGAAAATTGGGTACATGATTCGGCTAAAGCGCCACGAAAACGCGGCGGATCCCACCGATCCGCCGCGGTTCCGCCGCCGAGTTGCCGAGTCATGAACCCAATTTTCCTGTGTTGGTTCTGTGTGATATTTGGGATTTTCTGGAATATTTAATTTTTGCTCAGGTTTCAGATTTGCAGAGCAGTATTGGAGCAAAATTAAAAAGTGTTTAATCGATCGAAATTATACAGTATTTGCTTGTTGGATTATATCTGTGATTGCATAATGTGTTCGTAAACCTCCCCTAACTGCTAGTATGTCAGTTGGCAGGGGGTTGCATATTTCTGAAATGGATTTTATCTGTTTGTGCATATGAACTGTGTTGGACTGTTGTGATGTATAGCCGGGGTTATGTGATGGGTTATTATTTAATTCATTTGATGTAAATGTAATTTGTTGTAATATTATTTTGCGGGGCACATCCAGGTTGCGGTTGTAGCCACCGTTGTATTATTTCATTTTACTGTTTTTGCTCCTAGGACAGACCCAAGGTGGGGTGCACAAACTGCCGGGCGGGTAGTTTGCCGTACCCGTTGGGGTCTTGGGTGGGGTAATGGCTATTCATCACAACTGTGTAATCCGTCTTTTGTTGCAGGCTCGAAACAAACACGGATTACTTGCAAATCCAATAAAGTTCATCTGTGATCTGGAATGCCTATTATTGCGTCTGACGAATGTATAATATCTATATATGATAGCTATTTCGACGTCACTTATGTTTTACACCCGCGCTAGCCCAGCCCCCGCTCTGTCGTTAGTTAAGTAACCTAACGGGTGATGACGGGACCCCGTGGCGAATGCGGATGGCATAAGAGGACGTTGTATTTTCGTTGTTTTCTGCAATGATAGGTTAATGATGGGACGCATTATCTATAATGCAAAGAAAAACAAACCAAAGTTTAAATCGTTGGAACAATTTAAAAGAAACCACTCGGTTAATTTTAAAACAAATATTTTTAAATGCGGAGACTTAACCACTCCTTTTAAAAGCTATCAGGTTCCTTCGGTTATATCAAGTTCACTACGTTCACGGTTTCGCCAAAACCAGTCGTAGCCCTCCGTCATTTCTTATGGATGGTCAGTAGTATTCAAGCTATGCTTGTTGGCTTACGTCAAGGCATAGTGTTTGGTAGCTGCTGGGGTATTCATTTGTTGCATAGATAGATGTGTTGGTTTGGGACAGTCGCATTACCTTGTTGGCTTACGTCAAGGGTATATACGGGTGGGTTCAAATTAACAAGATAATGATGGGCAGAACTTGACATGTGACTTATGATTTGTTGGCATACGTCAAGGTCATAAGAGCATGGGGCAAAAACTTATATCGAGAATTTCTAAAGAAACTGAAATTTGCAAAGAGATGCATACCATTTGGAGTTTGATGAATGTTGGTAGGATTCCTTCAACATTATCATACGATGATATTTGGATCCCGATCCTACTGTGAGTATATGCTACTTATCAGGATATTCGTCACTTAACGATCAATGCTATAAACCTAGTAGGTGTCCAGAAAAGTGTCAGCGGGGTTACGCCCCCAGAGAAAAGAGGTTATTTAATTAAGGAACTTCGCGAAAGCGTTGGAAAACCTCCCTCGAAGTACCGACACCAGCTCGGTTGAACGGTTAAGCAAGTATTGTACAGTGAGAATAGTCCTGGCTAATTCTTCTTTTATGGTTTGAGGAAGGATTTGAGAAACAGTGGGAGCCATCCAGTTTAGATAAACTAAAAACCACTCTAAACTTGCAAGAGCATCATGCTAAAGAGTTTTCTTCTCTCTCTCCTAATTGCAGCGACCCTGAAAATGACTGGACTTAAGTTACTTTTAGAGAAAAATATACTGACAGGGCCAAACTATAAAGATTGGCTGCGGAATGTCAAAATGGCTTTGACCTATGACAAATTGGGGCACGTCCTCACCGCTACGGCACCTGCTGTCCCTGGTCCCAAATCCAGCAATGCGGATAAGGAAATCCGCAAAACCTGGGATTTAGATTGCGCGAAAGCCAAGTGCATCGTGCTTGCCTCAATGAACAATGAACATCAGAGGAGGCACGAGGATATGATCCTAGATGGCATATTTCTCCATACAAAGGAACTTTATGGAGAGCAATCTCGTATAGCAAGATACGAGGCCTCTAAGAACTTGTTTCGAGCGAGGTTGGCTGTCGGGTCATCAGTGGGAGAACATGTTGTTGGAGATAGTGCCCTCAGAGTCAATTATTGGATCACAGGCACGTGATTGCAATGATTGAGGGAGGACCTATCCCGGTAGAACAGTCTTACTCGAGATGATAGTATGCTATCTGGTTTACCTTTATCATCGTGTACTGCTTCAGGTGACCTTACAGGTCGCTATTACACGCTGATAGAGCCCCTAGGATTCTTGCTTGACTGCCAGCAGTATGATGGCGATCATATACGTGAGAGCTGGTGGTCTATAAGCACATCCTTAAAAGGTCCCTAGTCGTTGGAGTTTCGAGACAGGGCATCGATTCTCCAGAGTAGACTAGTGTATACAGTCGAGACCCCGACGAGGGGCGGTGGCCGGTCTCATAAGCCACTGGTGTCAGTTGGTTCACCTAAGATGTATACAGGTGCTAATTGGGTTATGAGTACACCGGACAGGACTCGCCGGGAACATGCTAGTTGGTCTTATACCTGACGTCAGATAGCAGTTCCCTGGTGACAAGTGTACAGGTTAGTTCATTGACCTGGGGATCGTCATTTGTCTCGTGTGAGTTCCCACTGTACTTTGATTACTACCCTACCACGGCTCAAAGGAGTCGTGCAAACAGGTTTTAGTTGGGTAAGTCCCGAGCCACATGGAGATATGGCAGGGTCCGATCAGATACGTGCGGTATTGCACGGGTCAGGATCGGACGGTTTGTACTAGTGGCCATATGGATATATGGCAGGGTTCGATCTGATACGTGCGGTATTGCACGGATCAGGACCGGACGGATATTACTAGCCGGCTTTGGTTTAAGCCGGATCCTAGTTTAGTACAGTGTAGATTTTGTCTCATTGGATTTGTATCCGGTCGGGATACAGATGCGGGTGTGTATGCACAGTATCGGGGTTTTCCTGTAATTTATTACGGGACCAGTTTTCTGAGGTTGCCAGTTTGCATTCCGTTCCGGCCGGTTTTCCTTTGTTCTTTCCCGGCCGGACTTTCCGATGGAGGGTGTTATTTGCAAGTTTGCAAATAACACATTGTGGAGGGGTTTCTTGCAAATGGTTTGATTATGAAAGCATCTTTTTATTCCTTTCTTTTCTATCATCATTTCTTGCATAAAGGTGATTTGGATTGATTTGTGTTTGGATGTGAGGTTTGCTTTTGGGGTGTGGTCACCACTTGCTTTTACTACACTCACCTCCCTTATACATGTTGCTTTTCCCTCCACCATTTCCAAGCAAGCTTGGCCGGCCACATTTTGGGAGAGGGGAGAAAAATGAGAGAGGTTCATTTTGATTTGGTGTGGGAAATTCATCATCCATCTCATTTTTCCATTGCTACCAAAATCCCCAAGTTCATTTCTCAACCTCATTCCTCCATCAAGGCAACATAACCCCAAAGAGACAAAGCACTACACATTCTACAACAAATCTTGGGCACGTCGACTTGCCAGCTTCGTGCCCGAATTGCCTCGGCATTGAGGTGGGAGCCCGTAAAAGATACAGACGATGTGGTGCCCTTCCGGCAAGGAGGCGACGACCGGAGTTTCCGCGGGAGATCGGGACGACGACGAGAAGACCGGAGGACTCGGATCACTCGGTATATCTCTCACCCTTTCTCTTGTTTGCTAGTATCGGTTAATGGTTACGATCCGGGTATATTGTCCGCGGTAGCGCCAGTTTAAAGTTAAGAAAAAATTTTGATTCCGCATTTTGGCCTCGGATAGACGGCCGGGGCGCTGCCGTGGCGCAACATGGTATTAGAGCCACGCCATTAACCTTGCCTAGCTTGTTCTAATGTGTTTTACATTTCCGATCGAACAAAATCCCAAAAACCCCATTTCGTGTGCATCAGTTTTCTGTCGATTTTTTCCGGGCTCTAAAAATTTTTCAGGTTGTAAAAAACTAATGTACTGGAAATTCTAAGACTACTAGAAAAATTCGACACAGTCAGTCGATCACTCAAGCGCGGAACCACGGCCAAACCCCCCCTTGGGCCGCGGTTCCGCCGCGCATTGGTGTCTTCACTGTATCATATTTTTCCAGTGGGCTTCTGGGCTAATTTTTGGGGTTTTGGAATATTAATATTGGGCCCAGAATTTCTGTGAGTGCTACAGTATTACTTGGGGGCCCACTTGTTAATTTTTGATCGATTGGATATTTTAAACACATTATTTCACAGTATTTACATTATATCTGCGACCGTGAATATCACTTGATCGGTAAATCCTGTCTAACTGCTATAAGCCCGGTTAGACGGATTTGCGAACGTGATTTTCACGTTGATGTTCTGTGTTTATGCTGTGTTGTTGCGGATCGGTCGTGGGGGATAGCCTGGATGCAATGTTAGTACAGTTTTGTTTTATATGTACATTTGATATTGCGGGGCGAGCGTCCGACATGTGGACTGCCGTCACTGCCTGTTTGTATTATTCTTTTAGGGCACGGCCTGGTTGCGGTCGATGTACCCGTTGTATGTATATTTTACTTTCTGTACTAGGATTGCCCCGCGGTGGGGTGCACGGATAGCCGGGTTCTGGAGGGCAACAAGCCCGCATCTCATGGCATTGGGATGGAGGGGGCTTCACTCCAGGATTGGCGGGCTATTCGCCGCACTCGTAGGGGGTACAGGTTGACCCAGGAGGGGTGCCTGAGTTACCGGATTCCGTGAAGTGCTGGGTGGTCCATTCACGTTGCTGAAGGGGGCTGCCTCGCTTCAGGTTTTGGAGGGTGACTTGCCGCGCCCCTAGGGGTCTAGGTTTTCATTGCACGGGCTATCCACACTACCAGGGGAACGTCGGGTTTCAGCAGCGGCTCCGTGAAACCCGGGGCTTCCAGATATCTGTATTGTTCTGTGATGTTGCATTTTATCACGCCTTGAGCGAAATATAATATATTGGTATATATATTAGTAGATGTTGTATATGTTTTACATCCGCGCTAGTCCAGTCCCCGCTCTGTCGTTAGTTAGCTAACCTAACGGGTAATGACGGGACCCAGTGGTGAATGCGGATGGCATATACGTACATCAGTATATTTTCGTTCTTTGTGGTGTGATCAATTGATGGGACTGCGTTGATTCGGATCAATGCAAGATAAACAAACCTATTCTGATGTTGTTGGAACACTTTTTCAAAAAAAAAAAAAAGCTGTTATTGCAAGGACGTTCACTTTTGTTTTGCATCATGGTATTCATTTGGAATATCCTGCTCCTCAGTCGACGAGGCAAGGGCCGAGATCCCTTCACCGGGAGTGACCCCTTGGACAGAAGTTTGCGTCAGGGCATTAACTTCACTATAGCCGATTACTTTTTCTTTGCATCGTGGTATTCAGTTGGAATATCCTGCACCTCATTCTACGGGGAAAGAGCCGAGATCCCTTCACCGGGAGTGACCTCTTTAGTAAAGGTTTTCGTCACTATATTTTTATAAAAAAGTTATCCAGTTCCTTCAACGATATCAAGTTCATTACGTTAAAGGTTTTTCGCCAAAAACCAGTCGTTGCCCTCCGTCATTTCAGATCAGTATTGCTTAGTATTCGCGCTGCGTTTGTCGTTGCTATTCGCCGAGGCGTAGTGTGCGGTAGCTTTGTTGTGCTATTCTGTCGCATGGATATGTGGATTGGTTAGGACAGTCGTACGACTTTGTTGATTATTCGTCAAGGGTCGTGCGGGTGGGTTTAACGCAATCAAGATAATGACGGGCAGAACTTGACTAGGACCTTTTGATTTGTTGATTATTCGTCAAGGTCACTTGGGTCCTAGGGGTAAAAACATCACATCGGGAGTTTCAAAAGAACTGAAACTTGCCAGGCATGCGCATACCTTCTGGAGTGTGGTGACTTGAGTGGATTCCGTCAAGTTATCATGCGATGATAGTTGGATCCCGATTCCCACTGATGAGTTAGTTTACTCCTCGGTTGACCCCGACTAATTCTTCTTTCAGGTTTGGAGGAGAATTTGAGGTACAGTGGGAGGTTTCCAGATTAGACAAAGTGATAACCATTCTGATCTAGGTTAGAGTGCACGCTGAGTGTTTCTTTTCTCTCTCTCTTTGGCAGCGACCATTGACCCGACCCTAGACTATGACTCAGTGACCAAGTTGACCGAACCTTCTTAACACTGGCTTTTGGATTGTCAGAGTTGCAAACCTCATTGCCACTCCTACTTTTACTCTTTTCTCCAGGACACCCTGTATTACTACGAACGTCCACTTCCATTGGACAAAACCATCGTATGGTTAGATACGAACTCGAAGGACTTTATTCGAGGATGGTTTCCGGTTCTGGAGAAAATGAATAGGACTATTCAGTTGTCTTTTCCTTTTACCTTCTCTCAGGTTGCGAGTACTCCTTTGTTTAGGAGATAGTACACCTATTACGCAAATTGGATAGTCTTCTTCCAAACCCTAGGCTGGTGCCGAACGGTAGGGAATGAAGAAAACCAGTTAGCCTAAACGGTGTACAGAAGGTATTAAGTTAAGACAAAGAAAGGGATTAGTAAGAGGGCAAAGTAAATTGCGACTGCTATTCATGACCAAACCAAGTTTTTCTTTGCCAATTCTAAATCACCTTTGTATTTCTCCAGGACACTCCGTATCACTACGAAGATCCCAAGTTTATTGGATAATCCATCGTATGGTTATATACGAACTCGAAAGGAACTTGTTCCAGTTCGGGGATGGATCCTGGTTCAGGAGAAATAGGAATATGGTTTATTCGGTTGTCTTTTATCTTCACCTTCTCTCGCATTGCGAGTGCTCCTAGGATTAGGACAGTACACCCATTATGCTTATTGGATAGTCTTCTTCCAAACCATAGGCTGGTGCCGAACGGTAGGGAAGGAAGGAAACCATTTGGCCTAAGGGGGTGTGCAGACGGTAATGACTAAAGACATATAAAGGGATTTGGACAGATGGAAAAGAGATATACGGTTACAGTTGTGAATCTGGATAATGGTAGAGGCATTACTAGGAATACCAGGATACCCTATCGAAACATTTCAATGTTTCAGTTCAACTGTGTGCTGTTAAAAGAAAAACTGATTTCCTGATTAGACACTTGCTCCAGTGTATGTATTTACCAGGTTTGATTCTCACATCTGTATGGTTTTACAGATGATGAGTGGGAGTAAGTTATTGGGATTAGGGTGATCATCCTCATTATATCGGGATTCGTTGTAATCGGTGATATTTGAGGAGATCACCTGGGCTGTTTGCCGGTCGGCAAATATTTGGTTTTAAATATCCGTTGTTATGCACCAATTTCAAATTGATATATCTGTACGTCTATTTTTATAGAGTGAGATATACCTTTTGAAATTATGTCTATGACATTTACCTATATCAGTGGATGGTTAGGTAAGGAGCATTGAACAGCGGTGTAATTCTTCTTAACCATAGTACAGTTTTCAACCTACGACACACAGTGAATGAGTTGTTAGACTCAGGGACTTATACAGAGTATTGTATATTGTCCAGTGTCCATTAGGACAGTGGGGTTGGTCCTCATACTATATTCTGTTTACTTTTAACTACTCTAATTCTTAGACATGTGTTTCGTAGAAACACAGGGTCTGAGTTTTGAGGAGTTATTGGTATAAGAATAGAGTAGAGAACCAGGTATTGCAAGTATCGGGATTCTTCAAGGTGATCGAAGATGTAGATACTTGTGTATGGTATTCAGTTGATAGTAATGAGAACTTGCTTCTCTTTCAGGTTACTCATAATTGGAAGCATTCCTAAGTTGGGTAACGCTGATCGGCCTCCTTCCATTTAGTTGACATGCACTGGAGACAGCTGCATGATTTGAATCTGGTTCAATTAAATCAGTGCCTCTGGTTCTATATTGGGTATAGAACAGTTCATATCTTAACGATGTTAAGGTACGGGGAGTTGTCCGGCTTATGATTAAAACCAGACACTGGACAACTCAAGGCGCGTTTCTGTAATGGCTGTTTGTGGGTTGACCCAGGCTATGACGAGGGTTGACTTTCTACCATCTAGAAGATCAATAGTGATATTGTTCTTAACTCGCCACATTTTAAAAAGAAATGGTTATTTTTCAGAAAACAGTAGTGGGAGTATGGTAGAACTGGAAGCGATTCCATAACCGCAAACGATTACTGAAGATTTGATAAGGAACCTAAAGATTCAATCTGATTTGACATTCCATTGGCCACTCCGCAGATAAGGTGGGTAACTTCAGGCAGCCGAGAGGCACTCCGGTAGCCTCAAGGACGGTGACAGGGAAGTTCTTGTTTACCCACACTTGCCATTGTTGTTGTTCCAGGCTGCGAGACCCGGCAGGAGGATGAGTATAGCGTCGTTCTAAACTATCTTTAGAAGTGCGTGTCTATATGACTCTGCCAGAGGGTTGTCGTAGTCAGTGGGAGCAGCGGAAGCATTGGTGGACATCAGGCTTATTTCTGTTTATAGACTAAAGCAGATATAGCGGAGATAGATCATCTATTTCTGATATGACAGTCATAGATTTGACGTCATCAGAATAGGGGATGGATCTGTTAAGAAGGTAGTAGGGTGTGATGTCCTGGTTTTGGATGACATACACAGAGTAGGAAAGGAAACTCCTATAATACGATCGGTTATACTTTGGTTGTCACACAGTGGTTTCTCCACACAGGACTTGGATATTATATCAGACATTCTGGTTACATTCTGGTTACTAGATCTATGGTTTTAGATCTAGATTTGGGTGGTTTCCTAATCTGGGTACCTTGACAACATTCTATGAGTATTTAGAATGGACGACTCCTGGCACGGTAGTACACCTGCAGGTAATGGAGTCACCCTCTCTAAAGGTGTCTTACAGACTAAAGGGGAGAGGGATACGCATGATTGACAGATCACTTGCTTAGGCAATTGAGTCAATCATGAGATGTCAAGTACCACACTAGATGTTGTTCTTGCAGTAGCTGCAATAAGCTGATATTAATCCAATCCTGAAGAAACAGTCGGAAGCAGTTTTAGAACATAAGTTGATGTTCTAGGGATGTGATAACGACAGCCTCTTTTAGGAGACGGTTGTCACTCCAGGCTTCCAAGGTGACATAGATGGCAGAGTGGCTGTCAGAGTTATATTTTCTCCTTCTGACGAGGGGCAGTATTTTGGACAGGTGGTCCAAGGCAATACTGAGGGAGGCATGGCGCTGGGTACTGATTAAGTTCAGTTGTCGATACAGTCTAAGAAGTTTGGATTTGGAGTTCATTTATGAGCTAGGTCCCATCAGATATCCAGACATACTCTAAGACAGGTATTGCTCATTTCGGGAGATGGTTTTCTCTGCGAACTTGAGATATAGAGAGACATAGAAAGAAACTTCACAGTGGATCCACTCACTGAGGCTATTCCTCGAACGCAATAGTTTCGCAAACGAGCTTTGTGAGACTGACTAGTAGAGGAGTTGGGTGTTCGGTATCACACGGGCTGTGAGTATGCGACATCGCAATAATTAGCCTTGAGTGCAAGTGGGGAGATTGTTGGAGATAGTGCCCTCAGAGTCAATTATTGGATCACAGGCACGTGATTGCAATGATTGAGGGAGGACCTATCCCGGTAGAACAGTCTTACTCGAGATGATAGTATGCTATCTGGTTTACCTTTATCATCGTGTACTGCTTCAGGTGACCTTACAGGTCGCTATTACACGCTGATAGAGCCCCTAGGATTCTTGCTTGACTGCCAGCAGTATGATGGCGATCATATACGTGAGAGCTGGTGGTCTATAAGCACATCCTTAAAAGGTCCCTAGTCGTTGGAGTTTCGAGACAGGGCATCGATTCTCCAGAGTAGACTAGTGTATACAGTCGAGACCCCGACGAGGGGCGGTGGCCGGTCTCATAAGCCACTGGTGTCAGTTGGTTCACCTAAGATGTATACAGGTGCTAATTGGGTTATGAGTACACCGGACAGGACTCGCCGGGAACATGCTAGTTGGTCTTATACCTGACGTCAGATAGCAGTTCCCTGGTGACATGTGTACAGGTTAGTTCATTGACCTGGGGATCGTCATTTGTCTCGTGTGAGTTCCCACTGTACTTTGATTACTACCCTACCACGGCTCAAAGGAGTCGTGCAAACAGGTTTTAGTTGGGTACAGTCCCGAGCCACATGGAGGCAGTGAGCGGATCTTCAGGGGTTCGTCTCTCCCGGTATTGGGGGTGAGGTCGCGCTGTGTCTAGGAGAGCCATTACGCAAAGCCCTCGGCCGAGGCAGGAGATTTACTGGTAGGTATTCCAGTAGTATCTCAGGGCGTTCTGGGCTACACTCCGACACGACTTGTACCGCTTTTGGGGGTCTGACTTTTACCAACCCCTTAGGCCCGCCATGCGATACTCATAGACGAACGGACCGGACTGTACGGATATTGTCACTGACAGGCTCAGTAGGGTGTCAGGATGAGTTCGCTCATCGACGTCCCTTTTGGTCAATAGCTGGTGGCCCGTTACGTATTGGCTTATACCTCTGACGTGCTAGTGGTTAAATCCACAGCCATTGTATTGACGAGTCTTTAGAGTCCACCACACTTTCAGTTACTCAAGCTTTCGGGCGAAACGCTGTAGAGGCCGTATGGAGATATGGCAGGGTCCGATCAGATACGTACGGTATTGCACGGGTCAGGATCGGACGGTTTGTACTAGTGGCCATATGGATATATGGCAGGGTTCGATCTGATACGTGCGGTATTGCACGGATCAGGACCGGACGGATATTACTAGCCGGCTTTGGTTTAAGCCGGATCCTAGTTTAGTACAGTGTAGGTTTTGTCTCATTGGATTTGTATCCGGTCGGGATACAGATGCGGGTGTGTATGCACAGTATCGGGGTTTTCCTGTAATTTATTACGGGACCAGTTTTCTGAGGTTGCCAGTTTGCATTCCGTTCCGGCCGGTTTTCCTTTGTTCTTTCCCGGCCGGACTTTCCGATGGAGGGTGTTATTTGCAAGTTTGCAAATAACACATTGTGGAGGGGTTTCTTGCAAATGGTTTGATTATGAAAGCATCTTTTTATTCCTTTCTTTTCTATCATCATTTCTTGCATAAAGGTGATTTGGATTGATTTGTGTTTGGATGTGAGGTTTGCTTTTGGGGTGTGGTCACCACTTGCTTTTACTACACTCACCTCCCTTATACATGTTGCTTTTCCCTCCACCATTTCCAAGCAAGCTTGGCCGGCCACATTTTGGGAGAGGGGAGAAAAATGAGAGAGGTTCATTTTGATTTGGTGTGGGAAATTCATCATCCATCTCATTTTTCCATTGCTACCAAAATCCCCAAGTTCATTTCTCAACCTCATTTCTCCATCAAGGCAACATAACCCCAAAGAGACAAAGCACTACACATTCTACAGCAAATCTTGGGCACGTCGACTTGCCAGCTTCGTGCCCGAGTTGCCTCGGTATTGAGGTGGGAGCCCGTAAAAGATACAGACGATGTGGTGCCCTTCCGGCAAGGAGGCGACGACCGGAGTTTCCGCGGGAGATCGGGACGACGACGAGAAGACCGGAGGACTCGGATCACTCGGTATATCTCTCACCCTTTCTCTTGTTTGCTAGTATCGGTTAATGGTTACGATCCGGGTATATTGTCCGCGGTAGCGCCAGTTTAAAGTTAAGAAAAAATTTTGATTCCGCATTTTGGCCTCGGATAGACGGCCGGGGCGCTGCCGTGGCGCAACACATGTCCTAAAGATGATCGGCTATATTGAAGAGCTCGCAGACCTTGGGACGACTTTGGATAATGAGCTCTATACAGACCTTATTCTCCAGTCCCTTCCTCACACCTACGCCCAGTTTATCCTGAACTTCAACCTTCAAAGAAAAGAAGTTGAACTTCCGGAACTCCTGAACATGTTAAGGAGTGCAGAGGGCACCTTGCAGAAAGCAAGGGAAACACCCGTTATGTTTGTTAGCGGTGCATCTTCTTCCGGGTCCAAGGCTAAGGCCAAAGGAAGGAAGAAGAAGGCCGCCAACAAACCTAGAGGAGGTGTTAGTAAGGTGGGAGGGAAGGGAAAGAAAAAGTTTGCGGTACCGGTAGTTGGCCAGGATGAGTGCTTCCATTGTCACAGGAAAGGGCACTGGAAGAAGGATTGCAAGGCGTGGAACGCCAAGAATCAGGAACCGAAGCAAGCTGTGGCTTCGACTTCAGGTGTGTTTGTAATTGAGAATTGTCTGTCGATCAACTCTACTTCCTGGGTATTGGATACCGGATCGGGATCTCATATTTGCAATTCATTGCAGGCACTGAGAAACCGTAGAGTGCTGAAGGAAGGTGATATGACCCTAAAGGTTGCTAACGGAGCTAGCGTGGGAGCTGCGTCCGTCGGGGATTATCACCTAGGATTGACGAGTGGACACATTTTGGTTTTACATAACTGTTATTTTGTACCAAGCTTAACGTGTAATATCATATCAGTTTCCTTGTTATCAAATAAAGGTTATGATTTCACGTTTGTAAGAGATGTTGTCAACATCCACCTTAATCATGGTTTGATTGGGTCCGGTACACTAAATAACGGTATATATGTTTTAAACCAACTCCAAATTTTCAATGTCCAGAACACACCAAAAAGAAATTCTCCAGATTTAAATAAAGCTTTCTTATGGCATTGTAGACTGGGTCACATCAATGAGAGAAGGTTGACTAAGTTGCATAGAGAAGGATATTTGGACTCGTTCGAATATCAAACCTATGACACTTGTCAATCTTGTCTCAAAGGAAAGATGACAAAGACTCCATTTACTGGACAAGGAGTAAGAGCGAGCGAGCTCTTAGGACTCATACACAGCGATGTATGTGGTCCAATGTCTACACATGCGAGAGGTGGTTATTCCTACTTCATTACTTTTACAGATGATTTCTCTAGGTTTGGACATGTCTTCTTAATGAAGCATAAATCCGAGGCCTTTGAGAAATTCAAGGAATACAAGAGTGAAGCGGAAAACCAAACAGGCAAAAGTATTAAGACACTGAGATCTGATCGAGGTGGAGAATACTTAAGTGCCGAGTTTCTAGGTTACCTAAAAGAGAAAGGAATTCTCTCTCAGCTTACTCCTCCATACACTCCACAGCACAACGGTGTATCGGAGAGACGGAATCGAACCCTATTGGATATGGTACGATCCATGATGAGTAATGCTGAGTTACCATGATCTTTCTAGGGTTATGCGCTAGAATCAGCGACATATCTTTTGAACAGAGTTCCAACCAAAACTGTGCCTACCACACCATATCCGATATGGAGTGGGAAGAAACCCTATCTTCAGTACCTGAAGACATGGGGATGTCCAGCTTTTGTAAAAAAGCAGCATCCGGACAAGCTCGAGGCACGCTCAGTAGAGTGTAAGTTTGTGGGATATCCAAAGAACTCTATGGGATATTTTTTCTATTACGCAGAGGAACAAAAGGTTTTTGTTTCTCGTCATGCCCGCTTCTTAGAAACTGAATTTTTAGAAAATCAGAAGAGTGGGAGCGTAGTAGAACTGGAAGAAATTCCAGAACCACAAACTGCTACTGAAAGTTTGGTAGAACCGGAAGTTCAAGAAGTACAGGACATTCCCGCACCCCTCCGCAGGAGTAGTAGGCCGTCTCATCCGCCTGAGAGATACTATGGTTTTCTCATAGATGGGGATAGAGAGGATTGCATCATAGATGATGATGAACCTACTGACTTCCAGCAGGCCATCCAGAGCGGCGACTCGGTACGATGGCTAGATGCAATGCGGACCGAAATGGAGTCCATGTACACCAACAAAGTATGGACTTTGGACTTTGCTCCAGATGGGGTAAAACCCATAGGATGCAAATGGATCTTCAAGAAAAAGATTGGTGTAGATGGACAGGTGGAAACCTATAAGGCTAGACTTGTTGCAAAGGGTTTTCGTCAAAGACCTGGTTTGGACTATGACGAAACTTTTTCTCCAGTGGCTATGCTCAAATCCATTCGGGTCCTTCTTGCTATTGCTGCCTTCCATGATTATGAAATCTGGCAGATGGACGTAAAGACGGCTTTTCTGAATGGAAATTTAGAAGAGTGCGTCTATATGGATCAGCCAGAGGGTTTCAATCAGAGTGGGAGCAGCGGGAAAGTATGCAAGCTGCTTAAGTCCATTTATGGACTAAAGCAGGCATCGCGGAGTTGGAACATCTGTTTTGATGAGACAGTCAAAGAATATGACTTTATCAAAAATCCAGATGAACCGTGCATATATAGTAAAGTTGTAGCCAGAAGTGTCGTATTCCTCGTCTTGTACGTGGATGACATTCTATTGATAGGAAATGACATTACTATGCTACAATCTGTCAAAGGATTCTTGTCACATAGGTTCTCCATGAAAGACCTGGGTGATGCCTCTTACATTCTGGGGATCCGGATCTATCGTGATAGATCCAAGAGGATGTTGGGACTTTCGCAGTCTAGGTATATCGACACTGTACTGAAAAGATTCAGTATGGAAGATTCTAAGCGCGGTAATCTACCGGGTTGTCACGGAATCACCCTCTCCAAAGAGATGTCTCCCAAGACTGATTTGGAAAGGGAACGCATGTCTATTATACCCTACGCTTCTGCGGTAGGCTCTATAATGTATGCGATGTTGTGCACCAGACCAGATGTAGCTTACGCACTAAGCGTGGTAAGCCGGTATCAGTCAGACCCAGGGGAGAAGCACTGGATAGCAGTAAAGAACATTCTCAAGTACCTGAGAAGGACTAAGGAGATGTTCTTGGTTTACGGCGGAAAAGACCTCAGGTTGGAGGCCTTTGCTGATTCCGGCTTCCAGAGTGATAAGGACGATTCCAAGTCTATGTCGGGTTATGTCTTTACCCTCAATGGAGGGGCGGTGTGCTGGAAGAGTTCCAAGCAGGACACCGTTGCTGACTCGACGATGGAAGCGGAGTATATAGCTGCTTGCGATGCCGCAAAAGAAGCAGTCTGGATGAAGAAGTTCCTAACAGAACTTCAGGTGGTTCCTACCATAGTTGATCCAATACCTCTGTATTGCGACAACAACGGAGCTATAGCTTTAGCGAAGGAACCAAGGTCCCATCAGAAGTCCAGACACATCTTGAGGCGGTATCACCTGATCAGGGAGATCATTGATCGTCAGGAGATCGAGGTTCGGAGAGTTGCTTCTGAAGAGAACATTGCTGATCCATTCACAAAGGCCCTACCTCAGATTCAGTTCGAGAGGCTACTCGAGATCATTGGTCTTCGATATGCCAGTACATGGCCCTAGTGCAAGTGGGAGATTGTTAGTGTTTATGCCCTAGAAGGCCATTACTGTATCATACTAGTTTGTATATTACTTAATGGAAGCTTGGGATATTCACATGTATATAACAGTCTTGCTAAACATGGTAGTATGCTAGGTTTTTCTATCTTAATATGTGAGTATACGTATTGATAGAGCTCTTAGGATCTTGCTTGACTACCAGCGTTGTGATGGCAGTCACACTAGTGGGGGCTGGGTAGTCTACAAGCACATCCTTATTCAGGTCCCTGGTCGTTGGATTATCGAGACAGAGCATCGATACTCCGGAGTAGACTGGTGTGTACGCTTCTCATCCCAGTTGGGGAGATGGTCTGTCCCACAGCCGTCAGTACGTCGTACTTGAGATAGTATGCAGGTGCTCGTTAGGTTACGGGTACACCGGATAGGACTCACAGGGAACTGTTGGTTGGTTTTATACCAGTCGTCAGTGAACAGTTCCCAGGTGACATGAGTACAGCATAGTCCGCAGACTTGACACTGCTACTTCGCCTCGAGTGTGTCCCACTGTTCTTAGATTGCTACCCTACCACGGCTCAAAGGAGTCGTGCAAACAGGTAGCAGTTGGGTGCAGTCCCGAGCACTTGGAGGCAGTGGCGGTTAGACAGGATTCGTCTCTCCCGGTATTGGGAGTTGATATCGCGCTGTGTCAGAGAGCCATTACGCAAAGTCCCTGGCCAGGGCAAGCGAGATTTGCTGGTAGGTTCCGGTAGTTTCTCAGGGTGTAATGGGCTTCCCTCCGACACGACTTATACCGCTATTAGGGGACTGACGCTTGCCGCCCCCTAGGCCCGATATGCGATAGTCTTGGACAAACGGACCGGACTGTATGGAGATTGTCACATCAGACTCAGTAGGAGTTCGGATGGGTTCCCTCATCGGCCTTCTTATCGACATCTACCTGGGGACCGTTACGTACAGCTAGTGCCGCTGTCTGTGGTTAAACCCACTGCCAGCGTAGCGGTCTGTGGTTAAACCCACTGCCAGCGTAGTAGTCGAGTCTTTAGAGTCCCACACAGAGAGTTTCCCTACTCCAGGCGAAACGATATAGAGGTCGTATGGTTTTACGACAAGGGTTCGGACGCATACGTGCGTTTACGCGCGTACGACTTTCGGACAGTTTTTACCAGTCGGCTTTGGTTTAAGCCAGTTACTGGTATCCGGTTATTGGATTTATACAGTCTAAAGTTTTTCCGTATTTTTGCGGAAAGGAGGGGCGTTCTCGTAATTGCGCGAGAAGCTTCTAGAAGATGGTGACTAAGGAGGTTTAGGTGGCATATGCAATGAATGTGATTAGTGAGTCATATGGATGATTCATCCATGTCATTAATGCATGATAAATGCTTAATGACTCATGGAGTGAATCATCACTAGATATTATCAAGCATGGTTGCTAAATTCATTTCTTATTCTTTTCTTGATAAAAAGAAATGCTTGATATATATCATGTTATCTCACTATTCTCATATCATTATCTTTATCATCTTCTCTCTCCTCAAGCTCTCCCTCTTCAAACACTAATCCTCCCCTCTCATGAGTTGAGTACAAAGATTAGTAAGACTACTTAATCCATAACCCTCTCTATATTTCACCTAGCTTCTTTGATTAGCACTTAAAGAAGTTTAGTTGCCTCAAGTTTAGAGGCTAAGCTTGGAATAAAGCTCTCGGGTGGATCGTCTACTACTTCGAGAAGGCCGAGGAGGAGGAGGAGTTCACAAAGACGAAGGATACGATTCGTTAGGTATAATCCCTAAACATAGTAGCATAGAAACTCTATGTTTTAAGTTAGTTATCGTTTAGCTTCGATTCAAGCGGTTAGTCGATGTTTGTTCACTAAACAAGTTTGTTTTTGAAAATTCCGCCTCCCCACAAGTATTGGGGTGTTGTACATCGACTTACAAATATATCATATATACTATATACTGTATCCATCACAGAACATCACATGATCACATCACAGATATCGCAGCAGAAGAAACATATGAAATATTGGATATACTAGGACGTCCGTGTTTTCAATACGAGCCAGTATAAAACACGGATTCCACGGTCGTGATGAATAGCCAATCCCACACCCCTAGACCCCTACGAGAGCGGCAAGCAACCCTACCAATTCTAGGGTTAGGAGACCCGGACTCGACTCCTCGAGTTGGTCTCCCACTGGACCCTAGAACCCGGTTACTTGTGCTCCCCTCCTGGGTCTATCCTAATGCGGAAAAGTAAATAATATACAAAAGGTGACAACTTCCGCTACCTAGAAGTGTCCCAAATAAAAGAATATTACATACAAGTTTTTTCATGAATGAAAATGAAAAACACTCATCTCACATAAAAACCCCCGGCTATTCAAACACGACGATCCAATATAACATATCCAGCAACACATAACATCACATGTCATCAACGTAAGTAAGTATGCATACCCCAATTGTCGTTGACGTATAGCAACGAAACCGGCGATATGAACATACTACACTTACGGTCACAGAAAAGAAAGTGTAAAACTACAACAGTTGGAATCCGCAACCTCTTTAGACATCACATGCCTAATCAAATGAAATACTTAGACATCACATGCCTAACAGATATAAATCCCGCATTTTAGTCTCATTATCGAAAACTCTTTTCAATATCATGTGGGACTAAACTGCTAGATTTATAACATTCATTCAGTTATCTCATAACTGTTTGTGAATTCCAATTATTGTATCACATTCCAGATAAACAGAAAATGTTAAACTTTCCGATCGAACAGTCGAATACCCAAGTTTTCCCGATACAGCTCAACACATGAAATAAGTCTAACAACATTCAGTTCGTGCTTCAGTACCAACGGTCCAGCCGTAGAAGGGTCAAGCCAACGCCTCACATATGGCACGCCGTACTGCCCCAAACCCGAAGGTTCAAAGGGCAGTTCAAGACGGTCACATAATCGAGTTAAGGTTTGTTGTCTTCTAGAGGGTCCATCGCGTTACTTGCACTACTTAGAACGTCGTTAAACTACGGAAAAATCCAACACTTGGAAATTTCCCGACAGGGGAAAAATTGGGTATTTATATCCGGTCGAACTTTTTAACATATTCTAAAAATTATCCGGAAAACCACATAAACAAAATCTGATACTCCGATCGAAACACCGAATCCCCAAAACAACCCTAGAAAATTCAACTCTTGAATAAATATTAAAAAATCCCATAAAATTTAACACCAGAAATGAGGAATTACTGTGCAAAAATTATGTGGCAATCTGACAATACGGCCGCGGAACCGCCGCATAAGCCTGCTTATGCCGCGGTTCCGCCACACTTTAGAGGCATCTTTGGGTATATTTTGCACCGTAATTCGTAGAATTCTCTGCTGAATTTTTTAAGATTTTTTAATCTGGAAAAATCCACGTTTTCAGAAAAAGTCCAGAGAGCGTGGAAAAATGCGGTTTCGGGTTCGATCGGACTTCAAACTCCGTCTAGACTTCGTCTAAAGCTCTAGCTAGGCTCTGATACCACTGTAGGGTTCCTAGGCACTCTCAAGAGGTCTCACAAGGCATCAACCATGCCAATTTCAAATTTTATGTGTGCCGAGAAACCCTAACACGGATCGTTAACTAGAAATCTAGGCGATATACTAATCTAGTTAACAACTTATCTAAAGATAAGAAGCTACAACCTTTGTAGATCCGGATATCCACTTCCTTGGCTCCACGTAGGCGTCCTCTCGCTGTCTATCTCGAATCCCGGACTCAATCGTCGGCTTGATCGGAGAATTGGGCGGACTAGGTCGTCGGCTTCGTGCCGAAGATGATCTACGTCGAGGCATCGCAAGTTCAAGCTCCAACTTCACAAATTTGTGAAACATCTGAAGAAAACACCCAAAACAACTTGGCAAGAGGTAGAGGGTGAAGAAATAGGAGGTGGGTTCACTTTAGAATTGGATTTCTCACTTTAGAACTCAAGTTGCCATTGATGGCATCAAGCTTTTCTTGAAGAAGATGATGATGAAGAAGAAAGAATATGATAAGTTTCTTATTTCAAAAAAGAAACTAATATGAATACTTATCATATCTTGACCATGGTCAAGTGTAGAGATTAAACTAAGGTTAGTAGGAATGGTTAGGGTTAAGGATGAGATAAGGATGGTGGACTTTTTCAAAGCTTCAAGAAGCTTCAACATAGAAACAAAATAAGCCACCATTCTTAATAATATCCAAAATGAATAAATAAATAAATAACTAAGTAAATAATCAAAACCCTAACCATTATACATGTAACCATGGTTTAATCTTTACACAAACCCAAGTGAGGAAGTATCATTAAACATGATACAAACAAGTGCACAAAAAATATATCACATATACAATGTGCATCAAGTGAGAAAATCCTTTTAAAATGAACCAATACTAGTTAATGCAAAGTAATATATCAAATATATAATTATACATAAAATCATTAAATCAACACTTGATTTAATGATCCGGTCATATCGCATATAACCGACTAGTATCCAATGTATCGATTTATCGAATCAATGATTCGATAACTAGGTCATATCGAATATAACCAATCGAAACATTTATCGCGAGAATGAAATACGGTATCACATACACGCATTATTCTTGCTCCCGCACATATCTCATATGCGCTCCTATTTCGTTTCGCTTGAGCCAGGAAACCTCTGTATAGGACTCTAAAGACTCGTCAATACGCCGGTAGCAGATGGTGATCATATCAAACACCCACAAGCCGCAAGCGGTCTGCTAAACGTAACGGCCACCCGGGTATTAAGCGATCAGAAGATCGACGAGCTAGCCCGCTCACACTCCTGTGAATCCAACCAGTAACACTTACCGTACAGTCCGGTCTGTTTGTCTGATATGTCGCATATCAAGTCTAGGGGTGGTAAACGTCAGACCCCAATAACCGATAAGTCGTGCCGATGTGAGGCTCATAACGGGTCGAGAAACTACTGGTAACACTTACCAGCAAATCTCTGATCAGCCCTGGCCAGGGACTTCCCTGTTACGGCCAATCGAGCACAGCGCAACATCAACCCCCAATACCGAGAGAGACGAAACCCCTCCTATCGCTCATTGCCTCCATTTGACTCGGGACTGTACCCAAAGACCACCGTTTTGCACGCCCTCATGGACGTGGTAAGGTGGAGATCAAAGCACAGTGGGAATCACACAAGACTCTATGACGATCTCGGGTCTACAGACTAACCTGTACAAGTGTCACCTGAGAACTGCCATCTGACGTGAGGTATAATACCATCTGGGAGTTCTCGGCGAGTCCGTCCAGTGTACCCAGTCTCCACCGAGCACCCGTATACCATCTCTGATGTCAAACACCAATGGATATGGGATCATCGATCGCCCATCTCATGGGTCGAGAAGCGTATACGCTAGTCTACTCTGGTATATCGATGCTCCGTCTCGATATACCCACGACTAGGGACCTTAAAGGATGTACCTATGGACTACCATGTCCCCACTAGTATGATCTGCATCATAGTCCAGGTAGTCAAGTACACATCCTAAGGGCTTTACCAACATGTAACCATAAGACAGTTTAAAGAGACAAGTGTACATGTTAAGATAAAGAGCAACCAGATAGCATACTATCATATCGAGCAAGAAAGTCATCTCTATATATGTCCAAGCATCCAATATAATATACATCATCTGTACAATACTGGCCTCTAGGGCATACATACAACTAACAGGATCGGGATCCAACTATCATTGTGCGATGACCTAGATGGAATCCACTCTAGTCACCACACTCTAGAAGGTATGCTAAATCTGCAAGTTTCAGTTTCTTTAGAAACTCCCGATGTGGATTTTTGCCCCTAGGACCCAAGTGACCTTGACACAGTCAACAAATCAAAGAGTCCTAGTCAAGTTCAACCCGTCATTATCTTGATTGCATTAAACCCACCCGTATAACCCTTGACACAGTCAACAAGGTTACACGACTGTCCTAACCAATCAAATTGTATCCTGCAGATAAGCAATACTCAGCTACCGTTCACTGCGCCTTGACACGGTCAACAAACGAAGCACGAATACTAAGTATAACTTATAAGAAATGACTGAGAGCTACGGCTGGGTTTTTGGCGAAAAACCCGTTAACGTAATGAGCTTGATATCGTTGAAGGAACCTGATAACCTTTTTTTATAAAATTATAGTGGCGAAAACTTTTGTTAAAGAGGTCACTCCCTGTGAAGGGATCTCGGTTCTTTCCTCATCGAATGAGGTGCAGGATATTCAAAACTGAATACCTCGATGCAAAGCAAGAATAATCGACTATAGTGAAGTTATTACCCTGACGCAAACTTTTGTTCAAGGGGTCACTCCCGATGAAGGGATCTCGGCCCTTGCCTCGTCGAATGAAGTGCTGGGTATTCATAATCGAATACCTCTGTGCAAAACAAAAGAGAGCGTCCTTGCAATAACAGCTTTTTGAAAATTATTCCAACGTCTTTCATGTTTGTTTTTCTTTGCATTAATATAATGCGTCCCATCAGTTAATCCTACCATTGCAGAAAACAACGAAAATATGACGTACGCTTATGCCATCCGCATTCGCCACGGGGCCCCGTCATCACCCGTTAGGTTGCTTAACTAACGACAGAGCGGGGGCTGGACTAGCGCGGATACAAAACATAAGCAACGCCTACTAGATATCATATATAGATATATACATTCGTCAGATGCAATGATAGCCATTCCAGATCACAGATGAACACATTGGATATGCTAGGAATCCGCGTTTCGTTCGAGCCTGCAATGAAAGACGGATTACATGGTCGCGATGAATAGCCAAACCCCACCGTAGACCCCTACGGGTGCGGCAAACTACCCGCCAAGTACCCGAAGTGAAGCAACCTCCCTCAACAACGTGAGTAGGACACTCGGCACTTCAAAGTACCCGGTAGTTTGTGCACCCCACCTTGGGTCTATCCTAGGAGCAAAAACAGTAAAAGAAATAATATACAATGGTGGCTACAACCTCATCCCGGATGTGCGGCCATAAAAATAATATTATATCAATTTACATATTACAACAAAATGAAAGATAAAGAAACTCTCATCTCACAAAACCCCGGCTATTCATCCGCGACAATCCAACAAGTTTATATACACAATCCAACGACATTATAGATCACAGATATACACAACCCCCACTAATCGACGTATAGCGATTAGCCGACGTTCAGTGCATATATCACATTACAGATATAACCAAATAGCCAAAGTTTATAGAACTTCGATCAATATACCAATTTGTAACTACCCCAAACATAACATTGTTCATTGAAAAATCTGGGCAGAAACAAAACATCTTAAAAAATCCCAAAATACCAAACAGAGAAAACTGCAGGAAACCCGAGTCACGGTCGAGTCAACTGGGCCGCGGAACCGCGGCGAAACGCTTGGTTTCGCCGCGCTTCCGCGGCGCTTTGACCGAGTCAGCGGCTCGTTTTTTCTGGTTATTTATAAAAAACCCTGCACCGATTTTTAAGGCAAGTGGAATAATTTTTAGAGAAGTTTTAAAAAACGGCAGAAAGTGTGGTTTTTTGACATGTTTTCGGGATTTTTTCCGGATCGAAGTTCTAAACACTTTGCTAACAGTTAGTTGTTGTTTAGTTAGGCTCTGATACCACTGTTAGGTCCACGTTACCCACCCTGGTTCTTTCGGGGAGGCGAAATAGGTAAAAATTAAAATTTTCTAACTAGGTAACATGGACCATCCATGAAGGATCTTTGCTAAACAAAAACTAACAAATAAACTACAAGTTTTAGCTACTATGTAGAATGGTTATACCTAGGTTCTTAACTCCTTCTCTTCTTGTTGTGATTCTCCTTCTTGCTTGCTCCTTGTAGTGGTTTGAACGGCTCCTCCTCGTCATCTTCTCTTTGTCGACGATAGATCCACCCGAGGGCCTCGAACTTGAGCTCCTAGCTCAACCGAGAGGTAACTAGAGTGCTAGGTTTGCTAGACAAAGAACTCTAGAAGGAGTAGAGAGATGCTTTGATGGTTTAGTCTCAAAATCTTATGATTTCCAACACATGGAACACTTAAGCTTTGAGAGAAAGAGGGAGAGCTCCAAACATGAGAGAGAAAGAGCAAGAGAGAAAAATAGAGAATAATAGCAACCATACTCTCATATGAGAGAATTATGAATTAATAATTATAATTAAAGAAATTGGGATGGTTCATTTGGAATGACCATTATCATTTCACATTAAATGATTTTTGCAAGAATCAAAGAGCATCTTTGATGTGAAATGATGATGGTCAATATGTCAACATATGTCAACAAGTCAATCAAAGTCAAATGGTCAACAACCCTAACCATGGCACAATTATCTTTAATTAATATCTTTAATCATATTTCTCATTTTCATTAGGGTTTGGAAAAAGTCAACGGTCAACAACCCTAATGAGAATCCTCTGCCTCTGCCTCTGTCAACTGTGCATACACACCCGCATCCGTGTTCCGAAGAACACGAATACAATGAGACAAAACCAATCCCAAAACAAATACTAGGATCTGGCTTAAACCAAAGCCCGCTAGTAATAACTGTCCGGACAACAAACGTGCACAAGTGCGTGGATGTGAACGAACCCCGTCGCAAAACCATGCGACCTCTACTCTGTTTTGCCCAAAGGCGAATAACCCTCTGTGTGGGACTCTAAAGGCTCGACACTACGCTGGCAGTGGGTTTAACCACAGGCCGGAAGCGGTACTAGCTGTACGTAACGGTCCCCAGGTAGATGCCGATAAGAAGAACGATGAGGTGAACCCATCCGAACTCCTACTAAGCCTGAATGTGACAATCTCCGTACAGTCCGGTCTGTTCGTTTAAGAGTATCGCATGGCGGGTCTAGGGGGCGGTAAACGTCAGTCTCCTAATAGCGGTACAAGTCGTGTTGGAGTGTAGCCCAGAACACCCTGAGAAACTACTGGTAACACTACCAGCAAATCTAGCTTGCCCTGGCCAGGGACGACTATGTGTAATGTCTCTCCTAGACACAGCGCGATATCAACTCTCAATACCGGGAGAGACGAATCCTGTCTAACCATTACTGCCTCCAAGTGCTTCGGGACTGCACCCAGCTACTACCTGTTTGCACGACTCAATAGACCCGTGGTAGGGTAGTAATCTAAGAACAGTGGGAACACTCTTGAGGCGAAGTGACAGTGTCAAGTCAACGGACTAAGCTATACTCATGTCACCTGGGAATTGTTAACTGACGATAGGTATAATACCAACCAATAGTTCCCAACGAGTCCTGTCCAGTGTACTCGTAACCTAACGAGAACCTGCATACTATCTCCAGTATGACGTACTGATGGCTGTGGGACAGACCATCTCCCCTACTGGGAAGAGAAGCGTATGCACCAGTCTACTCTGGAGTATCGATGCCCTGTCTCGATAATCCTACGACTAGGGACCAAAATAAGGATGTGCTTATAGACCATCCAGCCCCCACTAGTGTGATCACCATCACAACGCCGGTAGTCAAGCAAAGATCCTAAGGGCTCCATCAATATGTTTTTAGTGATATGTTAAAAGAAACATATACACATATTAAGATAGAAACAAACCAAGTAGCATACTACTATATCGAGCAAGACTGTCGTAAACCCGTATATATATATCCCAAGCCTCCAAAATGTATTATACAAACTAGTACTATACAATAATGGCCTCTAGGGCATATATATTCAACATATTCATTCTTGACTCACTATTCAAGCATGGTTGCAATTTATTATTGCATAATTCCATGCTTGAATGAGTGAGGGGTCTTGGATTTTGATTCATTCTTGCTCATTCCAAAAGACTTGGCCATTTTTCTTTCATGCTTGCTCTTGCTTCTTCCTCCTCCTCTTGCTTCGCCTCAAGCTTCAACCCTCACATGTGATGTGAATCATGAAGCTTGAGAATAAATAAGTGAGCTCTTAACTTCCCCTACTTTATCATCTCACACCTTTCTAGCAAATTAGTGTGATGTGTTTGATACACTAAAGGAGTTTAGTGTAGTGGTAGCTTGAACAAGTAGGAGTTTCGAGGTGGATTGTCACGTCCCGGAAGCACAGAACATGACCGGCACTTAAACTGCTGTAACATTTCATAAAATATAAAATATTATATTTGGGAATTTAATATTAAAATAATATTTTTCCCGGAAACTGCCGATTTGCGAAATTGGGGTTTTCGAAAAAGAGTATAAATATATTCCAATAAATATGAAATAAATAGAAATTAAAATGATTTATTCATTTAATAATATAATTAAAGGATTTGGCATTTTTAAAATTTATTATACGCAGTTTCGATAAAAACCCGATTAGTGCACTGCTAATCGCGATTAAGCCAAATCCGCGTTTTTACAGTTTCCATGGTTAGTGCACCATGACATGTTCATTTTGTTACATGTTTCATTTCATTTGGGCTTTATATTATGGTTTTTGGTGAGAAAAAGAGAGAAAAGGGGGTCATGATGAGTGAGGAGAGAGAAAGGGGCATAATGATGGGTTGGAAAGAGAGTGTGTGTGAAATGGTGAGAGAGAGGGAGGGGGGATGCTGCCCTTTTGTTGACCCATCTTCTTTTTTTTTCCATCTCCTTCATCTCCCTCAATCCACAAACCTCCACAAAAAATCCCTAGATCTATCTCCAATAAATCCCCAAAACCCTACACACCCTTCACAAAAATTAATCCCCTCTTCAACCTCTACACGATGGACCGAGCAAAATGGGATTTTGACGACGTTGGGAAGTTAGTGCTGCCTAGAGTGGACTAGATGATGTATAATTTCTTCCCTTTAGGTTAGTTTTGTGAGATATCATGTTTAGATGTCGTTTTGTGAAGATTAGTGGACATTGGGAAACCCTAGTGAATGTTTGAGTGTTGGTTTGAATTGGGTGATACCTTGTAGCTGTTAACTGAACTTAGGTGCTGTTTAGTGACCTGGAACAGCCCTAGAAACCCCAAAACATGGATTTAGAAACCCGACATTGGAAAAACTACAAATCTGGGAGTGTAATTAGGAATCTGCTATCACCCCGAGACCCCTAAAATAAAATTGAGCTGACAGTGAGTCGTGCAGGCACCAAGGAAGCTACCACCAAGACCCGAGCCCCTAATTCAAACCTACGGCCGCAGATTTAATCATTCTGCCCGCAATTTGCGGCCAGAGTAGAAGGGAATGGGTCCATTTTTGTTCCAGGGCTCATTTTGCACTAAATTAGACCCCTCCTATATGCAGTTTTGGCTAATTGTCATATGGGGAAAATCTGGGAGCATTTTGGTGTGTTTTAGGCGATGTTTTCCGTATTTTTAAATGCACTTTCATGATATTTGGATTTGTATTTGGTTGTCGGGTGTTCGTACATCGACAACTGGGGTGGTTTGATTGATTTGCACGTTTAGGCCATAGGTTCTAACATGTGAGTACACTGTGCGCTGTATAGGTTTTCTGCGTCGATTTTAATACGTATTGCGATTGATTATTATTGTAGGTACCCTCGCATGGATTCCGAGGCGAAGAAGCGTGGCGTCATCGATTTGGGCGAGCGAAGACAGGTGAGTAGATCTATATCTACCGGGGAAGTCGGGTGGATGGCGTATAGCACCCCCGCAACTTTTGATGGAAAAGCCGATTTATAGAGTATGGTTAGGGAACCTAGATTAGGAAACTATGGTTAGTATATATATAGTTATGTAGTCATATTAGAAACTAGTGGATAGTTAAGTGTGATATGCTACTACTACTACCCTAGGATGACGTTTAGCGATATTACCGCTTAAGGGTTCTGTAGGACTAGATAGTTGATGTAGATGCGTTATCCGAGCCATACCTTTTTCTAAACCAAAGAATCGTATGTATCTTTTAAATGTATATCTTGAGGGATGTTACGGATTTTCAAATGATATCTTTTCTTTAAAAACACCGTAACCCCCATTTCAAAACTACGATTCACTTCATTAAAAATCTGATTGTATGGTTCGGGTGTGTTTGTTAGATCATATACTATTACTTAGTATAGATAGCATGTTTATGTAAACTTGACATGATATGAGACATAAATGCGATGAAAGAATACAAGACGAATTTGATGATATGATGATATGATGATATGATATGATGGTATACGGATGCGAGTCGATCGAGATGACTTATACCCTGCCGGTCCCCTGATATGAGTTTATTGCAGAGGCGACCCGGGACATAGGTATATAGGGTTATATATATATGGAATGTTGTGAATCATGGATGATAGGCCGTATGTGATATTAGGCCGTACCCTCATTTGTCTTATAGGATGATAGGATCCCTATTAGCTTAATGCCGCCGCATGATGATATTCCGTGCATGATGAGTTGACTTGATGATTGATCCTTACCCTTGACTGTAAGTGCACGGCGGCGCCCCGGCCGTCAATCCGACGGCCAAATGTGGAAGCGGTGATAAACTTTAATTTTTCTTGAACTGGCAAACCGCCGCGCACTAATACCCGGATCGAACCATTAACTAGTCCTAGCTAACTACAAGATGGGGAAGAGAGATATACCGACTGATCCGAGTCCTCCGGTCTTCTCGTCGTCATCCCGATCTCCTGCGGAAGCTCCGGTCTCCACCTCGTCGCCGGAAGTGCACCACATCGTCTACTTCTTTTACGGGCTCCCACCTCAATGCCGAGGCAACTCGGGCACGAAGCTGGTTAGTCGACGTGCCCAAGATTCGCTGTAGAATATAGTGTAGAGGCTATGTCTCATTTTGGGATTCATGGAGGTGCCATTTTAGCGGAGGGATGATACAAGAATCATGTGGAGGAACTTGGGGATTTTTGGAACATGAAATGAACCAAAAACCCCCCACTAAAATTTGGGACAGCCCCACCCCACTAGAGGCCGGCCATTTCATGGTGGAGAGGTGAATGAGAGAGTGAGAGGGAATGGCAAAAGCATGAGAAAGATATGCAATCATCCAAGGGAGAGAAAGAGAAGGCTATCATGCAAAGAATCATCATTCCAATAATTCCAACACTCAACCAACAACCATGATAGCAAATAAAACAACACTCCAACACCACCATCATCACCTCACAAAGTCAAGCAAGAAAGGTCAAGGGATGGGCTCCATCATGAAACCATCATGATACAAATATATGCAAAGAACACCTCCACAAAATGCTTATTTGTAACAATGCAAATAAGCCCTCCTCCACCAATCTTCGGCCAATGAACGATACAAAGGAAATTGGCCGAAACGGAAAGCAAACTGGCAACTCCAGAAAACTGGTCCCGTAATAAATTACAGGAAAACCCCGATACTGTGCATACACATCCGCATTTGTATTCCGACCGAAATACAAATGCAATGAGACAAAATCTACACTGTACTATACTAGGATCCGGCTTATACCAAAGCCGGCTAGTATTATCCGTTCGATCCTGATCCGTGCAATAACACACGTATCTGATAGAACCCTGCCATATATCCATACGGCCTGTAGTACAAACTGTCCGATCCTGATCCGTGCAATACCGCACGTATCTGATCGGACCTTGCCATATCTCCATACGGCCTCTACAACCTTTCGCCCGAAAGCTGAGTAACTGAATGTGGGGGACTCTAAAGACTCGTCAACACCTTGGCTGTGGATTTAACTACTAGCACGTCAGAGGTATAAGCCAATACGTAACGGGCTACCAGGTATTGACTAAAAGGGACGTCTGTGAGCGAACTCAGCCTGACAACCCTACTGAGCCTGTCAGTGACAATATCCGTACAGTCCGGTCCGTTCGTCTATGAGCATCGCATGGCGGGCCTAGGGGGTTGGTAAAAGTCAGACCCCCAAAAGCGGTACAAGTCGTGTCGGAGTGTAGCCCAGAACACCCTGAGATACTACTGGAATACCTACCAGTAAATCTCCTTGCCTCGGCCGAGGGCTTCATGTAATGGCTCTCCTAGACACAGCGCGACCTCACCCCCAATACCGGGAGAGACGAACCCCTGAAGATACGCTCACTGCTTCCATGTGGCTCGGGACTGTACCCAACTAAAACCTGTTTGCACGACTCCTTTGAGCCGTGGTAGGGTAGTAATCAAAGTACAGTGGGAACTCACACGAGATAAATGACGATCCCCAGGTCGATGAACTAACCTGTACACATGTCACCAGGGAACTGCCATCTGACATCTGGTATATGACCAACTAGCATGTTCCCGGCGAGTCCTGTCCGGTGTACTTATAACCCAATGAGCACCTGTATACATCTTAGGTGAACCAACTGACACCAGTGGCTTGTGAGACCGGCCACCGCCCCTCGTCGGGGTCTCGACTGTATACACTAGTCTACTCTGGAGTATCGATGCCTTGTCTCGAAACTCACACGACTAGGGACCATTTAAGGATATGCTTATAGACCCCAGCTCCCACTTATATGATCGCCCTCATACTGCTGGTGGTCAAGCAAGAATCCTAGGGGCTCTACCAACGTGTAATAGCGACTTGTCAGGTCACTTAAAGCAGTACACGATGATAAAGGTAAACCAGATAGCATACTATCATCTCGAGTAAGACTGTCCTACCGGGATAGGTCCTCCATCAATCATTGCAATCATGTACCTGTGACCTAATAATTGACTCTGAGGGCACTATCTCCAACAATCTCCCACTTGCACTCAAGGCTAATTATTGCGATGTCGCATACTCACAGCCCGTGTGATACCGAACACCCAACTCCTCTACTAGTCAGTCTCACAAAGCTCGTTTGCGAAACTATTGCGTTCGAGGAATAGCCTCAGTGAGTGGATCCGCCTTGATGTTTCTTTTTATGTCTCTCTATATCTCAAGTTCGCGGAGAAACCCATCTCCCAAAAAGAGCAATACCTGTCTTAGAATATGTCTGGATGTCTGATGGGACCTAGCTCATAAATTAACTCCAAATCCAAACTTCTTCGACTGTATCGTCAACTGAATTTAATCAGAATCCTGCGCCATGCCACCCTCAGTATTGCCTTGGACCACCTGTCCAAAATACTGCCCCTCATCAGAAGGAAAAACTATAACTCTGACAACCTCCTTGTCGTCCAGGTCACCTTAGAAGCCTGGAATGATAACTGTCTCCCGAATGAGGCTGTCGTTATCATATCCCTAGAACATCTACTTATGTTCTAAAACTGCTTCCGACCGTTTCCCCAGGATTGGATCAATGTTAACTTATTGCATCTAGTGCAAGAACAACATCTGGTGTGGTACTTGACATCTCATGATTGACTCAATTGCCTAAGCAAGTGATCTGCCAATCATGCACATCCCTCTCCCCTTTAGTCTGTAAGACACCTTTAGAGAGGGTGACTCCATCTTCTGCAGGTACACTACCGTGCATGGAGTCGTCCATTCTAAATACCCTTAGAATGCTGTCTAAGTACCCTGATTGGGAAACCACCCAAATCTAGATCTAAAACCATAGATCTAGTAACCAGTATGTCTGATATAAAATCCATTTCCTTTGTGGAGAAACCACTGTGTGACGACCAAAGTATAACCGATTGTAGTATAGGAGTTTCTTTTCCTACTCTGTGTATGTCATCCAAATACCAGGACATCACACCCTACTACCTTCTCAACAGATCCATCCCTCATTCTGATGAAGTCAAACATATGACTGTCACGTCAGAAATAGATGATCTATCTCCGCTATATCTGCTTTAGTCTATAAATAGACATAAGCTACCTGTCCACCAATGTTTCCGCTGCTCCCACTGACTACGACAACCCTCTAGCAGAGTCATATACACGTACACTTCTAAAACTAGTTTAGAAAGACGCTATACTCATCCTCCTGCCGGGTCTCGCAACCTGGAACAACAACAATGGCAATTGTGGGTAAACAAGAACCTCCCTGCCACCGTCCTTGAGGCTACCGGAGTACCTCTCGGGTGCCTGAGGTTACCCACCGTATCTGCGGAGTGGCCAATGGAATGTCAATCCAGATTGAATCTTTAGGTTCCTTATCAAATCTTCAGTAATCGTTTGTGGTTCTGGAATCACTTCCAGTTCTACCATACCCCCACTACTGTTTTCTGAAAAAATCCATTTTTAATAAAACTGTGGCGAGTCTAGAACAATATTGCTATTGTTCATCCAGATGGTAGAAAGTCAACCCTCGTCATAGCCTGGGTCAACCCACAAACAGCCATTACAGAAACGTGCCTTGAGTTATCCAGAGTCTGGTTTTAAGCATAAACTGGACAACTCCCCGTACCTTAACTGTTAGTGTATATGCCCTAGAGGCCATTACTGTATCATACTAGTTTGTATATTACTTAATGGATGCTTGGGATATTCACCTTGTATATACAATCTTGCTCAAAATAGTAGTATGCTACTTGGTTTGTTTCTACTTCAATGTGTACTTGTGTTTATTTCAGTATATCACTTATACGCATTAGTGGAGCCCTTAGGATCTTTGCTTGATTACCAGCGTTGTGATGGCAGTCACACTAGTGGGGGCTGGGTAATCTATAAGCACATCCTTATACAGGTCCCTAGTCGCAGGACTATCGAGACAGGGCATCGATACTCCGGAGTAGACTAGCGTATGCGCTTCTCATCCCAGTGTGGGAGATGGTCTGTCCCACAGCCATCAGTACGTCGTACTGGAGATAGTATACGGGTGCTCGTTGGGTTACGAGTACACTGGACAGGACTCGTCGGGAACTGAAAGGTTGGTATTATACCTATCGTCAGTTATCAGTTCCCAGGTGACATGAGTACAGCTTAGTCCGCTGACTTGACACTGGCACTTCGCCTCAAGTGTGTTCCCACTGCACTTTGATCACTACCCTACCACGGCTCAAAGGAGTCGTGCAAACGGGTGGTGGTTGGGTGCAGTCCCGAAGCACTTGGAGGCAGTGACGGTTAGACAGGTATTGGGGGTTGACATCGCGCTGTGTCTAGGAGAGCCATTACACGAGTAGTCCCTGGCCAGGGCAAACGAGATATACTGGTAGGTTTCCAGTGTTATCTCAGGGTGTTTTGGGCTTCGCTCCGTCACGACTTGTACCGCTATTGGGGGACTGACGTTTACCACCCCCTAGGCCCGCCATGCGATGTATCAGACGAACAGACCGGACTGTACGGAGACTGTCACATTCAGACTCAGTAGGAGTTCAGATGGGGTTTGACCTCGTCAGCCTTCTTGTCGGCATCTACCTGGGGACCGTTACGCACAGCTAGTGCCGCTTGCGGTCTGTGGTTAAACCCACTGCCAGCGTAGTGTCGAGTCTTTAGAGTCCCACACAGAGGGTATTCGCCTCTGGGCAAAACAGAGTAGAGGTCGCATGGTTTTGCGACAGGGTTCGTTCTCATCCGCGCACTTGTGCACGTTTGGAGTCCGGACGGATTATACTGGCAGGCTCTGGTTTGAGCCAGATACTAGTATATATATTTGGGGTTGCTTTTATATCTTGGTATTCTTGTTCCTCGGAACGAGAATGCAGGTGTGTATGCACAGTTGCTTGAGGCGGAGGATGAGGTATTTCATTAGGGTTTCGGAACGGGTGCGTATGCACAGTTGACAGTTATCTTTTTCCAAACCCTAATGGATTTATGGATTATCTATTTATAATAGTAATTAAATGAGAATTTTGTTATGGTTGATTTTGTTGACTTGTTGACCATGGTTGACTTGTTGACCATGGTTGAAAGTTGACCACCATCATGCTTCAAAAGTCTTCCTTGATTTATGCTTACATTTTTAAATGAAGCATGGTTGTGGTCATTCCAAATTGCCATCAACTATTCTCATTTTCAATTATTATTATTAGATAATTCTTTTCTTTTGCATTATGGTTGCAAGAAAGAAAAAATATAGCTCATTCTATCATTCTCACTCTCTCTCTTCACTTCATCTTCTTCTTCCTCTAGTCAAGAGAAACCTTCTCATGAGTTGAGAATCCTTCTCTTGAAAAACAAAAGCAACCCTTAGACACTCTCTACTCACTCTAGGATCAAGGGTCTAGCAAGCCGGCGATTCTAGTTCACTCCAAGTACGAGAAAGAGCCCAAAGGTCGAGCCTTCGAGGTGGATCCATCTTCGACGGGAGAAGGCGACGTAAAGAGAACCATCAACCTCTACAAGGTTTGAAGAAGAAGGAGTTCAAGTTTAGGTATAACCATCTTCCATAGTAGCTAACTCTCTTTAGCTAGAATGCTAGTTTTAGTTTAGACAACGATCCCGACCAAGTTTAGTCCATGTTGCCTCTTGCGATAAAAATTCGTTTTTTATACCGTTTCCGCCTCCCCGTAAGCACCGGGGGTCGCAATATGGACTTACAGTGGTATCAGAGCCTAACTAAACTTAAACTAGCTTGGTAGTGAAGTGTAACGAAGTTCGGAACCGAAAAATCGCAAAACCGGAAAACTAAAAACCTGAGTTTCTGTTGATTTTTTTTTTGGCTCAAAATGAAAAACTTTATACTTGTAAAATTGTCTCAGGGTTTTCTAAGAACACACAAGAAAAACGATAGCATGTTTCATCAAAACCGCCGCCCTTCCGCGGCCTCACCTGTTCATCAGGCCGCGGAACCGCCGCAAGTTGGTGTCATCTTTGCATCGTTTTTCGTGCAGTGTTCTTCTGTGTTAGTTTTGGGATTTTTAAGATATATTATATGTACCCAGATTTTCCAGAACTGAAATTCACTTTTGGGGTCCTATAATTCCGTATTTTTTCCGAACTTCACTGCACTTTGGCTATGTTGGTTATATCTGTGATGTTTGCATGTATTGAACGTCGGCTAATCGCTATAAGACGATTAGTCGGGGTTATACATGATCTGTAATGTGCTGGAATGTGTATATAAATATGTTGGATTGTCGCGGGTGAATAGCCGGGGTTGTGAGACGAGAGTTTTTCTTTTCTTGCAATTCATTGTAAATGTAAATTGATGTAATTATTTTATTTGTTTGGCCGCACAACCGGGTTGGGGTTGTAGCCGTCATTGTATAATTCTTTTTACTGTTTTTGCTCCTAGGATAGACCCATGGAGGGGTGCACAAACTACCGAGGACTTGGCGGGTAGTTTGCCGCACCCGTAGGGGTCTTGGGTGGGGATTTGGCTATTCACCGCGACCGTGTTATCTGTTTTTGTTACAGGCTCGTACAAATTACAGATTGCTAGTATATCCAATGTATTTATCTGTGATCTGAAATGTCTATCATTGCTTTCTATTTAGGCGTTGCTTATGTTTTACAGACGCGCTAGCCCAGCCCCCGCTCTGTCGTTAGTTAAGTAACCTAACGGGTAATGACGGGGCCCCGTGGCGAATGCGAATGGCATAAGCGTACGTCATATTTTGGTTGTTTTCTGCAATGGTAGGATTAAATGATGGGACGCATTAAAAGTACTAATGCAAGAATATCACGCATTAAAAGAACTAATGCAAGATAATAAACCAAGTTAAAGTCGTTGGAACACTTTCGAAAAACCACTCGGTTCTTTTCAAAAATAACTTTTAAATGCGGAGCTTGAGCCACTCCTTTTAAAAGCTATCTCGTTCCATCGACCAAATCAAGTTCACTACGTTCACGGTTTTGCCAAAACCATTCGTAGCCCTCCGTCGTTTCGTATGAATATTCAATAGTATTCAAGCTGTGTTTGTTGACCTTCGTCAAGGCATAGTGATTGGTAGCTATTGGGTGTTCATATGTAGCATAGATAGATGCGTTGGTTTGGGACACTCGCATTACCTTGTTGACCTTCGTCAAGGGTATATACGGGTGGATTCAAATTAACCTGGATAATGACGGGCAGAACTTGACATGTGACTTATGATTTGTTGACCTTCGTCGAGGTCATAAGAGCATGGGGCAAAAATCCACATCGGGAGTTTCATAAGTACTGAAACTTGCTAGATTTGCATACCATTTGGAGTGTGGCGATTCTGGTAGGATTCCTTCAGTTTCGTCACGCGATGATATTTGGATCCCGATCCTACTGTGAGTATATGCTGCTCCTCGGGAAATTTCTCACTTAACGATCAATGCTATAAACCTAGTAGGTGCCTAGAAAGGTGTTAGCGGGGTTACGCCCCCAGGGAAAAGAGGTTCTTTAATTAAGGAACTTCGCGAAAGCGTTGGAAAACCTCCCTCGAAGTACCGACACCGGCCTGGCTGAACGGTTAAGCAAGTATTGTACGGTGGGATTGATCCTGACTAATTCTTCCTTTATGGTTTGAGGAGGGATTCGAGAAACAGTGGGAGCCATCCTATTTAGACAAACTAAAAACCACTCTAAACTTGCAAGAGCATCATGCTGAGTGTTTCTTCTTCTCTCTCCTAATTGCAGCGACCAATCAACATGACTGGACTTAAGTTACTCCTAGATAAAAACAAACTGACAGGGCCAAACTACAAAGATTGGCTCAGGAATGTCAAGATAGCAATCACTTATGACAAGCTGGGGTATCTTCTTACCACCAAAGCTCCCCCTGTCCCTGGTCCAACTTCCAGTGTCGCGGATAAGGAAATCCGCAAGACTTGGGAGATTGATAGCGCGAAGGCCAAGTGCCTCCTGCTTGCCTCGATGGACAACGAACATCAGAGGAGGCATGAGAATATGGACATGGAGTCCATATTGCTCCATACAAAAGAACTGTACGGAGAGCAATCACGTATCGCAAGATACGAAGCGTCGAAAAAGTTGTTTTCGACAAAAATGGCCGTCGGATCATCAGTAGCCGAGCACGTGCTAAAGATGATCGGCTACATTGAGGAGCTCGCTGACCTAGGGATCACATTGGAGAGTGAGCTATATACGGATATAGTTCTCCAGTCCCTTCCTTCCACTTACGCCCAGTTTATACTGAACTTCAACCTACAAGAAAAAGAGGTTGAACTATCAGAGCTCCTCAACATGCTGAGGAGCGCAGAGGGCACCCTACAGAAAAGTAGGGATACATCCACTTTGTTTGTAGGAGGATCATCTTCTTCTAGGTCCAAGGCGAAAGCCAAGGGAAAGAAGAAGAAGGCCCCCGCCAAACCAAGGGGCGGTGTTAGTAAAGTGGATACGAAGGGAAAAGGGAAAGCAACAAAGATAGCGGGGAAGCTTGTGGATAAGGAAGAATGCTTCTTTTGTCATAAGAAAGGACACTGGAAGAATGATTGCAGGGCCTGGAAGGACAGAACACAGGAATTGAAGCAGGTTGCAGCTTCAGCTTCAGGTGTGTATGTTATTGAAAACTGTCTTTCAATAAACTCTACTTCCTGGGTATTGGATACCGGATCAGGATCTCATATCTGTAATTCTTTGCAGGCGTTGAGAAACCGTAGGGATTTGAAGGCAGGTGACATGACCCTCAGAGTTGCGAACGGAGCTAGCATGGATGCTAAAGCCGTGGGGGACTATCACCTGGGAATGTCAGATGGACATGTTTTGGTTTTGCGTAATTGCTTTTTTGTACCCAACGCAACTTGTAATATCATTTCTGTATCTTTAGTTTCTAAAGAAGGTTATGAATTTGCGTTTGTAAGTAATGTTGTAAACATTCACCTTAATCAAGTTCTGATTGGGTCAGGTACATTGAGTAATGGTATATACGTGTTAAACCAACCACAGATTTTTAATGTCCAGAATACACACAAAAGAAAGTCTCCAGAAATAAATCAGACTTTCTTATGGCATTGTAGATTGGGTCACATCAATGAGAGAAGGTTGACTAAGTTGCATACAGAAGGATATTTGAATGCGTTCGAATATCAATCATATGCCACTTGTCAATCTTGTCTCAAAGGAAAGATGACAAAGACTCCGTTTACTGGACGTGGAGTAAGAGCGAGCGAGCTCTTAGGACTCGTACACAGTGACGTGTGCGGTCCAATGTCTACACATGCCCGAAGCGGACATTCTTACTTCATTACTTTTACGGATGACTTCTCAAGGTACGGTTATGTCTTCTTAATGAAACATAAGTCCGAGGCTTTTGGAAAATTCCAGGAGTATAAGAATGAAGTAGAGAAACAAACCGGCAAAAGTATTAAGATTCTAAGATCGGATCGAGGTGGAGAATACTTAAGTGCCGAGTTCCTGGACTATTTAAAAGAGAACGGAATTCTCTCTCAGCTTACTCCTCCATACACCCCGCAACATAACGGTGTATCGGAGAGACGGAACCGCACCCTATTGGATATGGTGCGGTCCATGATGAGTAACGCTGAGTTACCGCGATCATTCTGGGGATATGCACTAGAAGCAGCTGCGTATCTCTTGAACAAGGCTCCTACCAAGACTGTGCCCACCACCCCATATGAGATGTGGACTGGGAAGAAACCCTGTCTTAATTATCTCAAGGTATGGGGATGTCCAGCTTTTGTAAAAAAGCAGCATGCGGACAAGCTTGAGGCACGTTCAGTACAGTGTAAGTTTGTGGGATACCCAAGGAACTCCAGGGGGTATCTTTTCTATTCCACTGAGGAACAAAAGGTTTTTGTTTCTCAGCATGCCCGCTTCTTGGAAACTGAGTTTTTGGAAACCCAGATAAGTGGGAACACAATAGAACTGGAAGAAATTCCAGAACCACAGACTGTTACTGAAAGCTTAGTGGAACCAGAGGGTTCAACAGAACAGGACATTCCTACGCCGCTCCGCAGGAGTAGTAGGCAGTCTCATCCGCCCGAGAGATACTGCGGTTTTCTCATAGACGGGGATAGAGAGGATTGCATCATAGATTATGATGAGCCTACTAGCTTCCAGCAGGCCGTTCAGAGCGTTGACTCAGTGAGATGGCTGGATGCAATGCGGACCGAAATGGAGTCCATGTACACCAACAAGGTATGGACGTTGGACATTGCTCCAGACGGGGTAAAACCCGTAGGATGCAAGTGGATCTTCAAAAGGAAGATTGGTGTAGATGGACAGGTTGAGACCTATAAAGCTAGGCTGGTAGCAAAGGGTTTTCGTCAAAGACCTGGCTTGGACTACGACGAAACCTTTTCTCCAGTAGCCATGCTGAAATCCATTCGGATCTTTCTTGCCATTGCTGCCTTCCACGATTATGAGATCTGGCAAATGGACGTAAAGACAGCTTTTCTAAATGGAAATTTAGAGGAGTGTGTCTATATGGATCAGCCAGAGGGTTTCATTCAGAGTGGGAGCAGCGGAAAGGTGTGCAAGTTGCTTAAGTCCATCTATGGACTAAAGCAGGCATCGCGGAGTTGGAACATCTGTTTTGATGAGACAGTCAAAGAATTTGGCTTTATCAAAAATCCAGATGAACCATGCATCTATAGTAGATTTGTAGTGAGAACTGTAGTATTCCTCGTTTTATACGTGGATGACATTCTCTTAATAGGAAATGACATTCCTATGCTACAATCTGTCAAGGGATTCTTGTCACAAAGGTTCTCCATGAAAGACCTGGGTGATGCCTCATACATCCTGGGGATCCGGATCCATCGTGATAGATCCAAGAGGATATTGGGACTTTCTCAGTCCAGGTACATCGACACCATAGTGAAAAGATTCAGTATGGAAGATTCCAAGCGCGGTAACCTACCGGCTTGTCACGGGATCACCCTCTCTAAAGAGATGTCTCCCAAGACTGATTTGGAGAGGGATCGCATGTCTATTATACCCTACGCTTCTGCGGTAGGCTCTATAATGTATGCGATGTTATGTACCAGACCGGATGTAGCTTATGCACTGAGTGTGGTAAGCCGGTATCAGTCTAACCCTGGGGAGAAACACTGGATAGCAGTAAAGAACATTCTCAAGTACCTGAGGAGGACTAAGGAGATGTTCTTGGTGTATGGCGGAAAAGACCTCCAGATCGAGGCCTTTGCTGACTCCAGCTTCCAGAGTGACAAGGATGATTCCAAGTCCATGTCGGGTTTTGTCTTCACCCTCAATGGAGGGGCGGTGTGTTGGAAGAGTTCCAAACAGGAAACCGTTGCAGACTCGACGATGGAAGCGGAATACATCGCTGCATCTGATGCCGCAAAAGAAGCTGTCTGGATGAGGAAGTTCTTGAAAGAACTTCAGGTGGTTCCGTCCATTGTTGACCCAATACCTCTGTATTGCGACAACAACGGGGCTATAGTTTTAGCGAAGGAACCCAGGTCCCATCAGAGATCCAGGCACATCTTGAGGCGGTATCACCTGATCAGGGAGATCGTGGATCGCAAGGAGATCGAGGTTCGGAGGGTTGCTTCAGAAGAGAACACTGCAGATCCATTCACCAAGGCCTTGCCCCAGACTCAGTTCGAGCGGCTGATCGAGATGATAGGTCTTCGATACGCCAGTACATGGCCTTAGTGCAAGTGGGAGATTGTTAGTGTATATGCCCTAGAGGCCATTACTGTATCATACTAGTTTGTATATTACTTAATGGATGCTTGGGATATTCACCTTGTATATACAATCTTGCTCAAAATAGTAGTATGCTACTTGGTTTGTTTCTACTTCAATGTGTACTTGTGTTTATTTCAGTATATCACTTATACGCATTAGTGGAGCCCTTAGGATCTTTGCTTGATTACCAGCGTTGTGATGGCAGTCACACTAGTGGGGGCTGGGTAATCTATAAGCACATCCTTATACAGGTCCCTAGTCGCAGGACTATCGAGACAGGGCATCGATACTCCGGAGTAGAATAGCGTATGCGCTTCTCATCCCAGTGTGGGAGATGGTCTGTCCCACAGCCATCAGTACGTCGTACTGGAGATAGTATACGGGTGCTCGTTGGGTTACGAGTACACTGGACAGGACTCGTCGGGAACTGAAAGGTTGGTATTATACCTATCGTCAGTTATCAGTTCCCAGGTGACATGAGTACAGCTTAGTCCGCTGACTTGACACTGGCACTTCGCCTCAAGTGTGTTCCCACTGCACTTTGATCACTACCCTACCACGGCTCAAAGGAGTCGTGCAAACGGGTGGTGGTTGGGTGCAGTCCCGAAGCACTTGGAGGCAGTGACGGTTAGACAGGATTCGTCTCTCCCGGTATTGGGGGTTGACATCGCGCTGTGTCTAGGAGAGCCATTACACGAGTAGTCCCTGGCCAGGGCAAACGAGATATACTGGTAGGTTTCCAGTGTTATCTCAGGGTGTTTTGGGCTTCGCTCCGGCACGACTTGTACCGCTATTGGGGGACTGACGTTTACCACCCCCTAGGCCCGCCATGCGATGTATCAGACGAACAGACCGGACTGTACGGAGACTGTCACATTCAGACTCAGTAGGAGTTCAGATGGGGTTTGACCTCGTCAGCCTTCTTGTCGGCATCTACCTGGGGACCGTTACGCACAGCTAGTGCCGCTTGCGGTCTGTGGTTAAACCCACTGCCAGCGTAGTGTCGAGTCTTTAGAGTCCCACACAGAGGGTATTCGCCTCTGGGCAAAACAGAGTAGAGGTCGCATGGTTTTGCGACAGGGTTCGTTCTCATCCGCGCACTTGTGCACGTTTGGAGTCCGGACGGATTATACTGGCAGGCTCTGGTTTGAGCCAGATACTAGTATATATATTTGGGGTTGCTTTTATATCTTGGTATTCTTGTTCCTCGGAACGAGAATGCAGGTGTGTATGCACAGTTGCTTGAGGCGGAGGATGAGGTATTTCATTAGGGTTTCGGAACGGGTGCGTATGCACAGTTGACAGTTATCTTTTTCCAAACCCTAATGGATTTATGGATTATCTATTTATAATAGTAATTAAATGAGAATTTTGTTATGGTTGATTTTGTTGACTTGTTGACCATGGTTGACTTGTTGACCATGGTTGAAAGTTGACCACCATCATGCTTCAAAAGTCTTCCTTGATTTATGCTTACATTTTTAAATGAAGCATGGTTGTGGTCATTCCAAATTGCCATCAACTATTCTCATTTTCAATTATTATTATTAGATAATTCTTTTCTTTTGCATTATGGTTGCAAGAAAGAAAAAATATAGCTCATTCTATCATTCTCACTCTCTCTCTTCACTTCATCTTCTTCTTCCTCTAGTCAAGAGAAACCTTCTCATGAGTTGAGAATCCTTCTCTTGAAAAACAAAAGCAACCCTTAGACACTCTCTACTCACTCTAGGATCAAGGGTCTAGCAAGCCGGCGATTCTAGTTCACTCCAAGTACGAGAAAGAGCCCAAAGGTCGAGCCTTCGAGGTGGATCCATCTTCGACGGGAGAAGGCGACGTAAAGAGAACCATCAACCTCTACAAGGTTTGAAGAAGAAGGAGTTCAAGTTTAGGTATAACCATCTTCCATAGTAGCTAACTCTCTTTAGCTAGAATGCTAGTTTTAGTTTAGACAACGATCCCGACCAAGTTTAGTCCATGTTGCCTCTTGCGATAAAAATTCGTTTTTTATACCGTTTCCGCCTCCCCGTAAGCACCGGGGGTCGCAATATGGACTTACATTAACATCGTTAAGATATGAACTGTTCTATATCCAATATAGAAACAGAGGCACTGATTTAATTGAACCAGATCCAAAACATGCAACTGTCTCCAGTGCATGTTAACTAAATGGAAGGAGGCCTGATCAGCGTTACTCAACTTAGGAATGCTTCCAATTATGAGTAACCTGAAAGAGAAGCAAGTTCTCTTTATCATTACTATCAACTGAATACCATAGACAAGTATCTACATCTTCGATCTCTTTGAAGAATCCCGATACTTGCTATACCTGGTTCTCTACTCTATTCAAATACCTATAACTTCTCAACATTCAGACCCTGTGTTTCCTCGAAACACCTGTCTAAAAACTAGAGAAGTCATAAGTAAACCGAATATAGTATGAGGACCATCCCCTCTGTCCTGATGGACCCTGGACAATATACAATACTCTGTATAAGTCCCTTGAGTCTGAAAACTCATTCACTGTGTGTCGTAGGTTGAAAACTGTACTTATGGTTAAGAAGAATTACACCGCTGTTTAATGCTCCTTACCTAACCATCCACTGATGTAGGTAAATGTCACAGACATAATTTCAAAAAGGTATATCTCACTCTATGAAAATAGACGTACAGATATATCGATTTGAAATTGGTGCATAACAGCGGATATTCAAAACCAAATATTTGCCGACCGGCAAACAACCCAGGTGACTTCCTCAAATATCACCGATTACTACGAATCCCGATATAATGAGGATGATCAACCAATTCCCAATAACTTACTCCCACTCATCATCTGTAAAGCCATACAGATGTGAGAATCGTAACTGGTAAATACATACCTTGGAGTAAGTATCTAATCGGGAAATCAGTTTTCCTTTAACAGTACACAGTGAGACTGAAACATTGAAATGTTTCGATGGGGTATCCCGGTATTCCTAGTAATGCCTCTTCCAGATTCACGACTGTAACCGTATAATCCTTTGCCACCTCTCCAAATCCCTTCTTATGTCTTTAGTCTTTACCTTCTGCACACCCCTTAGGCCAAATGGTTTTCTTCCTTCCCTACCGTTCGGCACCAGCTTATGGTTTGGAAGAAGACTATCCAATAAGCATAATGGGTGTACTGTCCCAATCCTAGGAACACTCGTAATGCGAGAGAAGGTGAAGATAAAAGACAACCGAATAAACCTTATTCCTATTTCTCCTGGACCAGAATCCATCCCCGAACTGGAACAAGTTCCTTTCGAGTTCGTATATAACCATACGATGGAGTATCCAAATAAACTGTGGATCTTCGTAGTGATACGGAGTGTCCTGGAGAAATACAAAGGTGATGTGGGAGTGGTAACGAAATACCTGGTTTGGTCGTGAATATCAGTTGCAATTTACTTTGCCCTCTTACTAATCCCTTGCTTTGTCTTAACTTAATACCTTCTGCACACCATCGTTAGGCTAATTGGTTTTCTTCATTCCCTACCGGTCGGCACCTGCCTATGGTTTGGAAGAAGACTATCCAATTTGCATAATAGGTGTACTACTCCTAAACCAAGGAGTACTCGCAACCTGAGAGAAGGTAAAAGGAAAAGACAACTGAATAATCCTATCCGTTTTCTCCAGAACCGGAAACCATCCTCGAATAAATCCCTTCGAGTTCGTATATAACCATACGATGGTTTTGTCCAATGGAAGTGGACGTTCGTAGTAATACGGGGTGTCCTGGAGAAAAGGGTAAAAGTAGGAGTGGCAATGAGGTTTGCAACTCTGACAATCCAAAAGCCAGTGTTAAGAAGGTTCGGTCAATTTTAGTCACTGAGTCATAGTCTTAGGGCCGGGTCAATGGTCGTTGCCAGAGAGAGAGAGAAAAGAAACACTCAGCGTGCACTCTAACCTAGATCAGAATGGTTACCAATTTATCTAATCTGGAAACCTCCCACTGTACCGTCAAAATCTTCTCCAAACCTGAAAGAAGAATTAGTCGGGGTCACCCGAGGAGTAAACTAACTCATCAGTGGGAATCGGGATCCAACTATCACCGCATGATAACGTGACGGAATCCGCTCACGTCATCACACTCCAGAAGGTATGCGCATATCTGGCAAGTTTCAGTTCTTTTGAAACTCCCGATGTGATTTCTGCCCCATGCTCTTATGACCTTGGCGTGAGGTCAAAATATCATAAGTCACATGTCAAGTTCTACCCATCATTATCCAGGTTAATTTGAATCCACCCGTACATACCCTTGACGTAGGACAAAATAGTAGTACGACTGTCCCAAACCAACGCATCTATCTATGCAACAGATAAATACCCGGCAGCTACCAAACACTATGCCTTGGCGTGAGGTCAAAATACATAGCTTGAATATTACCGAATATTTAACTGAAATGATGGAGGGCTACGAATGGTTTCTGGCGAAAACCTTTAACGTAATGAACTTGATATCGTTGAAGGAACTGGATAGCTTTTTGAAAATATAGTGACGAATACCTTTGCTAAAGAGGTCACTCCCGGTGAAGGGATCTCGGCTCTTTCCCCGTAGAATGAGGTGCAGGATATTCCAACTGAATACCACGATGCAAAGCAAAAGTAATCGGCTATAGTGAAGTTAATGCCCTGACGCAAACTTTTTGTCCAAGGGGTCACTCCCGGTGAAGGGATCTCGGCCCTTGCCTCGTCGACTGAGGAGCAGGATATTCCAACCAAATACCACGGTGCAAAACAAAAGAGAACGTCCTTGCAATAACAGCTTTGTGAAAAGTGTTCCAACAACATCAGATTAGGTTTGTTTTAACTTGCATTGATCCGAATCAACGCAGTCCCATCAATTGATCACACCAAAAAGAACGAAAATAATATGACGTACGTATATGCCACCCGCATTCGCCACTGGGTCCCGTCATTACCCGTTAGGTTAGCTAACTAACGACAGAGCGGGGATTGGACTAGCGCGGATGCAAAACATATACAACATCTACTAATATATATACCAATATATTATATTCGCTCAAGGCGTGATAAAAATGCAACATCACAGAAATGTACAGCATCACAGAACAATACAGATATCTGGGATCCCCGGGTTTCACAGAGCCACTACTGAAACCCGACGTTCCCCTGGTCGTGTGGATAGCCTGTGCAATGAAATCCTAGACCCCTACGGGCGCGGCAAGTTACCCGCCAAAACCTGAAGCGAGGCAGCCCCCTTCAGCGCCGTGAATGGACCACCCAGCACTTCACGGAATCCGGTAACTTGGGCACCCCTCCTGGGTCAACCAGTACCCCCTACGAGTGCGGCGAATAGCCCGCCAATTCTAGAGTGAAGCCCCCTCCGTCTCAATGCCATGAGATGCGGGCTTGTTGCCCTCCAGAACCCGGCTATCCGTGCACCCCTCCGCGGGGCAATCCTAGTACAGAAAGTAAAATATACATACACCGGGTACATCGACCGCAACCAGGTCGTGCCTCAAAATAATAATACAATCAGGCAGTGACGGCAGTCCACATGTCGGACGCTCGCCCCACAATATCAAATGTACATAATACAACCACAACTGTACTAGCATTGCATCCAGGCTATCCCCCACGACCGATCCGCAACATCACAGCAAAAATAGAACATCAACGTGAAAGTCACGTTCGCAAATCCGTCTAATCGGGCTATAGCAGTTAGACCGGATTTACCGATCGAGTGACATTCACGGTCGCAGATATAATGTAAATACTGTGAAATAATGTATTTAAAATATCCGATCGATCAAATTTTAACAAGTGGGCCCCCAAGCACTACTGTAGCAGATCAGAAAATTCTGGGCCCAATGTTAATATTCCAAAACCCTAATTTTCACCCCAGAAAGATACTGTAGAAATTTGGTGCAGGGATCTCCACAGTGTGCGGCGGAAACGCGGCCCAAAGGGGGTTTTGGCCGCGGTTCCGCGCTTCCACAGTGGACTCACCCTGTCGAATTTCTACAGTAGCCTTGTAATCTCCAGTACATCAATTTTATACAACCTGAAAAATTTTTGGAGACCAAAAAATTTCAACAGAAAACTGTCGCTAGCAAAAATGTAGATTTTGGAATTTTGGTCGATCGGAAATGCAAAACACATTAAACCAAGCTAGACTAAGTTAATGGCGAGGCTCTGATACCACTGTAAGTGCACGGCGGCGCCCCGGCCGTCAATCCGATGGCCAAATGCGGAAGCGGTGATAAACTTTAATTTTTCTTGAACTGGCAAACCGCCGCGCACTAATACCCGGATCGAACCATTAACTAGTCCTAGCTAACTACAAGATGGGGAAGAGAGATATACCGACTGATCCGAGTCCTCCGGTCTTCTCGTCGTCGTCCCGATCTCCTGCGGAAGCTCCGGTCTCCACCTCGTCGCCGGAAGTGCACCACATCGCCTACTTCTTTTACGGGCTCCCACCTCAATGCCGAGGCAACTCGGGCACGAAGCTGGCTAGTCGACGTGCCCAAGATTCGCTGTAGAATATAGTGTAGAGGCTATGTCTCATTTTGGGATTCATGGAGGTGCCATTTTAGCGGAGGGATGATACAAGAATCATGTGGAGGAACTTGGGGATTTTTGGAACATGAAATGAACCAAAAACCCCCCACTAAAATTTGGGACAGCCCCACCCCACTAGAGGCCGGCCATTTCATGGTGGAGAGGTGAATGAGAGAGTGAGAGGTAATGGCAAAAGCATGAGAAAGATATGCAATCATCCAAGGGAGAGAAAGAGAAGGCTATCATGCAAAGAATCATCATTCCAATAATTCCAACACTCAACCAACAACCATGATAGCAAATAAAACAACACTCCAACACCACCATCATCACCTCACAAAGTCAAGCAAGAAAGGTCAAGGGATAGGCTCCATCATGAAACCATCATGATACAAATATATGCAAAGAACACCTCCACAAAATGCTTATTTGCAACAATGCAAATAAGCCCTCCTCCACCAATCTTCGGCCAATGAACGATACAAAGGAAATTGGCCGAAACGGAAAGCAAACTGGCAACTCCAGAAAACTGGTCCCGTAATAAATTACAGGAAAACCCCGATACTGTGCATACACACCCGCATTTGTATTCCGACCGAAATACAAATGCAATGAGACAAAATCTACACTGTACTATACTAGGATCCGGCTTATACCAAAGCCGGCTAGTATTATCCGTTCGATCCTGATCCGTGCAATAACGCACGTATCTGATCGAACCCTGCCATATATCCATACGGCCTGTAGTACAAACTGTCCGATCCTGATCCGTGCAATACCGCACGTATCTGATCGGACCTTGCCATATCTCCATACGGCCTCTACAACCTTTCGCCCGAAAGCTGAGTAACTGAATGTGGGGGACTCTAAAGACTCGTCAACACCTTGGCTGTGGATTTAACCACTAGCACGTCAGAGGTATAAGCCAATACGTAACGGGCTACCAGGTATTGACTAAAAGGGACGTCTGTGAGCGAACTCAGCCTGACAACCCTACTGAGTCTGTCAGTGACAATATCCGTACAGTCCGGTCCGTTCGTCTATGAGCATCGCATGGAGGGCCTAGGGGGTTGGTAAAAGTCAGACCCCCAAAAGCGGTACAAGTCGTGTCGGAGTGTAGCCCAGAACACCCTGAGATACTACTGGAATACCTACCAGTAAATCTCCTTGCCTCGGCCGAGGGCTTCGTGTAATGGCTCTCCTAGACACAGCGCGACCTCACCCCCAATACCGGGAGAGACGAACCCCTGAAGATACGCTCACTGCCTCCATGTGGCTCGGGACTGTACCCAACTAAAACCTGTTTGCACGACTCCTTTGAGCCGTGGTAGGGTAGTAATCAAAGTACAGTGGTAACTCACACGAGACAAATGACGATCCCCAGGTTGATGAACTAACCTGTACACATGTCACCAGGGAACTGCCATCTGACATCTGGTATATGACCAACTAGCATGTTCCCGGCGAGTCCTGTCCGGTGTACTCATAACCCAATGAGCACCTGTATACATCTTAGGTGAACCAACTGACACCAGTGGCTTGTGAGACCGGCCACCGCCCCTCGTCGGGGTCTCGACTGTATACACTAGTCTACTCTGGAGTATCGATGCCCTGTCTCGAAACTCACACGACTAGGGACCATTTAAGGATATGCTTATAGACCCCAGCTCCCACTTATATGATCGCCCTCATACTGCTGGTGGTCAAGCAAGAATCCTAGGGGCTCTACCAACGTGTAATAGCGACTTGTCAGGTCACTTAAAGCAGTACACGATGATAAAGGTAAACCAGATAGCATACTATCATCTCGAGTAAGACTGTCCTACCGGGATAGGTCCTCCATCAATCATTGCAATCACGTACCTGTGACCTAATAATTGACTATGAGGGCACTATCTCCAACATTGACTAGAGGTTACCGTACGATGGATTATACCGTACGCGATGTTATTGGGCTAGATGCCGATTGATAGATTCACTGACTCGGACATATGATAGTTATGTATACCTTATAACTGTTAGCTGATGATTTACTTGCTGCATTCATGATATTATTATGGCATCGCATATACCTGTGATAGTACACCTGCACCATTATCGATGATGCGTATGTTACACGTACACATATTTGCCGGCTCCCACACTTCATCATCGATAATTGCCATGTCACTACACAGTAGGGTTGCTGCATCATGACATATATATTCATACACACATACATGGTACATCTATACTTGTGCATATTCATATTGTACCTATATAGATAACTGGTTTTATTGGGAAATTGGGAACCGCAAGTTATATTTTAAAAACTGGAATCATTTTAAAAGAGCGGTTTTCCCCTTAATATGTCATATCACTATTCTATATTGCATGATACATGGATATGCTCGCATTGCTTTTTACATGTCACATACATCATGCTCTATTATTTTACGCATTGAGATATGCTGTTTTCATGAGGTTTCTGGATTTGAGAACCGTGGATATTTCAAATGAGATTATGTGTTGTTTTAAAAACCCGATTTCTCTTGATATGATATTTCAGTGCGTCCACCATGTGTTTTCTCGGTTCTGAGAGTGGCATGTGAAACCCGATTCGAGGAGTGGTAGGCACCGTCTGCGGGTACATAGTGGACCCGGTGAGGTATCCCGGAGTAAGAAGACTCGTATATGTTAGACGGTGAGCCCGGCAGGGGGAGCACTACCTACCGGTGATAGTATGTAGACTCGGCGGTTATCCGGAGGATACCGACCGGAGTAGCGAGATGGATATGAGGGCCGACCAGGGAGTGCGGCATCTGAGGGCCGATCTGAGGATACGGCGCCTGAGATATATGAGGATTTACGTACCAATGCTGGGCATGGTTTTCATGATGTTTTCGAGTGTCGATGCTAGGTACTCAGGTTCCATGATTTAGATGTGTCGTGTGGGACACCGTTGATATATATATCCTCATACTTTCATGCACACTCTTTTATGATATTTACATGCATGATATTGTTGCGTCAGTGGTTGATGCGTGGATTAGATCCACATACATACATACATACACTGATGTTACTATGGGAGATTATACACATGTTTATAGATATTGATTTATGGGTGGACGAGATCCACATATCCGCATGCATTGATGATTACTGTTGGATGTTATCCGCATGCATATAGATAGTGACTACCTTGTTGGCACATATACGACCCGGTCATCCTAGATATCATAGTATTACCTTTTGATATAGTTGACCTAGGAGTCGTTGTTTATTCGATTCCTATTTGTAGATATATTTCTATTCACGAGTTGGCAACTCACCCCCGTTGTGCCACAGTTCTTGCAGGTTGACCGCTTGGATCAGTAGCGCATTCGCTGGCACACAGCTTTATTTGGGTGTTATGCTTTGGTAGGTGGGACATTGTATCGTACCCACTCTTGTATTATATTTCATATTGTATCTAGTTAACTCCATCAATCAATCAAAACTTGTAATTGTATAAGTGATGAGACTTAGTGAGACCTGTAGTTACGAGATTTGAACGATGGGTTTTATTTTCTCTTTAGGGTTATATTTTGCCATTTTCATTGTCTTTTTGTGGTGAACTTCGCCGGTGGGCGTCGTATACTTATTTATATTATCTTGCGTGGTTGTGATCCGCTGGTTGGCGAAGATCTAGCTCCCGCTTGGGGATGTCATTATTCTTATTATGTATTTGTGGTTTTGGATCAAAATATACAAAGGAGGTGCTGCCAAAATTTTTCAAAAGACGAACATGTTTTCAAACTAGAAAATTTCATTTGCATCATTCGTGTTTCTTTCTATGTATTAAGCACACTTGATTTTATTATACCTTTATTTCAAAACCTCACCTCATTTATTTTTCTAAAAAGGTTTAGATTTCTGGGTTTCAGCTTACTTGAATTCCGTTACGCCTTGAGACGTGGCGTGATTCAAGTGCTGGTCACGAGCTAATATTTCGGGTCGTGACAATGTTGGTATCAAAGCGCTAGGTTTAACCTTTGTTCGAGTCTATGTTTGACTATGCGGAGTCTATGGCGGGTATGTATTTCGGAACCTAGGCTTGACCTTACGGAACTTAGACTTGAACGGGGGGGGAGGGTATTAGACCCGAACTTTCGCTTCATAGGCTGACCCTGATTGATGGAGTAGGTAGCTTGAGTAGAGTAACGTACCGTACGTATGTTCCGCGGCATATTTACGATACGATACTCCACTTAAGAAACCTTAGGATGCATACATTTTTGAGACCAGTGATTCTCTTCGTATCCATGATTATACATCCATTGGAGATCCTTGATTCTATTTGTTTCCATGATCATACTTTCATTGATGTTGTTCCTTCTTATGATCATGTATCCATACTGGTTTGTCGTTTCCTCTCATGCCGTTGATCTGCTTTATTCGATACTCGATTGAGGTTCCTGTCACCATAGTTGAGCGCAGTTTGAACTGCTGCTAGCGTTGCGGTCAGGGCAAGCTCGTTTGATACGAGGGCCGACCATTGTGTTTTCTGGTGACATGGGAACGTCTCGAGTTAGTATTGATGATTGTGACCTCTTGTGGAGGCGAGTGCTCGGTTTTATATCGGATGATCGGGCCATTGTTAGAGCTGCCAGTTGCGAGAGGACTGTTGATGTACAACATACCTTAAGGATTTGATGTCGCCTACCATGCAGACAGGTGACCCAGCTGTTGCTGAGATGATGGGATGTCGCTTCCAGAGCTTATGAGCTAAGACCGCCGGAGCTACCAAGCAGGAATGCAACAGTTGATAGCTAGTCTACCCCGATTTGAGAGACGAGAGTGATTCGTCTGATTTATGCGCCGGAGCAGGCCCAGTTGAGTTGAAGACTTCCAGTATGGAGAGCCTTACTCAGATCTAGAGCAGACCGATTTAGAGACGACCGCCAATGTATCGCCTTTCCTGGAGGATTGAGGCGCTGTTCAGCGTACAGACGAATGAGCTAGTTGTTGCTGCAAATGACGAGGTATCGCCAGAGGTTTGAGCTACTGTGGCATAAGTATATACTTAGAGATATGATGGAAGGTCGCTAGCCACCCAAGGGTGAAGGACTAGGACATGTGGTTCTTTCGCTACCCGATGCGAGGTCATCAGATAGATTGATTCCAGCTAGAGACGACTTCACGCAGATTCGTTGAGAGTCGATAGAGACGATCGAATGTCAGGAAACCATATTCCAAGTTTAACGTATTCGGAAAGACGTGCAAGCAATTCTATGGACCCTCTAGATGAATGAAACCCTAACTCGACATAATGACCGTGTGAAAGCCTTTGAACCTTAGGGTTTACGGCAGTTCCACGGCGCCATTAGTGAGGCTTGGGTTTGCCCTTCTACAGCTGGATCACTGATGCTGTGGCATGTACTCGATACTATTAAACTGTACCCAAGATGTTGATCTCTTGAGGGATTATGAGGTTTTGACATATAGATCGGATGGTTCGACATCATTCGGATATCTTGTGATGGGATACATTGCTTGGAAGACTCCGGATATGAGCATACCCGTTGGAGCGCGGTCCTTGCAGCTACGAGAAGACCTGGACCAGGAGTGGTCATTTTGCGCACACCCAGAAGGCCAGGGTTCGGCATCGTCGACGAGATAGTTGACCAGGTTCAGACATAAGACCTCACCCAGATGCGTTGTGAGTTGATCGAGGACGGACGAACATTGAGTATTCCTCCGATGGTTGGGACGAGTTTCCGAGGACGTGTTCGGCTAGATATCTTCTACCGAGTGATGAAGATACCGAGTTCGTGACTTCGAGTCCGTGTGAGAGACTTCGGATTGACCGTGGCCAAGAACAGTTGCAGTGCGCAGATAGCATGGCGTGACGTCATAGTGGACGATGATAAAGACGAGTAGAACCAGAAGTTCGTGTGAGACGCTGATGAGCTGTTATTACTCTCCGTCAAGATCAGAGACCTGATATGCTTATAGAGGCGTTTGGATATGGCCAGTCTCCGAAGAAATGTGTGCGGCATATGCAAATGTCCAGAAAACAAGAAAAGATTATATAAGAGTACCAGCCTCCGTACAGTTTAGCATAGGCGAGATCAGAAGAGACCTTGAGCAAGATTCCTTCCAGGACACTGCTGCAATAAGATTTGCACCCAGGATCAGATGTGCCACATACAGTCAGAAGATAAGAGGCCGACGCCAGCAACGTGCTGCTTTATGAGTGGTTATGATGATTGACCGAGGGATGACCAGAGAAGTGCTAGAGCGGAATCGTCCCCGTTAGCACACCTGACAGGGCCGATGAGCCGATAGATGGCCAGATTGGTAATCCGCAGAGAAGATAACGACCCAGAGACCGAGGATGCCAGACCGTGAGCAGGAGGCAAGCGGATGTTTTTGTTCTGCCAGTTTCTAGACGCACCGATTTATTTCTTGACTTTGTAGGAGGTGTACCTTGATGTCCTTTGTCGCGATTTGCGTTTGTGATCTGAGTATCACGCTTATGTCGCTTGGATTTGAGTTTTGATGACGAGTTTCCTGATATTGATTTCGTGCACCATGGTTGCACCTACTGAGTATTTACATTTCGTGCATAGTTATTGCACTTGAGATATGTTTTTATACACCATGGTATTGGTTTTTGATTTGTGCATGTTTATCGCACTTGATATCTGTTTTGTGCCTTGGTTGCACATGTCTATGATTTCGTGGATTTCATACGGATGATTTGATTTTTGCACTCGGTATAGCTTATATGTGCTTGTAGTGCATTGATATGCGTTTTGTGCACGCCGTTGCACACGTTTACGATTTTATACACCTTGGTGTACTCGGTGTTGCTGTTTATGCATTTGAGTTATTGATCGGTATTTCGTGCACTGGATGCACTGTATTTGTATTTCGTACACTGGATGCACTGTATTTGTATTTAATGCACTAGATTGCATTCTGCATTTGTTGCACTAGACGGGTATTTATGCGTTGTCTCACTGGATTTATACCCCGTACCTAGGTTGCACCCGATTTATATCCTTGAGCATTCGTTTTACCAGATTTGTATTTTCGTGCGCGTTGGCACTTGCCGTTCGTTTTCGTGCATGTTACTGCACTATATGCTTTTACGGACCCGACACGCTTTGGTTGGATTTTCGCGCATGTTGGGCGCATGATATGAGATGCGATTCTGTGCACACCGGATGCACTGGATTGAGATTTTTGTGCACTTTAGATGCACTTGATGTTGTTGTCGTGCACACCCGTTGCACTAGATAGATGTTTTGTGCACACCCGTTGCACTTAGTTTTGCTTGTGTGTATTATAGCACCTGTATTTGGATTTGATTTCAATGCGCACCAGACGCATGTGAATTTTGGATACGCCCTTCTGAGGCTGATTTTGCTTTTGAGCACTTTGTTTTCATGTTAGGCACTATATTGTGTAGTAGCTAGACATGACTGATCTGAGGACAGTACCTGAGTACTCTGCATGCATTAAAAGTTTACCAAGAGGTTTTCGAAAAAGAGGAGCTATAGTATCGCTATTTCCTACGTGTACGTGAGCGACACGAACGTTTATAAAGGGAAAACCTTTTGGGATATTTTAAAAACGACGGAACGTGTATTTAAGAAAACATATGTGGACGTATATTATTATTTTAAAATGAGCGTCCATCAGTTATGCCGGGGGTTACGCATTACCGCGGCAATTTAGAAAAGACTTTGCATGTGTTTTATTCAGATTTTGGAGTTTTCAAGGATGCGTACTATACACGTATTATAGTATTTGACTAGTGTATATCGGATTTCAGAAGTGGATTTCGAGATCTGTATCTCTATTCGTAACTCTGAGGATATGCGTGCAAATCCGATGATTTGCGTAACGCTTGACGGAGTTTGGTTTTTAGTTTTTACTCGTTTTCATGCGCACTTGACGCGCTGTGTTATTTCTACGATTTCCATGATTTCGGAGCCCCGTGATTTGAGCCGATTATTGAAATGTTTTAGATTTTAGGGGTTTAAATTTAAATTCGGGGACCGAATTTATTTAAGGGGGGAAGATTTTAACATTTCAGAAAATATAAAATATTATTTTTGGGAATTTAATATTAAAATAATATTTTTCCCGAAAACTGCCGATTTGCGAAATTGGGGTTTTCGAAAAAGGGTATAAATATATACCAATAAATATGAAATAAACAGAAATTAAAATGATTTATTCATTTAATAATATAATTAAAGGATTTGGCATTTTTAAAATTTATTATACGCAGTTTCGATAAAAACCCGATTAGTGCACTGCTAATCGCGATTAAGCCAAATCCGCGTTTTTACAGTTTCCATGGTTAGTGCACCATGACATGTTCATTTTGTTACATGTTTCATTTCATTTGGGCTTTATATTATGGTTTTTGGTGAGAAAAAGAGAGAGAAAAGGGGGTCATGATGAGTGAGGAGAGAGAAAGGGGCATAATGATGGGTTGGAAAGAGAGTGTGTGTGAAATGGTGAGAGAGAGGGAGGGGGGATGCTGCCCTTTTGTTGACCCATCTTCTTTTTTTTCCATCTCCTTCATCTCCCTCAATCCACAAACCTCCACAAAAAATCCCTAGATCTATCTCCAATAAATCCCCAAAACCCTACACACCCTTCACAAAAATTAATCCCCTCTTCAACCTCTACACGATGGACCGAGCAAAATGGGATTTTGACGACGTTGGGAAGTTAGTGCTGCCTAGAGTGGACTAGATGATGTATAATTTCTTCCCTTTAGGTTAGTTTTGTGAGATATCATGTTTAGATGTCGTTTTGTGAAGATTAGTGGACATTGGGAAACCCTAGTGAATGTTTGAGTGTTGGTTTGAATTGGGTGATACCTTGTAGCTGTTAACTGAACTCAGGTGCTGTTTAGTGACCTGGAACAGACCCTAGAAACCCCAAAACATGGATTTAGAAACCCGACATTGGAAAAACTACAAATCTGGGAGTGTAATTAGGAATCTGCTATCACCCTGAGACCCCTAAAATAAAATTGAGCTGACAGTGAGTCGTGCAGGCACCAAGGAAGCTACCACCAAGACCTGAGCCCCTAATTCAAACCTACGGCCACAGATTTAATCATTCTGGCCGCAATTTGCAGCCAGAGTAGAAGGGAATGGGTCCATTTTTGTTCCAGGGCTCATTTTGCACTAAATTAGACCCCTCCTATATGCAGTTTTGGCTAATTGTCATCTGGGGAAAATCTGGGATCATTTTGGTGTGTTTTAGGCGATGTTTTCCGTATTTTTAAATGCACTTTCATGATATTTGGATTTGTATTTGGTTGTCGGGTGTTCGTACATCGACAACAGGGGTGGTTTGATTGATTTGCACGTTTAGGCCATAGGTTCTAACATGTGAGTACACTGTGCGCTGTATCGGTTTTCTGCGTCGATTTTAATACGTATTGCGATTGATTATTATTGTAGGTACCCTCGCATGGATTCCGAGGCGAAGAAGCATGGCGTCATCGATTTGGACGAGCGAAGACAGGTGAGTAGATCTATATCTACCGGGGAAGTCGGGTGGATGGCGTATAGCACCCCCGCAACTTTTGATGGAAAAGCCGATTTATAGAGTATGGTTAGGGAACCTAGATTAGGAAACTAGGGTTAGTATATATATAGTTATGTAGTCATATTAGAAACTAGTGGATAGTTAAGTGTGATATGCTACTACTACTACCCTAGGATGACGTTTAGCGATATTACCGCTTAAGGGTTCTGTAGGACAAGATAGTTGATGTAGATGCGTCATCCGAACCATACCTTTTTCTAAACCAAAGAATCGTATGTATCTTTTAAATGTATATCTTGAGGGATGTTATGGATTTTCAAATGATATCTTTTCTTTAAAAACACCGTAACCCCTGTTTCAAAACTACGATTCACTTCTTTAAAAATCTGATTGTATGGTTCGGGTGTGTTTGTTAGATCATATACTATTACTTAGTATAGATAGCATGTTTATGTAAACTTGACATGATATGAGACATAAATGCGATGAAAGAATACAAGACGAATTTGATGATATGATGATATGATGATATGACATGATGGTATACGGATGCGAGTCGATCGAAATGACTTATACCCTGCCGGTCCCCTGATATGAGATTATTGCAGAGGCGACCCGGGACATAGGTATATAGGGTTATATATATATGGAATGTTGTGAATCATGGATGATAGGCCGTATGTGATATTAGGCCGTACCCTCATTTGTCTTATAGGATGATAGGATCCCTATTAGCTTAATGCCGCTGCACGATGATATTCCGTGCGTGATGAGTTGACTTGATGATTGATCTTTACCCTTGACTAGAGGTTACCGTACGATGGATTATACCGTACGCGATGTTATTGGGCTAGATGCCGATTGATAGATTCACCGACTCGGACATATGATAGTTATGTATACCTTATAACTGTTAGCTGATGATTTACTTGCTGCATTCATGATATTATTATGGCATCGCATATACCTGTGATAGTACACCTGCACCATTATCGATGATGCGTATGTTACACGTACACATATTTGCCGGCTCCCACACTTCATCATCGATAATTGCCATGTCACTACACAGTAGGGTTGCTGCATCATGACATATATATTGATACACACATACATGGTACATCTATACTTGTGCATATTCATATTGTACCTATATAGATAACTGGTTTTATTGGGAAATTGGGAACCGCAAGTTATATTTTAAAAACTGGAATCATTTTAAAAGAGCGGTTTTCCCCTTAATATGTCATATCACTATTCCATATTGCATGATACACGGATATGCTCGCATTTCTTTTTACATGTCACATACATCATGCTCTATTATTTTACGCATTGAGACATGCTGTTTTTATGAGATTTCTGGATTTGAGAACCGTGGATATTTCAAATGAGATTATGTGTTGTTTTAAAAACCCGGTTTCTCTTGATATGATATTTCAGTGCGTCCACCATGTGTTTTCTCGGTTCTGAGAGTGGCATATGAAACCCGATTCGAGGAGTGGTAGGTACCGTCTGCGGGTACATGGTGGACCCGGTGAGGTACCCCGGGGCAAGAAGACTCGTATATGTTAGACGGTGAGCCCGGCAGGGGGAGCACTACCTACCGGTGATAGTATGTAGACTCGGCGGTTATCCGGAGGATACCGACCAGAGTAGCGAGATGGATATGAGGGCCGACCAGGGAGTGCGGCGCCTGAGGGCCGATCTGAGGATACGGCGCCTGAGATATATGAGGATTTACGTACCGATGCTGGGCATGTTTTTCATGATGTTTTCGAGTGTCGATGCTAGGCACTCAGGTTCCATGATTTAGATGTGTCGGGAGGGACACCGTTGATATATATATCCTCATACTTTCATGCATACTCTTTTATGATATTTACATGCATGATATTGTTGCGTCAGTGGTTGACGCGTGGATTAGATCCACATACATACATACATACACTGATGTTACTATGGGAGATTATACACATGTTTATAGATATTGATTTATGGGTGGACGAGATCCACATACCCGCATGCATTGATAATTACTGTTGGATGTTATCCGCATGCATATAGATAGTGACTACCTTGTTGGCTCATATACGACCTGGTCACCCTAGATATCATAGTAATACCTTTTTGATATAGTTGACCTAGGAGTCGTTGTTTATTCGATTTCTACTTGTAGATATATTTCTATTCACGAGTTGTCAACTCACCCCCGTTGTGCCACAGTTCTTGCAGGTTGACCGGATTCGCTAGCACACAGCTTTATTTGGGTGTTATGCTTTGGTAGGTGGGACATTGTATCGTACCCACTCTTGTATTATATTTCATATTGTATCTAGTTAACTCCATCAATCAATCAAAACTTGTAATTGTATAAGTGATGAGACTTAGTGAGACTTGTAGTTGCGAGATTTGAGCGATGGGTTTTATTTACTCTTTGGGGTTATATTTTGCTCTTTTCATTGTCTTTTTGTGGTGAACTTCGCCGGTGGGCGTCGTATACTTATTTATATTATCTTGCATGGTTGTGATCCGCCGGTTGGTGAAGAGCTAGCTCCCGCTTGGGGATGTCATTATTCTTATTATGTATTTGTGGTTTTGGATCAAAATATACAAAGGAGGTGCTGCCAAAATTTTTCAAAAGACGAACTTGTTTTCAAACTAGAAAATTTCATTTGCATCATTCGTGTTTCTTTCTATGCATTAAGCACACTTGATTTTATTATACCTTTATTTCAAAACCTCACCTCCTTTATTTTTCTAAAAAGGTTTAGATTTCTGGGTTTCAGCTTACTTGAATTCCGTTAAGCCTTGAGACGTGGCGTGATTCAAGTGCTGGTCACGAGCTAATATTTCGGGTCGTGACAAATGCAAAACGTCTCGAGGCGTACGTAATCTAAGTAAGCCGAAAACCTAGAAATCCAAACTAAGAAAAATAGTAGAGTGAAGGAAAAACCAACTTAAAACAAGTAGTTTTAATAGCATAAGCCGAATTATGCGTTTTAAAAACATCAAGTATTTTCTGAAAATTTCGGCGGAGTCTCCTTTGTAAATACTGGCCCCCAAATGGGATACAACATGAATAGTATACAAAATCAATAAAAAATGCATCCCCAAGCGGGAGCTAGCTCTTCGTCAATCGACGGTCACTACCCCACAAGCAATATAATATACAACGCCAAGGGCGAGCATCAAAACTCAAATGGAAACTTAAAATAGCAAGAAATCCATAGAAATACAACGCGCGACTCTAAGGTCGAAAGAATAAATATCACTGGTCTCTATCTCTGAAATAAATACATGTTTGGTTGATGAAATTTACTAGATACAACTGAAAAATATTATACAAAGTATAATGATGGGTACGATACCAATAAACCCACCTACTAGCAAGTCACCCAAAAAGAAGCCGTGCCAGTGAAGCCGTAATGAAATCTGTATGGCAAAATCTGCAAGAACTGTGGCACAACGGGGGTGAGTTGCCAACTCATGAATAGAATACATCTACGAACATGAATCGCATGTATGATGCAATCCTAGGTCATACGATCATAATATATAATCCTCAAATATAAAACTTGCAGCCTATAACAATGGCTAGGATAAATATCTAACCCAAGTGTAATCCCATGTGCTCGTGTCAGTGCCGCAGGTAGCAATATATCATATGGATGCGGTATGAATGCATGAAAATAGAATACATGAAACTGAAGAAACTGCTTTCATAACTTAGTGAGATTTTTGTATATTTAAAATGAGGTATCATAATAAAATCAGCATAAACAGTGTCTAGCATCGACACAAAACAAGTATCCAAATATCTCGATATCTCTGTGTCGCAATCTCTGTACCTCAATATCTCAGATATCTCTGTATGTCTCAATCTCACTATCTAGGGCGCCGTCAGTTCAGACCGGCCCCTAATATCCATCTCAAGACCGCGACGGTATCCTCTGGATATCCGACGCGTCGGGTAAAATAACCGGTAGGTAGTGCTCCCCTGCCAGGCTTACATCGTCATCACCACGCGCTTCTTGCCCCGGGGTACCTTACCGGGTCCACCATGTACCCGAAACGGTTCATCCGTCTCTTCGAATCGGGTCTCGAAATCCATTAGCAAACTTATGGTGGACGACTCATACATCATGGGAAAACCGCGCTTTTCATTTAAAAAGAGAGAGAAGAAGTTTGTATAAGTTTTGCGGTTTTCCCCCAAATCCAGAAAATCTCATGGAAATCCGAATCCAAAACCTCAATAGCACGTAAAATAGTGAATATATGCATGAGAATCCATGAATGCGGCATAACAATGAATAACAGTATGCATGATGTGACAAGTAATAACTATAATGTCTAAACTGGCATATAAGGCAAGTACACTAATATCACGTCAAAACTACTATCTAACAAGCTAAGTCAAGCAATAATATTTTCTAAGTGTACGTGACATGGCAATTATCGATGAAGATGTGTGTGAGACGGAAAGTAAGTGTACGTGGTACATACGCATCATCGGTAATGGTGCTGGTGTCCTAACAGCATGATATCAATAATGGAATATGAATCACAATAAGTATGCGATGCGGAGCAACAACAATAATGAGCGGGAGCTAAATACTAGATACAAAGATAACAAATCTATATTTATTATAAATCTAGTCTAACAACTACACTAAACTAAAGGGCTAAGCTAACTGGCTACTGAAGGTAAGGAAACCGCCTAACCTCTGAGTCGATACATATACCTACATGTATATGTTAGTCGGTGATCCTGCCTCAATAATATCATATCCGATACCATATCTATAATCAGACATTCCCAAGTCAAGAGTGCGGATCAAACATCAATATATAGCTCGTACGTAAATCCGTCGTACGGCAGCCCCAAATCTGGGTACAGGTCAGTATCACATTCATCAAATTAATCATTTGGTATCCTCTTTATCAAAGATCATAATCCGGGGTACAGATCTACGTCTAGTATAATACTAATATCATCAATCTAATCATGATTTGACTGCTGATCTACAGCCTCATACAAACCGATATCATCATCATATATCTTCATAAAGAGGTATACATCGCCTAATGCGACCTATTATGAATATCTTAACATATTTTATCTCATATCATGATCACATGTCAACCATTCAATGTATAACACTATTCACATGTATCGTCATCATAAGATCAGCTATAACATCAGGACGTATCTAAAGTACGAATCCTGCTATATCACCGTTCTCGCGGTCTCAATCAAATCTTATCGACTCACCTCAAATCCCAAATACTATCCTCAAATCCAGTATGTGAACACATAGTCCCATACCCATGTGAACACATAACAATATAACCCCATATAAGCACATATGAAAGAAGAATGTATGTAAGTATGGGTGTGTGTGTGTAAATGTGGTGCAACCTCTACTCTAGGGTCTCACAACACTAAACCTATCCAATCACACCTAAAATCTATCTTTATCATCAATAAACTCAACAATATATAATCAATATATATGTGTGTATACGTATTCGTATACATCACCACGAACTGCGGGGGTGCTATACGCCATCCACCCGACTTCTCCCCGTAGATATAAATCTACTCACCACAACCATAATCCTATGATAGAAACCCTAATTTACATTCAAACTCTTTCATAAATTTTCAATCTTGAAATTGGAATCAAATAATTAGCTGATTAAACTAATTTAAAGTAGCTTATCAAAAATTAAACACTTGGGTTAGGATTATACCTCCAAACCATGAGATCAAACTTAAGATCTAGTCTCCTAAAATGCTCTCTTTTCATAAAGATCCATTCTTGAAAGGCCAAGGAATAATGGGTAAAACTTGGATTTGGAATTAAAGTTGAATTTGTATGGATTTGAAGTGATTTTTGTGGATTTTTTTGATGCAAAATGGAGTGAGATTTGGGGAAGGGGCTGCTGCTGTAAGGCTGGAAATTTCGGCCAGAATTTGAGGGGTGTGAGGAGAGAGAGGGAGGGGTTGAAAGTGGGGAGAAAAGACAAGGTCCACACCCATTTGACTTTCTTTCATTTCATTTTCTTTTCATTGTTTAAATAATGAAAAGTGAGGTGATTGGAGAGAGAGAGAGGGAGAGGGCTATCAAAAGGGGGCTGGCCACATGGGGAGAGGAAGAAAGGGTGAGGTGTGGGTGTGTGGGTTAGGAAAAAAGATAAATGTATTACCCCAATTCCCATTAACACAACATTCACTAATTAAGCCATTTTTCTTCGATATTTTCTAAACCGTTTTGGCAAACCATTTCATTTCAAAATTAATATTTTACATGTCAGTTTAGTGTGTCATGAATTATAAAATTTGTATCAACCCATTCCAATTTGTAATTTTCCCTAATTAAATGTATTAGTGACGGCTTAAAATAATACTAAAATAATTAATTTCGGAAATTTTTTCAGAAAATTAGAAATTTTACCAGTGGCTCAATAAACACCAAATAGTAGTAATTACATAGCTAGAATATGTATATTTAATTTTATAATAAAGATATTTGTATTTTGACTTTTTACAGAAAACCCCTTTATTAAACTGATTTTTCCGAAATTTCACCGAAACGATTTTCAAAACGTTACATGGATCATCTTTGGCGCGAAGGCTACGAAGGAAGCTTGTTCAAAGTCTCAAGGGAAGCCTTATGGAGTCGCAGGACTACTACACGAAGCAAGTGAAGAGAAGGACCGTCTACAAAGGTTGTATTCTCATTCTTTTTAGATGTAAAGTTGTTTGCATTCTATTCCGACTAAATCTCTAGTTAACGATTCTAGCATAGGGTTCTTTGTAACGGCAAATTTTTTAAAAAGGTATGCACGATGCCCCCCGAAACCTTGCTGTCGTTCTAAGGAACCCTTCAGTGGTTTCAGAGACAAGCTATAGATTTAGACAAACTTTGTTAGATTACGAAACCGAAACTGCTCCGAAACTGAAACACGAAAAACCAGTTTCTGTCGATTTTTAAATGTGCGCTAAATTTTTTTCAAACAACCGCAGAGTAATGTATGCGACATTACATGAACACTGGAGAAATTTGGGACTAAATTGAAAAAATTTGGCCGGCCACCATACATGCCTTCTCGGCGAAATCCGAGCCCCCTCTAAATTTTTCCAGTGTTCCATTGACTGGGTTTGGGTGTTTCAGGAGTTGTTTGTTTTTGCTAAATTTTCATGTGATGCTAATTTTTCATAAAAACAACTCGGATTGTTTCGTAGTCGTAATTTTAACTATATTTCGGGTTATTTAGACAGTGTTAAAAAATTCGAACGGATATCAGATACCCACTTTGACCCTCGCTGGAAATTTATTCAAGAGTTGGATCTTTTTCCGTAGTTTTAAACATTCAAATATCGTGCAAGTTATTCTATGGACCCTCTGGAAGAACAAAACCTTAACTCGATTATGTGACCGTCAGAACCGCCAGTAAACCCACGGGTTTATGGTAGTTCAGCGGTGCCACATGTGAGGCATTGGTTGGCCCTTCTACGGCTGGTCCATTGGTACTGTGGCATGTGATTGATACTTTTAAACTACGCTCAAGTGTTGAGCTTTTTGGGTAATTTTGGGTGTTTGTTGATTCGATCGGAATGTTTAACATCGTCTAACTTTTTGATAACATGTGATATTATGTGTTGCTTGGATATGTTATATTGGATCGTCGTGTTTTGAATAGCTGGGGGTTTTATGTGAGATGAGAGTTTTTATTTTCATTCATGTAAAATTCAATGTATGTAATATTCTTTTATTGGGGCACTTCCGGGTTGAGGATGATGTCATCATTGTTGTATATTATTTACTTTTCCGCATTAGGATAGACCCAAGGTGGGGAGCATAAGTAACCGGGTTCTAGAGTCCAATGGGAGACCATCTCGAGGAGTCGAGTCCGGGTCTCCTAACTCTAGAATTGGTAGAGTTACTTGTCGCTCTCGTAGGGGTCTAGAGATGTGGGTTTGGCTATTCATCGTGACCGTGGAATCCATGTTTTATACCGGCTTAACTTAAAACACGAAATTCCTAGTATATCCAATATTTCATATGTTATCTTCTGCTGCTGATATTCTGTGATGTGATCACTTTATATATGCGTTGTATTTTCGTTTCTTCTGTGATGCTTAGAAAGCTTAATTGATGGGACTTCATTAATGAGATTAATGAAAGAAAAGAAACCTAAAGATGTTATAGAATCAAATTTTCAAAAAGGGTAGTTCTAGTTTTTACTTTGCGTAGCGGTATTCCTTATAGAATATCCAGCACCTTATTCGATAAGGAAAGAGCCGAGATCCCTTCACCGGGAGTGACCTCTTTAGCGAAACTAGCAAATGCTACAACTCACCCGGTTTAGTTTTTGATTGCTTCTATAGTTCTTGCTTTGCATAGCGGTATTCCTTGTAGAATATCCAGCAGCTTATTCGATAAGGAAAGAGCCGAGATCCCTTCACCGGGAGTGACCTCTTTAGCAGAACTAGTAAAAGCCTCAAAAACTCTCCTTTTCAAAATCACTCGATTCTACAACGATATCAAGTTCATTACACTCATGGTTTTCCTAAAAACCTGTGTAGCCCTCCGTTATTTCAGATATGTACTATTTAGTATTCGTGCTGCGTTTGTTGACCTTGTCAAGGCGTAGTGTGCGGTAGCTAATTAGTGCTTATCTGCTAAAGCTTGGGACGCGATTGGATTAGGGTAGTCGTACGGCCTTATTAACCTTGTCAATGGTCGTACTGGTGGGTTTAATTCAATCATGAAATGTACGGGCTGAACTTGACTTGCGATTTATGGTTTATTGACCTTGTCAAGGTCATAGATCGCATGGGGCAAAAGTATTATCGGGAATTTCAAGTGTTGAAATTTGCAATGAGATTGCATACCTTCTATGAGATAGTTGGATCCCGATACCCACTGCGAGTAAGAGTTACTTCTTGGAGAGTTTTACACATAACAATTAGCCAATCAAGTAGGTATCTAGAAAGGTGTTAACGGGCCACGCCCCCTGGGAAAACGAGGTTTATTCTAATTAGGTCCGTGTGAAATCACGGGGAACCTCCCTCAAAGTACCAATACTGGCCTGGCTGAAAGATTGGCGAACTTGTAAGGTGTAATTAATCCCGGCTAGTCTTACCTTTTACGGTTTGAAGGAAATTTGATAAAACCAGTGGGAGACGTCTTGATTAGATAAGATAATAACCAATCTAATCTTGCAAAGAGCGCACGCTAATGCGTTTCCTTCTATCTCTCTCCAGGCAGCAACCATTGTCACGCCTTAATCAAGATAATAATATGGATGTATTGACCGAACACGCTTGTTATACTGAGCAGGAGAACGTTGGTCCCACTCCAAATTATAAGTGTTATAAGTCTGAGCAGGAAATAGGAACATATCAGGATTCCCACGCCACCCAAACGAAGAATAAACATATTGATGCATTTTTTTCAGGTGTGTTAGTTACATAGAACTGCTTCTCGGTAGACTCTACGTCCTGGGTAATAGATACCGGATCGGGATCCCACATATGCAATATGTTGCATGGGCTAAGGAAAGGTAGAGAACTGGGAAAATGTAATCATTCCCTAAAAGTAGGGAATGGTGCAAATGTTGCAGTTAAAGCAGTTGGTGAATATCACCTTGTATTGCCGACAGGGAGTACATTGATCCTGAACGACTGTTACTACGTACTCTCTATGATATGCAATTTAATATCAATATCTTTATTAGATAAAGAAGGATATAATTTTGTAGTAGAGAATAATGTTATGAACATTTACCTAAATCAAGTGTGATTGGGTTTGGTGCGTTATGTAACGGATTGCACATTCTGAATTAAAACACAGTTTTAATGTACAGAACACACACAAGAGGAAGAGTTTAGAAATGAACGAATCCTTCTTGTGGCATTGTAAACTAGGTCATATCAATGCGACACGACTAGCTAAGTTGCATAAAGATGGATATTTGAATCCGTTCGAATTTTCATCTTATGATACTTGCCAGTCATGTCTCAAAAGCAAGATGACCAAAACTCCGTTTACAGGACACGGAGAAAGAGCTACTGAACTCTTGGTGTAAGTCCATGCTACCCTTCCCCGGTACTTACGGGGTTGCGGAATTGGTGAAAAACGATTTTTTGCTAGGGTGGTAACATGGACTCATAATACGGATCTTTGTTAAACAACCATCTAACAAACCTAACTAGGAGTTTTACCTACTCGGTTAGGCGGTTATACCTTTCTTGAACTCCTTCGTCTTCAACTCTTGTGGCGTACGGACCGGCCTCCCCTCGTCGTCTTCTCGCGCCGAAGATGGATCCACCCGAAAGCTTCTACCTTTTGGCTTCTTCTTCGAACTTGAAGAAACTAGAACACTTGGCTTGCTAGGCCTTGTGAACTAGGATGAGTAGAGGATTATTTTGGTGTTTTTATCTCTAAGGCAATGGTTCTCAACTCATGAGAGGGGTTTGCCTTGAGCTAGAGAGAGCAAGAGGAAGAGGGAGAGCTTGAGCAAGTGATGGCAAGAGAGAGAAATGAAATGAAAGAATGAATAATCCTTTTTTCATCCAAGTTCTCATAATCCAAAATCATCATAACAATGTAATAATAATTGAGTATATTGTAAAGGTTGTTATCATGACAAATGACACTATCATTTCTTGCATTAAATGCAAATGTGAACAAAACAAGCAAGCATAAGTCAATGCAACCAAATGATGGCCATTGTCATGATGGTGGTCAACAAGTCCAACTTAGTCAACCGGTCAACAAAAGTCAACAAGTCAACAAGGTCAACCTTTCAACCCTAACAATGTCACTATAATACTCAATTAATATTATTGTTAATCATATTTCTAATTCTCATTTGGGTTAAGCAAAAGTCAACAGTCAACAACCCTAATGAGAATCTTCTGCCTCTGTCTCTGTCAACTGTGCATACACACCCGTATCCGCGTTCCGGGGAATATGAATACAAACGAGATAAAACCAATACCAAAACGTATACTAGGATCTGGCTTAAACCAAAGCCCACTAGTAATAACCGCCCGGTCACTAAACGTGCACAAGTGCACGGATGTGACCGAACCCTGTTGCAAAACCATGCGACCAGTCGCAAAACTATGCGACCTCTACTCTTTTGCCTAAAGGCGAATAGCTCTCTGTGTGGGACTCTAAAGACTCGACACTACGCTGGCAGTGGATTTAACCACAGACCGCAAGCGGCACTAGCTGTGCGTAACGGCCCCCCGGTAGATGCCGATAAGAAGAAGAACGAGGTGAAACCCATCTGAACTCCTACTGAGCCTGAATATGACAGTCTCCGTACAGTCCGGTCTGTTCGTCTGAATACATCGCATGGCGGGCCTACGGGGCGGTAAACGTCAGTCCCCTAATAGCGGTACAAGTCGTGTCGGAGTGTAGCCCAGAACACCCTGAGATAACACTGGAAACCTACCAGTATATCTCGCTTGCCCTGGCCAGGGACTACTTGTGTAATGGCTCTCCTAGACACAGCGCGATGTCAACCCCTAATACCGGGAGAGACGAATCCTGTCTAACCGTCACTGCCTCCAAGTGCTTCGGGACTGCACCCAACTACTACCTATTTGCACGACTCCTTTGAGCCGTGGTAGGATGGTGATCAAAGTACAGTAGGAACACACTCGAGGCGAAGTGACAGTGTCAAGTCAGCGGACTAAGCTGTACTCATGTCACCTGGGAACTGATAATTGACGATAGGTATAGTACCAACCAATCAGTTCTCGATGAGTCCTGTCCAGTGTACTCGTAACCTAACGAGCACCCGCATACTATCTCAAGTACGACGTACTGACGGCTGTGGGACAGATCGTCTCCCCTGCTGGGATGAGAAGCGCATACGCTAGTCTACTCCAGAGATCGATGCCCTGTCTCGATAGTCCTACGACTAGGGACCTGTATAAGGATGTTCTTATGGATTACCCAGCCCCCACGAGTGTGACTGCCATCACAACGCTGGTAATCAAGTAAAGATCCTAAGGGCTCTACTAATATGTATAAGCAATATGCTAAAAGAAACACATGCACATATTAAAGTAGAAACAAACCAAGTAGCATACTACCATTTTGACCAAGATTGTCAATACAAGGTGAATATCCCAAGCTTCCATTAAGTAATATACAAACTAGTATGATACAGTAATGGCCTCTAGGGCATATACACTAACAATCTCCCACTTGCACTAAGGCCATGTACTGGCGTATCGAAGACCTATCATCTCGATCAGCCGCTCGAACTGAGTCTGGGGCAAGGCCTTGGTGAATGGATCTGCAGTGTTATCTTCTGAAGCAACTCTCCGAACCTCGATCTCCTGGCGATCCACGATCTCCCTGATCAGGTGATACCGCCTCAAGATGTGTCTGGATTTCTGATGGGACCTGGGTTCCTTCGCTAAAGTTATAGCCCCGTTGTTGTCGCAATACAGAGGTATTGGATCAACAATGGACGGAACCACCTGAAGTTCTTTCAAGAACTTCCTCATCCAGACGGCTTCTTTTGTGGCATCAGCAGCAGCGATGTATTCCGCTTCCATCGTCGAGTCTGCAACGGTTTCCTGTTTGGAACTCTTCCAACACACCGCCCCTCCATAGAGGGTAAAGAAAAAACCCGACATGGACTTGGAATCATCCTTGTCACTCTGGAAGCTGGAGTCAGCAAAAGCCTCGATCTGGAGGTCTTTTCCGCCGTACACCAAGAACATCTCCTTAGTCCTTCTCAGGTACTTGAGAATGTTCTTTACCTCTATCCAGTGTTTCTCCCCAGGGTTCGACTGATACCGACTTACTACACTCAGTGCATAAGCTACATCTGGTCTGGTACACAACATCGCATACATTATAGATCCTACCACAGAAGTGTAGGGTATAATAGACATGCGATCCCTTTCCAAATCAGTCTTGGGAGACATCTCTTTGGAGAGGGTGATCCCGTGACAAGCCGGTAGGTTACCGCGCTTGGAATCTTCCATACTGAATCTCTTCAGTATGGTGTCAATGTACCTGGACTGCGAAAGTCCTAGCATCCTCTTGGATCTATCACGATGGATCCGGATCCCCAGAATGCAAGTGGCATCACCCAGGTCTTTCATGGAGAACCTGTGTGACAAGAACCCCTTGACAGATTGTAGCATAGGAATGTCATTTCCTATCAGAAGAATGTCATCCATGTATAGAACGAGGAATACGACAGTTCTTGCTACAAATCTACTATAGATGCATGGTTCATCTGGATTTTTGATAAAGCCAAAATCTTTGACCGTCTCATCAAAACAGATGTTCCAACTCCGCGATGCCTACTTCAGTCCATAGATGGACTTCAGCAACTTACACACCTTTTCGCTGCTCCCACTCTGAATGAAACCCTCTGGCTGGTCCATATAGACACACTCCTCTAAATTTCCATTTAGAAAAGCGGTCTTTACGTCCATCTGCCAAATCTCATAATCGTGGAAGGCAGCAGTGGCAAGAAGGATCTGAATAGATTTCAGCATAGCCACTGGAGAAAAGGTTTCGTCATAGTCCAAACCAGGTCTTTGACGAAAACCCTTTGCAACAAGTCTAGCCTTATAGGTCTCAACCTGTCCATCTACACCAATCTTCCTTTTGAAGATCCACTTGCATCCTACGGGTTTTACCCCATCTGGAGCAATGTCCAACGTCCATACTTTGTTGGTTTACATGGACTCCATTTCGGTCCGCATTGCATCCAGCCATTTTACCGAGTCAACGCTCTGAATGGCCTGCTGGAAGCTAGTAGGCTCATCATAATCAATGATGCAGTCCTCTCTATCCCCGTCTATGAGAAAACCGTAGTATCTCTCGGGCGGATGAGACTGCCTACTACTCCTGCGGAGCGGCGTAGGAATGTCATGTTCTTTCGAACCCTCTGGTTCTACTAAGCTTTCAGTAATAGTCTGTGGTTTTGGAATTTCTTCCAGTTCTATTGCGCTCCCACTTATTTCTTTTTCTAAGAACTTGTGTTCCCAGAAGTGGGCATGACGAGAAACAAAAACCTTTTGTTCCTCTTCGCAATAGAAGAAATATCCCTTGGAGTTCTTTGGATATCCCACAAACTTGCACTGTACTGAGCGTGCCTCGAGTTTGTCCGCATGCTGCTTTTTAACAAAAGCTGGACATCCCCATGTCTTAATATGATTAAGATAGGGTCTCTTCCCATACCACATCTGATATGGTGTAGTAGGCACAGTCTTAGTTGGAACTCGGTTCAAAAGGTATGCAGCTGATTCTAGTGCATATCCCCAGAATGATCGCGGTAACTCAGCGTTACTCATCATGGAACATACCATATCCAATAGGGTCCTGTTCCATCTCTCCGATACACCGTTATGTTGCGGAGTGTATAGAGGAGTAAGCTGAGAGAGAATACCATTCTCTTTTAGGTAATCCAGGAACTCGGCACTTAAGTATTCACCACCTCGATCAGATCTCAGTGTCTTGATACTTTTGCCGGTTTGTTTTTCTACTTCATTCTTATATTCCTGGAATTTTCCAAAGGCTTCGGATTTATGTTTCATCAAGAAGACATATCCGTACCTTGAAAAGTCATCCGTAAAAGTAATGAAGTAAGAAAAACCGCTTCGCGCATGTGTAGACATTGGACCGCACACGTCACTGTGTATGAGTCCCAAGAGCTCTCGCACTTACTCCGTGTCCAGTGAACGACGTCTTTGTTATCTTTCCTTTGAGACAGGATTGATAAGTTGCATATGATTGATATTGGAATGGATCCAAATATCCTTCTGTATGTAACTTAGTCAATCTTCTCTCATTGATGTGACCCAGTCTACAATGCCATAAGAAAGCCTGATTAGTTTCCGGAGACTTTCTTTTGTGTGTATTCTGGACATTGAAAATCTATGGTTGGTTTAATACGTATATACCATTGCTTAATGTACCTGACCCAATCAGAACTTGATTAAGGTGAATGTTCACAACATTACTTACAAATGCAAATTCATAACCTTCTTTAGATAATAAAGATACAGAAATGATATTACAAGTTGCATTGGGTACAAAATAGCAATTACGCAAAACCAAAACGTGTCCATCTGACAAGCCCAGGTGATAGTCCCCCACGGACTCAGCATCCATGCCAGCTCCGTTTGCAACTCTGAGGGTCATATCACCTGCCTTCAAAACCCTACGCTTTCTCAGTGCCTGCAAAGAATTACAGATATGAGATCCTGATCCGGTATCCAATACCCAGGAAGTAGAGTTTATTGAAAGACAGTTTTCAATAACATACACACCTGAAGCTGAAGCCGCAACTTGCTTTAGATCCTGTGTTTTGGCCTTCCAAGCTCTGCAATCTTTCTTCCAGTATCCCTTCTTATGACAATAGAAGCATTCTTCCTTTCCCACAAGCTGCCCCGCTATCTTTGTTGCCTTTGCTTTTCCCTTCGTATCCACTTTATTAACACCGCCCCTTGGTCTGGCGGGGGCTTTCTTCTTCTTTCCATTGGCTTTTGCCTTGGACTTAAAAGAGGAAGATCCTCCTACAAACAAAGTGGATGTTTCTCTACCTTTCTGTAGGGTGCCCTCTGCACTCCTCAGCATGTTGAGGAGCTCCGGAAGTTCAACTTCTTTTCCTTGTAAGTTGAAGTTCAGGATAAACTGGGCGTAAGTGGAAGGAAGGGACTGGAGAATCATGTCCGTATAGAGCTCGTTCTCTAACGTGGTCCCAAGGTCCGCGAGCTCCTCAATGAAGCCAATCATCTTAAGCACTTGTTCCGCTGCCGATGATCCGATGGCCAACCTTGCCGAAATAGCTTCTTCGACACTTCGTATCTTGCGATACGAGACTGCTCTCTATACAGTTCTTTTGTATGGAGAAATATGGATTCGAGGTCCATATTCTCGTGCCTTCTCTGATGTTCATTGTCCATAGAGGCAAGCACGAGGCACTTGGCCTTCGCGCAATCGATCTCCCAGGTCTTACGGATTTCCCTATCCGCGACGCTGGAGGTGGGACCTGGGACATGGGGAGCTTTGGTGGTAAGAAGATACCCCAGCTTTTCGTAAGTGATTGCCATTTTGACATTCCTGATCCAATCTTTGAAGTTTGGCCCTGTCAGTATGTTTTTATCTAGAAGTAACTTAAGTCCGGTCATGTCGATTGGTCGCTGCAATTAGGAGAGAGAGAAGAAACACTCAGCATGATGCTCTTGCAAGTTTAGAGTGGTTTTTAGTTTGTCTAAACAGGATGGCTCCCACTGTATCTCGAATTCCTCCTCAAACCAAAAAAGGAAGAATTAGTCAGGATCAATCTCACCGTACAATACTTTCTTAACCGTTCAGCCAGGCTAGTGTCGGTACTTCGTGTTAGTTGTATGTATGCCCTAGAGGCCAGTATTGTACAGATGATGTATATTATATTGGATGCTTGGACATATATAGAGATGACTTTCTTGCTCGATATGATAGTATGCTATCTGGTTACTCTTTATCTTAACATGTACACTAGTCTCTTTAAACTGTCTTATAGTTACATGTTGGTAAAGCCCTTAGGATGTGTACTTGACTACCTGGACTATGATGCAGATCATACTAGTGGGGACATGGTAGTCCATAAGTACATCCTTCAAGATCCCTAGTCGTGGGTGTATCGAGACGGGGCATCGATATACCAGAGTAGACTAGCGTATACGCTTCTCGACCCATGAGATGGGCGATGGATGATCCCATATCCATTGGTGTTTGACATCAGAGATGGTATACGGGTGCTCAGTGGAGACTTGGTACACTGGACGGACTCGCCGAGAACTCCCAGATGGTATTATACCTCACGTCAGATGGCAGTTCTCAGGTGACACTTGTACAGGTTAGTCTGTAGACCCGAGATCGTCATAGAGTCTTGTATGATTCCCACTGTACTTTGATCTCCACCTTACGACGTCCATGAGGGCGTGCAAAACGGTGGTCTTTGGGTACAGTCCCGAGTCACATGGAGGCAATGAGCGATAGGAGGGGTTTCGTCTCTCCCGGTATTGGGGGTTGATGTTGCGCTGTGCTCGATTGGCCGTAACAGGGAAGTCCCTGGCCAGGGCTGATCAGAGATTTTGCTAAGTGGTTTTGGGTGTTTTCTTCACAAGTTTCTCAACTTGGTGAAGTTGGAGCTTGAACTTGTGCAACCTCGACGTAGATCATCTTCGGCACGAAGCCGACGACCTATTCCGCTCGTTTTTCCGATGAAGCCGACGATTGAGTCTAGGATTCGAGATGGACAGCGAGAGGACGCCTACGTGGAGCTAAGGAAGTGGAGAACCGGATCTACAAAGGTTGTAGCCTCTCTCCTTTAGTTAAGTTGTTAACTAGTTTAGTATATCGCCTAGATTTCTAGTTAACGATCCGTGTTAGGGTTTCTCGGCACATATAAAATTTGAAATTGGCATGGTTGATGCCTTGTGAGACCTCTTGAGAGTGCCTAGGAACCCTACAGTGGTATCAGAGCCTAGCTAGAGCCTTAGGCGAAGTCTAGACGACGTTTGAAACCCGAATACGCATCGAAACCCTAACACATCATGCTCTCTGGACTTTTTCTAAAAACTGGGATTTTTCCAGATTAAAAATGCTTAAAAAATTCAGCAGGGAAATCTAAGAATTACGATGCAAAAATTATTCCATGAACAGTAAATAGTGCGGCGGAACCGCGGCAGAAGCCTGGCTTCGGCGGCGGTTCCGCGGCAGTATGATGACGTCAGACCTCATTCTTTGCACAGTAATTCATAATTTCAGCAGCTGAGTTTTATGGGTATTTTAAATATTTTTTCAAGAGTTGAATTTTCTGGGGTGTTTTAGAGCTTCGATGTTTCGATCGGATTATCAAATTTCGTCTTTGTGTTTTTCCGGATGACTTTAGAATATGTTAAAAAGTTCGACCGGATATAAATACCCAACTTTTCCCCTGCCGGAAACTATCCAAGTGTTGGATTTTTGTGTGGTTTAAGGACGTTCTGAGTAATGCAAGTAACGCGATGGTCCCTCTAGAAGACAACAAACCTTAACTCGATTATGTGACTGTCTTGAACTGCCCTTTGAACCTTAGGGTTTGGGGCAGTACGGCGTGCCACATATGAGGCGTTGGCTTGACCCTTCTACGGCTGGACCGTTGGTACTGAGGCATGAAGTGAATGTCTTTGAACCTATTTCATGTGTTGAACGGTTTCGGGAAAACTTGGGTGTTCGAATGTTCGATCGGAAAGTTTAATATATTCTATTTATTCGGAATGGGATACAATAATTGGAATTCACAAACAGTTATGAGATAACTGAATGAATGTTATAAATCCAGCAGTTTAGTCCCATATGATATTGAAAAGAGTTTTCGATAATGAGACTAAAATGCGGGGTTTGTAACTGTTAGGCATGTGATGTCTAAGTGTTTCATTTGATTAGGCATGTGATGTCTAAAAAGGTTGCGGATTCCAACTGTTGTAGTTTTACACTTTCTTTTCTGTGACCGTAAGTGTAATATGTGATATCGCCGGTTTCGTTGCTATATGTCAACGACAATTGGGATACGCATGTTTACTTACGTTGATGACATGTGATGTTATGCGTTGCTGGATATGTTATATTGGATTGTCGTGTTTGAATAGCCGGGGGTTTTATGTGAGATGAGTGTTTTTCATTTTCATTCATGTAAAAACTTGTATGTAATATTCTTTTATTGGGGCACTTCCAGGTTGCGGAAGCTGTCACCCTTTGTATATTATTTACTTTTCTGCACTAGGATAGACCCAAGGAGGGGAGCACAAGTAACCGGGTTCTAGGGTCCAGTGGGAGACCATCTCGAGGAGTCGAGTCCGGGTCTCCTAACCCTAGAATTGGTATGGTTGCTTGCCGCTTTCGTAGGGGTCTAGGGGTGTGGGATTGGCTATTCATCACGACCGTGGAATCCGTGTTTTATACTGGCTCGTATTGAAAACACGGACGTCCTAGTATATCCAATGTTTCATATATTTATTCTGCTGCGATATCTGTGATGTGATCATGTGATGTTCTGTGATAGATACAGTATATAGTATATATGATATATTATATAGACGTTACTTATGTTTTACACCCGCGCTAGCCCTGCCCTGCTCTGTCGTTAGTTACCTAACCTAACGGTGCACGAGGGGACATCGAGGCGAATGCGGATGGCATAAGTGTACGTCGTATTTATCTGTGATGTTTAGGTATTTAAATGATGGGACTTCATTAATGTGATTAATGAAAGAAAAGAAACCAAATGATGTTGTAGAATCAAATTTTAAATAAAACAGGTAGCTACAGTTCTTGCTTTGCATAGCGGTATATATGATATACCCTGCACCTTATTCGATGAGGAAAGGACCGAGATCTCTTCACCGGGAATGACTCCTTTAGCAATAACTGGCAGATGCTACACACTCGGTTTGGTTTTTATTGCTTCTATAGTTTCTGCTTTGCACAGTGATATATATGATATATCCCGCACCTCATTCGACGAGGAAAGAGCCGACGATCCCTTCATCGGGAGTGACCCCTTTAGCAAAACTAGAAAAGCCTCAAAATCACTCCATTTCAAAACTACATTTGATTCTACGACGATATCAAGTTCATTACGCAATAGGTTTTCAGAAAAACCTGTCGTAGCCCTCCGTCATTTCAGATAAGTTACATATAGTATTCGTGCTACATTTGTTGGCTTTCGTCAAGGTGTAGTGTGCGGTAGCTATGTACTGTTTATCTGCTGCATATGATGCGACTGGATTAGGATAGTCGTACGGCTTTGTTGGCTTTCGTCAAGGGTCGTGCGGGTGGGTTTAATTCAGTCAAGAAATGTACGGGTTGAACTTGACTAGCGGGCTGTGGTTTGTTGGCTTTCGTCAAGGTCATAGCACGCTAGGGGCAAAATATTATCGGGAATTTTATGTGTTGAAATTTGCAATGAGATTGCATACCTTCTATGAGATAGTTGGATCCCGATACCCACTGCGAGTAAGAGTTACTCCTGGGAGAGTTTTACACACTACAATTAGCCGATCAAGTAGGTGTCTAGAAAGGTGTCAACGGGGTTACGCCTCTGGGAAAACGAGGTTTACATTAATTAGGTCCGTGCGAAAGCACGGGGAACCTCCCTCAAAGTACCGACACTGGCCTGGCTGAAAGATCGACGAAGTTGTAGGGTGTAATTAATCCCGGCTAGTCTTTCCTTTTAGGGTTTGAAGGAAGATTTGATAAAAAGCAGTGGGAGCCATCCTGATTAGATAAGATAATAACCAATCTGATCTTGCACGAGCTTACGCTAAAGTGTTTTCTTCTCTCTCTCTCCAGGTAGCGACCATTTCATGCCTTAATCAAGATAATAATATGGATGTATTGACCAAACCCGCATGTTATACTGTGCTGGGGAACGTTGGTTCCGTTCTTTCTTATAAGAGTTATAGGACTGAACAGGATATAGGGGAATACCAGGATTCCCATGCCACCCGAATGAAGAAAGTACATGTTGATGCATTTTCTTCGGGTGTGTTCGTTACAGAGAACTGTTTCTCCATTTGCTCCACGTCCTGGGTATTAGATACCGGGTCAGGATCCCATATATGTAATCAGTTACATGGGCTAAAGAAAGATAGAGAACTTGGAGAAGGTGATAAAGACATTAGAGTTGGAAATGGTGCAATTGTTGCAGCAAAGACTGTCGGGGAATATCACCTTAAATTACCAACTGGTAATACATTGGTTCTGAATGAATCCTATTACATGCCGAACCTGATTTGCAACATTATATCGGTTTCTTTGTTGAGTAAAGAGGGATATAATTTTGTATTACAGGACAATGTTATGAACATTTTCCGTAACCAAAAGTTGGTTGGATCAGGCACGTTGTGTAATGGCATTTATGTTCTTAATCAATCAACAGTTCTGAGTATAACAAACACACACAAGAGGAAGAGTTCTGAACTGAACAAATCCTTCTTGTGGCATTGTAGACTGGGTCACATCAACGCGACACGACTGGCTAAGTTGCATAAGGATGGATATTTGAAACCATTCGAATTTTCATCTTATGACACTTGCCAGTCATGTCTCAAAGGCAAGATGACCAAAACTCCGTTTACGGGACACGGAGAAAGAGTTACTGAACTCTTAGGACTAGTACATAGTGATGTATGCGGTCCAATGTCTATACATGCCAGGGATGGTTCTTCGTACTTTATTACATTCACTGACGATCTCTCAAGATACGGACATGTGTACTTAATAAGACACAAGTCTGAAGCTTTTGAGAAATTTAGAGAATATAAACAAGAAGTCGAGAACCAAACCGGAAAATGTATTAAAATCCTTCGATCTGATCGAGGAGGTGAATACTTGAGCAATGAATTCCTGGACTTCCTAAAAGAGAATGGGATTCTCTCTCAGCTGACTCCTCCATATACACCACAGCACAACGGTGTATCAGAACGAAGGAACCGCACCCTATTAGATATGGTGAGCTCTATGATGAGCACAGCTGAGTTACCTATTTCCTTCTGGGGGTATGCGCTTGAGACAACCATACATCTATTGAATATGGTCCCAACCAAATCTGTGCCTACCACTCCATATGAGATATGGAAAGGAAAGAGACCAAGTCTTAACTATGTTAAGATATGGGGTTGTCCAGCCTATGTCAAACGACAAATTCCGGACAAACTCGAGGCACGGTCTGTTCTATGCAAATTTGTAGGATATCCCAAGAATTCTCAAGGGTCTATCTTCTACCACCCTGAGGAACAAAGAGTGTTTGTTTCTCGGCATGCCACCTTTTTAGAAAAGGAATTTCTTGAAAAAGAGATTAGTGGTCATGAGGTAGAACTGGAAGAGGTTCCAGCTGCAGAAGCTACAACAGAAGATCTGGTGGAACCAGAGGATTCCGTAGTTCCCGATGAACCCCAGCCACTCCGCCGATCTAGTAGGGTTCCTCGCCAACCTGAGAGATACTACGGTTTTCTCATGGATGGAGGGAGCGAGGATTGCATCATGGAGGATGATGACCCAACTAGCTTCGAGCAGGCCATCACGAGTGGGGACTCAGTGAAATGGCTGGATGCTATGCGGTCTGAGATGGAATCCATGTACACCAACAAAGTATGGACTTTGGAAGTTGCTCCTGAAGGGGTAAAACCCATTTGGAGCAAGTGGATCTTCAAGAAGAAACTTGGTGTAGATGGGAAAGTGGAGACTTTCAAAGATAGACTTGTTGCAAAAGGTTTTCGCCAAAGACCAGGTGTGGACTATGACGAAACCTTTTCTCCAGTGGCTATGCTTAAATCCATCCGGATCATGCTTGCCATCGCTGCATATCATGATTACGAAATCTGGCAAATGGATGTTAAGACCGCCTTTCTAAACGGTGATTTAGAAGAGTGCGTGTACATGACTCAGCCAGAGGGCTTCGTAGATAGTGGGAGCAGTGGGAAGGTGTGCAAGCTGCTTAAATCCATTTATGGATTAAAGCAAGCATCGCGGAGTTGGAACATCTGCTTTGACGTCATTATTAAAGAGTTTGATTTCGTCAAAAACCCAGATGAACCTTGTATCTACAAGAAGGTAGTAGAGAGTAAGGTTGTCTTCCTCGTATTGTACGTGGACGACATACTCTTGATAGGAAATGATATTCCTATGCTGCAAGCGGTCAAGCTCTTCTTATCACAAAGATTCTCAATGAAAGATCTTGGTGATGCCTCCTGCATATTGGGAATTAGGATCTATAGAGATAGATCCAAACGGATATTGGGATTGTCCCAATCCAGGTACATTGACACCATACTAAAGAGGTTTAGTATGGAAGAATCCAAGCGTGGGAATTTGCCCACGATCTCTGGAGTCACTCTCTCCAAAGAGATGTCTCCCAAGACTGATTTGGAGAGAGCTCGCATGCAAGGGATACCCTATGCTTCGGCTGTAGGCTCTATCATGTATGCGATGCTATGCACCAGACCCGATGTAGCATACTCACTAAGTGTAGTGAGCAGGTATCAAGCTGATCCTGGAGAGAGTCACTGGACAGCTGTGAAGAGCATTCTCAAGTACTTGCGAAGGACTAAAGAGATGCTCTTGGTGTATGGTAACGGAGAACTCCAAGTGGAGTCCTCTACCGATTCGAGCTTCCAGAGTGATAAGGACGACTCTAAGTCGCAGTCGGGATTTATCTTTACCCTTTACGGAGGGGCGGTTAGCTGGAAGAGTTCCAAGCAGGAAACCGTGGCAGACTCGATGATGGAGGCTGAATACATCGCTGCCAACGATGCTGCCAAAGAGGCTGTCTGGATCAAGAAGTTCATTACTGAACTTGGAGTGGTTCCATCCATTGAGCATCCAATACCTTTGTATTGTGATAACAATGGAGCGGTGGCTTTGGCCAAGGAACCCAGGTCCCATCAGCGATCCAGGCATATTCTGAGGCGGTATCACCTGATCCGGAAGATTGTTGATCGCCGGGAGATCGAGGTCAGGAGGGTTGACACGAAGAATAACACGGCGGATCCACTCACGAAGGCCATTCCCCAGATACAGTTTGAGAGACTCTTCGGGATGCTCGGTATGCGATACTACAGCAGCTGGCCTTAGTGCAAGTGGGAGATTGTTAGTTGTATGTATGCCCTAGAGGCCAGTATTGTACAGATGATGTATATTATATTGGATGCTTGGACATATATAGAGATGACTTTCATGCTCGATATGATAGTATGCTATCTGGTTACTCTTTATCTTAACATGTACACTAGTCTCTTTAAACTGTCTTATAGTTACATGTTGGTAAAGCCCTTAGGATGTGTACTTGACTACCTGGACTATGATGCAGATCATACTAGTGGGGACATGGTAGTCCATAAGTACATCCTTCAAGGTCCCTAGTCGTGGGTGTATCGAGACGGGGCATCGATATACCAGAGTAGACTAGCGTATACGCTTCTCGACCCATGAGATGGGCGATGGATGATCCCATATCCATTGATGTTTGACATCAGAGATGGTATACGGGTGCTCAGTGGAGACTGGGTACACTGGACGGACTCGCCGAGAACTCCCAGATGGTATTATACCTCACGTCAGATGGCAGTTCTCAGGTGACACTTGTACAGGTTAGTTTGTAGACCCGAGATCGTCATAGAGTCTTGTGTGATTCCCACTGCGCTTTGATCTCCACCTTACCACGTCCATGAGGGCGTGTAAAACGGTGGTCTTTGGGTACAGTCCCGAGTCACATGGAGGCAATGAGCGATAGGAGGGGTTTCATCTCTCCCGGTATTGGGGGTTGATGTTGCGCTGTGCTCGATTGGCCGTAACAGGGAAGTCCCTGGCCAGGGCTGATCAGAGATTTGCTGGTAAGTGTTACCAGTAGTTTCTCGACCCGTTATGAGCCTCACATCAGCATGACTTATCGGTTATTGGGGTCTGACGTTTACCACCCCTAGACTTGATATGCGACATATCAGACGAACAGACCGGACTGTACGGTAAGTGTTACTGGTTGGATTCACAGGAGTGTGAGCGGGCTAGCTCGTCGATCTTCTGATCGCTCAATACCCGGATGGACGTTACGTTTAGCAGACCGCTTGCTGCTTGTGGATGCTTGATATGATCATCATCTGCTACCGGCGTATTGACGAGTCTTTAGAGTCCTACACAGAGGTTTCCTGGCTCAAGCGAAACGAAATAGGAGCGCATATGAGATATGTGCAGGACCGAGAACAATGCGTGTATGTGATAACCAACGCATCTATCTATGCTGCACATGAATACCCAATAGCTACCAATCACTATGCCTTGACTTTGGCCAACATACATAGCTTGAATACTATTGACTATTCATGTGAAACGACGGAGGGCTACGAATGGTTTTGGCGAAACCGTGAACGTAGTGAACTTGATATAATCGATGGAACGAGATAGCTTTTAAAAGGAGTGGCTCAAGCTCCGCATTTAAAAGTTGGTTTTTGAAAAGAACCGAGTGGTTTTGAAAGTGTTCCAACGACATTACTTTGGTTTATTTTCTTGCATTAATTCTTTTTAATGCGTCCCATCATTTTGTAGGGTTCCTAGGCACTCTTGTGAAGGTTCATAAAGTATCAAACATGCCCGAATAAAATTTTAGATGTGCCGAACAACCCAAAGACGGGATCTTTGCTAGATTATTAGGGTTTAACATGCAAGATAACATCTTTAAACCTAAGTGTGAGGGATTACAACCTTTGTAGTCCGCTCCTTTGCTTCACAAGCTCCGAGTAGAAGTCCTTTTGCCGCGATCCATGATCTCCCGGACTCAAGAGAGGCTCCACGACTCGAACGATCCATGATAGCTTGTCGTATTCCTTTTCTCCGATGATCTACGTCGAAGTTGCAATAGCTCAAGCTTTCTCTCACTCTAATGAGGTGAACACCCTAATCTAATGGGCTAGATTAGATGAGGATGATGGAGTAGTATTTAATGCTTTCCTTTTATATCATTTTCTCACAATAACTCATCACAAAAGAAAACTCAAGTGAACTCTTTCTCAAACTCAAGAGAGAAGAAGATGAAGATTGAAAAGAATAATCCTTTTGTGATGAATAGTAAATTAGAGTATATGATTGATTATGGAATCATGGTCAAGGATGAGAGGCTAAAACTTTATAGAGAATAAACTAGAGTTAGGCTTTGGTTAGGTTAAGGATAAGTATCAACCATAATATCTTAACCAAGACAAAAGAGAATCCTTCTAGAATGAACAAGAAAGAGCTAACCCTAATCAAACCCTAATCCCTTTTTATCATCCTTAAACATGTTTCATAATAAATCATATAATGTCATAATAATATATATCACATATATATTATATATTTGCAACAAAATAAAATAATACTATTAACATATATCGCATATATATCAATGTATTAATCCGGTAAGAAAATGAAATAATAAAGCGAGCCAATATTAGATAATGTAATACAATATATCATATATATCATTATACATTAAATCATCGAATCAACACTTGATCCGACGATCCGTCTATATCGAATATAACCGACTAATATATCATGTACCGATTCATCGAATCAACACTTGATTCGATGACCCGGTTCATATCTAAATATCGCGAGAATATAATACGGTATCTCATATCGCATTATCCTCGGTCCTGCACATATTACATATGTGCCTCTACTCCGTTTTGCTAGGCACGCGCAGTAGGAACATTTATAGGATGTACTTGTAGGATTGCTAGGCACGCGCACAAGGGTCTACGAGGCATCAACCATGCCCGATAAAAATTTTAGCCGTGCCGAACAACCCGAATACGGATCTTTAAACTAGGGTTTAGGCAAAAACTACCATGTTAAACACTTTAACACTAAGTGAGAGGGATTACAACCTTTGTAGATCCGGTCCTTCACTTCATAAGCTCTGTATTGTGGTCCCTTCGCTGCGATCATCGGGTTCCGGATTCTCGAGAGGTTCCACGAAGAGAAAGATGCAGTCTTGCTTCCGATCTTCGATACAAAGATGATCTACCTTGAAGTTTCATTAACACAAGCTAACACTCACTAAAATTGAGTGAACACTCTCATCTAAAGGGCAAGGGAAGATGAGGATGATGAAGTAGGATTTTTGCTCTCATTATTTATCTTTTTCTCACATTTATTCATCACTTGGAAAAAAGCTAGTAAGCTTTTTCCATGAAGAAAGAAGAAGGAAGAAGATGAAGAATATCATGATCGAATTTCTTTTGTAATGAATAATGCAAAGATGATAATGATGAATTATGCAACCATGGTTAACCAAACCATTATAGAGAATTAACCAAGGCTAGGGTTTGGGTTAGGTTAAGAATGAGTCACTTGAAAATATCTTTTCCAAAACAAAAAAGAAAACCTTCTAGAATCTACTAGAAGTCATTAACCCAAATCAAACCCTAATCTTGATTAATCATTAATAAAAATGTTGCATTAGTTATCATATCATGTTACAATATTATATATCACATATATAATATTTATTGTAACCAAATAAAATAATACAATTAACATATATCGCATATATATCAATGTATTACCCGAGTGAGAAAAAGAATCTTTTAGCGAGCAAATATTAGTTAATGTAATTTAATACATCATATATATTATCATACATTAAATTATCGAATCAACACTTGATACGACAATACGGCTATATCGCATATAACCGACTAATATTTATCCGTACCGATTCATCGAATCAACACTTGATCTGATGACTCGGTTAATATCAAATATCGTGAGAATAGAATACGGTATCTCATATCGCATTATCCTCGGTCCCGCACATATCACATATGTGCTCCTACTCCGTTTTGCCTGAGCCAAGAAACCTCTGTGTAGGACTCTAAAGAATCGTCAATACGCCGGCAGTAGGTGATGATCATATCAAACACCCACAAGCTGCAAGCGGTCAGCTAAACGTAACAGCTACCCAGGTATTGAGCGCTCAGAAGATCAACAAGCAAGCCTGTACATTCTCCTGTGAATCCAAACAGTAACACTCCCGTACAGTCCGGTCTCGTCGTCTGATATGTCGCATATCTCGCCTAGGGGTGGTAAACGTCAGACCCCAGTAGCTCGATAAGTCGTGTCGATATGAGGTCTATAACTGTTCAAGAAACTACTGATAACACTTACCAGTAAATCTCAACAACCCTGGCCAGGGATTTCCGGTTATAGCCAATCGAACACAGCACAACATCAACTCCCTATACCGGGGGAGACGAATCCCCTCCTATCGCTCTTTGCCTCCATGTGATTCGGGACTGTACCCAAAAGCCACCTTTTTGCATGCTCTCTTGGACGTGGTATGATGGAAATCAAAGCACAGTGGGAATCACACAAGACTCTATGACGATCTCGGGTCAACAGACTACTCTGTACCTGTGTCACCGGAGAACTGCCATCTGACGTGAGGTATAATACCATCTGGGAGTTCTCGGCGAGTCCATCCAGTGTACCCAGTCTCTACTGAACACCCGTACACCATCCTTGATGTCAAACACCGATGGATATGGGATCATCCATCGCCCATCATATGGGTTAAGATGCGTATACGCTAGTCTACTCTGGTGTATCGATGCCCTGTCTCGATACACCCTCGACTAGGAACAGTTATAGGATGTACTCGTCGATTACCGTGGCCCCACTAGTATGATCTCATCATAGTCCTAGTAGTCGAGTACATATCCTAAGGGCTTTATCAACATGTAATATAGAGACAATCAGAGTACATGTTAAGATAAAGTACAACCAGATAGCATACTATCATGTCGAGCAAGAAAGTCCTCCCTATATATGTCCAAGCATCTATTACAATATACATCGTATGTACAGTAATGGCCTCTAGGGCATACATATAACTAACAATCTCCCACTTGCACTAGGGCCATCTGTTATGGTATCACATACCCAACAATTAGCTGTGGTTAAAGTATCTCATACTCAACCATCCCATAAAAGTCTCTACTGGGAAAAAAGGCCTTTGTGAGTGGATCTGCGCTGTTGTCCTCTGTGTCTACTCTCCTAACCTCGATCACCCTAGAGATCAACCATCTCCATGATCAGGTGATACTGCCTAAGAATTATATCTGGATTTCTGATGGGACGGTAGTTCCTTGGCATAAGCCACAACTCCATTGTCACACAATGGTAGGAACGAAGTTCATCTCATGAACTGATATGTATCCAGACTGCCTCTTTGGTAGCATCTTTGGTAACGATGTATCTTGCCTTTAATCGTCTAGTAAGTCACGGTATCTAGCTTGGAACTCTTCCAACATACCGTCCCTCCACTGAGGGTAAAGACAATGCCTGTGGCTGACATTCAGTCGTCCTTATCACCCTGGAACCTTTCCAGTGATTCTCCCCAGGATCCATTAATACCATCTCACTACAACTAGTGAGAATCCTAACATCTAATTAGATCTATCTCATAGATCCAAAAACCCAGGATTTAGGAGGTATCATTTTGATCCTATATGGAGAATCCTTGTGATAAGCGGAGATTGACCGAGCGTAGCATAGGAAACTCCTTCCCTATCAAGAGTATGTCATCCACGTACTCTACAAGGATTATCACCATACTCTCTACTACCTTTTTGTATATACAAGGTTCATCTACCCTTTTGATGAAGTCAAACTCTTTGACTACTACATCAAAACAGATGTTCCAACTCCGCGATGCCTGCTTTATCCTATAAAGCATCTTGCACACGTTTCCGCTGCTCCCACTGTCTACGAAGCCCTCTGGCTGTGTACTTATAGACGCTCTCTTCTAAAATATCATTTAGAAAAGCTGTCATGACACCCAACCACCAGATATCGTAGTCATGGTATGTAGCCGTGGCAAGTAGGATCTGGATGGACTTAAGCATAGCTTTGAAAGTCTCAACTTTTCCATGTACACCAAGTAATCTTCTCAAGATATACTTGCTCCTGATGGGGATTTAACCCTTCAGATAAAGAAACCAAAGTCCATACTTTGTTGGTGTATAAGGATTCCATCTCAGATCGATAAGTATCCAGCCATTCTTACAGAGTCCCACTCCTAATGGCCAGCTCGAAACTAGTTGGGTCATCATCTCATGATGCAATCCTCGCTCCCACTGTCATAGAGAAACCGAAGTATCTCTCAGGTGGGTGAGGAACCCTACTAGATCGGCGGAGAGGCTGAGGTTCGTTGGAAACTATTGAATCCTTTGGTTCTACCAAATCATCAGTTTGTAGTTTATATAGCTGGAACATTTCCAGTTCTACAAAACAGACCCCGCCTCGAGCTTGTCCGGATTTTGCTTTTAAACATAGGCCGGACAACCCCAAATCTTAACAAACTTAAGATATGGGCTCTTCCCTTTCCATATCACATATGAAGCGGTAGGCAACTGATTTGATTTGAACCCTATTCAATAGGTATGCAACTTCACAAGTGCAAAACTCCCTAAAGGAAATAGGAAACTCAGTAGTACTCATCATAGAGCACACTATATCACATAGCGTGCTATTGCTCCGCCCCGATATACCATCATGCTATGGTGTATACGGAGGAGTAATGCTGAAAGAGAATCTCATTCTCCTTTAGAATAGTCCAGGAATTCCGTGCTCAAGTATTCTCCTCCTTGATCTCATCAAAGGACATAATACTTATACCCGTATTTTGGTTCTCTACTTCTAACTTATATTCTGTGAATATCTCAAAAGCTTCGGACTTGTGTTTCAACAGGAACATATGTCTGAATCTTGAGAGATCATCAGAGAATGTAATGAAGTACAAAGAACCGGTCTTGGCATGTGTAGACAGGGGACCTTCATACATCAGCATGTATCAATCCCAAGAGTTCACTAACTCATTCTCTATTTCCAATAAACAGAGCTATGGTCATCGTATCTTTGTAACATGACCGACAAGTTTCACAAGATGTAAATTCAAACTAATTTAAATATGCATCTATATGTAACTTCAGCCAGTCGGGTCGCATTGATATGACCTAATCTACAATGCCTCAAGAAGGATTCGTTCATTTCTGAACTCTTCCTCTTGTGTGTATTCTGTATACTAAGAACTGTAGTTTGATTTAGAACGTCTATGCTTTTAGATAACGTGCTTGAACCGATCAACTCTTGATATAGGAAATGTTCAAAACATTATCCAACAATACAAAATTATATCCTTTCTTTACTAATAAAGAGAGTGATATGATTTTGTATATCAGGTTCGGTATCTAATAACATTTGTTCAGAATCAATGTATTCTGGTAATACAGGGTGATAGTGACCAACAGACTTGGATGCAACACTTGCACCGTTTTCTGTCTCATGAAACTTATCACCCGTTCTCAGTTCTCTACCTTTCTGTAGCCCATGTAATAGATTACATATGCGGGATCCTGATCCAGTATCACATACCCAGGACGTAAAGGATACTGAGAAACAGTTCTGTGTAATGAACACACCCGAAGATAATGCATCAACATGCACTTTCTTCGTTTGGGCAGCACGGGAATTCTGGTAATCCCCAATTTCCTGCTCTGTCATATAACAATTATAAGTTGGAGCGGGACCAACGTTCCCCAGCTCAGTATAATAAGCGGGTTCGGTCAATATATCCGTATTATTATCTTGATTAAGGCGTGATATGGTCGCTACATGGAGAGAGAGAGAGAAGAAAACACTCAGCGTATGCTCTTGCAAGATTAGATTGGTTATCTAATATATCTAATCAGGATGTCTCCCACTGTTTTAATCAAATCTTCCTTCAAACCCTAAAAGGAAAGACTAGCCGGGATTAATTACACGCTATAAGTTCGCCAATCTTTCAGCCAGGCCAGTGTCGGTACTTTGAGGGAGGTTCCCCGTGCTTTCGCACGAACCTAATTAATGTAAACCTCATTTTCCTAGAGGCGTAACCCCGTTGACACCTTTCTAGACACCTACTTGATCGGCTAATTGTAATGTGTAAAACTCTCCCAGGAGTAACTCTTACTCGCAGCGGGTATCGGGATCCAACTATCTCATAGAAGGTATGCAATCTCATTGCAAATTTCAACACTTGAAATTTCCAATAATATTTTGCTCTTAGCATCTTATGACCTTGGCTAAGGTCAACAAATCATAAGTGCTAGCCAAGTTCAACCCGTCATTTCCCGATTGAATTAAACCCACCCGTACGACCCTTGGCTAAGGTCAACAAAGTCGCACGACTACCCTAACTCAATCGCATCGTTTGCTTATACAGATAAGCACTAATCAGCTACCGCACACTACGCCTTGGCTAAGGTCAACAAACGTAGCACGAATACTAACCAGTACTTATCTGAAATGACGGAGGGCTACGACGGGTTTTTCAGAAAACCCTTTGCGTAATGAACTTGATATCGTTGTAGAATCGAGTGATTTTAAATGGAGTGTTTTTGAGGCTTTTCTAGTTTTGCTAAAGGGGTCACTCCCGGTGAAGGGATCGTCGGCCCTTTCCTCATCGAATAAGGTGCAGGATATTTCACAAATATCACTATGCAAAGCAAGAACTATAGAAGCAATCAAAATACAAACCGAGTTTGTAGTATCTGCTAGTTTCACTAAAGAGGTCACTCCCGGTGAAGAGATCTCGGCTCTTTCCTTATCGAATAAGGTGCTGGATGTTCTACAAGGAACACCGCTATGCAAAGCAAGAACTAGAGCTACCAATTTCTAAACAAGTTTCTACAACATCTTAGGTTTCTTTTATTTCATTAATCGCATTAATGAAGTCCCATTTTAATATGCTTCACAAGCATCACATTTGAAACGAAATCTGCAATATAACATATATCACATATATATAATATAAACATTCGTCTCAGGCAGTAATATAATCTCATCACAGAACATTGCAGCAGAAGAACATATATGAAATATTGGATATACTAGGATGTCCATGTTTTCAATACGAGCCTGTATAAAACACGGATTACACGGTCGCGATGAATAGCCAAACCCATATCCCTAGACCCCTACGAGAGCGGCAAGCAACACAGCCAATTCTAGGGTTAGGAGACCCGGTCCCGACTCCTCGAGATGGTCTCCCACTGGACCTTAGAACCCGGTTTCTTGTGCTCCCCTCCTTGGGTCTACCTAATGCGGAAAAGTAAATAATATACAACGGTGACATCTTCCGCAACCTGGAAGTGCCCCAATAAAAGAATATTACATACAAATTGAATTTTACATGAATGAAAAAGAAAAAACTCTCATCTCACATAAAACCCCCGGCTATTCAAACACGACGATCCAATATAACATATCACAGCAACACATAATATCTCATATCATCAACGTAAGCAAGTATGCGTATCCCGATTGTCGTTGATGTATAGCAACAAAGCCGGCGATACACCACATACTATGCTTACGGTCATAGAAAAGAAAGTGTAAAACTACAATAGTTGGAATCCGCAATCTCTTTAGACATCGCATGCCTAACCAAATGAATTCCTTAGACATCTCATGCCTAACAATTATAAACCCCGCATTTTAGTCTCATTATCGAAAACACTTTCCAATATCAAGTCGGGCAATTAAACAAGATTCCCGATATCCTGATTGAATGCTCGTCGCAAACTTTAGTAGACGGCCGCACCCCCGGATGCCGTCGACGAAGTGCACTAAGGCAGAACACCGCTGCCGCAAGCACCCGAACGGATGCTTTTGGCGACGGGGTTCTCCTACAGTCACTTGGTCGGGGCTATGGGGCGTGGCTGTCTGTTAAGTTTACCCGGCGAGTATCCGCGTACACTACGTGATTGCAACAGACTTTTGATCGCATCAAAATTCCGTGGCAACCGATCATCTGAGACTAAACTGCTATGTTTATAATATTCAAATTAGTTATCTCATAACTACCTGTGGATTCCAAATATTATATCACATTCCAAATAAATAGACAATGTGAAACTTTCCGATCGAATAATCAAACACCCAAGATTTCCCCAATATATCTCAGCACTTGAAATCAGTTTAAAAACATCCATCACATGCCACAGTACCAATGGTCCAGCCGTAGAAGGGTCAAGCCAACGCCTCACATGTGGCACGCCGTACTGTCACAAACCCTAAGGTTCAGAGGCAGTTCAAGACGGTCACATAATCGAGTTAAGGTTTGTTATCTTCTAGAGGGTGCACCGCGTTACTTGCACGACTTAGAACGTTCTTAAACATGAGAAAAAATCTGACTTTTGAAAAATTTTCCGACAGGGGAAAAAGTGAGTTATTGATATCCGTTTGAACTTTTTAACCGTTTCTAAAAATTATCCGGACAAAACTAAACGAAGTTAAATTATTCGATCGAATCATCGAGTCCCCAATACAACTCTTGAAAACTCAACACTTGAGTGGAATTAAAATATTCCCAGAAAAAAATAACAAGAAAGGACCTAAGAATAATTAAGTGAAATTCCAGGGACTAAGTCCAAATTTTGGCCGCGGAACCGCCGCAAAACCCATGGTTTCTCCGCGGTTCCGCGGTCAAATAGTTGACTTAGGGGACCGTACTTCACAGTAATTCTTAGTTTTTCCTGCTTGGTTTTCTGAGCATTTTTAATTAAGAAAAAACCATATTTTTGAAAAATGTACAGAGAAGGGGTTTTATCGGGGTTTTGGCGTTCGATCGGACTTTAAATTTCGTCTAGACTTCGCCTAAAGATCTAGCTTGGCTTTGATACCACTGTAGGGTTGCTAAGCATGCGTACAAGGGTTTACGAGGCATCAACCATGCCCGATAAAAATTTTAGCCGTGCCGAACAACCCGAATACGGATCTTTAAACTAGGGTTTAGGCGAAAACTAACATGTTAAACACTTTAATACTAAGTGAGAGGGATTACAACCTTTGTAGATCCGGTCCTTCACTTCATAAGCTCCGTATTGTGGTCCCTTCGCTGCGATCATCGGGTTCCGGACTCTCGAGAGGTTCCACGAAGAGAAAGATGCAGTCTTGCTTCCGATCTTCGATACAAAGATGATCTACCTTGAAGTTTCATTAACACAAGCTAACACTCACTAAAATTGAGTGAACACTCTCATCTAAAGGGCAAGGGAAGATGAGGATGATGAAGTAGGATTTTCTCTCTTTTTATTTATTTTTTCTCACATTTATTCATCACTTGGAAAAAAGCTAGTAAGCTTTTTCCATGAAGAAAGAAGAAGGAAGAAGATGAAGAATATCATGATCGAATTTCTTTTGTGATGAATAATGCAAAGATGATAATGATGAATTATGCAACCATGGTTAACCAAACCATTGTAGAGAATTAACCAAGGCTAGGGTTTGGGTTAGGTTAAGAATGAGTCACTTGAAAATATCTTTTCCAAAACAAAAAAGAAAACCTTCTAGAATCTACTAGAAGTCATTAACCCAAATCAAACCCTAATCTTGATTAATCATTACTAAACATGTTGCATTAGTTATCATATCATGTTACAATATTATATATCACATATATAATATTTATTGTAACCAAATAAAATAATACAATTAACATAAATCGCATATATATCAATGTATTACCCGAGTGAGAAAAAGAATCTTTTAGCGAGCAAATATTAGTTAATGTAATTTAATACATCATATATATTATCATACATTAAATTATCGAATCAACACTTGATCCGACAATCCGGCTATATCGCATATAACCGACTAATATTTATCCGTACCGATTCATCGAATCAACACTTGATCCGATGATCCGGCTGATATCAAATATCGCGAGAATAGAATACGGTATCTCATATCGCATTATCCTCGGTCACGCACATATCACATATGTGCTCCTACTCCGTTTTGCCTGAGCAAAGAAACCTCTGTGTAGGACTCTAAAGAATCGTCAATACGCCGGCAATAGGTGATGATCATATCAAACACCCACAAGCTGCAAGCGGTCAGCTAAACGTAACAGCTACCCAGGTATTGAGCGCTCAGAAGATCAACAAGCAAGCCTGTACATTCTCCTGTGAATTCAAACAGTAACACTCCCGTACAGTCCGGTCTCGTCGTCTGATATGTCGCATATCTCGCCTAGGGGTGGTAAACGTCAGACCCCAGTAGCTCGATAAGTCGTGTCGATATGAGGTCTATAACAGTTCGAGAAACTAATGATAACACTCGAGACGTTCGTAGTCTAAGTGCCGGTCATGTTCCGTACATTCGGGTCGTGACAAAGTTGGTATCAGAGCGTTAGGTTTTACCTTCAGAGCGTAGGATGACCTTGGTTGATGGAATAGATGACTAAAGTAGAGTGACGTACCGTGGGTATGTCCGCGGCATATTTATGATGCGCCACTCCACTTAAGAAGCCTTAGGATGTACATTTCCTTGTCCAGTATCATATTCATTCCTGATCCAGCCTCATCGGTACCAGTTAGGGTTTTGCTGCCACAATTACGGGCAGGGAGAGCTACGGCTAAGAGTTGCGGTCAGCATGAGCTCGTTGCGAACGAGGACTGACCAGGACGTGATTCCGGCGACACACGAGTGCAGAGATGTGTCTTTTATTGTGTTTTCGCGCCACTAGCGTTGGATTGATCGCGGTATGAGATTTCTCGGACGTGCAGATCAACACCAAAGGATCGGGCCATTGTTAGAGCTGCCAGTTGAGAGAGGACTATCAATATACAGCATACCTCAGAGACTGATAGGATGTCGCTTCCGGAGCTTACGAGCTGAGATAGATGGAGCTTCCAGGAAGATATGAGACAGGTGATAGCTAGTCTATCCCGATTTGAGAGGCGAAGGTGATTCGCCCGATTCATGCGCCGGAGCAGGCCAAGTTGAGTTGAAGATTTCCAGTTTGGACAGTCTTACTCAGATCTAGAGCAGACCGGTTTAGAGATGACCGCCGATGTATCGCCTTTCCTGGAGGATTAAGGCGTTGTTCAGTATACAGACGAATGAGCCAGTTGTTGCTGCAAGCGACGAGATATCGCCCCAGATGTTGGAGCTATTGCCGTACGAGTTTGTACTAGGAGATTTAGTAGGTCGCTAGTCACCGAGGGTGAATGACTAGGACATGTGGATTGTTCGCTACCTCGATGCGAGGTCATCAGATAGATTGATTCCAGCTAGAGACGACTTCAGGCAGAGACGTTGAGAGTCGACAGAGACGATCGAATGTCAGGAACCTGTTACTCTAAGTTTAAAGTATTCGGAAAGACGTGCGGGAAATTCTATGGTCCCTCTAGAAGAATGAAACCCTAACTCGACTTAATGACCGTGTGAAAGCCTTTGAACTTTAGGGTTTGCGACGGTTCTGCGGCGCCATTAGTGAGGCTTGGGTTTGCCCTTCTACGGCTGGACCACCGATGCTGTGGTATGTACTCGATACTCTTATACTGTACCCAAGATATTGAGCTCTTGGGGGATTATGAGGTTTTGACGAATCGATCGAATGGCTCGACTTAATTCGGATGCTAAGTGGTGAGATGCATTTCTTGGAATACTCCAGATACGAGGATAGCCATCGGAGCTCAGTTCATCCCGCCATGACGAGACGAGTCCGAATCAGTTGACATTGGAGCCGAGTGAAGTGAAAAAGTTCGATATCATCGACGAGATAGTTGACCAGGCTTGGATAAAGGACCTGTTCAGCCAGACATCTTCTACAGTATGATGGAGCTACAAAGTACGCGATTTCGAGTCCGTGCGAGAGACTTCGGATAGACCGTGGCCGAGAACAGTTACAGTGCGTAGATAGCACGGTGTGACGTCATAGTGGATGACGATAAGACAAGCGAAACCAGAGGTTCGTGCGAGACGCTGACGAGCTGTCATTACTTTCCGTCGAGGCTAGAGACCTGATATACTTACAGAAGCATTGGGATACAGGCAGTTTTCGAGAAGATGCGATGCGGAGGACCCAGATGACCGGAAAAGAGAAAGGATTATATAAGAGTACCGGCCTCCGTACAGTTTGGCATGGGCGAGATCGGAAGAGACCTTGAGCAGGATTCCTTCCAAGACATAGCTGCAAGGATATTTGCACCCAAGATCAGATGTGATGCGCACTCAAGGAGCCATAGGCCGACGCCAGTGACATGCTGCTTTACGAGTGGTCGTCAGGATTGACCAGAGAAGTGCCAGAACGGAATTGTCTCCGTTAGCACACCTGACAGGGCCGATGAGCCGACGGATCGTGAGATGGATAATCCCCAGAAAAGATAAGGACCTTCCTGAAATAAATTACGAGAAGACTTGGACCCAGGAGTGGTCATGTTATGCACCTCAGCAGGCCACGGTTCAGAATCGTCGACAAGACGTCCTACGAGTGACCGCGACAGTTGGCCAGAGATTCTTAGAGGACGTGCTTGAGCCGAACTAGTCCGCCATACTTGATTTCGATGTCTTGGGTGATTTATTCGCATGATTTGATTTTGATGATTGAGGATTTCCGATTTTTGCACAGTTGTTGCACTTGATATCGTTTTCGTGCTTTGGTTTCACATGTTTGTGATTTATGGGGTTTAGACATTTGAGTTGATTTTGTGCATGTGCACGCACACGATTTGGTTCCTGCACTCTGTATAGTTTATATATGCTTGCAGTGCAGTGACATGTATTTTGTGCACTTGGATGCACTGGATTTCGATTTCGACGGTAATGCTCGACATTGTTTTGTGCACTTTATGCACCTGATTGGATTTTGCGCGTGTTCAACACTTGATATTGGATTTAATGATTTCATGCATGATGGATGCACCGGATTTGGATTTTTAGCGCTTGTTGGGCGCCTGTTATGAGATGCGATTTGGTGCACACCAGATGCACTAAATCGGGATTTTCGTGCATGTCAGATGCACCTGATTTTGCGGTCAGGCACACACGTTGCCTATGACCGATGTTGCGTGCACAACCGTTGCACCTTGATGTCGTTTTTGTGCACCTTCTTGGCACATGTACGGATTTTGATTTCCGTGCGCACCGGACGCACAGGGTTTTCATATGCATTTTGGGGATTGATTTCTATGGAGCAGTACATTTTTATGATATTGCGATTGGTTTTCGTACTGAGCAGGACTAGTCAGAGGACAGTGCCTGGATATATTTTGCATGCATTGACAGTTTTCAAAGGGATTTCCAAAAGCAAGCTATAGTCTCATTATTCACATACGTGTCTGATATGACACGAAACGTTTAAAACAGGAAACCCTTCAAAGTTATTTTAAAAAAAAACAACGGCGGAACGTGCATATACAACAAAAGATACATAAGTATATAGCTATTTTCTTATAGAGACGTCCGCCACTGTGCAGTGTTATGTGTATTGCACATCGATTTTTTTTGAAAGAAATTTGGCATGCATTTCCTTCAGATATTTACATGTACGGATTTGGTATTTTCGTGTGTAGTTCCGATTTATAGCATGTCGGCTTTGCCTTGGATTTGGCATTTGTATTTTACCTTGAATCCGTAGATTGCGAGGTTCTTGACGGAGTTTTGTTTTCGAGTTATCTGCCCGCTACGCACGCGCAGGTATTGCGCTATGATGCATTCTATGGATTGATGATTTCGGAGCCCCGTCGACTTGGACATTTTATTGAAATGTTTTGGAATTTGGAGGTTTAAATTTAAATTCGGGGACCGAATTTCATTAAGGGGGAAAGACTATAACATTTCAAAAAAATAAAATATTATTTTTGGGAATTTTCATAATTCAACATTAATTTTTAATGAATATTTTAATAATCGGTATAATTAAACACCGATAAATGGTGAAAATTCAGGAGGAAAATTTTGAAAATTCTAAAATAGGGTATTTTGCGGAAATATATCATTTTAAAGATTTTATGGTTAAGTAAATACTATTTTGGTGTTAATCGCGATCAAAAATCGCTAATTGGATTTTTGGCTTTTGTGCAAGAATATGCACATAACTTTTTCTACACTTGTCACACTTGTTTCATGTTTTGGACTCATGTCAAACCTAGGGTTGAACCATGATAGATGACCATGGTGGGTGAGCCATGTTTAGCCACCCATAGTGGTTTAACCCATTTGGTAAGCTAATTGGGTTTAATTAAGGGTTTTAGTTTTAGATTTAAATTAGGGTAGGGCTTGACTAGTAGGTGGGAGAGAGAGAGAGAGCCATGATGGTTTTGGGCATGCTAACATCTAATGGAAAGATAAGGGTGAGGGGGGTTAGCTTGCGGTTATGCCTTAATCCATTGTTTCTTTCACCCTCCCTCTCATTGATCACATCTCTCCCTCTTACTCATTCACACACTCTCACACTCAAATTTGCCTACAACAGCACCATCATGGGCTGCAGCAGCAGCTGATGTGAAACATCAGCCTACCCTCATCACACTTCAGCCCCATATACACCCATCAGCCCCAATTTTTGAATCAGCAGCATCAGCAGCTGCTGTAAAAACAGCAGCAGCAAATTCCCTTCAAAGCAAATCCACACCCTTATCATACCACACCTCAGCCCAACACAAGAACACACCAACACAACACTAACCTCAGCAGCCACAAAAGCATCTGCTGCAACAACAGCATCAGCTCACAGCAACAGCAGCAGCTGTATTACAGCTTCAGCCCAGAACAGCAACAGCAGCAGCATCTGGAGCACAAGGGCAGCTCCACAAGGGCAGCAACCCTTCCTCCTTCCCTCCTCCTTCATCCTAGGACCATCTGGAGGTATAACCTTGCAATCCAACTCCTATTTTGCCCAATTCTGGTTTTATGGCTGAAAGTTACTGTTATATTTGTAGTCTAGTGTTAGTTAGTGATTTTGAGTGAGAAGTGGCCAAGTGATGGTTTTGATTGCTAGGGTAACCTTATTAGGTGTATTTTAGACCATTGTGACCAATTTTACCCCAGATTCCAGTGTCATGACAGATAGTTTAGAATCGGCGAAAACTAACGATTTTGTCAACTTTGTGGCCTTTCTGGAAACTGCTATTAATCCGGACCTCCTAAAATAATTTTGACTTGACAGTAGGATGTGTAGGCAGATAGGAACCAACACCCAAAACCCTAGCCCCAACCACCATTTTATGGCCGCAGATTTATTCCTTCTTGCCGCAATTTGCTGCCAGACCATGGTGAAACTGCCTCGTTTTGCGTGCACAGCCCTATTTCATATAAACTTGACCCTAGGTATGTCTAGTTTTGTCTGGTTCCAACCAGGGTAGAATCTGGGTTGAATTTCATGAGTTGGCGTATGATTTACGACTTGTTTTCGTATGGATTTTGATATTCAATAATTCGTATCTGTCGGGTGGCGTTTGGACGTCAAACGACAGCGGTTATTGGCTGTGTTTTCACGCGAGGCCACAGGTTTTTACTTATGGGCGTAGCGTGCACCATTTTGGTTTCCGACATGGTTTTCATGAGTTTTAGCGTGTGATATCCTTGTAGGTACCCCACGTGGCGTCGAGGCGTTGGAGATGCAAATGGCGACATCGGCACCGGCACACATATAAACAAGTGAGTAGATTTATATCTACGGGGAGAAGTCGGGTGGATGGCGTACAACACCCCCGCAGTCCGATGTCTAGTATAACATATAGGTTATATTTACGGATATATGCTAGCTTATGTGTGACTTAGTTGTTTAGGATGTGTTAGGTGGAATATGCATAGGATAGAGTTAAAAGTAACTAGTATAGTTCTAGTCGCGAACCTAGAATAGGTTTACATCCACACGCACACACGTGCGAATTTGCTAGGTTTATACGATGACGATGAGGATATTGGAGGACATTGAGAGATGAGTCGATGAGATATGTTCTGAGATTATGATATCGGTGATATGGTAGGACTCATATTAGAGATACGCCCTGATAAGTTAGCGGATCTTTAGACGACGATACATATCAGAGTGATATACTTTGAATAATTGACATGTGGTCGAGATATGAGATATGTCAGGATAGATATTTATAGTGGGTTGCATTGAGTGATATACCATTCTCTATGACGACATATGATGTTGTTATCAGTTATTTGAGGCTGTAGGCCAGCGGCCAGATCATGATTGGATTGATGATATTAGAGTTGTACTAGACGTAGGTCAGTACCGTGGATGATGATCTTGATGAAAGAGGTATTGGATAACTAGTGTGATGAACGTGAGATTGACCCGTACCCAGCTATTGGGATGCCGTACGACGACTTACCGTACGAGCTGTATTTTGATGATTGATCCGCACTCATGACTCGAGGACGTCAGATGATATACGGTATCGTATGCGATACTATTGAGGTGGGATCACCGACTATTATATTATATTTACATATATATCAACTCAGATTTAGGTGGTTTCCATATCCCTCCCGAATGACTTGATAGTTAGATCAGTAGTTAGTATAGTAGATGTTAGGCCAGACCCGAGTCATACCTATTTCAAAAACTTACGAATCGGGAATATCTTAAAAACAAGTAAAGGGATTCTACGGATATTTTCAAAGGACGTATCTTTCTTAAAAACTCCGTAACCCTTATTTTACTAAAAACCCTGATCTGTCTTATTTCAAATGGCACAATTTCATGACATATACATATTAATGTAGACTTTTCACAGTTGCGTTGGTTTATTCGATTCCGCATGTTCATTGCTATTCACATTTCATTTCATGTGCTATTGCTATACTGCCATCATGTTGTTAGGACACCAGCACCATTATCGATGATGCGTATGTTCCACGTACACTTGCTTGCCGGCTCACACACTTTATCATCGATAATTGCCATGTCACTACACTATAGTACTGTTGCATTCAGGATACGATCCTTGCATGGCATACTCATTTACACTTTTATTTGTGCACATACTCATACTTGTACACATACATGTTTGCACATACATAGATGATATTTATAATTTTTGGGAACCGCAAGATACTCTTCAAAACTGATTCATTTTAAAAGAGCGGATTCCCTCAAAATGTGCATATTACCATTCCAGGTTGCATGATAGACAGATGTGCTGCATTTCTTTTACATATCGCCTATATCATGCATTCGATTATTATGCATTGAGATATATTGTTTCCATGATATTTCTGGATTTGGGAACCGTGGATATTTCAAAAGAAAATATATAATTGTTTTAAAAACCCGGTTACCCTTGATATGATATTTCAGTGCGTCCACCATGTGTTTTCTCGGTGCTTGAGTGACATGTGGAACCCGATTCGAGGAGGCGGATGAGGCCGAATACGGGTACATGGTGGACCCGGTATGGTACCCCGGGGTGAGAACGGATCGCTGTGCAGTAGACGGTGAGCTTGGCAGAGGGATTACTACCTACCGGTGATTGGTTGGACTTGGCGGTTATCTGGAGGTTACTGACCAGAGTCGAGAGATGGATACGGGACGACTTGTACTGCTGGGGGCCGAGGGCCGATACCGCAGACGGAGCCCGTGGGCTGACCCGGACTGACCGATGCCCGATATATGAGGATTTACGTGCCGATGCTGGGCACAGTTTTCATGATGTTTTCGAGTGTCGATGCTAGGCACTCTGGTTCCATGATTTTGATTATATCCTCGTACTTCCATGCATATGCTTATGATATTTACGTGCATGATGCTTATTGTCAGTGAGTGACGGGTGGACGGGATCCACGTTTGTACAAACATTGATTTCATACAGACCTTGATTACATTGATCATACCTTATTTATATATATAACAGGGTATGAGGGCGCTGTTATATATACCTTTACACCAATATTAGTGGAATGGGACGCTAATATATGTGTATTGATATCCATTTGATACTTCATCATATTACTTCATGCAGACATACCTCTTATTTATGACATGTTATTACCGGAGTCACTGACACGAGCACTTGGTATTATATACATGTATAGACGTTGCATTACCACCTTAGCATGCTTCAGACTTATTCATTTTAGGTTTATATATATTGATCGTATGACCTAGGATTGCGTCATATATGCGATTTTCTGTTCGTAGATCTTTTTCTACTCACGAGTTGGCAACTCACCCCCGTTGTGCCCCAGTTTCTTGCAGGTTTGCCGTACAGGATTCCTTGCGGCTTTGCGGGCCCTGTTCCTTTCGGGTAACTTGTTAGTAGGTGGGTTTATTGTATCGCACCCATTATTATACATTGTATATTATATTTCATTTGTATCTAGAATTTCCATCAACCAAACTTGTACTTATTTGTGATAGAAACCAGTGAAGTTTATTTTTTCGAGCTTAGCGTCGCGTGTTACATTTCTTTGGTTTTCTACTGTGGAGTTCCTTTCTGTTGTGATCCTCGCCTTTAGGCGTTGTATATTATGTTGCTTACAGGTTGATTTGATATGGTTCTTCCTACTCTCTACTACTTTTCTTGGTTTAGATTTCTGGGTTCGGCTTACTAAGGGTACGTACGCCTCGAGACGTTCGTAGTCTAAGTGCCGGTCATGTTCCGTACTTTCGGGTCGTGACAAAGTTGGTATCAGAGCGTTAGGTTTTACCTTTGGAGCGTAGGATGACCTTGGTTGATGGAATAGGTGACTAAAGTAGAGTGACGTACCGTGGGTATGTCCGCGGCATATTTACGATGCGCCACTCCACTTAAGAAGCCTTAGGATGTACATTTCCTTGTCCAGTATCATATTCATTCCTGATCTAGCCTCATCGGTACCAGTTATGGTTTTGCTGCCACGATTACGGGCAGGAAGAGCTACGGCTAAGAGTTGCGGTCAGCATGCGCTCGTTGCGAACGAGGACTGACCATGACGTGATTCCGGCGACACGTGAGTGCAGAGATGTGTCTTTTATTGTGTTTTCGCGCCACTAGCGTTGGATTGATCGCGGTATGAGATTTCTCGGACGTGCAGATCAGCACCAAAGGATCGGGCCATTGTTAGAGCTGCCAGTTGAGAGAGGACTGTCAATATACAGCATACCTCAGAGACTGATAGGATGTCGCTTCCGGAGCTTACGAGCTGAGATAGATGGAGCTTCCAGGAAGATATGAGACAGGTGATAGCTAGTCTATCACGATTTGAGAGGCGAAGGTGATTCGCCCGATTCATGCGCCGGAGCAGGCCAAGTTGAGCTGAAGATTTCCTGTTTGGAGAGTCTTACTCAGATCTAGAGCAGACCGGTTTAGAGATGACCGCCGATGTATCGCCTTTCCTGGAGGATTGAGGCATTGTTCAGTATACAGACGAATGAGCCAGTTGTTGCTGCAAGCGACGAGATATCGCCCCAGATGTTGGAGCTATTGCCGTACGAGATTGTACTAGGAGATTTAGTAGGTCGCTAGTGACCGAGGGTGAATGACTAAGACATATGGATTGTTCGCTACCTCGATGCGAGGTCATCAGATAGATTGATTCCAGCTAGAGACGACTTCACGCAGAGACGTTGAGAGTCGACAGAGACGATCGAATGTCAGGAACCTGTTACTCTAAGTTTAAAGTATTCGGAAAGACATGCAGGAAATTCTATTGTCCCTCTAGAAGAATGAAACCCTAACTCGACTTAATGACCATGTGAAAGCCTTTGAACTTTAGGGTTTGCGGCGGTTCTGCGGCGCCATTAGTGAGGCTTGGGTTTGCCCTTCTACGACTGGACCACCGATGCTGTGGTATGTACTCGATACTCTTATACTGTACCCAAGATGTTGAGCTCTTGGGGGATTATGAGGTTTTGACGAATCGATCGGATGGCTCGACTTAATTCGGATGCTAAGTGGTGAGATGCATTTCTTGGAAGACTCCAGATACGAGGATAGCCATCGGAGCTCAGTTCATGCCGCCACGACGAGACGAGTCTGAATCAATTGACATTGGAGCCGAGTGAAGTGAAAAAGTTCGACATCATCGACGAGATAGTTGACCAGGCTTGGATAAAGGACCTGTTCAGCCAGGCATCTTCTAGAGTATGATGGAGCTACAAAGTACGCGATTTCGAGTCCGTGCGAGAGACTTCGGATAGACCGTGGCCGAGAACAGTTACAGTGCGTAGATAGCACGGTGTGACGTCATAGTGGATGACGATAAGACAAGCGAAACCAGAGGTTCGTACGAGACGCTGACGAGCTGTCATTACTTTCTGTAGGGTTCCTAGGCACTTTCAAGAGGTCTCACAAGGCATCAACCATGCCAATTTCAATTTTTACGGTGCCGAGAAACCCTAAACTACGGATCGTTGGCTAGATTTCTAGGCGAACAAAGTAACTAGTTAACACTTAACTATAAGAGATACGGAAATACAACCTTTGTAGATCCGGTTCTCCACCTCCATAGCTCCGCAATGAAGTCTCCTCGCTGTCCATTACAAGTCCCGGGCTCTAGCGTCTGCTTCATCGGAGAATGGACGGGCTAGGTCATCGATGTCCATGCCGAAGATGATCTACGTCGAGGCATCGCTAAATCAAGCTCCGAGTTCACCAAGTCAAGAAACTTGTGAAGAAAACACACTCTACTACTTGGCAAGAGGTAGAGGATGAAGAAATAGGAAGTGGGTTCAATTTAGAATTGGATTTCTCACTCTTTATCATCAATCACCATTGATGACCTCAAGGTTTTCTTCTTGAGTTCAAGGAAGAAGAAGAAGAAAAAGATATGATAAGTTAATTAGAAAAGAAAAGAATAATAATTCTTATCATAAAGGTAACCATGGTAAAGTGTAGAGAATTAACTTAGGTTAAATGAATGGTTAGGGTCAAGGTTTCATGAAGCTTCCACTAAACAACAAAAAAAGCCACCATTCATTTTTTTTCTTTTCCATTTATTTTCCAAAATGAATAAATAGATAAATAAATGAGAAAAAGGAAATAAAACCCTAATCATAAGTTTAACCATGGTTTAATTCTTTACACTTAACCAAGTAAACATGTATCATCAAACATGATACAATAAAATGCACAAAAAGTATATCACATATACAACTTGTACATCCAAGTGAGAAAATCCATCTAAAGTGAACCGATACTAGTTAATGCAAACTAATATATCAAATATATAATTACACATTAAATCATTAAATCAAACACTTGATTTAACTATCCGGTCATCTCACATATAACCGACTAGTATCCTATGTATCGACTTATCGAATCAACCCTTGATTCGATAACTAGGTTATATCGCATACAACCATTCGATACATTCATCGCGAGAATAAAATACGGTATCATATACACGCATCATTCTCGGTCCCGCACATATCTCATATGCGCTCCTATTTCGTTTCGCTTGAGCCAGGAAACCTCTGTGTAGGACTCTAAAGACTCGTCAATACGCCGGCAGCGGATGATGATCATATCAAACATCCACAAGCCGCAAGCGGTCTGCTAAACGTAACGGCCACCCGGGAACTGAGCAATCTGAAGATCGACGAGCAAGCCCGCTCACACTTCAGTGAATCCAACCAGTAACACTACCGTACAGTCCGGTCTGATCGTCTGATATGTCGCATATCTTGCCTAGGGGTGGTAAACGTCAGACCCCAATAGCTCGATAAGTCGTGTCGATATGAGGTCTATAACTGTTCGAGAAACTACTGGTAACACTTACCAGTAAATCTCAGCAACCCTGGCCAGGGATTTCCTGTTATAGCTAATCGAACACAGCGCAACATCAACCCCCTATACCGGGAGAGACGAATCCCCTCCTATCGCTCATTGCCTCCATGTGACTCGGGACTGTACCCAAAAACCACCGTTTTACACGCCCTCTTGGATGTGGTAAGATGGAAATCAAAGCACAGTGGGAACCACACAAGACTCTATGACGATCTCGGGTCAACAGACTACTCTGTACCAGTGTCACCAGAGAACTGCCATCTGACGTGAGGTATAATACCATCTGGGAGTTCTCGGCGAGTCCGTCCAGTGTACCCAGTCTCTACTGAGCACCCGTATATCATCTCTGATGTCAAACACCAATGGATATGGGATCATCCATCGCCCATCTGTATGGGTCGAGAAGGTACACGCTAGTCTACTCTGGTATATCGATGCCCCGTCTCGATACACCCACGACTAGGGACTTTGAAGGATGTACTTATAGACTATCTGTCCCCACTAGTATGATCTGCATCATAGTCCAGGTAGTTAAGTACACATCCTAAGGGCTTTACCAACATGTAACAGAGAGACAATCAGTGTACACGTTAAGGTAAAGTTCAACCAGATAGCACACTATCATGTCGAGCAAGAAAGTCCTCCCTATATACGTCCCAGCATCCACTACAATATACATCCTATGTACAGTAATGGCCTTTAGGGCATACATATAACTAACAATCTCCCATTTGCACTAGGGCCATCTGATAGCAGTGGTTGTAGTATCTCATACTCAACCATCCCATAAAAGTCTCTCTCTGGGAACAGGCCTTTGTGAGTGGAACCGCTGTGTTGTCCTCTGAGTCTACTCTCCTAACCTCGATCTCCCTGGAGATCAACCATCTCCATGATCAGGTGACACTGCCTTAGAATATGTCTGGATCACTGATGGGACGGACGTTCCTTGGCATAAGCCACAACTCCATTGTCACACAATGGGAGGAACATAGTTCATCTCATGAACAAATATACACCCAAACATCCTCTTTTGGTAGCATCTTAAGTAGCGATGTATCCAGCCTTTATCGTCTAGTATGCCATGGTATCTAACTTGGAACTCTTTCAACATACCGTCCCTTTACTGAGGGTAAAGACAATGCCTGTGACTGACATTCAGTCGTCTTTATCACCCTGGAACCATTCCAGTGATTCTCCCCAGGGTCGATTGATACCATCTCACTACAGCTAGTGAGTATCCTAACATCCATTTAGATCTATCTCATAGATCCAAAATCCAGGATTTAGGAGGTATCACTTTGATCCTATATGGAGAATTATGGTGATAAGCGGAGATTGACTGAGCGTAGCATAGGAAACTCCTTCCCCTTCAAGAGTATGTCATCCACGTACTCTACGAGGATCATCACCATACTCCCTACTACCTTTTTGTTTATACAAGGTTCATCTACCATTTTGATGATGTCAAACTCTTTGACTAATCCATCAAAACAGATGTTCCAACTCCGCGATGCCTGCTTTAATCCTATAAGGCATCTTGCACACGTTTCCGCTGCTCCCACTGTCTACGAAGTCCTCTGGTTGTGTACTTATAGACGTACTCTTCTAAAACATCATTTAGAAAAGCAGTCATGACACCCAACCGCCAGATATCGTAGTCATGGTATGTACCCGTGGCAAGTAGCATCTGGATGGACTTAAGCATAGGTACTGGAAAAGGTTTCATCATTATCCACGCCTGGTCAATGACGAAAACCTTTAACTAGTCTAGCTTTGAAAGTCTCAACTTTTCCATCTACACCAAGTAATCTTCTCAAGATATACTTGCTCCTGATGGGGATTTAACCCTTCAGATATAGCAGCCAAAGTCCATACTTTGTTGGTGTACATGGATTCCATCTCAGATCACTAAGCATCCAGCCATTCTTATAGAGTCTCACTCCTGATGGCCAGCTCGAAGCTAGTTGGGTCATCATCTCATGATGCAATCCTCGCTCCCACTGTCATAGAGAAACCGAAGTATCTCTCAGGTGGGTGAGGAACCCTACTAGATCGGCGGAGAGGCTGAGGTTCGTTGGAACCTACTGAATCCTTTGTTCTATCAAATCATCTACTGCAGTTTGTATGGCTGGAACATTTCCAGTTCTACATAACTGACCTTGCCTCGAGCTTGTCCGGATTTTGCTTTTCAGACATAGGCCGGACAACCCCAAATCTTAACTAGCTTAAGACATGGGCTCTTCCCTTTCCATATCTCATATGGAGTGGTAGGCAACAGATTTGATTCGAACCGTATTCAATAGGTATGCATCTTCTCAAGCGCATAACTCCCTAAAGGAAATAGGTAACTCAGTAGTACTCATCATAGAGCACACCTTATCATATAGGGTGTGATTGCTCCGCCTCGATATACCATCGTGCTATGGTGTATACGGAGGAGTAATGCTGAGAGAGAATCTCATTCTCCTTTAGAATAGTCCAGGAATTCCGTGCTCAAGTATTCTCCTCCTTGATCTCATCATAGGACATAATACTTATACCCGTATTTTGGTTCTCTACTTCTCGCTTATATTCTGTGAATATCTCAAAAGGTTCGGACTTATGTTTCAACAGGAACATAGGTCTGAATCTCGAAAGATCATCAGAGAATGTAATGAAGTACAAAGAACCAGTCCTGGCATATGTAGACAGGGGACCTACATACATCAACATGTATCATCCCAAGAGTACACTAACTCTTTCTCTGTTTCCAATAAACAGAGCTATGGTCATCTTATCTTTGTGACATGACTGGCAAGTTTCATAAGATGTAAATTCAAACTGATTTAAATATGCATCTACATGTAACTTCAGCTAGTCGGGTCGCATTGATATGACCTAGTCTACAATACCTCAAGAAGAATTTGTTCATTTCTGAACTCTTCCTCTTGTGTGTGTTCCATATACTAAGAACTGTAGTTTGATTTAGAACATCAACGCTTTTAGATAACGTGCCTGAACCGATCAACTTTTGATATTGGAAATGTTCAAAACATTATCCAACAATACAAAATTATATCCTTTCTTTACTGATAAAGAGACTGATATGATTTTGTATATCAGGTTCGGTATCTAATAACATTCGTTCAGAATCAATGTATTGGTAATACAGGGTGACAGTGACCAACAGACTTGGCTGCAACACTTGCCCCGTTTTCTGTCTCATGAAACTTATCACCCGTTCTCAGTTCTCTACCTTTCTGTAGCCCTATGTAACATATTACATATCTGGGATCCTGATCTGGTATCACATACCCAGGACGTAAAGGATACTGAGAAACAGTTCTCTGTAATGAACACACCCGAAGATGATGCATCAGCATGCACTCTCTTCGTTTGGGCTGCACGGGAATTCTGGTAATCCCCAATTTCCTTCTCTGTCTTATAACAATTATAAGTTGGAGCGGGACCAACGTTCCCCAGCTCAGTATAACAAGCGGGTTCGGTCAATAATCCGTATTATTATCTTGATTAAGGCGTGATATGGTCGCTACCTGGAGAGAGAGAGAAGAAAACACTCAGCGTGCGCTCTTGCAAGAATAGATTGGTTATTATTTTATCTAATCAGGATGGCTCCCACTGCTTTTTATCAAATCTTCCTTCAAACCCTAAAAGGAAAGACTAGCCGGGATTAATTACACACTACAAGTTCGCCAATCTTTCAGCCAGTCCAGTGTCGGTACTTTGAGGGAGGTCCCCCGTGCTTTCGCATGAACCTAATTAATGTAAACCTCGTTTTCCCAGAGGCGTAACCCCGTTGACACCTTTCTAGACACCTACTTGATCGGCTAATTGTAATGTGTAAAACTCTCCCAGGAGTAACTCTTACTTGCAGCGGGTATCGGGATCCAACTATCTCATAGAAGGTATGCAATCTCATTGCAAATTTCAACACTTGAAATTCCCGATAATATTTTGCCCCTAACCTCCTATGACCTTGACAAAGGCCAACAAACCATAGGATGCTAGTCAAGTTCAACCCGTCATTTCCTGATTGAATTAAACCCACCTGCACGGCCCTTGACAAAGGCCAACAAGGTCGCACGACTACCCTAATCCAATCTGCATCATATGCATAAGCAGATAAGCACCAGTTAGCTACCGCACACTGCGCCTTGACAAAGGCCAACAAACGCAGCACGAATACTAACTACTACTTATCTGAAATGACGGAGGGCTACGACAGGTTTTTCTGAAAACCCATTGCGTAATGAACTTGATATCGTTGTAGGATCGAATGAATTTTGAAATGGAGTCTCTTTGATGCTTTTCTAGTTTTTCTAAAGGAGTCACTCCCGGTGAAGGGATCGTCGGTCCTTTCCTCATCGAATGAGGTGCGGGATATATCATATATATCACTGTGCAAAGCAAAAACACTTAAAAGCAATCAAAAGACAAACCGAGTGTGTAGCATCAGCCAGTTATTGCTAAAGGAGTCACTCCCGGTGAAGGGATCTCGGTCCTTTCCTTATCGAATAAGGTGCAGGATATATCACATATACCGCTGTGCAAAGCAAGAACTGTAGCTACCTGTTTTATTTTGAAATTCGATTCTACAACATCTAAGGTTTCTTTTATTTCATTAATCATATTAATGAAGTCCCATCATTTAAATACCTAAACATTACAGATAAATACGACGTACACTTATGCCATCCGCATTCGCCTCGATGTCCCCTCGTGCACCGTTAGGTTAGGTAACTAACGGCAGAGCGGGGCAAGGCTAGCGCGGGTGTAAAACATAAGTAACGTCTATATAATATATCATATATACTATATACTATATCTATCACAGAACATCACATGATCACATCACAGATATCGCAGCAGAAGAATCATATGAAATATTGGATATACTAGGACGTCCGTGTTTTCAATACGAGCCAGTATAAAACACGGATTCCACGGTCGTGATGAATAGCCAAACCCACACCCCTAGACCCCTACGAGAGCGGCAAGCAACCCTACCAATTCTAGAGTTAGGAGACCCGGACTCGACTCCTCGAGTTGGTCTCCCACTGGACTCCAGAACCCGGTTACTTGTGCCCTCCTCCTTGGGTCTATCCTAGTGTGGAAAAGTAAATAATATACAAAGGGTGACATCTTCCGCAACCTGGAAGTGCCCCAATAAAAGAATATTACATACAAGTTTTTACATGAATGAAAATGAAAAACACTCATCTCACATAAAAACCCCCGGCTATTCAAACACGACGATCCAATATAACATATCCAGCAACACATAACATCACATGTCATCAACGTAAGTAAATATGCGCATCCCAATTGTCGTTGACATATAGCAACGAAACCGGCGATATCACATATTACACTTACGGTCACAGAAAAGAAAGTGTAAAACAACAACAGTTGGAATCCGCAACCACCTCAGACATCGCATGCCTGACCAAATGAATTCCTTAGACATCACATGCCTAACAATTATAAACCCCGCATTTTAGTCTCAAAATCGAAAACTCTTTTCAATATAAAGTCGGGTAATTCAACAAGATTCCCGACATCCTGATCGAATGCTCGTCGCAAACTTTAGTAGGCGGCCGCACCCCCGATACCGTCGATGAAGTGCACCAAGGCGGAACACCGCTGCCGCGAGCACCCGAACGGATGCTTTCGGCGACGGGGTTCTCCTACAGTCACTTGGTCGGGGCTATGGAGTGAGGCTGTCTATTAAGTTTACCCGGCGAGTATCCGCGTACGCTACGTGATTGCGACGGACTTTTGATCACGTCAAAATTCCGTGGCAACCGATCAAGTGAGACTAAACTGCTACGTTTATAATATTCATTCAGTTATCTCATAACAATTTGTGAATTCCAATTATTGTATCACATTCCGGATAAATAGAAAATGCTAAACTTTTCGATCGAACAATCGAACACCCAAGTTTTCCCGATACAGATCAACACATGAAATAAGTCTAACAACATTCAGTTCGTGCCTCAGTACCAACGGTCCAGCCGTAGAAGGGTCAAGCCAACGCCTCACATGTGGCACGCCGTACTGCCCCAAACCCGAAGGTTCAAAGGGCAGTTCAAGATGGTCACATAATCGAGTTAAGGTTTGTTGTCTTCTAGAGGGTCCATCGCGTTACTTGCACTACTTAGAACGTCGTTAAACTACGGAAAAATCCAACACTTGGAAATTTCCCGACAGGGGAAAAATTGGGTATTTATATCCGGTCGAACTTTTTAACATATTCTAGAATTTATCCGGAAAGCCACATAGACAAAATTTGATACTCCGATCGAAATACCGAATCCCCAAAACAATCCCAGAAAATACAACTCTGGAAAAATATTAAAAACATCCAGAACACACAAGAAACACCAACAGAAACAACTGAAGAAAACACACATCCTGATCATCACAGACGGCCGCGGAACCGCCGCAAAAGGGGGGTCAACGCCGCGGTTCCGCGGCCGTACTGTTGAGTTAGGTTGTCGTTTTCTCCAGTTTTTCTTAGAATTTCCTGCACATTTCTCTGCATATTTTTAATTCCAAAAAATCCACAATTTACAGAAATGTCCAGAGAGCATGTTAAGGGTTTGGGTTTCGGGTCGATCGGACTTCAAATTCCGTCTAGACTTCGCTTAAGGCTCTAGCTAGGCTCTGATACCACTGTAGGGTTCCTAGGCACTCTCAAGAGGTCTCACAAGGCATCAACCATGCAATTTCAATTTTTACGGTGCCGAGAAACCCTAAACTACGGATCGTTGGCTAGATTTCTAGGCGAACAAAGTAACTAGTTAACACTTAACTATAAGAGATACGGAAATACAACCTTTGTAGATCCGGTTCTCCACCTCCATAGCTCCGCAATGAAGTCTCCTCGCTGTCCATAACAAGTCCCGGGCTCTAGCGTCGGCTTCATCGGAGAATGGACGGGCTAGGTCATCGATGTCCATGCCGAAGATGATCTACGTCGAGGCATCGCTAAATCAAGCTCCGAGTTCACCAAGTCAAGAAACTTGTGAAGAAAACACACTCTACTACTTGGCAAGAGGTAGAGGATGAAGAAATAGGAAGTGGGTTCAATTTAGAATTGGATTTCTCACTCTTTATCATCAATCACCATTGATGACCTCAAGGTTTTCTTCTTAAGTTCAAGGAAGAAGAAGAAGAAAAAGATATGATAAGTTAATTAGAAAAGAAAAGAATAAAAATTCTTATCATAAAGGTAACCATGGTAAAGTGTAGAGAATTAACTTAGGTTAAATGAATGGTTAGGGTCAAGGTTTCATGAAGCTTCCACTAAACAACAAAAAAAGCCACCATTCATTTTTTTCTTTTCCATTTATTTTCCAAAATGAATAAATAGATAAATAAATGAGAAAAAGGAAATAAAACCCTAATCATAAGTTTAACCATGGTTTAATTCTTTACACTTAACCAAGTAAACATGTATCATCAAACATGATACAATAAAATGCACAAAAAGTATATCACATATACAACTTGTACATCCAAGTGAGAAAATCCATCTAAAGTGAACCGATACTAGTTAATGCAAACTAATATATCAAATATATAATTACACATTAAATCATTAAATCAAACACTTGATTTAACGATCCGGTCATATCACATATAACCGACTAGTATCCTATGTATCGACTTATCGAATCAACCCTTGATTCGATAACTAGGTTATATCGCATACAACCATTCGATACATTCATCGCGAGAATAGAATACGGTATCACATACATGCATCATTCTCGGTCCCGCACATATCTCATATGCGCTCCTATTTCGTTTCGCTTGAGCCAGGAAACCTCTGTGCAGGACTCTAAAGACTCGTCAATACGCTGGCAGCGGATGATGATCATATCAAACATCCACAAGCCGCAAGCGGTTTGCTAAACGTAACCGCCACCCGGGTATTGAGCGATCTGAAGATCGACGAGCAAGCCCGCTCACACTCCAGTGAATCCAACCAGTAACACTACCGTACAGTCCGGTCTGATCGTCTGATATGTCGCATATCTTGCCTAGGGGTGGTAAACGTCAGACCCCAATAGCTCGATAAGTCGTGTCGATATGAGGTCTATAACTGTTCGAGAAACTACTGGTAACACTTACCAGTAAATCTCAGCAACCCTGGCCAGGGATTTCCTGTTATAGCCAATCGAACACAGCGCAACATCAACCCCCTATACCGGGAGAGACGAATCCCCTCCTATCGCTCATTGCCTCCATGTGACTCGGGACTGTACCCAAAAACCACCGTTTTGCATGCCCTCTTGGACGTGGTAAGATGGAAATCAAAGCACAGTGGGAACCACACAAGACTCTATGACGATCTCAGGTCAACAGACTACTCTGTACCAGTGTCACCAGAGAACTGCCATCTGACGTGAGGTATAATACCATCTGGGAGTTCTCGGCGAGTCCGTCCAGTGTACCCAGTCTCTACTGAGCACCCGTATATCATCTCTGATGTCAAACACTAATGGATATGGGATCATCCATCGCCCATCTGTATGGGTCGAGAAGGTACACGCTAGTCTACTCTGGTATATCGATGCCCCGTCTCGATACACCCACGACTAGGGACTTTGAAGGATGTACTTATAGACTATCTGTCCCCACTAGTATGATCTGCATCATAGTCCAGGTAGTTAAGTACACATCCTAAGGGCTTTACCAACATGTAACAAAGAGACAATCAGTGTACACGTTAAGGTAAAGTTCAACCAGATAGCACACTATCATGTCGAGCAAGAAAGTCCTCCCTATATACGTCCCAGCATCCACTACAATATACATCCTATGTACAGTAATGGCCTCTAGGGCATACATATAACTAACACTTTCCGTCGAGGCTAGAGACCTGATATACTTATAGAAGCATTGGGATACAGGCAGTTTTCGAGAAGATGCGATGCGGAGGACCCAGATGACCGGAAAAGAGAAAGGATTATATAAGAGTACCAGCCTCCGTACAGTTTGGCATCGGCGAGATCGGAAGAGGCCTTGAGCAGGATTCCTTCCAAGACATAGCTGCAAGGATATTTGCACCCAAGATCAGATGTGATGCGCACTCAAGGAGCCATAGGCCGATGCCAGTGACATGCTGCTTTACGAGTGGTCGTTAGGATTGACCGTGGAATGACCAGAGAAGTGCCAGAACGGAATCGTCTCCGTTAGCATACCTGACAGGGCCGATGAGCCGACGGATCGTGAGATGGATAATCCACAGAAAAGATAAGGACCTTCCTGAAATAAATTACGTGAAGACTTGGACCCAGGAGTGGTCATGTTATGCACCTCAGCAGGCCAGGGTTCAGAATCGTCGACAAGACGTCCTACGAGTGACCGCGACAGTTGGCCAGAGATTCTTAGAGGACGTGCTTGAGCGGAACAAGTCCGCCATACTTGATTTCGATGTCTTGGGTGATTTATTCGCATGATTTGATTTTGATGATTGAGAATTTATGATTTTTGCACAGTTGTTGCACTTGATATCGTTTTCGTGCTTTGGTTTCACATGTTTGTGATTTATGGGGTTTAGACATTTGAGTTGATTTTGTGCGTGTGCACGCACACGATTTGCTTCCTGCACTCTGTATAGTTTATATATGCTTGCAGTGCAGTGACATGTATTTTGTGCACTTGGATGCACTGGATTTCGATTTCGAGGGTGATGCTCGACATTGTTTTGTGCATTTTATGCACCTGATTGGATTTTGCGCGTGTTCAACACTTGATATTGGATTTCATGATTTCATGCATGATGGATGCACCAGATTTGGATTTTTAGCGCTTGTTGGGCGCCTGTTATGAGATGCGATTTGGTGCATACCAGATGCACTAAATCGGGATTTTCGTGCATGTCAGATGCACCTGATTTTGCGGTCAGGCACACACGTTGCTTATGACCGATGTTGTGTGCACAACCGTTGCACCTTGATGTCGTTTTTGTGCACCTGCTTGGCACAAGTACGGATTTTGATTTCCGTGCGCACCGGACGCACAGGGTTTTCATATGCATTTTGGGGATTGATTTCTATGGAGCAGTACATTTTTATGATATTGCGATTGGTTTTCGTACTGAGCAGGACTAGTCAGAGGACAGTGCATGGATATATTTTGCATGCATTGACAGTTTTCAAGGGGATTTCCAAAAGCAAGCTATAGTTTCATTATTTACATACGTGTCTGATATGACACGAAACGTTTAAACAGGAAACCCTTCAAAGTTATTTTTAAAAAAATAAATGGCGGAACGTGCATATTAAACAAAAGATACATAAGTATATGGCTATTTTCTTATAGAGACGTCCTCCACTGTGCAGTGTTATGTGTATTGCACAGCGATTTTTTTTTAAAGAAATTTGGCATGCATTTCCTTCAGATATTTACATGTACGGATTTGGTATTTTCGTGTGTAGTTCCGATTTATAGCATGTCGGCTTTGCTTTGGATTTGGCATTTGTGTTTTACCTTGACTCCGATGATTGCGAGGTGCTTGACGGAGTTTTGTTTTCGAGTTATCTGCTCGCTACGCACGCGCAGGTATTGCGCTATGATGCATTCTATGGATTGATGATTTCGGAGCCTCGTCGACTTGGACATTTTATTAAAATGTTTTGGAATTTGGAGGTTTAAATTTAAATTCGGGGACCGAATTTCTTTAAGGGGGAAAGACTGTAACATTTCAAAAAAATAAAATATTATTTTTGGGAATTTTCATAATTCAACATTAATTTTTAATGAATATTTTAATAATCGGTATAATTAAACACCGATAAATGGTGAAAATTCAGGAGGAAAATTTTGAAAATTCTAAAATAGGGTATTTTGCGGAAATATGTCATTTTAAAGATTTTATGGTTAAGTAAATACTATTTTGGTGTTAATCGCGATCAAAAATCGCTAATTGGATTTTTGGCTTTTGTGCAAGAATGTGCACATAACTTTTTTACACTTGTCACACTTGTTTCATGTTTTGGACTCATGTCAAACCTAGGGTTGAACCATGATAGATGACCATGGTGGGTGAGCCATGTTTAGCCACCCATAGTGGTTTAACCCATTTGGTAAGCTAATTGGGTTTAATTAAGGGTTTTAGTTTTAGATTTAAATTAGGGTAGGGGTTGACTAGTAGGTGGGAGAGAGAGAGAGCCATGATGGTTTTGGGCAAGCTAACATCTAATGGAAAGATAAGGGTGAGGGGGGTTAACTTGGGGTTATGCCTTAATCCATTGTTGTAGGGTTCCTAGGCACTCTCAAGAGGTCTCACAAGGCATCAACCATGTCAATTTCAAATTTTACGGTGCCGAGAAACCCTAGATACGGATCGTTGGCTAGAATTTTAGGCGACAAAGCAAACTAGTTAACACTTAACTACAAGAATACGGAAATACAACCTTTGTAGATCCGGTCCTCCACCTCCACGGCTCCGTGATGAAGTCCTCTCCGCTGTCCAAATCAAATCCCGGGCTCTAGCGTCGGCTTCATCGGAGAAAGAGCGGGCTAGGTCATCGACGACGTGCCGAAGATGATCTACGTCGAGACATCACTAGATCAAGCTCCACCTTCACCAAGCCATGAAAACTTGTGAAGGAAACACCCTGTACTACTTGGCAAGAGGTAGAGGATGAAGAAATAGGAAGTGGGTTCACTTTAGAAATGGATTTCTCACTCAATTTTCATCAATCACCATTGATGAAGAAAGGTTTTCTTCAACTTGAAGAAGAAGAAGAAGAAGATGAAGATAATATTATGATAAGTCTTTTTGAAAATGGAAAATAAAAGAATACTTATCATAATCAACCATGGTCAAGTGTAGAGAATTGACAAAGGTTAGATGAATGGTTAGGGTTAAAGATGAAGACAAAGTGGTGACTTTGGTCAAAGCTTCATGAAGATTCAAGATGCAAACAAAGAAAGCCACCATTTTGTTTTCTTATCCATTTCTTTTTAATCCAATTAAAAAGATAAATGAATGAATAACAAAATAAAAACCCTAACCATTTACTTAACCAAGGTTTAATTCTTTACACAAACCCTAGCAAACATGTATCATCAAACATGATACATGCAAGTGCACAAAAGTATATCACATATACAATGTGCACATCCGAGTGAGAATATCCATTTAAAGTGAACCGATACTAGTTAATGCAAAGTAATATATCAAATATATAATTATACATTAAATCATTAAATCAACACTTGATTTAACGATCCGGTCATATCACATATAACCGACTAATATCCAATGTATCGGCTTATCGAATCAATCCATGATTCGATAACTAGGTTATATCGCATACAACCTTCCGATACATTCATCGCGAGAATGGAATGCGGTATCACATATACGTATTATTCTCGGTCCCGCACGTATCTCATATGCGCTCCTATTTCGTTTCGCTTGAGCCAGGAAACCTCTGTGTAGGACCCTAAAGACTCGTCAATACGCCGGCAGCGGATGATGATCATATCAAACATCCACAAGCCGCAAGCGGTCTGCTAAACTAACGGCCACCCGGGTATTGAGCGATCAGAAGATCGACGAGCAAGCCCGCTCACACTCCAGTGAATCCAACCAGTAACACTACCGTACAGTCCGGTCTGTTCGTCTGATATGTCGCATATCTCGCCTAGGGGTGGTAAACGTCAGACCCCAATAGCTTGATAAGTCGTGTCGATATGAGGTCTATAACAATTCGAGAAACTACTAGCAACACTTACCAGTAAATCTCAGCAACCCTGGCCAGAGATTTCCGGTTATAGCCAATCGAACACAGCGCAACATCAACTCCCTATACCGGGAGAGACGAATCCCCTCCTGTCGCTCATTGCCTCTATGTGATTCGGGACTGTACCCAAAAACCACCGTTTTGCACGCCCTCTTGGACGTGGTAAGATGGAAATCAAAGCACAGTGGGAACCACACAAGACTCTATGACGATCTCGGGTCAACAGACTACTCTGTACCAGTGTCACCAGAGAACTGCCATCTGACGTAAGGTATAATACCATCTGGGAGTTCTCGACGAGTCCGTCCAGTGTACCCAGTCTCTACTGAGCACCCGTATATCATCTCTGATGTCAAACACCAATGGATATGGGATCATCCATCGCCCATCTGTATGGGTCGAGAAGGTACACGCTAGTCTACTCTGGTATATCGATGCCCCGTCTCGATACACCCACGACTAGGGACTTTGAAGGATGTACTTATGGACTACCATGTCCCCACTAGTATGATCCGCATCATAGTCCAGGTAGTCAAGTATACATCCTAAGGGCTTTACCAACATGTAACAGAGAGACAATTAGTGTACACGTTAAGGTAAAGAGCAACCAGATAGCATACTATCATGTCGAGCAAGAAAGTCCTCCCTATATATGTCCCAGCATCCACTACAATATACATCCAATGTACAGTAATGGCCTCTAGGGCATACATATAACTAACAATCTCCCACTTGCACTAGGGCCATCTGATAGCAGTGGTTGTAGTATCTCATACTCAACCATCCCATAAAAATCTCTCTCTGGGATAAGGCCTTTGTGAGTGGATCCGCCGTGTCGTCCTCTGAGTCTACTCTCCTAACCTCGATCCCCTGGAGATCAAACATCTCCATGATCAGGTGACACTGCCTTAGAATATGTCTGGATCACTGATGGGACCGTCGTTCCTTGGCATAAGCCACAACTCCATTATCTCACAATGGTAGGAACGTAGTTCATCTCATGAACCAATATACACCCAAACAGCCTCTTTGGTAGCATCTTTAGTAGCGATGTATCCAGCCTTTATCGTCAAGTATGTCACGGTATCTAGCTTGAAACTCTTCCAACATACCGTCCCCTTACTGAGGGTAAAGACAATGCCTGCGACTGACATTCAGTCGTCTTTATCACCCTGGAACACTTCCAGTGATTCTTCCCAGGATCAATTGATACCATCTCACTACAGCTAGTGAGTATCCTAACATCCATTTAGATCTATCTCATAGATCCAAAATCCAGGATTTAGGAGGTATCACTTTGATCCTATATGGAGAATTTTTGTGATAAGCGGAGATCGACCGAGCGTAGCATAGGAAACTCCTTCCCTATCAAGAGTATGTCATCCACGTACTCTACGAGGATCGTCACCATACTCCCTACTACCTTTTTGTTTATACAAGGTTAATCTACCATTTTGATGATGTCAAACTCTTTGACTAACACATCAAAACAGATGTTCCAACTCCGCGATGTCTGCTTTATCCTATAAAGTATCTTGCACACGTTTTCGCTGCTCCCACTGTCTACGAGGCACTCTGACTGTGTACTTATAGACGCTCTCTTCCAAATCATCATTTAGAAAAGCAGTCATGACACCCTACCACCAGATATCGTAGTCATGGTATGTAGCCGTGGCAAGTAGGATCTGGATGGACTTAAGCACAGCTACTTGAAAAGGTTTCATCATTATCCACACCTGGTCAATGATGCAAACCTTTAACAAGTCTAGCTTTGAAAGTCTCAACTTTTCCATGTACACCTAGTAATCTTCTCAAGATACACTTGCTCCTGATGGGGATTTAACCCTTCAGATATAGCAACCAAAGTCTATACTTTGTTGGTGTATAAGGATTCCATCTCAGATCGCTAAACATCCAGCCATTCTTACAGAGTCCCGCTCCTGATGGCCAGCTCGAAACTAGTTGGGTCATCATCTCATGATGCAATCCTCGCTCCCACTGTCATAGAGAAACCGAAGTATCTCTCAGGTGGGTGAGGAACCCTACTAGATCGGCGGAGAGGCTGAGGTTCGTTGGCATCGACTGAATCCTTTGGTTCTACCAAATCATCAGCTGCAGATTGTATAGCTGGAACATTTCCAGTTCTACATAACAGACCTTGCCTCGAGCTTGTCCGGATTTTGCTTTTAGACATAGGCCGGACAACCCCAAATCTTAAGGAACATAAGATATGGGCTCTTCCCTTTCCATATCACATATGAAGTGGTAGGCAACTGATTTGATTTGAACCCTATTCAATAGGTATGCGGCTACTTAAGCGCATAACTCCCAAAGGAAAAAGGTAACTCAGTAGTACTCATCATAGAGCACACCATATCAAATAGGGTGTATCTACTCCGCCCCGATATACCATCGTGCTATGGTGTATACGGAGGAGTAATGCTGAGAGAGAAACTTATTCTCCTTTAGAATAGTCCAGGAATTCCGTGCTCAAGTATTCTCCTCCTTGATCTCATCATAGGATATAATACTTATACCCGTATTTCGGTTCTCTACTTCTCGCTTATATTCTGTGAATATCTCAAAAGGTTCGGACTCATGTTTCAACAGGAATATATGACTGAATCTTGAGAGATTATCAGAGAATATAATGAAGTATAAAGAATCAGTCCTGGCATGTGTAGACAGGAGACCTTACATACATCATCATGTATCAGTCCCAAGAGTTCATTAACTCTTTCTCTGTTTCCAGTAAACAGAGCTATGGTCATCTTATCTCTGTGACATGACTGGCAAGTTTCACAAGATGTAAATTCAAACTAATTTAAATATGCATCTTTATGAAACTCTAGCTAGTCGAGTCACATTGATCTGACCTATTCTACAATACCTCAAGGAGAATTCGTTCATTTCTGAACTCTTCCTCTTGTGTGTGTTCCATATACTAAGAACTGTAGCTTGATTTAGAACATTAATGTTTTTAGATAACGTGCCTGAACCGATCAACTTTTGATATAGGAAATGTTCAAAACATTATCCAACAATACAAAATTATATCATTTCTTTACTAATAAAGAGACTAATATGATTTTGTATATCAGGTTCAGTATCTAATAACATTCGTTCAGAATCAATGTATAGGTAATACAGGGTGACAGTGACCAACAGACTTGGCTGCAACACTTGCCCCGTTTTCTGCCTCATGAAACTTATCACCCGTTCTCAGTTTTCTACCTATCTGTAGCCTTATGTAACAGATTACATATCTGGGATCCTGATCTGGTATCACATACCCAGGACGTATAGGATACAGAGAAACAGTTCTTTGTAATGAACACACCCGAAGATGATGCATCAGCATGCACTCTCTTCGTTTGGCAGCACGGGAAATCTAGTATTCCCCAATTTCCTTCTCTATCTTATAACAATTATAAGTTGGAGCGGGACCAACGTTCCCCAGCTCAGTATAACAAGCGGGTTCGGTCAATAATCCGTTTTATTATCTTGATTATGGCGTGACATGGTCGCTACCAGGAGAGAGAGAGAAGAAAACACTCAGCGTGCGCTCTTGCAAGAATAGATTGGTTATTATTTTATCTAATCAGGATGGCTCCCACTGCTTTTTATCAAATCTTCCTTCAAACCCTAAAAGGAAAGACTTAGCCGGGATTAATTACACGCTACAAGTTCGCCAATCTTTCAGCCAGGCCAGTGTCGGTACTTTGAGGGAGGTCCCCCGTGCTTTCGCACGAACCTAATTAATGTAAACCTCGTTTTCCCAGAGGCGTAACCCCGTTGACACCTTTCTAGACACCTACTTGATCGGCTAATTGTAATGTGTAAAACTCTCCCAGGAGTAACTCTTACTCGCAGCGGATATCGGGATCCAACTATCTCATAGAAGGTATGCAATCTCATTGCAAATTTCAACACTTGAAATTCCCGATAATATTTTGCCCCTAGCGTCCTATGACCTTGACGCATGCCAAACAACCCATAGTCCGCTAGTCAAGTTCAACCCGTACATTTCTTGATTGAATTAAACCCACCCGCACGACCCTTGACGCATGCCAAACAACGCCGTACGAATACCCTAATCCAATCGCATCGTATGCAAACAGATAAGCACTAGTTAGCTACCGTACACTACGCCTTGACGCATGCCAAACAACCGCAGCACGAATACTAACTAGTACTTATCTGAAATGACGGAGGGCTACGACAGGTTTTTCTGAAAACCTATTGCGTAATGAACTTGATATCGTTGTAGAATCAAATGATTTTAAAATGGAGTGTTTTTGAGACTTTTCTAGTTTTGCTAAAGGAGTCACTCCCGGTGAAGGGATCGTCGGTCCTTTCCTCATCGAATGAGGTGCGGGATATATCATATATATCACTGTGCAAAGCAGAAACTATAGAAGCAATCAAAAGACAAACCGAGTGTGTAGCATCTGCCAGTTATTGCTAAAGGAGCCACTCCCGGTGAAGGGATCTCGGTCCTTTCCTTATCGAATAAGGTGCAGGATATATCACATATACCTCTGTGCAAAGCAAGAACTGTAGCTACATGTTTTATTTTGAAATTCGATTCTACAACATCTTAGGTTTCTTTTATTTCATTAATCATATTAATGAAGTCCCATCATTTAAGTACCTAAACATCACAGATAAATACGACGTACGCTTATGCCATCCGCATTCGCCTCGATGTCCCCTCATGCACCGTTAGGTTAGGTAACTAACGGCAGAGCGGGGCAGGGCTAGCGCGGGTGTAAAACATAAGTAACGCCTATATAATATATCATATATACTATATACAGTATCTATCACAGAACATCACATGATCACATCACAGATATCGCAGCAGAAGAAACATATATGAAATATTGGATATACTAGGACGTCCGTGTTTTCAATACGAGCCAGTATAAAACACGGATTCCACGGTCGCGATGAATAGCCAAACCCACACCCCTAGACCCCTACGAGAGCGGCAAGCAACCCTACCAATTCTGGAGTTAGGAGACCCGGACTCGACTCCTCGAGTTGGTCTCCCACTGGACTCCAGAACCCGGTTACTTGTGCTCTCCTCCTTGGGTCTATCCTAGTGCGGAAAAGTAAATAATATACAAACGGTGACATCTTCCGCAACCTGGAAGTGCCCCAATAAAAGAATATTACATACAAGTTTTTACATGAATGAAAATGAAAAACACTCATCTCACATAAAAACCCCCGGCTATTCAAACGACGATCCAATATAACATATCCAGCAACACATAACATCACATGTCATCAACGTAAGTAAATATGCGCATCCCAATTGTCGTTGACATATAGCAACGAAACCGGCGATATCACATATTACACTTACGGTTACAGAAAAGAAAGTGTAAAACTACAACAGTTGGAATCCGCAACCACCTCAGACATTGCATGCCTGACCAATTGAATTCCTTAGACATCGCATGCCTAACAATTATAAACCCCGCATTTTAGTCTCAAAATCGAAAACACTTTTCAATATAAAGTCGGGTAATTCAACAAGATTCCCGACATTCTGATCGAATGCTCGTCGCAAACTTTAATAGGCGGCTGCACCCCCGACGCCGTCGACGAAGTGCACCAAGGCGGAACACCGCTACCGCGAGCACCCGGACGGATGCTTTCGGCGACGGGGTTCTCCTACAGTGACTTGGTCGGGGCTATGGAGCGAGGCTGTCTATTAAGTTTACCCGGCGAGTATCCGCGTACGCTACGTGATTGCGACGGACTTTTGATCACATCAAAATTCCGTGGCAACCGATCATGTGAGACTAAACTGCTATGTTTATAACATTCATTCAGTTATCTCATAACTACTTGTGACTTCCAATTATTGTATCACATTCCGGATAAATAGAAAATGTTAAACTTTCCGATCGAACATTCAAACACCCAAGTTTTCCCGATACAGATCAACACATGAAACAAGTCTAAAAACATTCAGTTCGTGCCTCAGTACCAACGGTCCAGTCGTAGAAGGGTCAAGCCAACGCCTCACATGTGGCACGCCGTACTGCCCCAAACCCTAAGGTTCAAAGGGCAGTTCAAGACGGTCACATAATCGAGTTAAGGTTTGTTGTCTTCTAGAGGGTCCATCGCGTTACTTGCACTACTTAGAACGTCGTTAAACTACGGAAAATCCAACACTTGGAAATTTCCCGACAGGGGAAAAAATGGGTATTTACATCCGGTCGAACTTTTTAACATATTCTAAAATATCCGGAAAGCCACATAGACAAAATCTGATAATCCGATCGAACATACGAATCCCCAAAACAACCCCAGAAAATTCAACTCTTGAAAAAAAATTAAAAATTCCCAGGAAAACCACCACTGGAAATTAAGAATTACTGTACAAAATTCTTTATATAAAGAGGCCGTACGGCCGCGGAACCGCCGCATGAGCCATGCTCATGCCGCGGAACCGCGGCGACTTAGTTGAATTGGGCTGTCGAATTTCACAGAAACTCTTAGATATTCCTGCTGGTTTTTCTGCATATTTTTAATCTGGAAAAATCCCAGTTTTTGAAAAAAGGACAGAGAGCATTTTTTGAGTTGGGGTTTCGGGTCGATCGGACTTCAAACTCCGTCTAGACTTCGCCTAAGGCTCTATCTAGGCTCTGATACCACTGTAGGTCAGGCAGCCACCCCATCCAATGGGGTCGCCGTGGCACCAACGGGTCTCTCAGCCGCTACTTTTTATGCATGCCCCCTCGCGAGGACTACAACCCGCCGGAACACCTTCTGGTCTCGGGACACCCTGGGGGTAAGAGCCTATGCTTCGCCACACTGTCACACAGTGAGAACCCCCCATAGGTCGACATCTAATGCCTAGTAGCTCTGATACCACTGTAGGGTTCCTAGGCACTCTCAAGAGGTCTCACAAGGCATCAACCATGCCAATTTCAAATTTTACGGTGCCGAGAAACCCTAGATACGGATCGTTGGCTAGAATTTTAGGCGACAAAGCAAACTAGTTAACACTTAACTACAAGAATACGGAAATACAACCTTTGTAGATCCGGTCCTCCACCTCCACGGCTCCGTGATGAAGTCCTCTCCGCTGTCCAAATCAAATCCCGGGCTCTAGCGTCGGCTTCATCGGAGAAAGAGCGGGCTAGGTCATCGACGACGTGCCGAAGATGATCTACGTCGAGACATCACTAGATCAAGCTCCACCTTCACCAAGCCATGAAAACTTGTGAAGGAAACACCCTATACTACTTGGCAAGAGGTAGAGGATGAATAAATAGGAAGTGGGTTCACTTTAGAATTGGATTTCTCACTCATTTTTCATTAATCACCATTGATGAAGAAAGGTTTTCTTCAACTTGAAGAAGAAGAAGAAGAAGATGAAGATAATATTATGATAAGTCTTTTTGAAAATAGAAAATAAAAGAATACTTATCATAATCAACCATGGTCAAGTGTAGAGAATTGACTAAGGTTAGATGAATGGTTAGGGTTAAAGATGAAGACAAAGTGGTGACTTTGGTCAAAGCTTCATGAAGATTCAAGATGCAAACAAAGAAAGCCACCATTTTGTTTTCTTATCCATTTCTTTTTAATCCAATTAAAAAGATAAATGAATGAATAACAAAATAAAAACCCTAACCATTTACTTAACCAAGGTTTAATTATTTACACAAACCCTAGCAAAGATGTATCATCAAACATGATACATGCAAGTGCACAAAAGTATATCACATATACAATGTGCACATCCGAGTGAGAATATCCATTTAAAGTGAACCGATACTAGTTAATGCAAAGTAATATATCAAATATATAATTATACATTAAATCATTAAATCAACACTTGATTTAACGATCCGGTCATATCACATATAACCGACTAATATCCAATGTATCGGCTTATCGAATCAATCCATGATTCGATAACTAGGTTATATCGCATACAACCTTCCGATACATTCATCGCGAGAATGGAATGCGGTATCACATACACGTATTATTCTTGGTCCCGCACATATCTCATATGCGCTCCTATTTCGTTTCGCTTGAGCCAGGAAACCTCTGTGTAGGACTCTAAAGACTCGTCAATACGCCGGCAGCGGATGATGATCATATCAAACATCCACAAGCCGCAAGCGGTCTGCTAAACGTAACGGCCACCCCGGTATTGAGCGATCAGAAGATTGACGAGCAAGCCCGCTCACACTCCAGTGAATCCAACCAGTAACACTACCGTACAGTCCGGTCTGTTCGTCTGATATGTCGCATATCTCGCCTAGGGGTGGTAAACGTCAGACCCCAATAGCTCGATAAGTCGTGTCGATATGAGGTCTATAATAATTCGAGAAACTACTGGCAACACTTACCAGTAAATCTCAGCAACCCTGGCCAGGGATTTCCGGTTATAGCCAATCGAACACAGCGCAATATCAACTCCCTATACCGGGAGAGACGAATCCCCTCCTATCGCTCATTGCCTCCATGTGATTCGGGACTGTACCCAAAAACCACCATTTTGCACGCCCTCTTGGACGTGGTAAGATGGAAATCAAAGTACAATGGGAACCACACAAGACTCTATGACGATCTCGGGTCAACAGACTACTCTGTACCAGTGTCACCAGAGAACTGCCATCTGACGTAAGGTATAATACCATCTGGGAGTTCTCGGCGAGTCCGTCCAGTGTACCCAGTCTCTACTGAGCACCCGTATATCATCTCTGATGTCAAACACAATTGGATATGGGATCATCCATCGCCCATCTGTATGGGTCGAGAAGGTACACGCTAGTCTACTCTGGTATATCGATGCCCCGTCTCGATACACCCACGACTAGGGACTTTGAAGGATGTACTTATGGACTACCATGTCCCCACTAGTATGATCCGCATCATAGTCCAGGTAGTCAAGTACACATCCTAAGGGCTTTACCAACATGTAACCGAGAGACAATTAGTGTACACGTTAAGGTAAAGAGCAACCAGATAGCATACTATCATGTCGAGCAAGAAAGTCCTCCCTATATATGTCCCAGCATCCACTACAATATACATCCAATGTACAGTAATGGCCTCTAGGGCATACATATAACTAACAATTGTTTCTTTCACCCTCCCTCTCATTGATCACATCTCTCCCTCTCACTCACTCACACACTCTCACACTCAAATTTTCCTACAACAGCACCATCATGGGCTGCAGCAGCAGCTGATGTGAAACATCAGCCTACCCTCATCACACTTCAGCCCCATATACACCCATCAGCCCCAATTTTTGAATCAGCAGCATCAGCAGCTGCTGTAAAAACAGCAGCAGCAAATTCCCTTCAAAGCAAATCCACACCCTTATCATACCACACCTCAGCCCAACACAAGAACATACCAACACAACACCAACCTCAGCAGCCACAAAAGCATCTGCTGCAACAACAGCATCAGCTCACAGCAATAGCAGCAGCTGTATTACAGCTTCAGCCCAGAACAGCAACTGCAGCATCATCTGGAGCACAAGGGCAGCTCCACAACGGCAGCAACCGTTCCTCCTTCCCTCCTCCTTCATCCTAGGACCATTTGGAGGTATAACCTTGCAATCCAACTCCTATTTTGCCCAATTCTGGTTTTAAGGCTGAAAGTTACTGTTATATTTGTAGTCTAGTGTTAGTGATTTTGAGTGAGAAGTGGCCAAGTGATGGTTTTGATTGCTAGGGTAACCTTATTAGGTGTATTTGAGACCATTGTGACCAATTTTACCCCAGATTCCAGTGTCATGCCAGATAGTTTAGAATCGGCGAAAACTAACGATTTTGTCAACTTTGTGGCCTTTCTGGAAACTGCTATTAATCCGGACCTCCTAAAATAATTTTGACTTGACAGTAGGATGTGCAGGAAGATAGGAACCAACACCCAAAAACCTAGCCCCAACCACCATTTTATGGCCGCAAATTTATTCCTTCTTGCCGCAATTTGCGGCCAGGCCAGGGTGAAACTGCCTCGTTTTGCGTGCATAGCCATATTTCATGTAAACTTGACCCTAGGTATGTCTAGTTTTGTCTGGTTCCAACCAGGGTAGAATCTGGGTTGAATTTCATGAGTTGGCGTATGATTTACGACTTGTTTTCGTATGGATTTTGATATTCAATGATTCGTATCTGTCGGGTGGCGTTTGGACGTCAAACGACAGCGGTTATTGGCTGTGTTTTCACGCGAGGCCACAGGTTTTTACCTATGGGCGTAGCGTGCACTATTTTGGTTTCCGAAATGGTTTTCATGAGTTTTAGCGTGTGATATCCTTGTAGGTACCCCGCGTGGCGTCGAGGCGTTGGAGATGCAAATGGCGACATCGGCACCGACACACATATAAACAAGTGAGTAGATTTATATCTACGAGGAGAAGTCGGGTGGATGGCGTACAGCACCCCCGCAGTCCGATATCTAGTATAACATATAGGTTATATTTACGGATATATGCTAGCTTATGTGTGACTTAGTTGTTTAGGATGTGTTAGGTGGAATATGCATAGGATAGAGTTAAAAGTAACTAGTATAGTTCTAGTCGCGAACCTAGAATAGGTTTACACCCACACGCACACACGTGCGAATTTGCTAGGTTTATACGATGACGATGGGGATATTGGAGGACATTGAGAGATGGGTCGATGAGATATGTTCTGAGCTTATGATATCGGTGATATGGTAGGACTCATATTAGAGATACGCCCTGATAAGTTAGCGGATCTTTAGACGACGGTACATATCAGAGTGATATACTTTGAATAATTGACATGTGGTCGAGATATGAGATATGTCAGGATAGATATTTATAGTGGGTCGCATTGAGTGATATACCTTTCTCTATGACGACATATATGTTGTTATCAGTTATTTGAGGCTGTAGGCCAGCGGCCAGATCATGATTGGATTGATGATATTAGAGTTGTACTAGACGTAGGTCAGTACCCTGGATGATGATCTTGATGAAAGAGGTATCGGATAACTAGTGTGATGAACGTGATATTGACCCGTACCCAGCTATTGGGATGCCGTACGACGACTTACCGTACGAGCTGTATTTTGATGATTGATCCGCACTCATGACTCGAGGACGTCAGATGATTTACGGTATCGTACGCGATACTATTGAGGTGGGATCAACGACTATTATATTATATTTACATATATATCGACTCAGATTTAGGTGGTTTCCATATCCCTCCCGAATGACTTGATAGTTAGATCAGTAGTTAGTATAGTAGATGTTAGGCCAGACCCGAGTCATACATATTTCAAAAACTTACGAATCGGGAATATCTTAAAAACAAGTAAAGGGATTCTACGGATATTTTCAAAGGAAGTATCTTTCTTAAAAACTCCGTAACCCTTATTTTACTAAAAACCCCGATCTGTCTTATTTCAAATGGCACAATTTCATGACATATACATATTAATGTAGACTTTTCACAGTTGCGTTGGTTTATTCGATTCCGCATGTTCATTGCTATTCACATTTCATTTCATGTGCTATTGCTATAATACCATCATGTTGTTAGGACACCAGCACCATTATCGATGATGCGTATGTTCCACGTACACTTGCTTGCCGGCTCACACACTTCATCATCGATAATTGCCATGTCACTACACTGTAGTACTGTTGCATTCAGGATACGATTCTTGCATGGCATACTCATTTACACTTATATTTGTGCACATACTCATACTTGTACACATACATGTTTGCACATACATAGATGATATTTATAATTTTTGGGAACCGCAAGATACTCTTCAAAACTGATTCATTTTAAAAGAGCGGATTCCCTCAAAATGTGCATATTACCATTCCAGGTTGCATGATAGACAGATGTGCTGCATTTCTTTTACATATCGCCTATATCATGCATTCGATTATTACGCATTGAGATATATTGTTTCCATGATATTTCTGGATTTGGGAACCGTGGATATTTCAAAAGAAAATATATAATTGTTTTAAAAACCCGGTTACCCTTGATATGATATTTCAGTGCGTCCACAATGTGTTTTCTCGGTGCTAAAGTGACATGTGGAACCCGATTCGAGGAGGCGGATGAGGCCGAATACGGGTACATGGTGTTAGTGTATATGCTATAGAGGCCATTACTGTATCATACTAGTTTGTATATTACTTAATGGAAGCTTGGGATATTCACCTTGTATAAAAAATCTTGCTCAATATAGTAGTATGCTACTTGGTTTGTTTCTACTTCAATGTGTACATGTGTTTATTTTAGTATATCACCTATAGACATTAGTGGAGCCCTTAGGATCTTTGCTTGATTACCAACGTTGTGATGGCAGTCACACTAGTGGGGGCTGGGTAATCTATAAGCACATCCTTATACAGGTCCCTAGTTGCAGGACTATCGAGACAGGGCGTCGATACTCCGGAGTAGACTAGCGTATGCGCTTCTCATCCCAGTGTGGGAGATGGTCTATCCCACAGCCATCAGTACGTCGTACTGGAGATAGTATACGGGTGCTCGTTAGGTTACGAGTACACTGGACATGACTCGTCGGGAACTGACCGGTTGGTATTTTACCTATCCTCAGTTATCAGTTCCCAGGTGACATGAGTACAGCTTACTCCGCTGACTTGACACTGTCACTTCGCCTCGAGTGTGTTCCCACTGTACTTTGATTACTACCCTACCACGGCTCAAAGGAGTCGTGCAAACAGGTAGTAGTTGGGTGCAGTCCCGAAGCACTTGGAGGCAGTGACGGTTAGACAGGATTCGTCTCTCCCGGTATTGGGGGTTGACATCGCGCTGTGTCTAGGAGAGCCATTACACGAGTAGTCCCTGGCCAGGGCAATCGAGATATACTGGTAGGCTTCCAGTGTTATCTCAGGGTGTTTTGGGCTTCACTCCGACACGACTTGTACCGCTATTAGGGGACCGACGTTTACCGCCCCCTAGGCCTGCCATGCGATGTATCAGACGAATAGACCGGACTGTACAGAGATTGTCACATTCAGGCTCAGTAGGAGTTCAGATGGGTTTCACCTCGTCAGTCTTCTTGTCGGCATCTACCTGGGGACCGTTACGCACAGCTAGTGCCGCTTGCGGTCTGTGGTTAAACCCACTGCCAGCGTAGTGTCGAGTCTTTAGAGTCCCACACAGAAAGCTATTCGCCTTTAGGCAAAAGAATAGAGGTCGCATGGTTTTGCGACAGGTCGCATGGTTTTGCGATAGGGTTCAGTCACATTCGTGCACTTGTGCACGTTTAGTGTCCGGACAGTTTACACTAGCGGGCTTTGGTTTAAGCCAGATCCTAGTGTACGTATTGCGATTGGTTTTATCCAGTATGTATTCGTGTTCCTCGGAACGCGGATGCGGGTGTGTATGCACAGTTGACGGAGAGACAGAGGCAGATGATTCTCATTAGGGTTGTTGACCGTTGACTGTTGACTATTGACTTTTTGCTCAACCCTAATGAGAATATGATATATGATTAACAATAATATTAATTAAGTATTGTGGTGACATGGTTGTTGAGGGGTTGACTTTGTTGACCGGTTGACTAGGTTGGACTAGTTGACCATCATGATGACAATGGCTATCATTTCATGGCAAAGAATTTTCACTTGCTTGTTCTCTTGTGCAATATGAGTGCATGAAATGATATAGCCATTTTGACTTAAACCATTTACACAATACTTGATTACTATTTTTGTGATGATGGTTTTGGATTATGAGAGCCAAGTGAGAAAAGTCTTGCTCATTCTATCATTTTCATTCTCTCTCTTGTTCTTGAGCTCTCATCTTCTTCCTCTTGCTCTCCCTCTCTTTAGTCTATGGTTCACTTGTCTCATGTGTTGAGAACCAAGAACCATAGAGTAAAATCCCAACACACTCTTCTCTACTCATTCTAGTTCATAAGGTTTAGCAAACCAAGTGAACTAGTTTCTTCAAAGACCGAAGAAGAAGCCAAAGGTAGAAGCTTTCAGGTGGATCTATCTTCGGCGCAAGGAGACGACGGGGTGAAGCCGGTCCGGACAACCATCAAGAGTCAAAGAAGAAGGAGTTGAAGAAAGAAAGGTATAACCCCCTAACCGAGTAGTTAACAACTCCTAGTTAGTTTGTTAGTTAGATGTTTAACAAAGATCCGGTTTTGAGTCCATGTTACCACCTCTAGAAAAATTGTTTTTCACCAAATTCCGCATGCCCGAAAGTACCGGGAGAGGTAGCATAGACTTACAGTGGTATCAGAGCCTAGTTAAACTCTCTCTAACATGTTAGAAAAGTATCTAGAAGATCGATCAAATGAAAAGTCCCGAAATGAAGCCCGATATCATGCTTGCTGTCGAATTTTTTCTCTGTTCCAAAAATGTTAAATCGTACTTTAAAATTCGGCTCAGGGTTTTTATAACAAACTGCCAAAATTTCGTCCACTGAACCGATCAAAGCGCCGCGGAAACGCGGCGGGAGCGTGCTCCCGCCGCGGTTCCGCGGCCAAGTTGATTCGGAAGTGGGAAATTTTGGTTGCAGTTTGTTCAGTGGGGTATTTTGGGATTTTTGGAATATGTCTTTTCAGCCCAGATTTTCCAGAACGATAATTTTGTGTTTGGGGCCTAAAAATCCGTATTTTTGATCGAACTTTTAAAAGACTTTAGCTGACGGGTTTTTCTGTGATGTGATATTTGTATTGAACGTCTGCTAATCGCTATATGTCGATTAGTGGGGGTTATACAAATCTGTGATCTGTAATGTTATTGGAATGTGTATATGAATTCATTGGATTGTCGTGGGTGAATAGCCGGGGGTTGTGAGACGAGAGTTTTCTTTTCTTTCAATTCATGTAAATTTGTAAATTGATGTAATAATTATTTGTATGGCCGCACAACCGGGTCGGGGTTGTAGCCGTCATTGTATAATTTCTTTTTACTGTTTTTGCTCCTAGGATAGACCCATGGAGGGGGTGCACAAACTACCGGGTATGCCGAAGTGCCGAGTGGCCTACTCACGGGGATGAGGGAGGTTGCTTTGTTTCGGGTACTTGGCGGGTAGTTTGCCGCACCCGTTGGGGTCTTGGGTGGGGTATTGGCTATTCACCGCGACCGTGTAATCTGCTTTTCGTTACAGGCTCGTACGAATTGCGGGTTCCTAGTATATCCAATATGTTCATCTGTGATCTGAAATGGCTATCATTGCAATATATCTATATATATGATATTATTTAGGCGTTGCTTATGTTTTACAGCCGCGCTAGCCCAGCCCCCGCTCTGTCGTTAGTTAAGTAACCTAACGGGTAATGACGGGGCCCCATGGCGAATGCGAATGGCATAAGCGTACGTCATATTTTGGTTGTTTTCTGCAAAGGTAGGATTAAATGATGGGACGCATTAAAAGAACTAATGCAAGAATATCACGCATTAAAAGAACTAATGCAAGAAAATAAACCAAGTTAAAATCGTTGGAACACTTTCGGAAAACCACTCGGTTCTTTTCAAAACTAACTTTTAAATGCGGAGCTTGAGCCACTCCTTTTAAAAGCTATCTCGTTCCATCGATTATATCAAGTTCACTACATTCACGGTTTAGCCAAAACCATTCGTAGCCCTTCGTCGTTTCACATGGATGGTCAATAGTATTCAAGCTATGTTTGTTGGCCAAAGTCAAGGCATAGTGATTGGTAGCTATTGGGTATTCATGTGCAGCATAGATAGATGCGTTGGTTTGGAACAGTCGTACTGCCTTGTTGGCCAAAGTCAAGGGTAGGTACGGGTGGATTCAAATTAACCTGGAGAACGACGGTTAGAACTTGATATGTGACTTATGATTTGTTGGCCCAAGTCAAGGTCATAAGAGCATGGGGCAAAAATCCACATCGGGAGTTTCAAAAGAACTGAAACTTGCTAGTGTTGCATACCATTTGGAGTGTGATGATTCTGGTAGGATTCCTTCAGTTTCGTCAAGCGATGATATTTGGATCCCGATCCTACTGTGAGTATATGCTACTCCTCGGGAAATTTCTCACTTAACGATCAATGCTATAAACCAAGTAGGTGTCTAGAAAGGTGTTAGCGGGGCTACGCCCCCAGGGAAAAGAGGTTCTTAAATTAAGGAACTTCGCGAAAGCGTTGGAAAACCTCCCTCGAAGTACCGACACCAGCCTGGCTGAACGGTTAAGCAAGTAATGTACGGTGAGATTGATCCTGACTAATTCTTCCTTTTTGGTTTGAGGAGGGATACGAGAAACAGTGGGAGCCATCCTGTTTATACAAACTAAAAACCACTCTAAACTTGCAAGAGCATCATGCTGAGTGTTTCTTCTTCTCTCTCCTAATTGCAGCGACCAATCGACATGACTGGACTTAAGTTACTTCTAAATAAAAACATACTGACAGGGCCAAACTACAAAGATTGGCTCAGGAATGTCAAAATGGCAATCACTTACGACAAGCTGGGGTATCTTCTTACCACCAAAGCTCCCCCTGTCCCAAGTCCCACCTCCAGCGTCGCGGATAAGGAAATCCGTAAGACTTGGGAGATTGATAGCGCGAACGCCAAGTGCCTCGTACTTGCCTCTATGGACAACGAACATCAGAGGAGGCACGAGAATATGGACCTTGAATCCATATTTCTCCATACAAAAGAACTGTATGGAGAGCAGTCTCGTATCGCAAGATACGAAGTGTCGAAGAAGTTATTTTCGGCAAGGTTGGCCATCGGATCATTGGTAGCGGAACACGTGCTTAAGATGATTGGCTTCATTGAGGAGCTCGCGGAACTTGGGACCACGTTAGAGAACGAGCTCTATACGGACTTGATTCTCCAGTCCCTTCCTTCCACTTACGCCCAGTTTATACTGAACTTCAACTTACAAGAAAAAGAAGTTGAACTTTCAGAACTCCTCAACATGCTGAGGAGTGCAGAGGGCACCCTACAGAAAGGTAGGGAAACATCCACTTTGTTTGTAGGAGGATCTTCCTCTTCTAGGTCCAAGGCGAAAGCCAAGGGAAAGAAGAAGAAAGCCCCCGCCAAACCAAGGGGCGGTGTTAGTAAAGTGGATACGAAGGGAAAAGCAAAAGCAAAAGCAACAAAGAAAGCGGGGCAGCTTATGGATAAAGAAGAATGCTTCTATTGTCATAAGAAAGGACACTAGAAGAATGATTGCAGGGCTTGGAAAGCCAGGACACAGGAATTGAAGCAAGTTGCGGCTTCAGCTTCAGGTGTGTATGTTATTGAAAACTGTCTTTCAATAAACTCTACTTCCTGGGTATTGGATACCGGATCAGGATCTCATATCTGTAATTCTTTGCAGGCGTTGAGAAACCGTAGGGTTTTGAAGACAGGTGACATGACCCTCAGAGTTGCAAACGGAGCTAGCATGGATGCTAAGGCCGTGGGGGACTATCACCTGGGAATGTCAGATGGACATGTTTTGGTTTTGCGTAATTATTTTTTTGTACCCAACGCAACTTGTAATATCATTTCTGTATCTTTAGTTTCTAAAGAAGGTTATGAATTTGCGTTTGTAAGTAATGTTGTAAACATTCACCTTAATCAAGTTCTGATTGGGTCAGGTACATTGAGCAATGGTATATACGTATTAAACCAACCACAGATTTTCAATGTCCAGAATACACACAAAAGAAAGTCTCCGGAAATAAATCAGACTTTCTTGTGGCATTGTAGACTGGGTCACATCAATGAGAGAAGGTTGACGAAGTTACATACAGAAGGATATCTGAATGCGTTCGAATATCAATCGTATGCCACTTGTCAATCCTGTCTCAAAGGAAAGATGACAAAGACTCCGTTCACTGGACACGGAGTAAGAGTGAGCGAGCTCTTGGGACTCGTACACAGCGACGTGTGCGGTCCAATGTCTACACATGCGCGAAGCGGTTATTCTTACTTCATTACTTTTACGGATGACTTTTCAAGGTACGGTTATGTCTTCTTAATGAAACATAAGTCCGAAGCCTTTGGAAAATTCCAGGAATATAAGAATGAAGTAGAAAAACAAACCGGCAAAAGTATCAAGATTCTAAGATCGGATCGAGGTGGTGAATACTTGAGTGCCGAGTTCCTGGACTATTTAAAAGAGAACGGAATTCTCTCTCAGCTTACTCCTCCATACACTCCGCAACATAATGGTGTATCGGAGAGACGGAACCGAACCCTATTGGATATGGTACGGTCCATGATGAGTAACGCTGAGTTACCGCGATCATTTTGGGGGTATGCGCTAGAATCAGCTGCATACCTTTTGAACCGAGTTCCAACTAAGACTGTGCCTACTACACCATATGAGATGTGGTGTGGGAAGAGACCCTATCTTAAGCACATTAAGACATGGGGATGTCCAGCTTTTGTTAAAAAGCAGCATGCGGACAAGCTCGAGGCACGCTCAGTACAGTATAAGTTCGTGGGATATCCAAAGAACTCCAAGGGATATTTCTTCTACTGCGAAGAGGAACAAAAAGTTCTTGTTTCTCGTCATGCCTACTTCTTGGAAACTGAGTTTTTGGAAACCCAGATAAGTGGGAGCACAGTAGAACTGGAAGAAATTCCGGAACCACGAGCTATTACTGAAAGCTTAGTGGAACCAGAGGGTTCAAAAGAACAAAACATTCCTACGCCGCTCCGCAGGAGTAGTAGGCAGTCTCATCCGCCCGAGAGAAACTACGGTTTCCTCATAGACGGGGATAGAGAGGATTGCATCATAGATTATGGTGAGCCTACTAGCTTCCAGCAAGCCGTTCAGAGCGTCGACTCGGTAAAATGGCTGGATGCAATGTGGACCGAAATGGAGTCCATGTACACCAACAAAGTATGGACGTTGGACATTTCTCCAGATGGGGTAAAACCCGTAGGATGCAAGTGGATCTTCAAAAGGAAGATTGGTGTAGATGGACAGGTTGAGACCTATAAAGCTAGACTTGTTGCAAAGGGTTTTCGTCAAAGACCTGGTTTGGACTATGACGAAACCTTTTCTCCAGTGGCTATGCTGAAATCCATTCGGATCCTTCTTGCCATTGCTGCCTTCCACGATTATGAGATCTGGCAGATGGACGTAAAGACTGCTTTTCTAAATGGAAATTTAGAGGAGTGTGTCTATATGGACCAACCAGAGGGCTTCATTCAGAGTGGGAGCAGCGGAAAGGTGTGCAAGTTGCTTAAGTCCATCTATGGACTAAAGCAGGCATCGCGGAGTTGGAACATCTGTTTTGATGAGACGGTCAAGGAATTTGGCTTTATCAAAAATCCAGATGAACCATGCATCTATAGTAGATTTCTTGCGAGAACTGTAGTATTCCTCGTTTTATACGTGGATGACATTCTCTTAATAGGAAATGACATTCCTATGCTACAATCTGTCAAGGGGTTCTTGTCACACAGGTTCTCCATGAAAGACCTGGGTGATGCCTCATACATCCTGGGGATCCGGATCCATCGTGATAGATCCAAGAGGATATTAGGACTTTCTCAGTCCAGGTACATCGACACCATACTGAAAAGATTCAGTATGGAAGATCCCAAGCGCGGTAACCTACCGGCTTGTCACGGGATCACCCTCTCTAAAAAGATGTCTCCCAAGACTGATTTGGAGAGGGATCACATGTCTATTATACCCTACGCTTCTGCGGTAGGCTCTATAATGTATGCGATGTTGTGTACCAGACCGGATGTAGCTTATGCACTGAGTGTGGTAAGCCGGTATCAGTCAAACCCTGGGGAGAAACACTGGATAGCGGTAAAGAACAATCTCAAGTACCTGAGAAGGACTAAGGAGATGTTCTTAGTGTATGGAGGAAAAGACCTCCAGATCGAGGCCTTTGCTGACTCCAGCTTCCAGAGTGACAAGGATGATTCCAAGTCCATGTCGGGTTTTGTCTTTACCCTCAATGGAGGGGCGGTGTGTTGGAAGAGTTCCAAACAGGAAACCGTTGCGGACTCGACGATGGAAGCGGAATACATCGCTGCATCTGATGCCGCAAAAGAAGCTGTCTGGATGAGGAAGTTCTTGAAAGAACTTCAGGTGGTTCCGTCCATTGTTGATCCAATACCTCTGTATTGCGACAACAACGGGGCTATAGCTTTAGCGAAGGAACCCAGGTCCCATCAGAGATCCAGACACATCTTGAGGCGGTATCACCTGATCAGGGAGATCGTGGATCGCCAGGAGATCGAGGTTCGGAGGGTTGCTTCAGAAGATAACACTGCAGATCCATTCACCAAGGCCTTGCCCCAGACTCAGTTCGAGCGGCTGATCGAGATGATAGGTCTTCGATACGCCAGTACATGGCCTTAGTGCAAGTGGGAGATTGTTAGTGTATATGCCCTAGAGGCCATTATTGTATCATACTAGTTTGTATATTACTTAATGGAAGCTTGGGATATTCACCTTGTATAAACAATCTTGCTTAATATAGTAGTATGCTACTTGGTTTGTTTCTACTTCAATGTGTACATGTGTTTATTTTAGTAAATCACCTATACACATTAGTGGAGCCCTTAGGATCTTTGCTTGATTACCAGTGTTGTGATGGCAGTCACACTAGTGGGGGCTGGGTAATCTATAAGCACATCCTTATACAGGTCCCTAGTCGCAGGACTATCGAGACAGGGCGTCGATACTCCGGAGTAGACTAGCGTATGCGCTTCTCATCCTAGTGTGGGAGATGGTCTGTCCCACAGCCATCAGTACGTCGTACTGGAGATTGTATACGGGTGCTCCTTAGGTTACGAGTACACTGGACATGACTCGTCGAGAACTGACCGGTTGGTATTATACCTATCGTCAGTTATCAGTTCCCAGGTGACATGAGTACAGCTTAGTCCGCTGACTTGACACTGTCACTTCGCCTCGAGTGTGTTCCCACTGTACTTTGATTACTACCCTACCACGGCTCAAAGGAGTCGTGCAAACAGGTAGTAGTTGGGTGCAGTCCCGAAGCACTTGGAGGCAGTGACGGTTAGACAGGATTCGTCTCTCCCGGTATTGGGGGTTGACATCGCGCTGTGTCTAGGAGAGCCATTACACGAGTAGTCCCTGGCCAGGGCAATCGAGATATACTGGTAGGCTTCCAGTGTTATCTCAGGGTATTTTGGGCTTCACTCCGACACGACTTGTACCGCTATTAGGGGACCGACGTTTACCGCCCCCTAGGCCCGCCATGCGATGTATCAGACGAACAGACCGGACTGTACAGAGATTGTCACATTCAGGCTCAGTAGGAGTTCAGATGGGTTTCACCTCGTCAGTCTTCTTGTCGGCATCTACCTGGGGACCGTTACGCACAGCTAGTGCCGCTTGCGGTCTGTGGTTAAACCCACTGCCAGCGTAGTGTCGAGTCTTTAGAGTCCCACACAGAAAGCTATTCTCCTTTAGGCAAAAGAGTAGAGGTCGCATGGTTTTGCGACAGGGTTCAGTCACATCCGTGCACTTATGCACGTTTAGTGTCCGGACAGTTTACACTAGCGGGCTTTGGTTTAAGCCAGATCCTAGTGTATGTATTGGGATTGGTTTTATCCAGTATGTATTCGTGTTCCTCGGAATGCGGATGCGGGTGTGTATGCACAGTTGACGGAGAGACAGAGGCAGAGGATTCTCATTAGGGTTGTTGACCGTTGACTGTTGACTATTGACTTTTTGCTCAACCCTAATGAGAATATGATATATGATTAACAATAATATTAATTAAGTATTGTGGTGACATGGTTGTTGAGGGGTTGACTTTGTTGACTTGTTGACTTTGTTGACCGGTTGACTAGGTTGGACTAGTTGACCATCATGATGACAATGGCTATCATTTCATGGCAAAGACTTTTCACTTGCTTGTTCTCTTGTGCAATATGAGTGCTTGAAATGATATAGCCATTTTGACTTAAACCATTTACACAATACTTGATTACTATTTTTGTGATGATGGTTTTGGATTATGAGAGCCAAGTGAGAAAAGTCTTGCTCATTCTATCATTTTCATTCTCTCTCTTGTTCTTGAGCTCTCGTCTTCTTCCTCTTGCTCTCCCTCTCTTTAGTCTATGGTTCACTTGTCTCATGTGTTGAGAACCAAGAACCATAGAGTAAAATCCCAACACACTCTTCTCTACTCATTCTAGTTCATAAGGTTTAGCAAACCAAGTGAACTAGTTTCTTCAAAGACCGAAGAAGAAGCCAAAGGTAGAAGCTTTCAGGTGGATCTATCTTCGGCGCAAGGAGACGACGGGGTGAAGCCGGTCCGGACAACCATCAAGAGTCAAAGAAGAAGGAGTTCAAGAAAGAAAGGTATAACCTCCTAACCGAGTAGTTAACAACTACTAGTTAGGTTGTTAGTTAGATGTTTATCAAAGATCCGGTTTTGAGTCCATGTTACCACCTCTAGAAAAATTGTTTTTCACCAAATTCCGCATGCCCGAAAGTTCCGGGAGAGGTAGCATGGACTTACACATGGTGGACCCGGTATGGTACCCCGGGGCGAGAACGGATCGCTGTGCAGTAGACGGTGAGCCTGGCAGAGGGATTACTACCTACCGGTGATTGGTTGGACTTGGCGGTTATCCGGAGGATACTGACCAGAGTCGAGAGATGGATATGGGACGACTCGTACTGCTGGGGGCCGAGGGCCGATACCGCAGTCGGAGCCCGTGGGTTGACCCGGACTGACCGATGCCCGATATATGAGGATTTACGTGCCGATGCTGGGCACAGTATTCATGATGTTTTCGAGTGTCGATGCTGGGCACTCTGGTTCCATGATTTTGATTATATCCTCATACTTCCATGCATATGCTTATGATATTTACGTGCATGATGCTTATTGTCATTGAGTGACGGGTGGACGGGATCCACGTTTGTACAAACCTTGATTTCATACAGACCTTGATTACATTGATCATACCTTATTTGTATATATAACAGGGTATGAGGGCGCTGTTATATATACCTTTACACCAATATTAGTGGAATGGGACGCTAATATATGTGTATTGATATCCATTTGATACTTCATCATATTACTTCATGCAGACATACCTCTTATTTATGACATGTTATTACCTGAGTCATTGACACGAGCACTTGGTATTATATACATGTATAGACGTTGCATTACCACCTTAGCATGCTTCAGACTTATTCATTTGAGGTTTATGTATTGATCGTATGACCTAGGATTGCGTCATACATGCGATTTTCTGTTCATAGATCTTTTTCTACTCACGAGTTGGCAACTCACCCCCGTTGTGCCCCAGTTTCTTGCAGGTTTGCCGTACAGGATTCCATGCGGCTTTGCGGGCCCTGTTCCTTTCGGGTGACTTGTTAGTAGGTGGGTTTATTGTATCGCACCCATCATTATACATTGTATATTATATTTCTGTTGTATCTAGAATTTCCATCAACCAAACTTGTATTTATTTGTGATAGAAACCAGTGATGTTTATTCTTTCGACCTTAGAGTCGCGTGTTACATTTCTTTGGTTTTCTACTGTGGAGTTCCTTTCTGTTGTGATCCTCGCCTTTAGGCGTTGTATATTATGTTGCTTACAGGTTGATTTGATATGGTTCTTCCTACTCTCTACTACTTTTCTTGGTTTAGATTTCTGGGTTCGGCTTACTTAGGGTACGTACGCCTCGAGATGTTCGTAGTCTAAGTGCCGGTCATGTTCCGTACTTTCGGGTCGTGACAAAGTTGGTATAAGAGCGTTAGGTTTTACCTTCGGAGCGTAGGATGACTTTGGTTGATGGAATAGGTGACTAAAGTAGAGTGACGTACCGTGGGTATGTCCGCGACATATTTACGATGCGCCACTCCACTTAAGAAGCCTTAGGATGTACATTTCCTTGTCCAGTATCATATTCATTACTGATCTAGCCTCATCGGTACCAGTTATGGTTTTACTTCCACGATTACGGGCAGGGAGGGCTACGGCTAAGAGTTGCGGTTAGCATGAGCTCGTTGCGAACGAGGACTGACCAGGACGTAATTCCGGAGACACACTGTTAGTTATATGTATGCCCTAGAGGCCATTACTATACATAGGATGTATATTGTAGTGGATGCTGGGACATATATAGGGATGAATTTCTTGCTCGACATGATAGTATGCTATCTGGTTGAACTTTACCTTAACGTGTACACTGATTGTCTCTCTGTTACATGTTGGTAAAGCCCTTAGGATGTGTACTTGACTACCTAGACTATGATGCGGATCATACTAGTGGGGACATGGTAGTCCATAAGTACATCCTTCAAAGTCCCTAGTCGAGGGTGTATCGAGACGGGGCATCGATATACCAGAGTAGACTAGCGTGTACCTTCTCGACCCATACAGATGGGCGATGGATGATCCCATATCCATTGGTGTTTGACATCAGAGATGATATACGGGTGCTCAGTGGAGACTGGGTACACTGGACGGACTCGCCGAGAACTCCCAGATGGTATTATACCTTACGTCAGATGGCAGTTCTCTGGTGACACTGGTACAGAGTAGTCTGTTGACCCGAGATCGTCATAGAGTCTTGTGTGGTTCCCACTGTGCTTTGATTTCCATCTTACCACGTCCAAGAGGGCATGCAAAACGGTGGTTTTTGGGTTCAGTCACGAGTCACATGGAGGCAATGAGCGATAGGAGGGGATTCGTCTCTCCCGGTATAGGGAGTTGATGTTGCGCTATGTTTGATTGACTATAACCGGAAATCCCTGGCCAGGGTTGCTGAGATTTACTGGTAAGTGTTACCAGTAGTTTCTCGAATTGTTAAAGACCTCATATCGACACGACTTATCGAGCTATTGGGGTCTGACGTTTACCACCCCTAGGCGAGATATGCGACAGATCAGACGGACAGACCGGACTGTACGGTAAGTGTTACTGGTTGGATTCACAGGAGTGTGAGTGGGCTTGCTCGTCGATCTTCTGATCGCTCAATACCCGGGTGGCCGTTACGTTTAGCAGACCGCTTGCGGCTTGTGGGTGTTTGATATGATCATCACCTGCTACCGGCGTATTGACGAGTCTTTAGAGTCCTACACAGAGGTTTCCTGGCTCAAGAGAAACGAAATAGGAGCGCATATGAGATATGTGCGGGACCAAGAATAATGCGTGTATGTGATACCGTATTCCATTCTCGCGATGAATGTATCGATTAGGTTATATGCGATATACCCTAGTTATCGAATCAAAGGTTGATTCGATAAGCCGATACATAGGATACTAGTCGGTTATATGCGATATGACCGGATCGTTAAATCAAGTGTTGATTTAATGATTTAATGTATAATTATATATTTGATATATTACTTTGCATTAACTAGTATCGGTTCACTTTAAATGGATTTTCTCGCTCGGATGTGCACATTGTATATTCGATATAGTTTTGTGCACATGCTTGTATCATGTATGATGATATATGATAGCTAGGGTTTGTGTAAAGAGTTAATACCTTGGTTAAATAAATGGTTAAGGTTTTTATTCATTTATTCATGCAATTATCTTTTAATTTGGATTAAAAGAAAAAGTGAAAAGGAAATAAAAAGGTTGCTTTCTTACATGAAGCTTCTTGTAGCTTCATGCAACTTTGACTTATGTAACCTTTTTGTCTTCTTATTAAAACCCTAACCATTCATCTAACTTGAGTTAACTCTCTACATCTAACCTTGGTTTAAGTTATGATAAGTATAATTCTTTTTCTATTATTAAATAACTTATCATAATTAGCTTCTTCTTCTTCTTCTCTTCTTCAAGTGAAGAAAGCAAGCTCCATCAATGGTGATTGATGGAAATGAGTGAGAAATCCAATTCTAAAGTGAACCCACCTCCTATTTCTTCATCCTCTACCTCTTGCCAAGTAGTAGAGTGTGTTTCCTTCACAAGTTTTCATGGCTTGGTGAAGGTGGAGCTTGATCTAGCGATGCCTCGACGTAGATCATCTTCGGCATGGACATCGACGATCTAGCTCGCCATTTCTCCGACGAAGCCGACGCTAGAGCGCGGGAATTCATTTGGACAGCGAGGGGACTTCGTTGCGGAGCTATGGAGGTGGAGCACCGGATCTACAAAGGTTGTATTTCCGTTATGTTATAGTTTAGTTGTAAACTAGCTCGCTTTTTCGCCTAGAAATCTAGCTAACGATCCGTAGTCTAGGGTTTCTCGGCACCGTTTAAATTTGAAATTGGCATGGTTGATGCCTTGTGAGACCTCATTAGGGTGCCTAGGAACCCTACAGTGGTATCAGAGCGACCGTGGAATCCGTGTTTTATACTGGCTCGTATTGAAAACACGGACGTCCTAGTATATCCAATATTTCATATGTTTCTTCTGCTGCGATATCTGTGATGTGATCATGTGATGTTCTGTGATAAATACTGTATATAGTATATATGATATATTATATAGACGTTACTTATGTTTTACACCCACGCTAGCCCTGCCCCGCTCTGCCGTTAGTCACCTAACCTAACGGTGCACGAGGGGACATCGAGGCGAATGCGGATGGCATAAGTGTACGTCGTATTTATCTGTGATGTTTAGTTATTTAAATGATGGGACTTCATTAATGTGATTAATGAAATAAAAGAAACCTAAGATGTTGTAGAATCGAATTTCAAAAATAAAAACAGGTAGCTACAGTTCTTGCTTTGCACAGCGGTATATACGATATATCCTGCACCTTATTCGATGAGGAAAGGACCGAGATCCCTTCACCGGGAGTGACTCCTTTAGCAATAACTGGCAGATGCTACACACTCGGTTTGTCTTTTGATTGCTTTTAAGTGTTTTTGCTTTGCACAGTGATATATATGATATATCCCGCACCTCATTCGACGAGGAAAGGACCGACGATCCCTTCATCGGGAGTGACTCCTTTAGCAAAACTAGAAAAGCCTAAAAAACACTCCATTTCAAAATTCATTCGATCCTACAACGATATCAAGTTCTTTACGCAATAGGTTTTCAGAAAAACCTGTCGTAGCCCTCCGTCATTTCAGATAAGTGCTAGTTAGTATTCGTGCTACGTTTGTTGGCCTGCGTCAAGGCGTAGTGTGCGGTAGCTAACTAGTATTTATCTGCTTATGCATATGATGCAGATTGGATTAGGGTAGTCGTGCGACTTTGTTGGCCTGCGTCAAGGGTCGTGCGGGTGGGTTTAATTCAATCAGGAAATGATGGGTTGAACTTGACTAGCGCACTATGGTTTGTTGGCCTGCGTCAAGGTCATAGGACGCTAGGGGCAAAATTATCGGGAATTTCAAGTGTTGAAATTTGCAATGAGATTGCATGCCTTGTATGAGATAGTTGGATCCCGATACCCGCTGTGAGTAAGAGTTACTCCTGGGAGAGTTTTATACATTACAATTAGCCGATCAAGTAGGTGTCTAGAAAGGTGTCAACGGGGTTACGCCTCTGGGAAAACGAGGTTTACAGTAATTAGGTTCGTGCGAAAGCACGGGGGACCTCCCTCAAAGTACCGACACTGGCCTGGCTGAAAGATTGGCGAACTTGTAGTGTGTAATTAATCCCGGCTAGTCTTTCCTTTTAGGGTTTGAAGGAAGATTTGATAAAAAGCAGTGGGAGACATCCTGATTAGATAAAATAAAAACCAATCTATTCTTGCAAGAGCGCACGCTGAGTGTTTTCTTCTCTCTCTCTCCAGGTAGAGACCATATCACGCCTTTATCAAGCTAATAATACGGATTATTGACCGAACCCACTTGTTATACTGAGCTGGGGAACGTTGGTCCCGCTCCAACTTATAATAGTTATAAGACAGAGCAGGAAATTGGGGAATACCAGAATTCCCGTGCCGCCCAAACGAAGAGAGTGCATGCTGATGCATCATCTTCGGGTGTGTTCATTACATAGAACTGTTTCTCAGTATCCTTTACGTCCTGGGTATGTGATACCAGATCAGGATCCCAGATATGTAATCTGTTACATAGGGCTACAGAAAGGTAGAGAACTGAGAACGGGTGATAAGTTTCATGAGGCAGAAAACGGGGCAAGAGTTGCAGCCAAGTCTGTTGGTCACTGTCACCCTGTATTACAATACATTGATTCTGAACGAATGTTATTAGATACCGAACCTGTTATGCAAAATCATATCTGTCTCTTTATTAGTAAAGAAACGATAAAATTTTGTATTGTTGGACAATGTTTTGAACATTTCCTATATCAAAAGTTGATCGGTTCAGGCACGTTATCTAAAAGCATTAATGTTCTAAATCAAACTACAGTTCTTTGTATACGGAACACACAGAAGAGGAAGAGTTCAGAAATGAACGGATCCTTCTTCAGGCATTGTAGACTAGGTCAGATCAATGTGACCCGACTAGCTAGAGTTACATATAGATGCATATTTAAATCAGTTTGAATTTACATCTTGTGAAACTCGCCAGTCATGTCACAAAGATAAGATGACCATAGCTCCGTTTACTGGAAACAGAGAAAGAGTTAATGAACTCTTGGGACTGATACATGATGATGTATGTAAAGTCTCCTGTCTACACATGCCAGGACTGGTTCTTTATACTTCATTACATTCTCTGATGATCTTTCGAGATTCAGACCTATGTTCCTGTTGAAACACAAGTCCGAACCTTTTGAGATATTCACAGAATATAAGCGAGAAGTAGTGAACCAGAATACGGGTATAAGTATTATGTCCTATTATGAGATCAAGGAGGAGAATACTTGAGCACGGAAATACTGGACTATTCTAAAGGAGAATGAGATTCTCTCTCAGCATTACTCCTCCGTATACACCATTGCACGATGGTATGTCGGGGCGGAGCAAATACACCCTATATGATATGGTGTGCTCTATGATGAGTACTGCTGAGTTGCCTTTTTCCTTTTGGGAGTTATGCACTTGAGAAGCTGCATACCTATTGAATAGGGTTCCAATCAAATCAGTTGCCTACCACTTCATATGTGATATGGAAAGGGAAGAGCCCATGTCTTAAGCTAGTTAAGATTTGGGGTTGACCGGCCTATGTCTAAAAGCAAAATACGGACAAGCTCGAGGCAAGATCTGTTATGTAGAACTGGAAATGTTCCAGCTATACAAACTGCAGCTGATGATTTGAAAGAACCTAAGGATTCAATAGTTACCAACGAACCTCAGCCTCTCCGCCGATCTAGTAGGGTTCCTCACCCACCTGAGAGATACTTCTGTTTCTCTATGACAGTGGGAGCGAGGATTGCATCATGAGATGATGACCCAACTAGTTTCGAGCTGGCCATCTGGAGTGGGACTCTGTAAGAATGGCTGGATGCTTAGCGATCTGAGATGGAATCCATGTACACCAACAAAGTATGGACTTTGGTTGCTATATCTGAAGGGTTAAATCCCCATCAGAAGCAAGTATATCTTGAGAAGATTACTTGGTGTAGATGGAAAAGTTGAGACTTTCAAAGCTAGACTTGTTAAAGGTTTTCGTCATCAACCAGGCGTGGATAATGATGAAACCTTTTCTAAGGAGCTATGCTTAAGTCCATCCAGATCCTACTTGCCACGGCTACATATCATGACTACGATATCTGGTGGTTGGGTGTCATGACAGCTTTTCTAAATGATGTTTTAGAAGAGGGAGTCTATAAGTACACAGCCAGAGGGCCTCATAGACAGTGGGAGCAGCGGAAACGTATGAAAGATGCTTTATAGGATAAAGCAGGTATCGCGGAGTTGGAACATCTGTTTTGATGTGTTAGTCAAAGAGTTTGACATCATCAAAATGGTAGATGAACCTTGTATATACAAAAAGGTAGTGGGGAGTATGGTGATGATCCTCGTAGAGTACGTGGATGACATACTCTTGATAGGGAAGGAGTTTCCTATGCTACGCTCGATCAATCTCCGCTTATCACAAGGATTCTCCACATAGGATCAAAGTGATACCTACTAAATCCTGGGTTTTGGATCTATGAGATAGATCTAAATGGATGTTAGAATACTCACTAGTTATAGTGAGAAGGTATCAATCGATCCTGGGGAGAATCACTGGAAAGGTTCCAGGGTGATAAGATGACTGAATGTCAGTCACAGGCATTGTCTTTACCCTAAGTATAGGGACAGTATGTTGGAAGAGTTCCAAGTTAGATACCGTGACATACTAGACGATAAAGGCAGGATACATCGCTACTAAAGATGCTACCAAAGAGGCTGTTTGGGTGTATATTGGTTCATGAGATGAACTAGGTTCCAACCATTGTGAGACAATGGAGTTGTGGCTTATGCCAAGGAACGCCCGTCCCATCAGTGATCCAGACAAATTCTAAGGCAGTATCACCTGATCATGGAGATGGTTGATCTCCAGGGTGATCGAGGTTTGAAGAGTAGACTCAGAGGACAACACAGCGGATCCACTCACAAAGGCCTGTTCCCAGAGAGAGATTTTTATGGGATGGTTGAGTATGAGATACTACAACCACTGCTATCAGATGGCCCTAGTGCAAGTGGGAGATTGTTAGTTATATGTATGCCTTAGAGGCCATTACTATACATAGGATGTATATTGTAGTGGATGCTGGGACATATATAGGGAGGACTTTCTTGCTCAACATGATAGTATGCTATCTGGTTGAACTTTACCTTAACGTGTACACTGATTGTCTCTCTGTTACATGTTGGTAAAGCCCTTAGGATGTGTACTTGACTACCTAGACTATGATGCGGATCATACTAGTGGGGACATGGTAGTCCATAAGTACATCCTTCAAAGTCCCTAGTCGAGGGTGTATCGAGACGGGGCATCGATATACCAGAGTAGACTAGCGTGTACCTTCTCGACCCATACAGATGGGCGATGGATGATCCCATATCCATTGGTGTTTGACATCAGAGATGATATACGGGTGCTCAGTGGAGACTGGGTACACTGGACGGACTCGCCGAGAACTCCCAGATGGTATTATACCTTACGTCAGATGGCAGTTCTCTGGTGACACTGGTACAGAGTAGTCTGTTGACCCGAGATCGTCATAGAGTCTTGTGTGGTTCCCACTGTGCTTTGATTTCCATCTTACTACGTCCAAGAGGGCATGCAAAACGATGGTTTTTGGGTTCAGTCCCGAGTCACATGGAGGCAATGAGCGATAGGAGGGGATTCGTCTCTCCCGGTATAGGGAGTTGATGTTGCACTGTGTTCGATTGGCTATAACCGGAAATCCCTGGCCAGGGTTGCTGAGATTTACTGGTAAGTGTTACCAGTAGTTTCTCGAATTGTTATAGACCTCATATCGACACGACTTATCGAGCTATTGGGGTCTGACGTTTACCACCCCTAGGCGAGATATGCGACAGATCAGATGGACAGACCGGACTGTACGGTAAGTGTTACTGGTTGGATTCACAGGAGTGTGAGCGGGCTTGCTCATCGATCTTCTGATCGCTCAGTACCCGGGTGGCTGTTACGTTTAGCAGACCGCTTGCGGCTTGTGGGTGTTTGATATGATCATCACCTGCTACCGTCGTATTGACGAGTCTTTAGAGTCCTACACAGAGGTTTCCTGGCTCAAGCGAAACGAAATAGGAGCGCATATGAGATATGTGCGGGACCGAGAATAATGCGTGTATGTGATACCGTATTCCATTCTCGCGATGAATGTATCGATTAGGTTATATGCGATATACCCTAGTTATCGAATCAAAGGTTGATTCGATAAGCCGATACATAGGATACTAGTCGGTTATATGCGATATGACCGGATCGTTAAATCAAGTGTTGATTTAATGATTTAATGTATAATTATATATTTGATATATTAATTTGCATTAACTAGTATCGGTTCACTTTAAATGGATTTTCTCGCTCGGATGTGCACATTGTATATTCGATATAGTTTTGTGCACATGCTTGTATCATGTATGATGATATATGATAGCTAGGGTTTGTGTAAAGAGTTAATACCTTGGTTAAATAAATGGTTAAGGTTTTTATTCATTTATTCATGCAATTATCTTTTAATTTGGATTAAAAGAAAAAGTGAAAAGGAAATAAAAAGGTTGCTTTCTTACATGAAGCTTCTTGTAGCTTCATGCAACTTTGACTTATGTAACCTTTTTGTCTTCTTATTAAAACCCTAACCATTCATCTAACTTGAGTTAACTCTCTACATCTAACCTTGGTTTAAGTTATGATAAGTATAATTCTTTTTCTATTATTAAATAACTTATCATAATTAGCTTCTTCTACTTCTTCTCTTCTTCAAGTGAAGAAAGCAAGCTCCATCAATGGTGATTGATGGAAATGAGTGAGAAATCCAATTCTAAAGTGAACCCACCTCCTATTTCTTCATCCTCTACCTCTTGCCAAGTAGTAGAGTGTGTTTCCTTCACAAGTTTTCATGGCTTGGTGAAGGTGGAGCTTGATCTAGCGATGCCTCGACGTAGATCATCTTCGGCATGGACATCGACGACCTAGCTCGCCATTTCTCCGACGAAGCCGACGCTAGAGCCCGGGAATTCATTTGGACAGCGAGGGGACTTCGTTGCGGAGCTATGGAGGTGGAGCACCGGATCTACAAAGGTTGTATTTCCGTTATCTTATAGTTTAGTTGTAAACTAGCTCGCTTTTTCGCCTAGAAATCTAGCTAACGATCCGTAGTCTAGGGTTTCTCGGCACCGTTTAAATTTGAAATTGGTATGGTTGATGCCTTGTGAGACCTCATTAGGGTGCCTAGGAACCCTACATACACGAGTGCAGAGATGTGTCTTTTATTGTGTTTTCGCGCCAGTAGCGTTGGATTGATCGCGGTTTGAGATTTTTCGGACGTGCAGATCAACACCAAAGGATCGGGCCATTGTTAGAGCTGCCAGTTGAGAGAGGACTGTCAATATACAGCATACCTCAGAGACTGATAGGATGTCGCTTCCGGAGCTTACGAGCTGAGATAGCTGGAGCTTCCAGGCAGATATGAGACAGGTGATAGCTAGTCTATCCCGATTTGAGAGGCGAAGGTGATTCGCCCGATTCATGCGCCGGAGCAGGCCAAGTTGAGTTGAAGATTTCCAGTTTGGAGAGTCTTACTCAGATCTAGAGCAGACCGGTTTAGAGATGACCGCCGAAGTATCGCCTTTCTTGGAGGATTGAGGCATTGTTCAGTATACAGACGAATGAGCCAGTTGTTGCTGCAAGCGACGAGATATCGCCCCAGATGTTGGAGCTATTGCCGTACGAGATTGTACTAGGAGATTTAGTAGGTCGCTAGTCACCGAGGGTGAATGACTAGGACATGTGGATTGTTCGCTACCTCGATGCGAGGTCATCAGATAGATTGATTCCAGCTAGAGACGACTTCACGCAGAGACGTTGAGAGTCGACAGAGACGATCGAATGTCAGGAACCTGTTACTCTAAGTTTAAAGTATTCGGAAAGACGTGCAGGAAATTCTATGGTCCCTCTAGAAGAATGAAACCCTAACTCGACTTAATGACCGTGTGAAAGCCTTTGAACTTTAGGGTTTGCGGCGGTTCTGCGGCGCCATTAGTGAGGCTTGGGTTTGCCCTTCTACGGCTGGACCACCGATGCTGTGGTATGTACTCGATACTCTTATACTGTACCCAAGATGTTGAGCTCTTGGGGGATTATAAGGTTTTGACGAATCGATCGGATGGCTCGACTTAATTCGGATGCTAAGTGGTGAGATGCATTTCTTGGAAGACTCCAGATACGAGGATAGCCATCGGAGCTCAGTTCATGCCGCCACGACGAGACGAGTCCGAATCAGTTGACATTGGAGCCGAATGAAGTGAAAAAGTTCGACATCATCGACGAGATAGTTGACCAGGCTTGGATAAAGGACCTGTTCAGCCAGACATCTTCTACAGTATGATGGAGCTACAAAGTACGCGATTTCGAGTCCGTACGAGAGACTTCGGATAAACCGTGGCCGAGAACAGTTATAGTGCGTAGATAGCACGGTGTGACGTCATAGTGGATGAAGATAAGACAAGCGAGACCAGAGGTTCGTGCTGTTAGTTATATGTATGCCCTAGAGGCCATTACTGTGCATACGATGTATATCGTAGTGGATGCTAGGACATATATAGGGAGGACTTTCTTGCTCGACATGATAGTATGCTATCTGGTTGTACTTTATCTTAACATGTACTCTGATTGTCTCTATATTACATATTGATAAAGCCCTTAGGATATGTACTCGACTACTGGGACTATAATGAGATCATACTAGTGGGGCCACGGTAGTCGACGAGTACATCCTATAATTGTTCCTAGTCGTGGGTGTATCGAGACTGGGCATCGATGCACCAGAGTAGACTAGCGTATACGCATCTTGACCCATATGATGGGCGATGGACGATCCCATATCCATCGGTGTTTAACATCAAGGATGGTGTATGGGTGCTCAGTGGAGACTGGGTACACTGGACGGACTCGCCGAGAACTCCCAGATGGTATTATACCATACGTCAGATGGCAGTTCTCCGGTGACACTGGTACAGAGTAGTCTGTTGACCCGAGATCGTCATAGAGTTGTGTGATTCCCACTGTGCTTTGATTTCCATCATACCACGTCCAAGAGGGCGTGCAAAAAGGTGGCTTTTGGGTACAGCCCCGAATCACATGGAGGCAATGAGCGATAGGAGGGGATTCGTCTCTTCCGGTATAGGGAGTTGATGTTGTGCTGTGTTCGATTGGCTATAACCAGAAATCCCTGGCCACGGTTGCTGAGATTTACTGGTAAGTGTTATCAGTAGTTTCTCGAACTGTTATAGACCTCATATCGAGCTACTGGGGTCTGACGTTTACCACCCCTAGGCGAGATATGCGACATATCAGACGACGAGACCGGACTGTACGGGAGTGTTACTGTTTGGATTCACAGGAGAATGTACAGGCTTGCTTGTTGATCTTCTGAGCGCTCAATACCTGGGTAGCTGTTACGTTTAGCTGACCGCTTGCAGCTTGTGGGTGTTTGATATGATCATCACCTACTGCCGGCGTATTGACGATTCTTTAGAGTCCTACACAGAGGTTTCTTGGCTCAGGCAAAACGGAGTAGGGGCACGTATGTGATATGTGCGGGACCGAGGATAATACGATATGAGATACCGTATTCTATTCTCGCGATATTTGATATTAGCCGGGTCATCGGATCAAGTGTTGATTCGATGAATCGGTACGGATAAATATTAGTCGGTTATATGCGATATAGCCGGATTGTCGGATCAAGTGTTGATTCGATAATTTAATGTATAATAATATATATGATATATTAAATGACATTAACTAATATTAGCTCACTAAAAGATTCTTTTTCTCACTCGGGTAATACATTGATATATATGCGATATATGTTAATTGTATTTTTTTATTTGGTTACAATAAATATTATATATGTGATATATAATATTGTAACATGATATGATAACTAATGCAACATGTTTAGTAAAGATTAATCAAGATTAGGGTTTGATTTGGGTTAATGACTTCTAGTAGATTCTAGAAGGTTTTCTATTTTGTTTTGGAAAAGATATTTTCAAGTGACTCATTCTTAACTCAACCCAAACCCTAACCCTTGGTTAATTCTCTACAATGGTTAAGTCAACCATGGTTGCATTATTCATCATATTAATTTTTTCATTATTCATCACAAAAGAAAATGGATCACTATTCTTCTTCTTCCTTGAGTTCTTCATGCAAAGCTTTCTTGTTTTGATTTTTGTGATGAATAAATATGAGAAAAAGATAAATAAAGAGAGCAAAAATCCTACTTCATCATCCTCATCTTCCCTTGCCATTTAGATGAGGGTGTTCACATCATTTCATGAGTGTTAGCTTGTGTTAACGAAACTTCAAGGTAGATCATCTTAGTATCGAAGATCGGAAGCAAATGTTGCATCTTTCTCTTCGTGGAGCCTCTCGAGAGTCCAGAGCACGATGATCGCAGCGAAGGAACCTCAACACGGAGCATATGAAGTGAAGGACCGGATCTACAAAGGTTGTTATCCCTCTCACTTAGTGTTAAAGTGTTTAGCATGTTAGTTTTCGCCTGATCTCTAGTTTAAAGATCCGTATTCGGGTTGTTCGGCACGGCTAATTTTTTAATCGGGCATGGTTGATGCCTCGTAGACCCTTATGCGCGTGCATAGCAACCCTACACGTGCGAGACGCTGACGAGCTGCCATTACTTTCCGTCGAGGCTAGAGACCTGATATACTTACAGAAGCATTGGGATACAGGCAGTTTTCGAGAAGATGCGATGCGGAGGACCCAGATGACCGGAAAAGAGAAAGGATTATATAAGAGTACCGGCCGCCGTACAGTTTGGCATGGGCGAGATCGGAAGAGACCTTGAGCAGGATTCCTTCCAAGACATAGCTGCAAGGATATTTGCACCTAAGATCAGATGTGATGCGCACTCAAGGAGCCATAGGCCGACGCCAGTGACATGCTGCTTTACGAGTGGTCGTCAGGATTGACCAAGTAATGACCAGAGAAGTGCCAGAACGGAATCGTCTCCGTTAGCACACCTGACAGGGCCGATGAGCCGACGGATCGTGAGATGGATAATCCACAGAAAAGATAAGGACCTTCCTGAAATAAATTACGAGAAGACTTGGACCCAGGAGTGGTCATGTTATGCACCTCAGCAGGCCAGGGTTCAGAATCGTCGACAAGGCATCTTACGAGTGACCGCGACAGTTGGCCAGAGATTCTTAGAGGACGTGCTTGAGCGGAACTAGTCCGCCATACTTGATTTCGATGTCTTGGGTGATTTATTCGCATGATTTGATTTTGATGATTGAGGATTTACGATTTTTGCACAGTTGTTGCACTTGATATCGTTTTCGTGCTTTGGTTTCATATGTTTGTGATTTATGGGGTTTAGACATTTGAGTTGATTTTGTGCGTGTGCACGCACACGATTTGGTTTCTACACTCTGTATAGTTTATATATGCTTGCAGTGCAGTGACATGTATTTTGTGCACTTGGATGCACTGGATTTCGATTTCGAGGGTGATGCTCGACATTGTTTTGTGCACTTTATGCACCTGATTGGATTTTGCGCGTGTTCAACACTTGATATTGGATTTCATGATTTCATGCATGATGGATGCACCGGATTTGGATTTTTAGCGCTTGTTGGGCGCCTGTTATGAGATGCGATTTGGTGCACATCAGATGCACTAAATCGGGTTTTTCGTGCATGTCAGATGCACCTGATTTTGCGGTCAGGCACACACGTTGCCTATGACCGATATTGTGTGCACAACCGTTGCACCTTGATGTCATTTTTGTGCACCTGCTTGGCACATGTACGGATTTTGATTTCCGTGCGCACCGGACGCACAGGGTTTTCATATGCATTTTGGGGATTGATTTCTATGGAGCAGTACATTTTTATGATATTGCGATTGGTTTTCGTACTGAGCAGGACTAGTCAGAGGACAGTGCCTGGATATATTTTGCATGCATTGACAGTTTTCAAAGGGATTTCCAAAAGCAAGCTATAGTCTCATTATTTACATACGTGTCTGATATGACACGAAACGTTTAAAACAGGAAACCCTTCAAAGTTATTTTAAAAAAAAAAAGGCGGAACGTGCATATTAAACAAAAGATACATAAGTATATGGCTATTTTCTTATAGAGACGTCCGCCACTGTGCAGTGTTATGTGTATTGCACAACGATTTTTTTTAAAGAAATTTGGCATGCATTTCCTTCAGATATTTACATGTACGGATTTGGTATTTTCGTGTGTAGTTCCGATTTATAGCATGTCGGCTTTGCCTTGGATTTGGCATTTGTGTTTTACCTTGACTTCGATGATTACGAGGTGCTTGACGGAGTTTTGTTTTCGAGTTATCTGCTCACTACGCACGCGCAGGTATTGCGCTATGATGCATTCTATGGATTGATGATTTCGGAGCCTCGTCGACTTGGACATTTTATTGAAATGTTTTGGAATTTGGAGGTTTAAATTTAAATTCGGGGACCGAATTTCTTTAATGGGGAAAGACTGTAACATTTCAAAAAAATAAAATATTATTTTTGGGAATTTTCATAATTCAACATTAATTTTTAATGAATATTTTAATAATCGGTATAATTAAACACCGATAAATGGTGAAAATTCAGGAGGAAAATTTTGAAAATTCTAAAATAGGGTATTTTGCTGAAATATGTCATTTTAAAGATTTTATGGTTAAGTAAATACTATTTTGGTGTTAATCACGGTCAAAAATCGCTAATTGGATTTTTGGTTTTTGTGCAAGAATGCGCACATAACGTTTTCTACACTTGTCACACTTGTTTCATGTTTTGGACTCATGTCAAACCTTGGGTTGAACCATGATAGATGACCATGGTGGGTGAGCCATGTTTAGCCACCCATAGTGGTTTAACCCATTTGGTAAGCTAATTGGGTTTAATTAAGGGTTTTAGTTTTAGATTTAAATTAGGGTAGGGGTTGACTAGTAGGTGGGAGAGAGGGAGAGAGCCATGATGGTTTTGGGCATGCTAACATCTAATGGAAAGATAAGAGTGAGGGGGGTTAGCTTGGGGTTATGCCTTAATCCATTGTTTCTTTCACCCTCCTTCTCATTGATCACATCTCTCCCTCTCACTCACTCACACACTCTCACACTCAAATTTGCCTACAACAGCACCATCATGGGCTGCAGCAGCAGCTGATGTGAAACATCAGCCTACCATCATCACACTTCAGCCCCAAATACACCCATCAGCCCTAATTTTTGAATCAGCAGCATCAGCAGCTGCTGTAAAAACAGCAGCATTAAATTCCCTTCGAAGCAAATCCACACCCTTATCATACCACACCTCAGCCCAACACAAGAACACACCAACACAACACCAACCTCAGCAGCCACAAAAGCATCTGCTGCAACAACAACATCAACTCACAACAACAGCAGCAGCTGTATTACAGCTTCAGCCCAGAACAGCAACTGCAGCATCATCTGGAGCATAAGGGCAGCTCCACAACGGCAGCAACCCTTCCTCCTTCCCTCCTCCTTCATCCTAGGACCATCTGGAGGTATAACCTTGCAATCCAACTCCTATTTTGCCCAATTCTGGTTTTACGGCTGAAAGTTACTGTTATATTTGTAGTCTAGTGTTAGTTAGTGATTTTGAGTGAGAAGTGGCCAAGTGATGGTTTTGATTGCTAGGGTAACCTTATTAGGTGTATTTGAGACCATTGTGACCAATTTTACCCCAGATTCCAGTGTCATGCCAGATAGTTTAGAATCAGCGAAAACTAACGATTTTGTCAACTTTTTGGCCTTTCTGGAAACTGCTATTAATCCGGACCTCCTAAAATAATTTTGACTTGACAGTAGGATGTGCAGGCAGATAGGAACCAACACCCAAAACCTTAGCCCCAACCACCATTTTATGGCCGCAGATTAGAGATACGCCCTGATAAGTTAGCGGATCTTTAGACGACGATACATATCAGAGTGATATACTTTGAATAATTGACATGTGGTCGAGATATGAGATATGTCAGGATAGATATTTATAGTGGGTCGCATTGAGTGATATACCCTTCTCTATGACGACATATGATGTTGTTATCAGTTATTTGCGGCTGTAGGCCAGCAGCCAGATTATGATTGGATTGATGATATTAGAGTTGTACTAGACGTAGGTCAGTACCCTGGATGATGATCTTGATGAAAGAGGTATCAGATAACTAGTGTGATGAACGTGATATTGACCCGTACCCAGCTATTGGGATGCCGTACGACGACTTACCGTACGAGCTGTATTTTGATGATTGATCCGCACTCATGACTCGAGGACGTCAGATGATATACGGTATCGTACGCGATACTATTGAGGTGGGATCAACGACTATTATATTATATTTACATATATATCGACTCAGATTTAGGTGGTTTCCATATCCCTCCCGAATGACTTGATAGTTAGATCAGTAGTTAGTATAGTAGATGTTAGGCCAGACCCGAGTCATACCTATTTCAAAAACTTACGAATCGGGAATATCTTAAAAACAAGTAAAGGGATTCTACGGATATTTTCAAAGGACGTATCTTTCTTAAAAACTCCGTAACCCTTATTTTACTAAAAACCCCGATCTGTCTTATTTCAAATGGCACAATTTCATGACATATACATATTAATGTAGACTTTTCACAGTTGCGTTGGTTTATTCGATTCTGCATGTTCATTGCTATTCACATTTCATTTCATGTGCTATTGCTATACTACCATCATGTTGTTAGGACACCAGCACCATTATCGATGATGCGTATGTTCCACGTACACTTGCTTGTCGGCTCACACACTTCATCATCGATAATTGCCATGTCACTACACTGTAGTACTGTTGCATTCAGGATACGATCCTTGCATGGCATACTCATTTACACGTATATTTGTGCACATACTCATACTTGTACACATACATGTTTGCACATACATAGATGATATTTATAATTTTTGGGAACCGCAAGATACTCTTCAAAACTGATTCATTTTAAAAGAGCGGATTCCCTCAAAATGTGCATATTACCATTCCAGGTTGCATGATAGACAGATGTGCTGCATTTCTTTTACATATCGCTTATATCATGCATTCGATTATTACGCATTGAGATATATTGTTTCCATGATATTTCTGGATTTGGGAACCGTGGATATTTCAAAAGAAAATATATAATTGTTTTAAAAACCCGGTTACCCTTGATATGATATTTCAGTGCGTCTACAATGTGTTTTCTCGGTGCTAGAGTGACATATGGAACCCGATTCGAGGAGGCGGATGAGGCCGAATATGGGTACATGGTGGACCCGGTATAGTACCCCGGGGCGAGAACGGATCGCTGTGCAGTAGACGGTGAGCCCGGTAGAGGGATTACTACCTACCGGTGATTGGTTTGACCTGGCGGTTATCCGGAGGATACTGACCAGAGTCGAGAGATGGATACGGGACGACTCGTACTGCTGGGGGCCGAGGGCCGATACCGCAGACGGAGCCCGTGGGCTGACCCGGACTGACCGATGCCCGATATATGAGGCTTTACGTGCCGATGCTGGGCACAGTTTTCATGATGTTTTCGAGTGTCGAAGCTGGGCACTCTGGTTCCATGATTTTGATTATATCCTCTTACTTCCATGCATATGCTTATGATATTTACGTGCATGATGCTTTTTGTCATTGAGTGACGGGTGGACGGGATCCACGTTTGTACAAACCTTGATTTCATACAGACCTTGATTACATTGATCATACCTTATTTGTATATATAACAGGGTATGAGGGCGCTGTTATATATACCTTTACACCAATATTAGTGGAATGGGACGCTAATATATGTGTATTGATATCCATTTGATACTTCATCATATTACTTCATGCAGACATACCTCTTATTTATGACATGTTATTACCTGAGTCACTGACACGAGCACTTGGTATTATATACATGTATAGACGTTATATTACCACCTTAGCATGCTTCAGACTTATTCATTTGAGGTTTATATATATTGATCGTATGACCTAGGATTGCGTCATACATGCGATTTTCTGTTCGTAGATCTTTTTCTACTCACGAGTTGGCAACTCACCCCCGTTGTGCCCCAGTTTCTTGCAGGTTTACCGTACAGGATTCCTTGCGGCTTTGCGGGCCCTGTTCCTTTCGGGTGACTTGTTAGTAGGTGGGTTTATTGTATCGCACCCATCATTATACATTGTATATTATATTTCAGTTGTATCTAGAATTTCCATCAACCAAACTTGTATTTATTTGTGATAGAAACCAGTGATGTTTATTCTTTCGACCTTAGAGTCGCGTGTTACATTTCTTTGGTTTTCTACTGTGGAGTTCCCTTCTGTTGTGATCCTCGCCTTTAGGCGTTGTATATTATGTTGCTTACAGGTTGATTTGATATGGTTCTTCCTACTCTCTACTACTTTTCTTGGTTTAGATTTCTGGGTTCGGCTTACTTAGGGTACGTACGCCTCGAGACGTTCGTAGTCTAAGTGCCGGTCATGTTCCGTACTTTCGGGTCGTGACAAAGTTGGTATCAGAGCGTTAGGTTTTACCTTCGGAGCGTAGGATGACCTTGGTTGATGGAATAGGTGACTAAAGTAGAGTGACGTACCGTGGGTATGTCCGCGGCATATTTATGATGCGCCACTCCACTTAAGAAGCCTTAGGATGTACATTTCCTTGTCCAGTATCATATTCATTCCTGATCTAGCCACATCGGTACCAGTTATGGTTTTGCTGCCACGATTACGGGCAGGAAGAGCTACGGCTAAGAGTTGCGGTCAGCATGAGCTCGTTGCGAACGAGGACTGACCAGGACGTGATTCCGGCGACACACGAGTGCAGAGATGTGTCTTTTATTGTGTTTTCACGCCACTAGCATTGGATTGATCGCGGTATGAGATTTCTCGGACGTGCAGATCAGCACTAAAGGATCGGGCCATTGTTAGAGCTGCCAGTTGAGAGAGGACTGTCAATATACAGCATACCTCAGAGACTGATAGGATGTCGCTTTCGGAGCTTACGAGCTGAGATAGATGTTGCTTCCAGGAAGATATGAGACAGGTGATAGCTAGTCTATCCCGATTTGAGAGGCGAAGGTGATTCGCCCAATTCATGCGCCGGAGCAGGCCAAGTTGAGTTGAAGATTTCCAGTTTGGAGAGTTTTACTCAGATCTAGAGCAGACCGGTTTAGAGATGACCGCCGATGTATCGCCTTTCCTGGAGGATTGAGGCGTTGTTCAGTATACAGACGAATGAGCCAGTTGCTGCTGCAAGCGACGAGATATCACCCCAGATGTTGGAGCTATTGCCGTACGAGATTGTACTAGGAGATTTAGTAGGTCGCTAGTCACCGAGGGTGAATGACTAGGACATGTGGATTGTTCGCTACCTCGATGCGAGGTCATCAGATAGATTGATTCCAGCTAGAGACGACTTCACGCAGAGACGTTGAGAGTCGACAGAGACGATCGAATGTCAGGAACCTGTTACTCTAAGTTTAAAGTATTCGGAAAGACGTGCAGGAAATTCTATGGTCCCTCTAGAAGAATGAAACCCTAACTCGACTTAATGACCGTGTGAAAGCCTTTGAACTTTAGGGTTTGCGGCGGTTCTGCGGCGCCATTAGTGAGGCTTGGGTTTGCCCTTCTACGGCTGGACCACCGATGCTGTGGTATGTACTCGATACTCTTATACTGTACCCAAGATGTTGAGCTCTTGGGGGATTATGAGGTTTTGACGAATCGATCGGATGGCTCGACTTAATTCGGATGCCAAGTGGTGAGATGCATTTCTTGGAAGACTCCAGATACGAGGATAGCCATCGAAGCTCAGTTCATGCCGCCACGACGAGACGAGTCCGAATCAGTTGACATTGGAGCCGAGTGAAGTGAAAAAGTTCGACATCATCGACGAGATAGTTGACCAGGCTTGGATAAAGGACCTGTTCAGCCAGACATCTTCTACAGTATGATGGAGCTACAAAGTACGCGATTTCGAGTCCGTGCGAGAGACTTCGGATAGACCGTGGCCGAGAATAGTTACAGTGCGTAGATAGCACGGTGTGACGTCATAGTGGATGACGATAAGACAAGCGAAACCAGAGGTTCGTGCGAGACGCTGACGAGCTGTCATTACTTTCCGTCGAGGCTAGAGACCTGATATACTTACAGAAGCATTGGGATACAGGCAGTTTTCGAGAAGATGCGATGCGGAGGACCCAGATGACCGGAAAAGAGAAAGGATTATATAAGAGTACCGGCCTCCGTACAGTTTGGCATGGGCGAGATTGGAAGAGACCTTGTAGAGACGAATCCCCTCCTATCGCTCATTGCCTCCATGTGAATCGGGACTGTACCCAAAAGCCACCTTTTTGCACGCCCTCTTGGACGTGGTATGATGGAAATCAAAGCACAGTGGGAATCACACAAGACTCTATGACGATCTCGGGTCAACAGACCACTCTGTACCAGTGTCACCGGAGAACTGCCATCTGACGTGAGGTATTATACCATCTGGGAGTTCTCGGCGAGTCCGTCCAGTGTACCCAGTCTCTACTAAGCACCCGTACACCATCCTTGATGTCAAACACCGATGGATATGGGATCATCCATCTCCCATCATATGGGTCAAGATGCGTAGACGCTAGTCTACTCTGGTGTATCGATGCCCTGTCTCGATACACCCTCGACTAGGAACAGTTATAGGATGTACTCGTCGACTACCGTGGCCCCACTAGTATGATCTCATCATAGTCCTAGTAGTCGAGTACATATCCTAAGGGCTTTATCAACATGTAATATAGAGACAATCAGAGTACATGTTAAGATAAAGTACAACCAGATAGCATACTATCATGTCGAGCAAGAAAGTCCTCCCTATATATGTCCAAGCATCCATTACAATATACATCGTATGTACAGTAATGGACTCTAGGGCATACATATAACTAACAGTACTCATCGACTACCGTGGCCCCACTAGTATGATCTCATCATAATCCCAGTAGTCGAGTACAGATCCTAAGGGATTTATCAACATATGAGAGAAAGACAGTAAACCAATACAAGTCAACATGTTAAGATAAAGTGAAACCAAATAGCATACTATCATGGCGAGCAAGAATGTCCTCTCTGTATATATCCAAGCATCCATCATAATATACATCATATGTACAACAATGGCCTCTAGGGCATATACATAACTAACAATCTCCCACTTGCACTAAGGACAGCTGCTGTAGTATCTCATACCTAGCATCCCGAATAATCTCTCAAACTGTATCTGGGGAATGGCCTTCGTTAGTGGATCCGCAGTGTTGTCCTTCGTATCTACTCTCCTGACCTCGATCTCCCGGCGATCAACTATCTCCCTGATCAGGTGATACCGCCTCAGAATATGCCTGGACTTCTGATGGGACCTGGGTTCCTTGGCCAAAGCCACATCTCTATTGTTATCGCAATACAGAGGTATTGGATGTTCAATGGATGGAACCACACCAAGTTCAGTGATGAACTTCTTCATCCGACAGCCTCTTTGGCAGCATCGTTTGCAGCGATGTATTCAGCCTCCATCGTCGAGTCTGCAACGGTATCCTGTTTAGAACTTTTCCAACATACCGCCCAACCATTGAGGGTAAAGACAAAACCCGAGTGCGACTTAGAGTCTTCCTTATCACTTTGGAAGCTGGAATCGGTAAAGGACTCCACCCGGAGTTCTCCGTTACCATACACCAAGAACATGTCTCTAGTCCTTCGTAAGTACTTGAGAATGTTCTTCACAGCTGTCCAGTGACTCTCTCCAGGATTTGCTTGATACCGACTCACTACACTTAGTGAGTATGCAACATCGGGTCTGGTACACAGCATCGCATACATGATAGAGCCTACTGCCGAAGCATAGGGTATCCCTTGCATTCGAGCTCTTTCCAAATCAGTCTTGGGAGACATCTCTTTGGAGAGAGTGAGTCCAGAGATCATGGGTTGGTTCCCACGCTTGGATTCTTCTATACTAAACCTCTTTAGTATGGTGTCAATGTACCTGGATTGGGACAATCCCAGTATCCTTTTGGATCTATCTCTATAGATCCTAATTCCCAATATGCAGGAGGCATCATCTAGATCTTTCATTGAGAATCTTGTGATAAGAAGAGCTTGACTGATTGCAGCATAGGATTGTTATTTCCTATCAAGAGTATGTCATCCACGTACAATACGAGGAAGACAACCTTACTCTCTGTTACCTTCTTATAGATACAAGGTTCATCTATATTTTTGATGAAGTCAAACTCTTTGACTACAACATCAAAACAGATGTTCCAACTCCGCGATGCTTGCTTCAACCCATAAATGGATTTAAGTAGCTTGCACACCTTTCCGCTGCTCCTACTATCTACGAAGCCCTCTGGCTGAGTCATGTACACACACTCTTCTAAATCACCGTTTAGAAAGGCGGTCTTAACATCCATTTGCCAGATTTCGTAGTCATGGTATGCAGCAATGGCATGTAAGATCCGGATGGACTTAAGCATAGCCACTTGAGAAAAGGTTTCGTCATAATCCACACCTGGTCGTTGACGAAAACTCTTTGCTACAAGTCTAGCTTTGAAAGTCTCAAATTTTCCATCTACACCAAATTTCTTTTTAAAAATTCACTTGCTCCCAATGGGTTTTACCCCTTCAGGAGCATTTTCTAAAGTCCATACTTTATTGGTGTAAATAGATTCCATCTCAGATCGCATTGCATCCAGCCATTTCACAGAGTCACTACTCGTGATGGCCTGCTCAATAGTCGGGTCATCATCTTCCATGATGCAATCCTCGCTTCCACCATCAATGAGAAAACCGTAGTATCTCTCAGACGGATGAGAAACCCTGCTAGATCGGCGGAGAGGCTGGGGTTCGTCGGGTACTACTGAATCCTCTGGTTCTACCAAGTCTTCTGTTATAGTTTGTGTCGCTGGATCCTCTTCCAGTTCTACCTCAATGCCACTAATCTGTTTCATAAGAAAACCTTTTTCTAAGAATGAGGCATGTCGAGAAACAAACACCTTTTGTTCCTCGGGGTGGTAGAAGATATACCCTTGTGAATTTTTGGGATATCCTACAAACTTAGATAAGACAGATCTTGCCTCGAGTTTGTCTGGATTTTGTCTTTTGACATAGGCTGGACAACCCCATATCTTAACATACTTAAGAGATGGTCTCTTCCCTTTCCATATCTCATATGGAGTGGTAGGCACTGATTTGGTAGGAACCATATTCAATAGGTGTATGGCAGTCTCAAGCGCATACCCCCAGAAGGAAATAGGTAACTCAGCTGTACTCATCATTGAACGCACCATATCTAATAGGGTGCGATTCCTTCATTCCGATACACCGTTGTGCTGTGGTGTATAAGGGGGAGTAAGCTGAGAGAGAATCCCATTCTCTTTTAGGTAATCTTAGAACTCATTGCTCAAGTATTCTCCTCCTCGATCAGATCGAAGGATCTTAATACTTTTGCCCGTTTGGTTCTCTACTTCGTGCATATATTCTCTGAATTTCTCAAAAGCTTCATTCTTGTGTTTCAATAGGAACACATGCCCGTATCTAGAGAGATCGTCAGTGAATGTAATGATGTAGGAAGAACCGTTCCTGGCATGCGTAGAAATGGGACCTGATTAGAACAATTTCCGGATTGTGTATGTAAAAGTAAAAAGCAAGTATCGAATCAACTGTTTCCCGATAAAGGTTTCATTTGATCGATAACAGTATCATGTATCGGTATTTAGAAAATTGAATAAAGTTCACAATCAAAAAATTATATTTGACCGCAATCAACTACGGTGTCAGTTGTAGATCGTAAGCGAGTGCGGATCGTCCACAGGGATTGTGCGATTTGTTTTTATATTTGATTTGTTTGAATCGAAAAGTTAATCGAAAAGAAAAGAAAACATGATTCAAGAATTTATCAATTGATTCAGGTGTCACGATGTTTAATCAAGAATCAAGAAGCTGATAAACAATCAAGAATTGGGTTTCGATAATATTTCCAATCAAAATGTCAAGAATCTAAATGAGGCTCATAGGAATCGATCGGATCTATAGATGTGATGTAATTTCAAGATTTCGTGTTCTTGTCCTTCGAAGGATTGATACTAGATCGATGATGATCAACGAGAGTTAGCGCTTTCTTGATGAAACTAGGGTTTCATCTTTTAAACCCTTGTTCTTTCATTGATATCATTTGCATTCTAGCCTCTAACAATTTCAAGAAACGATCGTAACTCCCCAATCTCGAGCGATATCAATCAAGAAAGCATCCCAACAAATTGGGTCGTCGATTCTTGAACTTGCTAGGGTTTACAAAACTCGTAGGAATCAAGAATCGTTTTCAGATATATTACATCATCATTCTATTGATCGTCTCGACTCCTCGACGAGCGGAGTATTACTCAAACATCATTACACAGAAAGCATTCAAGAATTTAAAAGATAGCATGATGCAAGAATTTAAAGAAAACAAGATAAAAGAATATCACCTTTGGTTTATATCAACAATTTGATTACAGTCGCTCAAGAACTACAAGAGGAAGAACTAAATTGTTGAATTGGCGTCGCTCGGCTCCTTGAGTCGCGGATCGGCTTGGATCACTTGCTCTGTTGAAGATCGGCTCGGCTCATAAAAGATTGCAAGGCTTCTTGCTTGATTGGGTACTCGGGATCTTGGCTTTTGATTGGAATTAGGGTTAGGGTTTCACACAAATCCTCTCACTAGATTTGTGGAAGAAGAAGAGGTAAAAATAGCTCTAGTTTGATACTAGAATTGGGTAAAGATAGATTATTTACAAGTGAGCCTAGGGTCTTATTTATAGAGCATCCAAACCCTAAGCCTTCTTGAGTTCCCTCCAAAAGTTTGTTGAAAGACTTCTAGAAAGAGTTTGTTAGGCTTAGCTTAGGGTTTAAGCTAGGGTTTAGGGAGAAGGTTCTAGAATAATAGGCTAGTTTAGTGTTGATCCCAAAACTTGCTGATCTGGCAGAAGTCTCTGGAGTCTTCTGGAACTTGGAGTGTCTTTATGATGTGTAGGAGCTGATCTAGGAGTTGTGCACCAAAAATGAGAAGCTAATTCCTTGGACCCACCGCGGATCCACGGCGCAAGCAGGCTCCTGCCGCGGATCCGCGGCTGTCTGTGGGGCTTGGGCCTTGGTATTTCTGGTGTTGTCTTGGGATGCCATTTGGGGCTTTATCTGATATGTTGATTTTTGTTTGTCCCTTTGGATTGATACCAGAACTGAAATCATTGAGTTGGCCTAATGTTTGATTGGTACCCTGTACATTTTGGCCTTTCTTTTGGATTTTCCTTCACAGATCTCAAAACAAGTGTTGCGCAAATGTAGGGATGATGCGATGCCATGAAATGTAGTCAATTTCCTTTATAGTGTCGGTTTTAGAGTCTAATACATGTAATCTGATATTTTGCGACAGTTTTGCTAATATGTAAAATATGAATGCCGAACACTTCTATATGAATGCAAATGATGAGGAAATTGCCGGCTAAAATATACAATATTTTCGACTAATCAAATTCCCCCAAACTTAATTTCGATCGTCTCGAGCGAACTGTTTTATTAAAAAGAGAAGGAGAAAATAAAGAAAGAGAAAAATTAACTAGCACACTTTCGTAGGCAACACGATTGCACTGAGCACGTGCAACAAGCCTTTAAACCTCTAGGTGTCCCTAGTAGGAGGAGTGTTGTCTCCTGAGGGTTTTCAGCGGATTGCACTCACAAAATCCAATAATATAAAAAAGATCATGAATATTACATTTAAAGACAAGAATTGTAAAAGAAAAGCCTTGAAAATTAGGGTTTCCAACTAAGCTAGCTTTTCGGTTGTCATGAGCCCTATCTTAATGGTCATGAAAAGATGTCAGAAATCACGTCCTCCCTCAATAAAACATCGTCTTATTTTTCATTCCTATCTTTATTCCAAACATCGATCATATAACCCTGCGTGTGTGTAAAGACATCCCTACACCCGGAGAATTCAATTCAAGCTATCATACTCTTGCCCATCAGCCTCAGTACTTTTTAATTAATGAATATTTAGCTGAAATTGCTCACACACTTTCATGCGACCGTTAATACTTCTTGAGGTACTAACCGACCGATTACTCCTGTGCTTGCTTACTTGGTGTATTTTCCTCGTCTTGCACCACCTTAGGCATAGCAGTGACTCCCAGACCAGTTGGCCTTAGGGCACTAGGTGAAGAAGCACTCTTGCTATATATTTTTATTGCCCTTGGTGATAACAAAACCAGTGTCCATTTTTCTCACCATTTTATATATTTTTTATTCACTTTTCTTTTTATTTCCTTCATACATCGGCTTTAAGACAAGAGCGTTTCAAGGTATCCTCTACTATCCCAGGCTTCAAGACGTGTGTAAGTGCGAATAGCAGGGTAGCAACGTTCAAAATGTTTGGCTTCCAGAATAGAAACTATTTTTCAGACTTATTTTTATCCTCAGATTAGTGACGTCCTTCATCTTACTAACCCTTGGGACAATGGCTCATAACTACTTATTACTAGTTCGTATAAGAAAACTTCTAATTTTCTTAGTTTTCTAAAATTTTTCCAATCTCATGGATGTAATTTTTCACTATCTAAACTTTCATTATCTTATTTATGTACAAAAAGTGTAAATATTAAAATTATTTTTATACTTGAAAATTTTTAATTTTTATGGGTTTTGAAATTTTTTCAATTTTTATAGATTTTTAAAGAAATGTTTTATGCTTATGCAGATGATATGCAAATGATGCGAAAATAAGCACAAACCTCCCCCAAACTTGTTTTCAACAGTGTCCTCACTGTTGCCAAATGCTATATCTGAAAAACCTGTAAGTCTGGGAGGAATTATTAGTGGGGGCAAAATATATAAGTGAAGAACTTCCCCCAAACTTATCTTTTCACTCACCTTCATTCAAAAGATGATGCAGTGATATACAAGATATGAAGGTGAGACGGAGGAATTTTAATCCAAATAAACTGGCTCTTGTAAGAACAAGAGCTCCTCCGTGGGGTCAGTGAAAAAATACGGCTTAAGTCTATGTCCATTTACTTTGAAAAAGGTGCCGTTTTTAACATTTTCTACTTCTACTGCCCCGTGCGGGTATACAGACCGCACAACAAAAGGTCCCTTCCATCGAGATCGGAGCTTACCCGCATGAAGGTGTAATCGTGAATCATAAAGAAGGACTTGTTGACCAGGTGAAAATGTTTTCCTCAAAATGTTTTTATCGTGAAAAACCTTAGTCCTATACTTTGTGATCACAGCGTTATCATAAGCTTCATCGCGGAGTTCGCTTAGCTCATTAAGTTGCAGCTTCCGAAAGTTGCAAGCAAGGTTTAGATCAAAATTTATTTCTTTAATAGCCCACAATGCTTTATGTTCTATCTCGACGGGTAAATGACATGCTTTTCCAAACACTATCCTATATGGAGACATTCCTAGGTCGGTCTTAAATGCAGTTCTGAATGCCCAAAGAGCATCCGTCAGTTTGGTCGACCAGTCTTTTCTATTTTTAGCAACAGTTTTCTCCAGGATAAGTTTGATTTGTCTGTTTGAGATTTCAGCCTGCCCGCTTGTTTGGGGATGATAGGGTGTAGAAAGTCGGTGGTTGATTGAGTATTTTCGCATCAGAGTCTCGAAAGACCTGTTGCAGAAATGTGTCCCATTATCGCTAATAATAGCGTGTGGGTGTCCAAATCGCGAGAAGATATTCTCTTTCAAGAACTTAATGACAACTTTCTTGTCATTAGTGCGACATGGAATGGCTTCTACCCACTTTGAGACATAATCAACCGCTAGCAGAATGTACAAATTCCCAAAGGAGTTAGGAAAAGGACCCATAAAATCAATGCCCCACACATCAAATATTTCAACAACCAAGATGGGTTGCTGAGGCATTTCATTTCTCTGGGATATTCTACCCGTGTACTGACATTGTGTACAGGTTTTGCAATACTCAAATGCGTCCTTGAATAAAGTCGGCCAATAAAATCCACATTGCAAAACCTTTTCCGCTGTCTTTCTAGGACCAAAGTGACCCCCACAGGCCTGATCATGACAAAATGAAAGAACACTCTTGAACTCTTCATTCGGGACACACCGGCGAATGATCTGATCAGGACAATATTTAAACAAATAGGGCTCGTCCCAGTAAAAGTGTTTTACTTGGGAAAGAAAACGGTATTTGTCCTGTTTTGACCAATCGCTCGGTATAAGTCCCGTGGCATGATAGTTCAAAATATCTCTGAACCATGGTTCAGCGGATATGCTCAAGAGTTATTCATCAGGGAACGAATCATTGATCGGCAGGGTCACAGGGGAAGAAATGATGCGTGAAAGATGGTCAGCTACTACGTTTTCACATCCTTTCTTATCTTTGATAACAAGATCGAATTCTTGTAACAGAAGGATCCAACGTATTAGTCGACCTTTTGCATCTTTCTTCGTCAGAAGATGTTTTAAAGCGGAATGGTCAGTATACACAACTATAGGTGAGCCAATTAAGTAAGGCCTGAATTTTTCTAATGCAAATACAACCGCTAAGAGTTCTTTTTCTGTGGTTGTATAATTGATTTGCGCATCATTCAGGGTCTTACTTGCATAGTAAATCACGTGTGGCATCTTTTCGATGTGCTGTCCTAAGACTGCACCTACTGCAAAGTCAGATGCATTACACATCAGCTCAAAGGGGTAGTCCCAGTTTGGTGATGATAAAACGGGGGCTGAAGTGAGTGAGTTTTTAAGCGAGTCGAAAGCTGTCTCGCAATCCGAGTCAAAATGGAAGGTCGTATCCTTGGCCAGAAGAAGAGTTAAAGGTCTAGCAATTTTGCTAAAATCCTTAATGAATCTCCTATAAAAGCCCGCATGGCCAAGGAAAGATCGAATATCTTTGATGCTTTTGGGATGAGGGAGGTTTTGAATGACATCTACTTTAGCTCTGTCAACCTCAATGCCTTTCTGTGAAATGACATGTCCAAGTACTATTCCTTCTTGGACCATAAAATGGCATTTTTCCCAGTTCAAGGTCAAGTTCTTCTCTTTGCAACGAGTAAGAACAGCGTCAAGATTCGCTAGGCAATCAGAAAAAGAGTCTCTTAAAATCGAGAAGTCGTCCATAAAGATCTCCAGAAAATTCTCTACCATATCAGAGAATATCCCCATCATACACCGCTGAAAGGTAGCGGGAGCATTGCATAGCCCAAAGGGCATGCGACTGTAAGCAAAGGTACCAAAAGGACAAGTAAAAGTGGTTTTATCTTGATCCTTTTTGGCGATGGGGACCTGATTATAGCCTGAGTATCCGTCCATAAAACAATAATACTTTCGCCCCGCTAAGTGTTCCAGCATCTGATCAATAAATGGTAGAGGAAAATGGTCTTTCCTCGTGGCAGCGTTGAGTTTTCTATAATCGATACATACACGCCACCCAGTTTGGGCGCGTGTCTGAATCAACTCATTCTCCTAATTGGTTATAACAGTGATGCCGGATTTCTTAGGAACGACATGTATAGGACTCACCTACTGACTATCGGAGATGGGGTATATAATACCATTATCTAAGCATTTGACGATCTCTTTCATTACAGCTTCCTTCATGACGGGATTCAACCGTCTCTGTGGTTCTCGGGTCGGTCTGGCATCATCCATCACATGTATATGATGTTTAACTATCAAGGGACTAATCCCTTTGATGTCCGCCATACTCCAACCAAACGCCTCTTTATTATATCTCAATACCGATAAAAGAGCATTCTCTTGCTCTGATGCAAGAGAAGCGGATATTATAACCGGTAAAGTCTCCTTCTCACCTAAATAAGTATATTTCAGATGAGACGGTAAAATTTTTAGATCTAACTCGGGCGGAGAAATGATAGAAGGAGGGATCATTGAGTGATTTTTGGATTTATAAAGAAGCTCAGGGCCTGTGAAAGATACAGACTCGGGTGGAGAAAAGTCAGAAGTGCAGGACTCAAGTGTAGAGAAAGTGTCCTCACTAGGATCATGTGTGAAATCAAACAGAGATGTGGTAATGTCATCGAGATCAGTAAAGCAAAGTTCCTCAGCTCCACAACTATCGGGAGCGATCTCATGGACAGAGCACACATCTAAAATATGAGCAGAGGGTTCTGATGGCTGACTTCCAACTTTGTAGATATTTAGTTCAATGGTCATATTTCCAAATGATAAGTTCATTGAACCGTTTCTACAGTTTATAACAGCGTCGGAAGTGGCAAGGAAAGGAAGACCTAGAATCACCGGAATTTGGCCCCGGGGGTTTCCTACAGGATGTGTGTCGAGCACAATGAAGTCTACAGGGAAAACAAATTCCCTGACCTTTATCAACACATCCTCTAATTCACCCCTTGGTTTGGTGATAGATCGGTCTGCCATCTGGAGAGTGCAGTGAGCAGGTTTCAGCTCTCCAATCCCTAATTGCTCATAGACAGAATAAGGGAGCAGGTTAACACTTGCGCCAATGTCTAAAAGAGCACGATTTATGTTTTTACCCCCAATAGAAATCGATATTGTAGGAAATCCTGGGTCCTTTCGTTTCTTTGGTAGCTGGGGAATAAAAGCAGTGCTAATATTATTAGACATGAAAACCTTCTTCGGCACTTGAGTCTTCCTCTTCCTAGTGCACAAGTCCTTAAGAATTTTCGCATAAGCGGGGACTTGTTGAATAGCATCTAGGAGAGGGATATTGATGTTAACCTGTTTGAACATTTCTAAAATTTTCTCCATATGAGGACTCGTTCTATTACCCCTTAACCGGTTCGGGTAAGGAGCTTTCGCAATAAGCGTAGGGTCCATCACAGGAGAAGGAAGAGGGGGTAGACGAGGTCCCAAAAGAGGTGTGGGGACCGTCTGTGGAGAACTATAAGGGTTGGGAGAAGGTGTCGAGCCTAATGGGAAATGGAGAATAGGCTCTCGAGAAGATGGTGTGGTAGAAGAAGGATCAGAAGGAGAAGTGTGTGTGTGTGGAAAGGTCTCAGCCGGGGTGTTGACATGATTTTCAGTATCATCAATACCTTCCCCGACATGATTGTTCAGCACTCTTCCCGATCTCAACGTTGTGATGGCATTTACATTGTAATGCCCAGGATTCTGTAGGGGTTGAGAGGGAAGTTTCCCTTTTTCTCTCGCACTCATTTCGGCTTTTAGGCGTGCGATTTCAGCTTCCATCGATCTGATACTCTCAGCTTGTGACGCTGAGTTTTTCTTTATCTCACTGACGGAAAATCTAACCTCAGTCGAAACCTCTATGAAATTTGATAAAAGTGATTTCATGGTTTGAGTGAATTGAGAGAACTCGTCAGAACAGGACTGTATAGGATTAGACTGTGTAGGATTGTTGCCCTGATTTTGGAAATTTTGTGACTGATAGGGGTGCTGAGTGAGTTGAAGGGGTTGCTGTTGTGGTGGAGGAAGAGCCCTTTGAAAATTATTCGTATTTGGAACCGTGTTTTGAGATTGGTTTTGGTTCCAAGCGAAATTCGGGTGATTCCTCCAACCCTGATTGTACGTGGAAGAATATAGATCATTTCTAGGTCTTTGAAATGCGGCATTCGAATGCTCGTGACCTTGAAACGCAGAGTTTAATGGACATTCTTCCGTTAAGTGAGACGGATCAGAACAGCACCCACAAACAGTTTTGGGGAGTGACACTGGGTTTAGGGAGGCTGCAGAAAATTTGTGTTCCATAGCGTCGAGCTTCTTTTGAATTGCTGCCATCTCAGCTCGAACACCTATGGACACATCTATTTGGTGTACGCCACCCCTATTCAATGGTTGGGTACCACTCTCCCACTGTAGTGATTTTTCAGTGAACTCTTCTAAGTACTTCTAAGCTTCCCCATCATCCTTGGTCATAAATGTACCTTGACACATGTTTTCAAGGCTCTGTTTAGTGTTTGAGTTAATGCCCTCATAAATGATTCGGCACAATTCCCATCTCGGGATGCCGTGATGAGGACACTGAACCAATAGATCCTTGAAACGTTCAAAGCATTTTGAAACTGGTTCAGCAGGAAGCTGGGCAAATTGATTCAGTTCGCTACGGATTCGAGCTGTCATTTGGATTGGGTAAAATTTCTTAAGGAATGCAGCGACGAATTCTTACCAATTCGTAATTGAGTGTGCGGTAGTGTTATATAGCCACTTCTCGGCTATATCGCAAAATGTAAATGGAAGAAGTCGTAGACGCATCGCATCCACTGAAAGTTGTGACGTACCCATCATTGCGCATACGTTTTCAAATTTGGTAATGAAAACGTAAGTGTCCTCAGTCTCGAGTCCGTGGAATTTGGGTAAAAGATTGATATACTGGGGCTTAATCTCAAAGTTATCCCCATTGGCTGGTGGTGTGGATAAGCAGGACGAAAGAGGACCTCTAAGTGGATAGCACCTCTCCTGGAGAGAGATGCGGGGTGGATTCTGCGGACCAACGGACGGCGGTAGATTAGGGTTAAAGAAGTTTGATGGATTTGGATCCATCGGTGTGGGTGGGGTAGTGGGTAAAGGAAAGGTAAATGGAGAAATATCGACTTCGGAGTCGATAAAAGGTACGCGGACTAAACGGGCACTAGAATCCTGTGTCCAGCCTATCTTGCACTAAAATGGGTTAGTACAAGTGGCAGCGTTGACTTATAATTAGGGGTAAATGAATGCGGTGTTTGCTTTGAAAAAGGGACGGATTTTTGAAAAAATGATGCGACACAACAAATGCAGCACACAAACCCTAGAATCTAATGGTCACCTAGGTCCAGCTCTAGACCGCTCCTAACTGCCAAAAGACAAGTCGCAGGATAGAATCCTCCACTGCCTCTTTGTCCCCCTGTGGCCGGATAAGTGCCAGGTAAGTGGGAAGGTACTCCACTACGTCAGTAGTGGGCCTAATTAAAAACCACTAGCCTTAGACACACTCGCCTTAGGCACCACAAGAAAACGCGGATAAGCAATGAATTACCCACGGCCTTCTCTTGTCCTAATTGAGCGCGACAGTCCTTAGAGTCATCTCTAGATTTCTTTTAGTTAATGTGGGTCAATACGGATGCAAGTTTTGTGGTTTTCGGGGCCTAGGAAGGGTAATGAAATCCCCACCTAATTTGGATTTGGCCGTGCCCCTTAATATTCGTATTTAGAATGCAAACAACCAAGAAACAAAATCACGCACAAATTTACTTTTGCAATTTGCGAGCTGCGATTATTTGCAAAGAATCCTGCAGCAAATTGTTAGTTGGAGCTAAAAAGAGGAGAGAGGAGAAGTCAAGAAAGCACCTGAAGCAATTTGGCACAGGGATCCCTTCAACTTGCCGCGGAACCGCCGCAATTGGGCACTCCCACCGCGGAAACGCGGTCTCTTGATGAGATCACCCCACCAAAATTCTTCAGAGAGTCTCTGTAGACTCCCTCTGCTCTCTGGTATTTTCCAAATTTTTTTCCAATTTCCAGCAAGCTCCAGATCTCCTTGCAATGAAACACAACAAATTGTTTAGGGTTTGCACGAATTTTGATCTCAAAATAACAATGGAATAATTCTTTCAATTCAAACTATAAAATGAAAACGAATTAGCGCACGATCCCCGGCAACGACGCCATTTTGATTAGAACAATTTCCGGATTGTGTATGTAAAAGTAAAAAGCAAGTATCGAATCAACTGTTTCCCGATAACGGTTTCATTTGATCGATAACAGTATCATGTATCGGTATTTAGAAAATTGAATAAAGTTCACAATCAAAAAATTATATTTGACCGCAATCAACTACGGTGTCAGTTGTAGATCGTAAGCGAGTGCGGATCGTCCACAGGGATTGTGCGATTCATTTTTATATTTGATTTGTTTGAATCGAAAAGTTAATCGAAAAGAAAAGAAAACATGATTCAAGAATTTATCAATTGATTCAGGTGTCACGATGTTTAATCAAGAATCAAGAAGCTGATAAACAATCAAGAATTGGGTTTCGATAATATTTCCAATCAAAATGTCATGAATCTAAATGAGGCTCGTAGGAATCGATCGGATCTATAGATGTGATGTAATTTCAAGATTTCGTGTTCTTGTCCTTCGAAGGATTGATACTAGATCGATGATGATCAACGAGAGTTAGGGCTTTCTTGATGAAACTAGGGTTTCATCTTTTAAACCCTTGTTCTTTCGTTGATATCATTTGCATTCTAGCCTCTAACAATTTCAAGAAACGATCGTAACTCCCCAATCTCGAGCGATATCAATCAAGAAAGCATCGCAACGAATTGGGTCGTCGATTCTTGAACTTGCTAGGGTTTACAAAACTCGTAGGAATCAAGAATCGTTTTCAGATATATTACATCATCATTCTATTGATCGTCTCGACTCCTCGACGAGCGGAGTATTACTCAAACATCATTACACAGAAAGCATTCAAGAATTTAAAAGATAGCATGATGCAAGAATTTAAAGAAAACAAGATAAAAGAATATCACCTTTTATTTATATCAACAATTTGATTACAGTCGCTCAAGAACTACAAGAGGAAGAACTAAATTGTTGAATTGGCGTCGTTCGGCTCCTTGAGTCGCGGATCGGCTTGGATCACTTGCTCTGTTGAAGATCGGCTCGGCTCATAAAAGGTTGCAAGACTTCTTGCTTGATTGGGTACTCGGGATCTTGGCTTTTGATTGGAATTAGGGTTAGGGTTTCACACAAAGCCTCTCACTAGATTTGTGGAAGAAGAAGAGGTAAAAATGGCTCTAGTTTGATACTAGAATTGGGTAAAGATAGATTATTTACAAGTGAGCCTAGGGTCTTATTTATAGAGCACCCAAACCCTAAGCCTTCTTGAGTTCCCTCCAAAAGTTTGTTGAAAGACTTCTAGAAAGAGTTTGTTAGGCTTAGCTTAGGGTTTAAGCTAGGGTTTAGGGAGAAGGTTCTAGAATAATAGGCTAGTTTAGTGTTGATCCCAAAGCTTGCTGATCTGGCAGAAGTCTCTGGAGTCTTCTGGAACTTGGAGTGTCTTTATGAAGTGTAGGAGCTGATCTAGGAGTTGTGCACCAAAAATGAGGAGCTAATTCCTTGGACCCACCGCGGATCCGCGGCGCAAGCAGGCTCCTGCTGCGGATCCGCGGCTGTCTGTAGGGCTTGGGCCTTGGTATTTCTGGTGTTGTCTTGGGATGCCATTTGGGGCTTTATCTGATATGTTGATTTTTGTTTGTCCCTTTGGATTGATACCAGAACTGAAATCATTGAGTTGGCGTAATGTTTGATTGGTACCCTGTACATTTTGGCATTTCTTTTGGATTTTCCTGCACAGATCTCAAAACAAGTGTTGCGCAAATGTAGGGATGATGCGATGCCATGAAATGTAGTCAATTTCCTTTATAGTGTCGGTTTTAGAGTCTAATACATGTAATCTGATATTTTGTGACAGTTTTGCTAATATGTAAAATATGAATGCCGAACACTTCTATATGAATGCAAATGATGAGGAAATTGCCGGCTAAAATATACAATATTTTCGACTAATCAGGACCGCATACATCACTATGTACCAGTCGTAAGAGTTCCGTAACTCTTTCTCCGTGTCCACTAAAACGGAGCTTTGGTCATTTTTCCTTTGAGACATGAATGGCAAGTATCATAAGATGATAATTCGAACGGATTCAAATAACCATCCTTATGTAACTTAGCCAGTCGTGTCGCATTGATATGACCGAGTCTACAATGCCACAAGAAGGATTCGTTCATTTCTGAACTCTTCCTCTTGTGCGTGTTTTGTATATTGAGAACTGTATTTTGATTTAGAATGAATATGCCATTATGTAACGAGCCTGATGCAATCAACTTTTGATCTAGGAATATATTCATAACATTATCCTGTACTATAAAATTATATCATTCATTACTTAATAAAGAAACTGATATAATGTTGCACATCATGTTTGGTATATAATAGCACTCATTCAGAATCAGTGTATCACCACTTGGTAATACTAGGTGATATTCGCCAACTGCTTTGGCTGCAACATTTGCACCGTTCCCTACTTGAACGGAATGATCACCTTTTCCCAGTTCTCTACCTTTACGTAGCCCATGTAACAGTTTACATATGTGGGATCCTGATCCGGAATCTAATACCCAGGACGTAGGGTGACTGAGAAACAGTTCTCAATAACTAACACACCTGAAGAAGATGCATCAACATGCATGTTCTTTTGGGCGGCGTGAGAATCCAGATATTCTCCTGTTTCCTGTTCAGTCTTATAACTCTTATAAGAAAGAACGGGTCCAACGTTCCTCTGCTCAGTATAATAAGCGGGTTCAGTCAATACATCCATATTATTATCTTGATTATGGCCTGACATGGTCGCTACCTGGAGAGAGAGAGAAGAAAACACTTTAGCGTATGCTCTTGCAAGATTAGATTGGTTATTATCTTATCTGATCAGGATGACTCCCACTGTTTTTATCAAATCTACCTTCAAACCCTAAAAGGTAAGATTAGCCGGAATTAATTACACCCTACAATTTCGTCAATCTTTCAGCCAGATCAGTGTCGGTACTTGAGGGAGGTTCCCCGTGCTTTCGTACGGACCTAATTAAAGTAAACCTCATTTTCCCAGAGGCGTAACCCCGTTAACACTTTTCTAGACACCTACTTGATCGGTTAATTGTCCTGTGTAAAACTCTCCCAGGAGTAACTCTTACTCCAAGTGGGTATCGGGATCCAACTATCTCATAGGAAGTATGCAATCTCATTGCAAATTTCAACACTTGAAATTCCCGATAATATTTTACCCCTAGTGTTCTATGACCTTGACGAATGCCAAACAACCCATAGTCCACTAGTCAAGTTCAACCCGTACATTTCTTGATTGAATTAAACCCACCCGCACGATCCTTGAAGAATGCCAAACAACGCCGTACGAATTCCCTAATCCAATCTGCATCATATGCATAAGCAGATAAATACTAGTTAGCTACCGTACACTACGCCTTGACGAATGCCAAACTACCGTAGCACGAATACTAAGTAGTACTTATCTGAAATGACGGAGGGCTACGCAGGTTTTTCAGAAAACCATGAGCGTAATGAACTTGATATCGTCGTAGAATCATGTGAAATTTTGAAATGGAGTGTTTCTGAGGCTTTCATTAGTTTTGCTAAAGAGGTCACTCCCGGTGAAGGGATCTCGGCTCTTTCCTCATCGAATAAGGTGCAGGACATATCATATATATCACTGTGCAAAGCAAAACTCTAAAAGCAATCAAAAGACAAACCGAGTTTTGTAGCATCTGCCAGTTTCGCTAAAGAGGTCACTCCCGGTGAAGGGATCTCGGCTCTTTCCTTATCGAATAAGGTGCAGGGTATATCATATATACCACTATGCAAAGCAAAACTGTAGCTACCATTGTTATAAAGTTTTGATTCTACAACATCTTTTAGGTTTCTTTTCCTTTTATTAATCTCATTAATAAAAAATCCCATCAGCTTATGCTTCCTAAGCATCACAGATAAATACGACGTACACTTATGCCATCCGCATTCGCCTCGATGTCCCCTCGTGCACCGTTAGGTTAGGTAATTAACGACAGAGCAGGGCAGGGCTAGTGCGGGTATAAAACATAATTAACGTCTATATAATATATCATATATACTATATACTGTATCCATCACAACATATCAAATGATCACATCACAGATATCGCAACAGAAACATAGATATAATGTGGGATATACTAGGACGTCCGTATTTAGTATTTAGCCAACAATAGAAAATACGGATTCCACAGTCGTGATGAATAGCCAAGCCCACACCCTGGACCCCTACGAGAGAGGCAAGCGACCCTACCAATTCTGGAGTTTAGGAAACCCGGTCTCGACTCCTCGAGATGGCCTCCCACTGAACCCCAGAACCCGGTCACCTGTGCTCCCCTCCTTGGGTCCATCCTAATGCGGAAAAGTAAATAATATACAACACTGGTGGCAACAACCTTAACCCGGAAGTGCCCCAAATAAAAGAATATTACATTACATTTGAATTTACATGAATGAAAATATAAAACTCTCATCTCACATAAAACCCCCGGCTATTCAATCGCGACAATCCTGCACATCATATCTTAGCAACACATAATATCTCATATCATCAACGTAAGTAAGTATGCATACACCGATCGTCGTCGATGTATAGCAACGACAATCGGCAATACCACTACATACTCACTTACGGTCACAGAAAAGAAAGTGTAAAACTACAATATTTGGAATCCACAATCACTTTAGACATCGTAAATCCGAAATATCACATACTTCGCATTTCATGCCTAAATCTATGAATTCTACATATTGTATCACATTCCAGATAAATAGACAGTATTAAACTTTTCGAACAGATAATCAAATACCCAAAATTTCCTAAAGTGCTCAACACTTGAGCGGATTCAAATAATCTCAGAATATGTCACAGTACCAGTGATCCAGCCGTAGAAGGGTTAAGCCAACGCCTCACATGTGGCACGCCGTACTGCCCCAAACCCGAAGGTTCAAAAGGCAGTTCAAGACCGTCACATAATCGAGTTAAGGTTTGTTGTCTTCTAGAGGGTCCACCGTGTTACTTGTACATTTTTCCGAAAGATTTAAACTCGAGAAAAGATTCAACACTTGAAAATTTTTCGTGTCGGGAAAAAGTGAGTTAATGATATCCGTTCGAACATTTTAACAGTTTCTAAATATCTGGAAATAAAAACAAATTTAAATATTCCGATCGAATCTACGATTATAAAATAAACCTCAGAATTCTCAACACTTGAGTCAAAATAAAAATACCAGAAACTATTTAAGCATTTAAAAAGAATTACTGTGAAAAAACAACAGTCATATCAAGCATTACTGCCGCGGAACCGCGGCCCAAGCAGGGTACGGCCGCGATTCCGCGGCGGTCTGTACGGATCACATCCTCGTATTTCACAATTATTCTTATCTTTGTCTGCTGTATTTTTCAGGTATTTTTAATTCAGAAAAAATCGCATTTTTGAAAAATATCCAGAGAGGGGTTCATTTTCGTCGGTTCGGGTTCGATCGGAGTTTTAACTTCGTAAACATGTCGCCTAATGCTCTAGCTAGGCTCTGATACCACTGTAGGGTTCCTAGTCACTCTTGTGAAGGTTCATAAAGCATCAAACATGCCCGAATAAAATTTTAGATGTGCCGAACAACCCAAAGACAGGATCTTTGCTAGATTATTAGGGTTTAACATGCAAGATAACCTCTTTAAACCTAAGTGTGAAGGATTACAACCTTTGTAGTCCGCTCCTTCGCTTCACAAGCTCCGAGTAGAAGTCCCTTTGCCGCGATCCACGATCTCCCGGACTCAAGAGAGGCTCCACGACTCGAACGATCCATGATAGCTTGTCGTATTCCTTTTCTCCGATGATCTACGTCGAAGTTGCAATAGCTCAAGCTTTCTCTCACTCTAATGAGGTGAACACCCTAATCTAATAGGCTAGATTAGATGAGGATGATGGAGTAGTATTTATGCTTTACTTTTATATCATTTTCTCACAATAACTCATCACAAAAGAAAACTCAAGTGAACTCTCTCTCAAACTCAAGAGAGAAGAAGATGAAGATTGAAATTAATAATCCTTTTGTGATGAATAGTAGATTAGAGTATATGATTGATTATAGAACCATGGTCAAGGATGAGAGGCTAAAACTTTGTAGAGAATAAACTAGAGTTAGGGTTTGGTTAGGTTAAGGATAAGTATCAACCATAATATCTTAACCAAGACAAAAGAGAATCCTTCTAGAATGAACAAGAAGGAGCTAACCCTAATCAAACCCTAATCCCTTTTTATCATCCTTAAACATGTTTCATAATAAATCATATAATGTCACAATAATAAATATCACATATATATTATATATTTGCAACAAAAGAAAATAATACTATTAACATATATCACATATATATCAATGTATTAATCCGGTGAGAAAATGAAATAATAAAGCGAACCAATATTAGATAATGTAATACAATATATCATATATATCATTATACATTAAATCATCGAATCAACACTTGATCCGACGATCCGGCTATATCGAATATAACCGACTAATATATCATGTACCGATTCATCGAATCAACACTTGATTCGATGACCCGGTTCATATCTAAATATCGCGAGAATATAATACGGTATCTCATATCGCATTATCCTCGGTCCTGCACATATTACATATGTGCCTCTACTCCGTTTTGCCTGAGCCAAGAAACCTCTGTGTAGGACTCTAAAGAATCGTCAATACGCCGGTAGCAGGTGATGATCATATCAAACACCCACAAGCTGCAAGCGGTCAGCTAAACGTAACAGCCACCCAGGTATTGAGCGATCAGAAGATCAACAAGCTAGCCTGTCCGTTCTCCTGTGAATCCAATCAGTAACACTCCCGTACAGTCCGGTCTGTTCGTCTGATATGTCGCATATCAAGTCTAGGGGTGGTATACATCAGACCCCAGTAACCGATAAGTCGTGTCGATGTGAGCCTTATAACAGGTCGAGAAACTACCGGTAACACTTACCTGTAAATCTCTATATCAGCCCTGGCCAGGGACTTCCAGTTATAGCCAATCGAACAAAGCACGACATTAACTCCCTATATCGGGAGAGGCGAATCCCCTCCTATCGCTCATTGCCTCCATGTGATTCGGGACTGTACCCAAAAGCCACCATTTTGCACGTCCTCTTGGACGTGGTAAGGTGGAAATCAAAGCACAGTGGGAATCACACAAGACTCTATGACGATCTCGGGTCCGCAGACTACCCTGTACCAGTGTCACCAGAGAACTGCCATTTGACGTGTGGTATATCACCATCTGGAAGTTCTCGGCAAGTCCGTCTAGTGTACCCAGTCTCCACTGAGCACCCGTACACCATCCTTGATGTTAAACACCGATGGATATGGGATCATCCATCGCCCATCATATGGGTCAAGATGCGTATACGCTAGTCTACTCTGGTGTATCGATGCCCTGTCTCGATATACCCTCGACTAGGAACATTTATAGGATGTACTCATCGACTACCGTGGCCCCACTAGTATGATCTCATCATAATCCCAGTAGTCGAGTACAGATCCTAAGGGCTTTATCAACATGTGAGAGAAAGACAGTAAACCAATACAAGTCAACATGTTAAGATAGAGTAAAACCAAATAGCATACTATCATGACGAGCAAGAAAGTCCCCTCTGTATACATCCAAGCATCTATCATAATATACATCATATGTACAACAATGGCCTCTAGGGCATATACATAACTAACACATTTAATCCTACCATTGCAGAAAACAACCAAAATATGATGTACGCTTATGCCATCCGCATTCGCCACGGGGTCCCGTCATTACCCATTAGGTTACTTAACTAACGACAGAGCGGGGGCTGGACTAGCGCAGATGCAAAACATAAGCAACGCCTAAATAGTTATCATATATAGATATATTGCAATGATAGCCAATCCAGATCACAGATGAACACATTGGATATACTAGGAATCCGCAATTCGTACGAGCTTGTAACGAAAAGCGGATTACACGGTCGCGGTGAATAGCCAATACCCCACCCAAGACCCCTACGGGTGCGGCAAACTACCCGCCAAATACCCGAAGCGAAGCAACCTCCCTCAACGACGTGAGTAGGCCACTCGGCACTTCGAGGTACCCGGTAGTTTGTGCACCCCCTCCATGGGTCTATCCTAGGAGCAAAAACAGTAAAAGAAATTATATAATGACGGCTACAACCTTACCCCGGTTGTGCGGCCAAATAAATAATATTACATCAATTACAAATTTTACATGAATTGAAAGAAAAGAAAACTCTCATCTCACAACCCCCGGCTATTCACCCGCGACAATCCAATGAATTCATATACACATACCATCAACATTACAGATCACAGATATGTATAACCCCCACTAATCGACGTATAGCGATTAGCAGACGTTCAATACATATAACACATCACAGATATATACCCGTCAGCTTAAGTCGTTAGAAGTTCGATCAAATACGGATTTTCAAGCCCCAAAAAACTAATTTTGCTTTCTGGAAAATCTGGGCAGAAAAAACATATTGTAAAAATCCTAAAACAACCTCAGAAACACTCTACAAGAAAACAGTGCCACAACCGAGTCAACTCGGCTGCGGTTCCGCGGCGGGAGCAAGCTCCTACCGCGGTTCCGCGGCGCTTTGACCGAGTCAGTGGACCTATTTTCTTGGGTGTCTTAACAAAAGCCTGAGCCAATTTTTCATGTATGATTTATTATTTTTTGAACAGAGGAAAAAATCGGCAGAAACTATGCTATTCGGGTATGTTTCATGATATTTTCTCCGATCGTACTTCTACTTACTTTGCTAACATGTTAGATAGTGTTTAACTAGGCTCTGATACCACTGTAAGTCCATGCTACCCTTCCCCGGTACTTACGGGGTTGCGGAATTGGTGAAAAACGATTTTTTGCTAGGGTGGTAACATGGACTCATAATACGGATCTTTGTTAAACAACCATCTAACAAACCTAACTAGGAGTTTTACCTACTCGGTTAGGAGGTTATACCTTTCTTGAACTGTAAGTCGATGTACTACACCCCACGACTTGCGGGGAGGCGGAAATTTGAAAAACGATCTTGTTCTTTACTTAAACATCGACTAACCGCATGAATCGAAGCTAAACGATAACTAACATGAAACATAGAAGTTCTATACTACTATGTTTAGGGATTATACCTAACGAATCGTGTCCTTCGTCTTTGCGAACTCCTCCTCCTCCTCGGCCTTCTCGAAGTAGTAGACGATCCACCCGAGAGCTTTACTCCAAGCTTAGCCTCTAAACTTGAGGCAACCAACCTTCTTTAAGTGCTAATCAAAGAAGCTAGGTGATATAGAGTAAGGGTTATGGTTTAATTAGTCTAACTAATCCTTGTACTCAACACATGAGAGGGGAGGATTAGGGTTTGAAGAGGGAGAGCTTGAGGAGAGAGAAGATGAGAATAATAATGAAGTGAGAATAATGAGTTATCATAATATATATCAAGCATTTCTTTTTATCAAGAAAAGAAAATAAATCATTTAACAACCATGCTTGATAAATATCAAGTGATGATTCATCTCCATGAGTCATTAAGCAATTATGATGCTTTAATGACATGGATGAATCATCCATATGACTCACTAATCACATTCATTGTATATGCCACCTAAACCTCCTTAGTCACCACCTTCTAGAAGCTTCTCGCGCAATTACGAGAACGCCCCTCCTTTCCGCAAAAATACGGAAAAACTTTAGACTGTATAAATCCAATAACCGGATACCAGTAACTGGCTTAAACCAAAGCCGACTGGTAAAAACTGTCCGAAAGTCGTACGTGCGTAAACACACGTATGCGTCCGAACCCTTGTCGTAAAACCATACGACCTCTATATCGTTTCGCCCGGAGTAGGGAAACTCTCTGTGTGGGACTCTAGAGACTCGACTACTACGCTGGCAGTGGGTTTAACCACAGACCGCAAGCGGCACTAGCTGTATGTAACGGTCCCCAGGTAGATGTCGATAAGAAGGCCGATGAGGAAACCCATCCAAACTCCTACTGAGTCTAATGTGACAATCTCCATACAGTCCGGTCCGTTCGTCTAAGACTATCGCATATCGGGCCTAGGGGCGGCAAGCGTCAGTCCCCTAAAAGCGGTATAAGTCGTGTCGGAGCGAAGCCCATTACACCCTGAGAAACTACTGGAACCTACCAGCAAATCTCGCTTGCCCTGGCTAGGAACTTTGCGTAATGGCTCTCTGACACAGCGCGATATCATCCCCCAATACCGGGAGAGACGAATCCTGTCTAACCTCCACTGCCTCCAAGTGCTCGGGACTGCACCCAACTGCTACCTGTTTGCACGACTCCTTTGAGCCGTGGTAGGGTAGCAATCTAAGAACAGTGGGACACACTCGAGGCGAAGTAGCAGTGTCAAGTCTGCGGACTATGCTGTACTCATGTCACCTGGGAACTGTTCACTGACGACTGGTATAAAACCAACCAACAGTTCCCTGTGAGTCCTGTCCGGTGTACCCGTAACCTAACGAGCACCTGCATATTATCTCCAGTACGACGTACTGACGGCTGTGGGACAGACCATCTCCCCAACTGGGATGAGAAGCGTACACACTTGTCTACTCCGGAGTATCGATGCTCTGTCTCGATAATCCAACGACTAGGGACCTGAATAAGGATGTGCTTGTAGACTACCCAACCCCCACTAGTGTGACTGCCATCACAACGATGGTAGTCAAGCAAGATCCTAAGAGCTCTATCAATACGTATACTCACATATTAAGATAGAAAAACCAAGTAGCATACTACCATGTTTAGCAAGACTGTTATATAAATGTGAATATCCCAAGCTTCCATTAAGTAATATACAAACTAGTATAATACAATAATGGCCCCTAGGGCATATACACTAACAATCTCCCACTTGCACTAGGGCAATGTACTGGCATATCGAAGACCGATGATCTCGAGTAGCCTCTCGAACTGAATCTGAGGTAGGGCCTTCGCGAATGGATCGGCAATGTTCTCTTCAGAAGCAACTCTCCGAACCTCGATCTCCTGACGATCAATGATCTCCCTGATCAGGTGATACCGCCTTAAGATGTGTCTGGACTTCTGATGGGACCTTGGTTCCTTCGCTAAAGCTATAGCTCCGTTGTTGTCGCAATACAGAGGTATTGGATCAACTATGGTAGGAACCACCTGAAGTTCTGTTAGGAACTTCTTCATCCAGACTGCTTCTTTTGCGGCATCGCAAGCAGCTATATACTCCGCTTTCATCGTTGAGTCAGCAACGGTGTCCTGCTTGGAGCTCTTCCAGCACACCGCCCCTCCATTGAGGGTAAAGACATAACCCGACATGGACTTGGAATCATCCTTATCACTCTGGAAGCCGGAATCAGCAAAGGCCTCCAACCTGAGGTCTTTTCCGCCGTAAACCAAAAACATCTCCTTAGTCCTTCTCAGGTACTTGAGAATGTTCTTTACTGCTATCCAGTGCTTCTCCCCTGGGTCTGACTGATACCTGCTTACCACGCTCAGTGCGTAAGCCACATCTGGTCTGGTGCACAACATCGCATACATTATAGAGCCTACCGCAGAAGCGTAGGGCATAATAGACATGCGTTCCCTTTCCAAATCAGTCTTGGGAGACATCTCTTTGGAGAGGGTGATTCCGTGACAAGCCGGTAGATTACCGCGCTTAGAATCTTCCATACTGAATCTTTTCAGTACAGTGTCGATATACCTGGACTGCGAAAGTCCCAACATCCTCTTGGATCTATCATGATAGATCCGGATCCCCAGAATGTAAGAGGCATCACCCAGGTCTTTCATGGAGAACTTGTGTGACAAGAATCCTTTGACAGATTGTAGCATAGGAATGTCATTTCCTATCAATAGAATGTCATCCACGTACAAGACGAGGAATACGACACTTCTGGCTACAACTTTACTATATATGCACGGTTCATCTGGATTTTTGATAAAGTCATATTCTTTGACTGTCTCATCAAAACAGATGTTCCAACTCCGCGATGCCTGCTTTAGTCCATAAATGTACTTAAGCAGCTTGCATACTTTCCCGCTGCTCCCACTCTGATTGAAACCCTCTGGCTGATCCATATAGACGCACTCTTCTAAATTTCCATTCAGAAAAGCCGTCTTTACGTCCATCTGCCAGATTTCATAATCATGGAAGGCAGCAATAGCAAGAAGGACCCGAATGGATTTGAGCATAGCCACTGGAGAAAAAGTTTCGTCATAGTCCAAACCAGGTCTTTGACGAAAACCCTTTGCAACAAGTCTAGCCTTATAGGTTTCCACCTGTCCATCTACACCAATCTTTTTCTTGAAGATCCATTTGCATCCTATGGGTTTTACCCCATCTGGAGCAAAGTCCAAAGTCCATACTTTGTTGGTGTACATGGACTCCATTTCGGTCCTCATTGCATCTAGCCATCGTACCGAGTCGCCGCTCTGGATGGCCTGCTGGAAGTCAGTAGGTTCATCATCATCTATGATGCAATCCTCTCTATCCCCATCTATGAGAAAACCGTAGTATCTCTCAGGTGGATGAGACGGCCTACTACTCCTGCGGAGGGGTGCGGGAATGTCATGTTCTTCTTGAACTTCCGGTTCTACCAAACTTTCAGCAGCAGTTTGTAGTTCTGGAATTTCTTCCAGTTCTATTTCGCTCCCACTTATTTCTTTTTCTAAAAACTGATGTTCCAGAAAATGGGCATTAAGAGAAACAAAAACCTTTTGTTCCTCTGCGTAATAGAAATAATATCCCTTGGAGTTCTTTGGATATCCCACAAACATACATTTTACTGATCGTGCCTCGAGCTTGTCCACATGCTGCTTTTTAACAAAAGCTGGACATCCCCAAATCTTTATATGCTGAAGATGGGGTTTCTTCCTAGTCCACATCTGATATGGAGTGGTAGGCACAGTCTTGGTAGGAGCCGTGTTCAGAAGATATGCTGCTGATTCTAGCGCATAACCCCAGAAAGATCGCGGTAACTCAGCATTACTCATCATGGATCGTACCATATCCAATAGGGTTCGATTCCGTCTCTCCGATACACCGTTATGCTGTGGAGTGTATGGAGGAGTAAGCTGAGAGAGAATTCCTTTCTCTTTTAGGTAACCTAGGAACTCGGCACTCAAGTATTCACCACCTCGATCAGATCTTAGTGTCTTGATACTTTTGCCGGTTTGGTTTTCTACTTCATTCTTATACTCTTGGAATTTCTCAAAAGCCTCGGATTTATGTTCATCAGATAAATGAATCCGTATCTTGAGTAATCATCCGTGAAAGTAATGAAATAGGAAAAACCACCTCTTGCATGTGTAGACATTGGACCACATACATCGCTGTGTATGAGTCCTAAGAGCTCGCTCGCTCTTACTCCTTGTCCAGTAAATGGAGTCTTTGTCATCTTTCCTTTGAGACAAGATTGACAAGTGTCATAAGTTTGATATTCGAACGAGTCCAAATATCCTTCTCTATGCAACTTAGTCAACCTTCTCTTATTGATGTGACCCAGTCTACAATGCCATAAGAAAGCTTTATTTAAATCTGGAGACTTTCTTTTTAGTGTGTTCTGGACATTGAAAATTTGGAGTTGGTTTAAAACATATATACCGTTATTTAGTATACCGGACCCAATCAAACCATGATTAAGGTGGATGTTAACAACATCTCTTACAAACGTGAAATCATAACCTTTATTTGATAACAAGGAAACTGATATGATATTACACGTTAAGCTTGGTACAAAAAAACAGTTATGCAAAACCAAAATGTGTCCACTCGTCAATCCTAGGTGATAATCCCCGACGGACACAGCTCCCACGCTAGCTCCGTTAGCAACCTTTAGGGTCATATCACCTTCCTTCAGCACTCTACGGTTTCTCAGTGCCTGCAATGAATTGCAAATATGAGATCCTGATCCGGTATCCAATACCCAGGAAGTAGAGTTGATCGACAGACAATTCTCAATTACAAACACACCTGAAGTCGAAGCCACAGCTTGCTTCGTTTCCTGGTTCTTGGCGTTCCACGCCTTGCAATCTTTCTTCCAGTGCCCTTTCCTGTGAAAATGGAAGCACTCATCCTGGCCCACTACCGGTACCGCAAACTTTTTCTTTCCCTTCCCTCCCACCTTACTAACACCTCCTCTAGGTTTGGTGGCGGCCTTCTTCTTCTTTCCTTTGGCCCTTGCCTTGGACCCGGAAGAAGATGCACCGCCAACAAACATAGCGGGTGTTTCCCTTGTCTTCTGCAAGGTGCCCTCTGCACTCCTTAACATGTTCAGGAGTTCCAGAAGTTCAACTTCTTTTCTTTGAATGTTGAAGTTCAGGATAAACTGGGCGTAGGTGTGAAGAAGGGACTGGAGAATAAGGTCTGTATAGAGCTCATTATCCAAAGTCGTCCCAAGGTCTGCGAGCTCTTCAATATAGCCGATCATCTTTAGGACATGTTCTCCTACCGATGACCCGACAGCCAACCTCGCTCGAAACAAGTTCTTAGAGGTCTCGTATCTTGCTATACGAGATTGCTCTCCATAGAGTTCCTTTGTATGGAGAAATATGCCATCTAGGTCCATATCCTCGTGCCTCCTCTGATGTTCATTGTTCATCGAGGCAAGCACGATGCACTTGGCTTTCGCGCAATCTAAATCCCAGGTTTTGCGGATTTCCTTATCCGCATTACTGGATTTGGGACCAGGGACAGCAGGTGCCATAGCGGTGAGGACGTACCCCAATTTGTCATAGGTCAAAGCCATTTTGACATTCCGCAGCCAATCTTTATAGTTTGGCCCTGTCAGTATATTTTTCTCTAAAAGTAACTTAAGTCCAGTCATTTTCAGGGTCGCTGCAATTAGGAGAGAGAGAAGAAAACTCTTTAGCATGATGCTCTTGCAAGTTTAGAGTGGTTTTTAGTTTATCTAAACTGGATGGCTCTCACTGTTTCTCGAATCCTTCCTCAAACCATAAAAGAAGAATTAGCCAGGACTATTCTCACCGTACAATACTTGCTTAACCGTTCAGCCAGGCTAGTGTCGATACTTCGAGGGAGGTTTTCCAACGCTTTCGCGAAGTTCCTTAATTAAATAACCTCTTTTCTCTGGGGGCGTAACCCCGCTGACACCTTTCTTGACACCTACTTGGTTTATAGCATTGATCGTTAAGTGACGAATATCCTGATAAGTAGCATATACTCACAGTAGGATCGGGATCTAAATATCATCGTCTGATAATGTTGTAGGAATGTTACCAACATTCATCAAACTCAAAATGGTATGCATCTCTTTGCAAATTTCAGTTTCTTTAGAAATTCCCGATATAAGTTGTTGCCCCATGCTCTTATGACCTTGGCTTTGGTCAAAATGTCATAAGTCACATGTCAAGTTCTACCCGTCATTATCTTGTTAATTTGAACCCATCCGTATATATCCCTGACTTTGGTCAAATGATAATACGACTGTCCCAAACCAACTCATCTATCTTATGCAACAAATGAAAACCCAGCAGCTACCAAACACTATGCCTTGACTTTGGCCAAAATGCATAGCTTGAATACTACTGAATACCCAAATGAAATGACGGAGGGCTACGAATGGTTTTGGCGAGACCATGAACGTAGTGAACTTGATATAACCGAAGGAACCTGATAGCTTTTAAAAGGAGTGGTTAAAGCTCCGCATTTAAAAATATCTGTTTTTAAAATTAACCGAGTGGTTTCTTTTAAATTGTTCCAACGATTAAAACTTTGGTTTATTTTCTTTGCATTACAGATAATGCGTCCCATCATTAACCTATCATTGCAGAAAACAACGAAAATACAACGTCCTCTTATGCCATCCGCATTCGCCACGGGGTCCCGTCATTACCCGTTAGGTTACTTAACTAACGACAGAGCGGGGGCTGGGCTAGCGCGGGTGTAAAACATAAGTGACGTCTAAATAGCTATCATATATATAGATATTTTACATTCGTCTGACGCAATGATATTCATTCCAGATCACAGATGAACTTAATTGGATTTGCAAGCAATCCGTGTTTGTTTTGAGCCTGCAACAAAAGACGGATTACACAGTTGTGATGAATAGCCATTACCCCACCCAAGACCCCAACGGGTACGGCAAACTACCCACCCGACAGTTTGTGCACCCCACCTTGGGTCTGTCCTAGGAGCAAAAAACAGTAAAATGAAATAATACAACGGTGGCTACAACCGCAACCTGGATGTGCCCCGCAAAATAATATTACAACAAATTACATTTACATCAAATGAATTAAATAATAACCCATCACATAACCCCGGCTATACATCACAACAGTCCAACACAGTTCATATGCACAAACAGATAAAATCCATTACAGAAATGTGCAACCCCCTGCCAACCGACATACTAGCAGTTAGGGGAGGTTTACGAACACATTATACAAACACAGATATAATCCAACAAGAAAATACTGTATAATTTCGATCGATTAAACACTTTTAATTTTGCTCCAATACTTCTCTGTAAATCTGAAACCTGAGCAAAAATAAAAAATTCTAGAAAATACCAAATATCCCAGAGAACCAACCCAGGAAAATTGGGTTCCTGAATCGCCAACTCGGCGGCGGAATCGCGGCGGATCGGTGGGATCCGCCTCGGTTCCGCGGCGCTTTAGGCGATTCAGGGGCCCAATTTTCTTGGGTGTTCTTCTACTGTCTTTTCAAGCTTTCTGAACATCCCTGAAAAATTTTTGGACTTCATTTAAAAATCGACAGAAACTGATGATTTCGGGCTTTTCCGGTTTCGTTTTTTCCGTTCGAAATTCATACAAATTTGCAAGTAAGTTATTTATTTTTTAGCGAGGCTCTGATACCACTGTAAGTCTATGTACTACACCCCACGACTTGCGGGGAGGCAGATATTTTAAAAACGATCTTGTTCTTTACTTAAACATCGACTAACCGCATGAATCGAAGCTAAATGATAACTAACATGAAACATAGAAGTTCTATACTACTATGTTTAGGGATTATACCTAACGAATCGTGTCCTTCGTCTTTGCGAACTCCTCCTCCTCCTCGGCCTTCTCGAAGTAGTAGACGATCCACCCGAGAGCTTTACTCCAAGCTTAGCCTCTAAACTTAAGGCAACGAACCTTCTTTAAGTGCTAATCAAAGAAGCTAGGTGATATAGAGTAAGGGTTATGGTTTAATTAGTCTAACTAATCCTTGTACTCAACACATGAGAGGGGAGGATTAGGGTTTGAAGAGGGAGAGCTTGAGGAGAGAGAAGATGAGAATAATAATGAAGTGAGAATAATGAGTTATCATAATATATATCAAGCATTTCTTTTTATCAAGAAAAGAAAATAAATCATTTAACAACCATGCTTGATAAATATCAAGTGATGATTCATCTCCATGAGTCATTAAGCATTTATGATGCTTTAATGACATGGATGAATCATCCATATGACTCACTAATCACATTCATTGTATATGCCACCTAAACCTCCTTAGTCGCCACCTTCTAGAAGCTTCTCGCGCAATTACGAGAACGCCCCTCCTTTCCGCAAAAATACGGAAAAACTTTAGACTGTATAAATCCAATAACCGAATACCAGTAACTGGCTTAAACCAAAGCCGACTGGTAAAAACTGTCCGAAAGTCGTACGTGCGTAAACACACGTATGCGTCCGAGCCCTTGTTGTAAAACCATACGACCTCTATATCGTTTCGCCCGGAGTAGGGAAACTCTCTGTGTGGGACTCTAGAGACTCGACTACTAAGCTGGCAGTGGGTTTAACCACAGACCGCAAGCGGCACTAGCTGTACGTAACGGTCCCCAGGTAGATGTCGATAAGAAGGCCGATGAGGAAACCCATCCGAACTCCTATTGAGTCTAATGTGACAATCTCCATACAGTCCGGTCCGTTCGTCTAAGACTATCGCATATCGGGCCTAGGGGGCGGCAAGCGTCAGTCCCCTAAAAGCGGTATAAGTCGTGTCGGAGCGAAGCACATTACACCCTGAGAAACTACTGGAACCTACCAGCAAATCTCGCTTGCCCTGGCCAGGGACTTTGCGTAATGGCTCTCTGACACAGCGCGATATCATCCCCCAATACCGGGAGAGACGAATCCTGTCTAACCGCCACTGCCTCCAAGTGCTCGGGACTGCACCCAACTGCTACCTGTTTGCACGACTCCTTTGAGCCGTGGTAGGGTAGCAATCTAAGAACAGTGGGACACACTCGAGGCGAAGTAGCAGTGTCAAGTCTGCGGACTATGCTGTACTCATGTCACCTGGGAACTGTTCACTGACGAATGGTATAAAACCAACCAACAGTTCCCTGTGAGTCCTGTCCGGTGTACCCGTAACCTAACGAGCACCTGCATACTATCTCTAATACGACGTACTGACGGCTGTGGGACAGACCATCTCCCTAACTGGGATGAGAAGCGTATACACTAGTCTACTCCGGAGTATCGATGCTCTGTCTCGATAATCCAACAACTAGGGACCTGAATAAGGATGTGCTTGTAGACTACCCAACCCCCACTAGTGTGACTGCCATCACAACGCTGGTAGTCAAGCAAGATCCTAAGAGCTCTATCAATACGTATACTCACATATTAAGATAGAAAAACCAAGTAGCATACTACCATGTTTAGCAAGACTGTTATATACATGTGAATATCCCAAGCTTCCATTAAGTAATATACAAACTAGTATGATACAATAATGGCCCCTAGGGCATATACTCTAACATGAACTCCTTCGTCTTCAACTCTTGTGGTGTACGGACCGACCTCCCCTCGTCGTCTTCTCGCTCCAAAGATGGATCCACCCGAAAGCTTCTACCTTTTGGCTTCTTCTTCGAACTTGAAGAAACTAGAACACTTGGCTTGCTAGGCCTTGTGAACTAGGATGAGTAGAGGATTATTTTGGTGTTTTTATCTCTAAGGCAATGGTTCTCAACTCATGAGAGGGGTTTGCCTTGAGCTAGAGAGAGCAAGAGGAAGAGGGAGAGCTTGAGCAAGTGATGGCAAGAGAGAGAAATGAAATGAAAGAATGAATAATCCTTTTTTCATCCAAGCTCTCATAATCCAAAATCATCATAACAGTGTAATAATAATTGAGTATATTGTAAAGGTTGTTATCATGACAAATGACACTATCATTTCTTGCATTAAATGCAAATGGTGAACAAAACAAGAAAGCATAAGTCAATGCAACCAAATGATGGCCATTGTCATGATGGTGGTCAACAAGTCCAACTTAGTCAACCGGTCAACAAAAGTCAACAAGTCAACAAGGTCAACCTTTCAACCCTAACCATGTCACTATAATACTCAATTAATATTATTGTTAATCATATTTCTAATTCTTATTAGGGTTAAGCAAAAGTCAACAGTCCACAACCCTAATAAGAATCCTCTGCCTCTGTCTCTGTCAACTGTGCATACACACCCGTATCCGCGTTCTGGGGAACACGAATACAAACGAGATAAAATCAATCCCAAAACGTATACTAGGATTTGGTTTAAACCAAAGCCCACTAGTAATAACCGCCCGGTCACTTAACGTGCACAAGTGCACGGATGTGACCGAACCCTGTCGCAAAACCATGCGACCAGTCGCAAAACCATGCGACCTCTACTCTTTTGCCTAAAGGCGAATACCTCACTGTGTGGGACTCTAAAGACTCGACACTACACTGGCAGTGGGTTTAACCACAGACCGCAAGCGGCACTAGCTATGCGTAACGGCCCCCAGGTAGATACCGATAAGAAGACGGACGAGGTGAAACCCATCTGAACTCCTACTGAGCCTGAATGTGACAGCCTCCGTACAGTCCGGTCTGTTCGTCTGAATACATCGCATGGCGAGCCTAGGAGGGCGGTAAACGTCAGTCCCCTAATAGCGGTACAAGTCGTGTCGGAGTGTAGCCCAGAACACCCTGAGATAACACTGGAAACCTACCAGTATATCTCGCTTGCCCTGGCCAGGGACAACTTGTGTAATGGCTCTCCTAGACACAGTGCGATGTCAACCCCCAATACCGGGAGAGACGAATCCTGTCTAACCGTCACTGCCTCCAAGTGCTTCGGGACTGAACCCAATTACTACCTGTTTGCACGACTCGTTTGTGCCGTGGTAGGGTGGTAATCAAAGTACAGTGGGAACACACTTGAGGCGAAGTGACAGTGTCAAGTTAGCGGACTAAGCTGTACTCATGTCACCTGGGAACTGATAACTGACGATAGGTATAGTACCAACCAATCAGTTCCCGACGAGTCCTGTCCAGTGTACTCTTAACCTAACGAGCACCCGCATACTATCTCAAGTACGACGTACTGACGGCTGTGGGACAGACCGTCTCCCCTGCTGGGATGAGAAGCGCATACGCTAGTCTACTCCGGAGTATCGATGCCCTGTCTCGATAGTCCTACGACTATGGACCTGTATAAGGATGTGCTTATGGATTACCCAGCCCCCACGAGTGTGACTGCCATCACAACGCTAGTAATCAAGCAAAGATCCTAAGGGCTCTACTAATATGTATAAGCAATATGCTTAAAGAAATACATGCACATATTAAAGTAGAAACAAACCAAGTAGCATACTACCATTTTGAGCAAGATTGTCAATACAAAGTGAATATCCCAAGCTTCTATTAAGTAATATACAAACTAGTATGATACAGTAATGGCCTCTAGGGCATATATACTAACACTTGGGACTAATACATAGTGATGTATGCGGTCCCATGTCTACGCATGCCAGGAATGGTTCTTCGTACTTCATTACTTTCACTGACGATCTCTCAAGATTCGGTCATGTGTTCCTATTGAAACACAAGTATGAAGCTTTTGATAAATTCAAGAAATATAAATCCGAAGTCGAAACCAAACGGGTAAAAGTATTAAAGTCCTTCGATCTGATCGAGGAGGTGAATACTTGAGCACTGAGTTCCTGGACTTTCTAAAATAGAATAGGATTCTTTCTGAGCTTACTCCTCCATATACACCACAGCATAACGGTGTATCGGAGCGGAGGAATCACACTCTATTGGATATGGTGCGCTCTATGATGAGCACCGCCGCTGAGTTACCTGTTTCCTTTTGGGGTTATGCGCTTGAGACAGCAGCATACCTATTGAATCAAGTTCCATCTAAATCTGTGCCTACAACCCTATATGAGATATGGAGTAGGAAGAGACCATATCTTAAACGAGTTAAGATATGTGGTTGTCCGGCCCATGTCAAAAGGCAAAACCCAGACAAACTCGATGCACGATCAGTTCTTTGCAAGTTTGTGGGATATCCAAAGAATTCATATGGATATTTTTTCCACCACAGTGAGGAGCAAAAGGTGTTTGTTGCTCAACATGCCACCTTTTTTGAAAAGGAATTTCTTGTAAAAGAAATTAGTGGAAAAGAGGTAGAGCTGGAAGAAGTTCCAGCTACACAAACTACAACTGATGATTTATTGGAACCAGAGGATCCAATAGTCTCCAATGAACACCAGCCTCTCCACAGATCTAGTAGGGTTCCTCATCCATCTGAGAGATACTACGGTTTTCTCATTGATGGTGGGAGCGAGGATTGCATCATGGAAGATGATGACCCAACTAGCTTCGAGCAGGTCATTACAGTGGGGACTCTGTGAAATAGCTGGATGCGATGAGATCTGAGATGGAATCCATGTACACCAACAAAGTATAGACTTTGGAAGTTTCTCCTGAAAGGGTAAAACCCATTGAAAGCAAATGGATCTTTAAGAAGAAACTTGGTGTAGATGGAAAAGTTGAGACTTTCAAAGGTAGACTTGTTGCAAAAGGTTTTCGTCAACGACCAGGTGTGGATTATGATGAAACCTTTTCTCTAGTAGCTATGCTTAAGTCCATCTGGATCGTACTTGCCATCGCTGCATACCATGACTACAAAATCTGGCAAATGGATGTTAAGACCGCCTTTCTAAATGGTGATTTAGAAGAGAGCGTATACATGACTCAGCCGAAGGGCTTCGTAGACAGTGGGAGCAGTGGAAAGGTGTGCAAGCTTCTTAAATCCATCTACGGGTTAAAGCAGGCATCGCGAAGTTGGAACATCTGTTTTGATGAGGTTGTAAAAGAGTTTGACTTCATCAAAAATATAGATGAACCTTGTATATACAAGAAGGTTGCAGAGAGTAAGGTCGTTTTCGTCGTATTGTACGTGGATGCCATACTCTTGATAGGAAATGATGTTCCTATGCTGCACTCGGTCAAGCTCTTCTTATCACAGAGATTCTCAATGAAAGATCTAGGTGATGCCTCCTACATCTTAGGGATTAAGATCTATAGAGATAGATCTAAAAGGTTACTAGGATTGTCCCAATCCAGGTACATAGACACCGTACTAAAGAGGTTTAGTATGGAAGATTCCAAGCGTGGGAATGTACCCACGATCTCTGGACTCATTCTCTCTAAAGAGATGTCTCCCCAGACTGATTTGGAGAGAACTCGCATGCAAGAGATACCCTATGCTTCAACAGTAGGCTCTATCATGTACGCGATGTTATGTACCAGACCTGATGTAGCGTACTCACTAAGTGTAGTGAGTAGGTATCAAGCAGATCCAGGAGAGAATCACTGGACAGCTGTTAAGAACATTCTTAAGTACTTGAGAAGGACTAAAGAGATGTTCTTAGTGTACGGTAACGGTGAACTCCAAGTGGAGTCCTTTACCGACTCGAGCTTCCAAAGTGATAAGGACGACAGTAAGTCGGTCTCGGGTTTTGTCTTTACCCTCAACGGAGGGGCGGTGTGTTGGAAGAGTTCTAAGCAAGACACCATTGCAGACTCGACGATTAAGGCTGAATACATCGCTGCCAACAATGCTGCCATAGAAGCTATCTGGATGAAGAAGTTCATTGCTGAGATTGGTGTGGTTCCATCCATTGATCATCCAATACCTGTGTATTATGATAAAAATGGAGCGGTGGCTTTAGCCAAGGAACCCAGGTCCCATCAGAGATCCAGACATATTCTGAGACGGTATCACCTGATCCGGGAGATAGTTGATCGCCGGGAGATCGAGGTCAGGAGAGTTGATACGAAGGACAACGTAGCGGATCCACTCACGAAGGCCCTCCCCCAGACACAATTTGAGAGACTCTTTGGGATGTTGGGTATGAGATACTGCAACACATGGCCTTAGTGCAAGTAGGAGATGGTTAGTTATATGTATGCCCTAGAGGCCATTATTGTACATGTGATGTATATTATAGTGGATGCTTGGACATATATAGAGAGGACTTTCTTGCTCGACATGATAGTATGCTATCTGGTTACCTTTATCTTAACATGTAGACTTGTATTGTGATACTGTCTTGCTCTCACATGTTGATAAAGCCCTTAGGATATGTACTTGACTACCAAGACTATGATGGAGATCATACTAGTGGGGCCAGGGTAGTTCATAAGTACATCCTTTAATTGTTCCTAGTCGTGGGAATATCGAGACAGGGCATCGATATTCCAGAGTAGACTAGCGTATACGCTTCTTGACCCATATGATGGGCGATGGATGATCCCACATCCATTGGTGTTTGACATCAGAGATGGTATACGGGTGCTCAGTGGAGACTGGGTACACTAAAAGGTCTCACCGAGGACTCCTATGTGGTAGTATACCTATCGTCAGATAGCAGTCCTCTGGTGACATTGGTACAGGTTAGTCTGTAGACCCGAGATCGTCATAGAGTCTTGTGTGGCTCCCACTGTGCTTTGATTTCCTCCCTACCATGCTCAAGAGGAGTCGTGCAAACAGGTGGATTTTGGGTACAGTCCCGAGTCGTATGGAGGCAATGAGCGATAGGAGGGGTTTCGTCTCTTCCGGTATTGGGGGTTGATGTTGTGCTATGCTCGATTGGCAATAACTGGAAGTCCCTGGCCAGGGCCGATATGAAGATCTACTGATAAGTGTTATCAGTAGTTTCTCGACCCATTACGAGCCTCACATCGGCATGACTTATTACGTTACTGGGGTCTGACGATTTCCACCCCTAGACATGATATGCAACATATCAGACGAAGAAACCGGACTGTACGGGAGTGTTACTGATAGACTTCATGGAGACTGTGGACAGGCTTGCTTGTTGATCTTCATATCGCTCAATACCCGGGTAGCCGTTATGTCCAGCTAGTATCGCTGACGGCTTGTAGGTGACTGATATGATCATCACCTACTGCTGGCGTATTGACGAGTCTTTAGAGTCCCACACAGAAGTTCCCTGGTTCAAGCAAAACAAAGTAGGACGCATATGTGATATGTGTGTGGGCCTGATTAAATACGAGTATGTGATACCACATTGTAATCTGGCAGTCATCTGTCATTGGTGCGGTTATATGTGATATAACCAGATTGTCGAATCAAGTGTTGATTCGATAATATGATATACAGATAAATGATATTAGTCGTTCATATATGATATAACCGGATTATTAGATCAAGTGTTGATTTAATAATGTAATATAAATTATATGTGATATAATTATATATTAACTAATATCATTAGCTCACTAATTATTCTTCATTATATATATATATATATATATATATATATATATATTAATGAAGCATGGTTGCAAGCATGGGTTAAATACTTGTTTATTCATTCTTGACTCACTATTTAAGCATGGTTGCAATTTATTATTGCATAAATCCATGCTTGAATGAGTGAGGGGTCTTGGCTTTTGATTCATTCTTGCTCATTCCAAAAGACATAGCCATTTTTCTTTCATGCTTGCTCTTGCTTCTTCTTCCTCCTCTTGCTTTGCCTCAAGCTTCAACCCTCACATGTGATGTGAATCATGAAGCTTGAGAACAAATAAGTGAGCTCTTAACATCCCCTACTTCATCATCTCACACCTTTCTAGAAAATTAGTGTGATGTGTTTCATACACTAAAGGAGTTTAGTGTAGTGGTAGCTTGAACTAGTAGGAGCTTCGAGGTGGATTATCTTTGGCGCGAAGGCTACGAAGGAAGCTTGTTCAAAGTCTCAAGGGAAGCCTTATGGAGTCGCGGGACTACTACACGGAGCAAGTGAAGAGAAGGACCGTCTACAAAGGTTGTATTCTCATTCTCTTTAGATATAAAGTTGTTTGCATTCTATTCCGACTAAATCTCTAGTTAACAATTCTAGCGTAGGGTTCTTTGTAACTGCAAAATTTTTAAAACGGCATGCATGATGCCCCCCGAAACCTTGCTTTCGTTCTAAGGAACCCTTCAGAGAACCGACCTCAGGGCGGTGGAAGCGATGGAGAACTTCCAGAAGTCGGAGCAGTTCTACACCGTCCTAGCCTCGGCCAGCACCCTCATCTGGCACGAGGCTCTCGACGCCGTCAAGGCCAGGGGCTGGAGTTTGCTGATGAAGAGCTCCGGGCAGAATATCCCCGCGGGGATGACGAGCAGGGGAATGCCCCCGGGAGCACTGCCGGGGAATGGACTCTCGGCGATGGCGACGCCGAGGCTCCTTTGATGGACGCATCCCCAGTCGCGGTGGACGTCGAGCTCATCGATATCGCGCCCAGCCATGGGGCCTGAAGCCCCTCATCTTCTCTTTTTCTTTTCTTTTGTCGCGTCGGTATTTTGTAGGCCTTCGGGCATTTTTGTAAGGCTGGGGAGCCACAGAACCCTTGTAAAGGCATTGACTTTTTGAATAAAAAATTCTTTGTTTTCATAGTAGTGTTTGTGTTTGTATTTCCTTTTGTTGGTAGAAAATTGTATTCGCACTGTACTGCTTTTATGTTCGGCATGCTCCTCGTCTAGCGATTACTCGTTGACTTGAATCCGACCACTTGCCGAGTGTGCGAGGACCGGCGGGAAGACGGTATCTCCATAGCCCTGAAGTCGAAGTGGAGATCGTTAAGACGTTGATAGACCGGTTGCCTCTTGTTGAGTTCATGTTCTTTTGTTGCTGGAGGGGCCGTCAGTGTCCTGCTAAGGATGCGTCCGAGCAGGGTAGCTGCTCGGTGCTTCTTGGCGAGGGCTTTGATCCTTAGCGCGGGAGAGGCCGTGAGTGGCCTACTAAGGATGGCTGAGCAGGGTAGCTGCTCGGAGCCTCTTGGCGAGGGCTTTGATCCTTAGCGTGGGAGGGGCCGTGAGTGGCCTACTAAGGATGGCCGAGCAGGGTATCTATTCGGTGCCTCTTGGCGAGGGCTTTGATCCTTAGCGCGGGAGGGGCCATGAGTGGCCATCTAAGGATGGCCGAGCAGGGTAGCTGCTTGGTGCCTCTTGGCAAGGGATTTGATCCCTGGTTTGCTGGGGTAGGGAGCCACCAGCCAGGGATAACCGAGCAAGGGCGGGCCCAGTTGCCTCTTACGAGGGCTTTGATCCTTAAGGACGGGCCGAGCAGGGTTACTGCCCGGTGCCTCTTGGTGAGGGCTTTGACTCCTGGTTTGGTAGGGAGCTACCAACCAGGGATAACCGAACAAGGGCAGGTCCGGTTGCCTCTGTGAGGACTTTGATCCCTGGTTTGTTGGGGTAGGAAGCTACCAGCCAGGGATAACCGAACAAGGGCGGGTTCGGCTGCCTCTTGCGAGGGCTTTTCATCCTTAGCGCGGGAGGAGCCGTATGTGGCCTACTAAGGATGGCCGAGCAGGGTTACTGCCCGGTGCCTCTTGGCGAGGGCTTTTTGTCCTTAAGGATGGCCGAACAGGGTTGTTACCCGGTGCCTCTTGGCGAGGGCTTTGATCCCTGGCGTTGTGAGGTAAGGGAGCTACTGGCCAGGGATAGCCGAGCAGGGTAGCCGCTCGGCTTCCTCTTAGCGGGGGCTTTGATCCCTGGCGTTGTGAGGTAGGGGAGCTACCAGCCAGGGATAGCCGAGCAGGGTAGCTGCCGCGCTGGCTCTTCATGAGAGCTTTGATCCTTAGCACTGGAGGGGCCGTGGGAGGCCTGCCAAGGATGAACCAAGCAGTGAAGTTGCTCGATCGCCTCTTTGAGAGGGCTTAGATCCCTAGCGTTATAGGGTAGGCGAGCTACAGGCCGGGGATAGCTGAGCAGGGTAGCTGCTGGGCTGCCTCTTCATGAGGGCTTAGATCCTTGGCGTTGTGGGGGTAGGGAAGCTACCAGCCAGAGATAGCCGAGCAGGGTAGCTGCTGGGCTTCCTCTTCGTGAGGGCTTAGATCCCTGGCATTGTGGGGGTAGGGAAGCTACCAGCCAGGGATAGCAGAGCAGGGAGCTCCAAGGCTGCCTTTTCGTGAGGGCTTTGATCCTTGGCGCTGGAGGGGCTGTGGGAGGCTTGCCAAGGATGAACCAAGCAGGGAAGCTGCTCGGTCGCCACTTTGAGAGGGCTTTGATCCCTGGCGTTGTGGGGTAGGCGGGCTACCAGCCAGGGATAGCCGAGCAGGGTAGCTGCTGGGATGCCTCTCCATGAGGGCTTAGGTCCCTGGCGTTGTGGGGTATGCGGGCTACCGGCCAGGGATAGCCGAGCAAGGTAGCTGCTGGGTCGCCTCTCCGTGAGGGCTTGATCCCTGGCGTTGTGGGGTAGGTGAGCTACTGGCCGGGGATAGCCGAGCAGGGTAGCTGCTGGGCTACCTCTTTGTAAGGGCTTAGATCCTTGGCGTTGTGGGGGTAAGGAAGCTACCAGCCAGGGATACCTGAGCAGGGTAGCTACTGGGCTGAGGGCTTAGATCCCTGGCGTTGTGGGGGTAGGGAGGCTACCAGCCACGGACAGCTGAGAAGGGAGCTGTAGGGCTACCTCTTCGTGAGGGTTTTGATCCTTGGTGCTGGAGGGACTATGGGAAGCATGCCAAAGATGAACCAAGCAGGGAAGCTACTCGGTCGCCTCTTTGAGAGGGCTTTGATCCCTGGCGTTGTGGGGTAGGCGGGCTACCGGCCAGGGATAGCCGAGTAGGGTAGCTGCTGAGCTGTGTCTCCGTGAGGGCTTAGATCTCTGGCGTTGTAGGGTAGGCGAGCTACTGACCAGGGATAGCCGAGCAGAGTAGTTGCTGGGCTGCCTCTTCATGAGGGCTTTGGGGAGATGAACAGTCGCGAGTGACACGTGCCACGAACGCGTGGAGAAGGCGAAGCACCAGAGCCACGTCGTTTCGATTTCGCATCGAGCGGCGCAGCGTCTGCCGTGTGGCGGCACAGTTGCGGGCGACCATTGAACTTCGGGGGCATTGTGGGCTATAAAATGGAGCGATTGTTAATGACTCCTTTCCTCACACCCGAAACAAAAAAATGCAGGACTTCCCTTTCACCATCAAAGATATCATACACTTCGAGGATGTCTACCACTACGACCCGTACTGCACTAAGGACACGGTGTAGTTGGTAATAGGCAGGATCGAGGACTACATCGGCCGATTGATCCCCCGGCGGTCCTCCCTTCTTCAGCTGCTGATGTACTCCATCTGGAAGGCATCACCGGGGCTTTACAACCCCTTATCCGAAATGCTGTTTGACGAGGCCATAGGCAAGCTACGGTCTCTAAGGCGCTTCGGCCTGATCTCTGTGGGTCAGCTAGATCACTCGGAAGTGCTCTTTCGTGAGTGCTACCAACTGAGGCATGATGCCGACGCTCCCGGGGGAGGGGGGATCGAAGGCAGAGGCTGGATTCTGCGAGGGCTCGGCTGGCGTAAATATCGTTAGAGTACCACGAGCAGTGTTCTCTGCACCCTGTTCCCCCGCTATTGTAATTTTTTTTATGTACGGCTGAGGAGCCTATAGTACCTCTTGAACGAATAAAATTCTTTTTCTTTTCTGCAATCCTCTATTGATCCCTTTATTATATAAACAAAAGATCTCAAGAAAGATGTACATTGCTCTGAAAAGAAAATACATGCTAGTAGATGTTCTTATTCGTGCAGCTCGAGCCCCTCAGATTTCTGTTGGCATCTATGCCCGGCATAGGGTACCGAGCTTCGTGGGTACCGGACGTATCCTCCGCTGACACTACCATGATCTGGCTGATGGTCAGCTCGGATGGAGGGGACGCTGCTTTTGCTCGCGGTCAGCTTGCCGCTTGTCCCTCAGGTATGCTGCGAGGTGCCCCGAATGGATGAGCTCTTCAATATAGTCTCATAGTTATTTGCAGACTCTCCGTTGAGTGGCCTAGCGACCTATGAAAGCCGCAGTAGGGCCCCCGGGTTCGCTTTGAGGCCATTCGCAGGACCGGGGGAAGCTTGAAGAACCCCTCGCCCTTGGTCTCCTCTAGTAGCACCGCCTGGGAGACGTTGAGCGGGGTGTACTCTTGGAACTTTGGGAGGTAGGGTTTTTGCCACTCAGGTCCCCTTCTCTCCTCTCTTGCCCTCTTCTTTTGGTCGGTTTACTCGGCCTGGGGGAGGTTCGCGTTCACTTTGGATTCGAGCTGGACCTCGCGCTCGGTCCAGGCCTTTACCTCGGCCATAGTCTTAGGTTGAGCCAATGCAAAAGAGCGTAACCACTCCTTGTGCCTAAGACCAGACCTCAGAGCTATGATGACCATCTCGTCTCGATGCTTTGGGACCTCGAGAAGGGCGTTGTAGAAGGGGGTGACGTATGCTTTGAACGTCTCCTTGTCCCCGCTATTGATCGTGAAGAGATGGTCGACTGTGCGCTTCTGCTGCCTGTTCCCGACTAAGTGGTCAAGGAATTGTGTGGCCAGCTCGTCGAAGGTTGAGATCGAGCGCGGCTCGAGGCCTCGGAACCGGTCTCGCCCGGAGTGGATGAGAGTGGCCGGAAAAGCTCGGCACTGGGCGGCATCGGAGTGGTCTTGGAAGCTCATTCTCGCGGTTAATGCATCCAAGTGGTCCTTCGGATCAGATTTGTTGTCGAAGAGGGAGACCTTTGGGGGCTTGTTGCGGGAGAAGATGTGGACGGCGAGCAGCTCCTCGGTGAACAGTTTGGTGAGCGAGTCGGCGGCATACTTAGCCCTGTCGCTCGAGCGGTGTCCTTCCCGGTGCATACCCTCGATCTTCTTCTCGAGGGCGTCAAGTCGGTCGTGGTATCCCGATGACTCGACGCATTCTGATCCCCGGCCTCTGTTATTTGAGGCCTGCGTCTGGCCGCGGCTCCGGTTCCTCTCAATGAGGTTTCTTCGATCCCCCGGCGAGGTGGCCCTCGAGCCGCCGTGGCGAGTTTCGTCCGTGCGACCCCATCGAGGGAGGGGGTGTCGGTCATGCCTGGTAACAGGCAAGCTGACAGACATCTCCTCGGGAGGGAAAGGCATGCGGAGGATCTCGGGGCGAGGTGCTCTGGCGATGGACTTTGGTGTCGAACTGTGGGGCACCCAGTAGGTCTTAGAACATATTGGCGGGGGAGATCCGCGTCCGTGGGAGGTAGCGAGGCGGTGGTTGGCAGTGCCGACGCGGACGGAGCTATCTCTCCCTCTGTAGGGGTCCTGGCCCCAAGGCAGGGAAGCGGCGACTTGGTGATCTTGCCCCGCCGTTTGGACGCGGATCAGTGCCTCCACAACGGATGGGAGTCGGACTATCCGGCCGGCGAGGGCGTTGATGGAATTCGGCAGAGGAGGTTCGCTCGCGCCTCCGTTGAGGGGGAGGTGGCGACTGGTGCTTGGATCGTCATGATGATCGCTCGCCATTGGATTGAGATTGGAAAGTCAACTTTTGTTTTTGTGGAATCATTTCCTTCCCACAGACGGCGCCAGCTGACGCGACCTGGATCGCGCCAAGATGTTACCTTCCGTTGATCCGCTAATGGCGGATGAGTGGCTGAGATTGGATCTGGAGGCTGTCGCTCCTGAAGCGTGTGGATCTCAATGGGTTTGAGGTTGCAGTTGCCGAGCTACCTACAAGGAAGTCCCGGGGTGGTTGTATCACCGAGGACCCTCCGACGGTCAAGTTAGACTAGAGATCCGAGCAGAGTAATGGCTTAGTTGAGTAAAAAAAATGGCTTACTTGAACTGTCAGGAGAAGGGGTTTATATAGCGGTGGCAGCAGGAGAGGCAGGCGCAAGAATCACGCCGGCCGTTACGCTCCCGATGTCACACTCGTGTGATGAGCGGGACCTCCCATTAATGGCGAGACAGGCTCGTTAATGGGAGATCATGGTGGCGTGGAACGTGGGATGTGGTTGGCGGAGATCTCGCGCATGACGAGATTCGCAGGATGGCGGTTACGCCTGCAAGCGGTGCTGTTGGTCGGTCGATGAGACCGAGGAAGATGACCTCGGCTGGAGAGCTCGTGGAGGAGCGGGAGAGCCGAGATATCTTGGTTCTGCTCGAGCCCGGAGGCAAGCTGAGAGGGCCGTGGAGGCTCGGGCCTGTGATAGCTCGGAGACGAGCTGTGGATCCAAGGAGGCCAATTATGCTGGGGGCTCGGAGGTGAGCCAGCGTTTGCTTGTAGGACGGGCACAGGAGTGGTCTGGTCGGCTACTGTAGGTCCTTTCTTGTGAGCCCTGTGACACGTCATCTGCCACGTGTCATGATCTGGGAGATCACCAACATCGGGCATCATTAGCTCCCATTACGTGGAGTATAGATCCTTGAAACTCGTTTTAGAAAATAGTGGGAAGAAAATACTGTTAGGATTTTAGTTTGACCCAATCTAAAATCTGATCCTATTTTGACTCAAGCATTATTGTGGGTTGCTGTCTAACTTCCAAATTGTGGAGATGGTTGTTATAACCTCTTAAGTAATAGGCCATAACTCATCAATCTGTGCAGGATGCGGTAGTTATAGAGTTTCTTATGCATGTCTCTTGATAAACTCTCTTTTGATAGTAAGGAGAGTAACACAAGAAAAATATACAAATTGATAATGAGCTCTTAGCCTCTTTCCTCGAGTGTTGCTTTCCTGTGTGTGACCATCCACTGAAACCTAATTAAAGCACGCTGGTTCGGAAATAAAACCAATGTAGAATTTTCAAAGGGAAAGAGAACATCTACATCTCACTGCTTGGAATTTCATCAATTTAGGAACATGGCATCAAGTAAGTAATTTGTTATTAAGAATTTTCAACTTTTGGTATTAGATCCTTGATAATTTGACACATGCTCCCATCTAGATTAAATGAATTATAATGATTTTATCTATAATCTGTAAGTGCATGGCGGCGCCCCGGCCGTCGATCCGACGCCAGAAATGCGGAAACGAAAAACTTTGCGAAACTTGCAAACAGGCACCACCGCGCACTTTTAACCCGGATCGGGCCATTAACCTAGCTACTAGCAAACTAGAATAAGAGTAGAGAGTTATACCAAGCGATCCGTGTCCTTCGGTCTTCGTCTCCACTCCGATCTCCCGCGGAATCTCCGTCCGTCACCTCCTCGTCGGAAAGGGCACCACATCGCCGAATTCTTTTACGGGCTCCCACCTCTGGACCGAGGCAACTCGGGCGCGAAGTTGGCTAGCCGACGCGTCCAAGATTTGCTGTAGATGTAGTGTAGTAGGCTATGTCTCTTTGGGGTATATGAAGTTGCCTTGATAGAGGAATTGAGGAGGAGAATGAAAAGAGCAATGAGATATGGAGCTAGTCTTTTGCAACCATGGAATGAGATGAAGATAGAATAATTTTCCCACTCCTAAAATCTCTCCCTCCCCAATAGTGGCCGGCCACTTTTTCAAGTGAAGAAGAAAAAATGAAATCAATAATTCAAGAGAAGAAAGGGAATGAATATGTGTAGAAAATGGTCACACCAATTTCACATTTCAATCCTTTCACAAAACCATCACAATGAATGAAAAGGATTGACAAGAAAAGAATCTCATGATGATGAAGCCACAATCACAATAAACTCCTCCACAAATAAGTTATTTGCAAACTGGAAATAACCCCCTCCATCGATAAAGTCCCTCCGTGAAGGAACAAAGGAAAACCGGCCGGAACGGAATGCAAACTGGAAACTTCAGAAAATTGATCCCGTAATAAATTACAGGAAAACCCCGCTACTGCATATACATGCCTGCATTTGTATTCCTACTGAACACAAATGCAAAGAGACAAAACTACACTGTCAAATACTAGGATCCGGCTTAAGCCAAAGCCGGCTAGTAAAATCCGTCCGATCACGATCCGTGCAATACCGCACGTATCTGATCGAACCCTGCCATATCTCCATACGGCCTCTAAAGCGTTTCGCCCGAAACCTGAGTAACTGTGTGTGGTGGACTCTAAAGACTCGTCAATACTATAGCTGTGGATTTAACCACTAGCACGTCAGAAGTATTAGTCATACGTGACGGGCTACCAGCTATTGACCAAAAGGGACGTCGATGAGCGAACTCATCCTGACACCCTTCTGAGCCTGTCAGTGACAATATCCGTACAGTCCGGTCCGTTCGTCTATGAGCAACGCATGGCGGGCCTAGGGGGTTGGTAAAAGTCAGACCCCCAAAAGCGGTACAAGTCATGTCGGAGTGTAGCCCAGAACACCCTGAGATACTACTGGAATACCTATCAGTAAATCTCCTGCCTTGGCCAAGGACTTTTCATGTACTGTCTCTCCTAGACACAGCGCGACCTCACCCCCAATACCGAGAGAGACGAACCCCTGCAGATCCGCTCACTGCCTCCATGTGGCTCGAGACTGTACCCAACTAAAACCTGTTTGCACGTCTCCTTTGAGCGTGGTAGGGTAGTAATCAAAGCACAGTGGGAACTCACACGAGACAAATGATGATCTCAGGTCGATGAACTAACCTGTACACATGTCACCAGGGAACTGCTATCTGACGTCAGGTATAATACCAACTAGCAGGTTCCCGGCGAGTCCTGTCCGGTGTACTCATAACCCAATGAGCACCTGTATACATCTTAGGTGAACCAACTGAAACCATTGGCTTGTGAGACTGGCCACCGCCCCTCTTCGGGGTCTCGACTGTATACACTAGTCTACTCTGGAGTATCGATGCCCTGTTTCGAAACTCCCACGACTAGGGGCCTTTTAAGGATGTGCTTATAGACCCCAGCTCTCACTTATATGATCGCCCTCATACTGCTGGTAGTCAAGCAAGAATCCTAGGGGCTCTATCAACGTGCAATAGCGACTCGTAAGGTCACCTATGGCAGTACACGATGATAAAGATAAACTAGATAGCATACTATCATCTTGAGTAAGACTGTCCTACCGGGATAGGTCCTCCCTCAATCATTGCAATCACGTGCTTGTGATCCAATAATTGACTCTGAGGGCACTATCTGCAACAATCTCCCACTTGCACTCAAGGCTAATTATTGCGATATCGCATACTCACAGCCCGTGTGATACCGAACACCCAACTCCTCTACTAGTCAGTCTCACAAAGCTCGTTTGCGAAACTATTGCGTTCGAAGAATAGCCTCAGTGAGTGGATCCGCTATGGTGTTTCTTTCTATGTCTCTCTTTATCTCAAGTTCGCGGAGAAAGCCATCTCCCGAAATGAGCAATACCTGTCTTAGAATATGTCTGGATATCTGATGGGACCTAGCTCATCAATGAACTCCAAATCCAAACTTCTTAGACTGTATCGTCAACTGAACTTAATCAGTATCCTGCGCCATACCTTCCCTCAGTATCCACCTGGACCATCTGTCCAAAATACTGCCCCTCGTCAGAGGGAAAACTATAACTCTGACAGCCACTCTGTCATCCATGTCACCTTGGAAGCCTGGAATGATAACTGTCTCCCGAAGGAGAATGCTGTTATCATATCCCTAGAACATCCACTTATGTTCTAAAACTGCTTCCGATTGTTTCTCCAGAATTGGATTAATATCAACTTATTGCACCTACTGCAAAAACAACATCTGGTGTGGTACTTGACGTTTCATGATTGACTCAATTGCCTAAGCAAGTGATCTGCCAATCATGCACATCCCTCTCCCCTTTAGTCTGTAAGACACCTTTAGAGAGGATGACTCCATCATCTGCAGGTATACTACCGTGCAAGGAGTCGTCTATTCTAAATACTCATAGAATGTTGTCAAAGTACCCTGATTGGGAAACCACCAAAATCTAGATCTAAACCATAGATCTAGTAACCAGAATGTCTGATATAATATCCAAGTCCTATGCGGAGAAACTACTGTGTGACGACCAAAGTATAACCGATCGTAGTATAGGAATATCACTTCCTACTCTGTGTATGTCATCAAATACCAGGACATCACACCCTACTACCTTCTTAACAGATCCATCCTCTATTCTGATGAAGTCAAACCTATGACTGTCACATCAGAAATAGATGATCTATCTCCGCTATATCTGCTTTAGTCTATAAATAGACATAAGCCTACTGTCCACCAATGCTTCCGCTGCTCCCACTGACTATGACAACCCTCTGGCAGAGTCATATAGACGTACACTTCTAAAGCTAGTTTAGAATGACGCTATATTCATTCTCTTGCCGGGTCTCACAGTTTGGAACAACAACAATGGCAAATCTGGGTAAACAAGAACCTCCCTGCCACCGTCCTTGAGCATACCGAAGTACCTCTCGAGTGCCTGAGGTTACCCACCATGTCTGCGGAGTGGCCAATGGAATGTCAAACCAGATTGAATCTTTAGGTTCTTATCAAATATACAGTAATCATTTGCGGTTCTGGAATCACCTCCAGTTCTACCATACTCCCACTACTGTTTTATGAAAAAATCCATTTTTAATTAAAACTGTGGCGAGTTAAGAACAATATCACTATTGATCTTCCAGATGGTAGAAAATCAACCCTCGTCATAGCCCGGGTCAACCCACAAACAGCCATTACAAAAACGTGCCTTGAGTTGTCCAGTGTCTGGTTTTAAGCATAAGCTGGACAACTCCCCATACCTTAACAATGTCAAGATATGAACTGTTCTATATCCAATATAGAAACAGAGGCACTGATTTAATTGAACCAGATTCAAATCATGCAGTTGTCTTCAGTGCATGTCAACTAGATGGAAGGAAGCGGATCAGCATTACTCAACTTAGGAATACTTCTAATTATGAGTAACCTGAAAGAGAAGCAAGTTCTCTTAACCATTACTATCAACTGAATACCATATACAAGTATCTATATCTTCGATCACTTTGAAGAATCCCGATACTTGCAATATCTGGTTCTCTACTTTATTCTTATACCTATAACTCCTCAAAACTTGGACCCTGCGTTTCTACGAAACACTTGTCTAAGAACTAGAGAAGTTACAAGTAAACAGAATATAGTACGAGTACCTACCCCTCTGTCCTAATGGACACTGGACAACATACAATACTCTGTATAAGTCCCTTGAGTCAAATGACTCATTCACTGTGTGTCATAGGTTGAAAACTGTACTTATGGTTAAGAAGAATTACACCGCTGTTCAATGCTCCTTACCTAACCATCCACTGGTATAGGTAAATGTCATAGACATAATTTCAAAAAGGTATATCCCACTCTATAAAAAAAGACGTACAGATATATCAATTTGAAATTGGTGCATAACAACGGATATTCAAAACCAAATATTTGCCGTCCGGCAAACAACCCAGGCGACTTCCTCAAATATCACCAATTTCAACGAATCCCGATATAATGAGGATGATCACTTAATTCCCAATAACTTACTCCCACTCATCATTTATAAAACCATACAGATGTGAGAATTATACCTGGTAAATACATACCCTGGAGCAAGTGTCTAATTGGAAAATCAGTTTTCTATTAACAGTACACAGTGAAACTGAAACATTGAAATGTTTCGATGGGGTATCCTGGTATTCCTAGTAATGCCTCTTCCATTATTCAGATTCACAACTATAACCGTATAATTCTTTTCCACTTCTCCAAATCCCTTTATATGTCTTTAGTCATTACCTTCTGTACACCCCTTTAGGCCAAATGGTTTTCTTCCTTCCCTACCGTTCGGCACCAGCCTATGGTTTGGAAGAAGACTATCCAATAAGCATAATAGGTGTACCGTCCTAATCCTAGGAGCACTCGCAATGCGAGAGAAGGTGAAGATAAAAGACAACCGAATAAACCTTATTCCTATTTCTCCTGAACCAGGATCCATCCCCGAACTGGAACAAGTTCCTTTCGAGTTCGTATATAACCATACGATGGATTATCCAATAAACTGTGGATCTTCGTAGTGATACGGAGTGTCCTAGAGAAATACAAAGGTGATTTAGGATTGGCGAAGAAATATTTGGTTTGGTCGTAAATAGTAGTCGCAATTTACTTTGCCCTCTTACTAATCCCTTTCTTTGTCTTAACTTAATACCTTCTGTACACCGTTTAGGCTAATTGGTTTTCATCATTCCCTACCGTTCGGCACCAGCCTAAGGTTTGGAAGAAGACTATCCAATTTGCGTAACAGGTGTACTATCTCCTAAATCAAGGAGTACTCGCAACCTGAGAGAAGGTAAAAGGAAAAGACAACTGAATTGTCCTATTCGTTTTCTCCAGAACCAGAAACCATCCTCGAATTCCTTCGAGTTCATATATAACCATACGATGGTTTTGTCCAATGGAAGTGGACGTTCGTAGTAATACGGGGTGTCCTGGAGAAAAGGGTAAAAGTAGGAGTTGAAATGAGGTCTGCAACTCTGACAATCCAAAAGCCAGTGTTAAGAAGGTTCGGTCAACTTGGTCACTGAGTCATAGTCTAGGGTCGGGTCAATGGTCGCTGCCAAAGAGAGAGAGAGAAAAGAAACACTCAGCGTGCACTCTAACCTAGATCAGAATGGTTATCACTTTATCTAATCTGGAAACCTCCCACTGTAACGTCAAATTCTTCCCAAACCTGAAAGAAGAATTAGTCGGGATCACCCGAGGAGTAAACCAACTCATCAGTGGGAATCGGGATCCAACTATCATCGCATGATAACGTGACGGAATCCGCTCACGTTATCACACTCCAGAAGGTATGCGCATATCTGGCAAGTTTCAGTTTCTTTAGAAACTCCCGATGTGGATTTTTGCCCCATGCTCTTATGACCTTGACGAAGGCCAACAAATCATAAGTCACATGTCAGGTTCTACCCGTCATTATCCAAGTTAATTTGAACCCACTCGTACAAGCCCTTGACGAAGGCCAACAAGGCTATACGACTGTCCCAAACCAACGCATCTATCTATGCAGCAGAAAGGCAACAAGCAACTACCATACACTATGCCTTGACGAAGGCCAACAAATATAGCATGAATACTACGTGCTACCCGTCTGAAACGAAGGAGGGCTACGAATGGTTTCTGGCGAAAACCTTTAACGTAATGAACTTGATATCGTTGAAGGAACCGGATAGCTTTTAAAAATATAGTGGCGAAAACCTTTGCTAAAGAGGTCACTCCCGGTGAAGGGATCTCGGTTCTTTCCCCGTAGAATGAGGTGCAGGATATTCCTACTGAATACCACGATGCAAAGAAAAATTAATCGGCTATAGTGAAGTTATTGCTTTGATGCAAACTTCTGTCCAAGGGGTCACTCACGGTGAAGGGATCTCGGCCCTTGCCTCGTCGACTGAGGAGCAGGATATTCCAACTGAATACCACGATGCAAAACAAAAGAGAATGCCCTTGCAATAACAGCTTTTTGAAAAGTTTTCCAACAACATCAGAATAGGTTTGTTTAGCTTTCATTGATCCGAATCAACGCAGTCCCATCAATTGATCACACCACAAAAGAACGAAAATAATGATGTACGTATATGCCATCCGCATTCGCCACTGGGTCCCGTCATCACCCGTTAGGTTACTTAACTAACGACAGAGCGGGGGCTGGACTAGCGCGGATGCAAAACATATACAACATCTACTGGTATATATATCAATATATAATATTTCGCTCAAGGCGTGATAAAATGCAACATCACAGAAATGTACAGCATCACAGAAACATACAGATATCTGGGATCCCCGGGTTTCATAGAGCCTCTACTGAAACCCGACGTTCCCCTGGTCGTATGGATATCCGGTGTAATGAAATCCTAGACTCCTACGGGCACGGCAAGTTACCCGCCAAAACCTGAAGCAAGGCAGCCCCCTTCATCAACGTGAATGGACCACCCAGCACTTCACGGAATCAGGTAACTTGGGCACCCCTCCTGGGTCAACCTATACCCCCTACGAGTGTGGCGAATAGCCCGCCAATTCTAAAGTCAAGCCCCCTCCGTCTCAACGCCATGAGATGCGGGCCCGTTGCCCTCTAGAATCTGGGTATCCGTGCACCCCTCCGCGGGGTAATCCTAGTACAGAAAGTAAAAATATACATACAACGGGTACATCGACCTCGACCCGGTCGTGCCCCAAAAGAATAATACAAACAGGCAGTGACGGCAGTCCACATGTCGGACGCTCGCCCCGCAATATCAAATGTACATATAAAACAAAACTGTACTACCATTTCATCCAGGCTATCCCCCACGACCAATCTGCAACATCACAGCACAACACAGAACATCAACATGAATGTCACGTTCGCAAAACCTTCTAAAAGGGCTATAGCAGTTAGACATGATTTACCGATCAAGTGACATTCACGGTCGCAGATATAATGTAAATACTGTGAACTAGAATGTTTAAAATTTCCGAATGAACAAATTTACCGAAGTGGGCCCCAAGCAGTACTGTAGCACTCACAGAAAATGTGGGCCCAAAAAGAATATCCCAAAACCCTTATTTCTAACCCATAAGCATACTGGAAAATTTTGGTACAATGAGGACACTTTCCCACCGCGGAACCGCGGCCAAACCAGGGGTTTAGCCGCGTTTCCACGGTCGTACAAAAGGATCACCGCATTGAATTTTCCCAGAATTCTTAGAATTTCTTGCTTGTGTTTCTGCAACAACCTGAAAAATTTTTAGAGCTAAAAAAATTTCGACAGAGAACACATGCACTAAAAATACGGATTTTAGGATTTTTGTTCGATCGAGTTCTAAACATACTAGAGCAAGCTAGACTAGCTTAATGGTGTGGCTTTGATACCAATGTAAGTGCACGGCGGCGCCCCGGCCGTCGATCCGACGCCGAAAACGCGGAAACGAAAAACTTTGCGAAACTTGCAAACCGGCACCACCGCGCACTTTTAACCCGGAACGGGCCATTAACCTAGCTACTAGAAAACTAGAATAAGAGTAGAGAGTTATACCAAGCGATCCGTGTCCTTCGGTCTTCGTCTCCACTCCGATCTCCCGCGGAATCTCCGTCCGTCACCTCCTCGTTGGAAAGGGCACCACATCGCCGAATTCTTTTACTGGCTCCCACCTCTGGACCGAGGAAACTCGGGTGCGAAGTTGGCTAGCCGACGCGTCCAAGATTTGCTGCAGATGTAGTGTAGTGGGCTATGTCTCTTTGGGGTATATGAAGTTGCCTTGATGGAGGAATTGAGGAGGAGAATGAAAAGAGCAATGAGATATGGAGCTAGTCTTTTGCAACCATGGAATGAGATGAAGATAGAATAATTTTCCCACTCCTAAAATCTCTCCCTCCCCAATAGTGGCCGGCCAATTTTTCAAGTGGAGAAGAAAAAATGAAATCAATAATTCAAGAGAAAAAAGGGAATGAATATGTGTAGAAAATGGTCACACCAATTTCACATTTCAATCCTTTCACAAAACCATCACAATGAATGCAAAGGATTGAAAAGAAAAGAATCTCATGATGATGAAGCCACAATCACAATAAACACCTCCACAAATAAGTTATTTGCAAACTGCAAATAACCCCCTCCATCGATAAAGTCCGGCCGTGAAGGAACAAAGGAAAACCGGCCGGAAAGGAATGCAAACTGGAAATTTCAGAATACTGATCCCGTAATAAATTACAGGAAAACCCCACTACTGCATATACATGCCTGCATTTGTATTCCCACTGAACACAAATGCAAAGAGACAAAACTACACTGTCAAATACTAGGATCCGGCTTAAGCCAAAGCCGGCTAGTAAAATCCGTCCGATCACGATCCGTGTAATACCGCACGTATCTGATCAAACCCTGCCATATCTCTATACGGCCTCTACAGCGTTTCGCCCGAAACCTGAGTAACTGTGTGTGGTGGACTCTAAAGACTCGTCAATACTATGGCTGTAGATTTAACCACTAGCATGTAAGAGGTATTAGCCATACGTGACGGGCTACCAGCTATTGACCAAAAGGGACGTCGATGAGCGAACTCATCCTGACACCCTACTGAGCCTGCCAGTGAAAATATCCGTACAGTCCGGTCCGTTCGTCTATGAGCATCGCATGGAGGGCCTAGGGGGTTGGTAAAAGTCAGACCCCCAAAAGCGGTACAAGTCGTGTCGGAGTGTAGCCCAGAACACCCTGAGATACTACTGGAATACCTACCAGTAAATCTCCTGCCTTGGCCAAGGGCTTTTCATGTTCTGGCTCTCCTAGACACAACGCGACCTCACCCCCAATACCGGGAGAGACGAACCCCTGCAGATCCGCTCACTGCCTCCATGTGGCTCGGGACTGTACCCAACTAAAACCTGTTTGCACGTCTCCTTTGAGCGTGGTAGGGTAGTAATCAAAGCACAGTGGGAACTCACACGAGACAAATGACGATCTCAGGTCGATGAACTAACCTGTACACATGTCACCAGGGAACTGCTATCTGACGTCAGGTATAATACCAACTAGCAGGTTCCCGACGAGTCCTGTCCGGTGTACTCATAACCCAATGAGCACCTGTATAAATCTTAGGTGAACCAACTGACACCAGTGGCTTGTGAGACCGGACACCGCCCCTCGTCGGGGTCTCGACTGTATACACTAGTCTACTCTGGAGTATCGATGCCCTGTCTCGAAACTCCCACGACTAGGGACCTTTTAAGGATGTGCTTATAGACCCCAGCCCCCACTTATATGATCGCCCTCATACTGCTGGTAGTCAAGCAAGAATCCTAGGGGCTCTATCAACGTGCAATAGCGACTCGTAAGGTCACCTATAGCAGTACACGATGATAAAGATAAACCAGATAGCATACTTTCATCTTGATTAAGACTGCCCTACCGGGATAGGTCCTCCCTCAATCATTGCAATCACGTGCCTGTGATCCAATAATTAACTCTGAGGGCACTATCTCCAACATAATCTAATTATTATTTCCATATTACTTTACTACAATGAAGGTGTAACATTTCAGAAAATATAAAATATTATTTTTGGAATTTAAGTAATAAAATAATAAATTTTATGAATATTATAAAAATATGGAATTTAGTTTTAATGGAATGGTATAAATTATATACCTATATTTTTTAGAAAATAATAGGAATTTAAGATGAATTATCTTTATGAAAGCATTTATTGAAATTGGGCTTTTTATAAATTAGTATATAATTATTTCCATACATGTTTAGTGTTAAAATTAATTAATATATTCTTAATTATGCAGTAAACCAAATTTATTTTGTTAGCCATGTGTTAATGTGCTATGAAACATTGCATTATGTTTCATGTATGGTTTCATTTCTACTTTTTGTTTTTAATGTGTTTTAAAAAGAAAGAAAGAGAAAAAGAGAAGAAAATGGGGGGACATGAGAGCATGGGGGAGTATGGGCTAGAGAGAGAGAGAGGGAGAGCGAGCGAGCGCGCACGCATAGTTTCTACAACCATGAGCACCTTCACTCTTTTCCTTCTTCATCTTCTCATTTCTCTTCTCCTCATTCTTTTCATCACCTCCTCCAAAACCCTCACTACCACCCCCCCACAAACACCCTCAAAACCACCTCCAAATCTCATATAACCTTCACAAATATTCTTCCTAAGCTCACTACAAGTATCATGGTGGGATCAAGTTGAGTTTTGAGCACTTTGGACCATCTAGGAATTTTCTTGATGTGCTCCCTTAAGATAAAACTCTCACCTTTGCCCAAACATATAGTTTCCTATGCTCAACCATTAGTTTAGAGTTAAAAATGGTTAAATTTTGTGATCTTGAAAAATTCTAGGATGAGAATTTATGGATGAAACTTGTAGTAGAGCTTAGTGGAGGTGTAGTGAGTGTCTCTTGACCTACTAGTGATGGTAGCCTTGTTTAAAATGAGCTTTGAAGTCCCAAACACAAACTTAGAATTTTTTGATATCGGGTTTTGTAGAACTGTAGTGATCAATTAGAATCTGGGATGAATCGAGAACTCTAAAAATTAAATTGCAGATATAGTGGGATATGCAGGAAAATAGTGTTAGTGTGATATGCCCTAGAGGCCATTATTGTATAGTACTAGTTTGTATATTACATTTTGGAAGCTTAGGATATACACGGATTTATAACAGTCTTGCTCAAGATGGTAGTATGTTACCCGGTTTGTATATATCTTAATATGTGTATATGTTTCTTTTAACGTATCGTTAATACATATTGATAGAGCCCTTAGGATTTTTGCTTGACTACCAGCGTTGTGATGGCAGTCACACTTATGGGGGTTGGGTAGTTTACAAGAACATCCTTATACAGGTCCCTGGTCATACGATTATCGAGACAGGGCATCGATACTCCAGAGTAGACTGGTGTGTACGCTTCTCATCCTAGCAGGGGAGATGGTTTGTCCCACAGCCATCAGTACATCGTACTGGAGAGAGTATGCAGGTGCTCGTTAGGTTACGAGTATACTGGACATGACTCGCTGGGAACTGTTGGTTCGTACTATACCTATCGTCAGTTAACAGTTTCCAGGTGACATGAGTACAGCTTAGTCCGTTGACTTGATACTGCTGCTTCGCCTCGAGTGTGTTCCCACTGTTCTTTAATTACTACCTTACCACGGCTCTATTGAGTCGTGCAAACAGGTAGTAGTTGGGTACAGTTCAGAAGCACTTGGAGGCAGTGGCGGTTAGATAGGATTCGTCTCTCCCGGTATTGGGGGTTGATGTCGCGCTGTGTTTGGAGAGCCATTACACAAAGTCCCTGGCCAGGGCAAGCGAAATTTACTGGTAGGTACTCCAGTAGTTTCTCAGGGTGTTTTGGACTACACTCCGACACGACTTATACCACTATTAGGGGACTGACGTTTACCGCATCCCTAGGCCCGATATGCGATACTCTTAGACGAACATACCGGACTGTGCGGAGATTGTCACATTCAGGCTCAGTAAGAGTTCAGATGGGTTTTTCCTATCGGCCTTCTTATTGACAACTACCTGGGACCGTTACGTACAGCTAGTACCGCTTGCGGCCTGTGGTTAAACCCACTGCCAGCGTAGTGTCGAGTCTTTAGAGTCCCACACAGAGGGTTGTTCACCTTTGGGCGAAACGCAGTAGAGGTCGTATGGTTTTACGACGGGGTTCGTTCACATACACGTACTTGTGAGCGTTTTGTGTTCGGGCAGTTGATACTAGTGGGCTTTGGTGTTGGTTATATGTATGCACTAGAGGCCATTACTGTACATAAGATGTATATTGTAGTGGATGCTGGGACATATATAGGGAGGATTTTCTTGCTCGACATGATAGTATGCTATCTGGCTGCTCTTTATCTTAACGTGTACACTGATTGTCTCTCTGTTACATGTTGGTAAAGCCCTTAGGATGTGTACTTGACTATCTGGATTATGATGCGGATCATACTAGTGGGGACATGGTAGTCCATAAGTACATCCTTCAAGGTCCCTAGTCGTGGGTGTATCGAGATGGGGCATCGATATACCAGAGTAGACTAGCATATACCTTCTCGACCCATACAGATGGGCGATGGATGATCCCATATCCATTGGTGTTTGACATCAGAGATGATATACAGGTGCTCAGTGGAGACTGGGTACACTGGACGGACTCGCCGAGAACTCCCAGATGGTATTATACCTTACGTCAGATGGCAGTTCTCTGGTGACACTGGTACATGTTAGTCTGTAGACCCGAGATCGTCATAGAGTCTTGTGTGATTCCCACTATGCTTTGATTTCCACCTTACCACGTCCAAGAGGGCGTGCAAAATTGTGGCTTTTGGGTACAGTCCCGAATCACATGGAGGCAATGAGCGATAGGAGGGGATTCTTCTCTCCCGGTATAGGGAGTTGATGTTGCGCTGTGTTTGATTGGCTATAACCGGAAATCCCTGGTCTGGGTTGCTGAGATTTACTGGTAAGTGTTACCAGTAGTTTCTCGAACTGTTATAGACCTCATATCGACACGACTTATCGAGCTACTGAGGTCTGACGTTTACCACCCCTAGGCAAGATATGCGACATATCAGACGAACAGACCAGACTGTACGGTAAGTGTCACTGGTTGGATTCACAGGAGTGTGAGCGGGCTTGCTCGTTTATCTTATGATCGCTCAATACCCGGGTGGCCGTTACGTTTAGCAGACCGCTTACGGCTTGTGGGTGTTTGATATGATCATCACCTACTGCCGGCATATTGACGAGTCTTTAGAGTCCTACACAAAGGTTTCCTGGATCAAGCGAAACGAAATAGGAGCACATATGAGATATGTGCTGGACCGAGAATAATGCGTGTATGTGATACCGTATTCTATTCTCGCGATGAATGTATCGATTGGTTGAATGCGATATAATCTAGTTATCGAATCGAGGATTGATTCGATAAGTCGATACATTGGATATTAGTCGGTCATATGCGATATGACCGGATCGTTAAATCAAGTGTTGATTTAATGATTTAATGTATAATTATATATTTTATATATTACTTTACATTAACTAGTATTGGTTCACTTAAGATTATTTTTCTCACTTGTTTATGCACATTGTATATATGATATATGTTTGTGCACTATTTTGTATCATGTTTGATGATACATGCAAACTTGGGTGTGTGTATGCTTTGAACCATGCTTAGGTCAATGGTTAGGGTTTTTATTTATTTATTTATTTATTCATTTTGGCAAAAATAAAATGGTGGCATTTTTTGTTTTTATTTGAAGCTTCATGAAGCTTTGAAAAAGTTCAAACCATTTTGTTTTTTCCTAAACCTAACCATTTGCCTAAACCCTAGTTTATTCACTACATAAGTTTTCCAACCCATGGTTGCTATATGATAAGGCATCACTTGATTTTCTATTTTAATTTTTTCATTCATTTTTCATTTCTTTCTTCTTCTTCTTCTTGATGATGAAAGAAAACCTTTGCTAGAAATTTTCAAGTGATGAATCCAAGTGAGAAATCCAAATCCAAAGTGAACCCACTTCCTATTTCTTTATCTTCTACCACTTGCCATGTTGTATAGGGTGTTTTCTTCACACGGTTGATGACCAAGTGAAGATGGAGCTTGAGTTTGAGTCGCCTCGACGTAGATCTTCTTCGGCATCGAAGTCAATGACCTAGCCCGCCCATTTCTCCGATGAAACCGACGCTAGGGTTCGGGATTCCGATGATCGCAGCGGAGGGACGTCAACACCGAGCTAGATAAGGGGAGGACCGGATCTACAAAAGTTGTAGTCCCTTTCACTTAGTGTAAATGTGATTTACTTGCAAAGTTATCGCCTAATCTCTAGTTAACGATCTATATTAGGGTTTCTCGGCACCGAATTTTTTGAATTTGGCATGGTTGATGTCTTGTCGAACCTCTTGAGTGTGCCTAGAAACCCTACAGTGGTATCAGAGCCTAGCTAGAGCTTTAGGCGATTGGTAGACGATGTTAGAAACCCGATCGAACCCCGAAACCCTATTTTACACCCCTCTCTGTACAATTTTGAAAACAGTGGATTTTTCCTGATTAAAAATTTCCAAAATTTCAGCAGGGAATTGTAGGAGTTACTGTGCAGCACGTGCACTTAACTCGACAGAAGAGCCGCGGAACCGCGGCCCCACCATGGTTTGTGTGGTGGTTCCGCGGCCAGTTTGTTGAATTAGTGCACGTGGTTTGCACAGTAATTTGTTTCTGTTAGTGCTGTGTTTTATGGGAATTTTTAATATTTACTCAGGAGTTGAGTTTTCTGGGTTGTATTGGGGACTCGGTGTTTCAATCGGGATGTTTAACTTCGTCTGTGGGTTTTTCCGGATAATTTTAGAAAATGTTGAAATGTTCGACCGGATATAAATACCCATTTTTTCCCCTGTCGGGAAATTTCCAAGTGTTGGATCTTTCTGTAGTTTAAGAATGTTCGAAGTAGTGCAAGTAACGCGATGGACCCTCTAGAAGACAACAAACCTTAACTCGATTATGTCACCGTCTTGAACTGCCCTTTGAACCTTAGGGTTTAGGGCAGTACGGCGTGCCACATGTGAGGCGTTGGCTTGACCCTTCTACGGCAGGACCGTTGGTACTGAGGCATGAAGTGAATGTTTTTAAACTTATTTCATGTGTTGAGCTGTTTCGGGAAAACTTGGGTGTTTGATTGTTCGATCGAAAAGTTTAACATTTTCCATTTATCTGGAATGTGATACAATATTTGGAATCCACATGTAGTTATGAGATAATTGATTTGGATGTTATAAACATAGCAGTTTAGTCTCACTTGATCGGTTGCCACAGAATTTTGATGCGATCAAAAGTCTGTCGCAATCACGTAGCGTACGCGGATACTCGCCGGATAAACTTAATAGACAGCTACACCCCTTAGCCCCGACCAAGTGACTGTAGGAGAACCCCGTCGCCGAAAGCATCCGTTCGGGTGCCCGCGGCAGCGGTGTTCCGCCTTAGTGAACTTCGTCGACGGCATCGGGGGTCGGCCTCGTACTAAAGTTTGCGACAAGCATTCGATCGGTTTTTCGGGAATCTTGTTGAATTGCTCGACTTGATATTGAAAAGTGTTTTCGATATGAAGACTAAAATACGATGTTTATAATTGTTAGGCATGCGATGTCTAAGGAATTCATTTTGTTAGGCATGCGATGTCTAAACAGGTTGCGGATTCCAACTGTTGTAGTTTTACACTTTCTTTTCTGTGACCATAAGTGTAATATGTGATATCGCCGGTTTCGTTGCTATATGTCAACGACAATCGGGATGCGCATATTTACTTACGTTGATGACATGTGATGTTATGTGTTGCTATATATGTTATATTGGATCGTCGCGTTATGAATAGCTGGGTTTTTTTTATGTGAGATGAGTGTTTTTCATTTTCATTCATGTAAAAACATTTATGTAATATTCTTTTATTGGGGCACTTCCAGGTTGCGGAAGATGTCACCATTGTATATTATTTACTTTTCCGCATTAGGATAGACCCAAGGAGGGGAGCACAAGAAACCGGGTTCTGGAGTCCAGTGGGAGACCAACTCGAGGAGTCGAGTTCGGGTCTCCTAACTCTAGAATTGGTAGGGTTGCTTGCCGCTCTCATAGGGGTCTAGGTGTGTGGGTTTGGCTATTCATCGAGACCGTGGAATCCATGTTTTATACTGGCTCGTATTAAAAACACGGATGTCCTAGTATATCCAATGTTTCATATGTTTCTTCTGTTGCGATATCTGTGATGTGATCATTTGATATGTTGTGATAAATACTGTATGTAGTATATATGATATATTATATAGACGTTACTTATGTTTTGCACTCGCGCTAGCCCTGCCCCGCTCTGTCGTTAGTTACCTAACCTAACGGTGCACGAGGGGACATCGAGGCGAATGCGGATGGCATAAGTGTACGTCGTATTTATCTGTGATGTTTAGGTGATTTAAATGATGGGACTTCATTAATATGATTAATGTAAGAAAAGAAACCTAATATATTGTGGAATCGAATTTTCAAAAACAGGTAGCTACAGTTCTTGCTTTGCATCGCGGTGTTCCTTGTAGAACATCCTGCACCTTATTTGATAAGGAAAGGGCCGAGATCCCTTCACCGGGAGTGACCCCTTTAGCAATAACTGGCAGATGCTACAACCCTCGGTTTGTCTTTTGATTGCTTCTATAGTTTTTTCTTTGCACAGTGGTATATATGATATATCCTGCACCTTATTTGATGAGGAAAGGGCCGACGATCCCTTCAACGGGAGTGACCCCTTTAGCAAAACTAGAAAAGCCTCAAAAGCACTCCATTTTAAAATCAATTGATTCTACAACGATATCAAGTTCATTACGCAATAGGTTTTCAGAAAAACCTGTCATAGCCCTCCGTCATTTCAGATATGTTGTATATAGTATTCGTGCTGCATTTGTTGGCTTTCGTCAAGGTGCAGTGTGCGGTAGCTATATGCTGCTTATCTGCTGCATACGATGCGATTGGATTAGGGTAGTCGTATGGCTTTGTTGGCTTTCGTCAAGGGTCGTGCGGGTGGGTTTAATTCAATCAAGAAATGTATGGGTTGAACTTGACTAGCGGGCTATGGTTTGTTGGCTTTCATCAAGGTCATAGCACGTTAGGGGCAAAATATTATCGGGAATTTCAAGTGTTGAAATTTGCAATGAGATTGCATACCTTCTATGAGATAGTTGGATCCCGATACCCACTGCGAGTAATTGTTACTCCTGAGAGAGTTTTACACATTACAATTAGCCGATCAAGTAGGTGTCTAGAAAGGTGTCAACGGGGTTACGCCTCTGGAAAAACGAGGTTTACTTTAATTAGGTCCGTGCGAAAGCACGGGGAACCTCCCTCAAAGTACCGACACTGGCCTGGCTGAAAGATTGGCGAACTTGTAGTTGTAATTAATCCCGGCTAGTCTTTCCTTTTAGGGTTTGAAGGAAGATTTGATAAAAACAGTAGGAGCCATCCTGATTAGATAAAATAAATAACCAATCTAATCTTGCAAGAGTGCACGCAGAGTGTTTTCTTCTCTCTCTCTCTTCAGGTAGCGACCATGTCACGCCTTAATCAAGATAATAATATAGATGTATTGACCAAACCCGCTTGTTATACTGAGCTGGGGAACGTTGGTTCCGCTTCAACTTATAATTATTATAAGACAGAGCAGGAAATTGGGGAATACCAGATTTTCCATGCTGCCCAAACGAATAAAGTGCATGATGATGCATCTTCTTCAGGTGTGTTCTGAAAGGTTCCTAGGCACTCTCAAGAGGTCTCACAAGGCATCAACCATGCCAATTTCAAAAATTACGGTGCCGGGAAACCCTAATACGGATCGTTGGCTAGAAGTTTAGGCGACAAAGCAACTAGTTAACTACTTTAACTAAGAGTACGGAAATACAACCTTTGTAGATCCGGTCCTCCACCTCCACGGCTCCGTGATGAAGTCCTCTCCGCTGTCCAAATCGAATCTTGGGCTCTAGCGTCGGCTTCATCGGAGAAAAAGCGGGCTAGGTCATCGACGACGATGCCGAAGATGATCTACGTCGAGGCATCACTAGATAAGCTCCAACTTCACCAAGTCAAGAAAACTTGTGAAGGAAACACCCTATACTACTTGGCAAGAGGTAGAGGATGAAGAAATAGGAAGTGGGTTCACTTTAGAATTGGATTTCTCACTCATTTGCTCAAGTTGCCATTGTTGAAGCAAGCTTTCTTCAAGTGAAGAAGAAGAAGAAGAAGATGAATATTATGATGAGTATTTTTCCAAAATGGAAATAAAATGAATACTTATCATAATGTAACCATGGTCAAGTGTAGAGAATAGACTAGGGTTAAGTGGAATGGTTAGGGTTAAGCATGAGACAAAATGGTGACTTAGTCAAAGCTTCATGAAGCTTCAAATACAAACAAAGAAAGCCACCATTTTTCCCATTTTCTTTTCCAAAATAAAATAAATGAAATAAATAAATAAATGAATAAGAAAATGAAAACCCTAACCATTACACAACCATGGTTTAATCTTTACACAAACCCTAGTGAGCATGTATCATCAAACATGATACAAACTTGTGTACAAAAGTATATCACATATACAATGTGCACAATCCAAGTGAGAAAATCCATTTAAAGTGAACCAATACTAGTTAATGTAAATTAATATATCATATATATAATTATACATTAAATCATTAAATCAACACTTGATTTAACGATCCGGTCATATCGCATATGACCGACTAATATTCAATGTATCGGCTTATCGAATCAATCCTTGATTCGATAACTAGGTTATATCGCATACAACCATTCGATACATTCATCGCGAGAATGGAATACGGTATCACATACACGCATTATTCTCGGTCCCGCACATATCTCATATGCGCTCCTATTTCGTTTCGCTTGAGCCAGGAAACCTCTGTGTAGGACTCTGAAGACTCGTCAATACGCCGGCAGCAGGTGATGATCATATCAAACACCCACAAGCCGCAAGCGGTCTTCTAAACGTAACGGCCACCCGGGTATTGATCGATGAGAAGATCGATGAGCAAGCCCACTCACCCTCCTGTGAATCCAACCAGTAACACTTACCGTACAGTCCGGACTGATCGTCTGATATGTCGCATATCTCGCCTAGGGGTGGTAAACGTCAGACCCCAATAGCTTGATAAGTCGTGTCGATATGAGGTCTATAACAGTTCGAGAAACTACTGGTAACACTTACCAGTAAATCTCAGCAACCCTGGCCAGGGATTTCCGGTTATAGCCAATCGAACACAGTGCAACATCAACTCCCTATACCGGAAGAGACGAATCCCCTCCTATCGCTCCTTGCCTCCATGTGATTCGGGACTGTACCCAAAAACCACCGTTTTGCACGCCCTCTTGGACGTGGTAAGATGGAAATCAAAGCACAGTGGGAACCACACAAGACTCTATGACGATCTCGCGTCAACAGACTACTCTGTACCAGTGTCACCAGAGAACTGCCATCTGACGTAAGGTATAATACCATCTGGGAGTTCTCGGCGTGTCCTTCCAGTGTACCCAGTCTCTACTGAGCACCCGTATATCATCTCTGATGTCAAACACTAATGGATATGGGATCATCCATCGCCCATCTGTATGGGTCGAGAAGGTATACGCTAGTCTACTCTGGTATATCGATGCCCCGTCTCGACATACCCATGACTAGGGACCTTGAAGGATGTACTTATAGACTACCATGTCCCCACTAGTATGATCCGCATCATAGTCCAGGTAGTCAAGTACACATCCTAAGGGCTTTACCAACATGTAACAGAGAGACAATCAGTATATACGTTAAGGTAAAGAGCAACCAGATAGCATACTATCATGTCGAGCAACAAAGTCCTCCCTATATATGTCCCTGCATCCACTACAATATACATCCAATGTACAGTAATGGCCTCTAGGGCATACATATAACTAACAATCTTCCATTTGCACTAGGGCCATCTGATAGCAGTGGTTGTAGTATCTCATCCTCAACCATCCCATAAAAGTCTCTCTCTGGGAATAGGCCTTCGTGAGTTGATCCGCCGTGTTGTCCTCTGAGTCTACTCTCCTAACCTCGATCCCTTAGAGATCAACCATCTCCATGATCAAGTGATACTGCCTTAGAATATGTCTGGATCACTGATGGGACCTGTGTTCCTTGGCATAAGCCACAACTCCATTGTCACACAATGGGAGGAACGTAGTTCATCTCATGAACCAATATACACCCAAACAGCCTCTTCGGTAGCATCTTAAGTAGCGATGTATCCTGCCTTTATCGTCTAGTATGTCACGGTATTTAGCTTGGAACTCTTCCAACAAACCGTCCCTCTACTGAGGGTAAAAACAATGCCTGCGACTGACATTCAGTCGTCTTTATCACCCTGGAACCTTTCCAGTGATTCTCCCCAGGATCGATTGATACCAACTCACTACAGCTAGTGAGTAGCCTAACATCCATTTAGATCTATCTCATAGATCCAAAATCCAGGATTTAGTAGGTATCACTTTGATCCTATGTGGAGAATCATTGTGATAAGCGGAGATTGATCGAGCGTAGCATAGGAAACTCCTTCCCTATCAAGAGTATGTCATCCACGTACTCTACGAGGATCGTCACCATACTCCCTACTACCTTTTTGTTTATACAAGTTTCATCTACCATTTTGATGATGTCAACTTCTTTGACTAATCAATCAAAACAGATGTTCCAACTCTGCGATGCCTGCTTTATCCTATAAAGCATCTTGCACACGTTTCCGCTGCTCCCACTGTCTACGAGGCCCTCTGGCTGTGTACTTATAGACGCACTCTTCTAAAACATTATTTAGAAAAGCAGTCATGACACCCAACCGCCAGATATCGTAGTCATGGTATGTAGCCGTGGCAAGAGTATCTGGATGGACTTAAGCATAGGTACTGGAAAAGATTTTATCATTATCCACGCCTGGTCGATGACGAAAACCTTTAACAAGTCTAGCTTTGAAAGTCTCAACTTTTCCATCTACACTAAGTAATCTTCTCAAGATATACTTGCTCCTGATGGGGATTTAACCCTTCAGATATAGCAACCAAAGTCCATACTTTGTTGGTGTACATGGATTCCATCTCAGATCACTAAGCATCCATCCATTCTTACAGAGTCTTACTCCTGATGGCTAGCTCGAAACTCGTTGGGTCATCATCTCATGATGCAATCCTCGCTCCCACTGTCATAGAGAAACCGAAGTATCTCTCAGGTGGGTGAGGAACCCTACTAGATCGGCGGAGAGGCTGAGGTTCGTTGGAATCTACTGAATCCTTTGGTTCTACCAAATCATCTGCTGTAGCTTGTATAGCTGGAACCTTTCCAGTTGTACATAACTTACCTTGCCTCGAGCTTGTCCGGATTTTGCTTTTAGACATAGGCCGGACAACCCCAAATCTTAACTAGCTTAAGACATGGGCTCTTCCCTTTCCATATCTCATATGGAGTGGTAGGCAACTGATTTGATTCGAACCTAATTCAACAGGTATGCAGCTTCTCAAGTGCATAACCCCCAAAAGGAAATAGGTATCTCAGTAGTACTCATCATAGAGCACACCATATCAAATAGGGTGTGATTGCTCCGCCCCGATATACCATCGTGCTATGGTGTATTCGGAGGAGTAATGCTGAGAGAGAATCTCATTCTCCTTTAGAATAGACCAGGATTTCCGTGCTCAATTATTCTCCTCCTTGATCTCATCAAAGGACATAATACTTATATCCGTATTTTGGTTCTCTACTTCTCGCTTATATTCTGTGAATATCTCAAAAGGTTCGGACTCATGTTTCAACAGGAACATAGGTCTGAATCTCGAAAGATCATCAGAGAATGTAATGAAGTACAAAGAACCAGTCTTGGCATGTATAGACAGGGGACCTACATACATCAACATGTATCATCCCAAGAGTTTACTAACTCTTTATCTGTTTCCAATAAACAGAGCTGTGGTCATCATATCTTTGTGACATGACTGGCGAGTTTCACAAGATGTAAATTCAAACTAATTTAAATATGCATCTTTATGTAACTCTAGCTAGTCGGGTCGCATTGATATGACCTAGTCTACAATACCTCAAGAAGAATTCGTTCATTTCTGAACTCTTCCTCTTTTGTGTGTTCCGTATACTAAGAACTATAGTTTGATTTAGAACATCAATGCTTTTAGATAACGTGCCTGAACCGATCAACTTTTGATATAGGAAATGTTCAAAACATTATCCAACAATACAAAATTTTATCATTTCTTTACTAATAAAGAGACTGATATGATTTTGTATATCAGGTTCGGTATCTAATAACATTCGTTCAGAATCAATGTATTTGTAATACAGGGTGACAGTGACCAACAGACTTGGATGCAACACTTGCCCCGTTTTCTGCCTCATGAAACCTATCACCCGTTCTCAGTTTTTCTACCCTTTTGTAGCCCTATGTAACAGATTACATATCTGGGATCCTGATCCGGTATCATATACCAAGGATGCGGAGGATACTGAGAAACAGTTCTGTATAATGAACACACCCGAAGATGATGCATCAGCATGCACTCTCTTCGTTTGGGTGGCACGGGAATTCTGGTATTCCCCAATTTTCTGCTCTGTCTTATAACAATTATAAGTTGGAGCGGGACCAACGTTCCCCAGCTCAGTATAACAAGCGGGTTCGGTCAATTTATCCGTATTATTATCTTGATTAAGGCGTGATATAGTCGCTACCTGGAGAGAGAGAGAAGAAAACACTCAGCGTGCGCTCTTGCAAGAATAGATTGGTTATTATTTTATCTAATCAGGATGGCTCCCACTGCTTTTTATCAAATCTTCCTTCAAACCCTAAAAGGAAAGACTAGCCGGGATTAATTACACACTACAAGTTCGCCAATCTTTCAGCCAGGCCAGTGTCGGTACTTTGAGGGAGGTCCCCCGTGCTTTCACACGAACCTAATTAATGTAAACCTCGTTTTCCCAGAGGCGTAACCCCGTTGACACCTTTCTAGACACCTACTTGATCGGCTAATTGTAATGTATAAAACTCTCCCAGGAGTAACAATTACTCGCAGCGGGTATCGGGATCCAACTATCTCATAGAAGGTATGCAATCTCATTGCAAATTTCAACACTTGAAATTCCCGATAATTTTGCCCCTAGCACCCTATGACCTTGACGGAGGTCAACAAACCATAGGCTACTAGTCAAGTTCAACCCGTCATTTCTTGATCGAATTAAACCCACCCGCACGACCCTTGACGGAGGTCAACAAGGCCGCACGACTACTCTAATCCAATCTGCATCATATGCATAAGCAGATAAATACTAGTTAGCTACCGCACACTACGCCCTGACGGAGGTCAACAAACGTAGCTTGAATACTAAATAGGACTTATCTGAAATGACGGAGGGCTACGACAGGTTTTTCTGAAAACCTATTGCGTAATGAACTTGATATCGTTGTAGAATCAAATGATTTTGAAATGGAGTGTCTTTGAGGCTTTTTTAGTTTTGCTAAAGGAGTCACTCCCGGTGAAGGGATCGTCGGTCCTTTCCTCGTCGAATGAGGTGCGGGATATATCATATATATCACTGTGCAAAGCAAAAACACTTAAAAGCAATCAAAAGACAAACCGAGTGTGTAGCATCTGCCAGTTATTGCTAAAGGAGTCACTCCCGGTGAAGGGATCTCGGTCCTTTCCTCATCGAATAAGGTGCAGGATATATCATATATACCGCTGTGCAAAGCAAGAACTGTAGCTACCTGTTTTATTTTGAAATTCAATTCTACAACATCTTAGGTTTCTTTTATTTCATTAATCTCATTAATGAAGTCCCATCTTTTAAGTACCTAAACATCACAGATAAATACGACGTACACTTATGCCATCCGCATTCGCCTCGATGTCCCCTTGTGCACCGTTATGTTAGGTAACTAATGGCCGAGCGGGGCAGGGCTAGCGTGGGTGTAAAACATAAGTAACGCCTATATAATATATCATATATACTATATACTGTATCTATCACAGAACATCACATGATCACATCACAGATATCGCAGCAGAAGAATCATATGAAATTTTGGATATACTAGGACGTCCGTGTTTTCAATACGAGCCAGTATAAAACACGGATTCCACGGTCGTGATGAATAGCCAAACCCACACCCCAAGACCCCTACGAGAGCGGCAAGCAACCCTACCAATTCTAGAGTTAGGAGACCCGGACTCGATTCCTCGAGTTGGTCTCCTACTGGACTCCAGAACCCGGTTACTTGTGCTCTCCTCCTTGGGTCTATCCTAGTGCGGAAAAGTAAATAATATACAAAGGGTGACATCTTCCGCTACCTGGAAGTGCCCCAATAAAAGAATATTACATACAAGTTTTTACATGAATGAAAATGAAAAACACTCATCTCACATAAAAACCCCCGGGTATTCAAACACGACGATCCAATATAACATATCCAGCAACACATAACATCACATGTCATCAACGTAAGTAAATATGCGCATCCCAATTGTCGTTGACATATAGCAACGAAACCGGTTATATCACATATTACACTTACGGTCACAGAAAAGAAAGTGTAAAACTACTACAGTTGAAATCCGCAACCACCTCAGACATCGCATGCCTGACCAAATGAATTACTTAGACATCGCATGCCTAAGGATTATAAACCCCGCATTTTAGTCTCAAAATCGAAAACTCTTTTCAATATCAAGTCGGGCAATTCAACAGGATTCCCGACATCCTGATCGAATGCTCGTCGCAAACTTCAGTAGATGGCCGCACCCCCGACGCCGTCGACGAAGTGCACCAAGGCGGAACACCGCCACCGCGAGCACCCGAACGGATGCTTTCGGCAACGGGGTTCTCCTACAGTCACTTGGTCGGGGCTATGGGGTGTAGCTGTCTATTAAGTTTACCCGGCGAGTATCCGCGTACGCTACGTGATTGCGATGGACTTTTGATCACATCAAAATTCCGTGGCAACCGATCAAGTGAGACTAAACTGCTATGTTTATAACATTCATCCAGTTATCTCATAACTCTTTGTGAATTCCAATTATTGTATCACATTCCAGATAATTAGAAAATGTTAAACTTTCTGATCGAACATTCAAACACCCAAGTTTTCCCGATACAGATCAACGCATGAAACAAGTCTAAAAACATTCAGTTCGTGCCTCAGTACCAACGGTCCAGCCGTAGAACGGTCAAGCCAACGCCTCACATGTGGCACGCCGTACTGCCCCAAACCCGAAGGTTCAAAGGGCAGTTAAAGACGGTCATATAATCGAGTTAAGGTTTGTTGTCTTCTAGAGGGTCCATCGAGTTACTTGCACTACTTAGAACGTCTTTAAACCACGGAAAAATCCAACACTTGGAAATTTCCTGACAGGGGAAAAATTAGGTATTTATATCCGGTCGAACTTTTTACCATATTCAAAAATTATCCGGAATGCCACAAAGGCAAAGTCTGATAATTCGATCGAATCATCTAATCCCCAAAACAACCCCAGAAAATTCAACTCTTGAATAAATATTAAAAATTCCCAGGAAAACCAGCACCAGAAAGCATGAATTACTGTGCAAAGATTGAAGGCCAATCAAGTCAAGAGGCCGCGGAACCGCCGCAGAAGGCAGGCTTCTGCCGCGGTTCCGACGCGCATTAGAGGTATCATGAAAAAATTTTTGCATCGTAATTCTTAGAATTCCCTGCTGAATTTTTAAAGAATTTTTAATCTGGAAAAAACCCAGTTTTTAGAAAAAGTCCAGAGAGCACTTTATGGATTAGGGTTTCGATTCGTTCGGATTTCAAACGCCGTCTAGACTTCGCCTAAGGCTCTAGCTAGGCTCTGATACCAATGAAAGGTTCTTAGGCACTCTCAAGAGGTCTCACAAGGAATCAACCATGCCAATTTCAAAAAATACGGTGCCGAAAAACCCTAATACGGATCGTTGGCTAGAAGTTTAGGCGACAAAGCAACTAGTTAACTACTTTAACTAAGAGTACGGAAATACAACCTTTGTAAATCCGGTCCTCCACCTCCACGGCTCCGTGATGAAGTCCTCTCCGCTGTCCAAATCGAATCTTGGGCTCTAGCGTCGGCTTCATCGGAGAAAAAGCGGGCTAGGTCATCGACGACGATGCCGAAGATGATCTACATTGAGGCATCACTAGATCAAGCTCCAACTTCACCAAGTCAAGAAAACTTGTGAAGGAAACACCCTATACTACTTGGCAAGAGGTAGAGGATGAAGAAATAGGAAGTGGGTTCACTTTAGAATTGGATTTCTCACTCATTTGCTCAAGTTGCCATTGTTGAAGCAAGCTTTCTTCAAGTGAAGAAGAAGAAGAAGAAGATGAATATTATGATGAGTATTTTTCCAAAAAGGAAATAAAATGAATACTTATCATAATGTAACCATGGTCAAGTGTAGAGAATAGACTAGGGTTAAGTGGAATGGTTAGGGTTAAGCATGAGATAAAATGGTGACTTAGTCAAAGCTTCATGAAGCTTCAAATACAAACAAAGAAAGCCACCATTTTTCCCATTTTCTTTTCCAAAATAAAATAAATGAAATAAATAAATAAATGAATAAGAAAATGAAAACCCTAACCATTACACAACCATGGTTTAATCTTTACACAAACCCTAGTGAGCATGTATCATCAAACATGATACAAACTTGTGTACAAAAGTATATCACATATACAATGTGCACAATCCAAGTGAGAAAATCCATTTAAAGTGAACCAATACTAGTTAATGTAAATTAATATATCATATATATAATTATACATTAAATCATTAAATCAACACTTGAGTTAACGATCCGGTCATATCGCATATGACCGACTAATATTCAATGTATCGGCTTATCGAATCAATCCTTGATTCGATAACTAGGTTATATCGCATACAACCATTCGATACATTCATCGCGAGAATGGAATACGGTATCACATACACGCATTATTCTCGGTCCCGCACATATCTCATATGCGCTCCTATTTCGTTTCGCTTGAGCCAGGAAACCTCTGTGTAGGACTCTAAAGACTCGTCAATACGCCGGCAGCAGGTGATGATCATATCAAACACCCACAAGCCGCAAGCGGTCTGCTAAACGTAACGGCCACCCGGGTATTGAGCGATGAGAAGATCGACGAGCAAGCCCACTCACCCTCCTGTGAATCCAACCAGTAACACTTACCGTACAGTCCGGTCTGATCATCTGATATGTCGCATATCTCGCCTAAGGGTGGTAAACAACAGACCCCAATAGCTCGATAAGTCGTGTCGATATGAGGTCTATAACAGTTCGAGAAACTACTGGTAACACTTACCAGTAGATCTCAGCAACCCTGGCCAGGGATTTCCGGTTATAGCCAATCGAACACAGTACAACATCAACTCCCTATACCGGGAGAGACGAATCCCCTCCTATCGCTCATTGCCTCCATGTGATTCGGGACTGTACCCAAAAACCACCGTTTTGCACGCCCTCTTGGACGTGGTAAGATGGAAATCAAAGCACAGTGGGAACCACACAAGACTCTATGACGATCTCGGGTCAACAGACTACTCTGTACCAGTGTCACCAGAGAACTGCCATCTGACGTAAGGTATAATACCATCTGGGAGTTCTCGGCGAGTCCGTCCAGTGTACCCAGTCTCTACTGAGCACCCGTATATCATCTCTGATGTCAAACACCAATGGATATGGGATCATCCATCGCCCATCTGTATGGGTCGAGAAGGTATACGCTAGTCTACTCTGGTATATCGATGCCCCATCTCGACATACCCACGACTAGGGACCTTGAAGGATGTACTTATAGACTACCATGTCCCCACTAGTATGATCCGCATCATAGTCCAGGTAGTCAAGTACACATCCTAAGGGCTTTACCAACATGTAACAGAGAGACAATCAGTGTATACGTTAAGGTAAAGAGCAACCAGATAGCATACTATCATGTCGAGCAAGAAAGTCCTCCCTATATATGTCCCAGCATCCACTACAATATACATCCAATGTACAGTAATGGCCTCTAGGGCATACATATAACTAACATTCATTACAAAGAACTGTTTCTCAGTATCCTCCGCGTCCTGGGTATTTGATACCGGATCAGGATCCCAGATATGTAATCTGTTACATAGGGCTACAGAAAGGTAGATAACTGAGAACGGGTGATAAGTTTTATGAGACAGAAAACGGTGCAAGTGTTGCAGCCAAGTCTGTTGGTCACTGTCACCCTGTATTTCCAAATACATTATTTCTGAACAAATGCTATTAGATACCGAACCTGATATACAAAATCATATCAGTCTCTTTATTTATTAAAGAAGGATATAATTTTGTATTGTTGGATAATATTTTGAACATTTCCTATATCAAAAGTTGATCGGTTCAGGCACGTTATCTAAAAGCATTGATGTTCTAAATCAAACTACAGTTCTTAGTATACAGAACACACACAAGAGGAAGAGTTCAGAAATGAACGAATCCTTCTTGAAGCATTGTAGACTAGGTCATATCAATGCGACCCGACTGGCTGAAGTTACATTTTAGATGCATATTTAAATCAGTTTGAATTTACATCTTGTGAAACTTGCCGGTCATGTCACAAAGATAAGATGACCACAGCTCTGTTTATTTGAAGCAGAGAAAGAGTTAGTGTACTTTTGGGATGATACATGTTGATGTATGAAGGTCCCCTGTCTACACATGCCAAGACCGGTTCTTTGTACTTCATTACATTCTCTGATGATCTCTTTAGATTCAGACATATATTCCTGTTGAAACACAAGTCCGAACCTTTTGAGATATTCACAGAATATAAGTTAGAAGTAGAGAACCAAAACGGGTATAAGTATTATGTCCTTTGATGTGATCAAGGAGGAGAATACTTGAGCACGGAATTCTTGGACTTTTCTAAAGGAGAATGAGATTCTCTCTCAGCATTACTCCTCCGTATACACCACAGCACGTCGGTGTATCGGGGCGGAGCAATAGCACCCTATGTGATATGGTGTGCTCTATGATGAGTACTACTGAGTTTGCTATTTCCTTTTGGGAGTTATGCGCTTGAGAAGTTGCATACCTATTGAATAGGGTTCAAATCAAATCAGTTGCCTACCACTTCATATGTGATATGGAAAGGGAAGAGTCCATATCTTAAGTTTGTTAAGATTTGGGGTTTTCCGGCCTATGTCAAAAGCAAAATCCGGACAAGATCGAGGCAAGGTTAGTTCTGTAGAACTGGAAGGTTCCAGCTATACAAACTACAGTTGATGATTTGGTAGAACTAAAGGATTCGATAGTAACCAACGAACCTCAGCCTCTCCGCCGATCTAGCAGGGTTCCTCATCCGCCTGAGAGATACTTCGGTTTCTCGATGACAGTGGGAGCGAGGAATGCATCATGAGATGATGACCCAACTAGTTTCGAGCTGGCCATCAGGAGTGGGACTCTATAAGAATGGCTGGATGCTTAGCGATCTGAGATGGAATCCTTATACACCAACAAAGTATGGACTTTGGTTGCTTTATCTGAAGGGTTAAATCCCCATCAGGAGCAAGTATATCTTGAGAAGATTACTTGGTGTAGATGGAAAAGTTGAGACTTTCGAAGCTAGATTTGTTAAAGGTTTTCGTCATCTACCAGGCGTGGAAAATGATGAAACCTTTTCCAGTAGCTATGCTTAAGTCCATCCGGATCCTACTTTCCATTATTGCATATCATGACTACGATATCTGGTGGTTGGGTGTCATGACTGCCTTTCTAAATATTGATTTAGAAGAGAACGTCTATAAGTACACAGCCAGAGGGCTTCGTAAACAGTGGGAGTAGCGGAAACGTGTGCAAGTTGCTTTACAGATTAAAGCAGGCTTCGCGGTGTTGGAACGTCTGTTTTGATGTGTTAGTCAAAGAGTTTGACATCATCAAAATGGTAGATGAACCTTGTATATACAAAAAGGTAGTAGGGAGTATGGTGGTGATCCTAGTATAGTACATGGATGACATACTCTTGATAGGGAAGTAGTTTCCTATACTACGCTCGGTCAATCTCCGTTATCACAATGATTCTCCAAATAGGATCAAAGTGATACCTACTAAAATCCTGGGTTTTAGATCTACGAGATAGATCTAATTGGATATTGGCATACTCAATAGTTGTAGTGAGATGGTATCAATTGATCCTGGGGAGAATCACTGGAAATGTTCTAGGGTGATAAAGACGACTGAATGTCAGTAACAGGCATTGTCTTTACCCTCAGTAGAGGGACGGTATGTTGGAAGTGTTCCAAGCTAGATACCGTGGCAAACTTGACGATATAGGCTGGATACATCGTTACTTAAGATGCTACCAAAGAGGAAGTCTGGGTGTATATTTGTTCATGAGATGAACTTCGTTCCTCCCATTGTGTGACAATGGAAGTGTGGCTTTGGCCCAGGAACCCCAGTCCCATCAGTGACCCAGACGTATTCTGGGGCAGCATCACCTGATCATGGAGATAGTTGATCTCCAGGGTGATCAAGGTTAGGAGAGCAGACTCAGAGGATAACACGGCGGATCCACTCACGAAGGCCAATTCCCAGAGAAAGACTTGTATGGGATGGTTGAGTATGTGATACTGCAACCACTGCTACAGATGGCCCTAGTGCAAGTGGGAGATTGTTAGTTATATGTATGCCCTAGAGGCCATTACTGTACATAGGATGTATATTGTAGTGGATGCTGGGAAATATATAGGGAGGATTTGCTCGACATGATAGTATGCTATCTGGTTGCTCTTTATCTTAACGTATACACTGATTGTCTCTCTGTTACATGTTGGTAAAGCAAGGATGTGTACTTGACTGCCTGGATTATGATGCGGATCATACTAGTGGGGACATGGTAGTCCATAAGTACATCCTTCAAGGTCCCTAGTCGTGGGTGTATCGAGATGGGGCATCGATATACCAGAGTAGACTAGCGTATAACTTCTCGACCCATACAGATGGACGATGGATGATCCCATATCCATTGGTGTTTGACATCAGAGATGATATACAGGTGCTCAGTAGACACTGGGTACACTGGACGGACTCGCCGAGAACTCCCAAATGGTATTATACCTTACGTCAGATAGCAGTTCTCTGGTGACACTGGTACAGGTTAGTCTGTAGACCCGAGATCGTCATAGAGTCTTGTGTGATTCCCACTATACTTTGATTTCCACCTTACCACGTCCAAGAGGGCATGCAAAACGGTGGCTTTTAGGTACAGTCCCGAATCACATGGAGGCAATGAGCGATAGGAGGGGATTCGTCTCTCCTGGTATAGGGAGTTGATGTTGCGCTGTGTTCGATTGGCTATAACCGGAAATCCCTGGCCATGGTTGCTGAGATTTACTGGTAAGTGTTACCAGTAGTTTCTCGAACTGTTATAGACCTCATATCGACACGACTTATCGAGCTACTGGGGTCTGACGTTTACCACCCCTAGGCAAGATATGCGACATATCAGACGAACAGACCGGACTGTACGGTAAGTGTCACTGGTTGATTCACAGGAGTGTGAGCGGGCTTGCTCGTCGATCTTCTGATCGCTCAATACCCGGGTGGCCGTTACGTTTAGCATACCGCTTGCGGCTTGTGGGTGTTTGATATGATCATCACCTACTGCCGGCGTATTGACGAGTCTTTAGAGTCCTACACAGAGGTTTCCTGGCTCAAGCGAAACGAAATAGGAGCGCATATGAGATATGTGCGAGACCGAGAATAATGCGTGTATGCGATACCGTATTCTATTCTCGCGATGAATGTATCGATTGGTTGTATGCGATATAACCTAGTTATCGAATCGAGGATTGATTCGATAAGTCGATACATTGGATATTAGTCGGTCATATGCGATATGACCGGATCGTTAAATTAAGTGTTGATTTAATGATTTAATGTATAATTATATATTTGATATATTACTTTACATTAACTAGTATTGGTTCACTTAAGATTATTTTTCTCACTTGTTTGTGCACATTGTATATATGATATATGTTTGTGCACTATTTTGTATCATGTTTGATGATACATGCAAACTTGGGTGTGTCTATGCTTTGAACCATGCTTAGGTCAATGGTTAGGGTTTTTATTTATTTATTTATTTATTCATTTTGGCAAAAATAAAATGGTGGCATTTTTTTTTATTTGAAGCTTCATGAAGCTTTGAAAAAGTTCAAACCATTTTGTTTTTTCCTAAACCTAACTATTTACCTAAACCCTAGTTTATTCTCTACATAAGTTTACTAATCCATGGTTGCTATATGATAAGGCATCACTTGATTTTCTATTTTAATTTTTTCATTCATTTTTCATTTCTTTCTTCTTCTTCTTCTTGATGAAGAAAGAAAACCTTTGCTAGAAATTTTCAAGTAATGAATCCAAGTGAGAAATCCAAATCCAAAGTGAACCCACTTCCTATTTTTTATCCTCTACCACTTGCCTTGTTGTATAGGGTGTTTTCTTCATAAGGTTGATGACCAAGTGAAGATGGAGCTTGAGTTTGAGTCACCTCGACGAAGATCATTTTCGGCATCGAAGTCAATGACCTAGCCTGCCCATTTCTCCGATGAAACCGACGCTAGAGTCCGGGATTCTGATGATCGCAGCGGAGGGACGTCAACACCGAGCTAGAGAAGTGGAGGACCGGATCTACAAAGGTTGTAGTCCCTTTCACTTAGTGTAAATGTGATTTACTTGCAAAGTTATCGCCTAATCTTTAGTTAACGATCTATATTAGGGTTTCTCGGCACCGAATTTTTTGAATTTGGCATGGTTGATGCCTTGTGGAACCTCTTGAGTGTGCCTAGGAACCCTACATTTGGTTTAAGCCAGATCCTAGTATTTGATTTTGGGTTGGTTCAGTCTTATTGTATTCGTGTTCTTCGGAACACGGATGCGGGTATATATATACAGTTGACAGAGGCAGAGAAGGAGACACCTCATTAGGGTTTTGACCATTGACTTGATTAAAACCATTATGAGGTGGAGGAAATTTATTACTAATTTTTATTATAAATAATTGTGTTATGGATAAATTGGTTTGACCATTTGACCATGTTGACCATTGTTGACTTAGATATTTTGTTGAGCAAAAGATATTTTGCTTAGCATTAATTGTGACATGATAATGGTCAAATCAACATGAAACATGACAATTATCTAAATAAAACATATTATTCTTTTTCCTAATATGAAAGCTCACTCCTCATTTTATTAAGTAGACATTCTCTTTCATGGTTGCTCTCCCTCCTTCTTCTTCTCTCTCAAGCCCTAGTGTTTCATGAGTTGAAAATCAAGGGCCATTGAGGCCCAACCACCAAAATCCTTCTCTACTCACTCTAGAATTCTTATTTTAGCATACCAAGCACTCTAGTTACTTCATTATATAAGTTGGAGCTCAAGGTAGAGACCTTCGGGTGGATCTTCTTAAACGTTGAGAAGCCGGTGAGGAGGAACCATCCACAACCACTCCAAAGAGCTCACAACAAGAATGACCACAACAAGGAGAAGAAGGAGTTCAAGCTTGAGATATAACCATCTAACATAGTAGTTAAAACTCCTAGTTAGTTTGTTAGTTAATGTTTAGCAAAGATCCTAGTGGCTAGTCTATGTTATCTTGCAAAGAAAAATTCGATTTTTAGCTATTCCACCTCCCCGTAAACTATCGGGGTGGATAACATAGACTTACAGTGGTATCAGAGACTGGCTAAACCATAACTAACATGTTAGCAAAGTCTTTAGAACTTCGATCACGGAAAAATCCCGAAAACACGAACAAAAATTGCCTTTTCTGTCGATTTTTAAAACGGGTCTAAAAATATTTTCAGAGACCTGAAAAATACGTGCTGGCTTTTTCTAGAACACTGAAGAAATTTGGGCGCCTAATTCGGCCAGATTACCGTAGAACCGCGGCCGATCCAAGCGTTCCGCCGCGGATCCGCGGCCGAGTCGACTCCGAGTTGGTCAAAATTTTTTCTGGTGCTCTCTGTGTTGGTTTTGTGTTTTCTGGGATATTTTGTTTCTACTCAGAAATTATTATGTACAGTGTTGTACTTGGAGTAGATTCAAATACGGTTATTGATCGGAATTTTATAAACTTTAGTTAATCGGATTATATCTGTGTTATATGTATTGAACGTCTGCTAATCGCTATACGTCGATTAGTAGGGGTTGCACATATCTGTGATCTGTGATATTGGTTTGTGTATATGAACTTGTTGGATTGTCGAGGATGAATAGACGGGGATATGAGATGGGTGTTTTATCTTTCATTTGATGTTAATTGTAAATTGATGTAATATTATTTTATGGTCACACATCTGGGTTGAGGTTGTAACCACCATTGTATATTATTTCTTTTACCATTTTCTTCTCCTAGGATAGACCTAAGGTGGGGGGGATGCACAAACTACCAGATACTTTGAAGTGCCGAGTGGCCTACTCACTTTGTTGAGGGAGGTTGCTTCACTTCAGGTATTTGGCGGGTATTTTGCCGCACCCGTAGGGGTCTGGGGTTGGGTTTGGCTATTCATCACGACCGTGTAATCCTTTTTCGTTGCAGGCTCAAACGAAACGTGGATTCCTAGAATATCCAATGTGTTCATCTGTGATCTAGAATGTCTATCATTGCATCTGACGAATGTATATATCTATATATAATATCTAGTAGACGTTGCTTATGTTTTACATTTGCGCTAGTCCAGCCCCCGCTCTGTCATTAGTTAAGTAACCTAACGGGTGATGACGGGGCCCCGTGGCAAATGCAGATGGCATAAGCGTACGTTATATTTTCGTTATTTTCTGCAATGGTAGGATTAATTGATGGGACTGCATTAAATTAATGCTAAGCAAACAAACCAAAGTTGAATCGTTGGAACAATTTCAAAACCACTCGGTTTTTTCAAAACAGCAAAACTTTTAAAATGCGGAACATAAACCACTCTTTTCAAAAGCCATCGGTTCCTTCGATTATATCAAGTTCACAACATTCACGGTTTCGCCAAAACCATTCGTAGCCCTCCGTCATTTCAATTAAATGTTCAATAGTATTCAAGCTGTGTATTTTGACCTTCGCCAAGGTATAGTGATTGATAGCTACTGAATATTTATTTGTAGCATAGATAGATGCGTTGGTTTGGGACAGTCGTACTGCTATTTTGGCCTTCGTCAAAGGTATGTACGGATGGGTCCAAATTAACCTGGATAATGATGGGTATAACTTGACATGTGACTTATGATATGTTGGCCTTCATCAAGGTCATAAGAGCATGGGGCAAAACTCCACATCGGGAGTTTCTAAAGAAACTGAAACTTGCTAGTGTTACATACCATTTGGAGTGTGATGATTTTGGTAGGATTCCTTCAACTTTATCACACAATGATATTTGGATCCCGATCCTACTGTGAGTATATGCTACTCCTCGGGAGATTTTTTTTCACTTAACGATCAATGCTATAAACTAAGTAGGTGTCTAGAAAGGTGTTAGCGGGGCTACGCCCACAGGGAAAAGAAGTTATTTAATTAAGGAACTTCGCGAAAGTGTCATAAAACCTCTCTCAAAGTACCGACACTGGCGTGGCCGAACGATTAAGCAAGTATTGTACGGTGAGATCAATCCCGACTAATTCTTCTTTTATGGTTTAAGGAAGGATTCGAGAAACAGTGGGAGCCATCCTATTTAGATAAACTAAAAACCACTCTAAACTTGAAAGAGCATCATGCTTAAGTGTTTCTTCTCTCTCTCCTAATTGCAGCGACCAACAACATGACGGGCCTTAAGTTATTATTAGATAAAAACATACTGATAGGGCCAAACTATAAAGATTGGTTCAGGAATGTCAAGATGGAAATCACTTATGACAAGTTGGGGTATCTCCTTACCACTAAGGCCCCCGCCGTCCCAGGTCCAGAATCCAGCGTCGTGGATAGGGAAATCTGTAAGGCATGGGAGATTGACTGCGCGAAGGCCAACTGCCTCATGCTTGCCTTTATGGATAATGAACATCAGAGGAGGCACAAGAATATGTACCTTGAATCCATATTTCTCCAAACCAAGGAATTATATGGAGAGCAATCTCGTATCGCAAGATACGAGACCTCGAAGAAGCTATTTCAAGCGAGGTTGGCCGTCGAATCATTTGTAGGGCAACACGACCTTAAGATGATTGGTTACATTAAGGAGCTCGCGGACCTCGGGACCACGTTAGAGAATGAGCTGTATACAGATTTGATTCTCCAGTCCCTTCCTTCCACCTACGCCCAGTTTATCTTGAATTTTAATATGCAAGGTAAAGAAGTTGAACTTCTGGAACTCCTCAACATGCTGAGGAGTGCAGAGGGCACCCTTGTAATGCCTTAGATTTCGGTTAGTGTTCGTTTAGACGTTAATGCGGGTTTACTGTAAAAAGTTTACCAATTCGGGTTCCTCACATTTTATAACATTTAATTATTATTTTAATATTATTTGTTATGGGCATGCACCCACGTGTGCATGTAAATGTGTGGATTTGTTTGTGCTAATTTTTGTTCTTAACAATCTTGACACTTAACCCTTTATCTTATCCTTCTTAATCCATTCCTTAACCTAAACCCTAGATTTTTTGTGAGTGAGAAGATATTTTTCTTTTGGTGTGATGAGGTGTGTATGAATGCATTAATGGAGGAATTAATGCATATGATACACTCACCCTCATCTCACACCCTACACTCACCTCCCTCTCCCTTTATCAATCACCCTCTCTCTTTTTCTCTATCTCTTTCTCATTTCTTCATCTCTTTCTATTCCTCAAACTGAACACTCTTTCATTTCCCTCACCAATTCATCTCAAATCCTTCACAAATATCACAAAAATCACATCTTTCTTCACTTTTTGCCTATTGGATGCCTAGGAGCATGCAAAGCTAGGATCTTTGAGTTCTTTTGTGTAGGTAATGTTCTTTTGCTGTTGTTTATGTGTTTTTAGTGTAGCTTAGCTTGTTAGTTTCAGTTAAGATTGTTTAAAGTTTAGTTTTGTGCATAATATCGTATTTTTATTGCCTATTTGTGACATATGGGATCTGCTGTGACCCGGAGAGTGTACTAGAAAACCAAACAAAGTATTTGTGTTGTACCTGAGACCATAGGACCTCACCTGGAGCACGGACCCTTGGAGCTCGGACCCGGCCGGTGATTGATCTCAAAAATATCTAGTAACCGCAATCAAGAACGGCGTCGCTTGGTAGCTAGCCAGTGAGTACGGGTCGGTCCACAGGGATGTTGTGAATTTCCTATTCGCTCAAACGAGTTAATTCCGATGGGAGCTGGATTGATTATTAAATCTAAAATCTAAATTAATCTATATCTAAATCTTGCAAGGGTTAGGTCTAGGTTATGTTTGGAAAGTCAATAAATCTCACCGCTTTCTATACCCATATGAAGATCTAATTAGGTGTTATGGTAATTATTAATAAAAGGGATTAGAACCATTTGGGAAGATGTTTCTTCCTCTAGGTTTTTGTCCTTGCTTTATCAATCCTTACCCTAACCTCCATGGAAAACCATCACAACCGGGCCTTTATACTACGGCATCACTGCTACCTCGTGGGATAGGGTGCCGTAGGGAGCGGTATGTGCTTGTATGCATAGAGTCCTATGAAAATATATGACGGGCAAGAAAGGGGATAAGAGATCTTCGTCTCTCAAATCTTCCCCAGATCTAACCCTAACAAGCGAGGAGACTACTCACTCATTAGGGAATTAAAATACATTTATCTAGGGCAGAGAATAAAAGATTAACTAGGGCAAGGAATTAAATTTATCTAGGACAGGAATAGAAAATTAACCTAGGGCTGAAAATAAAGAACTTACAAAAATGATGCTCTCCAAAAGAATGCTGAAATTTATTAATGAAGGGAGGCATAGCCTTTACAATGATTTAGAGTTCTTATTTATAGAGGATAGGAAACCCTAGGTTACAATTGATTCGCACGTCTACATTTACCAAAATATCCTTAGGAAGATCTAGTCAAAGTAGACTCCAAGCTTTGGTAAAATTTTATGTCTCTGTCTCTTTAAAAGGAAGTATTGGGCCTTGAAATTTTCTTTGTTGGCTCTTCTGTCTTTGGGCTTCCTTATTATTTGGTTCTTTTATTAAAATAGCTTCTATGTTTCTTCCAGATCTCCAGTGAATAATTGCGGTGGACTTTTAACCGTTCGCTTTGTAATCTTGGACCTTGCATTGCCTTGTACTTTGTGAATTTTATCTTTGATGTAGGCTAGATCAAGAGTCTTCTATTTGTTGGTCAAAGTCCACTTTTTCATCGTCTTTTCATCGTTTTCATTGTTTTCTGTCCAAGAACCTGTAACCTGTAATATGTAGCAGACATGCGTCAAAAGCACCTGTTTATTTATAAAACGAATAAGAATGGGGAATATAATAATACAATATTATGGTGTGAACAGCCGGCGACGTATGAAGGGGATTCCAGCGAGATCGGCCGTGGGTAGGAGTTAGGGTGTGGGTTTTTCTGGGTAGGTGTCTGCAGTGGTTTTGGTGTATTTGGTCTTGTTTGATTGTTGAGTTTTCTCTGTATGCAAAATCTCGGATCACTTAGGTAGTTTCTAGTGTTTTGTGTATGCGCGATACGTTATACGGCACGGATTGTGCACCTTGTGTGGTTTTACTCTTAGGTTGTTTTCGTCGTGTCTCTATGCGCGTTAGCCACAATACGAACACTTGAGTGTATGTTTTGTGTTGTTGCGTCGGTTAAATGTAGTTTGTACATGTTTTGGGTCTGTTATTAATATATACTTGTTTTATTGTTTTAATGTAGCAAGTTCGCAAGCGGGGACTTCGGACACTGCTATAAAGGGAAAACAGGTGGTTGGCTTCACTTAGCCAGGAGCGTTGGTGAGTAGATTTAACATCTACAGGGGAATCGCCCGCATGACATTATGCGTCTGGGCTAGAGATGTTATTTCTGTCGCATACTCTAGGTCATATTTAGAATTGCGCATTCACCCTACTGCTTAGTTAGTGTTGTGCTTGGACTAGTATCCTTAGAACACTGCATTATTATTGACGATTCATGTTGCACGAGCACTGATTGTATATCACACACACCGTCAATAATTGCCATGTCACAACAACCCACTTATAGATATGATATTGCTTGGATATGGACATTGGGACTTTGATTCAGTATTTCTTATCGCATATGACATATAGCATACCTGTATATCCACATGCTTACAAATATGCCTTCACATACTTACATGCTAGATACCTGTATACCTATAGGGTATTGTACCATTAGTGATAGGTACATACACACTTTATGACATAGCTACAAGTATAGCTTGCACACATATTTCACTTATACCCAGGGGGTATACTACATCATTACTTATAGGTAAATACATATACCTTGCTATACCCTTATGTTTGCACACACATATGGTTATAGCTACATGTTTATCTTTACTTGATGTTATTTTAGAATTGGAGAAAATTAGGAACAGCATGATATTTATATTAACTTGTTGCAGTTAATCAGCGACTTTTCCTTTATATGCTTTCATACAGTTTTATGATATATTATATTCATGGATTTTCGCATTGAGATATGGATTTTCATGTTGTTTTCTGGATTTGGGGACCGTGGGAGTTCATGAAATTATGCATTATTTGAAAACCCCGGTTTCCCTTGATATGATATTTCAGCATCGACCATGAGATTTATCGGTTCTGATATACATATATACCCCACGCGAGGAACGGAGGGGTCCATGTGCGGGTACATGGTGGGGCCCGGAGGTACCCTGGGGCAAGAATCTCAGTGAGGAGATGAGTTAGCGGGGGAACCATATTTTCCGGTGACATTACCAATGACTCGGCGGTTATCATGGGGATACCGACGGGAGTCATGTGCGTATGGATGCGTCGAAAGGCGAGGGTCAGAGCTAGGCACTCGAGCTTTCGGGATAACGTATGATACATACCTATCAGGGTGCCAGTCTTGGTGACAACACCTGATAGATCAGCATTTCTGTGCCGATGCTTGACACATTGGTTTCATGATATTTCTTTTTACTCCTATGTATATATAACAGTGGAATGGGACGCTGTTATATATGCCTTTACACCAATATTAGTGGAATGAGACGCTAATATATGTGTATCGATATCAATTCATATACTTCATCATATTTATTCGTGCAAATATACTTAGGTTATAAGAGAATCACTTGATATTGTATTTAGGACATGACATTTACTTGATATTGTACATAAAGGATATATGAGATTCACTTGGTTTTGTACATTCAGGATATAGGAGATTTATTCGATACTGTACATTAAGGATTTGTGAGACTTATATGATATGAGAGCCAATTTGGGGGCTGATTTGAGGAATTGGGATTTGGATTGTCTTGATGGATTTTGATCCTACCACGATGTCAGGATTCCGTGGAAATGACATGTCTCATTCCATACTCCACATTTATTGTTTATGCACTGCTTTATGTATTAGTAGTACCTGTTAGTGTACCTTTCATAACTGTTGAATTTACATACCTTTATTTATATGCATTGCTTCATGTATAGTTGTACCTGTTAGTGTACCTTTCATGATTGTTGCATATATACATTTTCATATCATTATTGCATGATTATTGCACACTGATTGTCATATTATTATTGCTTCATGTATTAGTTGTACCTGCTAGTGTACTTTTCATGATTATTGCATTCATATGACCTTTTATTGCTATAAATTGCATATGTTAGATTCACGCTGTACGTGCATACTTGTGATTACCTACATATGTTATTTACTATTCACGAGTTGGCAACCCACCCCCGTTGTGCCACAGTTGTTTTGCAGGGTGTTTCCCCAGAGTAGTCGAGGCAGGCTATTCATCTATCTGATCATCTTTTGCTGCGGATACCGCTTCAGCTCATAGTGTGCAGTTTTTCTTAGGTGGGTTTATGGTTATCCGTATGGTTGTATTGTTTATTCGTTGTATCCTTGTACTCTCCATCTAATATATTTTCTTGTTGATTTAGAGACTTGGTGAGGACGATATTGTATATTCCTGTTTAGCAATAATAGATAGCAGCTAATCTAGTTTTTACAAAGGTGGTGCTGCCAAAATTTTAAAGAAAGAAAGTTGGACTTTTAAAGAATTTGGGTAGTGATTTCAAAGACTTTTACACAATGTTTCTTATCTTTTCTTGTCTTTTGATGGTTTAGATTTCTGGGTTTGGCTTTCTTTTACTGCGTTACGCTTGTAGACGTTGCGTAGTATTAGGGTCGTTACGTGCCAATTTCGGGTCGTGACAAAGTTGGTATCAGAGCGCTAGGTTTTTACCTCTCGAAATGTAGGATGACCTTGGTATGATGGAGTAGGTAGTTTAAGTAGAGTAACGTACCGTGTGTATGTCTGCAGTATACTCACGATGCGGTACTCCACCTAAAGTGACCTAAATACAATTTGCTTGAAATTCCTTCCTTGATGATTCATATCTTGTGATTCGATTTCCGTGTCCTTATCGAATCTTATTTCCATTTATAGCCTTGCCACCGATGACTATGGGGACTCAGAGTGATGCAGCGAGGGACGAGGTCAGAGTTGGTTCGGGTGGGATGAGCACTGACCAGGATGGCACGCTAGTTGCATAGGTGCAGACGGATCCGCCTTCGACAGATAGTATCGCTAGGCTTGTGGAAGAGATGCAGGACATACGCTAGACGATGAGTTCATTGGTTGAGGTTGTTCAAGCGCAGCGACAGGAGGTTGTCACCCCTGTTAACCAGTTGTTCCTTGCGATCAGCATGCAGCAGTCCGTCACCTACATAGCACCAGTGGATGCAGCCCCAGTTTACGAGACACGTCTTCCAGAGACTCTAAGAGTTTCGGGACACTGGAGGACTCGTACCGGTGTACCAGCCCAGAGACAGAGGCTTAGTCGTCGAGACAGATTTCGTGACCGCCACGGGAGTAGCAGAGGCTTAGGACGAGAACAGTCGTTCAGCTCTCATCCCCAGGAGGGTCAGCAGTCGTCGCATGGATGTTTTCGATGCGGAAGCCTTCAACACTTCGTCAGACATTGTTCCTTAGCACCACGTCAGGCTTATGTGCAGAGAGGTCATGGACGCGGAAGGTTCACTTAGAGGGGAAAGGTTACCAGAAGAGGAGTTCACCCAGTTGCGGGTAGGGGGCAGACACGAGAGTTTGCTTCTACTCATCGGGACGCGCGGGCGTCCAATGCTGAGTTTTCAGGTATCCTTAGTTCGTATGTTCTTTTGACGTACTTTTCTGTTTTTTACACTTATGCCATGGTTGGGACGAGAGTCGTGTTAGGTAGATCAGCCGTTTGTTGTGTTAACTCCTGTCAGCGATTCTTTTGTTGCGCAACACGTATTTCAGTTGTGTGCCAATCGGGTAGGAGATTCATCCGTCACTTGATCCTTCTAGAGAGATTAGATTTGACGTTCTCCTGGACACAGACTGGTTAGCTACGTGCTAGGTGTCTGTGGACTATCGTGAGAAAATAGTCAGGTGTTGTTTTCCCGGCGAGTCAGTTCTTGTTGTGCGGGGGACAGTGGTGCCGTCTCTCACAGCTTGAATTCAGCCTTTTCGCTAGTTGGCTTTTGAGGAGACGATGTCGAGGATTCTTGGCGTTCATTCATGATACTGGAGCCACATTCGGTTTGTTGGACCGGGTTCTTTTCGTGTGAGAGTTTCCGACGTTGTTCTAAATGAGCTGGCTGAGCTTAGGGAGCTTAAGGATCAGCTGCAGAGTTGTTTGTTGGGGGGTTTGTGCGTCTGAGTGTTTCGCATTAGGGAGCTCCTATTTCTGTTCGTCAAGGAGAAAGACGACAGATTGAGGTTGTGTATTGATGGATCGTCAATTGAACTGGCTTACGGTGCGGATAGGTATCCTTTACCTCGCATTGACGATTTCTTCGATCAGCTCCAGAGTGTGAGACATTTTCTAAGTTTGTGGGGGATCAGGTTATCATTGTTACGGGTTCGGAGTGATGACATTCCGAAGACTGCCTTGTGTGTGCTACGGGCTTGCGTGTTGGTGGTGTCATTCGACTCACCAATTCCCTAGCAGCATTCGTAGATATGATGAATCGGATTTCTTCAGGCCGTTCTTCGACCAGACATTGTTGTGTTATTGACGGCATTCTGGTCTATTTCAATGTGTTTTGAGGAACATGAGCAACACTTGAGGATTTGTTTTGCAGATACTGGGAGAGCCCCAGCGGTTTGCTAGATTCTCGGAGTGTTTCTTCAAGCTTGTTTGTGTTGACTCCTAGGTCTTGTAGTTATGGGAGACGGTTTTGTATGGTTCTGAGGAAGATCGTGGCCGTACAGCTTAGACCCAGACTTGTGTTCGGACGGAGGTCCGCAGATTTTTGGGATTAGCAGGTTTTTGCCGCCGTTTCGTGCAGGATTACTAGTGTAGTGCTGCACCGTTGACTGGAATGACCGGAAAGGAGGTTTCTTTTCTTTGGACTGAGGCATGGGTGTGGAGTTTTTCAGCAGTTGAAGACTCGGTTAACAACTGCATCAGTTCTTTCTTTGCTTCTTGTTCGGGCGACTTTGTTGTTTAACTGTAATGTTTCGTGAGTGGGGCTCGATTGTGTACTGAGGTGACACTATAGAGTTATCGCTTTTGCTTCCCTACATCTGGAGGAAGTACGAGTAGGATATCCCACTCATGATCTGGAGATGGCCACGGTGGTCTTGCGTTGGAGATTTGGAGACACTACTTGTTCAAGAGTCGTGTCAGATTTTCACGGACCACCAGAGCTTAATGTACATCTTCCTGCAGTGGGTGTTGATTGTTGAGATAGTCTTCTGCAAATTTACAATTCTTGTGCGATCGTTGAGTACAGCTTTTGTTCGCCTCTACTGAGGGGACAACTTGCTCATGTCCGTGCTCGACCACTTTTCCTTAATCGTTTTCGCGAGGCACTGCCCGCCGATGCTCGTTCGTCAGAGATACTTGAGTATACTCGGCTGGGTAATGATTCGGAGTCTTTGATTTGTGACAAGGGTGTGCTACGTTTAGGGACGCGTTTGTGTACCTGATACTATAGGGTAGAGACGCGAAATCCTAGAGCAGGCACATCTGTCAACTCTCTGTACTCATTCAACTTCCACCAACATTGACGTGACTTGTGAGATAGTTACGGGTGGGCAGGGATGCAAAGAGAAGTTTCGGATTTCGTTCAAGGTGTCTGTCTTGTTGTGTGCTTTGGTTCAGCATCTGAGACTGGCTGGAGAGTTGCAACCTTCAACCGTTCCGTAGTGGGAATGGGAGCTGATCTCCACGAATATTCGTTGTGGCGTCTACCCAGGTTTAGTCAGGGTGTGACTCCATTCGGATGCCTGTTGTCCGGATATGCTCAGTTTGCTCAGTTGATCTTGGTTAAGTTTGTGCGTTGCATGGAGTTCCTTCATGTATCGTATCCAATGAAGGCACCCTGTTCGCTTGCCGTCTTTGGCAGGAACTTCAGGAAGCCTTGGGTACTGGTTGAGCTTTAGCTCCATCTTTCCATCCGCAGGATGATGGTTTTGTGAGAGCGGGCTATACCGATTTTGGAGGATATATTTGTGCGTACGTATTAATTGTTGTCGGCAGTTATGGGATCGTTATTCGCTATTGATAGGGTTCTCCTTCGATAGCTGTTATCAGGAGTCACTCCAAGTGGCAACCTTTAGGTTTAAGGGTTAGGTCGTGTCGATCACCAGTCTGTTTTTCTGACTCTGTGTAAATAGGATTTTTGGACCCCAGCTAGTCTGGAGACTTCGGAGATGATCCAGTTGTTTTAGGTCAGGATGAGAATTGTCCATTGCGGACAGAGGTTTTATACCGACCGTGATGGTCGCAGACTTGAGTTCGCAGTGGGAGATCATGTATTCCTACGGACTTTCCGATGAATGACGTGTTGAGTTTTGGGAAGCTTACCCAGAATTGTAGGTCCTTTTGAGATCCTTAAAACGAGTTAGTTTCGTTGCCCTTAATTTGGCACTTCCGCCCAGATTATTGAGTATTCACCCCGTATTCCTTATGTCGATACTTTGCAATTACCTTCAGGCTTTTCTCATATGATTCAGCACCAGACCATTTAGCTTGGACGCGAACTTTCGTTCACCAGCAGCCAATTGTGTTAATGGCTCGGCAGGTGGAGAAACTTCGGTCAAGGGTCTTACCATTTGTGAAGGTTTTTTCTTGGACGTAGCCGTATAGTGTGGTAACCACTTGGGAGGCTGCGAGCGAGATATGAGAGTTTGTAATCTTCTCTTTGAAGGTACGCTTAGTGAGAATTTTAAATTCGGGGACAAATTTTTATAAGGGGGGGAGATTGTAACGCCTTAGATTTCGGTTAGTGTTCGTTTAGACGTTAATGCGGGTTTACTGTAAAAAGTTTACCAATTCGGGTTCCTCATATTTTATAACATTTAATTATTATTTTAATATTATTTGTTATGGGCATGCCCGCACGTGTGCACGTAAATGTGTGGATTTGTTTGTGCAAATTTTTGTTCTTAGCAACCTTGACACTTAACCCTTTATCTTATCCTTCTTCTTAATCCATTCCTTAACCTAAACCCTAGATCTTTTATGAGTGAGAAGATATTTTTCTTTTGGTGTGATGAGGTGTGTTTGTGTAGCGTTTTGAAAATCGTTTCGGTGAAATTTCGGAAAATCGGTAAAATAAGGGGTTTTCTGTAAAAAGTCAAAATACAAATATCTTATTATAAAAATTAAATATACATATTCTAGCTATGTAATTGCTAGTATTTGGTGTTTATTGAGCCACAGGTGAAATTTCAAATTTTCTGAAAAAAATATTATTTTAATATTATTTTAAGCCGTCACTAATACATTTAATTAGGGAAAATTACAAATTGGAATGAGTTGAAACAAATTTTGTGCATCATAAAACATTAAATAAAATTTTATCATGTGGTTTTTGAAACGAAATCGGTTGCCAAATCGGTTTAGAAATTATTGAAGAAAAAAGGGTTTTTTTTAGTGTAAATGGATGTTTGGGGTGTTATATTTATCATTTTTCATCACCCCACACCCATACCCACACTCACACACCCCCATTTACTTCTCCCCTTGGCTGAATTCAGCAGCCCCCACCCTTTTCCCCACTTGAATTTGAAGAGAAAAGCAAAAGAAAAAGAAAAAAAGAAAAGGGGTAATGTTTTATTAATGAAGTATGGGTAATTGTTGACTTGGTCTTGTGTTGACTTGAAACCCACACCTCTCTCTCACTCCCTCACCAATTTCTGGCCGAGCCTATCTTGGGCAGCCCCCCCAAATTTCTCCTCTCATTTCCTCATCAAAACCCAACAAAAATCAACCATTTCTCTCACAAATTCAAAGCTAAACCCAAATCCAATCTCTACCCATTTTTCCTTAGCCCATTCTAACATGATTCTTGGAGAAAAATTTGCATTTGAGAGGCTAGATTGCAAGGTTTGATCCATAGTTTATGAGGTATAAAATCTTGATCTTTTGTTACATTATTTGTTATTACTTCAAATTAAGTTAGTAAAGGGTTTAATTTTAGGTTTGAAATTTGCAGGTCCAAATTCATGAGATTAGGGTTTGTGAAAATGTAGTTAGGGTTTTGGGAAATGAGATTATAGTTGTGTGATGTATTTAACATGTTAATACTATGCAAAATTAATCTAGTTGCTATTTTCCAAATTGTAACATTTAAAATGTCCAAAATAAGTTTTTTGTTTTGCAAACTAGGTTTTGGAATTTAATTGCATGTGTGAGATTAAAAATGTAATTAGGGTTTTATGACTTCATTAACATTTTAAAATATAGTTTAATGTTTTAAATCATGCAAATCCATGCTAGATTGTTGTATGTGCATTTTTGCTATAAAATGGTTGAAATTGGTTAAAATTGCAAACTAGGTTTTTGAAATTGAATTAAATTGTGGGTTTAAAATTTACGTAGTGGTTTCTATGGCATAATTAAGATATTAAGTTATCATCTTGGTCACTAGAATTATTAAAACATCATGTTTTGTACAAAAACGGTAATTTGTGCTTGCTATATTTTCGGAAAAATGACTTTTTAAGTGAAATTGGGGTTTTTGGGAATTGTTAGCTATTTTATATTATAATTAGTGTTTGTAATTGTACAAATGAGTGTGTTGAGTGTTTTCTCGATTGTTTGGCGTTTGTACGCCGACGTCGAGGGTTTTTGGGTTCATTTGTGAAAGCAACCATAGGTTTTGACTTATGTGGGATTCGTGTGTCGTTTTGGCCATGAGTCGGATTTTAATACGATACGATACGTTGTGATATGTAGGTACCCCCATGTGGATTTCGAGACGACAAGCAAGCGCGTGGCGACGTCGGCACCGGCGAACGAGGACCAGGTGAGTAGATTTATATCTACGGGGAGAAGTCGGGTGGATGGCGTATAGCACCCCCAAAGTCCGTGGTGGTGTATACGGATGCGTATACACACCAACAATTATTATATGTTATTTGGGATTAATAACGATGTTAGGATGGATATTGGTGTGTTGGATTACTTTAGTGTTGCGAACCCTAGGGTAGTGTTGCACTACACATACACACATACATACACACATACATACTTGCATACATTCCTATTTATATGTACTCATGGGATTCTTTATAGTTATGTGTTCACATGGGTATGGGACTATGTGTTCACATACGGATATGATGACGATACTAGGGATTGAGCTGAGTCGATGAGATTTGTTTTGTGGTTGTGATATCGGTTTGTACGAGACTGTCGATCAGTAGTCAGATCATGACTATATTGATGATATTAGTATTGTACTAGACATAGGTCAGTACCCTGGACTATGATATTGGATAAAGAGGATACTAGATGAATAGTGTGATGAATATGATATTAACCCGTACCCAGATTTGGGGATGCCGTACGACGGATTTACGTACGAGCTATATTTTGATGATTGATCCGCACTCTTGACTTGGGATGTCTGATTATAGATATGGTATCGGATATGATATTATTGAGGCGGGATCACCGACTAATATATATACATGTATGTATATGTATCGACTCAGATGTTAGGCGGTTTCCTTACCTGTAGCCCAGCTGGTCAGCTTAGCCCTTTAGTTTAGTTTAGTTGTTAGATTAGATTCGATTCTTACCTATTTCAAAACTAACGAATCGTGGGTATTTTAAAACACAGCCCAAGGGATCCTACGGATATTTCAAAAGACGTATCTTTTCTTAAAAACACCGTAGCCCCTATTTTCAAAACCCCATGATTCGTGTTATTTCAAAAGTCACCATTTGTAGGACTTATATTAGGTTAATGCAGATTAGTTATAGTTGCGTCTAGTATTCAGCTCCCGCTCTTTATTGTGGTTCGCTTCGCATCGCATGCTTATATTATGTTTCATACTGCATTATTGATATCATGCTGTTAGGACACCCGCACCATTACCGATGATGCGTATGTACCACGTACACTTACTTGCCGGCTCACACACATCTTCATCGGTAATTGCCATGTCATGTACACCTTAGAAAATATTATTGCTTGACTTAGCTTGTTAGTTAGTAATTTGACATGATATCAGTCTACCTGCCTTATATGTCAGCTTAACATTATAGTTATTACTTGTCAATTCATGCATACTGTTATTCATTGTTATGCCTATATTCATGGTTTTACATGCTATTGATGATTTGGATTCGGATTTCCATGAAATTTTCTGGATTTGGGGGGAAAACCGCAAAACTTATATAAACTGATTTCGCTCTATTTAAATAAAAAGTGCGGTTTTTCCCATGTTGTATGAGTCGTCCACCATGAGTTTGCTGATGGATTTCGATACCCGATTCGAGGAGGCGGATGAACCGTTTCGGGTACATGGTGGACCCGGTAAGGTACCCCGGGGCAAGAAGCGCGTGATGATGACGATGTGAGCCTGGCATGGGAGCACCACCTACCGGTGATTTTACCCGACGCGTCGGATATCCGGAGGATACCGTCGTGGTCTTGAGATGGATGGTAGGGGCCGGTCTGGACTGACGGCGCCCTAGATATTGAGACTGTGATATTGAGATTTCGAGATATTGAGGTACAGAGACTGTGATACAGAGATATCGAGATATTGGGATTACGTTTTGTGCCGATGCTAGGCACTGTTTTATGCTGATTTCATTATGATACCTCATTTTAAAAATACAAAGGAAATCTCACTAAATTATGAAAACAGTTCTTCATTTACATGTATTCTGTTTTCATGCATTCATACTTCATTCATATGATATATTGCTACTTGAGGCACTGACACGGGCACATGAGATTACACTCGGGTTAGATATCTACCCTAGCCTTGTTATAGGTTGCATGTTATTCTTATATTTGAGGATATATTATGATCATTGACCTAGATTGCGTTATTTATGCGAATTCTGTGCGTTGATGTTTTTCTATTCACGAGTTGGCAACTCACCCCCGTTGTGCCCCAGTTTCTTGCAGGTTGCCATACAGGTTTCATTACGGCTTTGCGGGCATAGTTTCCTTCGGGTGATTTGCTAGTAGGTGGGTTTACTTGTATCGTACCTCCATTATATATCTTGTATATCATTATTCTGTTGTATCTAGAAGTTCCATCAACCAAACATGTATTTATTTTGAGATAGAGACCAGTGATGTTATTCCTTCGACCTTAGAGTCGCGCGTTTTATTTCTGTGGTTTTCTTGTAGTTTTGAGTTTCCTTTTGAATTTTGATCCTCGCCGTTGGCGTTGTATATTATATTGCTTGTGTGGTTGTGGCCGTCGATTGACGAAGAGCTAGCTCCCGCTTGGGGATGCCTTTTTATTGATTTCGTATACTATTCATGTTGTATCCCGTTTGGGAGCCAGTATTTACAAAGGAGACTCTGCCGAAATTTTCAGTAAATTTTTGATGTTTTTAGAAACCCGCATAATTCGGCTTATGCTTTTAAAACTACTTGATTTAAATTGGTTTTCCTTCACTCTACTACTTTTCTTGGTTTGGATTTCTGGATTTTCGGCTTACTTAGATTACGAACGCCTTGAGACGTTTCGTAGTTTAAGTGCCGGTCATGTTCCGTACTTTCGGGTCGTGACTGTTTGAATGCATTAATGGAGGAATTAATGCATATGATACACTCACCCTCATCTCACACCCTACACTCACCCCCTCTCTCTTTATCAATCACCCTCTCTTTTTCTCTATCTCTTTCTCATTTCTTCATCTCTTTCTATTCCTCAAACTGAACACTCTCTCATTTCCCTCACCAATTCATCTTAAATCCTTCATAAATATCACAAAAATCACATCTTTCTTCACCTTTTGCCTCTTGGATGCCTAGGAGCATGCAAAGCTAGGATCTTTGAGTTCTTTTGTGTAGATAATGTTCTTTTGCTGTTGTTTATGTGTTTTTAGTGTAGCTTAGCTTGTTAGTTTCAGTTTAGATTGTTTAAAGTTTAGTTTTGTGCATAATATCGTATTTTTAGTGCTTATTTGTGACATATGTGATCTGCTTTGACCCGGAGAGTGTACTAGAAAACCAAACAAAGTAGTTGTGTTGTACCTGAGACCATAGGACCTCACTTGGAGAACGGACCCTTGGAGCTCGGACCCGGCCGGCGACGTATGAAGGGGATTCCGGCGAGATCGGCCGTGGGCAGGAGTTAGGGTGTAGGTTTTTCTGGGTAGGTGTCTGCAGTGGTTTTGGTGTATTTGGTCTTGTTTGATTGTTGAGTTTTCTCTGTATGCAAAATCTCGGATCACTTAGGTAGTTTCTAGTGTTTTATGTCTGCGCAATACGTTATACGACACGGATCGTGCACCTTGTGTGGTTTTACTCTTAGGTCGTTTTCATCGTGTCGCAATGCGCGTTAGCCATAATACGAACACATGAGAGTATGTTTTGTATTGTTGCGTCGGTTAAATGTAGTTTGTACATGTTTAGGGTCTATTATTAATATATACTTGTTTTATTGTTTTAATGTTGCAGGTTCGCAAGCGGGGACTTCGGACACTGCTACAAAGGGAAAACAGGTAGTTGGCTTCACTTAGCCAGGAGCGTTAGTGAGTAAATTTAACATCTACAGGGGAATCGCCCGCATGACGTTATGCGTCTGGGCTAGAGATGTTATTTCTGTCGCATATTCTAGGTCATATTTAGAATTGCGCATTCACCCTACTGCTTAGTTACTGTTGTGCTTGGACTAGTATCCTTAGGACACTGCACTATTATTGACGATTCATGTTGCACAAGCACTGATTGTATTTCACACACACCGTCAATAATTTCCATGTCACGCACAACCTACTTATAGATATGATATTGCTTAGTTAGGGACATTGGGACTTTGATTCATATTTCTTATCGCATATGACATATAGCATACCTGTATATCCACATGCTTACACATATGCCTTCACATACTTACATGCTAGATACCTGTATACCTATAGGGTATTGTACCATTAGTGATAGGTACATACACACTTTATGACATAGCTACAGGTATACCTTGCACACATATTTCACTTATCCCCAGGGGGTATACTACATCATTACTTATAGGTAAATACATTTACCTTGCTATACCCTTATGTTTACACACACATCTGGTTATAGCTAAATGTTTATCTTTACTTGATGTTATTTTAGAATTGGAGAAAATTAGGAACCACATGATATTTATATTAACTTGTTACAGTTAATCAGCGACCTTTTCTTTATATGCTTTCATACAGTTTTATGTTGCATATATTATATTCATGGATTTTCGCATTGAGATATGGATTTTTCAGGTTGTTTTCTGGATTTGGCGACCGTGGGAGTTCATGAAATTATGCATTATTTGAAAAACCCGGTTTCCCTTGATATGATATTTCAGCATCCACCATGAGATTTATTGGTTCTGATATACATATATACCCCACGTGAGGAACGGAGGGGTCCGTGTCCGGGGTACATGGTGGGGCCTGGAGGTACCCCGGGGCAAGAATCTCAGTGAGGAAATGAGTTAGTGGGGGAACCATACTTTCCGGTGACATTACCAATGACTCGGCGGTTATCATGGGAATACCGACGGGAGTCATGTGCGTAGATGCGTCGAAAGGTGAGGGTCAGAGCTAGGCACTTGAGCTTTCGGGATGGCGTATGATACGTACCTATCAGGGTGCCAGTCTTGGTGACAGCACCTGATAGATCAGCATTTCTGTGTAGATGCTTGACACATTGGTTTCATGATATTTCTTTTTACTCCTATGTATATATAACAGTGGAATAGGACACTGTTATATATACCTTTACACCAATATTAGTAGAATGTGACGCTAATATATGTGTATCGATATCAATTCATATACTTCATCATATTTATTCATGCAAATATACCTAGATTATAAGATAATCACTTGATATTGGATTTAGGACATATGACATTTACTTGATATTGTACATAAAGGATATATGAGATTCACTTGGTTTTGTACATTCAGGATATAGGAGCTTTATTCGATATTGTACATTAAGGATTTATGAGACTTATATGATATGAGAGCCAATTTGGGGGCTGATTTGAGGAATTGGGATTTGGATTGTCTTGATGGATTTTGATTCTACCACGATGTCAGGATTCCGTGGAAATGACATATTTCATTCCATACTCCACATTTATTGTTTATGCACTGCTTCATGTATTAGTAGTACCTGGTAGTGTACCTTTCATGACTGTTGCATTTACATACCTTTATTTATATGCATTGCTTCATGTATAGTTGTACCTGTTAGTGTACCTTTCATGATTGTTGCATATATACATTTTCATATCATTATTGCATGATTATTGCACACTGATTGTCATATTATTATTATTATTGTTTCATGTATTAGTTGTACCTGCTAGTGTACTTTTCATGATTATTGCATTCATATGACCTTTTATTGCTATTAATTGCATATGTTAGATTCGCGCTGTACGTGCATACTTGCTATTACCTGCATATGTTATTTACTATTCACGAGTTGGTAACCCACCCCCGTTGTGCCATAGTTGTTTTGCTGTGTGTTTCCGCAGAATAGTCGAGGCAGGCTATTCATCTATCTGATCATCTTTTGCTGCGGATACCGTTTCAGCTCATAGTGTGCAGTTTTGCTTAGGTGGGTTTGTGGTTATCCGTATGGTTGTATTGTTTATTTGTTGTATCCTTGTACTCTCCATCTAATATATTTTCTTGTTGACTTAGAGACTTGGTAAGGACGATATTGTATATTTTTGGTGACTTGTTGTCTTTTATACAGTTTCCTTTCTATCGTCTTTTATTTCTTCGCTACGGCGTCATATATTTGTTGTGGTGGTTGTTTTCCGCCTTTGGGCGTGTATTTGCTCCCGTTTGGGGATGCTTTATTTATATTTATGTTGTACCCATTTTGGGGCTAGTTTTTACAAAGGAGGTGCTGCCAAAATTTTAAAGAAAGAAAGTTGGACTTTTAAAGAATTTGGGTTGTGATTTCAAAGACTTTTAAACAATGTTTCTTGTCTTTTCTTGTCTTTTGATGGTTTAGATTTCTGGGTTTGGCTTTCTTTTACTACGTTACGCCTGTAGAAGTTGATAGTATTAAGGCCATCACGTGCCAATTTCGGGTCGTGACAACCTGCAGAAAGCAAGGGAAACACCCACTCTGTCTGTTGGTACAACTTCCTCTTCCAGGTCCAAGGCGAAAGCCAAAGGAAAGAAGAAGATGGCCCCAACCAAACCGAGAGGCGGTGTTAGTAAGGTGGAAGCCAAGGGAAATGCAAAAGTGGCGAGACCTACAGTAGGAAAGGAAGAGTGCTTCTATTGTCATAAAAAGGGACACTGGAAGAAAGATTGCAGGGCTTAGAAGGCCAAGAACCAGGACCCGAAGCAAGTTGTGGCTTCGGCTTCATGTATGAATGTAATTGAAAACTGTCTATCAATCAACTCTACTTTCTCGGTATTGGATACCGGATCAGGATCTCATATCTATAATTCTTTGCAGGCAATGAGAAGCCGTAGAATTTTGAAGGCGGGTGATATGACCCTCAGAGTTACAAACAGAGCAAGCATGGATGCTGTGTCCGTAGAGGAATATCACTTAGGATTGACTAGTGGACATGTTTTGGTTATGCGCAACTGTTATTTTGTACCCAGTTCGACTTGTTATATCATATCTGTATCTTTAATGTCTAAAGAAGGTTATGATTTTTCATTTGTAAGCGATGTTTTAAACATCTACTTTAATCATAGTTTGATTGGGTCGGGTAAATTAAGCAATGGTATATACGTGTTAAACCAACCGCAGATTTTCAACATCTAGAATACACACAAAAGAAAGTCTCCAGAATTAAATCATGCTTTCTTATGGCATTGTAGACTGGGCCACATCAATGAGACAAGGTTGACTAAGTTACATAAAGAAGGATATTAGGATACGTTCGAATATCAATCTTATGCAACTTATCAATCATGTCTCAAAGGAAAGATGACAAAGACTTCGTTCACTGGACACTTAGTAAAAACGACCGAACTCTTGCGACTCATACACAACGACGTGTGTGGTCCAATGTCTACACATTCAAGAAGTGGTTTTTCCTATTTTATTACTTTTATGGATGATTTCTCCAGGTATGGACATGTCTTCTTGATGAAGTATAAATCCGAAGCCTTTGAGAAATTCTGAGAATATAAGAATGAAGTAGAAAAACAAACGGGCAAAAGTATCAAGACACTGAGATCTGATCGAGGTGGTGAATACTTAAGTGCCGAGTTCCTAGATTACCTAAAAGAGAATGGAATTCTCTCTCAGCTTACTCCTCAATACACACCACAGCATAACGGTGTATCAGAGAGACGGAACCTAACCCTATTGGATATGGTACTACATGATGAGTAACGCTGAGTTACCGCGATCATTCTGGGGCTATGCACTGGAATCAGCTGCATATCTTTTGAACAAGGTTCCTACTAAGACTGTGCCTACCACACCATATCAGATATGGAGTGGAAAGAAACCCTATCTTCAATACCTGATGATATGAGGGTGTCCAGCTTATGTCAAAAAGCAGCATGCGGACAAACTCGAGGCACGCTCGGTACCGTGTAAGTTTATGGGATACCCAAAGAACTCCAGGGGTATCTTTTCTATTACGCAGAGGAAAAAAAGGGTTTTGTTTCTCGTCATTCCCACTTTCTGGAACATCAGTTTTTTGAAAAAGAAACAAGCGGGAACGCAATAGAACTGGAAGAAATTCCAGAACCATAAGCTATTACTGAAAGCTTGGTGGAATCAGAAGTTTCAAAAGTACAGGACATTCCCACACCACTACACAAGAGTAGTAGGCTGTCTTATCTGCCTGAAAGATACTACGGTTTTCTCGTAGACGGGGATAGAGAGGATTACATTATTGATAATGATGAGCCGACTAACTTCCAGCAGGTCATTCAGAGCACTGACTCGGTAAAATGGCTGGATGCAATGCGGACCGAGATGGAGTCCATGTACACCAACAAAGTATGGACTTTGGACATTGCTCCAGAAGGGGTAAAACCCGTAGGGTACAAATGGATCTTCAGAAAGAAGATTGGTGTAGATGGACAGGTTGAAACCTATAAGACTAGACTTGTAGCAAAAGGATTTCGTCAAAGACCTGGTTTGGACTATGACGAAACCTTTTCTCCAGTAGCTATGCTCAAATCCATTCGGATCCTTCTTGCCATTTGATCAGTCGAAAATATTGCATTTCTAACACGACAATTTCCCTACCATTTGCACTCATCCAGAGGTGTTCGGAATGAATATGGCACATATTAGCAAAACATCCGTAAAATACCAAATTACTTGTGTTATACTTTATAACCGGCATTTTGAGGGAAATTGAGTGTTTATCATTGCATTGCAAATCTTTGTATAGCGCAACACTTGTCTCGAGAATCTGTGCAGAAAATTCCAGGAAAAAAAGCTGAAATTGTCAAAAGTGCTGAGAAAAATACGCCAAGTCCAAGACTTGAGATCTGGAAGAAATCAAGAAAGCAAAATAGGATTCCACATAACAGAAAAGTGCCAAAAAGTCAGCACCAGTCATCAGAGGAAATTCCATGCACTGAAGCTTCCAAAGGGCCGCGGATCCGCGGCCGAAGCAGGCATTGCGCGGCGGATCCGCGGCCATAAAGACACGTCATCGGCAGAGCTTCATGTCAGGTTTCTTCTTTCAGGGCCCACACTTCTTCAAGCCAAGGCAAATTCTAGAGATCTCCATAAGCTTCTGTCCGAACAGCAAAGCTTTATGCTAAACATCTCCAAGCTTCTTAAGCAAGCCACTTAACTACCTAAGCCTAGAATCTTCTCCCTAACCTCCAAGCTTATGAAGGAAGCTAACCCTAACTAACTAACTCTAGAACCTTCTTCCTAACTACCAAGCTTACAAGGGAAGCTAAACTAAACCTAGCTTCTAAAGGAAGCTAATCCTAATCAAGCTTCTAGGGGAAGCTAATGAAAGCTATAAAAGGGACCCTAAATCTTCTATTCTAAGGTTGTTGGTTAGTTGTTGACAATTGAGCCAAAATCCCACAAGTTGAGTGACACAACTTGTGCATTCAAATCCTAACCCTAATCCAATCACCAATGCCAAAATTCAAGATCTTTGAGTACAAATCAAGCAAGAAGCCTTCAACCTTTTAGAAGCGACGCCGATCTTCAACCGAGTAAGTGATCCAAGCCGATCCACGACTCACGGAGACGATGCGGAGCTAAATCGACGATCGAGTTCTTTCCTCTTGTAGATCTTGAGAGAATTGTAATAAAATTGTTGATAAATAAAAGGTTAAATTTCTTTATCTTGCTTACTTCTATATTCGAGCATTATGATTAGATCTCAATTCTTGATTATGTTCTTTGATATGACGCTTGAATAAAAACTCTGCTCGTAGAGGAGTCGAGAGAATCAATAGATGATGATGTTTACAATTCTTGAAACGATTCTTAATTCCTATAAGTTTTGTAAACTCTTGTAAATTGAATCATCGACAACCTAGTTTTGAGCGAGTTGCTTTCTTGAATGTTTTCGCTCGTAACTATAGATCAATGATCGGCAATTCAATTTACTAGAGGCTATCTTTTGAATGAGATTCATCGAAAGGACAAATGATGAGATGAAGAAACCCTTGTTCCTTCAAAAGATCCTTAAACCTCGATCGATCGTCATCGATCTAGTATCAAATCATTAATGGATAAGAAAACGTGATCACTAGTTTTCATCACTTTTATAGATTCAATCGATTCCTACGAGCCTCACTTCAATTCTTGAAACCTAATTCGATTGGATATCATCAATTCTTGATTCTTGATTTTAATGTTTTCTTGCTATTATATTTAGATCTAGATAATTCTTGAAATTCACTTTTAAAATCTTGAATCGAATTGTCTTTTCTTTTGTTCTTTAATTTTCGACTCAACTAAAATAAATACGATCAAATCTCACTTTCCCTGTGGACGATCCACACTCGCTAACGCGCTACAATTGACACCGTTATTGATTGCTGTTAGTTGTATGTATGCCCTAGAGGGCAGTATTGTACAGATGATGTATATTATATTGGATGCTTGGACATATATAGAGATGACTTTCTTGCTCGATATGATAGTATGCTATCTGGTTACTCTTTATCTTAACATGTATACTAGTCTCTTTAAACTGTCTTATGGTTACATATTGGTAAAGCCCTTAGGATGTGTACTTGACTACCTGGACTATGATGCAGATCATACTAGTGGGGACATGGTAGTCCATAAGTACATCCTTCAAGGTCCCTAGTCATGGGTGTATCGAGACGGGGCATCGTTATACAAGAGTAGACTAGCGTATACGCTTCTCGACCCTTGAGATGGGCGATGGATGATCCCATATCCATTGGTGTTTGACATCAGAGATCGTATACGGGTGCTCAGTGGAAACTGGGTACACTGGACGGACTCGCCGAGAACTCCCAGATGGTATTATACCTCACGTCAGATGGCAGTTCTTAGGTGACACTTATGCAGGTTAGTCTGTAGACTCGAGATCGTCATAGAGTCTTGTGTGATTCCCACTGTGCTTTGATCTCCACCTTACCACGTCCATGAGGGCATGCAAAACGGTGGTCTTTGGGCACAGTCCCGAGTCACATGGAGGCAATGAGCGATAGGAGGGGTTTCGTCTCTCCCGGTATTGGGGGTTGATGTTGCGCTATGCTCGATTGGCCGTAACAGGGAAGTCCCTGGCCAGGGCTGATCAGAGATTTGCTGGTAAGTGTTACCAGTAGTTTCTCGACCCGTTATGAGCCTCACATTGGCATGACTTATCGGTTATTGGGGTCTGACGTTTACCACCCCTAGACTTGATATGCGACATATCAGACGAACAGACCGGACTGTACAGTAAGTGTTACTGGTAGGATTCACAGGAGTGTGAGCGGGCTAGCTCGTCGATCTTCTGATCGCTCAATACCCGGATGGCCGTTACGTTTAGCAGACCGCTTACGGCTTGTGGGTGCTTGATATGATCATCATCTGCTACCGGAGTATTGACGAGTCTTTAGAGTCCTACACAGAGGTTTCCTGGCTCAAGCGAAACGAAATAGGAGCGCATATGAGATATGTGCAGGACCGAGAATAATGCGTGTATGTGATACCATATTCCATTCTCGCGATGAATGTATCGATTGGTTATATTTGATATAACCTAGATATCGAATCAACGATTTATTCGATAAGCCGATACATAGGATACTAGTCGGTTATATGCGATATGACCGGATCGTTAAGTCAAGTGTTGATTTAATGATTTAATGTATAATTATATATTTGATATATTATTTTTCATTAACTAGTATTGGTTCACTTTAAATGGATTTTTCTCACTTGATGTGCATGTTGTATATGTGATATACTTTTGTGCACATCTTTGTATCATGTTTGATGATGCTTGCTCATTTGGTTAAGTGTAAAGAATTAAACCTAGGTTAAGAAAGTGATTAGGGTTTTAATTATCCATTCTTTTATTTATTGATTTTGGAAAAAGAATGGGATAAGAATACAAAATGGTTGCTTTCATTCTTGAACCTTTGTGAAGTTTCATGAAGCTTTGACCAAAGTGACCAATTTGTCTTCATGCTTAACCCTAACCACTCTTCTAACCTTGGTCAATTCTCTACACCTAACCATGGTTCCTATTATGATAAGTATTCATTTCTTTTTCATTTTTGATTAACTTATCATAATATTTCCTTCTTCTTGATCTTCTTCTTCAAGAAAGAAAGCTTGATGCCATCAATGGCAACTTGAGTTCTAAAGTGAGAAATCCAATTCTAAAGTGAACCCACCTCCTATTTCTTCACCCTCTACCTCTTGCCAAGTTGTTTTGGGTGTTTTCTTCACAAGTTTCACAACTTGGTGAAGTTGGAGCTTGAACTTGTGATGCCTCGACGTAGATCATCTTCGGCACGAAGCCGACAAACTATTCCGCTCATTTCTTCGATGAAGCCGATGCGAGAGTCCGAGATCCGACTAGGACAGCAAGAGGATGTCTACGTGGAGCTAAGGAAGTGGATAACCGGATCTACAAAGGTTGTAGCTTCTTATCTTTAGTTAAGTTGTTAACTAGATTCGTATTTCGCCTAAACTTCTAGTCAACGATCCGTATTAGGGTTTCTCGGCACCCGTAAAATTCAAAATTGGCATGGTTGATGCCTTGTGAGACCTCTTGAGAGTGCCTAGGAACCCAACAATTGCGGTCAAAAATTTCTTTGGTTGTGATTTCTATACATTTTCTGCCTACACACCGAGATATCATATCAATCAAATGGCGCCGTTGCCGGGGATTGTGTGCTAATTTGTTCATTTTTGAAATTTGAGTTGAAAAATTTATTCCATCAAAATTTTTAGATCAAAATTCGCGCAAACACTAAACGATTCGTTGTGATTTGTTGCAAGGAAATCTGGAATCTGTGGAGCTTGAGGAAAAATATTTTGAATATTCCAGAGAGCTCAGGAAGTGAACAGGAACAGTTCCTGAAAATTTGGTGCAGTGATCAAACAGTGAGACTGCGTTTCCGCGGCCATTGCTAGCCTCCCGCGGCGGATCCTTGGTGGCCTTGCTTCGTCTCTGCACGACAATTTCTCGGTGAATTCCTAACTTTCTTATCTCCTCCTTGATCTGCTACAATAACCAATTTCTGCAGGTTTCTTTGCAAAAATTCGCAGCGCCGCAAAAATAAAAAAATTGTGCGTGTTTGATCTTGGTTGTTTGCATTTTTTAATACGGAAATTAAGGGGCAAAGACCAAATTCAGATTAGGTGGGGAGTTCATTACCCTTCCTAAGCCCCGAAAATCACAAAACTGCATTCGCATTACCCTCATTAACTAAAAAATATCTAGACATGACTTTAAGGACCGTCGCGCTCACATAGAACAGGAGAAGGTCGTGGGTAATCTATTGCTTATCCGCGTTTCTTTTGTGGTGTCTAGGCAAGTGTGTATAAGGCAAGTGGTTACTTAATTAGGCCCACTACTTACGTAGTGGAGAACCTTCCACTTACCTGACACTTACCTGGCCACAGGAGGGACAAAGAGGTAGTAGAGGATTGATCCTGCGATTTGTCTTCTGGCAGTTAGGAACGGTCTAGAGACTTGACCTAGGTGACCATTAGACTTAGGGCTGTGTGTGCATTTGTTGTGATTTGCATCATTTTTGCAAAAATCCGTATCTTTTTCAAAACAAACACCAACTTATCATTTTCCTTAATTATATCAACGCTGCCACTTGTGCTAAACCTTTTAGTGCAAGATAGGCTGGACACAGGATTTTAGTGCCCGTCTTGTCCGCGTTTCCCCGATCGACTCCGAAGTCGGTATTTCTACGTCTACTTCTTCTTTACCCACCACCATACCCACTTCTATGGATGCTTCTCCATCGAACTTCTTTACCACTACTCTGCCGCCGTCCGCAGGTGCGCAGAATCCACCCCGCATCTCTCTCCAGGAGAGATGCTATCTTATGCGAGGTCTGTTCATATCATAATATTGCATTATTATATTCCCCATTCTTATTCATTTTACAAATAAACAGGTGCTTTTGACCCATATTTGCTACATAGTTGCAGGTTACAGGTTCTCGGAACAAAAATAGTGAAAAAGATAAAAAGACGATACAAAAGTGAGACTACGACCAACAAATGGAAGAATCTTGATCAAGCCTACAGTTGAAGAATAAAACGAAGATCAGTGAACAAGTTCGCAAAGAACAAAGGCAGCGCAAGGTTCAAGACTTCGTCACGAAGGAACGGTAAAAGTCTACTACAATTATTCACTATGGAGATCTGGAAGAAATCTAGAAGCCAATATGAGAAAACAACTGAAGAAAACAGAAGACACCAGCAACAGACAGAACCCTAAGAATTTGCAGCCAACAATCTCTTTACATGGCTGCGGAACCGCGTCCAAACCTGGCTCTTGGCCGTGGATCCACGGCCATATAGTGCCCGTGTCGGTGCTAAAAAGTGTCGGTGCAGCTGGTGTGCGTTGACTAGTTCTTTTCTTAGGAGGTAAACTTGTAATTGCAGATGTGAGTCGATTGTAGCCCTAGGGTTTCTAAGATCTATAAACAGAAGCCCTAAAACCTCTTTTGGGTTATGCTTCTTCTTGTGCCTCATTTCATTTTATCAAAATTCAGATTTGTAAATTTCTGTAAAGTATGAAGAGTGCATCAAATTAGAGTAAGTTTTATATTCTTGCCCTAGTTAATTTTATTATCTGCCCTAGTATAATTTTCCTTTCCGCCCTATTTTAGATTTTATTCTCTGCCCTAGTTAATTAGTTTAGAAAATGTTTTTCAATTCCCTAATGAGTGAGTAGTCTCCTCGCTTGTTAGGGTTAGATTTTGGGAAGGCTTGAGAGATGAGAATCTCTCACCACTTTCTTGCCCATCATACGTTTTTATAGGACTCCATGCATATACACACACACCGTTCCGTACGACACCTTACCCCACGAGGTAATGGTGATACCGTAGTATAAATGACCGGTTGCATATGTTTTCCATGGAGGTTAGGGTAAGAATTAAGAAAGGAAGGATTGGAACCTAGAGGAAGAAACACCGTTTCTTCCCGATGGTACTAATCCACTTTATTAATTGTTACCATAACACCTCATAGATCTTAATTAGGGCATATAGAGCGGTGAGGAATATTGACTTTCCAAATTTAACCTAAACCTAACCCTAGCAAGATTTTAATCCTAGTTTAGATCAACTTTAGTTTTTAGATTTAATCAATCCGACACCATTCGGGATTAACTCGTTAGAACATTTAGGAAATACACAAAATCCCTGTGGACCGACCCGTACTCACCGGCTAGTTACCAAGCGACGCCGTTCTTCATTGCGGTTAACAAATTCTTTGACAAATCAAATGGCGCCGTTGCCGGGGATGGCGTGTTATTTTCTTTTTGTAATTTCGGGTTAATATAAAATTGAAAAATCATAAAAACTGAAAAATAAAAAAAATATAAAAATTTATCATTTTGTTATTTTGTGAAGGGTATTTCGTTTGAATTTTGCAGGACCGACGAACGAATTGAGGTCTGGAAAAATCCAGAGAGCGAAAAAGAAAACTGAAGATCTGAACAACAGAGAAAAATCATAACAGAGGAACTGCAGAAGTCTTGGGAACTGAACCTGTTAGTGTATATGCCCTAGAGGCCATTACTGTATCATACTAGCTTGTATATTACTTAATGGAAGCTTGGGATATTCACAGTTGTATAGACAATCTTGCTCAAAATGGTAGTATGCTACTTGGTTTGTTTCAACTTAATATGTGCATGTGTTTCTTTTAGCATATCGCTTATACATATTAGTAGAGCCCTTAGGATCTTTGCTTGATTACCAGCGTTATGATGGCAGTCACACTCGTGGGGCTGGGTAATCTATAAGCACATCTTTATACAGGTCCCTAGTCGTAGGACTATCGAGACAGGGCATCGATACTCCGGAGTAGACTAGCGTATACGCTTCTCATCCCAGCAGGGGAGATGGTCTGTCCCACAGCCATCAGTACATCGTACTGGAGATAGTATGCGGGTGCTCGTTAGGTTACGAGTACACTGGACAGGACTCGTCGGGAACTGTTGGATGGTATTATACCTATCGTCAGTTATCAGTTCCCAGGTGACATGAGTTCCCAGGTGACATGAGTACAGCTTAGTCCGCTGACTTGACACTGTCACTTCGCCTCGAGTGTGTTCCCACTGTACTTAGATTACTACCCTACCACGGCTCAAAGGAGTCGTGCAAACAGGTAGTAGTTGGGTGCAGTCCCGAAGCACTTGGAGGCAGTGACGGTAATACAGGATTCGTCTCTCCCGGTATTGGGGGTTGACATCGCGCTGTGTCTAGGAGAGCTATTACACGGGTAGTCCCTGGCCAGGGCAAGCGAGATATACCGGTAGGTTTCCAGTGTTATCTCAGGGTGTTTTGGGCTACACTCCGACACGACTTGTACCGCTATTAGGGGACTGATGTTCGCCACCCCCTAGGCCCGCCATACGATGTATCAAATGAACAGACCGGACTGTACGGAGATTGTCACATACAGGCTCAGTAAGAGTTCGGATGGGTTTACCTCATCGGCCTTCTTATCGACATCTACCTGGGGACCGTTACGTACAGCTAGTGCCGCTTGCGGTCTGTGGTTTAACCCACTGCCAGCGTAGTGTCGAGTCTTTAGAGTCCAACACAGAGAGTTTCCCTGCACTGAGAGAAACGTGTAGAGGCCGTATGGTTTTACGGCAGGGCTGCGATCACTTACGTGCACTTGTGTGCGTATGCTGTTCGGCAGGCAATACTAGTGGGCTTTGGTTTAAGCCGGATCCTAGTATTGCACAGATGGATTAGTTTTGTCTTCTATGCATTCGCATTCTATGGAATGCGGATGCGGGTGTGTATGCACAGTTTTGAAGAGCGATGAAGAAAGAGGTGCCTCATTAGGGTTTTGGCAGTTGGTTCGGCCAAAACCATTATGTGGCAGGCTCATTAGGGTTTTGACAGTTGATTCGGTCAAAACCATTTTGAGGCGGACTCATTAGGGTTTTGACAATTCGTTTGGTCAAAACCATTATGAGCTGGAGACATTGTTTACTAATCCTTTTAGTGATAGTTTAGTGATGGCTAATTGCATTGACCATTTGACCACCATGATCTCTCTAGACTTTGTTGACCCGTTGACCGGAGTTGACCATTGACCTTCATGAGAGGTCTACACCCTTCTTTGGATTTCTTTTTCATTTTGGATTATGAAAATGGTCAATTCAATGTAGCATCAACTTTATCAAGATAGGATTAGTAATGATGATTTTTGTGTATTATTGCAACCATGGTTCATTTTCTTTAGTTAACATAATTCATTTTCTCATTCTCATTCTCTCTCTTGAAAGTGAGAAGAAAAGAAGAGCTCCATGGTTTCTTGTTCTCCTCTTTCTTCCTCCTCTTGATTTCTTCTTTTGATCTCATGTGTTGAGAGAAAAAGAATCCACATAGACAAACACCTCCATCTTTCTCTTCTACACAACCTAGGGCATCTAGATTAGCGATCTCGTTGCCCTAGTTGCCTCGGCTCGAGGTGGAGCTCGGTGTACAACTCTCGGGTGGATCGTCTTCGACTCTAGGAGGCCGCGGAGGTGACCAAGATCCGGATCGTTCCTTGGAGCTTGGATGGACGAGCGGGACAGCGGAATGAAGACCCGAAGGACCGGTTTCATGAGGTATAATTTCTACGGCATAGTAGTTAAAGGCTCTAGTAGTTTGCTAGTTTCTAGTTTAGCTAAGATCCGGCTTTTAGTCCATGTTGCCTTGCGCCTAAAAATTTGTTTTTCGTCGTTTCCGCCTCCCCGTAAGAACCAGGGTGAGCAACGTGGACTTATACTTTCAAGCCACGGAACCGCCACTGGAGGTGCTATTTAGCCGCGCAATCGCGGTCGGCTGACGTCATCAGTTGACCAAATCCCCTCTGTGGGCTTCTTTTCTCCTTCTCTGCAACCCCTGATATATCCTCTATAAATATTTTCCTGCAAGATTCTTTGCGCTAAAAAAATCTCTTCCCCTTCCAATAATTGATCTTATGCAGGATTCTTTGCGCCGCGCTAAAAAAAAATTTTTGTTTGCAAGTGATTGTGTTTACTGCTTTGCATATCTAAATTGACTTTAAGCGGCTTTTACACCAATCCAGATTGGGTGGGGATTTCATTACCCTTCCCAGGACCCCAAAAATCACATAAGGCATATTGCATTGACCATCAAGTTAATTAAAAAAGATTAGATTCAGCCCTAAGGACTTCGTGCTCAATAGGACAAGGGAATAGTTGTAGGCATCGACCGTTGATCTTAACCTGACTTTGTGGTGCCTTGGCTAGACAGGTAGTGAAAGGTAACTTTAAAAGGCCCATCTCACGGTGATTCGTGAGCGGATCCTTTCTTTCTCTACTTGTGCTTACCTGACCACAATCGGCGGTGAAGAGGTGGTTTGAGGTCCTACTTCTTTCCCTTTGGAACAGTTAGGAGTTGTCTAGCTGACCTAGGTGACCCTAGATCTAGACTTGATTGTGCATTTGTGATTGATTGAACATGTGTCTAAGCCTTTTATTGAAAATCTTTTTGCAAAAAGCTCCATAAAAAAACACAAAAAGAAAAAAATAGAATTTTTTTTTTACAAAAACATGCAGCTTGTCGCTAAGAAATCCATGCACCCCGCATTCTTTTTCTTCTCCTTTCTTACATCATGGGTACCCCACCTCCCAAAACTCTTGCCGAACTTTGGTACCCTCAACCAAACATTGCTTCTTACGCGAATTGTTTTGGTCGAATTACGGACGACCCCTCCATGCCTAAAATTTCTTTGAAAGATCGAATAGAACCGTCTAGGAGAAACAATTCGACTCTGCAATCCACTTTGTATCAACCATTTCAACCCTCACCACCTTCTTACGTTGATACTCCTTTTTCGAGTCCTGTTGTAACTCCGAAACCCATGTCTATAGCTGAACATATTGAACAATCTCGTAACCGATCTTTCACTCCTTTCAACACTTCTAGTTCTTGGGATCAACAAGTCCATTCATCTTTTTATCCAAATGTTGATCCTACTCCTGTCCAATCATCCAATTCCTACCAGTCCTACCCGACATTCAAACCTTCCCTAGACATTGATTCTACACAACCATTTGGGAATTTCACGTATCCAAACAACTTTGAATCTTTTACTGAAACCCCTTCACAACCCATGTCTAGTCTAGAACAGTCGTTGGAAGCTTATATGGTAGCGACAAACCAAATGATGAGGAATGTGGATGCGTCCATGGCCGCCCTTAGACAACCTAGTGAACCGGTTGCTAGTTTCCAACTAGCTCCAAATTTTCCAGTGTATGATGAGGCGGTTGGACATATTAAGAATTTGAGTGGAGAGAGTGAGCTGTGCACCCTTCCAAATCAAACCTACCCATCACCAATTGAATTCCACAACTTCGGTTTTGAATGTCTATCTCGTGTTCCAAATGATTCACCAGTTGAAAATAAAACGTTTAATGAGTTGTGCGACTTTGTAGTGTTTGATTTACCTGATTGTGAAGAGTCCCTTTCGAGTAAAACCATCACCAATCCTTTTGATCTCTACACCTCCAATCTAGAACCTGAATTGATAAATATCCATGCTTTTGATGAGGTGTCTAAAAAAATTGATTTTCACTTGATTAAGGATATTGACGCCGGGAATATTTTGGATGATGAACCCGTAGATTTGACTGAAATTTTATCTCCAATTCATCATCCCGAGTCATTAAATGTTTCTACCGAATCCCATACGTGTCTTGATTTTGATGATAATTGCATGGATGAGTTAAATTTTGAGGAGAATTATGAGGATAGTATTGAGGAGAGTATTGTTCATACCAGAATATTGCATTTTATACCGCCCATTCTTACGCTCGTTTGTTTATAGGCAGGTGCTTTTTATCAGTGTTTGCTACATAATTACAGAATACAGGTTCTCGGCTCTGAACAGTGAAATCCATGAAAAGTACGACAAATTCTGGATTACTGCCAACAACTGATAAAACACGGGTCTCCGCTCTCTATCCGTGTGTTGCCACATACCAGTTAAGGGACAAGATGGCAAATCGATTGTCATGTCATACACAAGGCTCAATGGCAACACAAGATCCAAGAAATCTACGCGGAGCTCGAGAAAATCATGACAAAAAGTCCACATCAAATCACCTTTCCCTCAACAGAAATTCTGGAAAAATCGTGAAGAAAAGCTGAGAAAATACATACACCAGAATAAAGGGCACACAGAACCAGGGAAGTACAAGAAAAAAAAGACCCTAATCCCACCATAGGGCCGCGGATCCGCGGCCAATAGGGGGTATTGGCCGCGGAACCGCGGCCGTACTGCCTCCTTGTCTGACTAATTTTTGTGGGTATTTTGGTCTTTTTATTTGTGTTCTGATGGTTGCCCTAGAATTTCAGTTTCCTGCCTATAAATACTCCAGAATTGAGCTAAGCCAAAAGTCCATTCTTTGTTCTTCTTTTTGTTAGGATTTAGTCTTTTTCTCCTTCTTCTTCATCTTGTCTCCATGAAAATTGTAGTGAGAGCTTTTTGAGTGGAAGATCAATGAAGATGAGGGCTTTTGTATCATTCTCTTTTGTTTAACTTTCCCTTGAGATTCTTGCTTTCTCTTGATCATTCAACCTCTTCATTGAGCTTGAATGGTTAAGGGTTAGTTATTGATCTCAAAGGTCATATTTTCTTATGGAATTAGCGCTTCATTTCACATGCGTTCTCTACCCTTCTCTTGATCTTGCAACCTCTTGATTGAGCTTGCAAGTTTAAGGGTTGGCTATTGATCCCATGCTTGTCTTGAGTTCTAGTTTCTTGTTCTTTTTATCGCTTTTTATTACTTGCTTATTATTATCTTGCTTTACTTTCTTGCAATTTAATTCATGCACTTAATTACTTGTAATCTTTTCTTTTCTTTGTTCTTTTCTTTTGCGCTTTTTGGTTCTTTTGTGAATGGTTGTAATTATTGTTGTTGTTAAGAAGAAATACGATATTATAAGTTAACGTTTCTTTGCTCATTTCCTTTTCCCGTATTTTCCATTGAACTCCGCCCAAACGATACGCAAGCGCTCCGTTAGGCACCCTACCCTAACAAGGTAACGGTGATTCCTAACCGCGACCGGTTGCGTTCGGTTTGGCCGGAGGCGAAAGCAAGAGACAAGAACGGAAGGACAAGGGTAAATAAGCCGAATTCCACGAATACCGCGCTTAAATCCCCTAATCCACGTTGTTGCCGATTGCTCTAGCTTCAATTGGTCAAGACTCGGCTCAAAGGTTTTGAGTACGGATTTCCTTAGCTTCTAATTTCGTATCTTTTTCTTAACAACTTTATACTTGCAAATAATACACATAGGTTAGATCGAACAAACACATATTCTTTATTGACTCGTCTAAAACAAGAAAGGACATACAAGCATCTCCCTGTGGATCGACCCGTGCTCAACCGGCTAGCTGCATAGCGACACCGTCTTGATTGCGGTTAACTTTAATTCTTTCAATCAAGTATTGAGGATGAACCATTTTTGTTTGATATGTCGGATTTTCCAATTCATCCTCCTGAACCTTTAACTGTAATCCTTCCTAAATCACCCCCTCCTTTCCATCGTTTCGACCACGCAAGAATCCGTCGCGTTTCCATTTTCAATGGATGGTTTACTAAGTTCAACGTACCCATGTTTTCTCGCGAATCTTGAGGGATTTGACCCCATTTCTCGACGGGTTGATAGATTAGCGCAATCGCTTTTAGCATATCGGTCTTCACAAATTGTGCTAATTTATTCACTCGATTTACACCCTCAAGTTCGTACTACATTTCTTTCTTTTTACCGCCATTCTTCTCCGAATATGCTGAAACCATATTCCACTCTTCTTCCCATACGGTCTCGTGTGTTTCTCAACTCCTTTCTCTACACTCCATTCTTTCACCAACCCTACTATTATCATGATAGAATTTTTGAATGGTTGGTGCTAACCTTTGGTCTGTGTAAGGCCTTGTATAGTTTGATTTTTCTCCTCCCTAACTCTGAACTTTAAACGCTTAAAACAGTGGAAACACTGTCTTACTTAAGTTTGGGGGGGGGACCTTTTTGTATATATATTTTTTGTTTTTCTTTTAACAATAAAAAAAATTGTAAATAAATAAACAGGGGAGCGCCGACAATTTTGACCCTCTTGGTGTAGTCTGACAGTGAGGACACTGTCAAGTTTAAGTTTGGGGGTATGCCCGGTAAGCCTTCTTCCTTCGCATTCATGTGTACATTTTTGCATTTGCATACTTATTTTAAAACCCATAAAAAATCGAAAATTTTAAAAATTATAAAAATTAAAGTATTCAATTTTGGCCATAATTGACTTGAGTTTGACAAAAAAGGTTAACTAGCTAGGAACAACTAGATCTTAGACTTAGTAAATTAAAAACCCTAAAAATAACCTTTCTTGAAATTTAACGGTAGAAAGTATATGTCTTTGTAGTTTATTTAGAAATAGGCAAATTTCGAGTTGACTTCTTGGGCTAAGTTAAAACAAGGGAAAAGTATTGATATTTTTATTAAAGTATAAGTTTGAAAAATAATTCCTAGCTTAAGTCTGAATTCTGAAAATGTATACCCTACAAAATTGCACAAACACGAACCTTGAAACTTGGAATATTAGGAGAGACCTTGAAATGCTCTTGTCTAAAGTCCTTAGTACGAAGAAAAATAAAATAAAAATTCAAGTGTGAATAAAGTGATAATAAAAAAATGAACACTGGTTTTTGTGATTACTTAAGGCTGCATTAATAGAAAAAAAATTTAGCGAGGGTGCTTCACCACCTAGTGCCTTAGACCAACTGGTTTGGGAGTCACTGCTAAAAGTCTTAAGGATTACAAGACTAGGAATTACGCTTTAATGTGCAAACACATTTTGTAATTGGCCGTTGGTACCTCAAGAAGTATTAACGGTCGCATGAAGAATGTGTGAGCAATTTCATCTAAAAATTCACCAATTGAAAAGTACTTTGGACGATGGACAAGAGTATGATAGCTTGATTTGAATTTCCAAGTGTAGGAGTGATATATACACACATGTATGGGTATGTGATTGGGGTTTAGATAAGAGATAGGAATGAAGAATAAGACTTATATCTTTAATAGAGATGATAAAAATTCCTAAGTTGAGATGGAACCCTAGAAGGAAAGCTTGAAAGATGATAAAAGCTAAATAAATTCACGAGAATATATATAATCTTAAGTTAAATAATAAGGAAGCGAGAAAAATACGGGTAGATAATTTATGAGTCGAAGATAATAGACTTCCTTGTTGGAAAACCTAATTGGAGAATAAAAGTTAATAGGCCGAATTGATAGGATTTTGTGGGTAGTATCCGCTGAAAACACTCAGGAGACAACACTCCTACTACTAGGGACATGTAGAGGTTTAACGGCTTGTTGCATGAGCTCAGTGCAATCGCGAGTCCCTGCAAAAGTAAGGTTAGGATTTTGTTGAGAATAAAACTAGGTTTGCTCGAGGACGAGTAAAAGATAAGTTTGGGGGTATTTGTTCATATCATAATATTGCATTATTATATTCCCCATTCTTATTCATTTTACAAATAAACAGGTGATTTTGACCCATGTCTGCTACATAGTTGCAGGTTACAGGTTCTCGGAAAAAAAACAGTGAAAAAGATAAAAAGACGATACAAAAGTGAGACTACGACCAACAAATGGAAGAATCTTGATCAAGCCTACAGTTGAAGAATAAAACGAAGATCGGTGAACAAGTTCACAAAGAACAAAGGCAGCGCAAGGTTCAAGACTTCGTCACGAAGCAACGGTAAAAGCCCACTACAATTATTCACTCTGGAGATCTGGAAGAAATCTAGAAGCCAATCTGAGAAAACAACTGAAGAAAACAGAAGACACCAGCAACATACAGAACCCTAAGAATTTGCAGCCAACAATCTCTTTACATGGTCGCGGAACCGCGGCCAAACCTGGCTCTTGGCCGCGGATCCGCGGCCATATAGTGCCCGTGTCGGTGCTAAAAAGTGTCGGTGCAGCTGGCGTGCGTTGACTAGTTCTTTTCTTAGGGGGTAAACTTGTAATTGCAGCTATGAGTCGATTGTAACCCTAGGGTTTCGATGATCTATAAATAGAAGCCCTAAAACCTCTTTTAGATTATGCCTCTTCTTGTACCTCATTTCATTTTATCAAAATTCAGATTTGTAAATTTCTATAAAGTATGAAGAGTGCATCAAATTAGAGTAAGTTTTATATTCTTGCCCTAGTTAATTTTATTATCTGCCCTACTATAATTTTCCTTTCTGCCCTAGTTTAGATTTTATTCTCTGCCCTAATTAATTAGTTTAGAAAATGTTTTTCAATTCCTTAATGAGTGAGTAGTCTCCTCACTTGTTAGGGTTAGATTTGGGGAAGGTTTGAGAGATGAGAATCTCTCACCACTTTCTTGCCCATCATACGTTTTTATAGGACTCCATGAATATACACACACACCGTTCCCTACGACACCTTACCCCACGAGGTAACGGTGATACTGTAGTATAAACGACCGGTTGCGTATGTTTTCCATGGAGGTTAGGGTAAGAATTAAGAAAGGAAGGATTAGAACCTAGAGGAAGAAACACCGTTTCTTCCCGATGGTACTAATCCACTTTATTAATCGTTACCATAACACCTCATAGATCTTAATTAGGGCATAGAAAGCGGTGAGGAATATTGATTTTCCAAATTTAACCTAAACCTAACCCTAGCAAGATTTTAATCCTAGTTTATATCAACTTTAGTTTTTAGATTTAATCAATCAGACACCAATCGGAATTACCTTGTTAGAACATTTAGGAAATACACAAATTCTCTGTGGACCGACCTGTACTCACCGGCTAGCTACCAAGCGACGCCGTTCTTGATTGCGGTTAACAGATTCTTTGACAAATCAAGGTCCTCTTTCGACCTGTCTCACCATTCCACCAGCCAACGGGGACAATTTTGAAATAAAACCCCAATACATCAATCTTCTACCCAAATATCACGGTCTCGAGTCTGAAGATGCATATGTCTTTATTACCAAATTTGAAAATGTATGCGCAATGATGGGTACTTCACAGCTTTCCATGGATGCTATGCGTCTTCGTCTTCTTCCATTTACCTTGTGTGATATAGCCGAGAAGTGGCTGTATAATACAACCGCACATTCCATTTCGAACTGGGAAGAATTCGTCGCAGCATTCCTTAAGAAATTCTACCCCAATCATAAAACAGCTCGAGTCCGTAGCGAAATAAATCAATTCACCCAGCTTCCGAATGAACCATTCTCGAAGTGTTTTGAACGCTTTAAGGATCTGTTGGTTCAATGTCCACATCATGGAATCCCTAGATGGGATCTGTAAATCATATATGAGGGCATTAATCCTACCACTAAACAGAACCTTGAATCCATGTGTCAAGGCACTTTTATGACCAAAGATGATGGGGAAGCTTGGAAATTCTTAGAAGATTTCGCTGAAAAATCCTTACAGTGGGAGAGTGTAAACCAGTCATCGTCTAGGGGTGGCATTCACCAAATTGATGTTTCCATAGGTGTTAGAGCTGAGATGGCAGCAATGCAAAAGAAGCTAGAAGCTATGGAACAAAAATTTTTAGCAGCCTCCCTAAATCAGATGTCACTCCCCAAAACTGTATATTTATGCTGTTCTGATCCTTCTCATTTGACGGAAGAATGCCCATTGAATTCTCCGTTTCAAGGTCAAGAATTTACCAATGCTACTTTTCAAAGACCTAGAAACGATCCGTATTCTTCCACATATAATCAGGGTTGGAGGAATCACCCTAACTTTGCTTGGAACCATCAGCAAAATCAACACACGGTTCAAATCAAAATAATTTTCAAAGGGCTCTTCCACCACAACAGCAGCCATTTCAACTGACTTAGCACCCCTACCAATCATAAAACTTTCAAGATCCAGTCAACACACCTGCACCGTATAATCCTGCACAGTTGACTGGTACTGATCTCCCTGCTTCACTCGAACGGACTTTTGAAATGTACATGAAAAGAATGTCGGCTGAATTTAGGTCTTCCCTCGATAAATTTGAGAAAAACTCTGACCTCCAAGCTGAGAGTTTAAAATCGATGGAAGCAGAAATTTCACGATTAAAAGCCGAAATGAGTGCGAGAGAAAAAGGAAAACTTCTGTCTCAACCCTTACCGAATCCTGGGCATTCACAACATTACAATGTGGTGCCATCATAACGTTGAAATCAGGAAGTGTGCTGAATAATCATGTTGGGGAAGAGATTGATGATACTGAAAAATCTATCAATAACACCCCGGCTGAGACCTTTCTTTACACACACACTTTTACTTCTGATCCTTGTTCTTCTACCCCACCGCCTTCTTGCGAGCCTATTCTTCATTTCCCACAAGGCTTATTACCTCATCAACCCTCTTCTAGTCCACCAAAGACGATCCCCACTCCTATTCTGGGATCACTTCTACACACACTACCTTCTCCTATGATGGACCCAGTGATTGAATGAATTCTCGGTTCGTGTCGGTAGAAAATGTATAGAAATCACAACCAAAGAAATTTTTGACCGTAATCAATAACGGTGTCGGATGTAGCGCGTTAGCGAGTGCGGATCGTCCACAGGGAAAGTGAGATCCGTTCGAATTCGAATTAGATGAATTGAAAATTAAAGAAAAGTGAAAAGACAATTCAATTCAAGATTTATAAAATTGAAGTTCAAGAATTATCTAGATCTAAATCTAAAATCAAGAAAACATTAAAAATCAAGAATTAAGAATTGATGATATCCAATCCAAATAGTAATCAAGAATCGAAATTAGGTTCGTAGGAATCGATCGAATCTATAGACGTGATGAAATCTATTGATTACGTTTTCTTATCCATCGATGATTTGATACTAGATCGATGACGATCAACGAGAATTAGGAATTTCTTACGGAAACTAGGGTTTCATGATCTATCCCTTGTCCTTTCATTGATCTCATTCACATTCTAGCCTCTAGTAAATTCAAGAATCGATCGTGGATCCCTAATTAAGAGCGAACACAATCAAGAAAGCATCGCTCGAAACTAGGCCGTCGATTTTTCAATTTACCAAGGTTTACAAAACTCATAGGACTTAAGAATCGTTTCAAGATTTGTAACATCATCATCTATTGATTCTCTCGACTGTTTCACGAGCGGAGTTCTACTCAAACATCATAACAAGAAACACAATCAAGAATTGAGATCTAATCATGATGCAAGAATGTAAAGAAAGCAAGATGAAAGAATTTCACCTTTTATTTATCAACAATTTCGTTACAATTCTCTCAAGAACTACAATGATGAAAGAACTCGATCGTCGATTTGGCTTCGCTTGTCTTCGTGAGTCGCGGATCTTCTTGGATCACTTGCTCGTATGAAGATCGGCTTCGCTCCTAAAAGGTTGAAGGCTTCTTGCTTGAATTGTACTCGGGGATCTTGAATTTGGCTTTGGATTAGGGTTAGGGTTTGAATGCACAAGTTGTGTCACTCAACTTGTGAGTGTAATGGTTCATGAACAACCTTCAACCCTAGATCTAGGTTTCCTTTTATAAGAATCTCAACCTTAGATATAGAATTCAAATTTCAAATTTCCCCCCAAAAGTTTGTTAGAGAGAGGCTTCTAGAAGAGGTTAATTGGAGGGAATATTGTAGAATAAGGTATATTCTAGGTTGAGTTTGTTAGGCCGAGCCTTCTGGATGAAGCCACGTGGCATTCTGGAGTCTTCTGGAAGCTATTGCCGTTACATAAGCCACGTGCAGGAATTCTGGAGTGATGACGTCATCGTGATGCCGCGGATCCGCGGCAGGATGCGCCTATTGGCCGTGGATCCACGGTCCATTAGAAGCTTTAACACATGGAATTTTCTGAGTATTTTGGTGCTGGAATTGTGGCCTCTGTAAAATATGTGGAATCTTATTTTTCTTTCTCTATTTCTGCCAGATCTCAAGTCTTGGACTTGGCGTATTTTTGTCAGCAATTTTGACAGTTCCGGCTCTTTTCCTGCAATTTCCTGCACAGATTCTCGAGACAAGTGTTGCACTACACAAAGATGATGTGATGCCATGATAAACACTCAATTTCCCTTAGAAATGTCGATTTTAATATATAACACATGTAATTTGGTATTTTACGGCTGTTTGGCTAATATGTGCTATATTAATACCGAACACCTCTAAATGGGTGCAAATGGCAGGAAAATTGACGTGTTAAAATTGCAATATTTTCGACTGATCAAATTCCCCCAAACTTATTTTCGGTCATCTCGAGCGAACTGTTTTATTAAAAAGAGAAACTAACTAGCACACTTTCGTAGGCAACACGATTGCACTGAGCACTTGCAACAAGCCTTTAAACCTATATGCGTCCCTAATAGGAGGAGTGTTGTCTCCTGAGGGTTTTCAGCGGATTGCACCCACAAAATCCAATAATAAAAGGAAGACCGTGAATGTTACATATAAAGACAAGAATTGTAAACGAAAAGCTTTGAAAATTAGGGTTTCCAACTATACTAGCTTTTCGGTTGTCATGAGCCCTATCTTAATAGTCATGAAAAAATGTTAGAAATCACATCATCCCTCAATAAAACATCGTCTTTATTCTTCATTCCTATCTTTCTTCCAAACATCGATCATATAACGCTATGTGTGTGTAAAGAATATCCCTACACCCGGAGAATTCAATTCAAGCTATCATACTCTTGTCCATCTGCCTCAGTACTTTTTAATTTTATGAATATTTAGATGAATTTGCTCACACACTTTCATGCGACCGTTAATACTTCTTGAGGTACTGACCGAACGATTACTCATGTGCTTGCTTATTAGGTGTATTTTCCTCGTCTTGCACCACCTAAGGCTTAGCAGTGACTCCCACACCAGTTGGTCTAAGGCACTATGTGATGAAGCACCCTCGCTATATTTTTTTATTGCTGCCTTGGCGATAACAAAACCAGTGTTCATTTTTCTCACCATTTTATATTTTTTTATTCATTGTTTTTCCTTCATACTTTCAGCTTTCAGACAAGAGCATTTCAAGGTATCATCTACTATCCCGAGTTTCAAGACGGGTGTAAGTGCGTATAGTACGGTATCAACGTTCAAATGTTTAGCTTCTAGAATAGGAACTATTTTTCAGACTTATTTTTATCCTCAGATTAGTGACTTCTTTAATCTTACTAACCCTTGGAATAACGGCTCATAACTACTTATTACTAGTTCGTTTAAGAAAACTTCTAATTTTCTTGGTTTTCTTAAATTTTTCTAATCTTTTGGATGTAATTTTTCACTATCTAATCTTTTATTATATTATTTATATACAAAAATATTTATTTTTTTTGAAATTTTTGAAATTTTTATTGTTTTTTTTTCAAAATGTTTTGTGCTTATGCAAAGTATGATGCAAATGATGCGAAAATAAGCACAAACCTCTCCCAAACTTGTTTTCAATAGTGTCCTCACTGTTGCCATCCGCTATATCTCAAAAACCTGTAAGCCTGGGAGGAAATTTATTAATGGGGGCAAAATATTTAAGTGAAAATCCTCCCCCAAACTTATTTTTGGCTCACCATTTTGTGTAAAAATTTTCTTTTCAGGAGACAGATTATACCCCCCCAAACTTGAGTTAAGCAATGTTAATCTTTTGAAAATCACATGAGGGGGTCAAAATTAATGGTCGATGCCAAGCTTTGCAAAGACCGAAGGTCAACACCAACCATTCGAAATTTTATCAATGTAGTGCTCAGGTTGGTGGAAGAAGAAGTGGGGAAAGGGTAAGTGGTGGAATAGAATGTGTGTGCGTCTCGTTTTGGAGAGACGATGCAGTGAATGTGATGGATTACTCACATCCTTTTTACAGTCCAGAAGAAGGGGTGGAGGTTGAATTTCATTGTTTTGATGTGGATTCATCTCAACACCCGTGTCATTCAAAAATGCGAGTTCATCAGCGAAGATTCCATTAATACCCCGGAGAATAATTTCATCACAAAGCGCGGGGTGATCTTCAGACTCCAAAAACGGTTCATAATCAGTGTTAGTTGTTGACCCGGACAACTCGGTGGAAGAGTCCGTATGTGTATGATACATAATTGGGTCAAACAACAACATATGAAAAGAGTCAAGATAAGTATCACGAGGATCATCAAATTCGCTGCTGTCGACATCCATTAAGTCGACAGAACAGACCTGAGCGGTAGGTTCAGAGGGTACACTTCCCAACTTGTAAATATTCAGCTCAATTGACCTATTCCTGAAGGATAGGGTCATAGAGCCATTACGACAGCTGATGATAGCATTGGAAGTGGCCAAAAAGGGGCGACCTAAAATCACCGGAATTTGATTCCGTGGGTTCGCTACAGGCTGTGTATCAATTACAATAAAGTCCATAGGGAATACAAATTCCCCGATTTTTATTAACACATCCTCCAGTTCACCCCTAGGTTTGGTGCTTGATCGGTCAGCCATCTGGAGAGTTATGCTTGAGGGCTTTAACACTCCGATCCCTAACTGCGCGTAAACCGAGTATGGAAGCAGGCTAACACTTGCGCCAAGGTCAAGTAGAGCACGGTTGATGTGTTTCTCCCCGATAGAAATGGAAATAGTAGGACAGCCAGGGTCCTTACGTTTCCGTGGTAATTGTTGGGGGGAAAGCCGTGTCTACAGTCTTTGCCATGAATATCTTCTTGGGTACTTGAGTCTTCCTCTTCCTAGGGCACAAGTTCTTAAGAATTTTTGCATAGGACGGAACTTGTTGTATAGCATCTAGGAGAGGGATGTTGATGTTAACTTGCTTAAACATGTCCACATGCTTCTCCATTTGGGCATCATGTTTGTTGGGCCTCAACCTATTTGGACATGGAGCTCTATCAATAAGTGTTGGGTCCAACATTTGTGGAGAAGGTTGTGGGTGTGGAAAAGGTGAGGTGGGTGGAGGGTTCGAGCCTTTGGGAAAACGGAGAATAGGCTCGGAAGAAGAAGGTACATTAGACGAAATAGGACAAGAGGTAGAAGTGGGAATGGAAGTGGAAGTGGAAGCCGGGGTGTTAATGATCAATTCATCATTATCAATTTGTTCACCCACATGATTGTCTAGCACTCTTCCAGATCTCAACGTGGTAAGTGCATCTACATTAGTGTAATTTGAAGGTCCAGGATCAGGTAGGGGTTGAGCTGGAAGTTTCCCTTCTTCTCTAGCACTTATTTCGGCTGTTATTCGTTCAATTTATGCTTCCATCGATTTAATATTCTCATTTTGAGTGAGTGATCTTCATCATATTATCGACGGAATATTGAAAACTTGCCGACCCTTGGATGGATTGTTTCATGAAAGTAACCAAGGTTTGTACTAGTGCAGAGGTATTATCAGTACCGGCCAATTGCAAAGAGTTTTCATGTGGTGTAAAAGTGTTGGCCGGATTTTGGAAATTTTGTGATTGGTAGGGGTGCTGACTCAATTGAAGTGGTTGCTATTGTGGTGGAAGAGCCTTTTGGAAATTATTTTGGGTTGGAACAGTGTTTTGAGATTGTGATTGGTTCCAAGCAAAGTTAGGGTGATTCCTCCAATCTTGATTATATGCGGAAGAAGAACGATCGTTTCCAGGTCTTTGCTGAAATGCAGCATTAATGTGACCTTGAAACGGTACATTCAAAGGACATTCTTCCATCAAATGTGAAGGGTTTGAACAGCAGCCACACACGGTTTTGGGAAGTGTGTATTGGTTTAGGGAGGCTGAAGAGATTTTGTTTTCTATAGCGTCGAGTTTCCTTTGTATTGTGGCCATTTCGGCTTTCATTATGATGGAAACATCGAGCTGATTGACATCTTCCCTAGGCGGTGGTGGTCTAACACTTTCCTATTGTGATGTGTTTTGAGCTAAATCTTCTAGGTATTTCTATGCTTCACCATCATCTTTAGATAGGAATTGGCAATGACACATGGTTTCAATCATCTGTCTAGTAGTGAGATCAATACCCTCATAGATAATTCGACACAAATCCCATCTAGAGATTCCGTGATGAGGACATTGGATAAGAAGATCCTTGAACCGTTCAAAGCATTTCCAAAATGGTTCATTGGGAAGTTGGGTAAATTTGAAGATTTCGCTCCGAACACGGCTGGTCATGTGATTGGGATAAAATTTCTTAAGGAATGCAGCAACGAATTCGTCCCATGTTGAAATAGAATGTGCGGTTGTGTTGTAAAGCCACTTCTCTGCAAATTCGCACAAAGTGAATGGGAGAAGACGTAAACGCAGAGCATCCAAAGACAGTTGTGAATTTCCCATCAAAGCACATATGTTTTCGAATTTGGAAATAAACATGTATGCATTTTCAGAATCAAGACCGTGAAATTTGGGTACCAGTTTGATGAATTGGGGGTTGATTTCAAAATTTTCCCCGTTGGCAGGTAGTATAGAAAGACAGGTGGGAAGGGGAACACGTGTTGGATAGCATCTTTCCTGGAGAGAAATGCGTGGAGGATTCTGCGCACCTACGGGCGATGGCAGAGTGGTGTTGAAATTTGATGGAAATCCGTCCATCGCGGTCATGGTGGGTGGTGGGGAAGAAGACGAAGAATTACCGACTTTGGGGTCGATAAAAGAAACGCGGACAAGACGGGAATGGAATCCCGTGTCCAGCCGAACATGTGTGAAATGGTTGTAGCACAAGTGGCAGCGTTAAAATAATTAGAGAAAATGATGTGATTGGTGTTTGTTTTGAAAAAGAATACGGATTTTTGAAAAAAATGATGCAAATCACAACAAATGCAATAAGCAACCCTAAGTGTAGTAGTCACCTAGGTCAAGGCTCTAGACCGCTACTAACTTCCAAAAGACAAGTCGCAGGATCAATCCTCTACTGCCTCTTTGTCTCTCCTGTGGCCAGGTAAGTGCCAGGTAAGTGGGAGGTTCTCCACTACGTAAGTAGTGGGCCTAATTAAGTAACCACTTGCCTTAAACACACTTTCCTTAGACACCACAAAAGAAACGCGGATAAGCAATAGATTACCCACGGCCTTCTTCTGTTCTAGGTAAGCGCGACAGTCCTTAGAGTCATGTCTAGATCTTTTTTAGTTAATGAGGGTAATACGGATGCAAGTTTGTGATTTTCGGGGCTTAGGAAGGGTAATGAACTCCCCACCTAATCCGAATTTGGCCGTGCCCCTTAAATTCCGTATTAATAATGCAAACAACCAAGATCAAACACGCACAATTTTCTTATTTTGCGGCGCTGCGAATTATTTGTTAGTTATATGTATGCCCTAGAGGCCATTACTGTACATAGGATGTATATTGTAGTGGATGCTGGGACATATATAGGGAGGACTTTCTTGCTCGACATGATAGTATGCTGTCTGGTTGATCTTTACCTTAACGTGTACACTGATTGTCTCCATGTTACATGTTGGTAAAGCCCTTAGGATCTGTACTTGACTACCTGGACTATGATGCGGATCATACTAGTGGGGACATGGTAGTCCATAAGTACATCCTTCAAAGTCCCTAGTCGTGGGTGTATCGAGACGGGGCATCGATATACCAGAGTAGACTAGCGTATACCTTCTCGACCCATACAGATGGGCGATGGATGATCCCATATCCATTGGTGTTTGACATCAGAGATGATATACGGGTGCTCAGTGGAGACTGGGTACACTGGACGGACTCGCCGAGAACTCCCAGATGGTATTATACCTCACGTCAGATGGCAGTTCTCTGGTGACACTGGTACAGAGTAGTCTGTTGACCCGAGATCGTCATAGAGTCTTGTGTGGTTCCCACTGTGCTTTGATTTCCATCTTACCACGTCCAAGAGGGCGTGCAAAACGGTGGTTTTTGGGTACAGTCTCGAGTCACATGGAGGCAATGAGCGATAGGAGGGGATTCGTCTCTCCCGGTATAGGGGGTTGATGTTGCGCTGTGTTCGATTGGCTATAACAGGAAATCCCTGGCCAGAGTTGCTGAGATTTACTGGTAAGTGTTACCAGTAGTTTCTCGAATTGTTATAGACCTCATATCGACACGACTTATCGAGCTATTGGGGTCTAACGTTTACCACCCCTAGGCGAGATATGCGACATATCAGACGATCAGACCGGACTGTACGGTAGTGTTACTGGTTGGATTCACTGGAGTGTGAGCGGGCTTGCTCGTCGATCTTCTGATCGCTCAATACCCGGGTGGCCGTTACGTTTAGCAGACCGCTTGCGGCTTGTGGATGTTTGATATGATCATCATCCGCTGCCGGCGTATTGACGAGTCTTTAGAGTCCTACACAGAGGTTTCCTGGCTCAAGTGAAACGAAATAGGAGCGCATATAAGATATGTGCGGCACCGAGAATGATATCAGTATGTGATACTGTATTCGATTCTCGCGATATGTGACATTGATCGGTTATATGCGATATAGCCGGCATATCGGATCAAGTGTTGATTCGATAAGTTGTTGCAATTGATATTAGTCGGTTATATGCGATATGACCGGATCATTAAATCAAGTGTTGATTTAATGATTTAATGCATAATTATATATTTGATATATTACTTTGCATTAACTAGTATCGGTTCACTTAAGATGGATTTTCTCACTCGCATGTGCACATTGTATATGTGATATATTTTTGTGCACTTGGCAATATCATGTTTGATGATGCAATAATGCTAGGGTTTGTGTAAAGAGTTAAACCTTAGTTAAGTAAATGGTTAGGGTTTTCTTTTATTCATTCATTTTTTTTTTAATTTGGATTAAAAGAAATGAAATGAGAAAAGAAAAACAAAAGGGTTTCATTCTTTCATAAAGCTTGTTGAAGCTTCATGAAGCTTTGACCAAAGAAACCCTTTTGTCTTCATCTCATTAACCTTAACCATTCATTGAACTATAGTTAGCTCTCTACACTTTACCATGGTTACAATTATGATAAGAATTGATTTTCTTTTCTATTCTATTAACTTATCATAATTCTTTCTTCATCTTCTTCATCTTCTTCAATGAAGAAAAAGCTTGCTTCATCAATGGTGATTGATGAATTAGAGTGAGAAATCCAATTCTAAAGTCTACTCACTTCCTATTTCTTCATCATCTACCTCTTGCCAAGTAGTAGAGTGTGTTTCCTTCACAAGTTTTCATGGCTTGGTGAAGGTGGAGCTTGATCTAGTGATGCTTCGACGTAGATCATCTTCGGCACGTTGTCGACGACCTAGCCCGGTCTTTTCTCCGATGAAACCACCGTGAGAGTCATGGTTCGATTTGGACAGCGGAGAGGACTTCATTGCGGAGCCATGGAGGTGGAGCACCGGATCTACAAAGGTTGTATTCCGTATTCTTATAGTTAAGTGTTAACTAGTTTACTTTTCGCCTAGAAATCTAGCCAACGATCCGTTCTAGGGTTTCTCGGCACCGTTTAAATTTGAAATTGGCATGGTTGATGCCTTGTGAGACCTCATTAGGATGCCTAGGAACCCTACAGTGGTATCAGAGCCTAGCTAGAGCCTTAGGCGAAGTCTAGACGCAATTTGAAGTCCGATCGAACCGAAAATTAGAACCCAAAATAGCTCTCTGTCCTTTTTCTAAAATCTGGGATTTTTCAACATTAAAAATATGCAGAAAAATCAGTAGGCAATTCTAAGGGATACTGTAAAATTCGTGTGCCTAATTCCTTCAATGCGCCGCGGTTCCGCGGCACGAGCTTGGCTCGTGCGGCGGATCCGCGGCCGTTTTGTCTTTTGTGGCATCCAAATTTGCACAGTAATTCATAATATGCAGTGCTGGTTTTCCTGGGAATTTTTAATTTTTTTTCAAGAGTTGAATTTTCTGAGTTGTTTTGGGGATTCGAATGTTCGATCGGATTATCAGATTTTGTCTAAGTGGCTTTCCCGATAATTTTTTTGAACATGTTAAAAAGTTCGACCGGATATAAATACCCAATTTTTCCCCTGTCGGGAAATTTCCAAGTGTTGGATTTTTCCGTAGTTTAAGGATGTTCTAAGTAGTGCAAGTAACGCGATGGTCCCTCTAGAAGACAACAAACCTGAACTCGATTATGTGACCGTCTTGAACTGCCCTTTGAACCTTCGGGTTTGGGGCAGTACGGCGTGCCACATGTGAGGCGTTGGCTTGACTCTTCTACGGCTGGACCGTTGGTACTGAGGCACGAACTGAATGTTGTTAGACTTGTTTCATGTGTTGATCTGTATCGGGAAAACTTGGGTGTTTGAATGTTCGATCGGAAAGTTTAATATTTTCTAATTATCTGGAATGGGATACAATAATTGGAATTCACAATAAAGTTATGAGATAACTGAATGAATGTTATAAACATAGCAGTTTAGTCTCACTTGATCGGTTGCCACGGAATTTTGATGTGATCAAAAGTCCGTCGCAATCACGTAGCGTACGCGGATACTCGCCGGGTAAACTTAATAGACAGCCTCGCTCCATAGCCCCGACCAAGTGACTGTAGGAGAACCCCGTCGCCGAAAGCATCCGTTTGGGTGCTCGCGGCAGCGGTGTTCCGCCTTGGTGCACTTCGTCGACGGTATCGGGGGTGCGGCCGTCTACTGAAGTTTGCGACGAGCATTCGATCAGGATGTCGGGAATCCTGTTGAATTGCCCGACTTGGTATTGAAAAGTGTTTTCGATTTTGAGACTAAAATGCGGGGTTTATAATTGTTAGGCATGCGATGTCTAAGTAATTCATTTGGTCAGGCATGCGATGTCTGAGGTGATTGCGGATTCCAACTGTTGTAGTTTTACACTTTCTTTTCTGTGACCGTAAATGTAATATGTGATATCGCCGGTTTCGTTGCTATATGCCAACGACAATTGGGATGCGCATATTTACTTACATTGATGACATGTGATGTTATGTGTTGCTGGATATGTTATATTGGATCGTCGTGTTTGAATAGCCGGGTTTTTTTTATGTGAGATGAGTGATTTTCATTTTCATTCATGTAAAAATCTGTATGTAATATTCTTTTATTTGGGGCACTTCCAGGTTGCGGAAGATGTCACCCTTTGTATATTATTTACTTTTCCGCACTAGGATAGACCCAAGGAGGAGGGCACAAGTAACCGGGTTCTGGAGTCCAGTGGGAGACCAACTCGAGGAGTCGAGTCAGGGTCTCCTAACTCTAGAATTGGTAGGGTTGCTTGCCGCTCTCGTAGGGGTCTAGGGGTGTGGGTTTGGCTATTCATCGCGACCGTGGAATCCGTGTTTTATACTGGCTCGTATTGAAAACACGGACGTCCTAGTATATCCAATATTTCATATGTTTCTTCTGCTGCGATATCTGTGATGTGATCATGTGATGTTCTGTGATAGATACAGTATATAGTATATATGATATATTATATAGGCGTTACTTATGTTTTACACCCGCGCTAGCCCTGCCCCGCTCTGTCGTTAGTTACCTAACCTAACGGTGCACGAGGGGACATCGAGGCGAATGCGGATGGCATAAGTGTACGTCGTATTTATCTGTGATGTTTAGGTACTTATATGATGGGACTTCATTAATGAGATTAATGAAATAAAAGAAACCTAAGATGTTGTAGAATCGAATTTCAAAATAAAACAGGTAGCTACAGTTCTTGCTTTGCACAGCGGTATATATGATATATCCTGCACCTTATTCGATAAGGAAAGGACCGAGATCCCTTCACCGGGAGTGACTCCTTTAGCAATAACTGGCAGATGCTACACACTCGGTTTGTCTTTTGATTGCTTTTAAGTTTTTTTGCTTTGCACAGTGATATATATGATATATCCCGCACCTCATTCGACGAGGAAAGGACCGACGATCCCTTCACCGGGAGTGACTCCTTTAGCAAAACTAGAAAAGCCTAAAAAACACTCCATTTCAAAATTCATTCGATCCTACAACGATATAAAGTTCATTACGCAAAAGGTTTTCTTAAAAACCTGTCGTAGCCCTCCGTCATTTCAGATAGGTAATAGTTAGTATTCGTGCTGCGTTTGTTGACTCAGTCAAGGCGTAGTGTGCGGTAGCTGATTATTGTTTATCTGCAAAGCATATGATGCGATTGGATTAGGGTAGTCGTGCGGCCTTGTTGACTCAGTCAAGGGTCGTGCGGGTGGGTTTAATTCAATCGAGAAATGACGGGTTGAACTTTACTTGTGGTATATGATTTGTTGACTCAGTCAAGGTCATAGATCGCTTGGGGCAAAATATTATCGGGAATTTCAAGTGTTGAAATTTGCAATAAGATTGCATACCTTCTATGAGATAGTTGGATCCCGATACCCGCTGCGAGTAAGAGTTACTCCTGGGAGAGTTTTATACATTACAATTAGCCGATCAAGTAGGTGTCTAGAAAGGTGTTAACGAGGTTACGCCTCTGGGAAAACGAGGTTTACATTAATTAGGTTCGTGCGAAAGCACGGGGGACCTCCCTCAAAGTACCGACACTGGCCTGGCTGAAAGATTGGCGAACTTGTAGTGTGTAATTAATCCCGGCTAGTCTTTCCTTTTAGGGTTTGAAGGAAGATTTGATAAAAAGCAGTGCGAGCCATCCTGATTAGATAAAATAAAAACCAATCTATTCTTGCAAGAGGGCACGCTGAGTGTTTTCTTCTCTCTCTCTCCAGGTAGCGACCATATCACGCCTTAATCAAGATAATAATACGGATTTTTGACCGAACCCGCTTGTTATACTGAGCTGGGGAGCATTGGTCCCGCTCCAACTTATAATTGTTATAAGACAGAGCAGGAAATTGGGGAATACCAGATTTCCCGTGCCGCCCAAACGAGGAGAGTGCATGATGATGCATCATCTTCGGGTGTGTTCATTATACAGAACTGTTTCTCAGTATTCTTTACGTCCTGGGTATGTGATACCGGATCAGGATCCCAGATATGTAATCTGTTACATAGGGCTACAGAAAGGTAGAGAACTGAGAACGGGTGATAAGTTTCATGAGGCAGAAAACGGGGCAAGTGTTGCAGCCAAGTCTGTTGGTCACTGTCACCCTGTATTACAATACATTGATTCTGAACGAATGTTATTAGATACCGAACCTGTTATGCAAAATCATATCTGTCTCTTTATTAGTAAAGAAACGATAAAATTTTATATTGTTGGACAATGTTTTGAACATTTCCTATATCAAAAGTTGATCGGTTCAGGCACGTTATCTAAAAGCATTAATGTTCTAAATCAAACTGCAGTTCTTAGTATACGGAACACACACAAGAGGAAAAGTTCAGAAATGAACGAATCCTTCTTAAGGCATTGTAGACTAGGTCATATCTATGCGACCCGACTGGCTGTAGTTACATGTAGATGCATATTTAAATCAGTTTGAATTTACATCTTGTGAAACTCGCTAGTCATGTCACAGAGATAAGATGACCATAGCTCCGTTTACTGGAAACAGAGAAAGAGTTAGTGAACTCTTGGGACTGATACATGATGATGTATGTAAGGTCTCCTGTCTACACATGCCAGGACTGGTTCTTTATACTTCATTACGTTCTCTGATGATCTTTCGAGTTTCAGACCTATGTTACTGTTGAAACACAAGTCCGAACCTTTTGAGATATTCACAGAATATAAGTTAGAAGTAGAGAACCAAAATACGGGTATAAGTATTATGTCCTTTGATGTGATCAAGGAGGAGAATACTTGAGCACGGAATTCCTGGATTGTTCTAAAGGAGAATGAGATTCTCTCTCAGCATTACTTCTCCGTATACACCATAGCACGATGGTATGTCGGGGCGGAGCAGATACACCCTATGTGATAAGGTGTGCTCTATGATGAGTACTACTGAGTTACCTATTTCCTTTTGGGAGTTATGCGCTTGAGAAGCTGCATACCTATTGAATAGGGTTCGAATCAAATCAGTTGCCTACCACTTCATATGAGATATGGTATGGTAAGAGCCCATGTCTTAAGCTAGTTAAGATTTGGGGTTGACCGGCCTATGTCTGAAAGCAAAATCCGGACAAGCTCAAGGCAAGATCTGTTATGTAGAACTGGAAATGTTCCAGCTATACAGACTGCAGCTGATGATTTGATAGAACCAAAGGATTCAGTAGATTCCAACGAACCTCAGCCTCTCCGCCGATCTAGTAGGGTTCCTCACTGTAACATTTCAAAAAAGTAGAATATTATTTTTGGGAATTTTCATAATTTAATAATAATTTTTAATGATATTTTAATAGTCGGTATAATTAAATACCGATAAATGGTGAAAATTCCGGAGAAAATTATAAGAATTCTAAAATAGCTTATTTTTGTAGAAATATGCCATTTTGCAGTTTTATGATGGATTATATGTTATTTTGGTATTAACCGCGATTAAAAATCGCTTAGTGGATTTTTGGCTTTTGTGCAAAAATGTGCACATAACATTTTCTACACTTGTTACACTTGTTCATGTTTTGGACTCATGGTGGCCTAGGGTTGAACCATGTTTAGATGACCATGGTGGGTTTAAATCTTTAGGCTAAGTTAAGTGGGTTAATCAGGGTTGGTTTGGTTCTTGGTGAATGGGATGATGAGAGTTAACTCATCTCATTTCAAAACTTTGGTTTGCCTCTCAAACACACACATACCAACCTCTCTACATCAGACATATACACCCACACATCAGCCACCCTAGCTGCTGCTACAAGCTGCAACACCATCAGCCCCACACCCAACATCAACAGCGCATTTTCAGCCACATTGTTATCAGCCACAGCAGCAACAACCTTATTCCAAACAACACCCCACAACACCACCATTAAACCACAACCACAACACTTCTCCTCATCACCAAAAACAACCCCAGCTCTGCAGTAGCTGCTGCAAACAGCAACAAAAAGGAAGAAAGGATTGCAAGCAGCAGCAGCAGCCAGTTTCAGCTTCAGCACAGCTGCATCAGCAACACCACTTCAGCAGCAACCACCCCTCCTCCTTCCTTCATCCTTCCCTTCTCCTACACCCTAGGACACTCTAGAGGTATAATCCCACGACCCAACTCAGTTCTTGCTCAGTTCTGGTTAAATAGCTGAAAGTTACTGTTTTAATTGTGACATTGTGCTAGTTTAGGCAAATTTGAGTGAGACTTGACCAAGAGATGGTTTTGAACGTTAGAGTAGCCTTATTAGGGGTATGTGAGACCAGTTAACCCAAGATTGTCCCAGATTTCACTCATGTACCAGATTTGTTATACTTGGCGTAATTTAGCAATTTTGTCGACTTTGGACCTTTCTGGAAACTGCTACAACCCGGGACCTCCTAAAATGAAATTGACTTGGCAGTAGGATATGCAGGCAGATATAAACCAACATCCAAAACCCTAGCCCAAACCACCAAACCCCGGCCGCAGATTTAATCCCCCTGGCCGCAATTTGCGGCCAGACCAGGGTGGGACCTCCTCGTTTTGCGTGCACAGCCCCATTTCATGTAAACTTGACCCCCTGCATGTCTAGTTTTGACTGTTTCCTGTTAGGGTAAAATCTGGGTTGTTTTTCATGAGTTGGCGTATTATTTACGACATGTTTTCGTATGGATTTTGGTATTCGATGATTCGTTTCTGTCGGGTGGCGTTTGGACGTCAACGACAGCGGATACTGGCTGTGTTCGCACGCGAGACTATAGGTTTTTACTTATAGGCGTAGCGTGCACCATTTTGGTTTCCGACATGGTTTTCATGTGTTTTAGCGTGTGATATCCTTGTAGGTACCCCATGTGGCGTCGAAGCGTTGGAGATGCAAATGGCGACATCGGCACCGGCACACATAACAAGGTGAGTAGATTTATATCTACGGGGAGAAGTCGGGTGGATGGCGTATAGCACCCCCGCAGTCCGAGGTGATGTATACGGATGCGTATACACACCTATAAATATTATATGTTGTTCGGGAAATTATTGATGTTTAATTGGATATTGGTATACTGGATTGGGAAAGATTACGAAACCTTAGGGTAGTGGGTGCACTACACATACATACACACATATACATACTTGAATGCATTCTTATTTCATATGTGGTTATGGGATTCTATATCGAGATGTGTTCATATGGATTTGGGATTATGTGTTCACATACAGATTTGGGGATGATACTTGGGATTTAATTGAATCGATGAGAGTTGGTATGAGATTATGATATCAGTGATACGGTAAAATTCATACTTGTGATACGTTTGATGATTTAGAGGATTTTGGGGATGATAAACAGGAATGGAGATATAAATATATTAAGTGATCAACATGTGATTATGATACACGATAGGATATGACATGATATGATATGACAGGATATTTGGGGATAGGCCGCCTTGGCGAGGTATACTCTTTGTGATGATTTATGATGATAATATTGATCTATACTAAAACTGTCGATCAGTAGTCAGGTTTTCATTATAGTGATAATGCTAGCATTGTACTAGACATAGGTCAGTACCCAGATTAGTGATATTTGATAAAGAGAATATTTGATGAATGATATGACGAATGTGATATTGACCCGTACCCAGATTTGGGGATGCCGTACGACGGATTCACGTACGAACTATATTTTTGATGTTTGATCCGCCTACTTGACTTGGGAACAACCAATTATAGAGATATGGTATCGGATGTGATATGATCGAGGCGGGATCACCGACTATATATGTATATTTATATGTATCGACTCAGAGGTTAGGCGGTTTCCCTTACCTACTGTTAGCTTTAGCTCAGCCTTGTAGTGGTGTAGCTATGTGACTTTTATGACCTTAGATGCAGTTTAGCGATCATGGTGTTCAGTATCTCAGCTTCCGCATATTATTATTGTTGCTCTGCATCGCCTACTGTTATGATTCATATGTCATTATTGATATCTGCTGCTAGGACACCAGCACCACTACCGATGATGCGTATGTACCACGTACACTTATTGCTGTCGCACACACATCTTCATCGGTAATTGCCATGTCACGAACACTTAGAAATTATTATTGCTTGATTTAGCTTGTTAGCTAGTAGTGACATGATATTAGTATGCTTGCTTTATATGTAAGCTTGACATTGTAGCTATCACTTGTCACTTCATGCATACTGTTATTCATTATATGCTGCATTCATGGATTCTCATGCATATATTCATGATTTCACATGCTATTGATGATTTGGATTCGGGTTTCCATGAGATTTTCTGGATTTGGAGGAAAACCGCAAAAACATACATATAAATTGCTTTCTCTTTTTAATCAAAATGCGGTTTTTCCATGATGTATGAGTCGTCCACCATGAGTTTTGCTGATGGATTTCGAGACCCGATTCGAGGAGTGGAGAAACCGTTTCGGGTACATGGTGGGCCCGGTGCGGTACCCCGGGGCAAGAAGATCGCAGGAGATGGCGTTGAGCCTGGCAGGGGAGCACGACCGACCGGTGATATTACCCGACACGTCGGATATCCAGAGGATACCGTCGTAGTCATGAGATGGATAGTAGGGGCCGATCTGGACTGACGGCGCCCTGGATATTATGATTGGGACATTGAGATTTGAGATATTGAGTTACAGAGATTGTGATACAGAGATATCGAGATATCGAGATATATGTTTTGTGCCGATGCTAGGCACTGTTTTATGATGATTTCATCATGATACCTCATTTAAAATACAGAGATCTCACAAAGTTATGAAAGCAGTTTTCTTCAGTACATGCATTCTGTTTCATGCATTCATACATCATTCATATGATATATATTGCTACTTGATGCACTGGCACAGACACATGGTTTTACACTTGGGTTAGATATTTGTACTAGCCATGGTTAGAGATTACTGGTTATATATTTGAGGATTATATATGTTGATCGTATGACCTAGGATTGCGTCATACATGCGATTTCTGTTCGCAGATCTTTTTCTACTCACGAGTTGGCAACTCACCCCCGTTGTGCCCCAGTTTCTTGCAGGTGTTGCCGTACAGATTTCATTACGGCTTTCCGGGCACTGTACCTTTCGGGTGACTTGCTAGTAGGTGGGTTGATTGTATCTTACCCATCATTATACCTTGTATATTATATTTCAGTTGTATCTAGAATTTCCATCAACCAAAACTTGTACTTATTTGAGATAAAGACCAGTGATGTTTATTCTTTCGACCTTAGAGTCGCGTGTTATATTTCTTTGGGTTTCAGGCTGGTTGAGTTCCTTTTCTGTTGTGATCCTCGCCTTGAGGCGTTGTATATTATGTTGCATACAGGTTGATTTGATATGGTTCCTCCTATTCTCTACTACTTCTCTTGGTTTGGATTGCTGGGTTTCGGCTTACTTAGCATACGTACGCCTTGAGACATTCGTAGTCTAAGTGCCGGTCATGTTCCGTATTTCGGGTCGTGACAAAGTTGGTATCAGAGCGTTAGGTTTTACCTTCGGAGTATAGGATGACCCTTGGTTGATGGAATAGGTGACTAAAGTAGAGTGACGTACCGTTGGTATGTTCCGCGGCATATTTACGACACGCCACTCCACTTAAGGAGCCTTAGGATGTACATTTCTTTGTTCAGTATTATATTCATTCCTGATCTAGCCTCATCGGTACCAGTTTTGGTTTTGCTGCCACGATTGCGGGCAGGGAGAGAGCTACGGCTAGAATTGCGGTCAGCATGAGCTCGTCATGAACGAGGACTGACCAGGGCGTGATTTTGGCGACACACGATTGCAGAGATGTGTCTTTTGATTGTGTTCTCACGCCATGAGCGTTGGATGGATCGCTGCATGAGATTACTCGAACGTGCAGATCAGCACCATAGGATTGAGCCACTGACAGAGGACAGCCAAATTTTGATGACCGTTGGTGTATTGCTCACTCTGATGATTGAGGCACGATTCAGCATGCAGACGAGCGAGCCAGTTTGCTACGAACGACGAGATATCGCCCCAGATGTTGGAGCTATTGCAATACAAGTTGTGCTAAGAGATGATAGAAGGTCGCTAGTCACCAAGGATGAATGACTGGGACACGTGGATCGTTCGCTACCCCGATGCGAGGTCATCAGATAGATTGATTCCAGCTGAGACGACTTCACGCGGAGACGTTGAGAGTCGACAGAGACGATCGAATGTTAGAAACCTATTATTCCAAGTTTAAAGTATTCGGAAAGATATGCAGGCAATTCTATGGTCCCTCTAGAAGAATGAAACCCTAACTCGACTTAATGACCGTATGAAAGCCTTTGAACCTTAGGGTTTGCGGCAGTTCTGCGGCGCCATTAGTGAGGCTTGGGTTTGCCCTTCTACGGCTGGACCACCGATGGTGGGGTATGTACTCGATACTTTCATACTGTACCCAAGATGTTAAGCTCTTGGGGGATTATGAGGTTTTGACGACTCGATCGGATGGCTCGACTTACTTCGGATACTAGATGGTGAGATGCATTTCTTGGGAGACTCCAGACACGAGGATAGCCGTTGGAGCTTAGTCCATGCAGCCACGACGAGACGAGTCCGAAGCAGTCAACATTAGAGGAAAGTGGAGTAAGAGGTTCGTGCAAGATCTAGATGTGATGACGTTCCACTCCGCCGACATCAGAGATGTGATGCGCATGCCGAGGCATTGTACTGGATATACCTTCCAGAGGGAGTCACGATGAGTATGCAGCCGTTTCGAAGCAAGAAGCAGATTTGGTAAAGGACGATGACCTCCGGACAGTTGGCAGGGATGAGACTTGGAAGAGAGCTTGAGCAGGTTTCCTTCCAGGACACTGCTGCTATGATGTTTGCACCCAGGATCAGATGTGACACGTGCATTCAGAAAACCAAAGGCCGACGCCAGTGACATGCTGCTTTACTAGTGGTCGCGATGACTGACCAGGAAATGACCAGAGAAGTGCCAGAACGGAATCATCCCCGTTAGCACACTTGACAGAGCCGATGAGCCGATGGATCGAGAGATTGGTAGTCCACAGAGAAGACTTGGACCCAGGAGTGGTCATTGTTACGCACACCAGCAGGCCAGAGTTCATGATCATCAACGAGACGTCCACTAGTGACCGCGACAGTTGGCCCGAGATTCTTGGAGGATGCGCTCGAGCGGGACTATTCCGCCATACTTGATTTCGATGTTTTGGGTGATTTATTCTCATGATGTGATTTTGATGATTGAGGATTTACGATTTTTGCACAGTTGTTGCACTTGATATCGTTTTCGTGCCTTGATTTCACATGTTTGTGATTTATGTGGTTTAGACATTCGAGTCGATTTTGTGCGTATGCACGCACACGATTTGGTTCCTGCACTCTGTATTGTTTATATATACTTGCAGTGCAGTGACATGTACTTTGTGCACTTGGATGCACTGGACTTCAATTTCGAGGGTGATGTTCGATATTTATTTTGTACATTTTATGTACCTGATTGGATTTTGCGCGTGCTCGGCGCTTAACATTGGATTTCATGATTTCGTGCATGATGGATGCACCGGATTTGGATTTTAGCGCATGTTGAGCGCAAGTTATGAGATGCGATTTGGTGCACACCAGATGCACTAAATCGGGATTTTTCGTGCATGTCAGATGCACATGATCTTGCGGTCAGGCACGCACGTTGCCTATGACCGATGCTGTGTGCACATCCATTGCACCTTGATGTCGTTTTGTGCACCTGCTTGGCACATTCATGGATTTGATTTTCGTGCGCACTGGACGCACAGGGTTTTTCATATGCGCTTTTTGGGATTGATTTCTTATGGAGCAGTACATTTTTATGATATTGCGATTGATTTTCGTACTGAGCAGGACTGATCAGATGACAGTGCCTGAATATATTTTCCATGCATTGATAGATTTCAAGGGATTTCCAAAGGCGAGCTATAGTCTCATTATTTACATACGTATCTGATACGACACGAAACATTTAAAACGAGGAAAACCCTTCTAAATTAATTTCAAAACGGCGGGACGTGCATATTAAACAAAGGATATATACGTATATGGCTATTTTCTTATAGAGACATCCGCCACTGTGCAGTGTCATGCGCATTGCACATCGACTTTAAAGAATTTGGCATACATTCTCTTCAGATATTTACATGTGTGATCCCGATTTTTAGCATATCGGTGTTGCTTTGGATTTGGCATTCGTGTTTTCACCTTGACTCCGATGATTGCGGGAGGCTTGACGGAGTTTTGATTTCGAGTTATCTGCTCGTTACGCATACGCATACATTGCGCTACGATGCGTTCTATGTATTGATGATTTCGGAGCCCCGTTGACTTGGACATTTTATTGCAATGTTTTAGAATTTGGGGGTTTAAATTTAAATTCGGGGACCGAATTTCTTTAAGGGGGGAAGACTGTAACATTTCAAAAAAATAGAATATTATTTTTGGGAATTTTCATAATTTAATAATAATTTTTAATGATATTTTAATAGTCGGTATAATTAAATACCGATAAATGGTGAAAATTCCGGAGAAAATTATAAGAATTCTAAAATAGCTTATTTTTGTGGAAATATGCCATTTTGCAGTTTTATGATGGATTATATGTTATTTTGGTATTAACCGCGATTAAAAATCGCTTAGTGGATTTTTGGCTTTTGTGCAAAAATGTGCACATAACATTTTCTACACTTGTTACACTTGTTCATGTTTTGGACTCATGGTGGCCTAGGGTTGAACCATGTTTAGATGACCATGGTGGGTTTAAACCTTTAGGCTAAGTTAAGTGGGTTAATCAGGGTTGGTTTGGTTCATGGTGAATGGGATGATGAGAGTTAACTCATCATTTTTCAAAACTTTGGTTTTCCTCTCAAACACACACATACCAACCTCTCTACATCAGACATATACACCCACACATCAGCCACCCTAGCTGCTGCTACAAGCTGCAACACCATCAGCCCCACACCCAACATCAACAGCGCATTTTCAGCCACATTGTTATCAGCCACAGCAGCAACAACCTTATTCCAAACAACACCCCACAACACCACCATTAAACCACAACCACAACACTTCTCCTCATCACCAAAAACAACCCCAGCTCTGCAGTAGCTGCTGCAAACAGCAACAAAAAGGAAGAAAGGATTGCAAGCAGCAGCAGCAGCCAGTTTCAGCTTCAGCACAGCTGCATCAGCAACACCACTTCAGCAGCAACCACCCCTCCTCCTTCCTTCTTCCTTCCCTTCTCCTATACCCTAGGACACTCTAGAGGTATAATCCCACGACCCAACTCAGTTCTTGCTCAGTTCTGGTTAAATAGCTGAAAGTTACTGTTTTAATTATGACATTGTGCTAGTTTAGGCAAATTTGAGTGAGACTTGACCAAGAGATGGTTTTGAACGTTAGAGTAGCCTTATTAGGGGTATGTGAGACCAGTTAACCCAAGATTGTCCCAGATTTCACCCATATACCAGATTTGTTATACTTGGCGTAATTTACCAATTTTGTCGACTTTGGACCTTTCTAGAAACTGCTACAACCCGGGACCTCCTAAAATGAAATTGACTTTGCAGTAGGATATGCAGGCAGATATAAACCAACATCCAAAACCCTAGCCCAAACCACCAAACCCCGGCCGCAGATTTAATCCCCCTGGCCGCAATTTGCGGCCAGACCAGGGCGGGACCTCCTCGTTTTGCGTGCACAACCCCATTTTATGTAAACTTGACCCTCTGCATGTCTAGTTTTGACTGTTTCCTGTTAGGGTAAAATCTGGGTTGTTTTTCATGAGTTGGCGTATGATTTACGACATGTTTTCGTATGGATTTTGGTATTCGATGATTCGTTTCTGTCGGGTGGCGTTTGGACGTCAACGACAGCGGATACTGGCTGTGTTCGCACGCGAGACTATAGGTTTTTACTTATAGGCGTAGCGTGCACCATTTTGGTTTCCGACATGGTTTTCATGTGTTTTAGCGTGTGATATCCTTGTAGGTACCCCATGTGGCATCGAAGCGTTGGAGATGCAAATGGCGACATCGGCACCGGCACACATAACAAGGTGAGTAGATTTATATCTACGGGGAGAAGTCGGGTGGATGGCGTATAGCACCCCCGCAGTCCGAGGTGATGTATACGGATGCGTATACACACCTATAAATATTATATGTTGTTCGGGAAATTATTGATGTTTAATTGGATATTGGTATACTGGATTGGGAAAGATTACGAAACCTTAGGGTAGTGGGTGCACTACACATACATACACACATATACATACTTGAATGCATTCTTATTTCATATGTGGTTATGGGATTCTATATCGAGATGTGTTCATATGGGTTTTGGATATGTGTTCACATACAGATTTGGGGATGATACTTGGGATTTAATTGAATCGATGAGAGTTGGTATGAGATTATGATATCAGTGATACGGTAAAATTCATACTTGTGATACGTTTGATGATTTAGACGATTTTGGGGATGATAAACAGGAATGGAGATATAAATATATTAAGTGATCAACATGTGATTATGATACACGATAGGATATGACATGATATGATATGACAGGATATTTGGGGATAGGCCGCCTTGGCGAGGTATACTCTTTGTGATGATTTATGATGATAATATTGATCTATACTAAGACTGTCGATCAGTAGTCAGGTTTTCATTATAGTGATAATGCTAGCATTGTACTAGACATAGGTCAGTACCCAAATTAGTGATATTTGATAAAGAGAATATTTGATGAATGGTATGACGAATGTGATATTGACCCGTACCCAGATTTGGGGATGCCGTACGACGGATTCACGTACGAACTATATTTTTGATGTTTGATCCGCCTACTTGACTTGGGAACAACCAGTTATAGAGATATGGTATCGGATGTGATATGATCGAGGCGGGATCACCGACTATATATGTATATTTATATGTATCGACTCAGAGGTTAGGCGGTTTCCCTTACCTACTGTTAGCTTTAGCTCAGCCTTGTAGTGGTGTAGCTATGTGACTTTTATGACCTTAGATCCAGTTTAGCGATCATGGTGTTCAGTATCTCAGCTCCCGCATATTATTATTGTTGCTCTGCATCGCCTACTGTTATGATTCATATGTCATTATTGATATCTGCTGCTAGGACACCAGCACCACTACCGATGATGCGTATGTACCACGTACACTTATTGCTGTCGCACACACATCTTCATCGGTAATTGCCATGTCACGAACACTTAGAAATTATTATTGCTTGATTTAGCTTGTTAGCTAGTAGTGACATGATATTAGTATGCTTGCTTTATATGTAAGCTTGACATTGTAGCTATCACTTGTCACTTCATGCATACTGTTATTCATTATATGCTGCATTCATGGATTCTCATGCATATATTCATGATTTCACATGCTATTGATGATTTGGATTCGGGTTTCCATGAGATTTTCTGGATTTGGAGGAAAACCGCAAAAACATACATATAAATTGCTTTCTCTTTTTAATCAAAATGCGGTTTTTCCATGATGTATGGGTCGTCCACCATGAGTTTTGCTGATGGATTTCGAGACCCGATTCGAGGAGTGGAGAAACCGTTTCGGGTACATGGTGGGCCCAGTGCGGTACCACGGGGCAAGAAGATCGCAGGAGATGGCGTTGAGCCTGGCAGGGGAGCACGACCGACCGGTGATATTACCCGACACGTCGGATATCCAGAGGATACCGTCGTAGTCATGAGATGGATAGTAGGGGCCGATCTGGACTGACGGCGCCCTGGATATTATGATTGGGACATTGAGATTTGAGATATTGAGTTACAGAGATTGTGATACAGAGATATCGAGATATCGAGATATATGTTTTGTGCCGATCCTTGGCACTGTTTTATGCTGATTTCATCATGATACCTCATTTAAAATACAGAGATCTCACAAAGTTATGAAAGCAGTTTTCTTCAGTACATGCATTCTGTTTCATGCATTCATACATCATTCATATGATATATATTGCTACTTGATGCACTGGCACAGACACATGGTTTTACACTTGGGTTAGATATTTGTACTAGCCATGGTTAGAGATTACTGGTTATATATTTGAGGATTATATATGTTGATCGTATGACCTAGGATTGCGTCATACATGCGATTTCTGTTCGCAGATCTTTTTCTACTCACGAGTTGGCAACTCACCCCCGTTGTGCCCCAGTTTCTTGCAGGTGTTGCCGTACGGATTTCATTACGGCTTTGCGGGCACTGTACCTTTCGGGTGACTTGCTAGTAGGTGGGTTGATTGTATCTTACCCATCATTATACCTTGTATATTATATTTCAGTTGTATCTAGAATTTCCATCAACCAAAACTTGTACTTATTTGAGATAGAGACCAGTGATGTTTATTCTTTCGACCTTAGAGTCGCGTGTTATATTTCTTTGGGTTTCAGGCTGGTTGAGTTCCTTTTCTGTTGTGATCCTCGCCTTGGCGTTGTATATTATGTTGCATACAGGTTGATTTGATATGGTTCCTCCTATTCTCTACTACTTCTCTTGGTTTGGATTGCTGGGTTTCGGCTTACTTAGCATACGTACGCCTTGAGACGTTCGTAGTCTAAGTGCCGGTCATGTTCCGTATTTCGGGTCATGACACTCACCCACCTGAGAGATACTTCTGTTTCTCTATCACAGTGGGAGCGAGGATTGCATCATGAGATGATGACCCAACTAGTTTCGACCTGGCCATCAGGAGTAGGACTCTGTGAGAATGGCTGGATGTTTATCGATCTGAGATGGAATCCTTATACACCAACAAAGTATGGACTTTGGTTGCTATATCTGAAGGGTTAAATTCCCATCAGGAGCAAGTATATCTTGAGAAGATTACTTGGTGTACATGGAAAAGTTGAGACTTTCAAAGCTAGACTTGTTAAAGGTTTGCATCATTGACCAGGTGTGGATAATGATGAAACCTTTTCAAGTATCTATGCTTAAGTCCATCCAGATCCTACTTACCACGGCTACATACCATGACTACGAAATCTAGCGGTTGGGTGTCTTGACTGCTTTTCTAAATGATGATTTAGAAGAGAGCGTCTATAAGTACACAGCCAGAGGGCTTCGTAGACAGTGGGAGCAGCGGAAACGTGTGCAAGATGCTTTATTTGATAAGGCAGGCATCGCGGAGTTGGAACATCTGTTTTGATGAATTAGTCAAAGAGTTTGACATCATCAAAATGGTAGATGAACCTTGTATAAACAAAAAGGTAGTAGGGAGTATGGTAGTGATCCTCGTAGAGTACGTGGATGACATACTCTTGATAAGAAAAGAGTTTCTTATGCTACGCTCGGTCAATCTCCGCTTATCACAATGATTCTCCACATAGGATCAAAATGATACCTCCTAAATCCTGAGTTTTGGATCTATGAGATAGATTTAATTGGATGTTAGGATTCTCACTAGTTGTAGTGAGATGGTATCAATCAATCCTGGGGAGAATCACTGGAAGGGTTCCAGGGTGATAAAGACGACTGAAATTCAGTCGCAGGCATTGTCTTTACCCTCAGTAAAGGGACGGTATGTTGGAAGAGTTCCAAACTAGATACCGTGGCATACTAAACGATAAAGGCAGGATACATCGCTACTAAAGATGCTACCAAAGAGGCTGTTTGGGTGCATATTGGTTCATGAGATGAGCTACGTTCCAACCATTGTGAGACAATGGAGTTGTGGCTTATGCCAAGGAACGCCGGTCCCATCAGTGATCCAGACATATTCTAAGGCAGTGTCACCTCATCATGGAGATGGTTGATCTCCAGGGAGATCGAGTTTAGGAGAGTAGACCAAGAGGACAACACAGCGGATCCACTCACAAAGGCCTGTTCCCAGAGAGAGACTTTTATGGGATGGTTGAGTATGAGATACTGCAACCACTGCTATCAGATGACCCTAGTGCAAGTGGGAGATTGTTAGTTATATGTATGCCCTAGAGGCCATTACTGTACATAGGATGTATATTGTAGTGGATGCTGGGACATATATAGGGAGGACTTTCTTGCTCGACATGATAGTATGCTATCTGGTTGATCTTTACTTTAACGTGTACACTGATTGTCTCCATGTTACATGTTGGTAAAGCCCTTAGGATCTGTACTTGATTACCTGGACTATGATGCGGATCATACTAGTGGGGACATGGTAGTCCATAAGTACATCCTTCAAAGTCCCTAGTCGTGGGTGTATCGAAACGGGGCATCGATATACCAGAGTAGACTAGCGTATACCTTCTCGACCCATACAGATGGGCGATGGATGATCCCATATCCATTGGTGTTTGACATCAGAGATGATATACGGGTGCTCAGTGGAGACTGGGTACACTGGACGGACTCGCCGAGAACTCCCAGATGGTATTATACCTCACGTCAGATGGCAGTTCTCTGGTGACACTGGTACAGAGTAGTCTGTTGACCCGAGATCGTCATAGAGTCTTGTGTGGTTCCCACTGTGCTTTGATTTCAATCTTACCACGTCCAAGAGGGCGTGCAAAACGGTGGTTTTTGGGTACAGTCCCGAGTCTCATGGAGGCAATGAGCGATAGGAGGGGATTCGTCTCTCCCGGTATAGGGGGTTGATGTTGCGCTGTGTTCGATTGGCTATAACAGGAAATCCCTGGCCAGGGTTGCTGAGATTTACTGGTAAGTATTACCAGTAGTTTCTCGAATTGTTATAGACCTCATATCGACACGACTTATCGAGCTATTGGGGTCTGACGTTTACCACCCCTAGGCGAGATATGCGACATATCAGACGATCAGACCGGACTGTACGGTAGTGTTACTGGTTGGATTCACTAGAGTGTGAGCGGGCTTGCTCGTCGATCTTCTGATCGCTCAATACCCCGGTGGCCGTTACGTTTAGCAGACCGCTTGCGGCTTGTGGATGTTTGATATGATCATCATCCGCTGCCGGCGTATTGACGAGTCTTTAGAGACCTACACAGAGGTTTCCTGGCTCAAGCGAAACGAAATAGGAGCGCATATGAGATATGTGCGGCACCGAGAATGATATCAGTATGTGATACTGTATTCGATTCTCGCGATATGTGACATTGATCGGTTATATGCGATATAGCCGGCATATCGGATCAAGTGTTGATTCGATAAGTTGTTGCAATTGATATTAGTCGGTTATATGCGATATGACCGGATCATTAAATCAAGTGTTGATTTAATGATTTAATGCATAATTATATATTTGATATATTACTTTGCATTAACTAGTATCGGTTCACTTAAGATGGATTTTCTTACTCGCATGTGCACATTGTATATGTGATATATTTTTGTGCACTTGGCAGTATCATGTTTGATGATGCAATAATGCTAGGGTTTGTGTAAAGAGTTAAACCTTAGTTAAGTAAATGGTTAAGGTTTTTTTTATTCATTCATTTATTTTTTAATTTGGATTAAAAGAAATGAAATGAGAAAAGAAAAACAAAAGGGTTTCATTCTTTCATGAAGCTTGTTGAAGCTTCATGAAGCTTTGACCAAAGAAACCCTTTTGTCTTCATCTCATTAACCTTAACCATTCATTGAACTATAGTTAGCTCTCTACACTTTACCATGGTTACAATTATGATAAGAATTGATTTTCTTTTCTATTCTATTAACTTATCATAATTCTTTCTTCATCTTCTTCATCTTCTTCAATGAAGAAAAAGCTTGCTTCATCAATGGTAATTGATGAATTAGAGTGAGAAATCCAATTCTAAAGTCTACCCACTTCCTATTTCTTCATCCTCTACCTCTTGCCAAGTAGTAGAGTGTGTTTCCTTCACAAGTTTTCATGGCTTGGTGAAGGTGGAGCTTGATCTAGTGATGCTTCGATGTAGATCATCTTCGGCACGTTGTCGACGACCTAGCCCGGTCTTTTCTCCGATGAAACCACCGTGAGAGTCATGGTTCGATTTGGACAGCGGAGAGGACTTCATTGCGGAGCCGTGGAGGTGGAGAACCGGATCTACAAAGGTTGTATTTCCGTATTCTTATAGTTAAGTGTTAACTAGTTTACTTTTCGCCTAGAAATCTAGCCAACGATCCGTTCTAGGGTTTCTCGGCACCGTTTAAATTTGAAATTGGCATGGTTGATGCCTTGTGAGACCTCATTAGGGTGCCTAGGAACCCTACAGTATTTGCAAAGAAACCTGCAGAAAATTGTTAATGGAGCAGATGAAGAAAGAGATAAGAAAGTCAGAGAGTTACCACAAAATTTTGGGACAGTGAACCCTTGAGGAAGCCGCGGATCCGCTGCTATATATGGTCAATGGCCGCGGATGCGCGGTACTGTAGCTTGATCTCTGCACGAAATTTCCTGAGGCTGCTACTGTTCACCTTCTAAGCTCTCTGGAATGATCTGAAAATTTTTCCTCGCACTCCACAGATTCTAGATTTCCTCGCAACAAATCACAAAGAATCGTTTAGTGTTTGTGCGAATTTAGATCTAAAAATTATGATGGAATAAACTTTTCAACTCAAATTTCAAAAACGAACAAATTAGCACACGATCCCCGGCAACGGCGCCATTTGATTGAATGAATTCTCGGTTCGTGTCGGTAGAAAATGTATAGAAATCACAACCAAAGGAATTTTTGACCGCAATCAATAACGGTGTCGGATGTAGCGCGTTAGCGAGTGCGGATCGTCCACAGGGAAAGTGAGATCTGTTCGAATTCGAATTAGATGAATTGAAAATTAAAGAAAAAAGAAAAGACAATTCAATTCAAGATTTATAAAATTGAAGTTCAAGAATTATCTAGATCTAAATCTAAAATCAAGAAAACATTAAAAATTAAGAATTAAGAATTGATGATATCCAATCCAAATATTAATCAAGAATCGAAATGAGGCTCGTAGGAATCGATCGAATCTATAGACGTGATAAAATCTATTGATTACGTTTTCTTATCCATCGATGATTTGATACTAGATCGATGACGATCAACGAGAATTAGGGATTTCTTGCGGAAACTAGGGTTTCATGATCTATCCCTTGTCCTTTCGTTGATCTCATTCACATTCTAGCCTCTAGTAAATTCAAGAATCGATCGTGGATCCCTAATTAAGAGCGAACACAATCAAGAAAGCATCGCTCGAAACTAGGTCGTTGATTCTTCAATTTACCAAGGTTTACAAAACTCATAGGACTTAAGAATCGTTTCAAGATTTGTAACATCATCATCTATTGATTCTCTCGACTCCTTCACGAGCGGAGTTTTACTCAAACATCATAACAAGAAACACAATCAAGAATTGAGATCTAATCATGATGCAAGAATGTAAAGAAAGCAAGATAAAAGAATTTCACCTTTTATTTATCAACAATTTCATTACAATTCTCTCAAGAACTACAATGAGGAAAGAACTCGATCGTTGATTTGGCTTCGCTCGTCTTCGTGAGTCGCGGATCTTCTTGGATCACTTGCTCGGATGAAGATCGGCTTCACTCCTAAAAGGTTGAAGGCTTCTTGCTTGAATTGTACTCCGGGATCTTGAATTTGGCTTTGGATTAGATTGGATTAGGGTTAGGGTTTGAATGCACAAGTTGTGTCACTCAACTTGTGTGTGTAATGGTTCATGAACAACCTTCAACCCTAGATATAGGTTTCCTTTTATAAGCATCTCAACCTTAGATCTAGAATTCAAATTTCAAATTTCCTTCCAAAAGTCTGTTAGAGAGAGGCTTCTAAAGAGGTTAGTTGGAGGGAATATTCTAAAATAAGGTATATTCTAGGTTGAGTTTGTTAGGCCGAGCCTTCTGGATGAAGCCACGTAGCATTCTGGAGTCTTCTGGAAGCTATTGCCGTTACATAAGCCACGTGCAGGAATTCTGGAGTGATGACGTCATCGTGATGCCGCGGATCCACGGCGGGAAGCGCCTATTGGCCGCGGATCCACGGTCCATTAGAAGCTTTAACACATGGAATTTTCTGAGTATTTTGGTGCTGGAATTGTGGCCTCTGTAAAATATGTGGAATCTCATTTTGCTTTCTCTATTTCTAACAGATCTCAAGTCTTGGACTTGGCGTATTTTTGTCAGCACTTTTGACAGTTCCGGCTCTTTTCCTGCAATTTCCTGCACAGATTCTTGAGACAAGTGTTGCACTACACAAAGATGATGCGATGCCATGAGAAACACTCAATTTCCCTCAGAAATGTCGGTTTTAATATATAACACATGTAATTTGGTATTTTACGGCTGTTTGGCTAATATGTGCTATATTAATACCGAACACCTCTAGATGAGTGCAAATGGCAGGGAAATTGACGTGTTAAAAATGCAATATTTTCGACTGATCACCCAGCTCTTATTGCTAAAGCACCTTATCCGAATCGGTTAAGGGGTAACAAATCGAGTCCACATATGGAGAAGATTATGGAAATGTTCAAACAGGTTAACATCAACATCCCTCTCCTAGATGCTATTCAACAAGTCCCCGCTTATGCGAAAATTCTTAAAGACTTGTGCACTAGGAAGAGGAAGACTCAAGTGCCCAAAAAGGTCTTCATGACTAATAATGTTAGCACTGCTTTTACCTTATAGCTACCAAAGAAACGTAAGGACCCAGGATGTCCTACATTATCGATTTCTATTGGGGGTACAAACATCAACCGTGCTCTTTTTGACCTAGGCGCAAGTGTTAACCTGCTTCCATATTCTGTATACGAGTAGTTAGGGATTGGAGAGTTGAAACTAGCTCACTGCACTCTCCAAATGGCAGACCGTTCAATCACCAAACCTAGGGGTGAACTTGAGGATGTGTTAATAAAAGTCGGGGAATTTGTATTCCCTGTGGACTTTATTGTTCTCGATACACAACCTGTAGCAAACCCACAGAATCAAATTCCGGTGATTTTGGGTCAACCATTCCTTGCCACTTCCAATGCTGTCATTATCTGCCGAAACGGTTCAATGAACCTATCTTTTGGAAAAATGACAATTGAACTGAACATTTACAAAATTGGAAGTCAGCCATCTGAACCCTCTGCTCATATACTTGATGTTTGTTCTGTCCACGAGATTGCTCCCGAAAGTTACGAAGTTGATGAACTTTGCTATGAAGATCTCGACGACACTGCCACATCAATGTTTGATCTTGCACATCTTAGTGAGGACATTTTTTCCACGCTTGAGTCCGACACTCTTGACTCATCACCTTCCGAGCCTGTATCTTTCACAGGCTATGAGCTTCTTTGTGACTCCGAAAATCATTCGATGATCCCACCTTCTATTATTTCTCCGCCAGCATTAGATCTCAAACTTTTACCTTCTCATCTTAAATATGCATATTTAGGTGAAAATGAGTCTTTACCGGTTATCATATCCGCTTCTCTAGCATCAGAGTAAGAGAATGCACTTTTGACGGTACTGAGATCTAATAGGCAGGCGTTTGGTTGGACCATGGCTGACATCAAAGGGATTAGTCCCTTGATTGTTGAACATCATATACATTTGATGGATGAAGCCAAACCAACCCAAGAACCACAGAGAAGGTTGAACCCCGTCATGAAGGATGCGGTGAAGAAAGAAATCGTCAAATGCCTTGACAATAGTATCATTTACCCAATCTCCGATAGCCAATGTGTAAGTCCAATTCATGTCGTCCCTAAGAAATCTGGCATCACAGTCATTACCAATGAGGCTAATGAGTTAATCCAGACACGCGCTCAAACTGGGTGGCGTGTATGTATTGATTACAGGAAACTCAATGCCGCTACGAGGAAAGACCACTTTCCTCTACCTTTCATTGACCAGATGCTAGAATGCTTAGCTGGACAAGAGTATTATTGCTTTATGGACGGATACTCTGGCTATAATCAGGCCCCTATTGCCAAAAAGGATCAAGATAAAACCACATTTTCTTGTCCTTTTGGTACTTTTGCTTATAGACGCATGCCCTTTGGGTTATGCAATGCTCCCGCTACATTTTAGCGGTGTATGATGGGGATATTCTCGGACATGGTCGAGAATTTTTTGGAGATTTTCATAGACGATTTCTCGATTTTTAGAGATTCTTTATCTGACTGCCTATCGAATCTTGACGCAGTTTTTACTCGTTGTAAAGAGAAGAACTTAACCTTGAATTGGGAAAAATGCCATTTCATGGTCCAAGAGGGAATTGTGCTTGGACATGTTATTTTACGAAAAGGCATTGAGGTTGACAAAGCTAAAATAGATGTCATTCAAAACCTTCCTCATCCCAAAAGCGTCAAGGATATCCGATCCTTTCTTGGCCATGCAGGCTTTTACAGGAGATTCATTAAGGATTTTAGCAAAATTGCTAGACCTTTAACTCTTCTCTTGGCCAAGGATACGACCTTCCACTTTGACTCGGACTGTGAGGCAGCATTCGACTCACTCAAACACTCTCTCACTACAGCCCCGTTTTATCGTCTCCAGATTGGAACCACCCTTTTGAGCTTATGTATGATGCATCAGATTTTGCAGTTGGTGCAGTCTTAGGATAACACACTGAAAAGATGCCACACGTGGTCTATTACGCAAGTAAGACCCTGAACGATGCTCAACTGAATTATACAACTACCAAAAAAGAACTTTTGGCGGTTGTATTTGCATTAGAAAAATTTAGGCCTTACTTGATTCGCTCACCTATTGTTGTGTACACTGACCACTCCGCTTTGAAACATCTTTTGGCAAAAAAGGATGCTAAGGGTAGGCTAATACGTTGGATCCTTCTATTACAAGAATTTGATCTTGTTATTAAAGATAAGAAAGGATGTGAAAACGTTGTAGCCGACCATCTTTCGCGCATCTCTTCTTCGCCTGTGACCCTGCCGATCAATGATTCTTTTCCAGACGAACAGCTCTTGAATGTATCCGATGAACCTTGGTTCAGGGATATTGTGAATTATCTTGTCACGGGACTTATCCCCAGTGAATGGTCAAAACAGTACAAACATCGATTTCAATCCCAAGTAAAACACTTTTACTGGGATGAACCATATCTGTTTAAGTATTGTCCTGACCAGATCATTCGCCGGTGTGTCCTGAATGAGGAATTCAAGAGTGTTATATCTTTTTGTTATGATCAGGTATGTGGGGGTCACTTCGGTCCTAGAAAGACGGTGCAGAAGGTTTTGCAATGCGGTTTTTATTGTCCGACTTTGTTCAAAGACGCATTCGATCATTGCAAAACCTGTACACAGTGTCAACACACTGGTAGGATTTCCCGGAGAAATGAGATGCCACAGCAACCCATATTAGTGGTTGAAATTTTCGATGTTTGGGGCATTGACTTTATGGGTCCCTTTCCCAACTCCTTTGGGAATCTGTACATATTGCTTGTGGTTGAGTACGTCTCAAAATGGGTTGAAACTATTCCTTGTCGCACTAATGACAAAAAGGTTGTCATTAAGTTCTTAAAAGAAAACATTTTTTCGCGATTTGGACACCCATGCGATATCATTAGCGATAATGGGACGCATTTCTGCAACAGGTCTTTCGAGACTTTGATGCGGAAATATGCAATCAACCACAAACTTTCCACACCCTATCATCCCCAAACGAGTGGGCAGGCTGAGATTTCCAACAGACAAATCAAACAATTTCTGGAGAAAACTGTTTTGAAAAATAGAAAAGATTGGTCAACCAAATTGGTGGATGCTCTTTGGGCATTCTGAACTGCATATAAAACCAATCTAGGGATGTTTCATTATAGGTTAGTGTTTGGTAAGACTTGTCACCTACCGGTCGAGATAGCACAAAGCAATGTGGGCTATTAGAGAAATCAACTTTGACTTAAATCAAGCCTGCACCTTTCGGAAGCTGCAGTTAAACGAGCTAAGCGAACTCCGCGATGAAGCTTATGATAACGCTGTAATTATAAAGAACCGGACTAAGGTATTTCACGATAAAAACATTTTGAGGAAAAAATTTACACCTGGTCAACAAGTCCTTCTTTATGATACACGACTACACCTTCACGCGGGTAAGCTACGATCTCGGTGGAAAGGACCTTTTGTTGTGCGGTCTATATACCCGCACGGGGCAGTTGAGGTAGAAAATGTTAAAAACGGTACATTTTTCAAAGTGAATGGACACATATTAAAGCCGTATTTTTCTACTGACCCCATTGAGGAGCTCCTGTTTTTACAGGAGCCATTTTATCATGATTAAAATTCCTCCATCTCACCTCCATGTCCTGTAAATTACTGTATCATCTTTTGAATGGAGGTGAGTGAAAAGAATAAGTTTGGGGGAGGATTTTCACGATAATATTTATTGCCCCCATTAATAAATTTCTTCCCAGGCTTACAGTTTTTGTAGATTTAGCAGGTGGCAACAGTGAGGACACTGTTGAAAACAAGTTTGGGGGAGGTTTGTGCTTATTTTCGCATCATTTGCATCATCCTTTGCATAAGCATAAAACATTTTTTAAAACCTATAAAAATTTAAAAATTTTCAAAAGATATAAAAATATTTAATATCTAATTTTTGTATATAAATAAGATAATAAAAGATTAGATATTGAAAAATTACATCCAAAAGATTGGAAAAATTTAAGAAAACCAAGAAAATTAGAAGTTTTCTTAAACGAACTATTAATAAGTAGTTATGAGCCGTTGTCCCAAGGGTTAGTAAGATGAAGGAAATCACTAATCTGAGGATAAAAATAAGTCTGAAAAATAGTTCTTATTCTGGAAGCCAAACATTTTGAACTTTGATACCCTACTATACGCACTTACACACGTCTTGAAGCTCGGGATAGTAGAGGATACCTTGAAATGCTCTTGTCTAAAACCCAAAGTATGTAGGAAATAAAAATAAAAATGAATAAAAATATAAATGGTGAGAAAAATGAACACTGGTTTTGTTATCGCCAAGGCAGCAATAAAAAATATAGCGAGGGTGCTTCATCACCTAGTGCCTTAGACCAACTGGTCTGGGAGTCACTGCTAAGCCTTAGGTGGTGCAAGACGAGAAAAATACACCTAATAAGAAAGCACATGAGTAATCGGTCGGTTAGTACCTCAAGAAGTATTAACGGTCGCATGAAAAATGTGCGAGCAACTTCATCTAAATATTCATCAAATTAAAAAGTACTGAGGCAGATGGACAAGAGTACGATAGCTTGAATTGAATTCTCCGGGTGTAGGGATGTATATTACACACACGTAGGGTTATATGATCGATGTTTGGAAGAAAGATAGGAATGAGGAATAAATACGATGTTTTATTGAGGGATGATGTGATTTCTAACATTTTTTCATGACTATTAAGATAGGGCTCATGACAACCGAAAAGCTAGTGTAGTTGGAAACACTAATTTTCAAAGTCTTTCTTTTACAATTCTTATCTTTATATGTAACTTTCACGGTCTTCCTTTTATTATTGGATTTTGTGGGTGCAATCCACTGAAAACCCTCAGGAGACAACACTCCTCCTACTAGGGACACTTAGAGGTTTAAAGGCTTGTTGCACGTGCTCAGTGCAATCGTGTTGCCTACGAAAGTGTGCTAGTTAGTTTTTCTTTTTCTTATATTTTCTCCTTCTCTTTGTAATAAAACAGTTTGCTCGAGACGACCAAAAATAATATTGGGGGAATTTGATCAGTCGAAAATATTGCATTTCTAACACGATAATTTCCCTACCATTTGCACTCATCTAGAGGTGTTCGGAATGAATATAGCACATATTAGCAAAACATCCGTAAAATACCAAATTACTTGTTTTATACTTTATAACCGGCATTTTGAGGGAAATTGAGTGTTTATATTGCATCGCATAATCTTTGTATAGCGCAACACTTGTCTCGAGAATCTGTGCAGAAAATTCTAGGAAAAGAGCTGAAATTGTCAAAAGTGCTGAGAAAAATACGCCAAGTTCAAGACTTGAGATCTGGCAGAAATCAAGAAAGCAAAATAGGATTCCACATATCAGAAAAGTGCCAAAAAGTCAGCACCAGTTATCAGAGGAAATTCTATGCACTGAAGCTTCCAAAGGGCCGCGGATCCGTGGCCGGAGCAGGCATTGCACGGCGGATCCACGGCCATAAAGACACGTCATCGGCAGAGCTTCATGTCAGGTTTCTTCTTTCAGGGCCCAGGCTTCTTCAAGCCAAGAGAAATTCAAGAGATCTCCAGAAGCTTCTGTCTGAACAGCAAAGCTTTGTGCTAAACATCTCCAAGCTTCTTAAGCAAGCCACTTAACCACCTAACTCTAGAAGCTTCTCCCTAACCTTCAAGCTTAGGAAGGAAGCTAACCCTAACTAACTAAATCTAGAACTTTCTTCCTAACTACCAAGCTTATAAGGGAAGCTAAACTAAACCTAGCTTCTAAAGGAAGCTAATCCTAATCAAGCTTCTAGGGGAAGCTAATGAAAGCTATAAAAGGGACCCTAAAGCTTATATTCTAAGTTTGTTGGTTAGTTGTTGAAAATTGAGCCAAAATCCCACAAGTTGAGTGACACAACTTGTGCATTCAAACCCTAACCCTAATCCAATCACCAAATCCAAAATTCAAGATCTTTGAGTACAAATCAAGCAAGAAGCCTTCAACTTTTTAGAAGCGACGCCGATCTTCAACCGAGCAAGTGATCCAAGCCGATCCGCGACACACGGAGACGATGCGGAGCTAAATCGACGATCGAGTTCATTCCTCTTGTAGATTGTGAGAGAATTGTAATAAAATTGTTGATAAATAAAAGGTTAAATTTCTTTATCTTGCTTACTTCTATATTCGAGCATTATGATTAGATCTCAATTCTTGATTGTGTTCTTTGATATGATGCTTGAGTAAAAACTCCGCTCGTGGAGGAGTTGAGAGAATCAATAGATGATGATGTTTACAATTCTTGAAACGATTCTTAATTCCTATAAGTTTTGTAAACTCTTGTTAATTGAATCATCGACAACCTAGTTTCGAGCGAGATGCTTTCTTGAATATTTTCGCTCGTAACTAGAGATCAACGATCGGCAATTCAATTTACTAGAGGCTAGCTTTTGAATGAGATTCATTGAAAGGATAAAGGATGAGATGAAGAAACCCTAGTTCCTTCAAAAGATCCTTAAACCTCGATTGATCGTTATCGATCTAGTATCAAATCATTAATGGATAAGAAAACGTAATCACTAGTTTTCATCACTTCTATAGATTCAATCGATTCCTATGAGCCTCACTTCAATTCTTGAAACCTAATTCGATTTGATATCATCAATTCTTGATTCTTGATTTTAATGTTTTCTTGCTATTAGATTTAGATCTAGATAATTCTTGAAATTCACTTTTAAAATCTTGAATCGAATTGTCTTTTCTTTTCTTCTTTAATTTTCGACTCAACTAAAACAAATACGATCAAATCTCACTTTCCCTGTAGACGATCCGCACTCGCTAACGCGCTACAATTGACACCGTTATTGATTGCAGTAAAAAATTTCTTTGTTTGTGATTTCTATACATTTTTTTGCCTACACACCGAGATATCATATCAATCACCATTGCTGCCTTCCACGATTATGAGATTTGGCAAATATACGTAAAAACCTCTTTTTTAAATTGAAATTTAGAGGAGTGTGTCTATATGGATCAGTCAGAGTGTTTCATTCAGAGTGGGAGCTGCGGGAAAGTGTGCAAGTTGCTTAAGTCCTTTTATGGACTGAAGCAGGCATCGCGGAGTTGGAACATTTATTTTGATGAGACGGTCAAAGAATTTGACTTTATCAAAAATCCAGATGAGCCGTGCATTTATAGTAAGATTGTAGCATGAGCTGTTGTATTCCTCGTCTTGTACGTGGATGACATTCTCTTGATAGGAAATGGCATTTCTATGCTACAATCTGTCAAAGGGTTCTTGTCACACAGGTTCTCCATGAAAGACCTGGGTGGTGCCTCTTACATTCTGGGGATCCAGATCTATCGTGATAGATCTAAAAGGATGTTAGGACTTTCGCAGTCCAGGTACATCGACATCATACTGAAAAGATTCAGTATGGATGATTCTAAGCGCGGTAATTTACCGGCTTGTCACAGAATCACCCTCTCCAAAGAGATGTCTTCCAAGACTGATTTGGAAAGGGATCGCATGTTGATTGATCTTATTTCTCGTTGTCGGTATTTAGAAACTTGTATGAAATCACAACCAAAAATATTTGACCGCAATCAATAACGGTGTCAGTTCGTAGCGCATTAGTGAGTGCGGATCGTCCACAGGGATTGTGCGATTCGTTCGTATTTTGTTTTGTTTGAATCGAAAATTTAATAGAAAAGAAAAGCAAAAATGATTCAAGATTTATATCGATGAATTTCAAGAATCAACTAATCTAATCAAGAATCAAGAAAACGATAAACATCAAGAATCAAGTATCGATAGAATTCCAATCAATTTAGGTTTTAAGATTTGAAGTAAAGCTCGTAGGAATCGATTAGATCATAGATGTGAAGAAGATTTGAAATGACGATTTCTTATCCATTAACAAATTGATGCTAAATCGATGTAGATTCATCGAGGATCAAGGATCTTGCGAAGAATTAGGGTTCCTCATCCTATCTTTTGTCCTTTCGATGAATCACATTCACTAGATAGCTTCTTGAAAGTCGGATGATCGATCGTTGATCTCTAGATCATGCGAAAGGAATCAAGAACGCATTCGCGTCGATCTAGATCATCGATCATTCGATTTTCAAGAATTTACAATTGTTATAGGACTTAAGAAAACGTTTAAAGATTCATCAACATCATCATTCTACAATCTTTTCGATTCCTCCACGAGCGGAGTTTTATTCAAGCATTACCACAAAGAATATATTCAAGAATCGAAATATAAGCATAATGCTCGAATTGACATAAAAGCAAGTTTAAAGAATCTTCACCTTTATTATATCAACAAGTAGTTACAACTCTCAAGAACTACAAGAGGAAGGAACTTCGCTTGTCGAATATAGCATCGCTCGGCTCCTTGAGTCGTGGATCGGCTTGGATCTCGTGCTCCGTTGAAGTCCGGCTTCGCTTCAAAGGATCGTTGAAGACTTGCTTTGCCTTCACTCAAAGGATCTTGAATTCTTGATCTTGGATTGGATTAGGGTTAGGGTTTTGAGGTGGTAGTTGTTGGGTTGAAGATGAAGAACAACCACAACAATTGAATTGAGCAACTAAAGATTAGCCAAAGATTGAACAACAATGAACAACTTTTAACAACCATTTCTAGTGAGCCTTGGGGTCTTTTTATAGGTTTCCCAAACCCTAGGTCTAGGATTTTGAATTTTGAATTTCCCTCCAAAAGTTAGTTATAGGGAGAGGCTTCTAGAAGTAGTTAGTTAGGGCTTAGCTTCTACCCTAAGCTAGGAGGTTAGGGAGAAAGTTCTAGGCTCTAATGTAGTTTAGATGAAGCTTGTTGTGGAAGCTACGAATGTTTAGTTTTAGAACTCAAAGCTTGCTGATCTGGGAGAATATTCAGGATCTTTTTGGAATTTGCAGTGTATTTCTGAAGTGTGGGCACTGAGAGAAGAGGGCTGAGCTCAAGCAGGGGAGCTGACGTGGCATAGCCGCCGCTGAACCGCGGCACAAGGCGGCTCCGGCCGCAGTTCCGCGGCCATATGGATGAGCTAGGGCTTGAAACTTTACATGTTGACTTCTTCTGACTTCAAATGTACTTTATGATATGTTGAATCTCTGAATGCTTTTTAGAACATTGCCAGATTCCAAATCCTTGAGTTGGCGTCTTTTTTTTAGCAGCACTGTTATGAAAATTTGACTGATCTCTTGAAATTTTCTGCACAGACTTCGAAACACAAGTTGCGATATGGAAGAATGATGCGATGCTATGAAATACAGTCAATTTCACTTATAGTGCCGGTTTTAAAGTCTAACACATGCAATCTGATATTTTACAACTGTTTTGCTAATATGTGCTATATGAATGCCTAACACTTCTAGATGAATGCAAGTGATAGGGAAATTGCCGGTTTAAAGATGTAGTATTTTCGACCGATCAAATTCCCCCAAACTTTTTTCGATCGTCTCGAGCGAACTTTTTTAAAAAGAGAAAGAGAAAATAAAGAAAGAGAAAAACTAACTAGCACACTTTCGTAAGCAACACGATTGCACTGAGCACGTGCAACAAGCCTTTAAACCTCTAGGTGTCCCTAGTAGGAGGAGTGTTGTCTCCTGAGGGTTTTCAGCAGATTGCACCCACAAAATCCAATAATAAAAGGAAGATCATGAAATTTACATTTAAAGACAAGAATTATAAAAGAAAAGCCTTGAAAATTAGGGTTTCCAATTAAGCTAGCTTTTCGGTTGTCATGAGCCCTATCTTAATAGTCATGAAAAGATGTCAGAAATCACGCCCCCCCTTAATAAAACATCGTCTTATTCTTCATTCCTATCTTTCTTCCAAACATCGATCATATAACCCTGCGTGTGTGTAAAGACATCCCTACACCCGGAGAATTCAATTCAAGCTATCATACTCTTGCCTATTAGCCTCAGTACTTTTTAATTAATGAATATTTAGATGAGATTGCTCACACACTGTCATACGACCGTTAATACTTCTTGAGGTACTAACCGATCGATTACTCATGTGCTTGCGTATTTGGTGTATTTTCCTCGTCTTGCACCACCTAAGGCTTAGCAGTGACTCCCAGACCAGTTGGCCTTAGGGCACTAAGTGAAGAGGTACCCTCGCTATATTTTTTTATTGCTGCCTTGGCGATAACAAAACCAGTGTTCATTTTTCTCATCATTTTATATTTTCTTCATTTTTTTTATTTCCTTCATACATCGGCTTTAAGACAAGAGCATTTCAAGGTATCCTCTACTATCCCGAGTTTCAAGACGCGTGTAAGTGCAAATAGTAGGGTATCAACGTTCAAAATGTTTGGCTTCCAGAATAGAAACTATTTTTCAGACTTATTTATATCCTCAGATTAGTGACTTCCTTCATCTTACTAACCCTTGAGACAATGGCTCATAACTACTTATTACTAGTTCGTATAAGAAAACTTCTAATTTTCTTGGTTTTCTTAAATTTTTCTAATCTCATAGATGTAACTTTTTACTATCTAATCTTTTATTATCTTATTTATGTACAAAAAATGTTTAAATATTAAAATATTTTTATGTTTTGAAATTTTTTAATTTTTATGGGTTTTGAAAATTTTTAAATTTTTATAGGTTTTTTAAAGAAATGTTTTGTGCTTATGCAAATGATATGCAAATGATGCAAAAATAAGCACAAACCTCCCCCAAACTTGTTTTCAACAGTGTCCTCACTGTTGCCAATCGCTATATCTACAAAACCTGTAAGTCTGGGAGGAATTTATTAGTGGGGGCAGAATATATAAGTGAAGAACTTCCCCAAAACTTACTCTTTTCACTCATCTCCATTCAAAAAGATGATACAGTGATATACAGGACATGAAGATGAGACGGAGGAATTTTAATCAAGGTAAAATGGCTCCTGTAAGAACAGGAGCTCCTCCGTGGGGTCAGTGGAAAAATAGGGCTTTAGTCTATGTCCATTCACTTTGAAAAAGGTGCCATTTTTAACATTTTCTACTTCTATTGCCCCGTGCGGGTATACAGACCGCATAACAAAAGGTCACTTCCACCGAGATCGAAGCTTACCCGCGTGAAGGTGCAGTCGTGAATCATAAAGAAGGACTTGCTGACCTGGTGAAAATCTTTTCCTCAAAATGTTTTTATCATGAAAAACCTTAGTCCTATTCTTTACGATTACAGCGTTATCATAAGCTTCATCGCGGAGTTCGGTTAGCTCATTTATTTGCAGCTTCTGAAAGTTGCAGGCTTGGTTTAGGTCAAAGTTGATTTCCTTAATAGTCCACAATGCTTTATGTTCAATCTCGACAGGTAAGTGACATGCCTTCCCAAACACTATCCTATATGGAGACATCCCTAGGTCGGTTTTAAATGCAGTTTGGAATGCCCAAAGAGCATCCGTCAGTTTGGTCGACCAGTCTTTTCTATTCTTAGCAACAGTCTTCTCCAGGATTAGTTTGATCTGTCTATTTGAGATCTCAGCCTGCCCACTCGTTTGGGGATGATAGGGTGTAGAAAGTCTGTGGTTGATTGCGTATTTCCGCATCAGAGTCTCGAAAGACCTGTTGCAGAAATGTGTCCCATTATCGCTAATGATAGCGCGTGGGTATCCAAATCGCGAAAAGATATTCTCTTTTAAGAACTTAATGACAACTTTCTTGTCATTAGTACGACATGGAATGGCTTCAACCCACTTTGAGACGTAATAAACCGCTAGCAGTATGTACAAATTCCCAAAGGAGTTGGGAAAGGGACCCATAAAATCAATGCCCCAAACATCGAAAATTTCAATAACTAAGATGGGTTGCTGAAGCATTTCATTTCTCCGGGAAATTCTACCCGTGTACTGACACTGTGTACAGGTTTTGCAATAGTCAAATGCGTCCTTGAACAAGGTCGGCCAATAAAATCCACATTGCAAAACCTTCTCCGACGTCTTTTTAGGACCAAAGTGACCCCCATAGGCCTGATCATGACAAAAAGAAAGAACACTCTTGAACTCTTCTTTCGGGACACACCGGCGAATGATCTGATCATGACAATACTTAAACAGATATGGATCATCCCAGTAAAAATGTTTTACTTAGGATAGAAAACGGTATTTGTCCTGTTTTGACCAATCACTGGGTATAAGTCCCGTGACAAGATAGTTCACAATATCCCTGAACCGAGGTTAATTGGATACGCTCAAGAGTTGTTCGTCCGTAAATGAATCATTGATCGGCAGGGTCACAGGGGAAGAAGAGATGCGTGAAAGATGGTCGGCTACTACGTTTTCACATCCTTTCTTATCTTTGATAACAAGATCAAATTCTTGTAATAGAAGGATCCAACGTATTAGCCTACCTTTTGCATCTTTCTTCGCCAGAAGATGTTTTAAGGCGGAATGGTCAGTGTACACAACTATAGGTGAGCCAATCAAGTAAGGCATGAATTTTTCCAATGCAAATACAACTGCCAAAAGTTCTTTTTCGGTAGTTGTATAATTGATTTGAGTATCATTCAGGGTCTTACTCGCATAATATATTACGTGTGGCATCTTTTCAATCTGCTGTCCTAAGACTGCACCAACTGCAAAATCGGATGCATCACACATCAGCTCAAATGGGTAGTCCCAATTTGGACACGATAGAACGGGGGCTGTAGTGAGGGAGTGTTTGAGTGAGTCGAAAGCTGCCTCACAATCCGAGTCAAAGTGGAAGGTCGTATGCTTGGCTAGGAGAAGAGTTAAAGGTCTAGCAATTTTGCTAAAAATACTTAATGAATCTCCTATAAAAGCCCGCATGGCCAAGAAATGATCGAATGTCTTTGACGCTTTTGGGATGAGGAAGGTTTTGAATGACATCTATCTTAGCTCTGTCAACCTCAATGTCTTTCTGTGAAATAACATGTCCAAGTACAATTCCTTCTTGGACCATGAAATGACATTTTTCCCAGTTCAAGGTTAAGTTCTTCTCTTTGCAACGAGTAAGAATTGTGTCAAGATTTGCTAAGCAATCAGAAAAAGAGTCTCCAAAAATCGAGAAATCGTCCATAAAGATCTCCAGAAAATTCTCTACCATGTCAGAGAATATCCCCATCATAAACCGCTGAAAGGTAGCAGGAGCATTGCATAACCCAAAGGGCATGCGTCTATAAGCAAAGGTACCAAAAGGACAAGTAAAAGTGGTTTTATCTTGATCTTTTTTAGCGATGGGGACATGATTATAGCCAGAGTATCCGTCCAAAAAGCAATCATACTCTCGTCCAGCTAAGCGTTCTAGCATTTGATCAATGAATGGTAGAGGAAAGTGGTCTTTCCTCGTGGCGGCATTGAGTTTTCTGTAATCAATGCATACACGCTACCCAGTTTGGGTACATGTCTGAATGAACTCATTTGCCTCATTGGTAATAACAGTGATGCCGGATTTCTTAGGGACGACATGTATAGGACTCACCCATTGGCTATCGGAGATTGGGTATATAATACCATTATCAAGGCATTTGACGATATCTTTCATCACCGCTTCCTTCATGACGGGATTTAACCGTCTCTGTGGTTCTCGGGTTGGTCTGGCATCATCCATCACATGTATATGATGTTCTACTATAAAGGGACTAATCCCTTTGATGTCCGCCATAGTCCAACCAAACGCCTCTTTATTCGATCTCAATACCGATAAAAGTGCATTCTCTTGCTCTGATGCTAGAGAAGCGGATATGATAACCGGTAAGGACTCATTCTCACCTAAATAAGCATATTTAAGATGAGAAGGTAAAATTTTGAGATCTAATGCGGGTGGAGAAATAATAGAAGGTGGGATCATCGAGTGATTTTTGGAGTCACAAAGAAGCTCATAGCCTGTGAAAGATACAGACTCGGGTGGTGTTAGGTCAGGAGTGTCGGACTCAAGTGTGGGAAAAGTGTCCTCACTAAGATCATGTGCAAGATCAAACAGTGATGTGGTAGTGTCGTCGAGATCTGTAAAGCAAAGTTCCTCAACTCCAGCACTTTCGGGAGCGATCTCGTAGACAGAGCACATATCAAGAATATGAGCAGAGGGTTCTGATGGCTGACTTCCAACTTTGTAGATATTTAGTTCAATGGTCATATTTCCAAATGAAAAGTTCATTGAACCATTTCTACAGTTAATAACAGCATTGGAAGTGGCAAGGAAAGGTCGACCCAAAATCATCGGAATTTGGCTCCGGGGGTTCGCTACAGGTTGTGTATCAAGAACAATGAAGTCCACAGGGAATACAAATTCCCCGACTTTTATCAACACATCCTCTAGTTCACCCCTTGGTTTGGTGATTGAACGGTCTGCCATTTGGAGAGTGCAGTGAGCTGGTTTCAACTCTCCAATCCCTAGTTGCTCATAGACATAATATGGAAGTAGGTTAACACTTGCGCCAAGGTCTAAAAGAGCACGATTTATGTTTTTACCCCCAATAGAAATCGATATTGTAGGACATCCTGGGTCCTTACGTTTCTTTGGTAGCCGAGGGATAAAAGCAGTGCTAATATTATTAGACATGAAGACCTTCTTCGCACTTGAGTCTTCCTCTTCTTAGTGCACAAGTCCTTAAGAATTTTCACATAAGTGGCGACTTGCTGAATTGCATCTAGGAGAGGGATGTTGATGTTAACCTGTTTGAATATTTCCATAATTTTCTCCATATGAGGACTCGATTTGTTACCCCTTAACCGATTCGGGTAAGGAGCTTTAGCAATAAGCGTTGGGTCCATCATAGGAGAAGGAAGTCGGGGTAGACGGGATCCCAAAAGAGGAGTGGAGATTGTTTGTGGAGAACTAGAAGAGCTATACTGAGGTGTCGAGCCTAGTGAGAAATGGAGAATAGGCTCGCGAGAAGGCGTTGGGGTAGAAGAACAAAGATCAGAAGTAGAAGTGTGTGTGTGAGGAAAGGTCTCAGCCGGGGTGTTATTGATAGGATTTTCAATATCATCAATTCCTTCCCTGACATGGTTGTTCAGCACTCTTCTTGATCTCAATGTTGTGATGGCATTTACATTATAATGCCCAGGATTCGGTAGGGGTTGAGACGGAAGTTTCCCTTTTTCTCTCGCACTTATTTCGGCTTTAAGTCGTGCGATTTCAGCTTCCATCGATCTGATACTCTCAGCTTGGGACGCTGAGTTTTTCTTTAACTCACTGACGGAAGATCTAACCTCAGCCAAAACCTCTATAAAATTTGACAAGAGTGATTTCATGGTTTGAATGAATTGATAGAATTCGTCAGAACCGGTCATCTGCATAGGATTAGACTGTGCAAGAGTGTTGACCTGGTTTTGGAAATTTTGTGACTGGTAGGGGTGCTGAGTGAGTTGAAGTGGTTGCTGTTGTGGTGGAAGAGCCATTTGGAAATTATTTTGGCTTGGAACCGTGTTTTGAGATTGTTGTCGTTGGTTCCAAGCAAAATTCGGGTGATTCCTCCAACCGTGGTTGTACGTGGAAGAATAAGGATCTTTTCTAGGTCTTTGAAATGCAGCATTAGTATGCTCGTGACCTTGAAACGGAGAGTTTAAAGGACATTCTTCCATTAAGTGAGAAGGATCAGAACAGCACCCATATACAGTTTTGGGGAGCGACATTGGGTTTAGAGAGGCTGCTGAAAATTTGTGTTCCATAGCCTCGAGTTTCTTTTGCATTGCTTCCATCTCAGCTCGAACACCTATGGACACATCAATTTGGTGTATGCCACCCTTATTCAATGGTTGGGTTCCACTCTCCCACTGTAGTGATTTTTCAGCGAACTCTTCTAAAAATTTCCAAGCTTCCCCATCATCCTTGGTCATAAAAGTGCCTTGACACATGTTTTCAAGGTTTTGTTTAGTGTTTGGGTTAATGCCCTCATATATGATTCGACAAAGATCCTATCTTGGGATGCCGTGATGAGGACATTGAACCAATAGATCCTTGAAACGTTCAAAGCATTTTGAAAATGGTTCAGTAGGGAGCTGAGTAAATTGATTCAGTTCGCTACGGATTCGAGCTGTCTTTTACATAGGGTAAAATTTCTTAAAGAATGCCGCAACGAATTCTTCCCAATTCGTAATGGAATGTGCGGTAGTGTTATATAGCCACTTCTCGGCTATATCGCACAAAGTAAATGGAAGAAGTCGTAGACGCATAGCATCCACTGAAAGTTGTGATGTTCCCATCATTGCGCATAAATTTTCAAATTTGGTAATAAAAACGTAAGCGTCTTCAGTCTCGAGTCCGTGGAATTTGGGTAAAAGGTTGATGTATTGGGGTTTAATTTCAAAATTATCCCCGTTGGCTGGTGGAATGGATAAGCAGGTCGAAAGAGGACCTCGCAAAGGATAACACCTCTCTTGGAGAGAGATGCGGGGTGGATTCTACACACCAACGGACGGCGGCAGATTAGTGTTAAAGAAATTCGATGGAGACGGATCCATCGATGTGGGTGTGGTAGTGGGTAAAGAAGAAGTAAATGGAGAAATACCGACTTCGGAGTCGATAGGAGGTACGCGGACTAAACGGGCACTAGAATCCCGTGTCCAGCCTATCTTGCACTAAAAAGGGTTAGTACAAGTGGCATCGTGGCTTATAATTAGGGGAAATGAATGAATGAATGCGGTGTTTGTTTTGAAAATTGATACGGATTTTTGAAAATATGATGCAAATCACAAAATGCAACACACAAAACCCTAATTCTAAGGGTCACCTAGGTCAAATCTCTAGACCGCTCCTAACTGCCAAAAGACAAGTCGCAGGATAAATTTTCCACTGCCTCTTTGTCTCTCCTGTGTCCAGGTAAGTGCCAGGTAAGTGGGAGGTTCTCCACTACGTAAGTAGTGGGCCTAATTAAGTAACCACTAGCCTTCGACACACTTGCCTTAGACGCCACAAGAGAAATGCGGATAAGCAATGAATTACCCACGGCCTTCTTCTGTCCTAAGTGAACGCGACGGTCCTTAGAGTCATCTCTAGATTTCTTTTAGTTAATGAGGGTCAATGCGGATGCAAGTTTTGCGATTTTCGAGGCTTAGGAAGGGTAGTGAACTCCCCACCTAATCTGGATTTGGTCTTTGCCCCTTAATGTCCGTATTAATTATGCAAACAACCACAAAAATCAAAACACGCACAATTTAATTTTGCTTTTTGCGGCGCTGCAATTTTTGCAAAGAAGCATGCAGAAAAATGTTATTTGGAGCAGACAGAGGAAGAGATAAGAAAGATAGAGGCTCACTGTGAAAAAATTGTACAGCGATCCCTTCACATAGGCACGGGACCGCCGCAGGAGGAGGCTAATGCCGTGGGTACGCGGTCGTAGGTACTGCTCCCTGCGCAAAATTTTAACAGAGGGCTTAGGTTCAGCTCCCGAGTCCTCTGGAATTCTCCAAAAAAATTTCCAATTGCACAGCAAGCTCCAGATCTCCTTGCAACAAACCATAAAAAATCGTTTAGTGTTTTGCGCGAATTTTTGATCACAAAATTGTAATGGAATAAATCTTTCAATTCAAATTTCAAATAAAGAACGAATTAGCGCGCGATCCCTGGCAACGGCGCCATTTGATTGATCTTATTTCTCGTTGTCGGTATTTAGAAACTTGTATGAAATCACAACCAAAAATATTTGACCGCAATCAATAACGGTGTCGGTTTATAGCGCATTAGTGAGTGCGGATCGTCACAGGGATTGTGCGATTCGTTCGTATTTTGTTTTGTTTGAATCGAAAATTTAATAGAAAAGAAAAGCAAAAATGATTCAAGATTTATATCGATGAATTTCAAGAATCAACTAATCTAATCAAGAATCAAGAAAACGATAAACATCAAGAATCAAGTATCGATAGAATTCCAATCAATTTAGGTTTCAAGATTTGAAGTAAAGCTCGTAGGAATCGATTAGATCGTATATGTGAAGAAGATTCGAAATGGCGATTTCTTATCCATTAACAAATTGATGCTAAATCGATGTAGATTCATCGAGGATCAAGGATCTTGCGAAGAATTAGGGTTCCTCATCCTATCCTTTGTCCTTTCGATGAATCACATTCACTAGATAGCTTCTTGAAAGTCGGATGATCGATCATTGATCTCTAGATCATGCGAAAGGAATCAAGAACGCATTCGCGTCGATCTAGATCATCGATCATTCGATTTTCAAGAATTTACAATTGTTATAGGACTTAAGAAAACGTTTAAAGATTCGTCAACATCATCATTCTACAATCGTTTCGATTCCTCCACGAGCGGAGTTTTATTCAAGCATTACCACAAAGAATATGTTCAAGAATCGAAATATAAGCATAATGCTCGAATTGACATAAAAGCAAGTTTAAAGAATCTTCACCTTTATTATATCAACAAGTAGTTACAACTCTCAAGAATTACAAGAGGAAGGAAATTCGCTCGTCGAATCTAGCATCGCTCGTCTCCTTGAGTCGTGGATCGGCTTGGATCTCGTGCTCCGTTGAAGTCCGGCTTCGCTTCAAAGGATCGTTGAAGACTTGCTTTGCTTGCACTCAAAGGATCTTGAATTCTTGATCTTGGATTGGATTAGGGTTTTGAGGTAGTAGTTGTTGGGTTGAAGATGAAGAACAACCACAACAATTGAATTGAGCAACTAAAGATTAGCCAAAGATTGAACAACAATGAACAACTTTTAACAACCATTTCTAGTGAGCCTTGGGGTCTTTTTATAGGTTTCCCAAACCCTAGGTCTAGGATTTTGAATTTTGAATTTCCCTCCAAAAGTTAGTTATAGGGAGAAGCTTCTAGAAGTAGTTAGTTAGGGCTTAGCTTCTACCCTAAGCTAGGAGGTTAGGGAGAAGGTTCTAGGCTCTAATGTAGTTTAGGTGAAGCTTGTTGTGGAAGCTAAGAATGTTTAGTTTTAGAACTCAAGGCTTGCTGATCTGGCAGAATATTCAGGATCTTTCTGGAATTTGCAGTGTATTTCTAAAGTGTGGGCACTGAGAGAAGAGGGCTGAGCTCATGCAGGGGAGCTGACGTGGCATAGCCGCCGCAGAACCGTGGCACAAGGCGGCTCCGGCCTGTAGGGTTCCTAGGCACTCATAAGAGGTCTCACAAGGTATCAACCATGCCAATTTCAAAAATACAGTGCCGAGAAACCCTAGACTACGGATCGTTAGCTAGATGTCTAGGCGAAAAGTAAACTAGTTAACAATTAACTAATGGGAAACGGAAATACAACCTTTGTAGATCCGGTCCTCCACCTCCACGGCTCCGAGATGAGGTCCTCTACGCTGTCCAAATCAAATCCGGGCTCTAGCGTCGGCTTCATCGGAGAATGGACGGGCTAGGTCGTCGACGACGTGCCGAAGATGATCTACGTCGAAGCATCACTAGATCGAGCTCCACCTTCACCAAGTCTTGAAAACTTGTGAAGGAAACACACTCTACTACTTGGCAAGAGGTAGAGGATGAAGAAATAGGAAGTGGGTTCAATTTAGAATTGGATTTCTCACTCTTTATCATCAATCACCATTGATGACATCAAGGTTTTCTTCTTGAGTTCAAGGAAGAAGAAGAAGAAATTGATATGATAAGTTAATTAAAAAAATGAATAGAAAAACAATACTTATTATAATATTAACTCTAGTCAAGTGTAGAGAATGAATCATGGTTAGTGGGAATGGTTAGGGTTAAGAATGAGATAAGAATGGTTGACTTTATCAAAGTTTCATGAAGCTTCAACTAAACTCCAAATTAAGCCACCATTCTTTTCTCCTTTCCATTTATTTTCCAAAAGAATAAACAAATAAATGAATAAATAAATAATGGGAGAATAAACAAAACCCTAACCACTCTCACAACCATGGTTTAATCTTCACACAAATCCAAGTTAACATGTATCATCAAACATGATACAATCATGTGCACAAAACTATATCAAATATACAATGTGCACATCCGAGCGAGAAAATCCATTTAAAGTGAACCGATACTAGTTAATGCAAAGTAATATATCAAATATATAATTATGCATTAAATCATTAAATCAACTCTTGATTTAACGATCCGGTCATATCGCATATAACCGGCTAGTGTCTAATGTATCGGCTTATCGAATCAATCCTTGATTCGATAACTAGGGTATATCTCATATAACCTAATCGATACATTCATCGCAAGAATGGAATACGGTATCACATACACGCATTATTCTCGGTCCCGCACATATCTCATATGCGCTCCTATTTCGTTTCGCTTGAGCCAGGAAATCTCTGTGTAGGACTCTAAAGACTCGTCAATACGCCGGCAGCGGATGATGATCATATCAAACATCCACAAGCCGCAAGCGGTCTGCTAAACGTAACGGCCACCCGGGTATTGAGCGATCTGAAGATCGACGAGCAAGCCCGCTCACACTCCAGTGAATCCAACCAGTAACACTACCGTACAGTCCGGTCTGATCGTCTGATATGTCGCATATCTCGCCTAGGGGTGGTAAACGTCAGACCCCAATAGCTCAATAAGTCGTGTCGATATGAGGTCTATAACAATTCGAGAAACTACTGGTAACACTTACCAGTAAATCTCAGCAACCCTGGCCAGGGATTTCCTGTTATAGCCAATCGAACACAGCGCAACATCTACTCCCTATACCGGGAGAGACGAATCCCCTCCTATCGCTCATTGCCTCCATGTGACTCGGGACTGTACCTAAAAACCACCATTTTGCACGCCCTCTTGGACGTGGTAAGATGGAAATCAAAGCACAGTGGGAACCACACAAGACTCTATGACGATCTCGGGTCAACAGACTACTCTGTACCAGTGTCACCAGAGAACTGCCATCTGACGTGAGGTATAATACCATCTGGGAGTTCTCGGCGAGTCCGTCCAGTGTACCCAGTCTCCACTGAGCACCCGTATATCATCTCTGATGTCAAACACCAATGGATATGGGATCATCCATCGCCCATCTGTATGGGTCGAGAAGGTACACGCTAGTCTACTCTGGTATATCGATGCCCCGTCTCGATACACCCACGACTAGGGACTTTGAAGGATGTACTTATGGACTACCATGTCCCCACTAGTATGATCTGCATCATAGTCCAGGTAGTCAAGTACATATCCTGAGGGCTTTACCAACATGTAACAGAGAGACAAAACAGTATACATGTTAAGGTAAAGAGCAACCAGATAGCATACTATCATGTCGAGCAAGAAAGTCCTCCCTATATACGTCCCAGCATCCACTACAATATACATCCTATATACAGTAATGGCCTCTAGGGCATACATATAACTAACAATCTCCCACTTGCACTAGGGCCATTTGTAGCAGTGGTTGCAGTATCTCATACTCAACCATCCCTTAAAAAAATCTCTCTTTGGGACCAGGCTTTTGTGAGTGGATCCGCTGTGTTGTCCTCAGAATCTACTCTCCTTACCTCGATCACCCTGGAGATCAACTATCTCCATGATCAGGTGACACTGCCTTAGAATATGTCTGGATCACTGATGGGACAGACGTTCCTTGGCTTAAGCCACAACTCCATTGTCTCACAATAGTTGGAACGTAGTTCATCTCATGAACCAATATACACCCAAACATCCTCCTTGGTAGCATCTCAAATAGCGATGTATCCAGCTTTTATCGTCTAGTATGCCACGGTATCTAGCTTGGAACTCTTCCAACATACCGTCCCTCCATTGAGGGTAAAGACAATGCCTGTGACTGACATTCAGTCGTCCTTATCACCCTGGAACCCTTCCAGTGATTCTCCCCAGGATCGGTTGATACCGTCTCACTACATCTAGTGAGAATTCTAACATCCATTTAGATCTATCTCATAGATCCAAAACCCAGGATTTAGTAGGTATCATTTTGATCCTATTGGAGAATCCTTGTGATAAGCGGAGATCGACCGAGTGTAGCATAGGAAACTCCTTCCCTATCAAGAGTATGTCATCCACGTACTTTACGAGGATCGACACCATACTCCCTACTACCTTTTTGTTTATACAAGGTTCATCTACCATTTTGATGATGTCAAACTCTTTGACTAACACATCAAAACAGATGTTCCAACTCCGCGATGCCTGCTTTATCCTATAAAGCATCTTGCACACGTTTCCGCTGCTCCCACTGTCTACGAGGCCCTCTGGCTGTGTACTTATAGACGCTCTCTTCTAAATCATCATTTAGAAAAGCAGTCAAGACACCGAACCACCAGATATCGCAGTCATGGTATGTAGCCGTGGCAAGTAGGATCTGGATGGACTTAAGCATAGCTACTTAGAAAAGGTTTCATCATCATCCATACCTGGTCAATGATGTAGACCTTTAACAAGTCTAGCTTTGAAAGTCTCAACTCTTCCATGTACACCAAGTAATCTTCTCAAGATATACTTGCTCCTGATGGGGATTTAACCCTTCAGATATAGCAATCAAAGTCCATACTTTGTTGGTGTATATGGATTCCATCTCAGATCGATAAACATCCAGCCATTCTTACAGAGTCTCACTCTTGATGGCCAGCTCGAAACTAGTTGGGTCATCATCTCATGATGCATTCCTCGCTCCCACTGTCATAGAGAAACTGAAGTATCTCTCAGGTGGGTGAGGAACCCTACTAGATCGGCGGAGAGGCTGAGGTTCGTTGGTAACTATTGAATCCTTTGGTTCTATCAAATCATCAGCTGCAGTTTGTATAGCTGGAACCTTTCCAGTTCTACATTACAGACTTTGCCTCGAGCTTGTCCGGATTTTGCTTTCAGACATAGGCCGTACAACCCCAAATCTTAACTAGCTTAAGACATGGGCTCTTCCCTTTCCATATCACATATGAAATGGTAGGCAACTGATTTGATTGGAACCTTATTCAATAGGTATGCAACTTCATAAGTGCATAACTCCCAAAAGGAAAAAGGTAACTCAGCAGTACTCATCATAGAGCACACCATATCAAATAGGGTGTATCTGCTCCGCCCCGATATACCATCGTGATATGGTGTATACGGAGGAGTAATGCTGAGAGAGAATCTCATTCTCCTTTAGAATAATCCAGGATTTTCGTGCTCAAGTATTCTCCTCTTCGATCACATCAAAGGACATAATACTTATACCCGTATTTTGGTTCTCTACTTCTAACTTATATTCCGGGAATATCTCAAAAGGTTCGGACATGTGTTTCAACAGGAACATATGTCTGAATCTTGAGAGATTATCACAGAATGTAACGAAGTACAAAGAACCAGTCCTGGCATATGTAGACAGGGGACCTAACATACATAAACATGTATCATCCCAAGAGTTTACTAACTCTTTCTCTGTTTCCAATAAACAGAGCTATGGTCATTTTATCTCTGTGACATGACTGGCAAGTTTCACAAGATGTAAATTCAAACTGATTTAAATATGCATCTAAAATGTAATTTCAGCCAGTCGGATTGCATTGATATGACCTAGTCTACAATGCCTCAAGAAGGATTCGTTCATTTCTGAACTCTTCCTCTTGTGTGTGTTCCGTATACTAAGAACTGTAGTTTGATTTAGAACATTAATGCTTTTAGATAACGTGCCTGAACCGATCAACTTTTGACATAGGAAATGTTCAAAACATTATCCAACAATACAAAATTTTATCATTTCTTTACTAATAAAGAGAGTGATATGATTTTGTATATCAGGTTCGGTATCTAATAACATTCGTTCAGAGTCAATGTATTTGTAATACAGGGTGACAGTGACCAACAGACTTGGCTGCAACACTTGCCCCGTTTTCTGCCTCATGAAACTTATCACCCGTTCTTAGTTTTCTACCTTTATGTAGCCCTATGTAACAGATTACATATCTGGGATCCTGATCTGGTATCACATACCCAGGACGTAAAGGACACTGAGAAACAGTTCTCTGTAATGAACACACCCGAAGATGATGCATCAGCATGCACTCTCTTCGTTTGGGCGGCACGGGAAATCTGGTATTCCCCAATTTCCTGCTCTGTCTTATAACAATTATAAGTTGGAGCGGGACCAACGTTCCCCAGCTCAGTATAACAAGAGGGTTCGGTCAATATTCCGTATTATTATCTTGATTAAGGCGTGACATGGTAGCTACCAGGAGAGAGAGAGAAGAAAACACTCAGCGTGCGCTATTGCAAGAATAGATTGGTTATTATTTTATCTAATCAGGATGGCTGTTCATCACAGAATACTGCATTTTATACCGCCCATTCTTACGCTCGGTTGTTTATAGGTAGGTGCTTTTAATCCGTGTTTGTTATATATTTGCAGGATACAGGTTCTCGGTTCTAAAACGGTGAAATTCACGGAAAACACGACAAAATCCGGGTTCCTGCCAACCACTGAGAAAACACGGTCTCCGCTCGTCATCCGTATGTTGCCAGATACCAGTTTAGGAAGACAAAATGTCAAATCAATGTCACCTTCATGCACAAGGCTCAATGGCAACAACAAGTTCCAAGAAATCTACGCGGAGCTCGAGGCAATCATGACAAAAGATATCCACAAAAAGTCCACCTTTCCTCAACAGAAATTCTGGAAGAATTGTGAATGTATTTTCAGAAAATACATATACCAGACAACAAAGGACAAGAAACCAGGGAAGCACAGAAAATCAGAGCCCCTAATCCCACTATAGGGCCGCGGATCCGCGGCCAATAGGGGGTATTGGCGGCGGATCCGCGGCCATTTGTAGTCCTCACCTTGTCGTCTTTTGGGGGTATTTTGGGTACTTCCTATGTGCTCTGGTGGTTGCCCTAGATCTTCAACTCCCTGCCTATAAATACAGCAGAACTTGCCAAAGCCAAGGGTCATTCTTTGCATTCTTGGTTCTCCATTCTTTTGTAGTTTTAGTTCTTTTTCTTCTTCTTCTTCATTCTTTTTCCATGAAAATTGTAGTGAGAGCTTTTTGAGTGGGAGATTAATGAAGATGAAGTTTTTGTATCATTCTCTTGTGTTTCTTCTCCCCCTTGAGATTCTTGCTTTCTCTTGATCATTCAACCTCTTCATTGAGCTTGAATGGTTAAGGGTTAGTTATTAATCTCAAGGGTCGTATTTTCTCACGGGACTAGCACTTCATTTCACATGCGTTCTCTACCCTTCCCTTGATCTTGCAACCTCTTCATTGAGCTTGCAAGTTTAAGGGTTGGCTATTGATCACATGCTTGTCTTGAGTCCTAGTTTCGTATTCTTTTTATCGCTTTTTATTACTTGCAATTTATTTCCTTGTCTTTAATTACTTGCAATTTATTTCATGCACTTAATATTTGTAATCTTTTCTTTTCGTTGTTCTTCTCTTTTGCTCTTTGTTGTTCATTTTGTGAATGTTGTAATTATTGTTATTGTTAAGAAGAAATACGGTATTATAAGTTAACATTTCTTTGCCAATTCCTTTTCCCGTTATTTTCCATTTGAACTTCGCCCAAACCATACGCAAGCGCTCCGTTAGGCACCCTACCGTGACAAGGTAACGGTGATTCCTAACCGCGACCGGTTGCGTTCGGTTTGGCCGGAGGCGAAAGCAAGAGACAAGAACGGAAGGACAAGGGTAAATAAGCCGTATTCCACGAATACCGCGCTTAAATCCCCTAATCCACGTTGTTGCCAATTGCTTAGCTTCAATTGGTCAAGACTCGGCTCAAAGGTTTTGAGTACGGATTTCTTTAGCTTATAATCTCGTATCTTTTCTTAACAACTTTATACTTGCAAATAATACACATAGGTTAGTCTGAACAAACATACAGATTCTTTATTGACTCGTCTAAGACAAGAAGGTACGATAACACCATCTCCCTGTGGACCGACCCGTGCTCACCGGCTAGCTGCAAAGCGACACCGTCCTGATCGCGGTTACACTTTAATTCTTTGAACATCCGACACGCCAAAAGCGTGCGATCAAATGGCGCCGTTGCCGGGGAGACGGTTGCGTATTTTCTTTCTTGTTATTCGGGTTAATATTCTTTTTGTATATATTTATTTAAAAATAAAAAATAAAAATTCATTTTGTCATTTTTTTGATAATTTTTGTGGGCAAGAGTGCAGATTTTTGCAGATTTGCAAACTGCAATTGTGGGGAGCAAAGTGTACATTCAAGTCTAAGGTGATTGCAAAGTACAGTGCCAAAGATCCGGGTAGTTTGACCCGCGCAAGCGAACCTTTCAAGCTTACCGGATTTGATTCAACGGGGGTTTCCTAACCCAAAACTTAACGGTACGTACTTTACTAACACCTTCTTCTCAAATCCGACGCTTCCAATATACTATTCTTTGCAGGATTCTTTGCAAGTTCGCTAGCAAACGCTAAAAAAAATTGACTAACCCGTATTTGTTGCAGCGCCGCGCTTAAACTAAAAAACGATTGTTTTATTCTTTATAGAATTTTTATTGATTTGCGCATTGCATCAATTAATACGGACTTAAGGGCAAGCGAACCCCACAATATACGGTAAAGGATTTCATCACCTTTTCCGTGGCCCACAAATCACGAACTTGAGCATAACGTTTACCCGCACAAATTTAAAAGAAACTAGACTTTAAGCCTTAAGGACTTCGCGCTCACTAGGAGAAGTTAACTGTATTTAGAAGCTTGCTCAACGGTATATTGTTTACGGGGTGTCTAGGAAAGTGTTAACGGCGAAACCGCCAAAAGAGAAAGGGTTATTTAATTAAGGAACTTCGCGAAAGCGTTGGAAAACCTCCCCTTATCTCTGCACTTACCTGGCCTCGTGATCAGTGTATCTTGAGCCTGTTTCTCGACACAGTTTTACTTCGACAATCAAGTTCTGGAGCAGGTCTAGTTGACTTAGGTTAACCCTAGAACGATTAGGTGTGTGGTATTTTTTTTTGTGTCGTGATTATTTTTGTCCATATTCTTTTTGTGTGTATACTTCATTCTTTTGTTAATATTAAAAAAAAAAAATTAAAAATTAAAAATAAAAATTATCACATTCTTTTTCCCCTCCTTTTCTCTTCCTTTCTTTCCTTTCTCCTTTCATATCATGGGTACTCCACCTCGCAAAACTCTTGTCGAACTTTGGTACCCACAACCGGACATCACCTCATGCGGTTCTTGCTTTGGCCGAACATCGAACGATCCCTCCATGCCCAAAGTTTCACTGAAAGATCGCATAGCAGCGTCTAGGACAAACACTTGCACTCCTCATTCCACTTTGTATCAACCGTTTCAACCTCCCGCACCCGCTTATGTTGATACCCCTTCTGCAAGTCGTCCTTTGTCCATCGCTGAACGTATTGAACAATCCCGTAGCCGATCTTTCACTCCTTTCACCACTTCAAACTCTTGGGATCAACAATTCCATTCACCTTCTTATCCAAATGTTGATCCTGCTCCTGTCCAGCCATTCAATTCCTACCAGTCCTACCCGACTTTTTCACCTTCCCTAGACATTGTTTCTGAACCGCCATTTGGGAATTTTCAGTATCCAAACAACTTTGAATCTTTTACTGAAACCCCTTCTCAACCCATGTCTAGTCTGGAACAGTCGTTGGAAAACTTTAGGGTAGCGTCAAGCCAACAGATGATGGATTTGAATGCGTCCATGGCCGCCCTCATGCAACCTAGTGATCCGGTAGCTAGTTTTCAACTAGCTCCAACTTTTTCAATGTATGATGAGGCGGCAGGACGGGCTGTGAATTTGAGTGGAGAGAGTGAGATATACCCCCTTCCAAATCAAACCTACCCGTCTCAAATTGAATCCCACAACTCCTGTGTTGAAAGTCTATCAAGTGTCCTAAATAAATTATCAATTGAAGATAGAATGTTTAATGAGTTGTGCGACTTTGTAGTGTTTGATTTGCCAGATTGTGAAGGGACCTTGCCAAGTGAAACCACACCCAATCCTTTTGACCTCTACACCTCCATCTTAGAACCTGAATTGATTGAAATCCATGCTTTTGATGAGGTGTCTGAGAATATTGATTTTCACTTGATTGAGGATATTGACGCTGGGGATATTTTGGATGATGAACCCGTAGATTTGGCTGAGTTTGTCTCTTCAAATCATCATCCCGAGTCATTAAATGTTTTTCCCGAACCCCATATGCGTCTGGACTTTGAAGAGAAGAGCATGGATGTGCTAAATTTTGAGGAGAATATTGAGGATAGTTTTGAGGATGAACCAGTTTTGCTTGATGAGTCGGATTTTCCAATTCATCCTATTCCTTCCACTGACTGTGTACACCCTCCTGAACCTTTAACCGATACCCTTCCTCAACCACTTCCCTCCATCCTTTCTATCATTCCGACCTTGCAAGAACCCGTCTCACTTTCATTTACTGTGTCTGGTTTACCAAGTTCGGCGTACCCATGGTTTCTTACGAATCTTGAGGGATTTGACCCAATCTCTCGACGGGTTAATAGATTAGCACAATCGCTTTTTACACATCGCTCATCACAAATTGCGCTAATCTATTCACTCCATTTACACCCTCAAGTTCGTACTCCACTTCTTTTTCCCTTCCGCCATTCTTCTTCTTCTAATATACCGAGACCGTATCCCGCTTCTATCTCTATACGGTCTCGCGTAGTCTCCATTTCTTACCTCTCCGCATTCTTCCACCAGCCACTGCTTTATAGAGATCAAATCTTTGAATGGTTGGTGTTAACTTTTGGCCTGTGTAAGGCCTTGTATAGCTTGATACTGTTCTTCCCCCCCTAATCCTGAACTTCAACGCTTAACAATGGAAACACTGTTTTACTTAAGTTTGGGGGGGACATTTTTTTGTATATATTTTTGGTTTTCCTTTTTGTTTTGTATATAATTTGTTTTTAGGGAGAGCGCCGACAATTTTGACCCTCTTGGTGTAGCCTGACAGTGAGGGCACTGTCAAGTTTAAGTTTGGGGGTGTGCTCGGTATGCTTTCTTCCTTCGCATTCATTTGTATATTTTGCATTTGCATACCTTATTTAAAAATCCATAAAAATCTGAAAATTTTCTAAAAATATAAAAACTTTTTTGTCAAGTTAGCTTGTGGAAGAACTCTGATTCAACATTCGACGGTTTTTGTTTGATAAAATAAGAATAACTAAATCTTATGTTTAGATTTTGAAAACCTGAAAAATAACTCTCCTTTGAAGTTAACTATAGCTGATATACGTCTTTACATCACACTACACGTGTCGTAAATTTTGGGAATTAGATGACAAGTCTTTTATGTCTAAAAAACTTTTAAACGGATCAATGATTTTCTGAGGATCAAATAGGTTTGTTCTGAAATAAGTAATATCAAGAATAGTTTATGAAGTGAAGTGAATATGTAGGAACGTTATTGATGCCCTAATTGGAACTAAGTCTGAAAAATAACCCATCTGAAACTTGATTGGAATGATTACACACCGAATCCACTAAACACGTCTTTTATCCAAAAAAATAATTGAACTGCCGGTTATATCTCCGTTCGTATTAAATCATCTGATTTTCACGCCAACTGTCTTTTGTTTTTGGACCTAGGTAACTTGAGTAATTAAGTCCGCTGGGGTGTTTCTACACCTAATGCCCTAAAACCAACTGGTTTGGGTGCATTGGCCCAAAGCTCGCTAAGAAGCCTAGAAAGTCCAGATAAAAACAAAGTCAAGCAAGTGTTCTCTCCGAGTTAAAATTCCTAACGGTTCTTTGTGTGAGAATAATCTTGATAAAAGACAGTCTTTTATAAAAAAATTTAACGGAGATATGAAGGTTTCATTCTATGATAAAGACTATTGCACGTTCACAGAGGTGTGTATGAAATGAAAAGAAGAAAAAGGTGTAGTGAAGAATAAGACCTAGTTTCCTGTTAGGGAAGATAGAAATTCTGAAGTTGAAACCTTACTGGAAAACGAAACTTGAAAAATGCTTAACTCTTTATAAAACTTATGTGATCCTTTTAAAATTGTTATCTGGGCTTTATTGTGCGACATGATGACTTTAATCGACCTTTCTGGAACTTAACGGCACTATTTGCACTACACGTAAAGACATATAAAACCTGTAGTTAAATAAGAAGCGAGGTGTGAAAACTAAAGGTTCGATAGTCTAGACTTAGGATTATTGAATTGTTATTTTCTGAAACAAAACTTTAGGGTTTGAATCTTAATTATTTTATGACACTAGCTTGACGGGATTTTGTTGGTGTAATCCGCTGAAAACCCTCAGGAGACAACACTCCTCCTACTAGGGACACCTAGAGGTTTAACGGCTTGTTGCACGCGCTCAGTGCAATCGCGTTCCCTACGAAAGTGCGGTTATCATTTTATTTTTGTGAATAATTGGTTTTGCTCGGGACGAGCAAAAGTTAAGTTTGGGGGTATTTGTTCATCACAGAATATTGCATTTTATACCGCCCATTCTTACGCTCGGTTGTTTATAGGTAGGTGCTTTTAATCCGTGTTTGTTATATATTTGCAGGATACAGGTTCTCGGTTCTAAAACGGTGAAATTCACGGAAAACACGACAAAATCCGGGTTCCTGCCAACCACTGAGAAAACACGGTCTCCGCTCGTCATCCGTATGTTGCCAGATACCAGTTTAGGAAGACAAAATGTCAAATCAATGTCACCTTCATGCACAAGGCTCAAAGGCAACAACAAGTTCCAAGAAATCTACGCGGAGCTCGAGGCAATCATGACAAAAGATATCCACAAAAAGTCCACCTTTCCTCAACAGAAATTCTGGAAGAATTGTGAATGTATTTTCAGAAAATACATATACCAGACAACAAAGGACAAGAAACCAGGGAAGCACAGAAAATCAGAGCCCCTAATCCCACTATAGGGCCGCGGATCCGCGGCCAATAGGGGGTATTGGCGGCGGATCCGCGGCCATTTGTAGTCCTCACCTTGTCGTCTTTTGGGGGTATTTTGGGTACTTCCCATGTGCTCTGGTGGTTGCCCTAGATCTTCAACTCCCTGCCTATAAATACAGCAGAACTTGCCAAAGCCAAGGGTCATTCTTTGCATTCTTGGTTCTCCATTCTTTTGTAGTTTTAGTTCTTTTTCTTCTTCTTCTTCATTCTTTTTCCATGAAAATTGTAGTGAGAGCTTTTTGAGTGGGAGATTAATGAAGATGAAGTTTTTGTATCATTCTCTTGTGTTTCTTCTCCCCCTTGAGATTCTTGCTTTCTCTTGATCATTCAACCTCTTCATTGAGCTTGAATGGTTAAGGGTTAGTTATTAATCTCAAGGGTCGTATTTTCTCACGGGACTAGCACTTCATTTCACATGCGTTCTCTACCCTTCCCTTGATCTTGCAACCTCTTCATTGAGCTTGCAAGTTTAAGGGTTGGCTATTGATCACATGCTTGTCTTGAGTCCTAGTTTCGTATTCTTTTTATCGCTTTTTATTACTTGCAATTTATTTCCTTGTCTTTAATTACTTGCAATTTATTTCATGCACTTAATATTTGTAATCTTTTCTTTTCGTTGTTCTTCTCTTTTGCTCTTTGTTGTTCATTTTGTGAATGTTGTAATTATTGTTATTGTTAAGAAGAAATACGGTATTATAAGTTAACATTTCTTTGCCAATTCCTTTTCCCGTTATTTTCCATTTGAACTTCGCCCAAACCATACGCAAGCGCTCCGTTAGGCACCCTACCCTGACAAGGTAACGGTGATTCCTAACCGCGACCGGTTGCGTTCGGTTTGGCCGGAGGCGAAAGCAAGAGACAAGAACGAAAGGACAAGGGTAAATAAGCCGTATTCCACGAATACCGCGCTTAAATCCCCTAATCCACATTGTTGCCAATTGCTTAGCTTCAATTGGTCAAGACTCGGCTCAAAGGTTTTGAGTACGGATTTCTTTAGCTTATAATCTCGTATCTTTTCTTAACAACTTTATACTTGCAAATAATACACATAGGTTAGTCTGAACAAACATACAGATTCTTTATTGACTCGTCTAAGACAAGAAGGTAAGATAACACCATCTCCCTGTGGACCGACCCGTGCTCACCGGCTAGCTGCAAAGCGACACCATCCTGATCGCGGTTACACTTTAATTCTTTGAACATCCGATACGCCAAAAGCGTGCGATCAATGGCTCCCACTGCTTTTTATCAAATCTTCCTTCAAACCTTAAAAGGAAAGACTAGCCGGGATTAATTACACACTACAAGTTCGCCAATCTTTCAGCCAGGCCAGTGTCGGTACTTTGAGGGAGGTGCCCCGTGCTTTCGCACGGACCTAATTAATGTAAACCTCGTTTTCCCAGAGGCGTAACCCCGTTGACACCTTTCTAGACACCTAATTGATCGGCTAATTGTAATATATAAAACTCTCCCAGGAGTAACACTTACTCGCAGCGGGTATCGGGATCCAACTATCTCATAGAAGGTATGCAATCTCATTGCAAATTTCAACACTTGAAATTCCCGATAATATTTTGCCCCTAGCTCGCTATGACCTTGACGGAGGCCAAACAACCCATAGTCCGCTAGTCAAGTTCAACCCGTCATTTCCTGATTGAATTAAAGCCACCCGCACGACCCTTGACGGAGGCTAAACAACGCCGTACGAATACCCTAATCCAATCGCATCATATGCTAGCAGATAAGCACTAGTTAGCTATCGTACACTACGCCTTGACGGAGGCCAAACAACCGCAGCACGAATACTAACTAGTACGTATCTGAAATGACGGAGGGCTACGACAGGTTTTTCTGAAAACCTATTGCGTAATGAACTTGATATCGTTGTAGAATCGAATGAATTTTGAAATGGAGTGTTTTTGAGGCTTTTCTAGTTTTGCTAAAGGAGTCACTCCCGGTGAAGGGATCGTCGGTCCTTTCCTCGTCGAATGAGGTGCGGGATATATCATATATATCACTGTGCAAAGCAAAAACTCTTAAAAGCAATCAAAAGACAAACCGAGTGTGTAGCATCTGGCAGTTATTGCTAAAGGAGTCACTCCCGGTGAAGGGATCTCGGTCCTTTCCTCATCGAATAAGGTGCAGGATATATCATATATACCGCTGTGCAGCGCAAGAACTGTAGCTACCTGTTTTATTTTGAAATTCGATTCTACAACATCTTAAGTTTCTTTTATTTCATTAATCACATTAATGAAGTCCCATCATTTATATACCTAAACATCACAGATAAATACGACGTACACTTATGCCATCCGCATTCGCCTCAATGTCCCCTCGTGCACCGTTAGGTTAGGTAACTAACGGTAGAGTGGGGCAGGGCTAGCGCGGGTGTAAAACATAAGTAACGCCTATATAATATATCATATATACTATATACTATATCTATCACAGAACATCACATGATCACATCACAGATATCGCAGCAGAAGAAACATATGAAATATTGGATATACTAGAACGTCCGTGTTTTCAATACGAGCCAGTATAAAACACGGATTTCACGGTCGTGATGAATAGCCAAACCCACACCCCTAGACCCCTACGAGAGAGGCAAGCAACCCTACCAATTCTAGAGTTAGGAGACCCGGACTCGACTCCTCGAGTTGGTCTACCACTGGACTCCAGAACCCGGTTACTTGTGCTCCCCTCCTTGGGTCTATCCTAGTGCGGAAAAGTAAATAATATACAAACGGTGACAACTTCCGCAACCTGGAAGCGCCCCAATAAAAGAATATTACATACAAGTTTTTACATGAATGAAAATGAAAAACACTCATCTCACATAAAAACCCCCCGGCTATTCAAACACGACGATCCAATATAACATATCCAGCAACACATAACATCACATGTCATCAACGTAAGTAAATATGCGCATCCCAATTGTCGTTGACATATAGCAACGAAACCGGCGATATCACATATTACACTTACGGTCACAGAAAAGAAAGTGTAAAACTACAACAGTTGGAATCCGCAACCACCTCAGACATCGCATGCCTGACCAAATGAATTACTTAGACATCGCATGCCTAACAATTATAAACCCCGCATTTTAGTCTCATTATCGAAAACACTTTTCAATATCAAGTCGGGCAATTCAACAAGATTCCCGACATCCTGATCGAATGCTCGTCGCAAATTTCAGTAGACGGCCGCACCCCCGATACCGTCGACGAAGTGCACCAAAGCGGAACACCGCTGCCGCGAGCACCCGAACGGATGCTTTCGACGACGGGGTTCTCCTACAGTCACTTGGTCGGGGCTATGGAGCGAGGCTGTCTATTAAGTTTATCAGCGAGTATCCGCGTACGCTACGTGATTGCGACGGACTTTTGATCACATCAAAATTCCGTGGCAACCGATCAATTGAGACTTAATTGCTATGTTTATAATATTCATTCCGTTATCTCATAACTAATTGTGAATTCCAATTATTGTATCCCATTCCAGATAAATAGAAAATGTTAAACTTTCCGATCGAACAATCGAACACCCAAGTTTTCCCGATACAGCTCAACACATGAAATAAGTCTAACAACATTCCGTTCGTGCCTCAGTACCAACGGTCCAGCCGTAGAAGGGTCAAGCCAACGCCTCACATGTGGCACGCCGTACTGCCCCAAACCTGAAGGTTCAAAGGGCAATTCAAGACGGTCACATAATCGAGTTAAGGTTTGTTGTCTTCTAGAGAGACCATCGCGTTACTTGCACTACTTAGAACGTCGTTAAACTACGGAAAAATCCAACACTTGGAAATTTCCCGACAGGGGAAAAATTGGGTATTTATATCCGGTCGAACTTTTTAACATATTCTAAAATTTATCCGGAAAGCCACATAGACAAAATTTGATACTCCGATCGAAACACCGAATCCCTAAAACAACCCCAGAAAATTCAACTCTTGAATTAATATTAAAAATTCCCAGAAAATCCAGCATAATTAATTAGGAGTTACTGTGTAAGATTCACTGGACAATGTGGCCGTACGGCCGCGGATCCGCCGCATGAGCCTTGCTCATGCCGCGGAACCGCGGTGAGAAAGTGGAATTAGGTCCACGAAATTTACAGTAATTCTTAGAAAACCCTGCTGAATTTTTTAGCAATTTTTAATTTGGAAAAATCCCAGTTTTTGAAAAAAGGACAGAGAGCTATTTTGGCTTCGGGTTTTTCGATCGATCGGACTTCAAATTCCGTCTAGACTTCGCCTAAGGCTCTAGCTAGGCTCTGATACCACTGTAGGGTTCCTAGACACTCTCAAGAGGTCTCACAAGGCATCAACCATGCCAATTTAAAAAATACGGTGCCGAGAAACCCTAGACTATGGATCGTTAGCTAGATGTCTAGGCGAAAAGTAAACTAGTTAACAATTAACTAATGGGAAACGGAAATACAACCTTTGTAGATCCGGTCCTCCACCTCCACCTCCACGGCTCCGAGATGAGGTCCTCTACGCTGTCCAAATCAAATCCGGGCTCTAGCGTCGGCTTCATCGGAGAATGGACGGGCTAGGTCGTCGACGACGTGCCGAAGATGATCTACGTCGAAGCATCACTAGATCGAGCTCCACCTTCACCAAGTCTTGAAAACTTGTGAAGGAAACACACTCTACTACTTGGCAAGAGGTAGAGGATGAAGAAATAGGAAGTGGGTTCAATTTAGAATTGGATTTCTCACTCTTTATCATTAATCACCATTGATGACCTCAAGGTTTTCTTCTTGAGTTCAAGGAAGAAGAAGAAGAAATTGATATGATAAGTTAATTAAAAAAATGAATAGAAAAACAATACTTATCATAACATTAACTCTATTCAAGTGTAGAGAATGAATCATGGTTAGTGGGAATGGTTAGGGTTAAGAATGAGATAAGAATGGTTGACTTTATCAAAGTTTCATGAAGCTTCAACTAAACTCCAAATTAAGCCACCATTCTTTTCTCCTTTCCATTTATTTTCCAAAAGAATAAACAAATAAATGAATAAATAAATAATGGGAGAATAAACAAAACCCTAACCACTCTCACAACCATGGTTTAATCTTCACACAAATCCAAGTTAACATGTATCATCAAACATGATACAATCATGTGCACAAAACTATATCAAATATACAATGTGCACATCCGAGCGAGAAAATCCATTTAAAGTGAACCGATACTAGTTAATGCAAAGTAATATATCAAATATATAATTATGCATTAAATCATTAAATCAACTCTTGATTTAACGATCCGGTCATATCGCATATAACCGGCTAGTGTCTAATGTATCGGCTTATCGAATCAATCCTTGATTCGATAACTAGGGTATATCTCATATAACCTAATCGATACATTCATCGTGAGAATGGAATACGGTATCACATACACGCATTATTCTCGGTCCCGCACATATCTCATATGCGCTCCTATTTCATTTCGCTTGAGCCAGGAAACCTCTGTGTAGGACTCTAAAGACTCGTCAATACACCGGCAGCGGATGATGATCATATCAAACATCCACAAGCCGCAAGCAGTCTGCTAAACGTAACGGCCACCCGGGTATTGAGCGATCTGAAGATCGACGAGCAAGCCCGCTCACACTCCAGTGAATCCAACCAGTAACACTACCGTACAGTCCGGTCTGATATTCTGATATGTCGCATATCTCGCCTAGGGGTGGTAAACGTCAGACCCCAATAGCTCAATAAGTCGTGTCGATATGAGGTCTATAACAATTCGAGAAACTACTGGTAACACTTACCAGTAAATCTCAGCAACCCTGGCCAGGGATTTCCTGTTATAGCCAATCGAACACAGCGCAACATCTACTCCCTATACCGGGAGAGACGAATCCCCTCCTATCGCTTATTGCCTCCATGTGACTCGGGACTGTACCCAAAAACCACCGTTTTGCACGCCCTCTTGGACGTGGTAAGATGGAAATCAAAGCACAGTGGGAACCACACAAGACTCTATGACGATCTCGGGTCAACAGACTACTCTGTACCAGTGTCACCAGAGAACTGCCATCTGACGTGAGGTATAATACCATCTGGGAGTTCTCGGCGAGTCCGTCCAGTGTACCCAGTCTCCACTGAGCACCCGTATATCATCTCTGATGTCAAACACCAATGGATATGGGATCATCCATCGCCCATCTGTATGGGTCGAGAAGGTACACGCTAGTCTACTCTGGTATATCGATGCCCCGTCTCGATACACCCACGACTAGGGACTTTGAAGGATGTACTTATGGACTACCATGTCCCCACTAGTATGATCTGCATCATAGTCCAGGTAGTCAAGTACATATCCTAAGGGCTTTACCAACATGTAACAGAGAGACAAAACAGTATACACGTTAAGGTAAAGAGCAACCAGATAGCATACTATCATGTCGAGCAAGAAAGTCCTCTCTATATACGTCCCAGCATCCACTACAATATACATCCTATGTACAGTAATGGCCTTTAGGGCATACATATAACTAACACGGCCGCGGTTCCGCGGCCATATGGATGAGCTAGGGCTTGAAACTTTACATGTTGACTTCTTCTGACTTCAAATGTACTTTATGATATGTTGAATCTCTGAATGCTTTTTAGATCATTGCCAGATTCCAAATCCTTGTGTTGGCGTCTTTTTGTTAGCAGCACTGTTATGCAAATTTGACCGATCTCTTGAAATTTCCTGCACAGACTTCGAAACACAAGTTGCGATATGCAAGAATGATGCGATGCTATGAAATACAGTCAATTTCCCTTATAGTGCTGGTTTTAAAGTCTAACACATGCAATCTGATATTTTCCGACTGTTTTGCTAATATGTGCTATATGAATGCCGAACACTTCTAGATGAATGCAAATTTTAGGGAAATTGCCGGCTTAAAGATGCAGTATTTTCGACTGATCACATGTCTATTATACCCTACCCTTCTGCGGTAGGCTCTATAATGTATGCGATGTTGTGTACCAGACCAGATGTAGCTTATGCACTGAGCGTGGTAAGCCGGTCAGTCAAACCCTGAGGAGAAGCACTAGAAAGCAGTAAAGAACATTCTTAATTACCTGAGAAGGACAAGGGAAATGTTCTTGGTTTACGGCGGAAAAGACCTTCAGATCGAGACATTTGCTCACTCCAGCTTCCAGGGTGACAAGGATGACTCCAAATCCATGTCGGGTTATGTCTTTACCCTCAATGGAGGGACGGTCTGTTGGAAGAGTTCCAAACAGGAAACCGTTGCTGACTCGACGATGGAAGCAGAGTATATCGCAGCTTCTGATGCCGCAAAAGAAGCAGTCTGGATAAGGAAGTTCTTAACAGAACTTCAGGTGGTTCCGTCCATTGCTGATCCAATACCTATGTATTGTGACAACAATGGGGCTATAGTTTTAGCGAAGGAACCCAGGTCCCATCAGAAGTCCAGACACATCTTGAGGCAGTATTACCTGATCAGGGAGATTGTGGATTGCTAGGAGATCGAGGTTCGGAGGGTTGCTATAAGGGATAACACTGCAGATCCATTCACAAAGGCCATCCCTCAGACGCAGTTCGAGAGGCTATTCGAGATGATAGGTCTGCGATATGCCAGCACATGACCTTAGTGCAAGTGGGAGATTGTTAGTGTAATATGCCCTAGTGGCCATTATTGTATAGTACTAGTTTGTATATTACATTTTGGAAGCTTAAGATATATACACGGATTTATAACAGTCTTGCTCAAGATGGTAGTATGCTACTTGGTTTGTATCTATCTTAATATGTGTATATGTTTCTTTTAACGTATAGCTAAAACATATTGATTGAGCCCTTAGAATTTTTTCTTGAGTACCAGCGTTGTGATGGCAGTCACACTTGTGGGGGTTGGGTAGTCTACAAGCACATCCTTATACAGGTCCCTGGTCGTAGGATTGTCGAGACAGAGCATCGATACTCCAGAGTAGACTGGTGTGTACGCTTCTCATCCCAGCAGGGGAGATGGTTTGTCCCACAGCCATCAGTACGTCGTATTGGAGATAGTACACAGGTGTTCGTTATGTTACGAGTACACTGGACAGGACTCGTTGGGAACTGTTGGTTGGTACTATACCTATCGTCAGTTAACAGTTCCCAGGTGACATGAGTACAGCTTAGTCCGTTGACTTGACACAGCTGCTTCGCCTCGAGTGTGTTCCCACTGTTCATTGATTACTACCCTACCACGGCTCTATTGAGTCATGCAAACAGGTAGTAGTTAGGTGCAGTCCCCAAGCACTTAGAGGCAGTGGCGGTTAGATAGGATTCGTCTCTTCCGGTATTGGGGGTTGATATCACGCTGTGTTTGGAGAGCCATTACATAAAGTCCCTGGCCAGGGCAAGCGAGATTTACTGGTAGGTACTCCAGTAGTTTCTCAGGGTGTTTTAGACTACACTCCGACACGACTTATACCGCTATTAAGGACTAGCATTTACCGCCCCCTAGGCCCAATATGCGATACTCTTAGACGAACAGACCGGACTGTACGGAGATTGTCACATTCAGGCTCAATAGGAGTTCAGATGGGTTTTCTTCATCGGCCTTCTTATCAACAACCGTTACGTACAGTTAGTACCGCTTGCGGCCTGTGGTTAAACCTACTGACAGCGTAGTGTTGAGTCTTTAGAGTCCCACACAGAGGGTTGTTCAACTTTGGGCGAAACGCAGTAGAGGTCGCCAAAATAACCGAGACCATCGATCCGTACTTTTGATTGATGATATCGTACGATGAATTATACCGTACGTGATATGATATACATGACGATTGATCCGTACTTTTCATTTGATGATACCGTACGAGATAATATGTGGATGGATCGCTGACTTATTTATGTATCAACTCGGAAAAATATTGTATTCTAATCACTTAAGTAGATATTAGGATATATTTAAAGCCATACCTATTTTCAAAACTAACGAATAGTTATGCACTTTTAAATGACAACCTCAAGGGACGCTACAGATTTTAAAATGGTATCTTTTTCTCTAAAACACCATAGCCTTATTTTTCTAAAAACAATGATTTATACTATTTTAAACTATAACTGTATGGCTCATATGTACTTACGTATTTTATACTGTTTGCATTTACATTTGCCTCTTTCTGTTATGCTTATATTATTTTCATTTGCGGTATACATACTGTAGGGTCACTAGGCACTCTCACAAGGGTCTAAAATGCATCAACCATGCCCGATTTAAAATTTAGACGTGCCGAACAACCCTAACCAAGATCTTTAAACTAGAGATTAGGCGAAACAAAGCAAGTAAACAACTTTATTTCTAAGAGTTTGGGATTACAACCTTTGTAGTCCGATCCTTCACTTCTAAAGCTCCGTGTTGAGGTCCCTTCGCTGCGATCATCGAGTACCCGGACTCTAGAGAGGCTCCACGAAGAGAAATATACAAGCTTGCTTCCAATCTTTGATAACAAAGATGATTTACCTTGAAGTTTCTTTAACACAAGCTCTCACTCACTAATGAAGTGAACACCCTAATCTAAATGGCTAGGATAGATTAGGATGATGAATTAGGATTTTAGCTTTCATTTGTTTTCTTAATCTCACTCATTTTCATCACTAAAATCAAAGCTAGAAAGCTTAATTTGCAAGGAGGAAGAAGAAGATGAATTACTTTTTGATGAATAATGAAAGTGTGTAAGGTTAGAAATGCAACCATGGGTTAAGTATGATAACTTAACCCATGTAGAGAATGAACCATGGTTAAAGGGTTGGGTTAACTAAATATCAACAAAAATATCATAACAAATTTCTTTGCTTAAAACAAAAGCAAAGCTTCTAGAAGCAACTAGAAAGAATTAACCCAAATCAATCCCTAACCATGTTTAATCTCCACTAAACATATTGCATTAATAACCATAACATGTTATAATATTATATATCACATATACAATATTTATTGTAACAAAATAAAATAATACAATTAATATATATCGCATATATATCAATGTATTACCCGAGTGAGAAAAAGAATCTTTTAGTGAGCTTATATTAGTTAATGTAATTTAATATATCAAATATATAATTATACATTAAATGATCAAATCAACACTTGATCCTATAATCCGGTTATTTCACAAATAACCGACTAATATAATCTGTATCAGTTCATCGAATCAACACTTGATCCGATGACCCGGCTATATCACATATACCCGGCCGATATCTCATATCGCGAGAATCTAATACGGTATCACATACACGTATTGTTCTCGATCCCGCACATATCATATATGTGCTTCTACTCCATTTTGCCTGAGTCAAGAAACCTCTGTGTAGGACTCTAAAGAATCGTCAATACGCCAGCAGTAGGTGATGATCATATCAAACACCCACAAGCTGCAAGCGGTCAGCTAAACGTAACAGCCATCCAGGTATTAAGCGATCAAAATATCAACAAGCAAGCCTATACATTCTCCTGCGAATCCAATCAGTAACACCCCATACAGTCCGGTCTCTTCGTCTGATATGTCGCATATCTCGCCTAGGGGTGGTAATCGTCAGACCCCAGTAGCTTGATAAGTCGTGTCGATATGAGGTCTATAACAGTTCGAGAAACTACTGATAACACTTACCAGTAATCTCAGCAACCCTGGCCAGGGATTTCCAGTTATAGCCAATCGAATACAGCGCAACATCAACTCCTTATACCGGGAGAGACGAATCCCCTCCTATCGCTCATTGCCTCCATGTGATTCGGGACTGTACCCAAAAGCCACCTTTTTGCATGACCACTTGGACGTGGTATGATGGAAATCAAAGAACAGTGGGAATAACACAAGACTCTATGACTATCTCGGGTCTACAGACTACTCTGTACCAGTGTCACCAGAGAACTGCCATCTGACGTGAGGTATAATACCATCTGGGAGTTCTCGGCGAGTCCGTCCAGTATACCCAGTCTCCACTGAGCACCCATATACCTTCTCTGATGTCAAACACCAATGGATATGGGATCATACATCGCCTATCATATGGGTCAAGAAGCGCATACGCTAGTCTACTATGGAGTATCGATGCCCTGTCTTGGTACTCCCACGACTAGGAACATTTGAAGGATGTACTTGGCGACTACTGTCCCTACTAGTATGATCCGCATCATAGTCCTGGTAGTCAAGTACTCATCCTAAGGGCTTTATCAACATGTAACATAGAGACAATCAGAGTACACGTTGAGATAAAGAGTAACCAGATAGCGTACTATCATGTCGAGCAAGAAAGTCCTCCTTATATATGTCCAAGCATCCACTACAATATACATCGTATGCACAGTAATGGACTCTAGGGAATACATATAACTAACAATCTTCCACTTGCACTAGGGCCATCTGTTGTGGTATCGCATACCCAACAATCAGCTGTGGTTGAAGTATCGCATACTCAACCATCCCATAAAATTCTCTACTGGGAAAAAGGTCTTTGTGAGTGGATCTGCGCCGTTGTCTTCTGTGTCTACTCTCCTAACCTCGATCTTCCTGGAGATCAACCATCTCCATGATCAGGTGATACTGCCTAAGAATTATATCTGGATTTCTGATGGGACGGGGGTTCCTTGGCCTAAGCCACAACTCCATTGTCACACAATGGTAGGAACGAAGTTCATCTCATGAACTTATATATATCCAGACCGCCTCTTTGGTAGCATCCTTGGTAATGACATATCTTGCCTTTAATCATCTAGTAAGTCACAGTATCTAGCTTGGAACTCTTCCAACATACCGTCCCTCCACTGAGGGTAAAGACAATGCCTGCGACTGACATTCAGTCGTCCTTATCACCCTGGAACATTTCCAGTGATTCTCCCCAGGATCGACAGATACCATCTCACTACAACTTGTGAGTTTCCTAACATCCAATTAGATCTATCCCATAGATCCATAACCCAGGATTTAGGAGGTATCACCTTGATCCTATATGGAGAATCATTGTGATAAGAGGAGATTGACCGAGCGTAGCATAGGAAACTCCTTCCCTATCAAGAGTATGTCATCTACGTACTCTACAAGGATCACCACCATACTCTCTACTACCTTTTTGTATATACAAGGTTCATCTACCATTTTGATGAAGTCAAACTCTTTGACTACCACATCAAAACAGATGTTCCAACTCCGCGATACCTGATTTATCACATAAAACATCTTGCTCATGTTTCCGCTGCTCCCACTGTCTACGAAGCCCTCTGGCTGTATACTTATAGACGCTCACTTCCAAATCATCATTTAGAAAAGCAGTCATGACACCCAACCACCAGATATCGTAGTCATGGTATGTAGCCATTGTAAGTCGACGTTGTACACCCTACGACTAGCGGGGAGGCAGAAATATGAAAAACAATCATTTTGTTTGAAGCAACATCGACTAACCGAAAGGATCTTTGCTAAACTATAACTAACACTAACACAGGAGTTGTTAACTACTATGGAAGAAGATTATACCTAATGAACCGTGTCCTTCTTCTTCTCGTTATCCACCTCCTCGTCGGCCTCCTCTATGTAATAGACGATCCACCCGAGAGCTTCTACTCCAAACTTTGCCTCTAATCTTGAGATAACTAGGTTTCTTTAGATTCTAATCAAAGTCACCTAGATGATATAGAGTATGGTTATGGATTAAATAGTCTAGCTAATCCTTGATCTCAACACATGAGAGGGTAGGATTAGGTTTTGAAGAGAGAGAGCTTGAGGAGAGAGAAGGTGAGCAAGATTATGAAATGAAAATATTTCTCACTTCTAATATATCATGAAGCATAAATAAAATAAAATAAATAAATCTAAATGATTTATCATCATGCTTCATTTAATATATGCAATGAATCATCAAGTGAGTCATTAAGCAATAAATGCTTCATTAACTCACTTGAATGATTCATCTAATGAGTCACAAATGCATTTAATGTAAATGCCACCTAAACCCTCAAGTCACCATACTTCTAGAAGCTTCCCGCCAAATTACGAGAACGCCCCTCCTATCCGTGAAAACACGGAAAAACTTTAGACTGTATAAATCCAATAATCCGATACTAGAATCTGGCTTAAACCAAAGCCGGCTAGTAAAAACTGTCCGAACATCGTACGTGCGTTTAAATACGTATGCGTCCGAATCCTAGTCGTAAAACCATACGACCTCTATATCGTTTCGCCTAGAGCAGGGAAACTCTTTGTATGGGACTCTAAAGACTCGATTACTATGCTGGCAGTGGGTTTAACCACAGACCGCAAGCGGCACTAGCTGTACGTAAAGGTCCCCAGGTAGATGTCGTTAAGAAGGCCGATGAGGAAACCCATCCGAACTCCTACTGAGCCTGATGTGACAATCTCCGTACAGTCCGGTCTGTTCGTCTAGGACAATCCCATATCGGGCTTAGGGGGGCGGCAAGCGTCAGTCCTCTAAAAGCAGTATAAGTCGTGTCGGAGCATAGCCCATTACACTTTGAGAAACTACTGGAAAACCTACCAATAAATCTCGCTTGCCCTGGCCAGGGACTTTGCGTAATGGCTCTCTGACACAGCGCGATATCAACTCCCAATACCGGGAGAGACGAATCATGTCTAACCGCCACTGCCTCCAAGTGGTCGGGACTGCACCCAACTGTTACCTGTTTGCATGACTCCTTTGAGTCGTGGTAGGGTAGCAATCTAAGAACAGTGGGACACACTCGAGGTGAAGTAGCAGTGTCAAGTCTGTGGGCTATGCTGTACTCATGTCACCTGGGAACCGTTAACTGACGAGGGGTATAATACCAACCAACAGTTCCCCACGAGTCATGTCCGGTGTACCCGTAACCCAACGAGAACCTGTATACTATCTCCAGTACGACGTACTGATGGTTGTGGGACATACCATCTCCCCAACTGGGATGAGAAGCGTACACACTAGTCTACTCCGGAGTATCGATGCCCTGTCTCGATAATCCTACGATTAGGGACCTAAAAAAGGATTTGCTTGTAGACTACCCAGCCCCCACTAGTGTGACTGCCATCACAACGCTGGTAGTCAAGCAAGATCCTAAGGGCTCTATCAATACGTACACAAATATTAAGATAGATAAAACCAAGTAGCATACTACTATATTTAGCAAGACTGTTATATAACTATGAATATCCCAAGCTTCCATTAAGTAATATACAAGCTAGTATGATACAATAATGGCCCCTAGGGAATATACACTAACAATCTCCCACTTGCACTAGGGCCATGTACTGGCATATCGAAAACCGATCATCTCGAGTAGCCTCTCGAACTGAATCTGAGGTAAGGCCTTTGTGAATGGATCAGCAATGTTCTCCTCTGTAGCAACTCTCCGGACCTCGATCTCCCGGCGATCTACGATCTCCCTGATCAGGTGATACCGCCTTAAGATGTGTCTGGACTTCTGATGGGACCAAGGTTCCTTCGCTAAAGCTATAGCTCCATTGTTGTCGCAATACAGAGGTATTGGATCAAAAATGGTAGGAACCACCTGAAGTTCTATTAGAAACTTCTTCATCCAGACCGCTTCTTTTTCCGCATCGCAAGCAGCAATATACTCCGCTTCCATCGTCGAATCAGCAACGGTGTCCTGCTTGGAACTTTTCCAGCACACTGCCCCTCCATTAAGGGTAAAGACATAACCTGATATGGACTTGGAGTCATCCTTATCACTCTGGAAGCCGAAATCAGCAAAAGCCTCGAGCTTGAGGTCTTTTCCGCCGTAAACAGAGAACATCTCCTTAGTCCTTCTCAGGTACTTGAGAATGTTCTTTACTGCTATCCAGTGCTTCTCCCATGGGTCTGACTGATACCGGCTTACCACGCTCAGTGCATAAGCTACATCTGGTCTGGTGCACAACATCGCATACATTATAGAGCCTACCGCAGAAGCGTAGGGTATAATAGATATGCGTTCCCTTTCCAAATCAGTCTTGGGAGACATCTCTTTGGAGAGGGTGATTCCGTGACAAGCCGGTAGATTACCGCGCTTTGAATCTTCCATACTGAATCTTTTCAGTATAGTGTTGATATACCTGGCTGCGAAAGTCCCAACATCCTCTTGGATCTATCACGATAGATCCGGATCCCTAGAATGTAAGAGGCATCACCTAGGTCTTTCATGGAGAACCTGTGTGACAAGAATCCTTTGACAGATTGTAGCATAGGAATATCATTTCCTATCAATAGAATGTCATCCATGTACAAGACGAGGAATACGACAGTTCGTGCTACAATTTTACTATATATACATGGTTCATCTGGATTTTTGATAAAGTCATATTCTTTGACCGTTTCATCAAAATAGATGTTCCAACTCCGCGATGCCTTTTTAGTCCATAAATGGACTTAAGCAAATTGCACACTTTCCCGCTGCTCCCACTCTGATTGAAGCCTTCTGGCTGATCCATATGGACGCACTCTTCCAAATTACCATTTAGAAAAGCCGTTTTTACGTCCATCTGCCAGATCTCATAATCATGAAAGGCGGCAATAGCAAGAAGGATTCGAATGGATTTAAGCATAGCCACTGGATAAAAAGTCTCGTCACAGTCCAAACCAGGTCTTTGACGAAAACCCTTTGCAACAAGTCTAGCCTTATAGGTTTCCACCTGTCCATCTACACCAATCTTTTTCTTGAAGATCCATTTGCATCCTATGGGTTTTACCCCATCTGGAGCAAAGTCCAAAGTCCATACTTTGTTGGTGTACATGGACTCCATTTTGGTCCGCATTGCATCTAGCCATCGTACCAAGTCCCCGCTCTGGATGGCCTGCAGGAAGCTAGTAGGTTCATCATCATCAATGACGCAATCCTCTCTATCCCCATCTATGAGAAAACCGTAGTATCTCTCTGGTGGATGAGACGGCCTACTACTCCTGCGTAGGGGTGCGGGAATGTCCTGTTCTTCTTGAACTACTGGTCTTACCAAACTTTCAGTAGTAGTTTGTGGTTCTGGAATTTCTTCCAGTTCTTTTTCGCTCCCACTTATTTCCTTTTCTAAAAACTGATGTTCTAGAAAATGGGCATTACGAGAAACAAAAACCTTTTGTTCCTCTGCGTAATAGAAATAATGCCCCTGGAGTTCTTTGGATATCCCACAAACTTACACTGTACTGATTGTGCCTCGTGTTTGTCCGCATGTTGCTTTTTAACAAAAGCTGGACATCCCCATATCTTTAGATACTGAAGATAGGGTTTCTTCCCACTCCACATCTGATATGGCGTGGTAGGCACAGTCTTGGTAGGAACTATGTTCAAAAGATATGCCGCTGATTCTAGCGCATAACCCCAGAAAGATCGCGGTAACTCAGCATTACTCATCATAGAACGTACCATATCTAATATGGTTCGATTCCGTCTCTCCGATACACCGTTATGCTGTGGAGTGTATGGAGGAGTAAGCTGAGAGAGAATTCCTTTCTCTTTTAGGTAACCTAGGAACTCGGCACTTAAGTATTCACCACCTCGATCAGATCTCAGTGTCTTGATACTTTTGCCGGTTTGGTTTTCTACTTCATTCTTATACTCTTGGAATTTCTCAAAAGCCTCGGATTTATGTTTCATCAGAAAAATAAATCCGTACCTAGAGTAATCATCCGTAAAAGTAGTGAAATAGGAAAAACCACCTCTTGCATGTGTAGACATTGGACCACATACATCGCTGTGTATGAGTCCTAAGAGCTCACTCGCTCTTACTCCATGTCCAGTGAATGGAGTCTTTGTCATCTTTCCTTTGAGACATGATTGACAAGTGGCATAAGTTTGATATTCGAACGAGTCCAAATATCCTTCTCTATGTAACTTAGTTAACCTTGTCTCATTGATGTGACCTAGTCTACAATGCCATAAGAAAGCTTTATTTAAATCTGGAGACTTTCTTTTTAGTGTGTTCTGGACATTGAAAATCTGTAATTGGTTTAAGACATATATACCGTTATCCAGTGTACCGGACCCAATCAAACCATGATTAAGGTGGATGTTAACAACATCGCTTACAAACGTGAAATCATAACCTTTATTTGATAACAAGGAAACTGATATGATATTACACGTTAAACTAGGTACATAAAAATAGTTATGTAAAACCAAAATATGTCCACTCGTCAATCCCAGGTGATAATCCCCTACGGACACAGCTCTTACGCTAGCTCCGTTAGCAACCTGGAGGGTCATATCACCAACCTTCAGCACTCTACGGTTTCTCAGTGCCTGCAATGAATTGCATATATGAGATCCTGATCCGGTATCCAATACCCAGGAAGTAGAGTTGATTGACAGACAATTCTCAATTACAAACACACCTGAAGTCGAAGCCACAGCTTGCTTCGGTTTCTGGTTCTTGGCGTTCCACGCCTTGCAATCTTTCTTCCAGTGCCCTTTCCTATGACAATAGAAGTACTCATCCTGGGCCACTACTGGCACCGCAATATATTTCTTACCCTTCGCTCCCACCTTACTAACACCTCCTATAGGTTCGGTGGCGGCCTTATTCTTCCTTCCTTTGGCCCTAGCCTTGGACCCGGAAGAAGAAGCACCGCGAACAAATATAGCGGGTGTTTCTCTTGCTTTCTGCAAGGTGCCCTCTGCACTCCTCAACATGTTAAGGAGTTCTGGAAGTTCAACTTCTTTTCTTTGAATGTTGAAATTCAGAATAAACTGGGCGTAGGTGGAAGGAAGGGACTGGAGAATTAAGTCTGTATAGAGCTCATTATCCAAAGTCGTCCCAAGGTCTGCGAGCTCTTCAATATAGCCAATCATCTTTAGGACATGTTCTCCTACAGATGATCCGACGGCCAACCTCGCCCGAAACAAGTTCTTTGAGGTCTCGTATCTTGCTATACGAGATTGCTTTCCATAAAGTTCCTTTGTATGGAGAAATATGGCATCTAGATCCATATCCTCGTGCCTCCTCCGATGTTCATTATTCATCGAGGCAAGCACGATGCACTTGGCCTTCGCGCAATCTAACTCCTAGGTTTTGCGGATTTCCTTATCTGCATTACTGGATTTGGGACCAGGGATAGCAGGTGCCTTAGCGGTGAGGACATACCCCAATTTGTCATAGGTCAAAATCATTTTGACATTCCGCAGCCAATCTTTATAGTTTGGCCCTGTCAATATATTTTTCTCTAATAGTAACTTAAGTCCTGTCATTATCTGGGTCGCTGCAATTAGGAGAGAGAGAAAGAACACTTTAGCATGATGCTCTTGCAAGTTTAGAGTGGTTTTTAGTTTATCTAAACTGGATGGCTCCCATTGTTTCTCAAATCCCTCCTCAAACCAAAAAGGAAGAACTAGCCAGGACTATTCTCACTGTACAATACTTGCTTAACCGTTCAGCCAGGCCAGTGTCGGTACTTCGAGGGAGGTTTTCCAACGCTTTCGCGAATTTCCTTAATTAAATAACCTCTTTTCTCTGGGGGCATAGCCCCGCTGACACCTTTCTCGGCACCTACTTGGTTTATAACATTGATCGTTAAGTGACGAATCTCCTGACGAGTAGCATATAGTCACAGTAGAATCGAGATCCAAATATCATCGTGTGATAATGCTGAAGGAATCCTACCAACATTCATCACACTCCAAATGGTATGCATCTATTTGCAAATTTCAGTTTCTCTAGAAATTCCCGATATAAATTTTTGCCCCATGCTCTTATGACCTTGGCGTTAGGTCAAAATGTCATAAGTCACATGTCAAGTTCTACCCATCATTATCTTATTAATTTGAACCCATCCGTACATATCCTTGACGTTCGGCCAAAATGATAATACGACTGTCCCAAACTAACTCATCTATCTATGCAACAAATGAATACCCAGCAGCTACCAAACACTATGCCTTGACGTTAGGTCAAAATATATAGCTTGAATACTACTGAATACCTAAATGAAATGACGGAGGGCTACAAATGGTTTTGGCGAAACCATGAACGTAGTGAACTTGATATGACCGTAGGAACCTGATAGCTTTTAAAAGGAGTGGTTAAAGCTCCGCAATTAAAAAATATCTTCTGTTTTAAAAATAACCGAGTGGTTTCTTTTAAACTGTTCCAACGATTCAACTTTGGTTTATTTTCTTTGCATTAATAATAATGCGTCCCATCATTAACCTATCATTGCAGAAAACAACGAAAATACAACGTCCTCTTATGCCATCCGCATTCGCCACTGGGTCCCGTCATCACTCGTTAGGTTACTTAACTAACGACAGAGCGGGGGCTGGGCTAGCGCGGGTGTAAAACATAAGTGATATCTAAATAGCTATCATATATAGATATTGTACATTCGTCAGACGCAATAATAGGCATTCCAGATCACAGATGAACATTATTGGATATACAAGCAATCCGCGTTTCCTTTGAGCCTGCAACGAAAGACGGATTACACAGTTGTGATGAATAGCTATTACCCCACCCTAGACCCCTATGGGTACGGCAAACTACCCGCCAAGTACTTGAAGTGAAGCGGTCTCCCTCAACAACGTGAGTAGGCCACTAGACACTTCAAAGTACCCGGTAGTTTTTTCACCCCACCTTGGGTCTATCCTAGGAGCAAAAACAATAAAAATGAAATAATACAACGGTGGCTACAACCGCAACCTGGATGTGCCCCGCAAAATAATATTACAACATATTACAATTTACATCGAATGAATGAATATAATAACCCATCTCAAACCCCGGTTAATTATCACAACAATCCAATCAAGTTCATAATCACAAACAGTAGAATCTTTACAGAAATGTGCAACCCCCTGCCAACCGACATACTAGCAGTTAGGGGAGGTTTACGAACACATTATACAATTCATAGATATAATCTAATTAGCCAAACATCGTATAATTTTGATCGAGCAAACATATTAGATTCTACTCCAAAACTTCTTTGTGCACTTGAGACTTGAACAGAAAATAAACATACCAGAAATAACAAAATAACCACAGAAGAGATCTGGGGAAATTTAGGTTGAATCGGCCCCAACTCGGCGGCGGATCCGCGACCGATCGCTTGGATCGGCCGCGGTTCCGCGGCGTCGTGGCCGATTCAGGAACCCAATTTTCTTCAGAATTCTTATATTTTCCTGCATGTAATTTTAGAGGTCCCTGAAAAAATTTTAGACCTCATTTTAAATTCAACAGAAACTTGGTGATTTCGATGTTTTTCCGGTTGGTTTTGCGTTCGAAATTCTAACGACTTTCCTAATAAGTTAGTTATAGTTTAGCGAGGCTTTGATACCACTGTAAGTCGATGTTGTACACCCCACGACTTGCGGGGAGGCGGAAATATGAAAAACAATTATTTTGTTTGAAGCAACATCGACAAACCGAAAGGATCTTTTCTAAACTATAACTAACACTAACACAGGAGTTGTTAACTACTATGGAAGAAGATTATACCTAATGAACCGTGTCCTTCTTCTTCTCGTTATCCACCTCCTCGTCGGCCTCCTTTATGTAATAGACGATCCACCCGAGTGCTTCTACTCCAAGCTTTGCCACTAATCTTGAGGTAACTATGTTTCTTTAGTTGCTAATCAAAGTCACCTAGATGATATAGAGTAAGGTTATGGATTAAATAGTCTAGCTAATCCTTGATCTCAACACATGAGAGGGTAAGATTAGGGTTTGAAGAGAGAGAGAGCGCTTGAGGAGAGAGAAGGTGAGCAAGATTATGAAATGAAAATGTTTCTCACTTCTAATATATCATGAAGCATAAAGAAAATCAAATAAATAAATCTAAATGATTTATCATCATGCTTCATTTAATATATGCAATGAATCATCAAGTGAGTCATTAAGCAATAAATGCTTCATTAACTCACTTGAATGATTCATCTAAAGAGTCACAAATGCATTTAATGTAAATGCCACCTAAACCATCAAATCACCATACTTCTAGAAGCTTCCCGCCAAATTACGAGAACGCCCTTCCTATCCGTGAAAACACGGAAAAACTTTAGACTGTATAAATCCAATAATCCGATACTAGAATCTGGCTAAAACCAAAGCCGGCTAGTAAAAACTGTCCGAACATCGTACGTGCGTTTAAACACGTATGCGTCCGAACCCTTGTCGTAAAACCAAACGACCTCTATATCGTTTCGCCTGGAGCAGGGAAACTCTCTGTGTGGGACTCTAAAGACTCGACTACTACGCTGGCAGTGGGTTTAACTATAGACCGCAAGCGGCACTAGCTGTACGTAACGGTACCCAGGTAGATGTCGATAAGAAGGCCGATAAGGAAACCCATCCGAACTCCTACTGAGCCAGATGTGACAATCTCCATACAGTCCAGTCTATTCGTCTAGGACTATCGCATATCGGGCCTAGGGGGAGGCAAGCGTCTTTCCCCTAAAAGCGGTATAAGTCGTGTCGGAGCGTAGCCCATTACACCTTGAGAAACTACTGGAAAACCTACCAGTAAATCTCGCTTGCCCTGGCCAGGGACTTTGCGTAATGGCTCTCTGACAGCGCGATATCAACTCCTAATACCGGGAGAGACGAATCCTGTCTAACCGCCACTGCCTCCAAGTGCTCGGGACTGCACCAAACTGCTACCTGTTTACACGACTCCTTTGAGCCGTGGTAGGGTAGCAATCTAAGAACAGTGGGACACACTCGAGGCGAAGTAGCAGTGTCAAGTCTGCGGACTATGCTGTACTCATGTCACCTGGAAACTGTTAACTGACGAAGGGTATAATACCAACCAACAGTTCCCCGTGAGTCCTGTCCGGTGTACCCGTAACCCAACGAGCATCTGTATACTATCTCCAGTACAACGTACTGATGGTTGTGGGACATACCATCTCCCAAACTGGGATGAGAAGCATACACACTAGTCTACTCCGGAGTATCGATGCCCTATCTCGATAATCCTACGACTAGGGACCTGAAAAAGGATCTGCTTGTAGACTACCAACCCCCACTAGTCTGACTGCCATCACAACGCTGGTAGTCAAGCAAGATCCTAAGGGCTCTATCAATACGTACACACATATTAAGATAGATAAAACCAAGTAGCATACTACCATGTTTAGCAAGACTGTTATATAACTGTGAATATCCCAAGCTTCCATTAAGTAATATACAAGCTAGTATGATACAGTAATGGCCCCAAGGGCATATACACTAACAGCCGTGGCAAGTAGGATCTGGATGGACATAAGCATAGCTTTGAAAGTCTCAACTTTTCTATGTAAACCAAGTAATCTTCTCAAGATGTACTTGCTCCTGATGGGGATTTAACCCTTCAGATAAAGCAACCAAAGTCCATACTTTGTTGGTTTATAAGGATTCCATCTCAGATCGTTGAGTATCCAGCCATTCTCACAGAGTCCCCACTCCTGATGGCCAGCTCGAACTTTTTTGGGTGATCATCTCATGATGCAATCCTCGCTCCCTCCTGTCATGGAGAAAACCGAAGTATCTTTCAGGTGGGTGAGGAACCCTACTTGATCGGTGGAGAGGCTGAGGTTCGTTGGAAACTATTGAATCATTTGGTTCTACCAAATCATCAGCTGCAGTTTATATAGCTGGAACTCTTTCCAGTTCTACCTCATGACCAATAATTTCTTCACAAGAAATTCCCTTTCACAAAGGTGGCTTGCTGAGAAACAAAACATCTTTTATTCCTCGGTTTGGTAGAAGATATTCCCTTGCGAATGCTTGGGATATCCAACAAACTTCCATAGAACGGACTTTGCCTCGAGCTTGTCTGGATTATGCTTTTAGACATAGGCTGGACAACCCCAAATCTTAACATACTTAAAATATGGGCTCTTCCCATTCCATATCATATATGAAGTGGTAAGCAACTGATTTGATTGGAACCTTATTCAATAGGTATGCTGTAAGTCTACGGTAGCGCCCCGGTGGTCAATCTGACACCTAATGCGGAACAAAAACTTTTATAACTGGCGCTATCGCATACTATAACCTGGATCTTGCCATTAACGCTAAACTAACAAACTACAAAATGGGTAGAAAGGCTATACCGAACGATCCGAGTCCTTCGTTCTTTATCCATCATCCCACGCTCCTTTGCGGCTGCTCCGATCTCCTGGCTCCTCGTCGAGGTGGCACCACATCTACGGATCTTTAAACGGGCTCCTGCCTCTATACCGAGGCAATTCGGACATGAAGTTTTCTAGCTGACATGTCCAAGATTGATGTAGAGAATGAGTAGAATATTGTGTCTCGTTTCATCCAAAACCATAGACGAACGGTTAATGAAGTTGCCTTTTAATGGAATAATGAGAAATGAGCACATCTAATTTCCATGAACCAAATTCCATAATCTTTTTTCCAACAACCATATTGCCTCCAAAAGAATGGCCGACCAATATAAATGAGAGGAAGGGTGAGTGCAGGAGCAAGGGATGTGACCATAAGATAAAATATCAAGAAAAAATATCTTAGCAAGAACAAAACACATTAATGGAAAATGGTGACTCACTAATACACCTCATCAAAACCATTAATACAATGAATGACTCATTTAACCTAGTCACCAAATCTAGAACCTTCCCCATGACTCACCCTCACAACTCACCCACAAGAAAAAGATAAATCCGCATTAAACCGAATGTTTAAGACGGGTGATAGAAAACTGGAAACTTCGAAAAGCGATCCCGAAACGAATTTCAGGACAACCCCGTAACAGTATAAACATACCCGGATTTGTATTACGACTGAATACAACTGTAACTGAGACAAAGATATTATATCTACAAAGTATAATAAATGGATCCGGCTTAAACCAAAGACCACCAGTATTATCTGCCCGAAATATGACACGCGCGTAAACACACGTGCATTTTCCGAACCCTGCCATAAAACCATACAGCCTCTACAACGTTTCGCCCGAACTTGGGAAACTATCTGTGGGGGACTCTAATGACTCATCAGTACCCTGGCAGTGGGCTTAACCACAAGCACGTCAGCGGCACTAGCTGTGCGTAACGGCTGCCCATGTACTGACCTCAAAGGAAGACGATGAGCAAACTCATCCTGGAACCCTACTGAGCCTAACAGTGACAATGTACATACAGTCCGGTCCGTTCGTCTATGAGTATCGCATATCGGGTCTAGGGGGCTGGTAATGTCAGACCCCCAATAGCGGTATAAGTCGTGTTGGAGACAAGCCCTGAACACCTTGAGAAACTAATGGAATACTTACCAGTAATTCTCACCTGCCTTGGCCAAGGACTTGGTGTAATGGATTTCCTAGACACAGCGTGATCTCACCACCAATACCGGGAGAGACGAATCCCCTGCCGATCCGCTCACTTGCCTCCATGTGGCTCGGGACTGTACCCAAAAAGACCTGTTTGCACGACTCCTTTGATCCATGGTAGGGTAGAAATCAAAGCACAGTGGGAACTCACACGAGACAAATGATGACCTCAGATCGATGAACAAACCTGTACACATGTCACCAGGGAACTGCTATCTGACGCTAGGTATAATACCAACTAGTAGGTTCCCGGCGAGTCCTGTCCGGTGTACTCATAATCCAATGAGCACCTGTATACATCTTAGGTGATCCAACTGACACCAGTGTCTTGTGAGACCGACCACCGCCCCTCGTCGGGGTCTCGACTGTATACACTAGTCTACTCTGGAGTATCGATGCCCTGTCTCGAAACTCCCACGACTAGGGACCACTATTAAGGATGTGCTTATAGACAACACAACTCTCACGTATATGATCGCCATCATACTGTTGGTACTCAAGAAAGATCCTATGGGCTCTATCAACGTGTAATAGCGATCAGTCACCTGAACCTGTACACGACTGATAAAGGCAAACCAGATAGCATACTATCATCTCGAGTAAGACTGTGCTACCGGTATAGGTCCTCCTCAATCATTGCAATCACGTGCCTACGATCCAATAATTGACTTTGAGGGCACTATATCCAACAATCTTCCACTTGCACTTAAGGCTAATTATTGCGATGTCGCATACTCACAGCCCGTATGATACCGAACATCCAACTCCTCTACTAATCAGTTTCACAAAGCCCGTTTCTAAAACTCTTGTGTTCGAGAAATAGCCTCAATGAGTGGATCCGTCCTGATGTTTCTTTCTATGTATCTCTTAATCTCAAGTTCGCGGAAAAAGCCATCTCCCGAATCGAGTAATACCTGTCTTAGAATATGTCTGGATATCTGATGGGATCTTGTTCATAAATGAATTCCAAATCCAAACTACTTAGACTGTATCGATAACTGAACCTAATCAGTATCCTGCACCATGCCTCCCACAGTATCCTCTTGGACCACCTGTCCATAATACTGCCCCCTTTGTCAAAGGAAAACTATAACTCTGACAATCACTCTTTAATCCATGTCACCTTTGAAGCCTGGAATGATAACCGTCTCCCGAAGGAGGCTGCCGTCATCAAATCCGTAGAACATTCACTTATGTTCTAAAACTGCTTCCTTATGTTTCTCCAGGATTGGATTAATATAAACTTATCGCATCTAGTGCAAAAACAACATCTGGTGTGGTACTTGACATCTCACGATTGACTCAATTTCCTAAGCAAGTGATATGCCAATCATGCACATCCCTCTCCCCTTTAGTCTGTAAGACACCTTTAGAGAGGGTGACTCCATCACCTGCAGGTACACCACCATACCAGGAGTCATCTATTCCAAATACTTTTAGAATATTGTCAAAGTACCCACATTGGGAAACTACCCAAATCTAGATCTAAAACCATAGATCTAGTAACCAGAATGTCTGATATTATATCCATTTCCTGTATGGAGAAACAACTGTGTGACAACCACAGTACAACCGATCGTAGTATAGGAATTTTACTTCCTACTCTGTGTATGTCATCCAAATACCAAGACATCACACCCTACTACCTTCTTAACAAATCCATCCCCTATTCTGATGAAGTCAAACCCATGACTGTCATATCAAAATTAGATGATCTATCTCCGCTATAACTGTTTAAGTCTATAAATAGACATAAGCTACTTGCCTACTATGCTTCCGCTGCTCCCACTGACCACAACAACCCTCTGGAAGAATAATATATACGTGCACTTCTAAAGCTAGTTTAGAACGACGCTATACTTAACCTCCTGCCGGGTCTCATAACCTGGAACAACAGTAGTGTCAAGTCTTGGTAAACAAGAACCTCCCTTTCACCGACCTTGAGGCTACCGGAGTACCTCTCGGGTGCCTGAGGTTAACCACTATATCTGCGGAGTGGCTAATGGAATTTCAAACCTGATTGAATCTTTAGGTCCTATTAAATTTTCCATAATCGTTTGCGGTTCTGGAATCACTTTCAGTTCTACCATACTCCCACTACCGTTTTCTGAAAAAATCCATTTTACTAAAACTGTGGCGAGTCAAGAACAATATCACTATGGATCTTCCAGATGGTAGAAAGTCAACCCTCGACATAGCCTAGGTCAACCCACAAACTGCCATTACAGAAACGTGCCTTGAGTTATTCAGAGTCTGGTTTTAAGCATAAGCCGGACAACTCCCCGTACCTTAACATCGTTAAGATATTAACCATTCTATATCCAATATAGAAACTTTGGCACTTATTTAATTGGAACCAGATCCAAATCATGCAGCTTTCTCCAGTGCATATCAACTTAATGGAGAGAGGCTAATCAGCATTACTCAACTTAGGAATCCATCCAATTATACCTGAATGAGAAACAAGTTTCTCAAAACCATTACTATCAACTGAATACCAATCTCAAGAATCTACATCTTTGATCTCTTTGAAGAATCCTGATACTTGCGACATCTGGTTCTTTACTTTATTCCTATACCCACGACTTCTGAAAACTTAGACCTTGTATTTCTACGAAACACTTGTCTAAAAACTAGAGAAGTCATAAGTAAACAGAACATAGTACGAGGACCAACCCCTTTGTCCTCATGGACAATGGACAACATACAATACTCTGTATAAGTCCGCTGAGTTGAAAAACTCAAAACCTGTGCATCGTAGGTTGAAAACTGTACTTATGGTTAAGAACTAATCCGCTGTTTAATGCTCCTTACCCAATCGTCAACTGATATAGGTAAATGTCATGGACATAATTTCAAAAAGTTATATCTCACTTTATAAAAATAAACGTACAGATATATCATTTTGAAATTGGTGCACGACAACGGATACTCAAAACCAAATACATGCCGTCCGGCAAAAACCCAGGCGACTTCCTCAAATATCACCAATTACAACGAATTCCGATATAATGAGGATGTTCACCTTATTCTCAATAACTTACTCCCACTCATCATCTGTAAAACCATACAGATGTGAGAATCATACTTGGTAAATACATACCCTGGAGTAAGTATCTAATCGGGAAATCAGTTTTCCTTTTAACAATGCACAGTGAAACTGAAACATGAAAATGTTTCGAAGGGGTATCCTAGTATTCCTAGTAATGCCTCTTCCATAATCCAATTCATGACTATAACCGTATATTTCTTTCCCATCTCTCCAAATCCCTTTATTTGTCTTTAGTCGTTACCTTCTGTACACCATCGTTAGGCTAAATGGTTTTCTTCCTTCCCTACCGTTCGGCACCAGCCTATGGTTTGGAAGAAGACAATCCAGTAAGCGTAATAGGTGTACCCTCCTAAACCAAGGAGTACTCGCAACTTGAGAGAAGGTGATGATAAAAGACAACCGAATAATACCTTATTCTATTTCTCCCGAACTGGGGAAAAAAGCAAAGGTGAAATAGGAGTGGCGATGAATCACGCGGTTTGTGTTGTGAATGATAGCAGTCGCAATTTACTTTGCCCTCATTCTAATCCCTTTATTTTATCTTTACTTATTACCTTCTGTACACCCTACTTATGCTAATTGGTTTTCTTCATTCCCTACCTTTCGGCACCTGCCTATGGTTTGGAAGAAAACTATCTAATAAGCGTAATATGTGTACTCTCCTAAACTAAGGAGCCCTCGCAACCTGAGAGAAGGTGATGATAAAAGACAACTGAATAAACCAATTCAATTTCTCCTGAACTTGGATCCATCCTCGAAGAAGTCCCTTCGAGTTCGTATATAACCATACGATAGATCTATCCAATGGAAGTGGATGTTCGTAGTGATACGAGGTGTTCTGAGAAATGCAAAAGGGTAAAAGAAGGAGCGACAATGACTTATGCAACTTTAGACAATCCAAAAGCCAGTATTTTAAGAAAGTTCGGTCAACTTGGTCACTGAGTCATAGTCTAGGGTCGGTCAAAGCTCGCTGCCAAAGAGAGAGAGAGAGAAAATAAACACTCTGCGTGCACTCTAACCTAGATCAGAATGGTTATCACTTTATCTAATCAGGAAACCTCCCACTGTATTGTCAAATTATCCTCCAAACCTGAAAGAAGAATCAATCGGGATCACCCAAAGAGTAAACCAACTCATCAGTGGGAATCGGGATCCAACTCTCATCGCATGATAACGTGACGGAATCCACTCACGTTATCACACTCCAGAAGGTATACGCATGCCTGGCAAGTTTCAGTTTCTTTAGAAACTCCCGATATGATTTTTACCCCATGTTCTTATGACCTTGACGAAGGCCAACAAATCATATGTCACATGTCAAGTTCTACACGTCATTATCTTGTCGATTCGAACCCACCCGTACATACCCTTGACGAAGGCCAACAAGGTAATACGGCTGTCCCAAACCAACTCATCTATCTATGCAACAGAGCAGTAACAAGCAACTACCATCCACTATGCCTTGACGAAGGCCAACAAACATAGCATGAAAACTACGTGCTACCGTTTGAAACGACGGAGGGCTACGGCTGGTTTTTGGTGAAAAACCTTTAACGTAATGAACTTGATCTCGTTGAAGGAACCTGATAGCTTTTTATAAAAATATAGTGGCGAAAACCTTTGCTAAAGAGGTCACTCCCGGTGAAGGGATCTCAGCTCTTTCCTCGTGGAATGAGGTGCAGGATATTCCAACTGAATACCACTGTGCAAAGCAACATGTAATCGACTATAGTGAAGTTATTACCCTGATGTAAACTTCTGCCTAAGGGGTCACTCCCGGTGAAGGGATCTCGGCCCTTGCCTCGTCGAATGAGGTGCAGGATATTCCAACTGAATACCACTATGCAAAACAAAAGAAAACGTCTTTGTAATAACACTTTTTAAAACCGTTCCAACAACATCCAAACAGGCTTGTTTTCTTTTGCATTGATCAAAATCAATGCAGTCCCATCAATTAATCACACCAGAAAAGAACGAAAATAAAATGTACGTATATGCCATCCGCATTGGCCACTGGGTCCCGTCATCACCCGTTAGGTTACTTAACTAACGACAGAGCGGGGACTGGACTAGCGCGGGTGTAAAACATATACAACATCTACTAGTATATATACCAATATACAATAATAGCTCCAGGCGTGATAAATGCAACATTACAGAAAGGTAATAAGCATCACAGAACAATACAGATAATCTGGGATCCCCGGGTTTCACAGAGCCGCTACTGAAACCCGACGTTCCCTTGGTCGTGTGGATAGCCTGTGCAATGAAACCTAGGCCCATACGGGTGCGGCAAGTTACCCGCCAAAACCTGAAGCGAGGCAGCCCCTTAGAGCATAGTGAATGGACCACCCGGCACCTCATGGAATCCGGTAACTTGAGCACCCCTCCTTGGGTCAACCTGTACCCCCTACGAGTGCGGCGAATAGTCTGCCAATTCTAGAGTGAGGCCCCTCTTCCTCTAAAAGCCATGAGATGCGGACCCATTGCCCTCCAGAACCGGGCTATCCGTGCAATCCGTCGCGGGGTAAACCTAGTATAGTAATGAAAAATATGTACAACGGGTACATCGGCCTCAGCCCGATCGTGCCCCAAAAGAATATTATACAAACAGGCAGTGACGACAGTCCACATGTTGGACACTCGCCCTGCAATATCAAATTTATAAATATATCCACACTGCACTACCATTGTACACTGCTATCCACCACGACAAATCCGCAACATCACAACACAACACAGAACATCAACGCGAATTTCACGTTCTCAAATCCGTCAAAAAGAACTATAGCAATTAGACGCAATTTACCGCTCGAATGACATTCACGGTCGGAGATATAATGTAAGTACTGCAAACTAACAAGTTCAAAATTCCGATCGACAAAACTTCCCGAAGTGGGCCCTGCGTACATCTGCAGTACAGTAACAAAATCTGGGTCCAAAAGAAATATTCCAGAAACCACAATTTTACATGAAGAACCAACTGTAGAAAAATGGTTTACTGTAGCTCTAAAATGGCGGCGGAACCGCGGCCAAACTAGGGTTTGCGCGGCGGTTCCGCGGCGCTTTGGAAACTTCAGTTGACCAAATTTCACCAGAATTCTTAAAAAAGCCCGCACGATTTTCTGAGATGCTCAAAATGATTTTTAGGCCTGTTTTAAAAATCGACAGAAACTTTACACAGAAAAATTTCAATTTTTGAAATTCAGTTTGATCAATGTTTTAAATGCGTTACAACAAGTTAGTAAAGCTTAATGGCGTGGCTCTGATACCATGTAAGTCTACGGTAGCGTCCCGGCCGTCAATCTGACGCCAAATGCGGAACAAAAACTTTTATAACTGGCGCTATCGCATACTATAACCCCGATCTTGCCATTAACGCTAAACTAACAAACTACAAAATGGGTAGAAAGGCTATACCGAACGATCCGAGTCCTTCGTTCTTTAGCCATCATCCCACGCTTCTTTGCGGCTGCTCCGATCTCCTGGCTCCTCGTCGAGGTGGCACCATATCTACGGATCTTTAAACGGGCACCCGCCTCTATACCGAGGCAACTCGGACATGAAGTTTGCTAGCCGACATGTCCAAGATTGATGTAGAGAATGAGTAGAATACTTTGTCTCGTTTCATTAAAACCATGGACGAACGGTTAATGAAGTTGCCTTTTAATGGAATAATGAGAAATGAGCACTTCTAATTTCCATGAACCAAATTCCATAATCTTTTTTCCAACAACCATATTGCCTCCAAAAGAATGGCCGGCCAATATAAATGAGAGGAGGGGTGAGTGCAGGAGCAAGGGAGGTGACCATAAGATAAAAGATCAAGAAGAAATATCTTAGCAAGAACAAAACACATTAATGGAAAATGGTGACTCACTAATACACCTCATCAAAACCATTAATACAATGAATGACTCACTAAACCTAGTCACCAAATCTAGAACCTTCCTCATGACTCACCCTCATGACTCACCCACAAGAAAAAGATAAATCCGCATTAAACCGAATGTTTAAGACGGGTGATAGAAAACTGGCAACTTCGAAAAGCGATCCCGAAACGAATTTCAGGACAATCCCATAATAGTATAAACATACCCGCATTTGTATTACGACCGAATACAAATGCAACTGAGACAAAGATATTATATCTAAAAAGTATAATTCATGGATCCGGCTTAAACCAAAGCCCACCAGTATTATCTGCCTGAAATATGACACGTGCGTAAACGCACGTGCATTTTCCGAACCCTGCCATAAAACCATACGGCCTCCACAACGTTTTGCCCGAACTTGGAAACTATCTGTGGGGGATTCTAATGACTCATCAGTACTCTGGCAGTGGGTTTAACCACAAGTAGATCAGCGGCACTAGCTGTACGTAACAGCTGGCCATGTACTGACCTTAAGGGAAGACGATGAGCGAACTCATCCTGGAACCCTACTGAGCCTAACAGTGACAATATACATACAGTCTGGTCCGTTCGTTTATGAGTATCGCATATCGGGCCTAGGGGGCTGGTAACGTCTGACCCACAATAGCGGTATAAGTCGTGTCGGAGACAAGCCCTGAACACCCTGAGAAACTACTGGAATATTTACCAGTAATTCTCACCTGCCTTGGCTAAGGACTTGGTGTAATGGCTTTCCTAGACACAGCGTGATCTCACCCCCAATACCGGGAGAGACGAATCCTCTGTCGATCCGCTCACTTGCCTCCATGTGGCTCGGGACTGTACCCTAAAAAGACATGTTTGCACGACTCCTTTGAGCCGTGGTAGGGTAGAAATCAAAGCACTGTGGGAACTCACACGAGACAAATGATGACCTCAGGTCGATGAACTAACCTGTACACATATCACCAGGGAACTGGTATCTGACGCTAGGTATAATACCAACTAGCAGGTTCCCGGCGAGTCCTGTCCGGTGTACTCATAACCCAATGAGCACCTGTATACATCTTAGGTGATCCAACTGACACCAGTGGCTTGTGAGACCGGCCACTGCCCCTCGTCAGGGTCTCGACTGTATGCACTAGTCTACTCCGGAGTATCGATGCCCTGTCTCGAAACTCACACGACTAGGGACCACTATTAAGGATGTGCTTATAGACTACCCAACTCTCACGTATATGATCGCCATCGTACTGTTGGTAGTCAAGAAAGATCCTAAGGGCTCTATCAACGTGTAATAATGATCAGTCACCTGAACCTGTACATGACTGATAAAGGCAAACCAGATAGCATACTATCATCTCGAGTAAGACTGTGCTACCGGTATAGGTCCTCCTCAATCATTGCAATCACATTCCTGCGATCCAATAATTTACTTTGAGGGCACTATATCCAACATATGTAGCTTCTCAAGTGCATAACTCCCATAAGGAAATAGGCAACTCAGTAGTACTCATCATAGACCACACCATATCACATAGGGTGCGATTGCTCTGCCCCGATTCACCGACGTTCTGTGGTGTATACGGAGGAGTAATGCTGAGAGAGAATCTCATTCTCCTTTAGAATAGCCCAGGGATCCCGTGCTCAAGTATTCTCCTCCTTGATCTTATCAAAGGACATAATACTTATACCCGTTTTTGGTTCTCTACTTCTAACTTATATTCCGTGATTATCTCAAAAGTTCGGACTTGTGTTTCAACAGGAACATATGTCTGAATCTTGAGAGATCGTCAGTGAATGTAATGAAGTATAAAGAACCGGTCTTGACATCTGTAGACAGGGGACCTTCGTACATCAGCATGTATCAATCCCAAGAGTTCACTAACTCTTTCTCTATTTCCAATAAACGGAGCTCTGGTCATCTTATCTCTGTGACATGACCGGCAAGTTTCACAAGATGTAAATTCAAACTAATTTAAATATGCATCTATATGTAACTTCAGCTAGTCGGGTCGCATTGATATGACCTTGTCTACAATGCCTCAAGAAGGATTCGTTCATTTCTGAACTCTTCCTCTTTTGTGTGTTCTGTACGTTAAAAACTGTGGTTTGATTTAGAATGTCTATGCTTTTAGATAACATACCTGAACCGATCAACTCTTGATATAAGAAATGTTCAAAACATTATCCAACAATACAAAATTATATCCTTCTTTACTTAATAAAGAGACTGATATGATGTTGTATATCAGGTTCGGTATCTAATAACATTCGTTCAGAATCAATGTATTCTCGTAATACAGGGTGATAACTGCCAACAGTCTTGGCTGCAACACTTGCATCATTTCCAACTCTTTAAACTTATCACCCGTTCTCAGTTCTCTACCCATCTGTAGCCCATGTAACAAATTACATTTCTGGGATCCTGATCCGGTATCTCATACCCAGGACGTAAAGGATACTGAGAAACAGTTCTGTGTAATGAACACACCCGAAGAAGATGCATCAATATGTACTTTCACAGATAAATACGACGTACACTTATGCCATCCGTATTCGCCTCGATGTCCTCTAGTGCACCGTTAGGTTAGGTAACTAACGGTAGAGCGGGGTAGGGCTAGTGCGGGTGTAAAACATAAGTAACGTCTATATAATATATCATATATACTATATACAGTATCTATCACAACATATCAAATGATCACATCACAGGTATCGCAGCAGAAGAAACATATGAAATAATGGATATATTAGGAGGTCCGTGTTTTATTTTGAGCCTCTATAAAACACGGATTCCACGGTCTCGATGAATAGGCAAACCCATACCCCTAGACCCCTACGAGAGCGGCAAGCAACCCTACCAATTCTAGAGTTAGGAGACCCGGACTCGACTCCTCGAGTTGGTCTCCCACTGGACTCTAGAACCGGTAGTGTTGCTTGTGCTCTCCTCCTTGGGTCTATCCTAGTGCGGAAAAGTAAATAATATACAAAGGGTGACATCTTCCGCAACCTGGAAGTGCCCCAATAAAAGAATATTATATACAAGTTTTTACATGAATGAAAATGAAAAACACTGATCTCACATAAAAAACCCCGGCTATTCAAAAACGCGACGATCCAATATAACATATCCAGCAACACATAACATCTCATGTCATCAACGTAAGTAAATATGCGCATCCCAATTGTCGTTGACATATAGCAACAAAACCGGCGATATCACATATTACACTTACGGTCGCAGAAAAGAAAGTGTATAACTACAACATTTGGAATCCACAATCTCTTTAGACATCGTAAATCCGAAATATCACATATTTCGCATTTCATGCCTAACTATATGAATTCCACATATTGTATCACATTCCAGATAAATAGACAGTATTAAACTTTCCGATCGAATAATCAAATACCTAAGATTTCCTAAATAGCTCAACACTTGAGCGGAGTTCAAAAATTCCATAATACGTCACAGTACCAACGGTCCAGCCGTAGAAGGATCAAGCCAACGCCTCACATGTGGCACGCCATACTGCCCCAAACCCTAAGGTTTAGAGGCGGTTCAGACGGTCACATAATCGAGTTAAGGTTTGTGTTCTTCTAGAGGGTCCATCGCGTTACATGCACGTTTTTCCGAAAGATTTAAACTCAAGAAAAATTCAACACTTGAAAGTTTTTCATGTCGGGAAAAAGTGAGTTAATGATATCTATTCGAACATTTTAATACATTCTAAATTATCCGGAAAAAGAACGAAATTAAATTTTCCGATCGAATCAACGAATACAAAATAATCCCCAGAACACTCAACACTTGAGTCAGATTAAAAATACCCAGAAGAATGTACAAGTATCTACGGATATTACTGCACAAAACACTAACCCTAATTCTACCATTCCGCCGCGGAACTGCCGCGCAAGCAAGGTATTGCCGAGGTTCCGCGGCGCTTTGGTGGAATTGGGATGTTGTGTTTTACAGTAACTCTTAGAATCCCCTGCTGATTTTTTGAGTATTTTTAATGCAGAAAAAAACACATTTTTTCAAAATTTCCAGAGAGGGGGTCAAGTTCGATATATCGGGGTTCGATCGGAGTTTTAACTTCGTATACATGCCGCCTAATGCTCTAGCTAGGCTCTGATACCACTGTAGGGTTACTAGGCACTCTAACAAGGTTTTACAAGGCATCAACTATGCCCGATTAAAATTTTAGCCGTGCCGAACAACCCTAAACAAAATCTTTGCTAGATAATTGGGGTTACACATGCAAGTAAATAACATTTACTACTAAGTGAATACGAAATACAACCTTTGTAGATCGGTCCTTCACTTCTAAAGCTCCTTGTCGTAGGCCCTTCGCTGCGATCATGGTTCTCCCGGGCTCTTGCATGGCTTCACGAGGCGAAAGAAGCGTCCTTGCTTGAAGTCTTCGAGGCCGAAGATGATATACGTTGAGGGAATACCAACTCAAGCTACTACTTCACTAACCTAGAGAATTTGTAAAGCAAATACCCTAAACTAAAGTGCTAGTCTAGTAGAGGATGGAGAAATAGGAAGTGGGTTCTCTTTAGAATTTCTTTTCTCACTATATTTCTCTCTCTTTATCAAACCTTAGCAAGCATTTGAAGGCGGAAGAAGATGAGCTAAAAAATGAGAATGAAAAACTAATCAAGAGAGAGAGAGTGAACCATGGGTGAGTTTATATCATATATTAACTCATGTAGAGACATAACCATGGCTACATTATAATGGTTAGGTTAATTAATATCTCAAGTAAAACAAAACTAGTAGACTAAGTCAATGCAACCCTAAGCCTCATGAAGCTTCATGCATGTGAGCTCATCATCCACTAATTTTAGAACTACTTTAAATATAAAAACCTAACACTATAATTAGTATGGTATAAGTCTTATACACCCATGTAAGTTGTATCAACAACCATGATACAAAATGAACACAAATAAATATATATCACATATATATTAAGTTGTACACAAGTGAGAAAAATAAATGCTTAAGTGAACCAATGTTAGTTAATGTAAATTAGTATATCACATATACAATTATACACTAAATTATTAAATCAACACTTGACTTAATAATCCGGTTATATCACATATAACCGACTAACATCCAATGTATCGACTTATCGAATCAACCCTTGATTCGATAACCAGGTTATATCGCATATAACCGATCGATACAAACATCGCGAGAATAGAATACGGTATCTCATACTCGCATTATTCACGGTCCCGCACATATCACATATGCGCTCCTATTTCGTTTTGCCTGAGCCAGTAAAACCTCTATGTAGGACTCTAAAGACTCGTCAATACGCCGGCAGTAGGTGATGATCATATCAAGCACCCACAAGCCGTCAGCGGTACTAGCTGGATGTAACGGCTACCCGGGTATTGAGCGATCAGAAGATCAGCAAGCAAGCCCGCTCCAACTCCTACAAAAAGACTGACAGTGACACTACCGTACAGTCCGGTCTCCTCGTCTGATATGTCGCATATCAAGTCTAGGGGTGGTAAACGTCAGACCCCAATAACCGATAAGTCGTGCCGAAATGAGGCTCATAACGGGTCGAGAAACTACTGGTAACACTTACCAGTAAATCTCTAAACTAGCCCTAGCCAGGGACTTCCCTGTTATGGCCAATCAAGCATAGCGCAACATCAACCCCCAATACCGGGAGAGACGAAACCCCTCCTATCGTTCATTGCCTCCATGCGACTCGGGACTGTACCCAAAAGCCACCGTTTTGCACGCCCTCTTGGACGTGGTAAGGTGGAAATCAAAGCACAGTGGGAATCATAAAAGACTCTATGACGATCTCGGGTCTACAGACTAATCTGCACCAGTGTCACCAGAGAACTGCCATCTGACGTGAGGTATAATACCATCTGGGAGTTCTCGGGGAGTCCGTCCAGTGTACCCAGTCTTCACTGAGCACCCGTACATCATCTCTGATGTCAAACACCAATGGATATGGGATCATCCATCGCCCATCTATATGGGTCGAGAAGCTATACGCTAGTCTACTCTGGTATATCGATGCCCCGTCTCAATACACCCACGACTAGGGACCTTGAAGGATGTACTTATGGACTACCATGTCCCCACTAGTATGATCTGCATCATAGTCCAGGTAGTCAAGTACACATCCTAAGAGCTTTACCAACATGTAACAAAGAGACAATCAGTGTACATGTTAAGGTAAAGAGTGACCAGATAGCATACTATCATGTCGAGCAAGAAAGTCCTTCCTATATATGTCCAAGCATCCACTACAATATACATCTCATGTATAGTAATGGCTTCTACGGCATAGATATAACTAACATGTTTTAGTCAAATCTTCCTTCAAACCCTAAAAAGAAAGACTAGCCGGGATTAATTACACTCTACAAGTTCGCCAATTTTTCAGCCAGGCCAGTGCCGGTACTTTGAGGGAGGTTCCCCGTGCTTTCGCACGGACCTAATTAAAATAAACCTCATTTTCCCAGGGGCGTAACCCCATTAACACCTTTCTAGACACCCACTTGATCGGCTAATTGTAATGTGTAAAACTCTCCCAGGAGTAACTCTTACTCGCAGCGGGTATTGGGATCCAACTATCTCATAGAAAGTATGCAATCTCATTGCAAATTTCAACTCTTGAAGTTCCCAATAATATTTTACCCCTAGCAACTATATGACCTTAACATGGTCAACAAATCATAAGTGCTAGTCAAGTTCAACCCGTCATTTCCCGATTGAATTAAACCCACCCTCATGACCTTAACATGGTCAACAAAGTCGCACGACTACCCTAATCCAATCGCATCATATGCTTATACAGATTTGCACTAATCATCTACCGCACACTATGCCTTAACATGGTCAACAAACGTAGCATGAATACTAACTAGTAGTTATCTGAAATGACAGAGGGCTACGACAGGTTTTTAAGAAAACCCTTTGCGTAATGAACTTGATATCGTTGTAGAATCGAGTGATTTAATGGAATGTTTTTGAGGCTTTTTCTAGTTTTGTTAAAGAGGTCACTCCCGGTGAAGGGATCGTCGGCTCTTTCCTCATCCAATAAGGTGCAGGATATTTCACAAATATCACTATGCAAAGCAAAAACTATAGAAACAATCAAAAGACAAATCGATTTTGTAGCATCTGCTAGTTTCTCTAAAGAGGTCACTCCCGGTGAAGGGATCTCGGCTCTTTTCTTATCGAATAATGTGCTGGATGTTCTACAAGGAACACCGCTATGCAAAGCAAGAACTAGAGCTACCTGTTTTTGAGACAAGTTTCTACAACATCTTTAGGTTTCTTTTAGTTTCATTAATCTCATTAATGAAGACCCATTTTATTATGCTTCACAAGCATCACATTTGAAACGAAATCTGCAATATAACAGATATCTCATATACATAATATAAACAATCATCTCAGGCAGTAATATGATCTCATCACAGAACATTGCAGCAGAAGAACATATATGAAATATTGGATATACTAGGACATCCGTGTTTTCAATACGAGCCTGTATAAAACACGGATTCCACGGTCGCGATGAATAGCCGAATCCACATCCCTAGACCCCTACGGGAGCGACAAGCAACACTGCCAATTCTAGGGTTAGGAGACCCGGTCTCGACTCCTCGAGATGGTCTCCCACTGGACCCTAGAACACGGTTACTTATGCTCCCCGCCTTGGGTCGACCTAATGCGGAAAAGTAAATAATATACAATGGTGACATCATCCTCAGCCCGGAAGTGTCCCAATAAAAGAATATTACATACAAATGAATTTTACATGAATGGAAATAAAAACCCTCATCTCACATAAAACCCCCGGCTATTCAGAATGCGACGATCCAATATAACATATCACAGCAACACATAATATCACATATCATCAACGTAAGTAAATATGCGTATCCCAGTTGTCGTTGATGTATAGCAACGAAACCGGCGATACACCACATATTACACTTACGGTCGCAGAAAAGAAAGTGTAAAACTACAACAGTTGGAATCCGCAACCTACTTAGACATCGCATGCCTAACCAAATGAATTCCTTAGACATCGCATGCCTAAAAATTGTAAACCCAGCATTTTAGTCTCGATCTCGAAAACACTTTTCAATATATAGTCGGGCAATTCAACAAGATTCCTGACATCCTGATCGAATGCTCGTCGCAAACTTTAGTAGACGGCCGCACCCCCAGATGCCGTCGACGAAGTGCACTAAGGAAGAACACCGCTGCCGCGAGCACCCGAACGGATGCTTTTGGCGACGGGGTTCTCCTACAGTCACTCGGTCGGGGCTATGGGGTGTGGCTGTCTATTAAGTTTACCCGGCGAGTATCCGCGTATGCTACGTGATTGCGACGGACTTTTGATCGCATCAAAATCCCGTGGCAACCGATCATCTGAGACTAAACCGCTAGATTTATAACATTCAAATTAGTTATCTCATAACTACTTGTGGATTCCAAATACTGTATCACATTCCAGATAAAAAGACAGTGTTAAACTTTCCGATCGAATAATCAAACACCCAAGATTTCCTAAATAGCTCAACACTTGAGCGGAGTTCAAAAAATATCCATCACATGCTAGAGTACCAATGGTCCAGCCTAGAAGGGTCAAGCCAACGCCTCACATGTGGCTACGCCGTGCTGCCCCAAACCCTAAGGTTTAGAGACAGTTCAGACGGTCACATAATCGAGTTAAGGTTTGTGTTCTTCTAGAGGGTCCACCGCGTTACTTGCACGACTTAGAACGTTCTTAAACTACGGAAAAATCCAACGCTTGGAAATTTTCCGGCAGGGGAAAAAGTGAGTTATTGATATCCGTTCGAACTTTTTAACACGTTCTAAAATTATCCGGAAAAACTTAAACGAAGTTAAACTTTCTGATCGAATCAACGAGTTCCCAATACATCCCAGAAAACTCAACACTTGAGTAGAATTAAAAATCCCCAGAAGCATGCAAAAGTACCTACGGATGTTACTGTACAAAAACTATCCCTCAATTTACAATACTTGCCGCGGGACCGCTGCCAATACCCTAGTTTGGCCACAGTTCCGCGGCGCTTCAATTGATTTAGGGGGTCGTTTTTCACAGGTCACCATAAAATTACCTGCTGAATTTTCTGAGCATTTTTAATATGAAAAAATCAACATTTTGAAAAAATTTCCAGAAACTAGGATGAGATATCGCTATGACACGAACTTTCGTTACGTAGGTTGACCTCATCATTTTGCTATACCACGTACAGATTAGAAATCGCTATGTCACTGTACCACCTAATAACCTGTAGCTTTTAGTTATTGTTTAGTACACATATTACACTTATTAGTTCAGTTATCGCATTTTCTTACCTAGTTAGACATCACTCTTATACAAACACACTGGTTATGCATTACTGATTTGTTCTGTACCCGTACTCATTGTTTCATTATTGTTTCATACTTATGAGATTCCGTTATCATGAGATTTCTAGATTTGAGAAAACGCAGATACATTTTAAAAACTTATGATTGTTTTAAAAACGCGGTTTCTCTTGATATGATATTTGGCGTCCACCATGAGTTTTCTCGGTTCTGAGTTATGTGTATACCTGATTCAAGGATAGAGGAGGCACCGTCTGCGGGTACATGGAGGACCCAGTACGGTACCCCTGGGTAAGAAGATTTTATAGAGAGACGTTAAGCCCGGCAGGGGAACACTCCCTACCGGTGACGGTACTGGACCAGGTGGATATCCGGAGGATACCGACCGGAGCGATTGAGACAAATGGATATGAGGGTCGATCTGATGAGACGGCGCCCGAGATATGAGGACTTACGTGTTGATGCTGGACATGGGTTTTATGATGTTTTCAAGTGTCGATACCGGGCACTCAGTTTTTCATGATGATTTGGTGTGTCATTGATGGACACACGTTAGATGATACACATATATACATATATAAGATACAGATGACATGGTACCATATTATGACACGAGCATGATAATATTATCATTATTATACTTATGTTTACACTATCACCCTCGTTACCACTCGACCTTATATATACTTTGTTGGATATATGTATGCCCTAGAGGCCATTATTTGATAGTATATATACTGATGTGTGTGTGTGTGTATATTCAGAAGACAGTCTTGCTCGACATGATAGTATGCTATCTGATTGCCCTTTATCATATGTTCACTTGATCATGCTTTTACTCATTTGATACATGTTGATAAAGCCCTTAGGCTATTGGCTTAACTACTGGGATTATGATGTGGATCATACTAGTGGGACACCTATAGTTTATAAGCATATCCTTGAAATATTCCTAGTCGTGGGTATATCGAGACAGGGCATCGATATTCCAGAGTAGACTAGAGTATACCATTCTTGTTCCATATGATGGGCGATGGATGATCCCATATCCATCTGGTGTGGTGACACCAAAGATTGTATACGGGTGCTCAGTGAGACTGGGTACACTGAACGGACTCACCGAGAACTCCTATGTGGTATTATATCATACGTCGGATAGCAGTTCTCAGGTAACACTGATACAGGTTAGTCTGTAGACCCGAGATCGCCATAGAGTCTTGTATGTCCTCCCACTGTACTTTGATCTCCACCCTACTACGGCTCTACTGAGTCGTACAAACGGGTGGATTTTGGGTACAGTCCCAAGGCACATGGAGGCAATGAGCGATAGGAGGGGTTTCTTCTCTCCCGGTATTGGGGGTTGATGTTGCGCTGTGCACGATTGGCTATAACAGGAAGTCCCTGGCAAGGGCCGATCATCGAGTACCCGGACTCTAGAGAGGCTCCACGAAGAGAAAGATGCAATCTTGCTTCCGATTTTTGATAACAAAGATGATCTATCTTGAAGTTTCTTTAACACAAGCTCTCACTCACTAATGAAGTGAACACCCTAATATAAATTGCTAGGATAGATTAGGATGATGAAGTAGGATTTTAGCTCTCATTTGTTTTCTTAATCTCACTCATTTTCATCACTAAAATCAAAGCTAGAAAGCTTTGCAAGGAAGAAGAAAATGAATTACTTTTTGATGAATAATGAAAGTGTGTAAGGTTAGAAATGCAACCATGGGTTAAGTATGATAACTTAACCCATGTAGAGAATGAACCATGGTTAAAGGGTTGGGTTGGGTTAACTAAATATCTACAAAAATATCATAACAAATATCTTTGCTTAAAACAAAAGAAAAGCTTTTAGAAGCAACTAGAAAGAATTAACCCAAATCAATCCCTAACCATGTTTAATCTCCACTAAACATATTGCATTAATAACCATAACATGTTACAATATTATATATCACATATACAATATTTATTGTAACAAAATAAAATAATACAATTAACATATATCGCATATATATCAATGTATTACCCGAGTGAGAAAAAGAATCTTTTAGTAAGCTTATATTAGTTAAAGTAATTTAATATATCAAATATATAATTATACATTAAATTATCAAATCAACACTCTCATATAAACACAAAGGTTATAATCCAAGGAGTCACTCAAGGAATTATTTCTAAAGCCCCGTGTCAAATACCGGCATGAATTATTGAGTTATTAGGGTCGACGATTCCATCCGTAGACTCGATATGCAGCATATCTGACGAAGAGATCGGACTGTACGGTAAGTGTTGCCAGATAGCTCGATGGAGTTTTGACAGGTTCGCTTGTTCTTCTTCTGATCGTTCAATACCCGGGTGGCCATTACGTTTAGCTGACCGCTTGCGGCTTGTAGGTGTTTGATGTGATCATCACCTACTGTTGGCGTATTGACGAGTCTTAGAGTCCCATACAGAAGTTTCCTAGCTCAGGAAAAATGATGTGGTGTGCATATGAGATATGCGCGGAAGCTCGATTAAATGCGTATATGAGATACCGTATGTTAATTGGGCGTTTACTATTGGTCGAGTCGTTCGTGATATGACCGGTTTATTAAATCAAATGTTGATTTAATAATGACTTTTAGCTCACTTTTAATTAAACCTTTTCTTTATGGATGCATGCATATATGTATATATATACACATGATGATGTGTATGCACACATACATACATACAAGTGTATCATGGTTGATGATACATAGTTGATGGCAATGCAAGTCTCACATGGTTAAAATTAATATGTGGATTTTTATTTTGAGATAAAAGGAAAAGGAAATTAACTAATGACTCATTGTTTCCAAATGACTCATAGATTCCATACTCTTCTTGGGTTGACCTTTGACTAACCGTAGGTTAATTTCCTTTGTTCTTTCAATTCATCAAAAAATATCTAGATATTTATTTTAATCATGGTTGGATATGAGAGTGTCTCACATATATATTCTTTTGTTTTTATTTTAAAACATAAGAATTATCATTATCTTGAAAAAGCTTTGCCATTTTCATCTTTCTCCTTTTTCAAGCTCTCTTGAGTTTCTTTGAGTGTGAGGATAAGAAAATGAAAGGGTTTTTAAGTGAGATAACAAACCACACAATCATTCTATACTAGTTTAGCCTATTAGTTTAGAGTGTTTGCATCACTTCCTCATTGATCAAGTGAAGCAAGGAGCTTTGGGCAAAGGGACTTCGGGTGGATCGTCGTGGACTCGGAAGTGTTCAAGCGAGCCGTTCCAAACTCTATGAGATCCAAGGAGTCACTCAAGGAGGTCTACAAAGGTTGTAGTCTCTCCACTTAGTGATAGATTAACTTTTGTTTGTGATACTATTAGTTGTTACCCTACATTTCTAGTTCGATTCCTAGTTAAGTTTGCTTAGCACCTCTTAAAATTTAAATTGTGGCATGTGTAATAATGAAACAATGAGTACAGGTACAGAACAGATCTGTAATGCATAACCAGTGTGTTTATATGAGCGTGACGTATAACTAGGTAAGCAAATGCGATAACTGAACTAGTAAGTGTAATATGTGTACTAAACAATAACTAAAAGCTACAAGTTATTAGGTGATACGGTGACATAGCGATTTCTAATCTGTACGTGGTATAGCAATTACCGATGATGAGTGTGTGAGCCGACGAGTTTGTGTACGTGCAATATGCGCATCATCGGTCATGGTGCGTGTGTCCTAGCAGGTGAAGTCATACAAGGATATGGAAAAGGAACGTAGTATGTGTTAGTTATATGTATGCCCTAGAGGCCATTACTGTACATACGATGCATATTGTAGTGGATGCTTGGACATATATAGGGAGGAATTTCTTTCTCGACATGATAGTACGCTATCTGGTTACTCTTTATCTCAACGTGTACTCTGATAGTCTCTATGTTACATGTTGATAAAGCCCTTAGGATGAGTACTTGACTACCAGGACTATGATGCGGATCATACTAGTAGGGACAGTAGCTGCCAAGTACAGACTTCAAATGTTCCTTGTCGTGGGAGTACCGAGACAGGGCATCGATACTCCAGAGTAGACTAGCGTATGCGCTTCTTGACCCATATGATGGGCGATGGATGATCCCATATAGTTTGACATCAGAGAAGGTATACGGGTGCTCAGTGGAGACTGGGTACACTGGACGGACTCGCCGAGAACTCCCAGATGTTATTATACCTCACGTCAGATGGCAGTTCTCTAGTGACTCTGGTACAGAGTAGTCTGTAGACCCGAGATTGTCATAGAGTCTTGTGTAATTCCCACTGTGCTTTGATTTCCATCATACCATGTCCAAGAGGGCGTGCAAAAAGGTGGCTTTTGGGTACAGTCCCGAATCACATGGAGGCAATGAGCGATAGGAGGGGATTCGTCTCTCCCGGTATAGGTAGTTGATGTTGCGCTGTGTTCGATTGGCTATAACTGGAAATCCATAGCCAGGGTTACTGAGATTTACTGGTAAGTATTATCAGTAGTTTCTCGAACTGTTATAGAGCTCATATCGACACGACTTATCAAGCTACTGGGGTCTGACGATTACCACCCCTAGGCGAGATATGCGACATATCAGACGAAGAGACCGGACTGTACGGGAGTGTTACTGATTGGATTCACAGGAGAATGTACAGGCTTGCTTGTTGATCTTTTGATCGCTCAATACCTGGGTAGCTGTTACGTTTAGCTGACCGCTTGCAGCTTGTGGGTGTTTGATATGATCATCACCTACTGTCGGCGTATTGATGATTCTTTAGAGTCCTACACAGAGGTTTCTTGACTCAGGCAAAACGGAGTAGGAGCACATATATGATATGTGCGGGATAGAGAACAATACGAGTATGTGATACTGTATTAGATTCTCGCGATATGAGATATCGGCCGGGTATATGTGATATAGACGGGTCATCGGATCAAGTGTTGATTCGATGAACTGATACCGATTATATTAGTCGGTTATTTATGAAATAGCCGGATTATTGGACTGTACGGTTAGAAATAACTCCTTGAGTGACTCCTTACGTAACTTAAACTTGACTAAGGGGGTATTTAACACGAACTTTCGTTACGTAGGTTGACCTCGTTTAATGGAGTAGGTAACTCAAGTAGAGTGACGTACCGTGTGTATGTTCGGCATACTTACGATATGCTGCTCCTCTTAAGTAACCTTAAGATGTGCATTATTTGAGCCCCGTATTTCTATTCGTTCCTATAATCTATCATCATTGATGTTTGTTTGTTGTTCCTGTCACCTTAGCTATACGAGCTGAGAGAGTTGCGTCTAGAGATGCGGTCAAAGCAATCTCTTCACGGATGATGACTGACCAGGGTGTTATCCCGGTGGCACAGGAATAGATTGTTTATCCTTTTATGTTTGGATTTCTTGTTTGAGATGAGCGTTTGGGATTTGCATTGGATGATCGGTCCATTGATTGAGGCCAGCTAGATTTAGAGAACTGTTGACGTATAACCTACTCTAGAGATCGTTGTGTCGTTTATCGTGCAGACAGCAAACCAACTATTGCTTGGATTGATAAGATATCGCTCCAGAGTTTATAGAGCTGAAGCCACATGAGCTATAGGCAGGAATGTGATAGAGAATCCCTAGTCATTCTTGGGTAATATAACTAGGATAATTCGTCTGTTTGGATACCCCAATACAAGATTAGTAAGTTGACTAGCTTCAGTAGAGGGGTTTTACCCAGACATGTTGTGAGTTGATCGAGAAAGAACAAATAGCGTGTATTCCTCTGATAACTTGGACGAGTTTCCGAGGACGTAATCGGCCAAATGTCTTCCACAGAGTGGTGAAGATACCCAAGTTCATAACTTCGAGTCCTTACGAGAGACTCTAGATATGACTATAGCCAAATTAGATTGCGGTCTACACAGCGACCAAGAGATGATTCTGTATTGGTCAATATTGAATAAAAGTGGATAAGAGGTTCGTGTGAACTCTTAATGAGTCGTTTTCCTCCATTGATTTCAATGATTTGATACGTATGCTGAGGCGTTGGATACAGCCACAATTCCAGAGGGAAGTCGTGATGAGATCACAGCTGTCCCGGAACGTAAGCGGATTAAGTAAAGAGTTCCAACTTCTGGACAGACCGACAGAGATGAGATTGGAAAAGACTGTGGAAAGTTCTTTCTTGAATAGTACGCGATAAAGATTTAGACCCAGGATCGGTTGTATGGCAGGCGCTCAAAGGGCCAGAGGCCGCCGCCGTTGATGTATTATGAGTGGCCATGTTAATTAGCCAGGAGATGTTCAGAGAAGCGTCAGAGCGGAACGGTTCCCGTCATTACTCCAAACTGGGCTGTCAAGTCGAGAGATTATGGAATTGGTGATCCACAGAGAAAAACAAGGATCAGGGGCAGAGGACGCCAAACTGTGGGTGGAAGACAAGTGGATATTCTAGCTCTGCGAGCCCTGGGTGCACCGATACCTTTCGACATTGAAGAAGGTGTACTTCAATGTCATTTATTATGATTCGTGTTTAGTGATCTGAGAATCACGCTTTTATTGTTTTGGACTTTTGAGTTTTGATGATTTAGTTTCATGATTGTTATTTTCATGCACCGTAGATACACTTGATTTATGTTTTATACACCCGTTACATTTGATTTATGTTTTGTACATATCCATTGCACTTGATATCGATTTTTGTGCACTTATTGCCCATATTTATGATCCCGTGTATTCCGATACAGTCGATTTTAATTTCGTGCACTCCGATATACTTGATTTTGATTTCATGCATATAGTATGCACTTGATTTTGACTTATGCACTCGGTGTAGTTCATATGCGCTTTCAGTGCATTGATATGGGTTTTGTGCACGCAGTTACATATGTTTATGATTTCATACACCTCGGTATACTTGATTTTGATTTCGTGCATGTTGTATACCATTGATCTTGATTCATATACTTTATGCTTGTTTTCGTGCACCCTGTTGCACTAGATTGATGTTTTCGTGCACCTTGTGCACTTGATATTCATTTTCGTGCATCCTGTGTAAGTCTATGTTGCGCACCCGGTGGGGAGGCGGAATTTAATAAAAACGAATTTTCAAGCTTGCAACATCGACCTGAACTTCAGGATCTATACGGAAACCTTAACTAGCTATTTCTACTAGGAGGTTCTAATCACTATGTTAGGGTTTTTACCTCCTTGTTAACAAGTTCTTCGGGTCTTCCTTTTCTCCTCCTCTTCTTGAGCTCCTCGAAAATCGGATCATACATGAAATGTCGTCCTCCTCGCGTCAAAGAGAATGCGGTTCAATCTCCAACCTCTAAACCAAGGTAACCTAAACTGCCTAGCTCGCTAAACTAGGTAGCTTAGAAGATGTAGAGAGTTTAAAGGAGTGTTTTATCTTATAGAACCCTATGGCTCACAACACATATGAAGGTTAGGGTTTTTGAGGAAGAAGGGGGAGAAAATGGAGAGAGAAAGGATTTTTGCAAATGAGTAAGTGTTGAGGAAAGTCAAGAATGGCTCACTCATTTTCTTACCAGCATGCATTATTATTTCAATAAGAAATAACAACCATGCTTGAATAGTGTTGCCAAACCAATAAATAAAATGGATAATCCATGCTTGACTCCATGCCTCAAATATCTCCATTTACACCTCATTAATCTATTTTCCAAAATAGATTAATCCAAATAATGAGGTGTCCCCTTCTAGAAGCATCTCTTGTGAAATTACAAGAATGCCCTCATCGTATATACATACCCGTATTCGTATTTCAAAAAATACGAATACAATGAGATGATAACAATCCAATAATATAATATTAGGATCCGGCTTAAACCAAAGCCCACTAGTATTATCCGTCCGAACAACATCCGTGCAACTAGTACACGTATATAATCGGAACCCTGCCGTAAAACCGTACGGCCTCTACATCGTTTCGCCTGAACCAGGAAAACTCCCTGTGTGGGACTCTAAAGACTCGACAGTATGCTGGCAATGGGTTTAACCACAAGTCCGTCAGCGGCACTAGCTGTACGTAACGGCTACCCAGGTATCTGTCGAAAAGAAGAACGATGAGCAAATTCATCTGAACTCCTACTGAGTCTATCTGTGACAATCTCCATACAGTCTGGTCTGTTCATCTCAGAGTATCGCATATCGGGCCTAGGGGGCGGTAACTGTCAGAACCTTAATAGCGCAATAAGTCGTGTCGGTGTAGAGCCCAATACACCCTGAGAAACTACTGGAGTACCCACCAGTAAATCTCGCTTGCCCTTGCCAGGGACTTTGTGTATTGGCTATCCGAACATAGCACGATATCAACTCCCAATACCGGGAGAGACGAATCTTATCTAACCCCTACTACTTCCAAGTACTTCGGTACTGCACCCAACTACTAACTGTTTGCAGGACTCATTTGAGCCGTGATAGGGTAGTAATCTATGTACAGTGGGAACACACTCGAGACGAATAGTGATGTCAAGTCAACGGACTAATCTATACTCATGACACAAGGGAACTTCTAACTGACGATAGGTATAATACCAACCAGTAGTTCCTATCGAATCCGTCCAGTGTAACTCATAACCTAATGAGCACCTGTATACTATCTCTGGTATCGGATACAATGGCTGCGGGACAGGCCACCTCTAGGGTTATGTAGCACGGCAACAAGGTTTCGGGAAGCATCGTTGTCACGACCCGAGAGTACGGAACATGACCGGCACTTAGACTACGAAACGTCTCGAGGCGTACGTAATCTAAGTAAGCCGAAAACCAGAAATCCAAAACCAAGGAAAGTAGTAGAGTGAAGGAAAACCAACTTAAAACAAGTAGTTTTAATAGCATAAGCTGAATTATGCGTTTTAAAAAAACATCAAGTATTTTCTGAAAATTTCGGCAGAGTCTCCTTTGTAAATATTGGCCCCCAAACGGGATACAACATGAATAGTATACGAAATCAATAAAAAGGCATCCCCAAGCAGGAGCTAGCTCTTCATCAATCGACGGTCATAACCACACAAGCAATATAATATACAACGCCAAAGGCGAGGATCAAAACTCAAAAGGAAACTCAAAACAGTAAGAAATCCACAGAAATATAACTCGCGACTCTAAGGTCGAAAGAATAACATCACTGGTCTCTATCTCAAAAATAAATACATGTTTGGTTGATGGAACTTCTAGATACAACAGAATAATAATATACAAGGTATAATGATGGGTACGATACAAATAAACCCACCTACTAGCAGATCACACGGAATGGAAATAGTGCCAGCAAAGCCGTAATGAAACCTGTACGGCAAAACCTGCAAGAAATTGTGGCACAACGGGGGTGAGTTGCCAACTCGTGAGTAGAAAAACATCTACGAACGGAAATCGCATGAACAACACAATCCTAGGTCATATGATCATAATATATCTTCAAATATATATAACATGCAGCCTATAACAATGGATAGGGTAAATATCTAACCCGAGTGTAATCCCATGTGCCCGTGTCAGTGCCTCAGGTAGTAATATATCATATGGATGATGTATGAATGCATGAAACAGAATGCATGTACTGAATAAAACTGCTTTCATAATTTAGTGAGATTTCTGTGCTTTTAAAAGAGGTATCATAAATGAAATCAGCATAAACAGTGTCTAGCATCGACATAAAACAAGTATCCAAATATCTCGATATCTCTGTGTTGCAATCTCTGTACCTCAATATCTCAAAATCTCAATGTCCAAATCACAATATCTAGGGCGCCGTCTGCACAGACTGGCCCCTACCATCCATCTCAAGACCACGACGGTATCCTCCGGATATCCGACGCGTCGGGGAAAATCACTGGTCGGTAGTGCTCCCCTGCCAGGCTCAACGCCATCATCTGCGATCCTCTTGCCCCGGGGTACCGCACCGGGCCCACCATGTACTCGAAACAGTTCCTCCATCTCTTCGAATCGGGTCTCGAAATCCATCAGCAAACTCATGGTAGACGACTCATACATCATGGGAAAACCGCACTTTTATTTAAAAAGAGAGAAAAGAAGTTTATATAAGTTTTGCGATTTTCCCCCAAATCCAGAAAATCTCATGGAAATCCGAATCCAAATCATCAATAGCATGTAAACAGTGAATATAGGCATTAAAATCCTTGAATGCGACACAACAGTGAATAATAACATGCATAAGGTAGCAGGCAATAACTATAATGTCTAAACTAGCATATAAGACAAATATACTAATATCATGTCACGTCCCGAAAGTACGGAATATGACCGGCACTTAAACTACAAACGTCTTGAGACGTACGTAATCTAAGTAAGCCGAAAACCCAGAAATCCAAACCAAGAAAAGTAGTAGAGTGAAGGAAAACCAATTAAATCAAGTAGTTTTAATAGCATAAGCCGAATTATGCCCTTTAAGAAAAACATCAAATATTTCCTGAAAATTTCGGCAGAGTCTCCTTTGTAAATACTGGCTCCCAAACGGGATACAACATGAATAGTATACGAAATCAATAAAAAGGCATCCCCAAGAGGGAGCTAGCTCTTCGTCAATCGACGGTCACAACCACACAAGCAATATAATATACAACGCTAACGGCGAGGATCAAAATTCAAAAGGAAACTCAAAACCACAAGAAAACCACAGAAATATAACGCGTGACTCTAAGGTCGAAGGAATAACATCACTGGTCTCTATCTCAAAATAAATACATGTTTGGTTGATGGAACTTCTAGATACAATAGAATAATGATATACAAGATATATAATGGGGGTACGATACAAGTAAACCCACATACTAGAAAATCACCCGGAAATGGGAAGCAGTGCCAGCAAAGCTGTAATGAAACCTGTACGGCAAAACTTGCAAGAAACTGGGGCACAACGGGGGTGAGTTGCCAACTCGTGAATAGAAAAACATCTACGAACAGAAACCACATGAACAACGCAATCCTAGGTCAACGATCATAATATCCTCAAATATATATAACATGCAGCTTAATAATGATTAGGGTAAATATCTAACACGAGTGTAATCCCATGTGCCCGTGTCAGTGCCTCAGGTAGCGATATATCATATGGATGATGTATGAATGCATGAAACAGAATGCATGTACTGAATAAAACTTCTTTCATAAATTAGTGAGATTTCTGTATTTTTAAAATGAGGTATCATAATGAAATCAGCATAAAACAGTGCCTAGCATCGGCACAAAACGTAATCCCAATATCTCGATATCTCTGTATCACAGTCTCTGTACCTCAATATCTTGAAATCTCAATCACAAAATCTAGGGCGTCGTCAGTCCAGACCGGTCCCTACCATCCATCTCAAGACCACGACGGTATCCTCCGGATATCCGACGCGTCGGGTAATATCACCGGTCGGTAGTGCTCCCCTGCCAGGCTCAACGTCAACAACACGATCCTCTTGCCCTGGGGTACCGCACCGGGCCCACCATGTACCCGAAACGGTTCCTCCACTCCTCGAATCAGGTCTCAAAATCCATCAGCAAACTCATGGTGGACGACTCATACATCATGGGAAAACCGCACTTTTTATTTTAAAAGAAAGAAAAGGTTTATTTATGTTTTTGCGGTTTTCCTCCAAATCCAAGAAATCTCATGAAATCCGAATCCAAGTCATCAATAGCATATAAACAGTGAATATAGGCATGAAAATCCATGAATGCGACACAACAGTGAATAATAACATGCATAAGTAGTAGGCAATAACTACAATGTCTAACTAGCATATAAGGCAAGTACACTAATATCATGTCTAAACGATTAGCTAACAACCTATGTCAAATGAAATATTATTTTCTGAAGTGTTCATGACATGGCAATTACCGATGAAGATGTGTGTGAGCCGGCAAGTAAGTGTAAGTGGTACATACGCGTCATCGGTAATGGTGCTGGTATCCTAACAGCATGATATTAATAATGCAATAATAAATTATAATATAAGTATGCGATGCGGAGCGAACAGTAAAAATGAGCGGGAGCTAAATACTAAACACAATGATAACTAATCTGCATTACCCTAATATAAATCCTACAAATGGTGCCTTTTGAAATAACACGAATCATGGGGTTTTGAAAATAGGGGCTACGGTGTTTTTATGTAAAGATACGTCTTTTGAAATATCCGTAGGATCCCTTGGGCTGTCTTTTAAAATACCCATGATTCGTTAGTTTTGAAATAGGTAGGAGTCTAATCTAATCTAACAACTACACTAAACTATACGGCTGAACTAACAAGCTGAACTACAGGTAAGGAAACCGCCTATCATTTGAGTCGATACATATACATACCTGTATATGTATAATCGATGATCCCGCCACAATAATATCATATCCGATACCATATCTATAATCAGGCATCCCAAGTCAAGAGTACGGATCAATCATCAATATAGCTCGTACGTAAATCCGTCGTACGGCATCCCAAATCTGGGTACGGGTTAATATCACATTCATCATACTATTCACCTGGTATCCTCTTTATCAAATATCATGATCGGGTACTGATCTACGTCTAGTACAATATTGATACCGCCTAAGTATGCATGGACATGTGTGAAACACTACGTCAAGGACCCGCTACAACGTCATATCGTATCTCAAATACGAACCCTGCTATATCACCGATTTCACGGCCTCAAATCAAATCTCATCGACTCATCTTAAATCCCAAGTACTATCCTCATTATCCATGCATGCGTATATGAATGTACATATGCATAGTCCCATACCCACGCATATATACATATATACACATCCCAATCTGCGCACAAGAAAGTAAAGTATGCAAGTCTGTGTGTGCGTATGTGGGTATAACAACTACTCTAGGGTTTCGCAACTAACCCAAAGGTACTCTATGAATACATAAACATAACATGAATGAACATTCTCATATCATAAAACACCTATATAAACATATATATATGAGCTACACTACGGACTGCGGGGGTGCTATACGTCATCCACCCGACTTCTCCCCGTAGATATAAATCTACTCACCTGGTCATCGCTAGCCGGTGCCGACGTCGCCACGCGCTTGCTTGTCGTCTCGAAGTCCACATGGGATACCTAGATATCATAACGCACCGTATCGCATTAAAATCCGACTCATGACCAAAACGACACACGAACCCCACATAGGTCAAAACCTATGGTTGCTTCCACAAATCAACCCAAAAACCCTCGACGTCGGTGTACAAACGCCAGACCATCGAGAAAAACCCAAATACACTCATTTGCACATTCACGAACACAAATTTTAATATAAAATAGGTTAAAACTCACAAAAACCCCAAATTCACTTTAAAATCCGTTTTTCCGAAAAACTAGCAACCAAAATTAGCCGTTTTAGTACAAAACTCGACGTTTAAACAATTCTAGCGGCCATAATACTTATTAAATAACTTAAATAATCCATACAAACCATTCCCACGATTTAATTTCACCAAACCACATACGTTCAAAAAAACTAGTTTGCAAAAATACCGACTTTAACTCTTTTTAAAGTAAAATTCATAATTTTACAAATAAGCTTGGTTTTGCATGGTCCAAAGGCATTAAACCACTTATTATAATACTAATAATGACATGAAACCATAATTATATTTTAATCTAAGACATTCAATAATTTTCCAAAAATCTAGTAAGTAAAATAGCTTAAATATTATAATTTCAACTTAACAATTTACAACTAACAATTTGATTATGTTTCACATTCCACAAAAAGAAGAATCCCACTTGCAACCATAATCATACAATAAAACCCTAACTATAATCCAAAACCATCCACTTGAATTTCTAAACTTGAATTCAAAACCCCTTTATTTATATTTTTTAAACACCTAAACAAGTTTGCTTTAAACATACAACTAACAATTAACAAATATGGAAGAATTTTTATACCTCATGATCAAGAGATCAACATGAAGATCATGGCCTCCAAAATGCCAAATTTCTTCCAAGATCCATGCTAGCTTGGGCAAAGAAATAATGGGTAGAGATTGGATTTTGTTTTTGTGGGATTTTTGACTTGGATTTTTGGTGGAATTTTGTGGGTTTTGCAATGAAATGGAGAAGAATCAAGAGGGGCTGTTTGTGTGCAGGTTTCGGCCAGAAATTTGTGAGGATTGGGTGAGGGAGGAGAGAGAGTGAGGTGGGGAAAGATAAATCTAGTCAAAGTCCACTCAATTTCTATCATTTTCTATTCTATTCTTTTCTTTTCTTTCTTTTCTTTTCTTTAAAATTCAAGTGGGGAAAAGTGTTGGGGCTGCTGAATTCAGCCAAGGGAAGAATTAAATGGGGGTGTGTGAGTGTGGGTATGGTTGTGGGGTGATGAAAAATGATAAATACAATACCCCAAACATCCATTTACACTAAAAAAAGCCGTTTTTCTTCAATAATTTCTAAACCGTTTTGACAAACGATTTCGCTTCAAAAACCGCATGATAAAATTTTGTTTAATGTTTTATGATGTACAAAATTTGTTTCAGCTCATTCCAATTTGTAATTTTCCCTAATTAAATATATTAGTGACGGCTTAAAATAATATTAAAATAATTAATTTCGAAAAAAATTTCAGAAAATTTGAAATTTCACCCGTGGCTCAATAAACACCAAATACTAACAATTACATAGCTAGAATATGTATATTTAATTTTATAATAAAGATATTTGCATTTTGACTTTTTACAGAAAACCCCCTTATTTTACCGTTTTTTCGAAATTTCACCGAAACGATTTTTAAAACGTTACAATCTTCCCCCCTTAAAGAAATTCGGTCCCCGAATTTAAATTAAAACTCCCCCCCCAAATACTAAAATATTTCAGCCAAAACCATCAAATCGCCGGGGCTCCGAAATCATAAATATATAAACACATCATAGCGCAATGCATGCGCATGAGTAATGAGTAGATAACTCAAAATCAAAACTCCGTCAATCATCCCGCAATCATCGGAGTCAAGGTGAAGACACGAATGCCAAATCTCAAGCAAGACCGATATGCTATAAATCAGAACTATACATGCAAATATCAGGAGGAAATGCATGCCAAATCCTTTAAGTTGCTGTGCAATGTACATAACACTGCACAGTGGCGGACGTCTATCATAAGAAAATAACTATATACATATATACCTTTATTTAAAATGTACGTTCCGCCGTTTTGGGAAACAATTTAGAAGGGTTTTCCTTATTTTAAACGTTTCGCGTCATATCAGACACGTAGGTAAATGCTGAGACTATAGCTCGCTTTTTGGAATTCCCTTCAATAGTTATCAATGCATGCAAAATACATTCAGGTACTGTCCTCTGACTAGTCCTGCTTAGTACGAAAACACATCGCAGTTATCATAAAAAAAACGTACTGCTCTATAAGAAATCAATCCCAAAATACGCGTATGAATACTACGTGCGTCTGGTGCGCACGACAATCAAAATCCATATACGTGCCATACAAATGCACAGAAACAAGATCTAAGTGCATCGGGTGTGCACAAAGCATCTGTCATAGGCAACGTGTGTGCCTGACAGCAAAATCGGGTGCATCTGACATGCACAAAAAAAATCTCGATTTAGTGCATCTGGTGTGCACCAAAATCGCATCTCAAGACATGCGCTCAACATGCGCGAAAACCCAAAACCAGGGGCATCCATCATGCACGAAATCATGAAATCCAATATCAAGCGCCGAACATGCGCAAAATCAAATCAGGTGCACAAGGTGCACAAAACAAATATCGAGTATCACAATCGAAATCGAAGTCCAGTGCATCTAAGTGCACAAAAGGCGTATCACTGCACTGCAAGCATATATAAACTATACAGAGTGCAGGAACCAAATCGTGTGCGTGCATACGCACAAAATCAACTCAAATGTCTAAAACCGTAAAATCACAAACATGTGAAACCAAAGCATGAAAACGATATCAAGTGCAACACTGTGCAAAGATCGTAAATCCTCAATCATCAAAATCAAATCATGCGAATAGATCACCCAAAACATCGAAATCAATAATGGCGGAATAGTACCGCTCAAGCGCATCCTCTAAGAATCTTGGGCCAACTGTCGCGGTCACTAGTGGGACGTCTCGTCAATGATGATGAACTCTGGCCTGCTGGTGTGCGTAACAATGACCACTCGTGGGTCAAGGTCTTCACTGTGAATTACCAATCTCTCGGTCCATCGGCTCATCGGCCCTGTCAGGTGTGCTAACGGGGATGATCCCGTTCTGGCACGTTTCATGTCATCTCTCGATCAATCATCGCGACCACTCGTAAGACAGCATATCACTGGCGTCGGCCTATGGCTCTCTGAATGTACGTGACACATCTGATCCTGGGTGCAAGTATCATTGCAGCAGTTTCCTGGAAGGAATCCTGCTCACGGTCTCTTCCATGTCTCGTCTCTGCCAACTGTCCGGAAGTCATCGTCCTTTCCTATATCTGCATCTTGCTCTGGAACGACTGCATACTCATCGCGACTCCTTCTGGAAGGTAAATCCAAGTACCATGCCTCGGCATGTGCATTGCATCTCTGTTGTCGGCGGAGTAGAACGTCATCTCATCTAGATCTGGTACGAACCTCTTACTTCACTTTTCTCTAATGTCGTCTGCTTTGGACTCGTCTCGTCGCGGCTGCATGGACTGAGCTCCAACGGCTATCCTCGTATCGGGAGTCTCCCAAGAAATGCATCTCACCACCTAGCATCCGAATTAAGTCGAACCATCCAATCGATTGTCAAAACCTCATAATCCCCTAAGGGCTCAACATCTTGGGCATAGTTTAATAGTATCGAGCACATACTACAGCATCGGTGGTCCAGCCGTAGAAGGGCAAACCCAAGCCTCACTAATGGCGCCGTAGAACTGCCGCAAACCCGAAGGTTCAAAGGCTTTCACACGGTCATTAAGTCGAGTTAGGGTTTCATTCTTCTAGAGGGTCCATAGAATTGCCTGCATGCCCTTCCGAATACTTTAAACTTGGAATAATAGGTTTCTGACATTCGATCGTCTCTGTCGACTCCCAACGTCTCCGCGTGAAGTCGTCTCTAGCTGGAATCAATCTATCTGATGACCTCTCATCGGGTAGGCGAACGAACCACATGTCCTAGTCATTCATCATCGGGTGACTAGCGACCTTCTATCATCTATTAGTACAACTCATCCCGCAATAGCTCCAACATATGGGGCGATATCTCGTCGCTTGCAGCAACAACTGGCTCACTCGTCTGCACGCTGAACAGTGCCTCAATCATCTTGAGTAAGCAATACACCAACGGGCATCAAAATCTGGCTGGCCTCTATCATTGGCTCAATCCTCTAGTGTCGATCAGCACATCCGAGTAACCTCATAAAGGCGAACCGCCAAACGCTCATGGCGCGGAAACACAGTAAAAAGACACATCTCCGCAATCGTGTGTCGCCGGAATTTCGCCCTGGTCAGTCCTCGTTCGTGATGAGCTCGTGCTGACCGCAACTCTAGCTGTAGCTCTCCCTGCCCGTAATCGTGGCAGCAAAACTTTAACTGGTACTGATGAGGCTAGATCGGAATGAATATAATACTGAGAAAAGAAATATACATCCTAAGGCTCCTTAAGTGGAGTGGCGTGCTGATTGTTATAAAATTCTTGTTTGTGTAAATCAAATAAAATAGTCCCCGGAAACGGCGCCATTTGATTGAAAAGAATTCTTGATGTGTAGTATGAAAATTGTAAAGAAATCACAACCAAAAATTATTTGACCGCAATCAACTACGGTGTCGGATGTAGATTGTAAGTGAGTGCGGATCGTCCACAGGGACAGTGTAATCGTTCGTCTTTTGAATTAGATGAGTCAAAACTTTAAAAAAAAGAAAACAAAACAATTCATGATTTAAAGAATTGAAGTTCAAGAATTAGAAAAATCTAGATCTATTAACAAGAAAAAGATAGAATCAAGAATTGATAGTTTGTTAATTTTTCCAAACCAAATATCAAGAATCAAAATGAGGCTCGTAGGAATCGATCGGATCTATAGATGTGATGTAATCTTACAATTACATATTCTTATCCTTCGATGAATTGATACTAGATCGATGATGATCGACCGAGAATTAGGGATTTCTTGTGAAACTAGGGTTTCATCTTATCCCTTGTTCTTTCGTCGATATCATTCACATTCTAGCCTCTAGTAAATTCAAGAAACGATCGTAGATCCCTAATTTCGAGCGATCACAATCAAGAAAGCATCGCTACGAAACTAAGTCATCGATTCTTGAACTTGCTAGGGTTTACAAAACTCGTAGGACTTAAAAATCGTATTAAGATTTGTTACATCATCATTCTACAATCGTCTCGACTCCTTTACGAGCGGAGTTTTACTCAAACATCACAACAAGAGCAATAATTACAAATTGAGATCTAATTATGATGCAAGAATTAAAAGAAAGCAAGATTAAAGAATTTCACTTTTTATTTATATCAACAATTTCATTACATTTGCTCAAGAACTACAAGAGGAAGAACTCGATCGTCGATTTGGCTTCGCTCGGCTCCGTGGGTCGCGGATCGGCTTGGATCACTTGCCCGATTGATGATCGGCTCGGCTCCTAAAAGGTTGAAGGCTTCTTGCTTGATTGGTACTCAAGATCTTGAATTTGGAGTGGAATTAGGGTTAGGGTTTCGTACAAGCCTTGTCACTAGACTTGTGGAAGAAGATGAAGAATTATAGATTTAGGAATGGGAGAGCTAACTAACTAAAGATTGATTCATTAGCCTCAACCCTTAGATCTAGGTTCCTATTTATAGACATCTAAACCCTAGATCTAGGATTTGAATTTTAAGTTTCCCTCCAAAATTTTGTTGAGGAGATTTGAATTTCCCTCCAAAAGTTAGTTAGAGGAGAAGCTTCTAGATGTGATTAGTTAGGAGGGAGCTTCTAGAAGAGGTTAGTTAGGAGCTTAATTAGGATTAGCTTTGCTTAATGATCTTTGCTGATCTGGCAGAAGACTCTGGAGAATTCTGGAATTTGACGTGTCAAAATGAGGTGTAGGCCTTGAGATAGGAGTTTTGCACTGAAAATGGAAGCTTGATCTGACCAAACCGCCGCGGAACCGCGGCTCAAGCCGGCTCCCGCCGCGGTTCCGCGGCGCTTTTGAAGAGTTGGGGCTCGGGCTCTCTGGTGCTTGTTGGGCCTGAGTTGTGGGCCTTTCTTTGATATGTTGATTTGTATTTTTCCCTTTGGATTGCTACCAGATCTCAAAACTTGGAGTTGGTGTAATGTTTGATCAGCAAATTGATAATTTTGGCTTTTCTTCCGGATTTTCCTGCACAATTTCTCAAGACAAGTGTTGCGCAATATAGAGATGATGCAATGCCATGAAATGCAGTCAATTTCCCTTAAAGTGCCGGTTTAAAAGTCTAACACATGAAATCTGATATTTAACGACTGATTTGCTAATATGTGAAATATGAATACCGAACACTTCTAAATGAATGCAAAAGATAGGGAAATTGCCGTGTTAAAAATACATTATTTTCGACTGATCAAATACCCCCAAACTTAATTTCGATCGTCTCGAGCGAATTGTTTTATTAAAAAGAGAAGGAGAAAATAAAGAAAGAGAAAAACTAACTTGCACACTTTCGTAGGCAACACGATTGCACTGAGCACGTGCAACAAGCCTTTAAACCTCTAGGTGTCCCTAGTAGGAGGAGTGTTGTCTCCTGAGGGTTTTCAGCGGATTGCACCCACAAAATCCAATAATAAAAGAAAGATCATGAATATTACATTTAAAGAAAAGAATTGTAAAAGAAAAGCCTTGAAAATTAGGGTTTCCAACTAAGCTAGCTTTTCGGTTGTCATGAGCCCTATCTTAATGGTCATGAAAAGATGTCAGAAATCACGTCCTCCCTCAATAAAACATCGTCTTATTCTTCATTCCTATCTTTCTTCCAAACATCGATCATATAACCCTGCGTGTGTGTAAAAGACATCCCTACACCCGGAGAATTCAATTCAAGCTATCATACTCTTGCCTATCAGCCTCAGTACTTTTTAATTAATGAACATTTAGATGAAATTGCTCACACACTTTCATGCGACCGTTAATACTTCTTGAGGTACTAACCGACCGATTACTCCTGTGCTTGCTTACTTGGTGTATTTTCCTCGTCTTGCACAACCTCAGGCATAGCAGTGACTCCCAGACCAGTTGGCCTTAGGGCACTAGGTGAAGAAGCACCCTCGCTATATATTTTTTTATTGCCCTCGGTGATAACAAAACCAGTGTCCATTTTTCTCACCACTTTATATTTTCTTCATTTTTTTTATTTCCTTCATACTTTTGGCTTTAAGACAAGAGCATTTCAAGGTATCCTCTACTATCCCAGGCTTTAAGACGTGTGTTAGTGCGAATAGCAGGGTATCAACGTTCAAAATGTTTGGCTTCCAGAATAGAAAATATTTTTCAGACTTATTTTTATCCTCAGATTAGTGACTACCTTCATCTTACTAACCCTTGGGACAACGGCTCATAACTACTTATTACTAGTTCGTATAAGAAAACTTCTAATTTTCTTAGTTTTCTTAAATTTTTCTAATCTCATGGATGTAATTTTTCACTATCTAATCTTTTATTATCTTATTTATGTATAAAAGTATATTTATATTTTGAAATTTTTTAAATTTTTATGGTTTTCAAAAAATGTTTTGTGCTTATGCAATGTATGATGCAAATGATGCAAAAATAAGCACAAACCTCCCCCAAACTTGTTTTCAACAGTGTCCTCACTGTTGTCTTCCGTTAAATCTCGAAAAAACCTGTAAGCTTGGGAGGAATTTATTAGTGGAGGCAAAATATATAAGTGAAGAACCTCCCCCAAACTTATTTTTGGCTCAAAATTTTGTAAAATTTTCTTTTCAAGAGCCAGAAAAATTGCCCCCCCAAACTTGAGTTATGCAATGTTAATCTTTTAAAATCATAAGTGGGGGTCAAAAATTAGTGGTCGATGCCAGGCTTTGCAAAGACCGAAAGTTAACACCAACCATTCAAAATTTTTATCAATGCAGTGCTCTGGTTGGTGGAAGAAGAAGTGGGGAAAGGGTAAGTGGTGGAATAGAATGTGTGTGCGTCTCATTTTGGAGAGACGATGCAGCGAATGTGATGGATTACTCGCATTCTTCTTACAGTTCAGAGGAAGGGGTGGAGGTTCAATTTCATTGGTTGGGATATGATTCATCTCAACACCCGTGTCATTCAAAAATGCGAGTTCATCAGCGAAGATTTCCTCGAAAGTTCCATCAATACCCTGGTGAATAATGTCATCACAAAGTGTGGGGTGATTTTCAGACTCTAAAAGCAGTTCATAATCAGTGTTAATTGTTGACCCGGACATCTCGGTGGAAGAGTCCGTATGTGTATGATACATAGTTGGGTCAAACAACAACGTATGAAAAGAGTCAAGATCAGTATCAGGAGGATCATCAAATTCGCTGCTGTCGACATCCATTAAGTCGACAGAACATATATGAGCAGTAGGTTCGGAGGGTACACTTCCCAACTTGTAAATGTTCAGCTCTATTGACCTATTCCCGAAAGATAGGGTCATAGAACCATTACGACAGTTGATTATTGCATTGCAAGTGGCCAAAAATGGGCGACCTAAAATCACCGGAATTTGATTCCTTGGGTTCGCTACAGGCTGTGTATCAATTACAATAAAATCTACCGGGAATATGAATTCTCCGATTTTTATTAACACATCCTCCAGTTCACCCCTAGCTTTGGTGATTGATCGGTCATCCATCTGGAGAGTGCAATGGGTTGGCTTCAACTCTCCGATCCCTAATTGCTCATAGATTGAGTAAGGAAGCAAGTTAACACTAGCGCCAAGGTCTAGTAGAGCACGGTTAATGTGTTTTTCCCCAATAGAAACGGAAATAGTAGGATATCCTGGATCCTTACGTTTCCTCGGTAATTGTTGGGGGAATGCCGTGTCTATTGTTTTTTCCATAAAAATCTTCTTGGGCACTTGAGTCTTCCTCTTCCTAGTGCACAAGTTCTTAAGAGTTTTCGCATAGGACGGAACTTGTTGGATGGCATCTAGGAGAGGGATGTTGGTGTTTACTTGCTTAAAAATGTTCATAATCTTCTCCATATGTGGACTCGGTGTGTTAGCCCTTAACCGATTAGGATAAGGTGCTTTAGCAATAAGCGCTGGGTCCATCATAGGAGAAGGAAGTGGGTGTGGAACCGATCTCAGAATAGAAGTGGGGATCGTCCGTGGAGGAGTAAAAGAGGTGGGCTGAAGTGGCGAGCCTTTTGGGAAACGAAGAATAGGCTCGGAAGAAGATGGTAGGGTAGAAGAACAAGGATCAGAACTAGAAGTATGAGTGTGAGGAAAGGTCTCAGCCGGGGTGTTATTGATTGATTTATCAGTATCATCAAACTCTTCCCCAAGGTGATTGTCAAGCACTCTTCCAGATCTCAACGTGATCTCATCCACATGATGTGAATAGCTAGGATTAGGTAAAGGTTGAGCTGGAAGTTTCCCTTTCTCTCTTGCACTCATTTCGGCTTTTAGTTGTGCAATTTGTTCTTCCATCGATTTGATGTTCTCATTTTGAGAGATAATGATCTTCATCACATTCTCGACGGAAGATTGCAAACTTGCCGTCCCTTGGATGGATTGTTTCATGAAAGTATCCAAGGTTTGTGCTAGTGCAGAGGTATAATCTGTACCGGTCAATTGCAAAAAAATTTCATGTGGTGCAAAAGTGTTGGTCGGATTTTGGAAATTTTGTGCTTGAAAGGGGTGCTGACTCAATTGAAGTTGTGGGTGCTGTTGTGGTGGAGGGGCCCCTTGGATATTGTTTTGGGTTGGAACCGTGTTTTGAAATTGTGATTGGTTCCAAGCAAAGTTAGGGTGATTCCTCCAACCATGATCATATGTGGAGGAAGATGAATCATTTCTAGGTCTTTTAAATGCGGCATTGGTATGCTCATGACCTTGAAATGGACATTCTTCCGTCAAGTGAGACGGATTACAACAACAGCCACATACAGTTTTGGAGAGTGACATTTGATTTAGGGTGGCGGCTAAAAATTTATTTTCCATAGTCTCGAGTTTCTTGTGTATAGCTGCAATGTCAGCTCTAACTCCTATGGAAATATCATTGCCATCCCTAGACGATTGACTCACACCCTCCCACTGTAAAGATTTTTCAGCGAAATCTTCTAAAAAATTCCAGGCTTCCCCATCATCTTTAGTCATGAAGTTGCCTTGACACATGGATTCAAGGGTCTGTCTTGTGTAAGGAGTAATGCCCTCATAAATGATTCGGCACAATTCCCATCTCGGGATGCCGTGATGTGGACATTGGACTAACAGATCCTTGAAACGTTCAAGACAGTTTGAAAATGTTTCATTTGGAAGCTGGGTGAATTGATAGATTTCGCTACGGACTCGAGCTGTCTTTTGATGTGGGTAGAATTTCATAAGGAATGCTTTGACGAATTCGTCCCAATTTGAAATGGAATGTGCGGTAGTGTTATATAGCCACTTCTCGGCTAAATCGCATAAGGTGAATGGAAGAAGACGAAGACGTAAAGCATCCACAGAAAGCTGTGAAGTACCCATCATTGCGCATACATTTTCAAATTTCGTGATAAACACGTATGCGTCCTCAGACTCGAGACCGTGAAATTTTGGTAGAAGGTTGATGTATTGGGGTTTTATTTGAAAATTTTCCTCGTTGGCTGGTGGAATGGAAAGACAAGTGGAAAGTGGGCTTCGTGTTGGATAGCACCTCTCTTGGAGAGAGATGCGAGGTGGATTCTGCACACCAACGGACGGCGGCAGAGTAGTGGAAAAGAAGTTCGATGGAGGTGGATCCATCGATGTGGGTGTGGTGGTGGGTAAAAGAAAGGGTAAATGTAGAAATACCGACTTTAGGGTCGATCAAGGAAACGCGGACTAACAGGCACTAGAATCCCGTTGTCCAGCCTATCTTGCACTAAAAAGGGTTAGTACAAGTGGCAGCGTGAATTTATAATTAGGGGAAATGATGAATGAATGCGGTGTTTGTTTTTAAATGATACGGATTTTTGAAAATATGATGCAAATCCCAAAATGCAACAAGCAAAGCCCTAATTCTAGTGGTTACCTAGGTCATACTCTAGACCGCTCCTAACTGCCAGAAGTCAAGTCGCAGGATAAAATCCTCCACTGCCTCTTTGTCCCCCTGTGGCCGGATAAGTGCCAGGTAAGTAGGAAGGTACTCCACTACGTAAGTAGTGGGCCTAATTAAAAACCACTAGCCTTAGACACCACAAGAAAACGCGGATAAGCAATGAATTACCCACGGCCTTCTCTTGTCCTAATTGAGCGCGACGGTCCTTAGAGTCATCTCTAGATATTTTTTAGTTAATGTGGGACAATGCGGATGCAAATTTTGCGATTTTCGGGGCCTAGGAAGGGTAATGAACTCCCCACCTAATTTGGATTTGGTCGTGCCCCTTAAATTCCGTATTAATATGCAAACAACCAAGAATCAAAAACACGCACAAATTTTATTTTGCTTTTGCGGCGCAGCGATTATTTGCAAAGAAACCTGCACAAAATGTTAATTGGAGCAGATTTGGGAAGAGATAAGAAAGTATGGAAGTATACCTGAAAATTTGGAGCAGTGATCAAGTTAAACTGCGGCGGATCCGCCGCAATAGCGCCCAAATGCCGCGGAAAGGCGGTGGTATGTTGGGATCAGTACACAGAAATTTGTGCACAAGCTCCTGTTCACCTACACAGCTCTCTGGATGTTTCAGAAATTTTTTTCCACAGCTCCAATGATTCCAGAATTCCTCGCAATCAAATCACAACACACGTATTAGTGTTTGCACGAATTTTGATCACAAAATTTAGATGGAATAAAATTTTCAACTCAAATTTCAAAGTACGAACAACTAGCGCACTATCCCCGGCAACGGCGCCATTTGATTGTTATAAAATTCTTGTTTGTGTAAATCAAATAAAATAGTCCCCGGCAACGGTGCCATTTGATTGAAAAGAATTCTTGATGTGTAGTATGAAAATTGTAAAGAAATCACAACCAAAAATTATTTGACCGCAATCAACTACGGTGTCGGATGTAGATTGTAAGTGAGTGCGGATCGTCCACAGGGACAGTGTAATCGTTCGTCTTTTGAATTAGATGAGTCAAAACTTTAAAAAAAAGAAAACAAAACAATTCATGATTTAAAGAATTGAAGTTCAAGAATTAGAAAAATCTAGATCTATTAACAAGAAAAAGATAGAATCAAGAATTGATAGTTTGTTAATTTTTCCAAACCAAATATCAAGAATCGAAATGAGGCTCGTAGGAATCGATCGGATCTATAGATGTGATGTAATCTTACAATTACATATTCTTATCCTTCGATGAATTGATACTAGATCGATGATGATCGATCGAGAATTAGGGATTTCTTATGAAACTAGGGTTTCATCTTATCCCTTGTTCTTTCGTCGATATCATTCACATTCTAGCCTCTAGTAAATTCAAGAAACGATCGTAGATCCCTAATTTCGAGCGATCACAATCAAGAAAGCATCGCTACGAAACTAGGTCATCGATTCTTGAACTTGCTAGGGTTGACAAAACTCGTAGGTCTTAAAAATCGTATTAAGATTTGTTACATCATCATTCTACAATCGTCTCGACTCCTTTACGAGCGGAGTTTTACTCAGACATCACAACAAGAGCAATAATTACAAATTGAGATCTAATTATGATGTAAGAATTAAAAGAAAGCAAGATTAAAGAATTTCACCTTTTATTTATATCAACAATTTCATTACATTCGCTCAAGAACTACAAAAGGAAGAACTCGATCGTCGATTTGGCTTCGCTCGGCTCCGTGGGTCGCGGATCGGCTTGGATCACTTGCCCGATTGAAGATCGGCTCGGCTCCTAAAAGGTTGAAGGCTTCTTGCTTGATTGGTACTCAAGATCTTGAATTAGGAGTGGAATTAGGGTTAGGGTTTCGCACAAGCCTTGTCACTAGACTTGTGGAAGAAGATGAAGAATTATAGATTTAGGAATGGGAGAGCTAACTAACTAAAGATTGATTCATTAGCCTCAACCCTTAGATCTAGGTTCCTATTTATAGACATCTAAATCCTAGATCTAGGATTTGAATTTTAAGTTTCCCTCCAAAAGTTTGTTGAGGAGATTTGAATTTCCCTCCAAAAGTTAGTTAGAGGAGAAGCTTCTAGAAGTGATTAGTTAGAAGGGAGCTTCTAGAAGAGGTTAGTTAGGAGCTTAATTAGGATTAGCTTTGCTTAATGATCTTTGCTGATCTGGCAGAAGACTCTGGAGAATTCTGGAATTTGACGTGTCAAAATGAGGTGTAGGCCTTGAGATAGGAGTTTTGCACTGAAAATGGAAGCTTGATCTGACCAAACCGCCGCGGAACCGCGGCTCAAGCCGGCTCCCGCCGCGATTCCGCGGCGCTTTTGAAGAGTTGGGGCTCGGGCTCTCTGGTGCTTGTTAGGCCTGAGTTGTGGGCCTTTCTTTGATATGTTGATTTGTATTTTTCCCTTTGGATTGCTACCAGATCTCAAAACTTGGAGTTGGTGTAATGTTTGATTAGCAAATTGATAATTTTGGCTTTTCTTCCGGATTTTCCTGCACAATTTCTCAAGACAAGTGTTGCGCAATATAGAGATGATGCAATGCCATGAAATGCAGTCAATTTCCCTTAAAGTGCCGGTTTAAAAGTCAAACACATGAAATCTGATATTTAACGACTGATTTGCTAATATGTGAAATATGAATACCGAACACTTCTAAATGAATGCAAAAGATAGGGAAATTGCCGTGTTAAAAATACATTATTTTTGACTGATCACGTGTCGTAAGTATGCCGCGGAACATACCCAGGGTACGTCACTCTACTTTAGTCAACTATTCCATCAACCAAGGGTCATCCAACGTTCCGAAGGTAAAACCTAACGCTCTGATACCAATTTTGTCACGTCTCGAAAGTACGGAATATGACCGGCACTTAAACTACGAACGTCTCGAGGCGTACGTAATCTAAGTAAGCCGAAAACCCAGAAATCCAAACCAAGAAAAGTAGTAGAGTGAAGGAAAACCAATTAACTCAAGTAGTTTTAATCGCATAAGACGAATTATGCCCTTTAAAAAAAACATCAAATATTTCCTGAAAATTTCGGCAGAGTCTCCTTTGTAAATACTGGCTCCCAAACGGGATACAACATGAATAGTATACGAAATCAATAAAAAGGCATCTCCAAGCGGGAGCTAGCTCTTCGTCAATCGACGGTCATAACCACACAAGCAATATAATATACAACGCCAACGGCGAGGATCAAAATTCAAAAGGAAACTCAAAACCACAAGAAAACCACAGAAATATAACACGCGACTCTAAGGTCGAAGGAATAACATCACTGGTCTCTATCTCAAAATAAATACATGTTTGGTTGATGGAACTTCTAGATACAATAGAATAATGATATACAAGATATATAATGGGGGTATGATACAAGTAAACCCACCTACTAGCAAATCACCCGGAAATGGGAAGCAGTGCCAGCAAAGCCGTAATAAAACCTGTACGGCAAAACCTGCAAGAAACTGGGGCACAACGGGGGTGCGTTGCCAACTCATGAATAGAAAAACATCTACGAACAGAAACCACATGAACAACGCAATCCTAGGTCAATGATCATAATATCCTCAAATATATATAACATGCAGCCTAACAATGATTAGGGTAAATATCTAACCCGAGTGTAATCCTATGTGCCCGTGTCAGTGCCTCAGGTAGCGATATATAATATGGATGATGTATGAATGCATGAAACAGAATGCATGTACTGAATAAAACTGCTTTCATAAATTATGAGATTTCTGTATTTTTAAAATGAGGTATCATAATGAAATCAGCATAAAACAGTGCCTAGCATCGGCACAAAACGTAATCCCAATATCTCGATATCTCTGTATCACAGTCTCTGTACCTCAATATCTCGAAATCTCAATGTCTCAATCACAAAATCTAGGGCGCCGTCATTCCAGACCGTCCCCTACCATCCATCTCAAGACCACGACGGTATCATCCGGATATCCGACGCATCGGGTAATATCACCGGTCGGTAGTGCTCCCCTGCCAGGCTCAACGTCAACAACACGATCCTCTTTCCCCGGGGTACCGCACCGGGCCCACCATATACCCGAAACAGTTCCTCCACTCCTCGAATCGGGTCTCGAAATCCATCAGCAAACTCATGGTGGACGACTCATACATCATGGGAAAACCGCACATTTTATTTTAAAAGAAAGAAAAGGTTTATTTATGTTTTTGCGGTTTTCCTCCAAATCCAAGAAATCTCATGAAATCCGAATCCAAGTCATCAATAGCATATAAACAGTGAATATAGGCATGAGAATCCATGAATGCGACACAACAGTGAATAATAACATGCATGAAGTAGTAGGCAATAACTACAATGTCTAACTAGCATATAAGGCAAGTACACTAATATCATGTCTAAACTATTAGCTAACAACCTATGTCAAATGAAATAGTATTTTCTAAAGTGTTCGTGACATGGCAATTACCGATGAAGATGTGTGTGAGACGGCAAGTAAGTGTACGTGGTACATACGCGTCATCGGTAATGGTGCTGGTGTCCTAACAGCATGATATTAATAATGCAATAATAAATTATAATATAAGTATGCGATGCGGAGCGAACAGTAAAAATGAGCGGGAGCTAAATACTAAACACAACGATAACTAATCTGCATTACCCTAATATAAATCCTACAAATGGTGCCTTTTGAAATAACACGAATCATGGGGTTTTGAAAATAGGGGCTACGGTGTTTTTCTGAAAAGATACGTCTTTTGAAATATCCGTAGGATCCCTTGGGCTGTCTTTTAAAATACCCACGATTCGTTAGTTTTGAAATAGGTAGGAGTCTAATCTAATCTAACAACTACACTAAACTATACGGCTGAACTAACAAGCTGAACTACAGGTAAGGAAACCGCCTATCATCTGAGTCGATACATATACATACCTGTATATTTATAGTCGGTGATCCCGCCTCAATAATATCACATCCGATACCATATCTGTAATCAGGCATCCCAAGTCAAGAGTGCGGATCAATCATCAATATAGCTCGTACGTAAATCCGTCGTACGGCATCCCAAATCTGGGTACGGGTTAATATCACATTCATCATACTATTCACCTGGTATCCTCTTTATCAAATATCATGATCGGGGTACTGATCTACGTCTAGTACAATACTGATACCGCCTAAGTATGCATGGACGTGTGTGAAACACTACGTCAAGGACCCGCTACAACGTCATGTCGTATCTCAAATACGAACCCTGCTATATCACCGATCTCACGGCCTCAAATCAAATCTCATCGACTCATCTTAAATCCTAAGTACTATCCTCATTATCCATGCATGCGTATATGAATGTACATATGCATAGTCCCATACCCACGCATATATACATATATACACATCCCAATCTGCGCACAAGAAAGTAAAGTATGCAAGTCTGTGTGTGCGTATGTGGGTATAACAACTACTCTAGGGTTTCGCAACTAACCCAAAGGTACTCTATGAACACATAAACATAACATGAATGAATATTCTTATATCATAAAACACCTATATAAACATATATATATGAGCTACACTACGGACTGCGGGGGTGCTTTACGCCATCCACCCGACTTCTCCCCGTAGATATAAATCTACTCACCTGGTCCTCGCTAGCCGGTGCCGACGTCGCCACGCGCTTGTTTGTTGTCTCGAATTCCACATGGGGTACCTACATATCATAACGCACCGTATCGCATTAAAATCCGACTCATGACCAAAACGACACACGAACCCCCACATAGGTCAAAACCTATGGTTGCTTCCACAAATCAACCCAAAAACCCTCGACGTCGGTGTACAAACGCCAGACCATCGAGAAAAACCCAAATACACTCATTTGCACATTCACAAACACAAATTTTAATATAAAATAGGTTAAAACTCATAAAAACCCCAAATTCACTTTAAAAGCCGTTTTTCTGAAAAACTTGCAAGCAAAATTACCCGTTTTAGTGCAAAACTCGACGTTTAAACAATTCTAGCGGCCATAATACTTATTAAATAACTTAAATAATCCATACAAACCATTCCCACGATTTAATTTCACCAAACCACATACGTTCAAAAAAACTAGTTTGCAAAAATACCGACTTTAACTCTTTTTAAAGTAAAATTCATAATTTTACAAATAAGCTTGGTTTTGCATGGTCGAAAGGCATTAAACCACTTATTATAATACTAATAATGACATGAAACCATAATTATATTTTAATCTAAGACATTCAATAATTTTCCAAAAATCTAGTAAGTAAAATAGCTTAAATATTACAATTTCAACTTAACAATTTACAACTAACAATTTGATTATGTTTCACATTCCACAAAAAGAAGAATCCCACTTGCAACCATAATCATCCAACAAAACCCTAACTATAATCCAAAATCATCCACTTGAATTTCTAAACTTGAATTCAAAACCCCTTTATTTATATTTTTTAAACACCTAAACAAGTTTGCTTTAAACATACAACTAACAATTAACAAATATGGAAGAATTTTTATACCTCATGATCAAGAGATCAACATGAAGATCATGGCCTCCAAAATGCCAAATTTCTTCCAAGATCCATGCTAGCTTGGGCAAAGAAATAATGGGTAGAGATTGGATATTTTTTTTGTGGGATTTTTGACTTGGATTTTTGGTGGAATTTTGTGGGTTTTGCAATGAAATGGAGAAGAATCAAGAGGGGCTGTTTGTGTGCAGGTTTCGGCCAGAAATTTGTGAGGATTGGGTGAGGGAGGAGAGAGAGTGAGGTGGGGAAAGATAAATCTAGTCAAAGTCCACTCAATTTCTATCATTTTCTATTCTATTCTTTTCTTTTCTTTCTTTTCTTTTCTTTGAAATTCAAGTGGGGAAAAGTGATGGGGCTGCTGAATTCAGCCAAGGGAAGAATTAAATAGGGGTGTGTGAGTGTGGGTATGGGTGTGGGGTGATGAAAAATGATAAATACAATACCCCAAACATCCATTTACACTAAAAAAAGCCTTTTTTCTTCAATAATTTCTAAACCGTTTTGACAAACGATTTCGTTTCAAAAACCATATGGTAAAATTTTGTTTAATGTTTTATGATGCACAAATTTTTTTTCAGCTCATTCCAAATTGTAATTTTCCCTAATTAAATATATTAGTGACGGCTTAAAATAATATTAAAATAATTAATTTCGGAAAAATTTTCAGAAAATTTGAAATTTCACCCGTGACTCAATAAACACCAAATACTAACAATTACATAGCTAGAATATGTATATTTAATTTTATAATAATGATATTTGCATTTTGACTTTTTACAGAAAACCCCCTTATTTTACCGTTTTTTCGAAATTTCACCGAAACGATTTTCAAAACGTTACATATCATGTCTAAACTATTAGCTAACAACCTATGTCAATGAAATAGTATTTCTCTAAAGTGTTCGTGACATGGCAATTACCGATGAAGATGTGTGTGAGCCAGCAAGTAAGTGTACGTGGTACATACGCGTCATCGGTAATGGTGCTGGTGTCCTAACAGCATGATATTAATAATGCAATAAGAAATTATAATATAAGCATGCGATGCGGAGCGAACAAAAATAATGAGCGGGAGCTAAATACTAGACACAAGATTACAAATCTATATTTAATATAAATTTAGTCTAACAACTACACTAAACTAAAGGGCTAAGCTAACTGGCTACTGAAGGTAAGGAAACCGCCTAACCTCTGAGTCGATGCATATACCTACATGTATATGTTAGTCGGTGATCCTGTCTCAATATTATCACATCCGATACCATATCTATAATCAGACATTCCCAAGTCAAGAGTGCGGATCAAACATTAATATATAGCTCGTACGTAAATCCGTCGTACAGCACCCCATATCTGGGTATAGGTCAGTATCACATTCATCAAATTAATCATTTGGTATCCTCTTTATCAAGATCATAATCCGGGGTACTGATCTACGTCTAGTACAATACTAATATGATCAATCTAATCATGATCTGACTGCTGATCTAGAGCCTCATACAAACTGATATCATTATCAAATATCGTCATAAAGAGGTATACATCGCCTAATGTGACCTATTATAAATATCTTAACATATCTTATCTCATATCACGATCACATGTCAACCATTCAATGTATAACACTATTCACATGTATCGTCGTCCTAAGATCCGCTATAACATTTGGACGTATCTTAAGTACGAATCCTGCCATATCACCGTTCTCGCGGTCTCAATCAAATCTTATCGACTCATCTCCAATCCAAATACTATCCTCAAATCCAGTATGTGAACACATAGTCCCATACCCATGTGAAAACATAACAATATATCCCCATATAAGCACATATGAAAGAAGAATGTATGTAAGTATGGGTGTGTGTGTAAATGTGGTGCAACCTCTACTCTAGGGTCTCACAACACTAAACCTATCCAATCACACCTAAAATCTATCTTTATCATCAATAAACTCAACAATATATCATCAAAATATATGTGTATACGTTTTCGTATACATCACCACGAACTGCGGGGGTGCTATACGCCATCCACCCGACTTCTCCCCGTAGATATAAATCTACTCACCTGATCCTCGCTCACCGGTGCCGACATTGCCACGCGCTTGCTTGTCTCCTCGAAGTCCACATGGGGTACCTACATATCATAATGCGCCGTATCGCATTAAAATCCGACTAATGATCAAAACGACACACGAACCCCACATAGGTCAAAACCTATGGTTGCTTTCACAAATCAACTAAAAAGCCCTCGACGTCGGCGTACAAACGCCAAACCATCGAGGAAAACCCAAACACACCCATTTTCACATTCACAAACACTAAACATATATATGGAATAGGTTAGAATTCACAAAAACCCAAAATCCACTAATTATATAACAAATAGTGTTAAATTCATCAAAACCATAAAATTAAACAAATTGTTTTATTTCCCAAAAACCTAGTTAGCGGTCACTAACCGTTTTTAATACAAATCTTAATGTTTTAGCAAAACTAGTGGTTACAATATTCACTAAATAGCTTAAATAGGCCACATGAACATTTACTATATTTTTAGTCTTGCTAAACTCCCTTAAACCAAAATCTAGTTAGCACATATACCATTTTTGTTCAAAACATGAAGTTTTAACCAATAAAAATATTTCAACAATTTTTTTGTGGCCAAAATGCTCACTAGATAACTTAATTAAGTCACCCAAACCGAAACTAAATTTTAAACTCACTAATTATAATAGATCTAAAAAACCTAGTTTGCAATTAGCTTAATTAGAATAATTTAGATGCAAAAATTAGCAATTTTAGCACTTAGATTACACTTTGCATGACTTAGCATGCTAACTACACTATGCAAACATAACATTTTAATAAAACCCTAACTTGATTTTAAAAACCCAATTCTAGAATTTCCAAACCCTAACTTTAAAATTTAAAACTAGCAATTCCACCAATTTAACACTTAAATAAATTAGCTTTAAGAAATTAACTAACAAATTAAGCAAAAAGGGTTAGAATTTATACTCAATAATTTGAAGATCAACAAGCACACATAGCCTTTTAAATTGAAATCTTGTTCCCTAGATCCATGCAATTTTGGCTAAAGAGAAATGGGTAGGAATTAGATTTTGATTTTGTGGGATTTTTGAAGCATTTTGGATGATTTTTTTGATGGAGTTTTGAAGAGAAAAGAGAAGGAGAAAGGGGGGGCTGCTCTGGTCCAAGTTCGGCCAAGGGGAGGAGGGGGAAAAGGTGAGGGGATGGTGCCAAAAAGTTTCATGTCAAAGCCCCTCCCAATTACCGTAATACCCCCACCCAACTAATATATATATAAAAACCTATATTTTAAACCATTTAAATGAGTTTAAGAAGGAAAAGAGTGGAGGGGGAAATGTGGGCTGCAGGTGGTAGTGGGGCCGGCCAAGTGGAGGTGAGGGTGTGTGAGAGAGTGTACAAGAAAATTTCATGCAAAAAGAACCCCTCAAGTTAAAAAGATGCAAGTTTTAGTTTAATAATTCAAATTTTAGTTTTCCCTTAAATATAACCAATTATAACTTGAAATAAATTGCTAAAAATTTATATTACTTACTAGATTTTAGTTGACATGGTTCTATAGGGTGTAATTAGCCTATTAAAATTTGTATTTATCGCTAATTTAATGTATTTTTAACAGCTTAAAATAATATTAAAATAATTAATTTCAGAAAAATTTTCGGAAAATTTGAAATTTCACCAGTGGCTCCATAAACACCAAATATTAGTAATTACATAGCTAGAATATGTATATTTAATTTTATAATAAAGATATTTATATTTTGACTTTTTACAGAAAACCCCTTATTTTACCGTTTTTTCCGAAATTTCATCGAAACGATTTTCAAAACGTTACAATCGTCCATGCCAATTTCAAAAATTTGCCGTTCTAGCTAACCCTAACCCTATAATCGTTACTAGAAAATCCGGCGATACGATATGTAAACACTTTACAACTAAGTGAATGCAGAATACAACCTTTGTAGACCGGTCCTTCACTTCAAATGTTCCGTGTAGATGTCCTTTCGCAGCGAGTAGTGATCTCCCGAACTCTTGAGAGGATCCACAAGATGAAAAATGCAAACTTGCTCGAAGTCTTCGAGGCCGAAGATGATCTATGTCGAGGAGACTCAAGCTCATGCTACCTCTTCACTAAACTAGGGTTTAGTGAAGCAAACACCCTAACCTAAATGGCTAATAGCAGAGGATGATGAAGTAGAAAATGGGCTCTCTTTAGATTTATTTTTCTCACAATATTTCTTCACATCTCAAAACTCTAGAAAGTTTTTGAGCTCATGAAGAAGATGAAGAATAAAGAAGAGAGAATGAACTCATGAGGTTAAAAAATGCAACCAAAGGTGAGTTAGTGTCATACACTAACTCATGTAGATAGTTAACCATGGTGTAAAGTTAATAGATAGGTTAATAAATATCTTAAGAAAAACAAAACAAAAGGACTTAGTCAATGGTTCAACTAGCTTCTTCAAAGCTCAACCATGACTAATTCCAAATCATTTTGAATTACTTAAAACAAATAAAACCCTAACATTAACTTAGCATGGTGTGAGTCTCATACATATATGTTGCATGTGTAACCTAGCATGACACAACAATATGTATCATATATATATTTTGTGCAAAAAGAAAACAAGACATGTAACATATATCACATATATATCAATGTATCATAAGTGAGAAAAATGAATGCTTAAGTGAGCTAATATTAGTTAATATAATTTAATATATAAAATATATAATTCTACATTAAATTATTAAATCAACACTTGATTTAATAATCCGGCCATGTCTCATATAACCGACTAAAATTAACAGTAACAACTTATCGAATCAACACTTGATCTGATAACATGGCTATATCACATATAACCTACGAATGTCACATATCGCGAGAATAGAATACAGCATCACATACACATATTAATCTTGGTCCCTCACATATCACATATGTGCTCCTACTCCATTTCACATGAACCAGGAAACCTCTGTGTAGGACTCTAAAGAGTCGTCAATACGCCGGCAGTAGGTGATGATCATATCAAATACTCACAAGCCGCAAGCGGTCTGCTAAACGTAACGGCCACCGGGGTATTGAGCGATCAGAAAATCAACAAGCAAGCTTGCTCGTACTCCTGCGAATCCAATCAGTAACACTACCGTACAGTTCGGTCTCTTCATCCGATATGCCGCCTATCACAGTCTGGGGGCAGTATAACGTCGGACCCCAATAGCCTCATAAGTCATGCCGATGCAAGGTCCATAACGGTTCAAGAAACTACTGATAACACTTACCAGTAAATCTCAGCAACCCTGGCCAGGGATTTTCTGTTATGGCCAATCGAGTATAGCGCAACATCAACTCCCAATACCCGGAGAGATGAAACCCCTCCTATCGCTCATTGCCTCCACGTGACTCGGGACTGTACCCAAAAATCACCTTTTTGCACAATCTCTTGATCGTGGAATGGTGGAAATCAAAGCACAGTGGGAATCACACAAGACTCTATGAAGATCTCGGGTCTACAAACTAACCTGTACCAGTGTCACCAGAGAACTGCTATCCGACGATAGGTATAATACCATCTAGGAGTTCTCGGCAAGTCCGTCCAGTGTACCCAGTCTCCACTGAGCACCCGTATACCTTCTCTGATGTCAAACACCAATGGATGTGGGATCATCCTGTTAGTTATATGTATGCCCTAGAGGCCATTACTGTACATTGGATGTATATTGTAGTGGATTCTGGGACATATATAGGGAGGACTTTCTTGCTCGACATGATAGTATGCTATCTGGTTGCTCTTTACCTTAACGTGTACATTGATTGTCTCTCTGATACATGTTGGTAAAGCCCTTAGGATGTGTACTTGACTACCTGGACTATGATGCAGATCATACTAATGGGGACAGGGTAGTCCATAAGTACATCCTTCAAAGTCCCTAGTCGTGGGTGTATCGAGACGGGGCATCGATATACCAGAGTAGACTAGCGTGTACCTTCTCGACCCATTCAGATGGGCGATGGATGATCCTATATCCATCGGTGTTTGACATCAGAGATGATATACGGGTGCTCAGTGGAGACTGGGTACACTGGACGGACTCGCCGAGAACTCCCTGATGGTATTATACCTTACGTCAGATGGCAGTTCTCTGGTGACACTGGTACAGAATAGTTTGTTGACCCGAGATCGTCATAGAGTATTGTGTGGTTCCCACTGTGCTTTGATTTCCATCTTACCACGTCCAAGAGGGCGTGCAAAATGGTGGTTTTTGGGTACAGTCCCGAGTCACATGGAGGCAATGAGCGATAGGAGGGGATTCGTCTCTCCCGGTATAGGGGGTTGATGTTGCGCTGTGTTCGATTGGCTATAACCGGAAATCCCTGGCCAGGGTTGCTGAGATTTTCTGGTAAGTGTTACCAGTAGTTTCTCGAATTATTATAGACCTCATATCGACACGACTTATCGAGCTATTGGGGTCTGACGTTTACCACCCCTAGGCGAGATATGCGACATATCAGACGAAAAGACCGGACTGTACGGTAGTGTTACTGGTTGGATTCACTGGAGTGTGAGCGGGCTTGCTCGTCGATCTTCTGATCGCTCAATACCCGGGTGGCCGTTACGTTTACCAGACCGCTTGCGGCTTGTGGGTGCTTGATATGATCATCATCTGCTACCGGCGTATTGACGAGTCTTTAGAGTCCTACACAGAGGTTTCCTGGCTCAAGCGAAACGAAATAGGAGCGCATATGAGATATGTGCTGGACCGAGAATAATGCGTGTATGTAATACCGTATTCTATTCTCGTGATAAATGTATCGAATGGTTGTATGCGATATAACCTAGTTATCGAATCAAGGATTGATTCGATAAGCCGATACATTGAATATTAGTCGGTTATATGCGATATGACCGGATCGTTAAATCAAGTGTTGATTTAATGATTTAATGCATAAATATATATTTGATATATTACTTTGCATTAACTAGTGTTGGTTCACTTTAAATGGATTTTCTCACTTCATGTGCACATTGTATATGTGATATAGTTTTGTGCACTTGTATGTATCATGTTTGATGATACATATTTACTTGAGTTTCTGTAAAGATTGAACCATGGTTATTTAAATGGTTAGGGTTTTGTTTTTCATACTTATTTATTTATTTTTGGAAAAAATTAAAGAAAAGAATGGTGGCTTTCTTTGTTTGTAATTGAAGCTTCATGAAGGTTTGACCAAAGCTACCATTCTTGTCTTCTTCTCATAACCCTAACCATTCAACTAACCTTGGTTAATTCTCTACACATTACCATGGTTAATATTATGATAAGAATGATTTTATTATTCTTTTGGAAATACTTATCATAATATATTCCTTCTTCTTCTTCATCTTCTTGAATGAAGAAAGCTTGACTTCATCAATGGTGATTGATGAAAAAGAGTGAGAAATCCAATTCTAAAGTGAACCCACTTCCTATTTCTTCATCCTCTACCTCTTGCCAAGTAGTATAGGGTGTTTTCTTCACAAGTTTCTTGACTTGGTGAAGTTGGAGCTTGATCTAGCGATGCCTCGACGTAGATCATCTTCGGCATCGTCGTCGATGACCTAGCCCGCTTTTTCTCCGATGAAGCCGACGCTAGAGCCCAAGATCCGATTTGTACAGCGAGGAGACTTCATCGCGGAGCCATGGAGGTGGAGAACCGGATCTACAAAGGTTGTATTTCCGTTTACCATTTAGTTAAGTTGTTAACTAGTTTCTTTTTCGGCTAAACTTCTAGCCAACGATCCGTATTAGGGTTTCTCGGCACTGTAATTTTTGAAATTGGCATGGTTGATGCCTTGTGAGACCTATTGAGAGTGCCTAGGAACCTTTCATTGGTATCAGAGCCTAGCTAGAGCCTTAGGCGAAGTCTAGACGGAGTTTGAAGTCCGATCGACCAGAAACCCCAACTCAAAACGGCTCTCTGGACTTTTTCTGAATTTGTGGATTTTTGAGTATTAAAAATATGCAGAAAACTAAGAAGGAGATTCTAAGAATTACTGTACAAAACGGGACTCATGATTCCTCCAAAAAGCGGCGGAACCGCGGCATAAGCATGGCTTATGCGGCGGTTCCGCGGTCAACAAGTCTCATTAGTCAATGATTTTGGCACAGTAACTTCTTTATTTTAATGCTGAGTTTTCTGGGAATTTTTAATATTTATTCAAGAGTTGAATTTTCTGGGATTGTTTTGGGGATTCGGTGTTTCGATCGGAGCATCAGATTTTGTCTATGTGGCTTTCCGGATAATTTTTGAATATGTTAAAAAGTTCGACCGGATATAAATACCCAATTTTTCCCCTGTCGGGAAATTTCCAAGTGTTGGATTTTTCTGTAGTTTAACGACGTTCTAAGTAGTGCAAGTAACGCGATGGACCCTCTAGAAGACAACAAACCTTAACTCGATTATGTGACCGTCTTGAACTGCCCTTTGAACCTTCGGGTTTGGGGCAGTACGGCGTGCCACATGTGAGGCGTTGGCTTGACCCTTCTACGGCTGGACCGTTGGTACTGAGGCACGTAATGAATGTTTTAAATTTATTTCATGTGTTGACCTGTTTCGGGAAAACTTGGGTGTTCAAATGTTCAATCAGAAAGTTTAACATTTTCTAATTATCTGGAATGTGATACAATAATTGGAATTCACAAGTAGTTATGAGATAACTGAATGAATGTTATAAACGTAGCAGTTTAGTCTCACTTGATCGGTTGCCACGGAATTTTGATATGATCAAAAGTCCGTCGCAATCACGTAGCGTACGTGGATACTCGCCGGGTAAACTTAATAGACAGCCTCACTCCATAGCCCCGACCAAGTGACTGTAGGAGAACCCCGTCGCCGAAAGCATCCGTTCGGGTGCTCGCGGTAGCGGTGTTCCGCCTTGGTGCACTTCGTCGACGGCGTCGGGGGTGCGGCCGCCTACTGAAGTTTGTGACGAGCATTCGATCAGATTGTCGGGAATCTTTTTGAATTGCCCGACTTGATATTGAAAAGTGTTTTCGATTTTGAGACTAAAATGCGGGGTTTATAATTGTTAGGCATGCGATGTCTAAGAAATTCATTTGGTCAGGCATGCGATGTCTGAGGTGGTTGCGGATTCCAACTGTTGTAGTTTTACACTTTCTTTTCTGTGACCGTAAGTGTAATATGTGATATCGCCGGTTTTGTTGCTATATGTCAACGACAATTGGGATGTGCATATTTACTTACGTTGATGACATGTGATGTTATGTGTTGCTGGATATGTTATATTGGATCGTCGTGTTTGAATAGCCGGGGGTTTTTATGTGAGATGAGTGTTTTTCATTTTCATTCATGTAAAAACTTGTATGTAATATTCTTTTATTGGGGCACTTCCAGGTTGCGGAAGATGTCACCCTTTGTATATTATTTACTTTTCCGCACTAGGATAGACCCAAGGAGGAGGGCACAAGTAACCGGGTTCTGGAGTCCAGTGGGAGACCAACTCGAGGAGTCGAGTCCGGGTCTCCTAACTCCAGAATTGGTAGGGTTGCTTGCCGCTCTCGTAGGGGTCTAGGGGTGTGGGTTTGTCTATTCATCGCGACCGTGGAATCCGTGTTTTATACTGGCTCGTATTGAAAACACGGACGTCCTAGTATATCCAATATTTCATATGATTCTTCTGCTGCGATATCTGTGATGTGATCATGTGATGTTCTGTGATAGATACTGTATATAGTATATATGATATATTATATAGACGTTACTTATGTTTTACACCCGCGCTAGACCTGCCCCGCTCTGCCGTTAGTTACCTAACCTAACGGTGCACGAGGGGACATCGAGGCGAATGCGGATAGCATAAGTGTACGTCGTATTTATCTGTGATGTTTAGGTACTTATATGATGGGATTTCATTAATATGATTAATGAAATAAAAGAAACCTAAGATGTTGTAGAATCGAATTTCAAAATAAAACAGGTAGCTACAGTTCTTGCTTTGCACAGCGGTATATATGATATATCCTGCACCTTATTCGATAAGGAAAGGACCGAGATCCCTTCACCGGGAGTGACTCCTTTAGCAATAACTGGCAGATGCTACACACTCGGTTTGTCTTTTGATTGCTTTTAAGAGTTTTTGCTTTGCACAGTGATATATATGATATATCCCGCACCTCATTCGACGAGGAAAGGACCGACGATCCCTTCACCGGGAGTGACTCCTTTAGCAAAACTAGAAAAGCCTCAAAAACACTCCATTTTTAAAATCATTTGATTCTACAACGATATCAAGTTCATTACGCAATAGGTTTTCAGAAAAACCTGTCGTAGCCTTCCGTCATTTCAGATAAGTACTAGTTAGTATTCGTGCTGCGGTAGTTTGGCATTCGTCAAGGCGTAGTGTGCGGTAGCTAACTAGTATTTATCTGCTTATGCATATGATGCAGATTGGATTAGGGTATTCGTACGGCGTTGTTTGGCATTCGTCAAGGGTCGTGCGGGTGGGTTTAATTCGATCAAGAAATGTACGGGTTGAACTTGACTAGTGGACTATGGGTTGTTTGGCATTCGTCAAGGTCATAGAACACTAGGGGCAAAATATTATCGGGAATTTCAAGTGTTGAAATTTGCAATGAGATTGCATACCTTCTATGAGATAGTTGGATCCCGATACCCGCTGCGAGTAAGAGTTACTCGTGGGAGAGTTTTACACATTACAATTAGCCGATCAAGTAGGTGTCTAGAAAGGTGTTAACGAGATTACGCCTCTGGGAAAACGAGGTTTACATTAATTAGGTTCGTGCGAAAGCACGGGGGACCTTCCTCAAAGTACCGACACTGGCCTGGCTGAAAGATTGGCGAACTTGTAGTGTGTAATTAATCCCGGCTAGTCTTTCCTTTTAGGGTTTGAAGGAAGATTTGATAAAAAGCAGTGGGAGCCATCCTGATTAGATAAAATAAAAACCAATCTATTCTTGCAAGAGCGCACGCTGAGTGTTTTCTTCTCTCTCTTTCCAGGTAGCGACCATATCACGCCTTAATCAAGATAATAATACGGATTATTGACCGAACCCGCTTGTTATATTGAGCTGGGGAACGTTGGTCCCGCTCCAACTTATAATTGTTATAAGACAGAGCAGGAAATTGAGGATTACCAGAATTCCCGTGCCGCCCAAACGAAGAGAGTGCATGCTGATGCATCATCTTCGGGTGTGTTCATTACAAAGAACTGTTTCTCTGTATACTCTACGTCCTGGGTATGTGATACAAGATTAGGATCCCAGATATGTAATCTGTTACATAGGGCTACAGATAGGTAGAGACTGAGAACGAGTGATAAGTTTCATGAGGCAGAAAACGGGGCAAGTGTTGCAGCCAAGTCTGTTGGTCACTGTCACCCTGTATTACCAATACATTGATTCTGAACGAATGTTATTAGATACCGAACCTGATATACAAAATCATATCACTCTCTTTATTAGTAAAGAAATGATAAAATTTTGTATTGTTGGATAATGTTTTGAACATTTCCTATATCAAAAGTTGATCGGTTCAGGCGCGTTATCTAAAAGCGTTGATGTTCTAAATCAAACTACAGTTCTTAGTATACGGAACACACACAAGAGGAAGAGTTCAGAAATGAACGATTCCTTCTTGAGGCATTGTAGACTAGGTCATATCAATGCGACCCGACTGGATGAAGTTACATTTAGATGCACATTTAAATTAGTTTGAATTTACATCTTATGAAACTTGCCAGTCATGTCATAAAGATAAGATGGCCATAGCTCTGTTTATTGGAAACAGAGAAAGAGTTAGTAAACTCTTGGGATTGATACATGATGATGTATGTAAGGTCTCCTGTCTACATATGCCAGGACTGATTCTTTATACTTCATTATATTCTCTGATAATCTCTCAAGATTCAGTCATATGTTCCTGTTGAAACATGAGTCCGAACCTTTTGAGATATTCACAGAATATAAGCGAGAAGTAGAGAACCAAAATACGGGTAAAAGTATTATGTCCTTTGATGAGATCAAGGAGGAGAATACTTGAGCACGGAATTCATGGATTATTCTAAAGGATAATGAGATTCTCTCTCAGCATTACTCCTCCGTATACACCATAGCACAATGGTATATCGGGGCGGAGCAATCACACCCTATATGATAAGGTGTGCTCTATGATGAGTACTTCTGAGTTACCTATTTCCTTTTGGGAGTTATGCACTTATGAAGTTGCATACCTATTGAATAGGGTTCCAATCAAATCAGTAGCCTACCGCTTCATATGAGATATGGAAAGGGAAGAGCTCATATCTTAAGTTAGTTAAGATTTGGGGTTGTCCGGCCTATGTCTAAAAGCAAAATCCGGACAAGCTCGAGACAAGGTCTGTTATGTAGAACTGGAAATGTTCCAGCTATACAAACTGCAGTAGATGATTTGATAGAACCAAAGGATTCAATAGTCACCGACGAACCTCAGCCTCTCCGCCGATCTAGTAGGGTTCCTCACCCACCTGAGAGTTACTTCGGTTTCTCTATGACAGTGGGAGCGAGGATTGCATCATGAGATGATGACCCAACTAGTTTCGAGCTGGCCATCAGGAGGGGGACTCTGTAAGAATGGCTGGATGCTTAGCGATCTGAGATGGAATCCTAATACACCAACAAAGTATGGACTTTGGTTGCTATATCTGAAGGGTTAAATCCCCATCAGGAGCAAGTATATCTTGAGAAGATTACTTGGTGTAGATGGAAAAGTTGAGACTTTCAAAGATAGAGTTGTTAAAGGTTTTCGTCATCGACCAGGCGTGGATAATGATGAAACCTTTTGCAGTGGCTATGCTTAAGTCCATCCAGATCCTACTTGCCACGGCTGCATACCATGACTACGATATCTGGTGGTTGGGTGTCATGACAGCTTTTCTAAATGATGTTTTAGAAGAGAGCGTCTATAAGTACACAGCCAGAGGGCTTCGTAGACAGTGGGAGCAGCGGAAACGTGTGCAAGATGTTTTATGTAATAAAGCAGGCATCGCGGAGTTGGAACATCTGTTTTGATGAATTAGTCAAAGAGTTTGACATCATCAAAATGGTAGATGAATTTTGTATATACAAAAAGGTAGTAGGGAGTATGGTGGCGATCCTCGTAGAGTACGTGGATGACATACTCTTGATAGGGAAGGAGTTTCCTATGCTACGTTCGATCAATCTTCGCTTATCACAATGATTCTCCATATAGGATCAAAGTGATACCTCCTAAATCCTGGGTTTTGCATCTATGAGATAGATCTAAATGGATGTTAGGATACTCACTAGATGTAGTGAGAAGGTATCAATTGGTCCTGAGGAGAATCACTGGAAGGGTTCCAGGGTGATAAAGACGACTGATTGTCAGTCACAGGCATTGTCATAATCCTCAGTAGAGGGACGGTATGTTGGAAGAGTTCCAAGCTAGATACCGTGACATACTAGACGATAAAGGCAGGATACATCGCTACTTAAGATGCTACCAAAGAGGCTGTTTGGGTGTATATTGGTTTATGAGATGAACTAGGTTCCTACCATTGTGTGACAATGGAAGTGTGGCTTTGGCCAGGGAACCCCGGTCCCATCAGTGACCCAGACATAATCTAAGGCAGTATCACCTGATCATGGAGATGGTTGATCTCCAGGGTGATCGAGGTTAGGAGAACAGACTCAGAGGACAACACGGCGGATCCACTCACGAAGGCCTATTCCCAGAGAGAGACTTTTATGGGATGGTTGAGTATGAGATACTACAACCACTGCTATCAGATGGCCCTAGTGCAAGTGGGAGATTGTTAGTTATATGTATGCCCTAGAGGCCATTACTGTACATTGGATGTATATTGTAGTGGATGCTGGGACATATATAGGGAGGACTTTCTTGCTCGACATGATAGTATGCTATCTGGTTGCTCTTTACCTTAACGTGTACATTGATTGTCTCTCTGATACATGTTGGTAAAGCCCTTAGGATGTGTACTTTACTACCTGGACTATGATGCGGATCATACTAATGGGGAAAGGGTAGTCCATAAGTATATCCTTCAAAGTCCCTAGTCGTGGGTGTATCGAGACGGGGCATCGATATACCAGAGTAGACTAGCGTGTACCTTCTCGACCCATTCAGATGGGCGATGGATGATCCTATATCCATCGGTGTTTTACATCAGAGATGATATACGGGTGCTCAGTTGAGACTGGGTACACTGGACGGACTCGCCGAGAACTCCCTGATGGTATTATACCTTACGTCAGATGGCAGTTCTCTGGTGACACTGGTACAAAATAGTCTGTTGACCCGAGATCGTCATAGAGTCTTGTGTGGTTCCCACTGTGCTTTGATTTCCATCTTACCACGTCCAAGAGGGCGTGCAAAACGGTGGTTTTTGGGTACAGTCCCGAGTCACATGGAGGCAATGAGCGATAGGAGGGGATTCGTCTCTCCCGGTATAGGGAGTTGATGTTGCACTGTGTTCGATTGGCTATAACCGGAAATCCCTGGCCAGGGTTGCTGAGATTTACTGGTAAGTGTTACCAGTAGTTTCTCGAATTGTTATAGACCTCATATCGACACGACTTATCGAGCTATTGGGGTCTGACGTTTACCACCCCTAGGCGAGATATGCGACATATCAGACGAAAAGACCGGACTGTACGGTAGTGTTACTGGTTGGATTCACTGGAGTGTGAGCGGGCTTTCTCGTCGATCTTCTGATCGCTCAATACCCGGGTGGCCGTTACGTTTAGCAGACCGCTTGCGGCTTGTGGGTGCTTGATATGATCATCATCTGCTACCGGCGTATTGACGAGTCTTTAGAGTCCTACACAGAGGTTTCCTGGCTCAAGCGAAACGAAATAGGAGCGCATATGAGATATATGCGGGACCGAGAATAATGCGTGTATGTGATACCGTATTCTATTCTCGCGATAAATGTATCGAATGGTTGTATGCGATATAACCTAGTTATCGAATCAAGGATTGATTCGATAAGCCGATACATTGAATATTAGTCGGTTATATGCGATATGACCGGATCGTTAAATCAAGTGTTGATTTAATGATTTAATGCATAAATATATATTTGATATATTACTTTGCATTAACTAGTGTTGGTTCACTTTAAATGGATTTTCTCACTTCATGTGCACATTGTATATGTGATATAGTTTTGTGCACTTGTATGTATCATGTTTGATGATACATATTTACTTGAGTTTGTGTAAAGATTGAACCATGGTTATTTAAATGGTTAGGGTTTTGTTTTTCATACTTATTTATTTATTTTTGGAAAAGATTAAAGAAAAGAATGGTGGCTTTCTTTGTTTGTAATTGAAGCTTCATGAAGGTTTGACCAAAGCTACCATTCTTGTCTTCTTCTCATAACCCTAACCATTCAACTAACCTTGGTTAATTCTCTACACATTACTATGGTTAATATTATGATAAGAATGATTTTATTATTCTTTTGGAAATACTTATAATAATATATTCCTTCTTCTTCTTCTTCATCTTCTTGAATGAAGAAAGCTTGACTTCATCAATGGTGATTGATGAAAAAGAGTGAGAAATCCAATTCTAAAGTGAACCCACTTCCTATTTCTTCATCCTCTACCTCTTGCCTAGTAGTATAGGGTGTTTTATTCACAAGTTTCTTGACTTGGTGAAGTTGGAGCTTGATCTAGCGATGCCTCGACGTAGATCATCTTCGGCATCGTCGTCGATGACCTAGCCCGCTTTTTCTCCAATGAAGCCGACGCTAGAGCCCAAGATCCGATTTGTACAGCGAGGAGACATCATCGCGGAGCCATGGAGGTGGAGAACCGGATCTACAAAGGTTGTATTTCCGTTTACCATTTAGTTAAGTTGTTAACTAGTTTCTTTTTCGCCTAAACTTCTAGCCAACGATCCGTATTAGGGTTTCTCGGCACCGTAATTTTTGAAATTGGCATGGTTGATGCCTTGTGAGACCTCTTGAGAGTGCCTAGGAACCTTTCACATCCATCGCCCATCATATAGGTCAAGAAGCGCATACGCTAGTCTACTCTGGAGTATCGATGCCCTGTCTCGATACTCCCACGACTAGGAACAATTATAGGGTGTACTTGTGGACTACCGTTGGCCCCACTAGTATGATCTCCATCATAGTCCTGGTAGTCAAGTACACATTCTAAAAGCTTTATCAACATGTGAGAGCAAGACGGCATCACTTATACAAGTCAACATGTTAAGGCAAAGAGCAACCAGATATCATACTATCATATCGAGCAAGAAAGTCCTCTTTATATATATCCAAGCATCAACTATAATATACATCCTATGTACAGTAATGGCCTCTAGGGCATCCATACAACTAGCAATCTCCCACTTGCACTAAGGCTATCTGTTGTAGTATCGAATACCCAATAATATAGCAGTGGTTGTAGTATCCCATACTCAACCATCCCAAAATCTCTCAAATAGTATTTGGGGAAGCAGGCCTTGGTGAGTGGATCTGCCGTGTTAACCTCAAAATCTACTTTCCTATTTTGATCCCTTGGAGATCAACCATCTCCCTGATCAGGTGATACTTGCCTCAGAATATGTCTGGATCGCTGATGGGACCGGTGTTCCTAGGCCAAAGCCACAACTCCATTGTTGTTATAATAACAGTTATTGGACGATCAATGGTAGGAACCATGTTCATCTCATGAACAAGAAATGCCCAGACAGCCACTTTGGTAGTATCGTTGGTTGCGATGTATTCAGCCTTTATCGTCTAGTATGCCACGGTATCTAGCTTGGAACTCTTCCAACATACCGTCCCTCCACTGAGGGTAAAGACAATGCTTGTGACTGACTTTCAGTCGTCCTCATCATTCTGGAAGCTCGAACCGAGAACTTTCTTTTAGTGCTTCTCAAGTACTTAAGAATATCCTTCACAGTTGTCCAGTGATTTTCCCAAGATACGATTGATTCCTGATCACTACACCTAGTGAGTCATCTACATCTGGTCTGGTACATAACATCACACATGATAGAGCCTACTGCCGAAGCATAGGTTATCCTTTGCATGCGAGTTCTCTCCAAATCAGTCTTTGAAGACATCTTTTTGGAGAGAGTGATCCATGACTAAGTGGACGAACCACCACGCTTAGAATCTTCTATACTAAACCCTTTTAGTATGGTGTTAATGTACCTGGGTTTGGGACACTCCCAACATCCACTTAGATCTATCAACATAGATCATAATCCACAAGATGTAGTAGGTATCATCCAGATTTTCCATAGAGAATCTTCATGATAAGAGGAGCTTGACCGAGTGTAGGATAGGAAACCATTTCCTATCAAGAGTATGTCATCTACGTACAATACATGTAAGACAACCTCACTTTCTACAACCTTCTTGTATATACAAGGTTCATCTACCTTTTTGATGAAGTCAAACTCTTTGACCGCCACATCAAAATAGATGTTCCAACTCCGCGATGCTTGCATTGATCATGATGGACTTAAGCAAAGCTTTGAAAGTCTCAACTTTTCCATCTATACCAAGAATCTTCTCAAGATCCATTTGCTCCCAATAGGTTTTACCCCTTCAGGTGCAACAATCAAAGTCATACTTTGTTGGTGTATATGGATTCCATCTTTGATCGCATATCATCCAGCCATTTCACAAAGTCCCCACTCATGACGGCCTGCCTGAACCTAGTTAGGCCATCATCTACCATGATGCAATCCTCGCTCCCACTGTCACCGAGATTACCGCATTATCTCTCAAGTGGATGAAGAACCCTACCAGATTCGCGGAGAGGCTGAGGTTCGTTGGAGAATATTGAATCCTTTGGTTTCACCAAATCATCAGATGTTAGTTTGTCTAGCTGGAACTCCTTCCAGTTCTACCTCATGACCACTAATTTCTTCAGAAGAAATTCCTTTTCTAAAAAGGTGGCATGCTGATAAACAAAACACCTTTTTCTCCTCAGTGTGGTAGAAGATATTCCCTCACAAATGTTCAGGATATCCTAACAAACTTATACAGAACTGATCTTGCCTCGAGCTTTTCCGGATTCTGTCTTTCAACATAGGCCGGACAACTCTATATCTTAACTCGTTTAAGAAATGGTCTTTTCCCATTCCATATCTCATATGTAGTGGTAGGCCCTGGTTTGGATGGAACCTCATTCAATAGGTATGCAGCTTCTCAAGTGCATAACTCCAAAAGGAAACAGGTAACTCAGCAATACTTATCATAGAGCGCACCATATCTCATAGGGTGCGATACTTCCACCCCGATACACCGTTGTGCTGTGGTGTATACGAAGGAGTAAGCTAAGAGAGAATCACATTCTCCTTTTAGAAACTCCAGAAATTCTATGCGCAAGTATTCTCCTCCTCGATCACATCGAAGAACTTAAAACTTCTACCCATTTGATTCTCAACTTTAAGCTTATAATCGTTGAATTTCTCAAATGTTTCAGACTTGTGTTTCAATAGGAACATATGTCCGAATCCTGAGAGATGATCAGTGAATATAATGAAGTACTAAGAACCAACCCTGGCATTTGTAGACATCGGACCGTATACATCATCATGTATCCATCCCAAAAGTTAAATAACTCTTTCTCTATTTCGAGTAAACGGAGTATTGGTCATTTTACCTTTGAGACAAAACCGGCAAGTAGCATAAAATGAAAATTCGAATAGATTCTCAAATTCATCCTTATGTAATTTAGCTGGTCGTGTCGCATTGATATGACCTAGTCTATAATACCTTAAGAAGGATTCGTTCATATCTGAACTACTCCTCTTGTGTGTGTTCTAGATACTTTGAACTGTAGTTTGATTTAGAACGCATATGCTATTACATAACGTGCCTGATCCAATCAACTCTTGATTCAGGAAAATGTTCACAACATTATCCCCTATACAGAATTATATCCTTCTTTAACTTAATAAAGAATCTGAGGTAATGTTGTATATCAGGTTCAGTATCTAATGACATTTGTTCAGAATCAGTGTATTTATACAAGGTGATATCTGCCAACTGACTTGGCTGCAACAATTGCACCATTCTCCAACTCTTAGAGATATATCATCTATTCTCAGTTCTCTACCTTTCTGTAGCCCATGCAACTCTTACATATATGGGATCCTGATCGGGTATCTCATACCTAAGACGTAGAGGATACTGAGAAACAGTTCTCGGTAATGAACACACCCGAAGAAAATGCATCAACATGTACTTTCTTCGATTAGGTGGCATGGGAATCCGGATATTCCCCTATTTCCCACTCGGACTTATTACAGTTATAAGATAGAGAGGAACCAACATTTCCTAGCTCAGTATAATAAGTAGGTTCGGTCAATGCATCCGTATTATTATCTTGATTAAGGCATGACACGGTCGCTACGGAGAGAGAGAAATAGAAGAAAACACTCTGCGTGCGCTCTTGCAAGATTAGATTGGTTATTATTTTATCTAATCAGAACGGCTCCCACTATTTTAGTCAAATCTTCCTTCAAACCCTAAAAGGTAAGACTAGCCGGGATTAATTACACCCTACAAGTTTGCCAATCTTTCGGCCAGGCCAGTGTCGGTACTTGAAGGGAGGTTCCCCGTGCTTTCGCACGGACCTATTAAAATAAACCTCATTTTCCCAGGGGCGTAACCCCGTTAACACCTTTCTAGACACCTACTTGATCGGCTAATTGTAATGTGTACAACTCTCCCAGGAGTAACTCTTACTCGCAGTGGGTATCGGGATCCAACTATTTCATAGAAGGCATGAAATCTCATTGAAAATTTCAACACTTGAAATTCCCGATAATAATTTTCCCCTAGTGTCCTATGACCTTGACGCAGGCCAACAAACCATAGTCCACTAGTCAAGTTCTACTTGTACATTTCATGATTGAATTAAACCCACCCGCACGACCCTTGACGCAGGACAACAAAGTCGCACGACTACTCTATTCTAATCGCATCGTATGCAACAGATAAGTACTAGTTAGCTACCGCACACTACATCTTGACGCAGGCCAACAAACGTAACACGAATACTAAGTAGCACTTATCTGAAATGATGGAGAGCTACGACAGGTTTTTAAGAAAAACCCTTTGCGTAATGAACTTGATCTCATTATAGAATCGAGTGATTTTGAAAATGAGTGTTTTTGAGGCTTTTACTAGTTTTGCTAAAGAGGTCACTCCCGGTGAAGGGATCTCAGCTCTTTCCTTATCGAATAAGGTACAGGATATTTCACAAATACCACTATGCAAAGCAAAAACTATAGAAGCAATCAAAAGACAAACCAAGTGGGTTGTAGTATTAGCTAGTTTCGCTAAAGAGGTCAATCCCGGTGAAGAGATCTCGGTTCTTTCCTTATCGAATAAGGTGCTGGATATTCTACAAGGAATACCGCTATGCAAAAAAAGAACGAGAGCTACCAGTTTTTAAACAAGTTTCTACAATATCTTTAGGTTTCTTTTATTTCATTAATCTCATTAATGAAGTCTCATTAATTATGATACCTAAGCATCACAGATGAAACGAAAGAAGCAATATTAATTATATCTCATATATATATAATATATGCATTCGTCTCAGAACATATCAAGTGATCACATCACAGAATATCAGCAGCAGAAGAATCACATATGAAATATTGGATATACTAGGAACTCCGTGTTTTATTTAAGCCAGTAAAAAACACGGATTCCACGGTCGTGATGAATAGATAAACCCACATCTCTAGACCCCTACGAGAGCGGCAAGCAACCCTACCAATTCCAGAGTTAGGAGACCCTGTCTTGACTCCTCGAGATGGTCTCCTATTGGACCTAGAACCCGGTTACTTGTGCTCCCCGCCTTGGGTCTATCTTAATGCGGAAAAGTAAATAATATACATCAATGGTGACATCATCCTCAACCCAGAAGTGCCCCAATAAAAGAATATTACATACAAGCTTTTACATGAATGAAAATGAAAAACTCTCATCTCACATAAAAACCCCCGGCTATTCAGAACACGACGATCCAATATAACATATCACAACAACACATAATATCACATGTCATCAACGTAAGTAAATATGCGTATCCCAATTGTCGTTGACGTATAGCAACGAAACCGGCGATACACCACATATTACACTTACGGTCGTAGAAAAGAAAGTGAAAAACTACAACAGTTGGAATCCGCAACCATCTTAGACATCATAAACCTAATGTATCACATACTTTGGATTCCATGCCCAACCAAATGAATTCCTTAGACATCACATGCCTAACAATTATAAACCCCGCATTTTAGTATCGATATTGAAAACATTTTTCAATAACCTGTCGGGTAATTCAACAAGATTCCCGATAACCTGATCGAATGCTCGTCGGAAACTTTAGTAGACGGCCGCACCCCCCATGTCGTCGACGAAATGCACTAAGGCGGAACACCGCGGCTGCGAGCACCTGAACGGATGCTTTTGGCGATAGGGTTCTCCTACAGTCACTTGGTCGGGGCTATAGGGCATGGCTATCTAGTAAGTTTTGTTAGTTGTATGTATGCCCTAGAGGCCAGTATTGTACAGATGATGTATATTATATTGGATGCTTGGACATATATAGAGATGACTTTCTTGCTCGATATGATAGTATGCTATCTGGTTGCTCATTATCTTAACATGTATACTTGTCTCATTATACTGTCTTATGGTTACATGTTGGTAAAGCCCTTAGGATGTGTACTTGACTATATGGACTATGATGCGGATCATACTAGTGGGGACATGGTAGTCCATAAGTACATCCTTCAAGGTCCCTAGTCGTGGGTGTATCAAGACGGGGCATCGATATACCAGTGTAGACTAGCGTATACGCTTCTCGACCCATGAGATGGGCGATGGATGATCCTATATCCATTGGTGTTTGACATCAGAAATGGTATACGGGTGCTCAATGGAGACTGGGTACACTGGACGGACTCGCCGAGAACTCCCAGATGGTATTATACCTCACGCCAGATGGCAGTTCTCAGGTGACACTTGTGCAGGTTAGTCTGTAGACCCGAGATCGTCATAGAGTCTTGTGTGATTCCCACTGTGCTTTGATTTCCACCTTACCACGTCCATGAGGGCGTGCAAAACGGTGGTTTTTGGGTACAGTCCCGAGTCACATGGAGGCAATGAGCGATAAGAGGGGTTTCGTCTCTCCTGGTATTGGGGGTTGATGTTGCACTGTGCTCGATTGGCCGTAACAGGGAAGTCCCTGGCCAGGGCTGATTAGAGATTTACTGGTAAGTGTTACCAGTAGTTTCTCGACCCGTTATGAGCCTCACATCGGCACGACTTATCAGTTATTGGGGTCTGACGTTTATCACCCCTAGACTTGATATGCGACATATCAGATGAGGAGACCGGACTGTATGGGAAGTGTTGCCAGTTGGCTCGACAGGAGTTGTAGCAGGTTCGCTTGTTCTCTTCTAATCGCTCAATACCCGGGTGGCCATTACGTTTAGCTGATCGCTTGCGGCTTGGGGGTGCTTGATATGATCATCACCCACTGCCGGCGTATTGACGAGTCTTAGAGTCCCACAAAGGAGTTACCTAGTCCAGGCGAAACGTTGTGGTGCGCGTATGCGATATGCGCTTGGACCCGATTAAAATGCGCGTATGGAATACCGTATATTGATCGGGCGGCTTGCTTTTGGTAGGGTCATATGTGATATGGCCGGATTTATAAATCAAGTGTTGATTTATCATTTAACCATTAGTTTTCTCACTAGAAATCCTATCTTGTTTCTTTTGGATGTATGCATGCATGTATGCATTCATTCTTGTTCATGCACATTTGGATGTGCATGCACACATGCATACATACATCATTCTATCATGGTTGCTTATACAATGAGAATGGTGGTAATATAAGAATCACACCATGGTTTTTATATGGATTATTATTGCTTTTGAATTAAAACAAAAAGGAAAAGAAAAAGGGTTAAATCATAGAATGTTTCTACACTCTTCTTTACCTTACCATGCTTACCTACCTTTTAACCCTTAGTTTATTTTCCTTTTGTGTTTTTAACTCAAATACAATAATATCTTTATATTTAACCATGGTTTGAACTGAGGGATGAAAAATAGATATACTTATATTTTTCATTTTTCTTATTAGAGTTTTTCTTCTCTTCTTCTCAAAAAGCCATCATCTTCATCAACCTTGATCTAGTGCTCTCTAAACTTTTCAAGTGAGCAAAATACTCATAAAAATAGGAGTTTTAAGTGAGAAAGAGAACCACAACACCATTCTACACAAGTCTAGCCCACTTGTTTGGAGTGTTACCTTCATTTCGTTCTCTTGATCGGGTGAAGGTGCAAGTTTGGACAAAGCGGACTCCGGGTAGATCATCGGTGACCTAGAGGAGTTCAAGCGGAGATTTTACAAACCCCAAGTAGCCAAGAAGTCTAGCGTAGGGAGCTACAAAGGTTCTACTCTCAAAACCCTAGCTTTTCTTTCATATGATGATATGCAAGTTTTAGAAACCCTAATGTCCTAGGATCGATCCTATGTATGCTTGCTTAGCACCATAAAAACTTGAACTTTATGACATGTGATGCTTCCAAACCCTTCATAGGGTGCTAGGCAAACCCTTCATTGGTATCAGAGCCGACCTAGAACATTAGGCGATGCTTTAACGAAGTAAAAACTCCGATCGAACCGAAATCCGATCTTTTCGGGCGCTCTCTGGACATTTTTTAAAATCTGGATATTTTCAGAATTAAAAATACTTAAAAAATACAGCAGGAAGAACTAAGAACAACTGTGAAATTAGAAGCCCAGATGCTTACAAACCGCCGCGGAACCGCGGCAATTCCTGCTTTAGGCCGCAGCTCCGCGGCCGTACAGAGGGATCATTGCTTCAAATTTGCATTATAATTCTTATAACTGCTTGTATAGTGTTTTAGGTATGTTTAATCTGAATATAGTACTGTAGTTTCTGGAGATGGTTTTGGACTTGTCGATTCGATCGGAATTTTCATTTCGTTTCTTTTCCGGGTAAACTAGAAAGTATTGAAGTGTTAGAATGAGTATCATTTGCTCACTTATCACGGGGTTTAAATCTTTTGGAGCTAAGTGCAAGTTTTGTGGTAGACCCTCTAGAAGACAGCAAACCTTAACTCGATTATGTGACCGTCTTGAACTGCCCTTTGAACCTTAGGGTTTGGGGCAGTACGGCGTGCCACATGTGAGGCGTTGGCTTGACCCTTCTACGGCTGGACTGCTACTACTGTGTCACACTCCGGGTTTTTGAACTCCGCTCAAGTGTTGAGCTTTAGGGAATCTTGGGTATTTGATCGTTCGTTCGAAAAACTTTAATACTGTCTATTTATCTGGAATGTGATGTAATGTGTGGAATTCATATTATAAGACATGAAATACGAAGTATGCGATATTTCGCATTTACGATATCTAAAGAGAATGTGGATTCCAGATATTGCAGTTTTACACTTTCTTTTCTGTGACCGTAAGTGTAGTATGTATTTACCGATTGTCGTTGCTATACATCGACGATGATCAGTGTATGCATACTTACTTACGTTGATGATATGAGATATTATGTGTTGCTGAGATATGATGTGCAGGATTGTCGCGATTGAATAGCCGGGGGGTTTTATGTGAGATGAGAGTTTTATATTTTCATTCATGTAAATTCAAAAGTGATGTAATATTCTTTTATTTGGGGCACTTCCGGGTTAAGGTTGATGCCACCAGTGTTGTATATTATTTACTTTTCCGCATTAGGATGGACCCAACGAGGGGAGCACAGGTGACCGGGTTCTGGGGTTCAGTGGGAGGCCATCTCGAGGAGTCGGGACCGGGTCTCCTAAACTACAGAATTGGTAGGGTCGCTTGCCGCTCTCGTAGGGGTCCAGGGTGTGGGCGTGGCTATTCATCGCGACCGTGGAATCCGTATTTCATATTGTTGGCTAAATACTAAATACGGACGTCCTAGTATATCCCACATTATATCTATGTTTCTGCTGCGATATCTGTGATGAGATCATTTTGATATGTTGTGATGGATGCAGTATATAGTATATATGATATATTATATAGACGTTACTTATGTTTTACACCCGCACTAGCCCTGCCCTGCTCTGTCGTTAGTTACCTAACCTAACGGTGCACGAGGGGACATCGAGGCGAATGCGGATGGCATAAGTGTACGTCGTATTTATCTGTGATGTTTAGGTGACTTAAATGATGGGACTTTATTAATGTGATTAATGAAAGAAAAGAAATCTAAAAGATGTTGTAGAATCAAATTTTAAAATAAAAAGGGTAGCTACAGTTTTGCTTTGCATAGTGATATATATGATATGTCCTGCACCTTATTCGATGAGGAAAGAGCCGAGATCCCTTCACCGGGAGTGACCTCTTTAGCAAAACTGGCAGATGCTTCAAGACTCGGTTTGACTTTTGACTGCTTTTGGAATTTTGCTTTGCACAGTGATATATATGATATATCCCGCACCTTATTCGATGAGGAAAGAGCCGAGATCCCTTCACTGGGAGTGACCTCTTTAGCAAAACTAATAAAAGCCTCAAAAATCATTCCATTTCAAAATTTCACTTGATTCTACAACGATATCAAGTTCATTATGCTTATGGTTTTCAAAAAAACCTGCGTAGCCCTCCATCAATTCAGATATGTAATATTTAGTATTCGTGCTACGGTTGTTTGGCATGCGTCAAGGCGTAGTGTACGGTAGCTGATTATTACATATCTGTAGCATGAGATGCGATTGGATTAGGGTATTCGTACGGCATTGTTTGGCATGCGTCAAGGGTCGTACGGGTGGGTTTAATTCAATCACGAATTGTACGGGTTGAACTTGACTAGCGGACTATGGGTTGTTTGGCATGCGTCAAGGTCATAGCACGCTAGGGGCAAAATATTATCGGGAATTTCAAGTGTTGAGATTTGCAATAAGATTGCATACCTTCTATGAGATTGTTGGATCCCGATACCCACTGCGAGTAATTGTTACTCCTGGGCGAGTTTTACACAGGACAATTAGCCGATCAAGTAGGTGTCTAGAAAGGTGTCAACGGGGTTACGCCTCTGGGAAAATGAGGTTTACATTAATTAGGTCCGTGCGAAAGCACGGGGAACCTCCCTCAAATTACCGACACTGGCCTGGCTGAAAGATCGGCGAAGTTATAGGGTGTAATTAATCCCGGCTAGTCTTTCCTTTTAGGGTTTGAAGGAAGATTTGATAAAAACCAGTGGGAGCCATCCTGATTAGATAAGATAATAACCAATCTGATCTTGCAAGAGCATACGCTAAAGTGTTTTCTTCTCTCTCTCTCTCCAGGTAGCGACCATGTCATGCCGTAATCAAGATAATAATAGGGATGTATTGACCGAACCCGCATGTTATACTGTGCAGGGGAACGTTGGACCCGTTCTTTCTTATAAGAGTTATAAGACTGAACAGGGAATAGGAGAATATCTAGATTCTCAAGCCGCCGAAAAGAACATGCATGTTGATGCATCTTCTTCAGGTGTGTTAGTTATTGAGAACTGTTTCTCAGTTCACCCTATGTCCTGGGTATTAGATACCGGATCAGGATCCCACATATGTAAAATGTTACATGGGCTACGGAAAGGTAGAGAACTGGAAAAATGTGATCATTCCGTTCAAGTAGGGAATGGGGCAAATGTTGCAGCCAAAGCAGTTGGCGAATATCACCTAATATTACCAAGTGGTAATACACTGATTCTAAATGAATGCTATTATATACCAAACATGATATGCAACATTATATCAGTTTCTTTATTAAGTAAAGAAGGATATAATTTTGTAGTAAAGGATAATGTTATGAACATATTCCTAGATCAAAAGTTGATTGCATCAGGCTCGTTACATAATGGCATATTCATTCTAAATCAAAATACAATTCTCAATATACAAAACACACACAAGAGGAAAAGTTCAGAAATGAACGAATCCTTCTTGTGGCATTGTAGACTTGGTCACATCAATGCGACACGACTAGCTAAGTTGCATAAGGATGGATATTTGAATCCGTTTGAATTTTCATCTTATGACACTTGCCAGTCATGTCTCAAAGGCAAGATGACCAAAACTCCGTTTACGGGACACGGAGAAAGAGTTAGGAACTCTTAGGGCTGATACATAGTGATGTATGCGGTCCCATATCTACACATGCCAGGGACGGTTCTTCCTACTTCATTACATTCACTGACGATCTCTCTAGATACAGACATGTGTTTCTGATAAAACACAAGTCTGAAGCTTTTGAGAAATTCAAAGAATATAAGCACGAAGTAGAGAACCAAACGGGCAAAAGTATTAAGATCCTTCGATCTGATCGAGGAGGAGAATACTTGAGCAATGATTTTCTAGATTATTTAAAAGAGAATGGGATTCTCTCTCAGCTCACTCCTCCTTATACACCACAGCACGATGGTGTATCGGAATGGAAAAACTGCACCCTATTAGATATGGTGCGCTCAATGATGAGTACAGCTGAGTTACCTATTTCCTTCTGGGGATATGCGCTTGAGACAGCCTTAGACCTATTGAATAGAGTTCCTACCAAATCAGTGCCTACCACTCTATATGAGATATGGAAAGGGAAGAGACCACATCTTAATTACATTAAGATATGGGGTTGTCCAGCCTATGTCAAAAGACAAAATCCGGACAAACTCGAGGCAAGATCAGTCATATGTAAGTTTATAGGATATCACAAAAATTCACAAGGGTATATCTTCTACCACCCCGAGGAACAAAAGGTGTTTGTTTCTCGACATGCCATTTTCTTAGAAAAAGGTTTTCTTATGAAACAGACAAGTGGCATTGAGGTAGAACTGGAAGAAGTTCCAGCGACACAAACTATAACAGAAGACTCGGTAGAACAAGAGGGTTCAGTAGTACCTGATGAACCCCAGCCGCTCCGCCGATCTAGCAGGGTTTCTCGTCCACCTGAGAGATACTACGGTTTTCTCATTGACGGTGGGAGCGAGGATTTCATCATGGAGGATGATGACCCAACTAGCTTCGAGCAGGCCATCACGAGTGGGGACTCAGTGAAATGGATGGATGCTATGCGGTCTGCGATGGAATCCATGTACACCAACAAAGTATGGACTTTGAAAGATGCTCCTGAAGGGGTAAAACCCATTGGGAGCAAGTGGATCTTCAAGAAAAAACTTGGGGTAGATGGGAAAGTAGAGACTTTCAAAGCTAGACTTGTTGCAAAAAAATTTCGTCAAAGACCAGGTGTGGACTATGACGAGAACTTTTCTTCAGTGGCTATGCTTAAATCCATCCGGATCATGCTTGCCATCGCTGTATATCATGACTACGAAATCTGGCAAATGGATGTTAAGACCGCTTTTATAAATGGTGATTTAGAAGAGTGCGTGTACATGACTCAGCTAGAGGGTTTCGTAGATAGTGGGAGCAGCGGGAAGGTGTGCAAGCTGCTTAAATCCATTTATGGATTAAAGCAACCATCGCGGAGTTGGAACATCTGCTTTGATGTCGTTATCAAAGAGTTTGATTTCGTAAAAAACGTAGATGAACCTTGTATCTACAAGAAGGTGGCAGAGAGTAAGGTTGTCTTCCTCGTATTGTACGTGGATGACATACTCTTGATAGGAAATGATATTCCAATGCTGCAATCGGTCAAGCTCTTCTTATCACAAAGATTCTCGATGAAAGATCTTGGTGATGCCTCATGCATATTGGGAATTAGGATCTATAGAGATTGATCTAAACGGATATTGGGATTGTCCCAATCCAGGTACATTGACACCATACTAAAGAGGTTTAGTATGGAAGAATCCAAGTGTGGGAACTTACCCACGATCTATGGAGTCACTCTCTCCAAAGAGATGTCTCCCAAGACTGATTTGGAGAGAGCTCGCATACAAGGGATACCCTATGCTTCGGCTGTAGGCTCTATCATGTACGCGATGCTATGTACCAGACCCGATGTAGCATACTCACTAAGTGTAGTGAGCAGGTATCAAGCTGATCCTGGAGAGAGTCACTGGACAGCTGTGAAGAGCATTCTCAAGTACTTACGAAGGACTAAAGAGATGCTCTTGGTGTATGGTAACGGAGAACTCCAAGTAGAGTCCTTTACCAATTCGAGCTTCCAAAGTGATAAGGACGACTCAAAGTCACAGTCGGGATTTGTCTTTACCCTTTACGGAGGGGCGGTTAGCTGGAAGAGTTCCAAACAGGAAACCGTGGCAGACTCGACAATGGAGGCTGAATATATCGCTGCCAACGATGCTGCCAAAGAGGCTGTCTGGATCAAGAAGTTCATTACTGAACTTGGAGTGGTTCCATCCATTGAGCATCCAATACCTTTGTATTGCGATAACAATGGAGCGGTGGCTTTGGCCAAGGAACCCAGGTCCCATCAGCGATCCAGGCATATTCTGAGGCGGTATCACCTGATCCGGGAGATAGTTGATCGCCGGGAGATCGAGGTCAGGAGGGTTGACACGAAGAATAACACAGCGGATCCACTCACGAAGGCCATTCCCCAGATACAGTTTGAGAGACTCTTCGGGATGCTAGGTATGCGATACTACAGCAGCTGGCCCTAGTGCAAGTGGGAGATTGTTAGTTGTATGTATGCCCTAGAGGCCAGTATTGTACAGATGATGTATATTATATTGGATGCTTGGACATATATAGAGATGACTTTCTTACTCGATATGATAGTATGCTATATGGTTGCTCTTTATCTTAACATGTATACTTGTCTCTTTATACTGTCTTATGGTTACATGTTGGTAAAGCCCTAAGGATGTGTACTTGACTACCTGGACTATGATGCGGATCATACTAGTGGGGACATGGTAGTCCATAAGTACATCCTTCAAGGTCCCTAGTCGTGGGTGTATCGAGACGGGGCATCGATATACCAGTGTAGACTAGCGTATACGCTTCTCGACCCATGAGATGGGCGATGGATGATCCCATATCCATTGGTGTTTGACATCAGAGATGGTATACGAGTGCTCAGTGGAGACTGGGTACACTGGACGGACTCGCCGAGAACTCCCAGATGGTATTATACCTCACGTCAGATGGCAGTTCCTAGATGACACTTGTGCAGGTTAGTCTGTAGACCCGAGATCGTCATAGAGTCTTGTGTGATTCCCACTGTGCTTTGATTTCCACCTTACCACGTCCATGAGGGCGTGCAAAACTGTGGTTTTTGGGTACAGTCCTGAGTCACATGGAGGAAATGAGCGATAGGAGGGGTTTCGTCTCTCCCGGTATTGGGGGTTGATGTTGCACTGTGCTCGATTGGCCGTAACAGGGAAGTCCCTGGCCAGGGCTGATTAGAGATTTACTGGTAAGTGTTACCAGTAGTTTCTCGACCCGTTATGAGCCTCACATCGGCACGACTTATCAGTTATTAGGGTCTGACGTTTACCACCCCTAGACTTGATATGCGACATATCAGATGAGGAGACCGGACTGTACGGGAAGTGTTGCCAGTTGGCTCGACGGGAGTTGTAGCAGGTTCCATTGTTCTCTTCTGATCGCTCAATACCCGGGTGGCCGTTACGTTTAGCTGACCGTTTGCGGCTTGGGGGTGCTTGATATGATCATCACCCACTGCCGGCGTATTGACGAGTCTTAGAGTCCCACAAAGGAGTTACCTAGTCCAGGCGAAACGTTGTGGTGAACGTATGCGATATGCGCTTGGACCCGATTAAAATGCGTGTATGGAATACCGTATATTGATCGGGCGGCTTGCTTTTGGTGGGGTCATATGTGATATGGCCGGATTTATAAATCAAGTGTTGATTTATCATTTAACCATTCGTTTTCTCAATAGAAATCCTATCTTGTTTCTTTTGGATGTATGCATGCATGTATGCATTCATTCTTGTTCATGCACATTTGGATGTGCATGCACACATGCATACATACATCATTCTATCATGGTTTCTTATACAATGAGAATGATGGTAATATAAGAATCACACCATGGTTTTTATATGGATTATTATTGCTTTTGAATTAAAACAAAAAGGAAAAGAAAAAGGGTTAAATCATAGAATGTTTCTACACTCTTCTTTGCCTTGCCATGCTTACCTACCATTTAACCCTTGGTTTATTTTCCTTTTGTGTTTTTAACTCAAATACAATAATATCTTTATATTTAACCATGGTTTGAAATGAGAGATGAAAAATATATATACTTATATTTTTCATTTTTCTTATGAGAGTTTTTCTTCTCTTCTTCTCAAAAAGCCATCATCTTCATCAACCTTGATCTAGTGCTCTCTAAACTTTTCAAGTGAGCAAAATACTCATAAAAATAGGATTTTGAAGTGAGAAAGAGAACCACAACACCATTCTACACAAGTCTAGCCCACTTGTTTGGAGTGTTACCTTCATTTCGTTCTCTTGATCGGGTGAAGGTTCAAGCTTGGACAAAGCGGACTCCGGGTGGATCATCGGTGACCTAGAGGAGTTCAAGCGGAGATTTTACAAACCCCAAGTAGCCGAGAAGTCTAGCGTAGGGAGCTACAAAGGTTGTACTCTCAAAACCCTAGCTTTTCTTTCATATGATGATATGCAAGTTTTAGAAACCCTAATGTCCTAGGATCGATCCTATGTATGCTTGCTTAGCACCATAAAAACTTGAACTTTGTGACATGTGATGCTCACAAACCCTTCATTGGGTGCTAGGAAAACCCTTCAAGTTTACCCGGCGAGTATCCGCGTAAACTACGTAATTGCGGCGGACTTTTGATCCACATCAAAATTCCGTAGCAACCGATCAATTGAGACTAAACTGCTAGATTTATAAAATTCAAACTAGTTATCTCATAACTAATTATGTGGATTCCAAATATTGTATCACAATCACAGATAGCTAGACGAAATTAAACTTTTCGATCGAATAAAAAAACACCTAAAATTTCCCAATAAGCTCAACACTTGAGCGGAGTCTAAAACAGCACCTAGAACATGCCGCATCACCTATGAACCAGTCGTAGAAGGGTCAACCAATGCCTTACCTGTGGCACCGCTAAACTACCACAAACCGTAGGGTTTGATGGCGGTTCTGACGGTCACAGAATTGAGTTAGGGTTTCATTCTTCTAGAGGGTCCACAGAATAACCTGCATGATTTTCTGAATATTTAAACTAAGAAAAATCCAACACTTGGAAATTTCCAGCGAGGGAAAATATGAGTTATTGATATCCGTTCGAACTTTTTAACGTCGTCTAAATAACCCGAATACATGTTAGAATTACGACTACGAAACACTCCGAGTTGCCTTTGCAGAAAGTTAACACCACATGCAAATTTAGCAAAAACAAACAACACCTGCAACATTAAAACCCAGAGACTGGAACACCATGAAAATTTGAAGCCCAAATTCCACTATTTACCCGAGGAGCTCGGATTTTTGAGCATTATGGCCAGCCACTTTTGCGTAGAATTGCCTCAAATTTTCATGGTGTTCATGTTATATCTCATACAACATTCTGCAGTTGTTTAAAAAAATTTTAAGACCTTTTAAATCGACAGAAACTAAGTTCAAGTGTTTCAAGTTTCGGAGTCATTTCGGTTTCGTAATCTAACAAACATCGTCTAATTTTCTAGCATGGCTCTGATGCCACTGCAGGGTTGTGTTGTACGACAATAAGGTTTTGGAAGGCATCGTCCATGCCAATTTCAAAAATTTGCCGTTCTAGCTAACCCTAACCCTAGAATCGTTACTAGAAAATCCGACGATACGATATGAAAACACTTTACAACTAAGTAAATGCGGAATACAACCCTTGTAGACCGGTCCTTCACTTCAAATGCTCCGTGTAGATATCCCTTCGCTGCGAGTAATGATCTCCCGAACTCTTGAGAGGATCCACAAGGTGAAAGATGCACACTTGTTCGAAGTCTTCGAGGCCGAAGATGATCTACGTCGAGAAGACTCAAGCACATGCTACCTCCTCACTAAACTAAATAGATAAAAGTAGAGAATAATGAAGTAGGAAATGAGCACTCTTTAGATTTATTTTTCTCACAATATTTCTTCACATCTCAAAACCCTAGAAAACTTTTTGAGCTCATGAAGAAGATGAAGAATAAAGAAGAGAGAATGAACTCATAAGGTTAGAAAATGCAACCAAGGGTGAGTTAGTGTCATACACTAACTCATGTAGAGAGTTAACCATGGTGTAAGGTTAATGGTTAGGTTAATAAATATCTTAAAGAAAACAAAACAAGAGGACTTGGTCAATGGTTCTACTAGCTTCTTCCAAGCTCAACCATGACTAATTCCAAATCATTTTGAATTAATTAAAACAAATAAAACCCTAACATTAACCTAGCATGGTGTGAGTCTCATACATACATGTTGCATGTGTAAGCTAGCATGATACAAGAATATATATCACATATATATTTTGTGCAAAAAGAAAACTTTACATTTAACATATATCACATATATATAAATGTATCATAAGTGAGAAAAATGAATGATTAAGTAAGATAATATTAGTTAATGTAATTTAATATATTAAATATATAATTCTATATTAAATTATTAAATCAACACTTGATTTAATAATTCGGCTATATCTCATATAACTGACTAATATCAACAGTAATAACTTATCGAATCAACACTTGATCCGATAACTTGGCTATATCACATATAACCTACGAATGCCACATATCGTGAGAATATAATACAGTATCACATACACGTATTAATCTCAGTCCCTCACATATCACATATGTGCTCCTACTCCGTTTCGCATCAACCAGGAAACCTCTGTGTAGGACTCTAAAGACCCGTCAATACGTCGGCAGTAGGTGATGATCATATCAAACACCCCCAAGCCGCAAGCGGTCTGCTATACGTAACGGCCACCCGGGTATTGAGGGATCAGAAGATCAACAAGAAATCCTGCTCGTACTTCTGCGAATCCAATCAGTAACACTACCGTATAGTCCGGTCTCTTCGTCTGATATGTCACATATCATAGCCTGGGGGTGGTATAACGCCATACACCAATAGCCTGATAAGTCATGCCGATGCAAGGTCCATAACAGTTCAAGAAACTACTGATAACACTTACCAGTAAATCTCAGCAACCCTGGCCAGGGATTTCCTGTTATGGCAAATCAAGCATAGCGCAACATCAACTCCCAATACCGGGAGAGATGAAACTTCTCCTATCGCTCATTGCCTCCTTGTGACTCGGGACTGTACCCAATAACCACCTTTTTGCACGATCTCTTGACCGTGGTATGGTAGAAATCAAAGCACAGTGGGAACCACACAAGACTCTATGACGATCTCAGGTCTACAGACTAACCTGTACCAGTTTCACCAGAGAACTGCTATCCGACGATAGGTATAATATCATCTAGGAGTTCTCGACGAGTCCGTTCAGTGTACCCAGTCTCCACTGAGCACCCGTATACCTTCTATGATATCAAACATCAATAGATGCGGGATCATCCATCACCCATCATATGGGTCAAGAAGCGCATATGCTAGTCTACTCTGGAGTATCGATGCCCTGTCTCGATATTCCCACGACTAGAAACAATTATAGGGTGTACTTGTAGACTACCCTTGGCCCTACTAGTATGATCTCCATCATAGTCCCGATAGTCAAGTACACATCCTAAGGGCTTTATCAACATGTGAGAGTAAGACAACATCACTTATATAAGTCAACATGTTAAGATAAAGAGCAACCCGATAGCATACTATCATATCGAGTAAGAAAGTCCTCCCTATATATGTCCAAGCATCCACTACAATATACATCCCATGTACAGTAATGGCCTCTAGGGCATACATATAACTAACACCACCTCCCCAGTGTAACATTTCAGAAAAATAAAATATTATTTTGGGAATTTTTTTAATTAAATAATAAATATTACGAATATTTTAATAATGCGGTATAATTAAATACCGATAAATTGGAAAATGTTTGGAAAATTATCGGAAATTCTGAAATGAGGGTATTTTATGTGATTTAAGCAAATTATGAATTTTATAATTTATTATATATACTTTTAATGCTAATCGCGATTAAATATCACTAATCGTGCATTAAGCTTGATTTGTGCATATGACATGCACCGTGTCCTATTTCACATTTCTACTTTTTCTACCATGGCTTTTTCCTCATTTTTCATGCATGGTTTTCTGTTTAAATAAAAAGGAAAACAAAAGAAAAGAATAGAAAAGAGAAGAAAGGAAAAAGAAAAGAAAATGAATAAACAAAGAGGGATGGGCATGAGAGAGAGAGGTGAGGGGTTTCCTTTGACTTGGCCATTTCATTCCCCTCCTCATTTTCTTCATCTTTCCTTTCCCTTCCACCTCCATGGCTGCCTCACTCCCCACCTCCTCTTAACCCTCACACAACACCACCAAAAACTCATCAAAACTCCATCTCCACTTCATTAAAAACATGCATAAGCTCCCTACAAACACTTTGGACCAAGATAAGTTGGATTTTGAAGGCTTGGGGCAACTCAAGAATTTTCTTGAGTTGCCAAATGAGGTACTTTCTTTACCATTAGCATAGTATTACATTCACTTTAGTATCCTTGCATGTTTAGAAGTGATATTGTGATGTTTAGTGAGTTTAGAAAATTCCAAGATAGGGTTTTGATGAATTCTTGAATTGAGATAGGGTAATCGAGTTATTAGTGACCTTAAACCCCTCATTAGTGATAGTATATTAGACCAAAACCTGAGACTTAACCCCAAATGCGAACTTTGAAATTCTGCCGATATTAGAAATTATGGAAATTATGATGAAGTTTAGTGACCTGCTATCATCCGGGACACCTGAAAATTTTATAGCGATTACAGTGAGGTGTGCAGGTGATATGGAGCTTACCCTAAAGACCCGAGACCCCGCCTATTCTTTCTGGCCGCCAATTTATTCTCTCTGGCCGCAATTTGCGGCCAGGGTAGGGGCATTTTGGTTCGTATTGCTTCCATGGTTCATTCATCAGTAAATTAGACCCCCCACATATGCAAAATTGACTAATTTCACCTAGGGTAAAATCTGGGACAAGTTTCATGAGTTGCTGCTTCGTAGTCCTTGATGTTTATGATTTTAAGTTTTAGTATTTGTGTTTATCTCGATCACTTGACGTTTGCACGTCAATTGCAAGGGTTGTTTGGTCATTCTTGCACGTATAGACCATAGGTTTTAACCTATGTATGATACGCGTGCCGATTTGATTTCCGTATGCGATTTCGGTTTTCGATATCTTATGTGTACATATGTAGGCACCCTCGAGCGGACTTCGAACAACAAGGACGAGTGTGGCGTCATTGACTTCGGTAAGCGAGGATCAGGTGAGTAAATATATATCTACGAAGGAAGTCGGGTGGATGGCGTATAGCACCCCCGCAGTTTCGCAGTATAGAACGCGAATGCATTATGATATATATATATATATTTATATGTTATTATAAGATGTGTATACATTGCTAGAAATGCTTTAGTGGACTTTAGGTTAGTGTAAGCGTATTTGGTAGTTAATGCTATAGTTTAGCGTTAGTCGCGAAACCCTAGAATAGGGTTTACACCCACACACGCACACACACACTTACATTGTTTTACTTGTGCGTATATAGGGATATGTATACACACACACACACAGGTATGAGACTATGTATATACATGTATGTGTGTGTGTGTATGTATATGTTAGTGTATATGCCCTAGAGGCAATTACTGTATCATACTAGTTTGTATATTACTTGATGGAAGCTTGGGATATTCACCTTGTATAGACAATCTTGCTCAATATAGTAGTATGCTACTTGGTTTGTTTCTAGTTTAATGTGTGCATGTGTTTATTGTAGCATATCGCCTTTACACATTAGTGGAGCCCTTAGGATCTTTGCTTGATTGCCAGCGTTGTGATGGCAGTCACACTCGTGGGGGCTGGGTAATCCACAAGCACATCCTTATGCAGGTCCCTAGTCGTAGGACTATCGAGACAGGGCATCGATACTCCGGAGTAGACTAGCGTATACGCTTCTCATCCCAGCTTGGGATACGGTCTGTCCCACAGCCATCAGTACGCCGTACTTGAGATAGTATGCGGGTGCTCGTTAGGTTACGAGTACACTGGATAGGACTCGTCGGGATCTGTTGGTTGGTACTATACCTATCGTCAGTTATCAGTTCCCAGGTGACATGAGTACAGCTTAGTCCGTTGACTTGACACTGTCACTTCGCCTCGAGTGTGTTCCCACTGTACTTTGATTACTACCCTACCACGGCTCAAAGGAGTCATGCAAACAGGTAGTTTTTGGGTGCAGTCCCGGAGCACTTGGAGGCAGTAACGGTTAGATAGGATTCGTCTCTCCCGGTATTGGGGGTTGATATCGCTCTGTGTCTAGGAGAGCCAATACAAAAAGTCCCTGGCCAGGGCAAGCGAGATAGACTGGTAGGTTTCCAGTGTTATCTCAGGTGTTCTAGGCTACACTCCGACACGACTTGTACTGCTAGTAGGGGACTGACGTTTACCGCCCTCTAGGCCCGCCATGCGATGTTCTCAGACGAACAGACTGGACTGTACGGAGATTGTCACATTCAGACTAAGTAGGAGTTCAGATGGGTTTCACCTCGTCCGTCTTCTTATCGGCATCTACCTGGGGACAGTTGCGTACAGCTAGTGCCACTTGCGGTCTGTGGTTAAACCCACTGCCAGCGTAGTGTCGAGTCTTTAGAGTCCCACACAGAGGGTTATTCGCCTTTGGGCAAAACAGAGTAGAGGTCGCATGGTTTTGCGACAGGGTTCGTTCACATCCGCGCACTTGTGCACGTTTGGCGTCCGGACAGACATTACTAGCGGGCTCTGGTTTGGGCCAGATCCTAGTATATGCTTTGGGGTTAGTTTTATCTCATAGTATTCGTGCTCCTCGGAACACGAATGCGGGTGTGTATGCACAGTTGTCTGAGGCAGAGGAAGAGGATTCTCATTAGGGTTTTGGTACGGGTGTGTATGCACAGTTGACGATTGTCATTTACGAAACCCTAATGATTATGTGTAATATCAATTGATAATGTTATTTAAATGAAATTGTGTCATGGTTGGGTTTGTTGACTAGTTGACTAAGGTTGACTAGTTGACCCTGGTTGAAACTTTGACCATCATCATTTCTTTTCAAGATGCTCTTTGATCTTTGCAAAATCATTTAATGTGAAATGATAATGGTCTTATCAAACCAACCATCACATTTTTCATTTTGGATTAATATTATTAATTTGATAATTCATATATATTGTTATGGTTGTAAAAACTATTCTCATTCTATCATAACCATTCTCTCTCCTCCATTTTGCTCTTCCTCTTCCTCTTCCTCTAGTTCAAGGAGAATCATTCTCATGAGTTGAGAAACCTTTCCTTGGAGATTAAACACCAAAAGCCACTCTCTACTCATCCTAAGGTTGAAGATCTAGCAAGTCGGACACTTTAGTTCTCTCATGATCGAGAAAGGAGCTCAAGGTAGAAACCCTCAGGTGGATCCATCTTCGACAAGAGAAGGCAATGAGGAAAGCACCATCCGACCACCATCAAGAGTCAAAGAGAAGGAGTTCAAGTTGAGGTATAACCCCTAACCGAGTGGCAATAGCTCATGTTAGTTGCTAGTGTGTGGTTTAGCAAAGATCCGTGTTTTATAGTCCATGTTGCCATGACCCGAAAAATCGTTTTTCATCATTTCCGCAAGCCTAAAAGAACCGGGAGAGGTAACGTGGACTTACAGTGGTATCAGAGACTAACTAAACACACCCTAGCATGTTAGCAAAGTATCTAGAATTTCGACCGGACAAAAAAACCGCGAAACACCCCGGAAAATCCTAGTTTCTGCCGATTTTTATTTCTGCTCCAAGAATAATAAATCATGTCTTAAAAATCGGCTCAGGCTTTTTAATCAACAGGCAAGAAAAATGATCCAGCGAACCGACCGACTCATCGCTGTTCCGCGGCTGAGTGGACTCGGCCGTGGATCGTTTCTCCTGCAGTTTGTTTCTGATGGTATTTTGTGATTTTTGAGACGGTTTGTTTCTGCCCAGAATTTCCAGAGAACAAATTTGTTTTTGGGGTGGTTACAAATCCGTATTTTGGTCGATTTTCTGTAGACTTTAGCTAATTGGTTATATCTGTATTGTTTTATATGTATTGAACGTCTGCTAATCGCTATACGTCGATTAGTGGGGGTTATACATATCTGTGATCTGTAATGTTGATGGATTGTGTATATGAATTCGTTGGATTGTCACGGATGAATAGCCGGGGGTTGTGAGATGAGAGTTTTCTCTGTCTTTCAATTCTTGTAATATATAAATTGATGTAATATTATTTGTATGGCCGCACAACCGGGTCGGGGTTGTAGCCGTCATTGTATAATTTCTTTTTACTGTTTTTGCTCATAGGATAGACCCAAGGTGGGGTGCACAAACTACCGGGTACCTCGAAGTGCCGAGTGGTCTACTCACGTCGTTGAGGGAGGTTGCTTCACTTCAGATACTTGGCGGGTAGTTTGCCGCACCCGTAGGGGTCTAGGGTGGGGTTTGGCTATTCATCGCGACCGTGTAATCCGCTCTTCGTTACAGGCTCGAACGGAATGCGGATTTCTAGTATATCCAATGTATTCATCTGTGATCTGGAATGTCTATCATTGCATCTGACGAATGTATATATCTATATGTAGATATCTATTTAGGCATTGCTTATGTTTTGCATCCGCGCTAGTCCAGCCCCCGCTCTGTCGTTAGTTAAGTATCCTAACGGGTGATGATGAGACCCCGTGGCGAATGCGGATGGCATAAGCGTACGTCATATTTTCGTTGTTTTCTGCAATGGTAGGATTAATTGATGGGACGCATTAAAATTAATGCAAGAAAAATAAACCAAAGTAAAAATCGTTGGAACACTTTCAAAAACCACTCGGTTTCTTTTCAAAATAACTTTTAAACGCGGAGCTTAAACCACTCCTTTTAAAAGCTATCTCGTTCCATCGATTATATCAAGTTCACTACGTTCACGGTTTCGCCAAAACCATTCATAGCCCTCCGTCGTTTCACATGGATGGTCAATAGTATTCAAGCTATGTTTGTTGGCCAAAGTCAAGGCATAGTGATTGGTAGCTATTGGGTATTCATGCGCAGCAAAGATAGATGTGTTGGTTTAGGACAGTCGTACTGCCTTGTTGGCCAAAGTCAAGGGTAGGTGCGGGTGGGTTCAAATTAACCTAGAAAATGACGGGTAGATCTTGACATATGACTTATGATTTGTTGGCCAAAGTCAAGGTCATAAGAGCATGGGGCAAAAATCCATATCGGGAGTTTCAAAAGAACTGAAACTTGCTAGCACTGCATACCATTTGGAGTGTGATGCTTCTGGTAGGATTCCTTCAGTTTTGTCACGCAATGATATTTGGATCCCGATCCTACTGTGAGTATATGCTACTCCTCGGGAATATTCTCACTTAACGATCAATGCTATAAACCTAGTAGGTGTCTAGAAAGGTGTTAGCGGGGCTGCCCCCCCAGGGAAAAGAGGTTATTTAATTAAGGAACTTCGCGAAAGCGTGGAAAACCTCCCTCGAAGTACCGACACTAGCCTGGCTGAACGGTTAAGCAAGTATTGTACGATGAGATTGATCCTGACTAATTCTTCCTTTTTGGTTTGAGGAGGGATTCGAGAGACAGTGGGAGCCATCCTGTTTAGACAAATTAAAAACCACTCTAAACTTGAAAGAGCATCATGCTAAAGTGTTTCTTCTCTCTCTCCTAATTGCAGCGACCAAACAACATGACTGGACTTAAGTTACTACTAGATAAAAACATACTGACAGGGCCAAACTACAAAGATTGGCTCAGGAATGTCAAAATGGCAATCACTTACGACAAGTTGGGGTATCTCCTTACCACCAAAGCTCCCCCTGCCCCAGGTCCCACCTCCAGCGTCGCGGATAAGGAAATCCGTAAGACTTGGAAGATTGATTGCGCGAAGGCCAAGTGCCTCATGCTTGCCTTTATGGACAATGAACACCAGAGGAGGCACGAGAATATGGACCTTGAATCCATATTTCTTCATACAGAAGAACTGTATGGAGAGAAATCCCGTATCGCCAGATACGAAGTCTCGAAAAAGCTATTTTCGGCGAGATTGGCCATCAGATCACCGGTAGCGGAACACATGCTTAAGATGATTGGCTTCATTGAAGAGCTCGCGGACCTTGGGATCACGTTAGAGAATGAGCTCTATACGGACTTGATTCTCCAGTCCCTTCCTTCCACTTACGCCCAGTTCATCCTGAACTTCAACTTACAGGAAAAGGAAGTTGAACTTTCAGAACTCCTCAACATGCTGAGGAGTGCAGAGGGCACCCTACAGAAAGGTAGGGAAACATCCACTTTGTTTGTAGGAGGATCTTCCTCTTCTAGGTCCAAGGTGAAAGCCAAGGGAAAGAAGAAGAAAACCCCCGCCAAACCAAGGGGCGGTGTTAGTAAGGTGGATACGAAGGGAAAGGAAAAAGCAACAAAGGAAGCGGGAAAGCTTGTGGGAAAGGAAGAATGCTTTTACTGTCACAAGAGTGGACACTGGAAGAAAGATTGCAGGGCTTGGAAGGCCAGAACACAGGATCTGAAGCATGTTGCGGCTTCAGCTTCAGGTGTGTATGTTATTGAAAACTGTCTATCAATAAACTCTACTTCCTGGGTATTGGATACCGGATCAGGATCTCATATCTGTAATTCTTTGCAGGCGTTGAGAAACCGTAGGGTTTTGAAGGCAGGTGATATGACCCTCAGAGTTGCAAACGGAGCTGGCATGGATGCTGAGTCCGTAGGGGACTATCACCTAGGGTTGTCAGATGGACACGTTTTGGTTTTGCGTAATTGTTATTTTGTACCCAATGCAACTTGTAATATCATTTCTGTATCTTTAATATCTAAAGAAGGTTATGAATTTGCATTTGTAAGCAATGTTGTAAACATTCGCCTTAATCAAGTTCTGATTGGGTCAGGTACATTAAACAATGGAATATACGTATTAAACCAATCACAGATTTTCAATGTCCAGAATACACACAAAAGAAAGTCTCCGGAATCAAATCAGGCTTTCTTATGGCATTGTAGACTTGGTCACATCAATGAGAGAAGGTTGACGAAGTTACATACAGAAGGATATTTGGATCCATTCGAATATCAATCATATGCAACTTGTCAATCCTGTCTCAATGGAAAGATGACAAAGACTCCGTTCACTGGACACGGAGTAAGAGCGAGCAAGCTCTTAGGACTCGTACACAGCGACGTGTGCGGTCCAATGTCTACGCATGCACGAAGCGGTTATTCTTACTTCATTACTTTTACGGATGACAAGGTACGGTTATGTCTTCTTAATGAAACATAAATCCGAAGCCTTTGAAAAATTCCAGGAATATAAGAATGAAGTAGAAAAACAAACAGGCAAAAGTATCAAAACACTGAGATCTGATCGAGGTGGTGAATACTTAAGTGTCGAGTTCCTCGATTACTTAAAAGAGAATGGAATTCTCTCTCAGCTTACTCCTCCATACACTCCGCAACATAACGGTGTATCGGAGAGACGGAACCGAACCCTATTGGATATGGTACGGTCCATGATGAGTAACGCTGAGTTACCGCGATCATTCTAGGGATATGCACTAGAATCAGCTGCATACCTTTTGAACCGAGTTCCAACTAAGACTGTGCCTACTACACCATATCAGATGTGGTGTGGGAAGAGACCCTATCTTAATCACATTAAGACATGAGGATGTCCAGCTTTTGTCAAAAAGCAGCATGCGGACAAGCTCGAGGCACGCTCAGTACAGTGCAAGTTTGTGGGATATCCAAAGAACTCCAAAGGATATTTCTAATATTGCGAAGAGGAACAAAAGGTTTTTGTTTCTCGTCATGCCCATTTCTTGGAAACTGAGTTTTTGGAAAATCAGATAAGTGGGAGCGCAATAGAACTGGAAGAAATTCCAGAACCACGAGCTATTACTGAAAGCTTAGTAGAACTAGAAGGTTCGAACGATCAGGACATTCCTACGCCGCTCCGCAGAAATAGTAGGCAGTCTCATCCGCCCAAGAGATACTACGGTTTTCTAATAGACGGGGATCGAGAGGATTGCATCATTGATAGTGATGAGCCTACTAGCTTCCAGCAGGCTATTCAGAGCGTTGACTCGGTAAAATGGCTGGATGCAATGTAGACCGAAATGGAGTCCATGTACACCAAAAAAGTATGGACGTTGGACGTCGCTCCAGATGGGGCAAAACCCGTAGGATGCAAGTGGATCTTCAAAAGGAAGATTGGTGTAGATGGACAGGTTGAAACCTATAAAGCTAGACTTGTTGCAAAGGGTTTTCGTCAATGACCTGGTTTGGACTATGACGAAACCTTTTCTCCAGTGGCTATGCTGAAATCAATTCGGATCCTTCTTGCCATTGCTGCCTTCCATGATTATGAGATTTGGCAGATAGACGTAAAGACCGCTTTTCTGAATGGAAATTTAGAGGTGTGTGTCTATATGGACCAGCCAGAAGGTTTCATTCAGAGTGGGAGCAGCGAAAAGGTGTGCAAGTTGCTGAAGTCCATCTATGGACTGAAGTAGGCATCGCGGAGTTGGAACATCTGTTTTGATGAGACGGTCAAAGATTTTGGCTTTATCAAAAATCCAGATGAACCATGCATCTATAGTAGATTTGTAGCACGAACTGTCGTATTCCTCGTTTTATACGTGGATGAAATTCTCTTGATAGGAAATGACATTCCTATGCTACAATCTGTCAAAGGGTTCTTGTCACACAGGTTCTCCATGAAAGACCTGGGTGATGCCTCTTACATTCTGGGGATCCGGATCTATCGTGACAGATCCGGGAGGATATTAGGACTTTCACTGTCCAGGTACATCGACACCATACTGAAAAGATTCAGTATGGAAGATTCCAAGCGCGGTAATCTACCGTCTTGTCACGGGATCACCCTCTCCAAAGAGATGTCTTCCAAGACTGATTTGGAAAGGGATCGCATGTCTATTATACCCTACGCTTCTGTGGTAGGCTCTATAATGTATGCGATGTTGTGTACCAGACCAGATGTAGCTTATGCACTGAGTGTGGTAAATAGGTATCAGTCAAACCGTGGGGAGAAACACTGGATAGCGGTAAAGAATATTCTCAAGTACCTGAGAAAGACTAAGGAAATGTTCTTGCTGTATGGCGGAAAAGACCTTCAGATCGAGGCCTTTGCTGACTCCAGCTTCCAGAGTGACAAGGATGATTCCAAGTCCATGTCGGGTTATGTCTTTACCCTCAATGGAGGGGCGGTGTGTTGGAAGAGTTCCAAACAGGAAACCGTTGCTGACTCGACGATGGAAGCGGAATATATCGCTGCATTTGATGCCGCAAAAGAAGCCTTCTGGATGAGGAAGTTCTTGATAGATCTTCAGGTGGTTCCGTCCATTGTTGATCCAATACCTCTGTATTGCGACAACAACGGGGCTATAGCTTTAGCGAAGGAACCCAGGTCCCATCAGAAGTCCAGGCACATTTTGAGGCGATATCACCTGATCAGGGAGATCGTGGGTCGCTAGGAGATCGAGGTTCGGAGAGTTGCTACGGAAGATAACACTGCTGATCCATTCATAAAGGCATTACCCCAGATTCAGTTCGAGCGGCTGATCGAGATGATAGGTCTTCGATACGCCAGTACATGGCCTTAGTGCAAGTGGGAGATTGTTAGTGTATATGCCCTAGAGGCCATTACTGTATCATACTAGTTAGTATATTACTTGATGGAAGCTTGGGATATTCACCTTGTATAGACAATCTTGCTCAATATAGTAGTATGCTACTTGGTTTGTTTCTACTTTAATGTGTGCATGTGTTTATTATAGCATATCGCCTTTACACATTAGTGGAGCCCTTAGGATCTTTGCTTGATTACCAGCGTTGTGATGGCAGTCACACTCGTGGGGGCTGGGTAATCCATAAGCACATCCTTATGCAGGTCCCTAGTCGTAGGACTATCGAGACAGGGCATCGATACTCCGGAGTAGACTAGCGTATACGCTTCTCATCCCAACTTAGGAGACGGTCTGTCCCACAGCCGTCAGTACGCCGTACTTGAGATAGTATGCGGGTGCTCGTTAGGTTACGAGTACACTGGACAGGACTCGTCGGGAACTGTTGGTTGGTACTATACCTATCGTCAGTTATCAGTTCACAGGTGACATGAGTACAGCTTAGTCCATTGACTTGACACTGTTACTTCGCCTTGAGTGTGTTCCCACTGTACTTTGATTACTACCCTACCACGGCTCAAAGGAGTCGTGCAAACAGGTAGTTTTTGGGTGCAGTCCCGAAGCACTTGGAAGCAGTGACGGTTAGATAGGATTCGTCTCTCCCGGTATTGGGGGTTGATATCGTGCTGTGTCTAGGAGAGCCATTACACAAAGTCCCTGGCTAGGGTAAGCGAGATAGACTGGTAGGTTTCCAGTGTTATCTCAGGTGTTCTGGGCTACACTCCGACACGACTTGTACCGCTAGTAGGGGACGGACATTTACCACCCCCTAGGCCCTCCATGCGATGTTCTCAGATGAACAGACCAGACTGTACGGAGATTGTCACATTCAGACTCGGTAGGAGTTCAGATGGGTTTCACCTCGTCTGTCTTCTTATCGGCATCTACATGGGGACCGTTACGTACAACTAGTGCCGCTTGCGGTCTGTGGTTAAACCCACTGCCAGCGTAGTGTCAAGTCTTTAGAGTCCCACACAGAGGGTTATTCGCCTTTGGGCAAAACAGAGTAGAGGTCGCATGGTTTTGCGACAGGGTTCGTTCACATCCGCGCACTTGTGCACGTTTGGCGTCCGGACAGACATTAGTAGCGGGCTCTGGTTTGAGCCAGATCCTAGTATATGCTTTGGGGTTAGTTTTATCTCATAGTATTTGTGCTCCTCGGAACACGAATGCGGGTGTGTATGCACAGTTGACTAAGGCAGAGGAAGATGATTCTCATTAGGGTTTTGGTATGGGTGTGTATGCACAGTTGACGGTTGTCATTTACCAAACCCTAATGATTATGTGTAATATCAATTGATAATGTTATTTAAATGAAATTGTGTCATGGTTGGGTTTGTTGACTTGTTGACCAAGGTTGACTAGTTGACCATGGTTGAAACTTTGTGCTAGTTGTGTATATGCCCTAGAGGCCATTGTTGTACATATGATGTATATTATGATGGATGCCTGGATATATACAGAGAGGACTTTCTTGCTCGTCATGATAGTATGCTATTTGGTTTCACTTTATCTTAACATATTGACTTGTATTGGTTTACTTACTCTCACATGTTGATAAAGCCCTTAGGATCTGTACTCGACTACTGGGACTATGATGAGATCATACTAGTGGGGCCATAGTAGTCGATGAGTACATCCTATAACTGTTCCTAGTCGAGGGTATATCGAGACAGGGCATCGATATACCAGAGTAGACTAGCGTATACGCATCTTGACCTATATGATGGGCAATGGATGATCCCATATCCATCGGTGTTTGACATCAGAGATGGTGTACGGGTGCTCAGTGGAGACTGGGTACACTGGACGGACTCGCCGAGAACTCCCAGATGGTGATATACCACACGTCAGATGACGGTTCTTCGGTGACACTGGTACAGGGTAGTCTGTAGACCCGAGATCGTCATAAAGTCTTGTGTGATTCCCACTGTGCTTTGATTTCCACTTTACCACGTCCAAGAGGGCGTGCAAAACGGTGGCTTTTGGGTACAGTCCCGAATCACATGGAGGCGATGAGCGATAGGAGGGGATTCGTCTCTCCCGGTATAGGGAGGTGATGTTGTGCTGTGTTCGATTGGTTATAACTGGAAGTCCCTGGCCAGGGCTGATATAGAGATTTACTGGTAAGTGTTACCAGTAGTTTCTCGACCTGTTATGAGCCTCACATCGACACGACTTATTGGTTACTGGGGTCTGACGTATACCACCCCTAGACTTGATATGCGACATATCAGACGAACAGACCGGACTGTACGGGAGTGTTACTGATTGGATTCACAGGAGAATGGACAGGCTAGCTTTTTGATCTCCTGATCGCTCAATACCTGGGTGGCTGTTACGTTTAGCTGACCGCTTGCAGCTTGTAGGTGTTTGATATGATCATCACCTGCTACCGGCGTATTGACGATTCTTTAGAGTCCTACACAGAGGTTTCTTGGCTCAGGAAAAATGGAGTAGATGCACATATGAGATATGTGCAGGACCGAGGATAATGCGATATGAGATACCGTATTATATTCTCGCGATATTTAGATATGAACCGGGACATCGGATCAAGTGTTGATTCGATGAATCGGTACATGATATATTGGTCGGTTATATTCGATATAGCCGGATCGTCGGATCAAGTGTTGATTCGATGATTTAATGTATAATGATATATATAATATATTGTATTACATTATCTAATATTGGCTCACTTTATTATTTCATTTTCTCACCGGATTAATACATTGATATATATGCGATATATGTTAATTGTATTATTTTCTTTTGTTGCAAATATATAATATATATATGATATATATTATTGTGACATGATATGATTTATTATGAAACATGTTTAAGGATGATAAAAACATATTAGGGTTTGATTAAGGTTAGCTCTTTCTTGATTATTCAAGAAGGGTTTCCTTTTTGTCTTGGTTAAGATATTATGGTTCATACTTATCCTTAACCTAACCAAACCCTAGCTCTAGTTTATTTTTTATAAAGGTTAAGCCTATCATCCTTGACCATGGTTCTATATCAATCATATATTCTTATCTACTATTCATCACAAAATGAATTATCTCATATTTCTTCATCTTCTTCTCTCTTGAGTTTGAGAGTGAGTTCACTAGAAATTCCTTTTTTGATGATTTCTTGTGAGAAATTGAAATAAAAAGAAAGCATAAATACTACTCCATCATCCTCATCTAACCTAGCCCATTAGATTAGGGTGTTCACCTCTTTAGAGTGAGAGAGCTTGAGCTATTGCAACTTCGACGTAGATCATCGGAGAAAAGGAATACGACAAGCTTTCATGGATCGTTCGAGTCATGGAGCCTCTCTTGAGTCCGGGAGATCATGGATCGCGGCGAAGGGACTTCTACTCGGAGCTTGTGAAGTGAAGGAGCGGACTACAAAGGTTGTAATCCCTCACACTTAGGTTTAAAGATGTTATCTTGCATGTTAAACCCTAATAATCTAGAAAAGATCCCGGCTTTGGGTTGTTCGGCACTTCTAAAATTTTATTCGGGTATGTTTGATGCCTTATGAACCTTCACAAGAGTGCCTAGGAACCCTACACTTTGACCATCATCATTTCTTTTCAAGATGCTCTTTGATCTTTGAAAAATCATTTAATATGAAATGATAATGGTCTTATCAAACCAACCATCACCTTTGTTATTTTGGATCAATATTATTAATTTGATAATTCACATATATTGTTATGGTTGTAAAAACTATTCTCATTCTATCATAACCATTCTCTCTCCTCCATTTTGCTCTTCCTCTTCCTCTAGTTCAAGGAGAATCATTCTCATGAGTTGAGAAACTTTTCCTTGAAGATTAAACACCCAAAGCCACTCTCTACTCATCCTAAGGTTGAAGGTCTAGCAAGCCGGACATTTTAGTTCTCTTAACATCGAGAAAGGAGCTTAAGGTAGAAACCCTCAGGTGGATCCATCTTCGACAAGAGAAGGCAACGAGGAAAGCACCATCCGACCACCATCAAGAGTCAAAGAGAAGAAGTTCAAGTTGAGGTATAACCCCTAACCGAGTAGCAATAGCTCTTGTTAGTTGCTAGTGTGTAGTTTACCAAAGATCCGTGTTTTATAGTCCATGTTGCCATGACCCGAAAAATCGTTTTTCATCATTTCCGCAAGCCCGAAAGAACCGGGAGAGGTAACGTGGACTTACAATATATACGTATACATATACATGGATGATGAGGATAGTACATGGTACCTGGATATGAGTCGATGAGATTAAGCATGATACCACGAGATCGGTGATGTGATATGGTTCATATTATGAGATACGACATGTTGTTATAGCGGGTCCTTGGCGATGTGTTTTCATACACACACATTTATATATATGTAGATGGTATCAGTATGTACTAGACTTAGATCAGTAGCCCTAATACAGGATATGATGATAAGGATACCAGATGAATAATAAAATAATGTGATATTGACCCATACCCAGATTGGGATGCCGTACGATGGATTTACTATACGAGCTTTATATTGATGATAGATCCGCACTCTTGACTCGAGGATGTCATATTAGATTTTGTATCGTACGTGATACTATTGACGCGGGATCACCAACTATTATATATATTTATGTCGACTCAGACTTAGGTGGTTTTCCTTACCCTTTCGACTAGTCTGTTAGTTTAGTCCTGTAGTTACTTAGTAGATGTTAGACTGGGCTCGAGTCATATCTATTACTAAAACTAATGAATCGAGAGTATTTGAAGACAGGCCAAGGGATACTACGGATATTTCAAAGGATGTACCTTTTCTAAAAAATGCCGTAACCCTTATTTTTTAAACACCACGATTCGTGTTATTTCAAATGTCAAAATTGTATGACTCATATATATAAATGTATATTCGTATATGTTGCGTTATTATTCATGTTCTGCATATTCCTGCTGTTCGCATCACATTGCATGCTTATATTGTGTTTTCATTAGTCATTATTAAAATTATGCTGTCAGGACACCAGCACCATTACCGATGATGCGTATGCTCCACGTACACCTGCTTGCCGGCTCACACACATCCTCATCGGTAATTTTCACGTACACTTTAGAGAATATTATCTTATTGATATCGTTTGCTAACTGATAGTTCCAATATGTTGTTGTTTCATTTGCTGGTTCATTATTGCATTCATTATTGTGATATTTCTTGCATATTTATATATTCATTTGTCATGCAATGTTATAAGGGCCAGTCCGGATTGCTGGAGCCCAGTATTCATTATTATTGATTCTTCAGTTTTGGATTTTGGATTTCCATGAGATTTCTGGGATTTTTTGGCTTACTTGAATTAGATGGAGTCCTATAGACTTTATATGATTCAAGTGCCAGTCACGTGCCATTTCGGGTCGTGACACCCAGACTGGGGGTGAAAAGCGTATACACTATTCTAATCTGGAGTATCGATGCCCTGCCTCGATAATCCTACGACTATAGACAATCTTAAGAATGTGCTTATAGACTACCCAGCCACCACTAGTGTGACTGCCATCACAACGCTGGTAGTCAAGCAAAGATCTTAAGGGCTCTATCAACATGTATTAGCGATATGTTAAAAGAAACATATACACATGTTAAGATAGAATCAAACCAGATATCATACTATCAAGATGAGCAAGACAGTTATTATATTTATGTATATACCAAGCTTCCAAAATTTAATATACAATCCAGTACTATACAATAATAGCCTCTGGGGCATATATCACTAACACCCTGTTGCACTAGATCAATGATTTCATGTACCTTGTGCACTTGATATTCGTTTCCATGCACCCTATTGCACTAGATGCTTTTATGTGGACCTGACGCATTTGATTTAGATTTTTGCGCACACTTGGCGCACTTGATGTGATTTTGTGCACACCAGATGCACTTAATCGAGATTTTTCATGCATTTTAGTTGCACTTGGTTGAGATTTTCGTGCATTCTAGATGCACTTGATATCATTGTCGTGCACACCCATTTCATACTTTCATGCACACCCGTTGCACTTAGTTTTTGCTTTCGTGCATATTTATGGCACTTGAACTTGACTTTGATTTCCGTGCGTACCAGATGTACGTGGTATTTCCATATGCACCGACTGAGAGTGATTTCCTTTTTTGAGTATCATATTTTTATAATATATACTTTATTATATAGTAACCGAGCAGGACTGGTCTGAGGATAGTACCTGAGTATCTTTGGCATGCATCGACATTTACCGAGAGGATTTTCAAAAAAAAAGGAGCTATAGTCTCACTATTTTCCTACGTGTCTATGAGTGACACAAACTTTTACAAAGAAAACCTTTTTAAATCATTTTCAAAAAGGGGCGAGACGTATATCTTAAGCAAAATGTGTGTATGTATATATATATATATGTATATATATGTGTGTGCGTGTGTGTGTGTGTATTTACAAAATGAACGTACGCTACTCGTGTCGTGATACATGCATCACACGACGATTTGAAAAGAATTTTGCATGCATTTTTATTCAGTTATTTATATGATTTCATAAGGATGCGTACTATATACATATTATAGTCTTGATTATAATATATTTGATTACATGACGCTTGACGGAGTTTCGATTTTTGAGTTTTGCACTCTTTTTCATACGCATACAATGCGCTCTTATTTCTTGCGTATTCTATGATTTCAGAGCCCCGTTGATTTGATTGATCTGATTTACTGAAACGTTCTAATATTTGGGAGGTTTAAATTTAAATTCGGAGACCGGATTTATTTAAGGGGGAAGATTGTAATATTTCAGAAAATATAAAATATTATTTTTGGAATTTAAATAATACAATAATAAATTTTATGAATATTATAAAAGTATGGAATTTAGTTTAATGGAATGGTATAATTATATACCTATATTTTAAGAAAATAATTGGAATTTAAGATGAATTATCTTTATGAGAGCATTTATTGAAATTGGGCCTTTTATAAATTAGTATAAAATTATTTTCATGCAAGTTTAGTGTTAAAATTAATTAATATTTTCTTAATTGAATATTAAACCAAGCTTATTTTGTTAACCATGTGTTAATGTGACATGACACATTGCATTATATTTCATGTATGGTTTCATTTTTACTTTTGTTTTTAATTTGTTTAAAAAAAAAAGAAAGAGAAAAAGAGAAGAAAATGGGGGGACATGAGAGCATGAGGGAGTATGGGCTAGAGAGAGAGCATGGTTTCTATAACCATAGGCACCTTCACTCTTTTCCTTCTTCATATTCTCCTTTCTCTTCTCCTCATTCTTTTCATCACCTCCTCCAAAACCCTCACTACCACCCCCACAAACACCCTTAAAACAAGTTCCAAATCTCATATAACCTTCACAAATATTGTTCCTAAGCTCACTACAAGCATTATGGTGGGATCAAGTTGAAGTTTTGAGCACTTTGGACCATCTAAGAATTTTCTTAATGTGCTCCCTTGAGGTAAACTCTCACCTTTGCTCAAATGTTTAGTTTCCTAAGCTTAACCATTAGTTTAGAGTTAAAAAGGGTTAAGTTTTGTGATTTTGGAAAATTCTAGGATGAGAATTTGTTGATGAAATTTGTAGTAGAGGTTAGTGGAGGTGTAGTGAGGGTCTCTTGACCTAGTAGTGATGGTAGCCATATTTAAAATGGGCTTTGAAGTCCTAAACACAAACTTAGAATTTTTCGATATCGGGTTTTGTTGAACTGTGGTGATCAATTGGAATCTGGGATGACACGAGAACTCTGAAAATTAAATTGCAAATACAATGGGATGTGCAGGCAAATAGGAAGCCACCCTAGAAGACCGTATTAGTTATATGTATGCCCTAGATGCCATTATTGTACATGATTGTATATTATAATGGATGCTTGGACATATATAGAGAGGACTTTCTTGCTCGACATGATAGTATGCTATCTGGTTACTCTTTATCTTAACCTGTATACTTATATCATTATACTATCTCTCCATTACATGTTGATAAAGCTCTTAGGATGTGTACTTGAATACCAGGATTATGATTCAGATCATACTAGTGGGTCCAGGATAGTCCACAAGTTCATCCTTTAAATGTTCCTAGTCGAGGGAGTATTGAGACAGGGCATCGATATTCCAGAGTAGACTAGTGTGTACGTTTCTTGACCCTGTATGGGGCGATGGATGATCCCACATCCATTGGTATTTGACATCAAAGATTGTACACATATGCTCATAGGAGATTGGGTACACCGAACCGGACTCGCCGAGAACTCCTATATTGTATTTGACCTATCGTCAGATAGCAGTTCTCTGGTGACACTGGTACAGGTTAGTCTGTAGACCAGAGATCGTCATAGAGTCTTGTATGATTTCCACTGTGCTTTGATTTCCTCCATAACACGCTCAAGAGAGTGTGCAAACAGGTGGATTTTGGGTACAGTCCCGAGTCATATGGAGGCAATGAGCAATAGAAAGGGTTTCGTCTCTCCCGGTATTGGGGGTTGATGTTGTGTTATGCTCGATTGGCTATAACAGGAAGTCCTTGGCAAGGGCTGATGATGAGATTTACTGATAAGTGTAATCAGTAGTTTCTCGACCCGTTATGGGCCTCACATCGGCCTGACTTATCAAGTTATCGGGGTCTCACGTTTACCACCCTCAGACTCGATATGCGACATATAAGACGAAGAGACCGGATTATACGGTAGTGTTACTTATTGGATTCATGGGAGTTTGGACAAGCTTACTTGTTAATATTCTGATCGCTTAATATGTAGGTAGCCGTTACGTCCGGCTAGTATCGCTGACGGCTTGTGGGTGACTGATATGATCATTAGCTACTGCTGACGTATTGATGAGTCTTTAGAGTCCTACACAGAAGTTTTCTAGCTCAAGCGAAACGAAGTAGGGCACATATGTGATATGTGAGCGACCGAGATTAATACGTGTATGTGATAAAGTATTCTAATCTCGCGATATAGGTTATATGTGATATAACCTGATTATTGAATCAAGTGTTGATTCAATAATTTGTTATATGTATATTTGATATACATATAAATGATATTAGTCGGTTGTATATGATATAGCCGGATTATTAAATCAAGTATTGATCTAATAATTTAATATATAATTATATATTTGATATATTAATATATTTTAACTAATATTAGCTGACTTAAGAATTTCTTTTCTATAAATACATATAAATATATATGAGATATATATTAATGTATTTACTATTGTGTCATGCTAGATGATACTTTGGACATGGGTGTATGAGACTTACACCAAACTAAAGATAATTTGGGTGATTAATTATTAAGGGAAAAATCAAAATTAGGTGGAAATTAGCATGGCTAATAATGCTTGTGGAAGCATGTAGAAGCCTTGACTTAGTCTACTAATTTTGTTTTACTCTAGATATTTATTAACCCAACCATTATCTTTAACCATGATTAAGTCTCTACAAATATCATTGGAGATATTTTCCCATCCAAGGATTCACATTAGTATATCTTCTTCATCTCCTTCTTTGCTCTCTAGTTTTTGAGTGAGGTGAAAAGGAAAAAGAGAAAATTAATTTTAAAGTGAGCAAAATTCTTACTTCATCAATCTATGCCAAACTTTCTATTTAGTATAGGTTGTGTACTTCACTAATTCCCTAATTAGTGAAGAGGTAGCTTGAGTTAGAGATTCCTCAAGGTAGATCATCTTTGTCCTCAAAGATCCTTAAGAAAGATCGTTCCTTTTGTCTAGTGGAGCCTAAGAAGAGTTCGTGGACCACTACTTGGAGCTAAGGGACTACTACACGGAGCTTAAGAAGTGAAGGACCGGTCTACAAAGGTTGTATTCTTTGTTCACTTAGTGTAAAGTTTGTTTACATGCTTTATAAAACCCTAATTCTCTAGTTTGATTCTAGGTTTGTGTTCCTTAGCACTCTAGATTTTTTTAAATTGCATACTTGATGGTTGCTAAAAACTAGTGGTCGTGCTAAGAAACTCCAACAGTGGTATTAAAGCCAAGCTAGAGCATTAGGAGTCGTCTAGACGAAGTTAAAGTGTTTGATTGACTTTTCGAAACCCTAAAATCCGGGTTTCCGGAAAAAATTTCAAAAGTTGGAATTTTTGAATTTAAAAATATGCAGAAAATTGAGCAGGGTTTTCTATGGATCCCCAAGAAGAACGAGCGCCCAACTCGACCAAACGGCCGCGCAACCACATCCAAACTATGGGTTTAGCCGCGGTTCCGCGGCGCAGTTGGTGAGGCAGGGACTGTACCTTTTTATGCTGATCCGTAGATACTTGTGGCACGTTCTGGGTATTTTTAAGTGAGACTCAACTGTTGAGCTCTTTTGGAATTGTGGGTGTTTGATAAATCGATCGAAATATTTAACATCGTCTAGATATCTGTGATTTGTGATACAATATTTAGAATGCACAATAGTTAGTTTTGTGAAAACTAATTAGAATTTTATGAATCTAGCAATTTATTCTCTTTTGATCGGTTGCCGCGGGGTTTTGATTCGGATCAAAACTCCGTCGCAATCTCGTACAGTACGCGAACGCTCGCCAGGTAACACTATTAGATAGCCACGCCCTATAGCTCCGACCAAGTGACTGTAGGAGAACCCCGTTGCCAAAAGCATCCGTTCGGGTGCTCACGACCACAGTGTTCTGTCTAAGTGCACTTCGTCGATGGCATTGGGGGTGCGGCCGTCTACTAATGTTTTCGACGAGCATTCGATCAGTTGTCGGGAATCTTGTTGAATTGCCCGACTGGTTATTGAAAAGTGTTTTCAATTTGAGACTAAAATGCCGGGTTTATAACATTAGACATGAAATTCAGAATATGTGATATTCCGGGTTTATGATGTCTAAGGAATTTATATGGTTAGACATGAAATCCGAAGTATGTGATATTTCGGATTTATGATGTCTAAGAATATTGTGGATTCCAATTATTGTAGTTTTCATTTTCTTTTCTGCGACCGTAAGTGTAATATGTGGTGTATCGCCGGTTTCATTGCTATACGTCAACGGCAATTGGGATACGCATATTTACTTACGTTGATGACATGTAATGTTATGTGTTGCTGTGATATGTTATATTGGATCGTTGTGTTTGAATAGCCGGGTTTTTTTACGTGAGATGAGAGTTTTTCATTTTCATTCATGTAAAAATTTGTATATAATATTCTTTTATTGGGACACTTCCGGGTTGAAGATGATGTCACAATTGATGTATATTATTTACTTTTCCGCATTAGGATAGATCCAAGACGGGGAGCACAAGTAACCGGGTTCTAGAGTCTAGTGGGAGACCATCTCGAGGAGTCGAGACCGGGTCTCCTAACTCTAGAATTGGCGGGGTTGCTTGATGCTCTCATAGGGGTCTAGGAATGTGGGTTTGGCTATTCATCACGACCGTAGAATCCGTGTTTTTTACTGGCTTGATTTAAAACACGGACCTCCTAGTATATCCTATATTTCATATATTGATTTTTGCTGCAATGTTCTGTGATAAGATCATATAACTGCGTGAGACAAATGATTTATATTATATATATGATATATAATAAATGTTGCTTATGTTTTGCATCCGCGCTAGTCCTGTCCCTGCTCTGCCGTTAGTTAAGTAAATTAACGGTGCATGACAGAACCAATGCGGATGGCATAAGCGTACATTGTATTTTTGTTTCTTCTGTAATGTTTAGGAAACATAAATGATGAGCCTTCATTAATGATATTAATCAAAAGAAAGAAACCTAAAGATGTTGTAGAATCAAATTTTCAAAAAAATAGCTCTAGTTTTGCTTTGCATAGTTGTATTCCTTGATGAATATCTAGCTCCTCATTCGATGAGGAAAGAGCCTAGATCCCTTCACCGGGAGTGACCTCTTTGGCAAAAGCTAGCAGATGCTACAACCCACTCGATTTGTTTTGAAAAACACTTGATTTTAAAAAATGGAGCTTAAACTACTCCTTTTCAAATCACTCGATGCTACAACGATATCAAGTTCATTACGCAAAAGGTTTTCTTAAAAATCTGTCGTAGCGCTCCGTCATTTCAGAAAAGTTCTATTTAGTATTCGTGTTGCGTTTGTTGACCTTGTCAAGGCGTAGTGTACGGTAGCTGATTAGTGCTTATCTGCAAGCATATGATGCGATTGGATCAGGGTAGTCGTACGGCCTTGTTGACCTTGTCAAGGGTCGTACGGGTGGGTTTAATTCAATCAGGAAATGAACAGGTTGAACTTGACCTGCGGTTTATGATTTGTTGACCTTGTCAAGGTCATAAATCGCTTGGGACAAAAGATATTGGGAATTTCAAGTGTTGAAATTTGCAATGAGATTGCATACCTTTTATGAGATAGTTGGATCCTGATACCTACTGCGAGTAAGAGTTACTCCTGGGAGAGTTTTCCGCTTTAGAATTAGCTGTTCTAGTAGGTGTCTAAGAAAGCTGTTAACGGGGTTATGCCCCTGTGGAAACGTGGTTATTTAATTAGTTCCATGTGAAAGCATGGGGATACTTCCTTGGAGTACCAATATCTGCCTGGTTGAAAAATTGGCGAACTTGTAGGGTGTAATTAATCCCGGCTAGTCTTACCTTTTAGGGTTTGAAAGAAGATTTGATAAAAACAGTGGGAGCCATCCTGATTAGATAAAGTAATAACCAATCTAATCTTACAAGAGCGCAAACAGTGTTTTCTTCTCTCTCTCTCTCTCTCCTAGTAGCGACCATGACACGCCTTAATCAAGAAAATAATATTGACCGAACCCATTTATTATACTGTGCTGGGAACGCTGGTTTCGCTCTATCTTATAACTGTTATAAGTCTGAGCAGGAAATATGGGAATGTCCGGATTCCCACGTGACCCGAACGAGAAATGAGAATGTTTATGCATTTTGTTCGGGTGTGTTCGTTACCGAGAACTGTTTCTCAGTACACTCTACGTCCTGGGTATTAGATACCGGATCAGGATCCCATATTTGTAATATGTTACATGGGCTAAAGAAAGGTAGAGAACTGGGAATAGGTGATCATTATCTAAAAGTAGGGAATGGTGAAAATGTTGCAGCCAAAATAGTTGATGAATATCACCTTGTATTACCAAATGGGAATACATTGATCTTGAACGACTGTTATTACGTACCATCTATTATGTGCAATTTAATATCAATTTCTTTATTAGATAAAGAAGGATATAAGTTTGTAGTAGAGAAAAATGTAATGAACATTTTCCTAAATCAAGTGTTGATTGGGTTTGGTACGTTATGTAATGGTTTATACGTTCTGAATCAAAATACAGTTCTTAACATACAGAACACACACAAGAGGAAAAGTTCGGAAATGAACGAATCCTTCTTATGGTATTGTAGACTAGGTCATATCAATGCGACACGACTAGCTAAGTTACATAAAGATGGATATTTGAATCAGTTTGAATTTACATCTTATGAAACTTGCCAGTCATGTCTCAATGGCAAAATGACCAAAACTCCATTTACTGGACACGGAGAAAGAGCTACTGAACTCTTAGGACTGATACATAGTGATGTATGCGGTCCTATGTCTACATATGTCAGGAATGGTTCCTCGTACTTTATTACATTCACCGATGATCTCTCAAGGTTCGGATATGTATTCCTGTTGAAACACAAATCTGTAGCTTTTGAGAAATTCAAGGAATATAAGTGCGAAGTAGAGAGCCAAACGGGTAAAAGTATTAAAATTCTTCGATCTGATCGGGGAGGAGAATACTTAAGCACGGAGTTCCTGGATTATTTAAAAGTGAATGGGATTCTCTCTCAGCTTACGCCTCCGTATACACCACAGCACAACGGTGTATCGGAGCGGAGAGATCGCACCCTATTAGATATGATGCGCTCTATGATGAGTACTGTTGAGTTGCTTATTTTCCTTAAGGGGTTATACGGTTGAGACAGCCGCATACCTATTGAATAAAGTTCCAACTAAATCAGTGCGTACCACTCCATATGAGATATGGAATGGGGAGAGACCATCTCTTAAACGAGTTAAGATATGGGGTTGTCCGGCCTACGTTAACAAGCAAAATCCGGACAAGCTTGAGGCAAGGTCAGTTCTGTGCAAGTTAGTAGGATATCCCCAGCATTAGCGAGGGTATATCTTCTACCACACTGAGGAGCAAAAGGTGTTTGTTTATCGGAATGCCACCTTTTTAGAAAAGGAATTTCTTATGAAAGAAATTAGTAGTCATGAGGTAGAACTGGAAGAAGTTTCAGCTATACAAACTACAGCTGATGATTTGGTAGAACTAGAGGATTCGATAGTCTCCAACGAATCTCAGCCACTCCGCAGACCTAGTAGGGTTCCTCATCCACCTGAGAGATACTACGGTTTTCTCATTGATAGTGGGAGCGAGGATTGCATCATGGAAGATGATGACCCAACTAGTTTCGAGAAGGCCACCACTAATAGGGACTCTGTGAAATGGCTGGATGCAATGCGATCTGAGATGGAATCAATGTATACCAACAAAGTATGGACTTTAGAAGTTGCTCCTGAAGGGGTAAAACCCATCGAGAGCAAGTGGATCTTAAGAAGATAATTGGTGTAGATGGAAAAGTTGAGACTTTCAAAGCTAGACTTGTAGAAAAAGGTTTTCGTCAACGATCAAGTGTGGATTATGATGAAACCTTTTCTCCAGTAGTTATGCTTAAGTTCATCCGGATCCTACTTGCCATCGCTTCATACCATGACTACGAAATCTGGCAGATGGATTTCAAGACCGCTTTTCTAAATAGTGATTTAGAAGAGAGCGTGTACATGACATAGCCAGAAGGCTTCGTAGATAGTGGGAACAGCGGAAAGGTGTGCAAGCTGCTTAAATCAATATACAAATTAAAGAAGGTATCGCAGAGTTAGAACATCTGTTTTGATGTGGCAGTCAAAGAGTTTTACATCATCAAAACGTAGATGATACTTGTATATACAAAAATGTTATAGAGAGTAAAGTTGTGTTCCTCGCATTGTACGTGGATGACATACTCTTGATAGGAAATGATGTTCCTATGCTACACTCGGTCAAGCTCTTCTTATCATAGGTTCTCCATGAAAGATTTGGTTGATGCCTCCTATATCCTGGGATTAAGATCTATAGAGATAGATCTAAGCGGATGTATCATACTCACTAGGTATCAATCAGATCCTGGGGAAAAGTACTGGACAGCTGTGAAGAACATTCTTAAGTACTTGAGAAGGACTAAAGAATTGTTCTTGGTGTATGGTAACGGTGAACTCCATGTTGAGTCCTTTACCGATTCGAGCTTTCAGAGTGATAAGGACGACTGTTACTTGGTCTCGGGTTTTGTCTTTATCTCAGTGGAGGGACGGTATGTTGGAAGAGTTCCAAGCTAGATACCGTAGCAGACTCGATGATGAAAGCTGAATACATCCCAACCAACGATACTGCCAAAGAGGCTCTCTGGATGAACAAGTTCATGAGATGAACTTGGTGAAGTTCCTACCATTAAGCATCCAATACTTATGTATTGTGATAACAATAGAGCTATGGCTTTGGCCTAGGAACCCCGGTCCCATCAGTGATCCAGACATATTCATAGGCGGTATCACCTGATCAGGGAGATAGTTGATCTCCGGGAGATCGAGGTCAAGAGAGTTGACACGAAGAATAACACGGCGGATCCACTCACGAAGGCCATTTGAAAGGCTTTTCGGGATGTTGGGTATGAGATACTACAACAATTGGCCTTAGTGCAAGTGGGAGATTGTTAGTTGTATGTATGCCCCAGATGCCATTATTGTACATGATTGTATATTATAATGGATGCTTGGACATATATAGAGAGGACTTTCTTTCTCGACATGATAGTATCCTATCTGGTTACTCTTTATCTTAACATGTACACTTGTATCATTATACTGTCTCTCTGTTAAATGTTGATAAAGCCCTTAGGATGTGTACTTGACTACCAGGATTATGATGCAGATCATCCTAATGGGGCCAGGGTAGTCCACAAGTTCATCCTTTAAATGTTCCTAGTCGAGAGAGTTTCGAGACAGGGCATCGATATTCCAGAGTAGACTAGTGTGTACGTTTCTTGACCCTGTATGGGGTGATGGATGATCCCACATCCATTGGTGTTTGACATCAAAGATTGTACACAAGTGCTCATAGGAGAATGGGTACACCGAGCTGGACTCGCCGAGAACTGCTAGATGGTATTATACCTATCGTCAGATAGCAGTTCTCTGGTGACACTGGTACATGTTAGTCTGTAGACCCGAAATCGTCATAGAGTCTTGTGTGATTCCCACTGTTCTTTGATTTCCTCCCTACCACGCTCAAGAGAGCATGCAAACAGGTGGATTTTGGCTACAGTCCCGAGTCACATGGAGTCAATGAGCGATAGGAGGGGTTTCGTCTCTCCCGGTATTGGGGGTTGATGTTGCGCTATGCTCGATTGGTTATAACAGGAGGTCCCTGGCTAGGGCTGATGATGAGATTTACTGGTAAGTGTTATCAGTAGTTTCACGACCCGTTATGAGTCTCACATCGGCATGACTTATTAAGACATTGGGGTCTAACGTTTACCACCCCCAGACTCGATATGTGACATATCAGACGAAGAGACCGGACTGTACGGTAGTGTTACTTACTGGATTCACGGGAGTTTGGACAAGCTTGCTTGTTGATCTTCTGATCGCTCAATACCTGGGTAGCCATTACGTCTAGCTAGTACCACTGACGGTTTGTGAGTGGCCGATATGATCATTACCTACTGTTGGCGTATTGACGAGTCTTTAGAGTCCTACATAGAGGTTTCCTAGCTCAAGCGAAACGAATTAGGGCACATATGTGATACGTGCGGGACCGAGATTAATACGTGTATGTGATACAGTATTCTACGCGATATAGGTTATATGTGATATAACCGGATTATTGATTCAAGTGTTGATTCAATAATTTGTTATATATATATATATATTTGATATACATGTAAATGATATTAGTTGGTTGTATGTGATATAACCGGATTATTAAATCAAGTGTTGATTTAATAATTTAATATATAATTATATATTTGATATATTAATATATATTAACTAATATTAGCCCACTTAAGAGTTTCTTTTCTACAATATATATAAATATATATGAGATATATATTGATGTAATTACTATTGTGTCTTGCTAAATGATACATTGGACATGGATGTATGAGACTTACACCAAACTAAAGATAATTTGGGTGATTAATTATTAAGGAAAAAATAAAAATTAGGTGGAAATTAGCATGGCTAATGATGCTTGTGGAAGCATATAGAAGCCTTGACTTAGTCCACTAATTTTGTTTTACTCTAGATATTTATTAACCCAACCATTATTTTTAGCCATGGTTAAGTCTCTACAAATATCATTGGAGATATTTTCTCACCCATGGATTCACATTAGTTTATCTTCTTCATCTCCTTCTTTGCTCTCTAGCTTTTGAGTGAGGTGAAAAAGAAAAAGAGAAAATTAATTCTAAAGTGAGCAAAATTCCTACTTCATTGATCTATGCCAAACTAGCCATTTAGTATAGGTTGTTTACTTCACTAATTCCTTAATTAGTGAAGAGGTATCTTGAGTTAGATATTCCTCAAGGTAGATTATCTTCGGCCACGAAGATCCTTAAGCAAGCTCGTTCTTTTCGTCTAGTGGAGCCTAAGAAGAGTTTGGGGACCACTACTTGGAGCTACACGAAACTTTAGAAGTAAATGAACGGTTTACAAAGGTTGTATTCCTTGTTCACTTATTGTAAAGTTTTTTTACATACTTTATGTTGTGCCACGGCAGCGCCCCGACCGTCTTTCCGAGGCCAAAATGCGGAAACAAAAATTTTCTTAACTTTAAACCGGCGCTACCGCGGACAATAAACCCGGATCATAATCATTAAGCAAATCCAAGCTAACAAGAGAGTGGATAGAGAAGCTATACCAAGCGATCCATGTCCTTCGGTCTTTGTCTCCACTCCGATCTCCCGCGGAATCTCCGTCCGTCACCTCCTCGTCGGAAAGGGCACCACGTAGCCGGATTCTTTTACGGGCTCCCACCTCTGGACCGAGGCAACTCGGACGCGAAATTGGCTAGCCGACGCGTCCAAGATTTGCTGTAGACTAAGTGTAGTAGCTTGTCTTTTTGGGGTTATGAAGTTGCCTTTGATGGAGGAATGAGCAATGGACTTTGGAGTGAGGTGGGCGAATTTGTGAAGCATGCAATAATGAGATGATAAAATTTCCCTCATAAAAAATGAACCTCTCCCTCTCTCATTTAGTGTGGCCGGCCCCTTGATGATAGAAATGGTGGAGGAATCAAAAACATGAAGGAAGGTGAGAGTAGTAAAAGTAGAAAGGTGGCAACATCCAAAAGCAATGATAACAATATCATATCAATATCAAATCCAATCTAATCTCAATTAATGCAAAGGAAAAGATGTATAAAGCATCTCATGATGATAATCATATCATGAAGCCACAAATGCATAAAACCCCCCTCCTCAATAAGTTATTTACAAACTTGCAAATAACCCCCTCCATCAGAAAGTCCGGCCGTGAAGGAACAAAGGAAAACTGGCCGGAACGGAATGCAAACTGGCAACTTCAGAAAACTGATCCCGTAATAAATTACAGGAAAACCCCTCTACTGCATATACAAGCCCGCATCTGTATTCCCACTGAATACAAATGCAAAGAGACAAAACTACACTGTCTAATACTAGGATCCGGCTTAAACCAAAGCCGGCTAGTAAAATCCGTCCGATCACGATACGTGCAATACTGCACGTATCTGATCGAACCCTGCCATATCTCCATACGGCCTCTACAGCGTTTCACCCGAAACTTGAGTAAGTGTGTGTGGTGGACTCTAAAGACTCGTCAATACTATGGCTGTGGATTTAACCACTAGCACGTCAGAGGTATTAGCCATACGTGACGGGCTACCAGCTATTGACCAAAAGGGACGTCGATGAGCCAACTCATCCTGACACCCTACTGAGCCTGTCAGTGACAATATCCGTACAGTCCGGTTCGTTCGTCTATGAGTATCGCATGGCGGGCCTAGGGGGTTGGTAAAAGTCAGACCCCCAAAAGCGGAACAAGTCGTGTCGGAGTGTAGCCCAGAACAACCTGAGATACTACTGGAATACCTACTGGTAAATCTCCTGCCTCGGCCGAGGGCTTTGTGTAATGGCTCACCTAGACACAGCGTGACCTCACCCCCAATACCGGGAGAGACGAACCCCTGCAGATCCGCTACCTGCCTCCATGTGGCTCGGGACTGTACCCAACTAAAACCTGTTTGCACGACTCCTTTGAGCCGTGGTAGGGTAGTAATCAAAGCACAGTGGGAACTCACACGAGACAAATGATGATCTCAGGTCGATGAATTAACCTGTACACATGTTACCAGGGAACTGCTATCTGACGTCTGGTATAATCCCAACTAGCATGTTCCCGGCGAGTCCTGTCCGGTGTACTCATAACCCAATGAGCACATGTATACATCTTAGGTGAACCAACTGACACCAGTGGCTTGTGAGACTGGCCACCGCCCCTCGTCGGGGTCTCGACTGTATACACTAGTCTACTATGGAGTATCGATGCCCTGTCTCGAAACTCCCACGACTAGGGACCTTTTAAGGATGTGCTTATAGACCCCAGCTCCCACGTATATGATCGCCCTCATACTGCTGGCAGTCAAGCAAGAATCCTAGGGACTCTATCAACGTGTAATAGCGACTCGTAAGGTCACCTAAAGCAGTACACGATGATAAAGATAAACCATATAGCATACTATCATCTTGAGTAAGACTGTCCTACTGGGATAAGTCCTCCCTCAATCATTGCAATCACGTGCCTGTGATCCAATAATTGACTCTGAGGGCACTATCTCCAACAATCTCCCACTTGCACTCAAGGCTAATTATTGCGATGTCGCATACTCACAGCCCGTGTGATACCGAACGCCCAACACCTCTACTGGTCAGTCTCACAAAGCTCGTTTGCGAAACTATTGCGTTCGAGGAATAGCCTTAGTGAGTGGATCTGCTCTGATGTTTCTTTCTATTTCTCTCTTTATCTAAAGTTCGCGGAGAAAGTCATCTCCCGAAATGAGCAATACCTGTCTTAGAATGTGTCTGGATGTCTGATGGGACCTAGCTCATAAATGAACTCCAAATCCAAACTTCTTAGACTGTACCGACAACTGAACTTAATCAGTATCTTGCGCCATGCCTCCCTCAGTATTGCCTTGGACCACCTGTCCAAAATACCGCCCCTCATCAGAAGGAAAACTATAACTCTGACAGCCACTCTGCCTTCCAGGTCACCTTGGAAGCCTGGAATGATAACTGTCTCCCGAAGGAGGATGCTGTTATCATATCCCTAGAACATCCACTTATGTTCTAAAACTGCTTCCGAATGTTTCTCCAGGATTGGATCAATATCAACTTATTGCATCTCGTGCAAAAACAACATCTGGTGTGGTACTTGACATCTCATGATCAACTCAATTGCCTAAGCAAGTGATCTGCCAATCATGCACAGCCCTCTCCCCTTTAGTCTGTAAGACACCTTTAGAGAGGGTGACTCCATCACCTGCAGGTACACTACCGTGCCAGGAGTCATCCATTCTAAATACCTTTAGAATGCTGTCTAAGTACCCTGATTGGGAAACCACCCAAATCTAGATCTAAAACCATAGATCTAGTTACCAGATGTGCGATATAATATCCAATTCCTATATGGAGAAACTACTGTGTGACAACCAAAGTATAACCGATCGAAGTATAGGAATATCACTTCCTACTCTGTGTATGTCATCCATATACCAGGACACTACACCCTACTACCTTCTTAACAGATCCATCCCCTATTCTGATGAAGTCAAACCTATGACTTCACGTCAGAAATAGATGATCTATCTCCGCTATTGTTAGTGTATATGCCCTAGAGGCCATTACTGTATCATATTAGTTTGTATATTACTTAATGGAAGCTTGGGATATTCACCTTGTATATACAATCTTGCTCAAAATAGTAGTATGCTACTTGGTTTGTTTCTACTTCAATGTGTACATGTGTTTATTTTAGTATATCACCTATACACATTAGTGGAGCCCTTAGGATCTTTGCTTGATTACCAGCGATGTGATGGCAGTCACACCAGTGGGGCTGGGTAATCTATAAGCACATCCTTATGCAGGTCCCTAGTCGCAGGACTATCGAGACAGGGCATCGATACTCCGGAGTAGACTAGGGCATGCTCTTCTCATCCCAGTGTGGGAGACGGTCTGTCCCACAGCCGTCAGTACAATGTACTTGAGATAGTATGCGGGTGCTCGTTAGGTTACGGGTACACTGGACAGGACTCGTCGGGAACTGACTAGTTGGTATTATGCCTATCGTCAGTTATCAGTTCCCAGGTGACATGAGTACAGCTTAGTCCGCTGACTTGACACTGTCACTTCGCCTCGAGTGTGTTCCCACTGCACTTTGATTACTACCCTACCACGGCTCAAAGGAGTCGTGCAAACAGGTAGTAGTTGGGTGCAGTCCCGAAGCACTTGGAGGCAGTGACGGTTAGACAGGATTTGTCTCTCCCGGTATTGGGGGTTGACATCGCGCTGTGTCTAGGAGAGCATTACACGAGTAGTCCCTGGCCAGGGCAAACGAGATATACTGGTAGGCTTCCAGTGTTATCTCAGGGTGTTTTGGGCTTCACTCCGACACGACTTGTGCCGCTATTGGGGGACTGACGTTTACCGCCCCTAGGCCCGCCATGCGATGTATCAGACGAACAGACCGGACTGTACGAAGAATGTCACATTCAGGCTCAGTAAGAGTTCAGATGGGTTTCGCCTCGTCAGTCTTCTTGTCGGCATCTACCTGGGGACCGTTACGCACAGCTTGTGCCGCTTGCGGTCTGTGGTTAAACCCACTGCCAGCGTAGTGTCGAGTCTTTTGAGTCCCACACAGAAAGCTATTCGCCTTTAGGAAAAAGAGTAGAGGTCGCATGGTTTTGTGACAGGGTTTGGTCACATCCGTGCACTTGTGCACGTACAGTGTCCGGACAGTTTACACTAGCGGGCTTTGGTTTAAGCCAGATCCTATTGTACCTTTTGGGATTGGTTTTATCCAGTATGCATTCGTGTTCCTCGGAACACGGTTGCGGGTGTGTATGCACAGTTGACGGAGAGACAGAGGCAGAGGATTCTCATTAGGGTTGTTGACCGTTGACAGTTGACTATTGACTTTTTGCTCAACCCTAATGAGACTATGATATGTGATTAACAATTATATTAATTAAGTATTATGGTGACATGGTTGTTAAGGGATTGACTTTGTTGACTTTTGTTGACTTGTTGACTTTGTTGACCGGTTGACTAGGCTTGACTAGTTGACCATCATGATAACTATAGCTATCATTTCATAGCAAAGACTTTTGCTTGCTTGCTCTTTTGTGCAAAATGAGTGCATGAAATGATATGGCTATGGTTGCTTAAACCATCACATAATACTTGATTGATATGAGGTGTTATGATTGTTTTGGATTATGAGAGCCAAATGAGAAAAGTCTTCTCTCATTCTTTCATTCTCATTCTCTCTCTTGTTCTTGAGCTCTCATCTCCTCCTCTTGCTCTCCCTCTCTTGACTCTATGGTTCATTTGTCTCATGAGTTGAGAACCAAGAACCATAGATAAAATTCCATACAAACTCTTCTCTACTCACTCTAGTTCACAAGGTTTAGCAAACCGAGTGAACTAGTTTCTTCAAAGTTCGAAGAAGGAGCCAAAGGTTGAAGCTTTCAGGTGGATCTATCTTCGGCGCAAGGAGACGACGGGGAGAAGCCGATTCGGAAGACCATCGAAGCTTGAAGACGAAGGAGTTCGAGAAAAAGAAAGGTATAACCCTATAGCCGAGTAGTTAGCAACTCGTAGTTAGATTGTTAGTTAGATGTTTAACAAAGATCCGGGTTTTAAGTCCATGTTACCACCTCTAAGAAAATCGTTTTTTATCAAATTCCGCATGCCTGAAAGTACCGGGAGTGGTAGCATGGACTTACACCGGTATCAGAGCCTAGTTAAACTCTATCTAACATGTTAGCAAAGTAGCTAGAAGATCGATCAAAGAAAAGTCGCAAAACGAACCCAAAACTGTCAAGTTTCTGCCGATTTTTATTCTGTTCAAAAGTTGATAATTTTCATCTTAAAAATTGGCTCAGGCTTTTGTTAGAATAACCACCAAATTTGGTCCCACGAACCGTTCAAAGAGCCGCGGAAACGCGGAGGGAGCACGCTCCCGCTGCGGTTCCGCGGCCGAGTTGACTCGTCCGAGGTCCATCTTTGGTGCAGTGTATTTCTGGGGCTGTTTTGGGATTTTTGGAATATGTATTTTCTGCCCAGATTTTCCAGAACGAAAATTTTGTATTTGGGGCCTATAAATCCTTATTTTTGATCGAACTTCTAAAAGACTTAAGCTGACGGGTTTTTCTGTGATGTGATATTTGTATTGAACGTCTGCTAATCGCTATATGTCGATTAGTGGGGGTTATACAAATCTGTGATCTGTAATGTCATTGGAATGTGTATATGAATTCATTGGATTGTCGCGGGTGAATAGCCGGGGGTTGTGAGACGAGAGTTTTCTTTTCTTTCAATTCATGTAAATTTATAAATTGATGTAATAATTATTTTTATGGCCGCACAACCGGGTCGGGGTTGTAGCCGTCATTGTATAATTTCTTTTTACTGTTTTTGCTCCTAGGATAGACCCATGGAGAGGGTGCACAAACTACCGGGTATGCCGAAGTGCCGAGTGGCCTACTCACGGGGATGAGGGAGGTTGCTTCGCTTCGGGTACTTGGCGGGTAGTTTGCCGCACCCGTTGGGGTCTTGGGTGGGGTTTTGGCTATTCACCGCGACCGTGTAATCTGCTTTTCGTTACAGGCTCGTACGAATTGCAGGTTCCTAGTATATCCAATGTGTTCATCTGTGATCTGAAATGGCTATCATTGCAGTATATCTATATATGATATTATTTAGGCGTTGCTTATGTTTTACAGCCGCGCTAGCCCAGCCCCCGCTCTGTCGTTAGTTAAGTAACCTAACGGGTAATGACGGGGCCCCGTGGCGAATGCGAATGGCATAAGCGTACGTCATATTTTGGTTGTTTTCTGCAATGGTAGGATTAAATGATGGGACGCATTAAAAGAACTAATGCAAGAATATCACGCATTAAAAGAACTAATGCAAGATAATAAACCAAGTTAAAGTCGTTGGAACACTTTCGAAAAACCACACGGTTCTTTTCAAAACTAACTTTTAAACGCGGAGCTTGAGCCACTCCTTTTAAAAGCTATCTCGTTCCATCGATCATATCAAGTTCACTACGTTCACGATTTTGCCAAAACTATCCGTTGCCCTCCATCATTTCAGTTAAATATTCGATAGTATTCAAGCTATGTATTTTGACCTCACGCCAAGGCATAGTGATTGGTAGTTGCCGGATATTTATCTGTTGCATAGATAGAATGCGTTGGTTTGGAACAGCCGTACTGCCATTTTGGCCTACGTCAAGGGTAGGTACGGGTGGGTTCAAATTAACCTGGATAATGATGGGAAGAACTTGACATGTGACTTATGACATTTTAACCTCACGCCAAGGTCATAAGAGCATGGGGCAAAAATCCACATCGGGAGTTTCAAAAGAACTGAAACTTGCTAGTGTTGCATACCATTTGGAGTGTGATGATTCTGGTAGGATTCCTTCAGTTTCGTCACACGATGATATTTGGATCCCGATCCTACTGTGAGTATATGCTACTCCTCGGGAAATTTCTCACTTAACGATCAATGCTATAAACCAAGTAGGTGTCTAGAAAGGTGTTTGCGGGGCTACGCCCCCAGGGAAAAGAGTTTATTTAATTAAGGAACTTCGCAAAAGCGTTGGAAAACCTCCCTCGAAGTACCGACACTGGCCTGGCTGAACGGTTAAGCAAGTATTGTACGGTGAGATTGATCCTGACTAATTCTTCCTTTTTGGTTTGAGGAGGGATTCGAGAAACAGTGGGAGCCATCCTGTTTAGACAAACTAAAAACCACTCTAAACTTGCAAGAGCATCATGCTGAGTGTTTCTTCTTCTCTCTCCTAATTGCAGCGACCAATCGACATGACTGGACTTAAGTTACTTCTAGATAAAAACATACTGACAGGGCCAAACTACAAAGATTGGCTCAGGAATGTCAAAATGGCAATCACTTACGACAAGCTGGGGTATCTTCTTACCACCAAAGATCCCCCTGTCCCAGGTCCCACTTCCAGCGTCGCGGATAAGGAAATCCGTAAGACTTGGGAGATTGATAGCGCGAAGGCCAAATGCCTCGTGCTTGCCTCTATGGACAATGAACATCAGAGGAGGCACGAGAATATGGACCTGGAATCCATATTTCTTCATACAAAAGAACTGTATGGAGAGCAGTCTCGTATCGCAAGATACGAAGCGTCGAAAAAGTTATTTTCGGCAAGGATGGCCGTCGGATCATCAGTAGCAGAACACGTGCTTAAAATGATCGGCTACATTGAGGAGCTCGCGGACCTTGGGACCACATTGGAGAGTGAGCTCTATACGGACTTAGTTCTCCAGTCCCTTCCTTCCACTTACGCCCAGTTTATACTGAACTTCAACTTGCAAGAAAAAGAAGTTGAACTTTCAGAGCTCCTCAACATGCTGAGGAGCGCAGAGGGCACCCTACAGAAAGGTAGGGAAACATCCACTTTGTTTGTAGGAGGATCATCTTCTTCTAGGTCGAAGGCGAAAGCCAAGGGAAAGAAGAAGAAAGCCCCCGCCAAACCAAGGGGCGGTGTTAGAAAAGTGGATACGAAGGGAAAAGCTAAAGCAACAAAGAAAGCGGGGAAGCTTGTGGATAAGGAAGAATGCTTCTATTGTCATAAGAAAGTACACTAGAAGAATGATTGCAGGGCCTGGAAGGCCAGAACACAGGAATTGAAGAAGGTTGCAGCTTCAGCTTCAGGTGTGTATGTTATTGAAAACTGTCTTTCAATAAACTATACTTCCTCGGTATTGGATACCGGATCAGGATCTCATATCTGTAATTCTTTGCAGGCGTTGAGAAACCGTAGGGTTTTGAAGGCAGGTGACATGACCCTCAGAGTTCCGAACGGAGCTAGCATGGATGCTAAAGCCGTGGGGGACTATCACCTGGGAATGTTAGATGGACATGTTTTGGTTTTGCGTAATTGCTTTTTTGTACCCAACGCAACTTGTAATATCATTTCTGTATCTTTGGTTTCTAAAGAAGGTTATAAATTTGCGTTTGTAAGCAATATTGTAAACATTCACCTTAATCAAGTTTTGATTGGGTCAGGTACATTGAGCAATGGTATATACGTATTAAACCAACCGCAGATTTTTAATGTCCAGAATACACACAAAAGAAAGTCTCCGGAAATAAATCAGACTTTCTTGTGGCATTGTAGACTGGGTCACATCAATGAGAGCAGGTTGACGAAGTTACATACAGAAGGATATTTGAATGCGTTCGAATATCAATCGTATACCACTTGTCAATCCTGTCTCAAAGGAAAGATGACAAAGACTCCGTTTACTGGACACGGAGTAAGAGCGAGCGAGCTCTTGGGACTCATACACAGTGACGTGTGCGGTCCAATGTCTACACATGCGCGAAGCGGTTATTCTTACTTCATTACTTTTACGGATGACTATTCAAGGTACGGTTATGTCTTCTTAATGAAACATAAGTCCGAAGCCTTTGGAAAATTCCAGGAATATAAGAATGAAGTAGAAAAACAAACCGGCAAAAGTATCAAGATTCTAAGATCGGATCGAGGTGGTGAATACTTGAGTGCCGAGTTCCTGGACTATTTAAAAGAGAATGGAATTATCTCTCAGCTTACTCCTCCATACACTCCGCAACATAACGGTGTATCGGAGAGATGGAACCGCACCCTATTGGATATGGTACGGTCCATGATGAGTAACGCTGAGTTACCGCGATCATTCTGGGGATATGCGCTAGAATCAGCCGCATACCTTTTGAACCGAGTTCCTACTAAGACTGTGCCTACCACACCATATGAGTTATGGAGTGGGAAGAAACCCTATCTTCAATATCTAAAGATCTTGGGATGTCCAGCTTTTGTCAAAAAGCAGCATGCGGATAAACTCGAGGCACGCTCAGTACTGTGCAAGTTTGTGGGATACCCAAAGAACACCAGGGGGTATCTTTTCTACTACGCAGAGGAACAAAAAGTCCTTGTTTCTCGTAATGCCCACTTTCTAGAACACCAGTTCTTGGAAAAGGAAATAAGTGGGAGCGCAGTAGAACTGGAAGAAATTCCAGAACCACGGACTATTACTGAAAGTTTAGTGGAACCAGAGGGTTCGGAAGAACAGGACATTCCTACGCCGCTCCGCAGGAGTAGTAGGCAGACTCATCCGCCCGAGAGATACTACGGTTTTCTCATAGACGGGGATAGAGAGGATTGCATCATAGATTATGATGAGCCTACTAGCTTCCAGCAGGCCGTTCAGAGCGTTGACTCAGTAAAATGGCTGGATGCAATGCGGACCGAAATGGAGTCCATGTACACCAACAAAGTATGGACGTTGGACATTGCTCCAGACGGGGTAAAACCCGTAGGATGCAAGTGGATCTTCAAAAGGAAGATTGGTGTGGATGGATAGGTTGAGACCTATAAAGCTAGACTTGTAGCAAAGGGTTTTCGTCAAAGACCTGGTTTGGACTATGACGAAACCTTTTCTCCAGTGGCTATGCTGAAATCCATTCGGATCCTTCTTGCCATTGCTGCCTTCCACAATTATGAGATTTGGCAGATGGACGTAAAGACATCTTTTCTAAATGGAAATTTAGAGGAGTGTGTCTATATGGACCAGCCAGAGGGTTTCATTCAGAGTGGGAGCAGCGGAAAGGTATGCAAGTTGCTTAAGTCCATCTATGGACTAAAGCAGGCATCGCGGAGTTGGAACATCTGTTTTGATGAGACGGTCAAGGAATTTGGCTTTATCAAAAATCCAGATGAACCATGCATCTATAGTAGATTTGTAGCGAGAACTGTAGTATTCCTCGTTTTATACGTGGATGACATTCTCTTAATAGGAAATAACATTCCTATGCTATAATCTGTCAAGAGGTTCTTGTCACATAGGTTCTCCATGAAAGACCTGGGTGATGCCTCATACATCCTGGGGATCCGGATCCATCGTGATAGATCCAAGAGGATATTAGGACTTTCACAGTCCAGGTACATCGACACCATACTGAAGAGATTCAGTATGGAAGATTCTAAGCGCGGTAACCTACCGTCTTGTCACGGGATCACCCTCTCTAAAGAGATGTCTCCCAAGACTGATTTGGAGAGAGATCGCATGTCTATTATACCCTACGCTTCTGCGGTAGGCTCTATAATGTATGCGATGTTGTGTACCAGACCGGATGTAGCTTATGCACTGAGTGTGGTAAGCCGGTATCAGTCAAACCCTGGGGAGAAACACTGGATAGCAGTAAAGAACATTCTCAAGTACCTGAGAAGGACTAAAGAGATGTTCTTAGTGTATGGAGGAAAAGACCTCCAGATCGAGGCCTTTGCTGACTCCAGCTTCCAGAGTGACAAGGATGATTCCAAGTCCATGTCGGGTTTTGTCTTTACCCTCAATGGAGGGGCGGTGTGCTGGAAGAGTTCCAAACAGGAAACCGTTGCAGACTCGATAATGGAAGCGGAATACATCGCTGCATCTGATGCCGCAAAAGAAGCTGTCTGGATGAGGAAGTTCTTGAAAGAACTTCAGGTGGTTCCGTCCATTGTTGATCCAATACCTCTGTATTGCGACAACAACGGGGCTATAGCTTTAGCGAAGGAACCCAGGTCCCATCAGAGATCCAGACACATCTTGAGGCGGTATCACCTGATCAGGGAGATCGTAGATCGCCAGGAGATCGAGGTTCGGAGAGTCGCTTTAGAAGATAACACTGCAGATCCATTCACCAAGGCCCTGCCCCAGACTCAGTTCGAGCGGCTGATCGAGATGATAGGTCTTCGATACGCCAGTACATGGCCTTAGTGCAAGTGGGAGATTGTTAGTGTATATGCCCTAGAGGCCATTACTGTATCATACTAGTTTGTATATTACTTAATGGAAGCTTGGGATATTCACCTTGTATATACAATCTTGCTCAAAATAGTAGTATGCTACTTGGTTTGTTTCTACTTCAATGTGTACATGTGTTTATTTTAGTATATCACCTATACACATTAGTGGAGCCCTTAGGATCTTTGCTTGATTACCAGCGATGTGATGGCAGTCATACTAGTGGGGCTGGGTAATCTATAAGCACATCCTTATGCAGGTCCCTAGTCGCAGGACTATCGAGACAGGGCATCGATACTCCGGAGTAGACTAGCGCATGCGCTTCTCATCCCAGTGTGGGAGACGGTCTGTCCCACAGCCGTCAGTACATCATACTTGAGATAGTATGTGGGTGCTCGTTAGGTTACGGGTACACTGCACAGGACTCGTCGGGAACTGACTAGTTGGTATTATGCCTATCGTCAGTTATCAGTTCCCAGGTGACATGAGTACAGCTTAGTCCGCTGACTTGACACTGTCACTTCGCCTCGAGTGTGTTCCCACTGCACTTTGATTACTACCCTACCACGGATCAAGGGAGTCGTACAAACAGGTAGTAGTTAGGTGCAGTCCCGAAGCACTTGGAGGCAGTGACGGTTAGACAGGATTCGTCTCTCCCGGTATTGGGGGTTGACATCGCGCTGTGTCTAGGAGAGCGATTACACGAGTAGTCCCTGGCCAGGGCAAACGAGATATACTGGTAGGCTTCCAGTGTTATCTCAGGGTGTTTTGGGCTTCACTCCGACATGACTTGTACCGCTATTGGGGGACTGACGTTTACCGTCCCCTAGGCCCGCCATGCGATGTATCAGACGAACAGACCGGACTGTACGGAGAATGTCACATCCAGGCTCAGTAGGAGTTCAGATGGGTTTCGCCTCGTCAGTCTTCTTGTCGGCATCTACCTGGGGACCGTTACGCACAGCTAGTGCCGCTTGCGGTCTGTGGTTAAACCCACTGCCAGCGCAGTGTCGAGTCTTTAGAGTCCCACACAGAAAGCTATTCGCCTTTAGGCAAAAGAGTAGAGGTCGCATGGTTTTGCGACAGGTCGCATGATTTTGCGACAGGGTTTGGTCACATCCGTGCACTTGTGCACGTACAGTGTCCGGATAGTTTACACTAGCGGGCTTTGGTTTAAGCCAGATCCTAGTGTACCTTTTGGGATTGGTTTTATCCAGTATGCATTCGTGTTCCTCGGAACACGGATGCGGGTGTGTATGCACAGTTGACGGAAAGACAGAGGCAGAGGATTCTCATTAGGGTTGTTGACCGTTGACAGTTGACTATTGACTTTTTGCTCAACCCTAATGAGAATATAATATGTGATTAACAATTATATTAATTAAGTATTATGGTGACATGGTTGTTGAGGGATTGACTTTGTTGACTTGTTGACTTTTGTTGACTTGTTGACTTTGTTGACCGGTTGACTAGGCTTGACTAGTTGACCATCATGATAACTATAGCTATCATTTCATGGCAAAGACTTTTGCTTGCTTGCTCTTTTGTGCAAAATGAGAGCATGAAATGATATGGCTATGGTTGCTTAAACCATCACATAATACTTGATTGATATGAGGTGTTATGATTGTTTTGGATTATGAGAGCAAAATGAGAAAAGTCTTCTCTCATTCTTTCATTCTCATTCTCTCTCTTGTTCTTGAGCTCTCATCTCCTCCTCTTGCTCTCCCTCTCTTGACTCTATGGTTCATTTGTCTCATGAGTTGAGAACCAAGAACCATAGATAAAATCCCATACAAACTCTTCTCTACTCACTCTAGTTCACAAGGTTTAGCAAACCGAGTGAACTAGTTTCTTCAAAGTTCGAAGAAGGAGCCAAAGGTTGAAGCTTTCAGGTGGATCTATCTTCGGCGCAAGGAGACGACGGGGAGAAGCCGATTCGGACGACCATCGAAGCTTGAAGACGAAGGAGTTCGAGAAAAAGAAAGGTATAACCCCCTAACCGAGTAGTTAGCAACTCGTAGTTAGGTTGTTAGTTAGATGTTTAACAAAGATCCGGGTTTTAAGTCCATGTTACCACCTCTACGAAAATCGTTTTTTATCAAATTCCGCATGCCCGAAAGTACCGGGAGAGGTTGCATGGACTTACAGCTATATCCGCTTTAGTCTATAAATAGACATAAGCCACTTGTCCACCAATGCTTCCGCTGCTCCCACTGACCACGAAAACCCTCTGGCAGAGTCATATACACGTACACTTCTAAAGTAAGTTTAGAACGATGCTATACTCATCCTCCTGCCGGGTCTCACAGTCTGGAACAACAGAAATGGCAAGTCTGGGTAAACAAGAACCTCCCTGCCACCGTCCTTGAGCATACCGAAGTACCTCTCGAGCGCCTGAGGTTACCTACCATATCTGCGGAGTGGCTAATGGAATGTCAAATCAGAATGAATCTTTAGGTTCTTATCAAATTTTCAGTAATCGTCTGCGGTTCTTGAATCACTTCCAGTTCTACCAAACTCCCACTACTGTTTTATGAAAATATCCATTTTTGTTAAAACTGTGGCGAGTCAAGAACAATATCACTATTGATCTTCCTGATGGTAGAAAGTCAACCCTCGTCATAGCCTGGGTCAACCCACAAACAGCCATTACAGAAACGTGCCTTGACTTATCCAGAGTCTGGTTTTAAGCATAAGCTGGACAACTCCCCGTACCTTAACATCGTTAAGATATGAACTGTTCTATATCCAATACAGAAACAGAGGCACTGATTTAAATGACCCAGATTCAAATCATGCAGCTGTCTCCAGTGCATGTCATCTAAATGGAGAGAGGCCGATCAACATTACTCAACTTAGTAGTGCTTCCAATTATGAGTAACCTGAAAGGGAAGCAAGTTTTCTTGATCATTACTATCAACTGAATACCATATACAAGTATCTACATCTTCGATTACCTTGAAGAATCCCGATACTTTCAATACCTGGTTCTCTACTTTACTCATATACCTATAACTTCTCAAAAGTTGGGCCCTGTGTTTCTACGAAACACCTGTCTAAGAACTAGAGAAGTCACAAGTAAACAGAATATAGTACGAGTACATACCCTCTGTCTTAATAGACACTGGACAATATACAATACTTTTTATAAGTCCTTTGAGTCTAATAACTCATTCACCGTGTGTCGTAGGCTGAAAAAACGTATTTATGGTTAAGAAGAATTACACCGCTGTTCAATGCTCCTTACCTAACTATCCACTGATATAGGTAAATGTCATCGACATAATTTCAAAAAGGTATATCTCACTCTATAAAAAATAGACGTACAGATATATCAATTTGAAATTGGTGCATAGCAACAGATATTCAAAACCAAATATTTGCCGACCGGCAAACAACCCAGGTGACTTCCTCAAATATCACCAATTACAACGAATCCCGATATAATGAGGATGATCACCTAATTCCCAATAACTTACTCCCACTCATCATCTGTAAAACCATACAGATGAGAGAATCAAACCTGGAAAATACATACCCTGGAGCAAGTGTCTTATTGGGAAATCAGTTTACTTTTAACAGTACACGGTGAAACAGAAACATTAAAATGTTTCGATGGGGTATCCGGGTATTCCTAGTGATGCATCTTCCATTAACCAGATTCACAACTGTAACCGTATAATTCTTTGCCATCTCTCCAAATCCCTTTATATGTCTTTAGTCATTACCTTCTGTACACCCTCTTAGGCTAAATGGTTTTCTTCTTTCCCTACCGTTCGACACCAGCCTATGGTTTGGAAGAAGACTATCCAATAAGCATAATGGGTGTACTGTCCTAATCCTAGGAGCACTCGCAATGCGAGAGAAGATGAAGATAAAAGACAACCGAAGAAAGCTTATTCCTATTTCTCCTGAACCAGAATCCATCCCCGAACTGGAACAAGTTCTTTTCGAGTTCGTATATAACCATACGATGGAGTATCCAAATAAACTGTGGATCTTCGTAGTGATACGGAGTGTCCTGGAGAAATACAAAGGTGAATTGGGAGTGTTAATGAAATACTTGGTTTGGTCGTGAATAGCAGTCGCATTTTACTTTGCCCTCTTATTAATCCCTTGATATGTCTTTACTTAATACCTTCTGTACACCATTGTTATGCTAATTGGTTTTCTTCATTCCCCACCGTTCGGCACCAGCCTAAGGTTTGGAAGAAGACTATCCAATTTGCATAATAGGTGTACTATCTTCTAAACCAAGGAGTACTCGCAACCTGAGAGAAGGTAAAAGGAAAAGACAACTGAATAGTCCTATTCGTTTTCTCCAGAACCAGAAACCATCCTCGAATAAATTCATTCGAGTTCGTATATAACCATACGATGGTTTTGTCCAATGGAAGTGGACGTTCGTAGTAATACGGGGTGTCCTGGAGAAAAGGGTAAAAGTAGGAGTGGCAATGAGGTTTGAAACTCAGACAATCCAAAAGCAGTGTTTAAAGAAGGTTCGGTCAACCTTGGTCACTGAGTCATAGTCAAGGGTCGGGTCATGGTCACTGCCAAAGAGAGAGAGACAGAGAGAAAAGAAACACTCAGCGTACACTCTAACCTAGATCAGAATGGTTACCAATTTATCTAATCAGGAAACCTCCCACTGTAACCTTAAATTCTTTTCCAAACCTGAAGAAGAATTAGTCGGGATCACCCGAGGAGTAAACCAACTCATCAGTGGGAATCGGGATCCAACTATCATCGCATGACAACTTGATGGAATCCACTCAAGTCACCACACTTCAGAAGGTATGCGCATGCCTGGTAAGTTTCAGTTTCTTTAGAAACTCCCGATGTGATTTTTACCCCAAGCGGTTTATAACCTTGACTAGGTCAACAAACCATAAACCGCTAGTCAAGTTCAACCCATCATTTTTCTGGATTGCATTAAACCCACCCGTACGTGCCCTTGACTAGGTCAACAAGGCCGCACGGCTGTCCTAACCAATCCCATTTATGCAACAAACAAGTACCACTTAGCTACCGAACACTACGTCTTGACTAGGTCAACAAACGCAGCACGAATACTAAATAATACCTGTAGGAAATGACGGAGGGCTACGGCTGGTTTTTGGCGAAAAACCTTTAACGTAATGAACTTGATATCGCTGAAGGAACTGCATAGCTTTTTATAAAAATATAGTGGCGAAAACCCTTTGCTAAAGAGGTCACTCCCGGTGAAGGGATCTCGGCTCTTTCCCCGTAGAATGAGGTGCAGGATATTCCAACTGAATACCATGATGCAAAGCAAAAAGTATTCGGCTATAGTGAAGTTATTGCCCTGACACAAACTTCTGTCCATGGGGTCACTCCCGGTGAAGGGATCTCGGCCCTTGCCTCGTCGACTGAGGTGCTGGATATTCATAACCGAATACCATTGTGCAAAACAAAAGAGAACGTTCTTGCAATAACAGCTTTTTGAAAAATTGTTCCAACAACATCAGAATAGGTTTGTTTAGCTTGCATTGATCCGAATCAACGCAGTCCCATCAATTGATCACACCACAAAAGAACGAAAATACGATGTACGTATATGCCATCCGCATTCGCCACTGGGTCCTGTCATCACCCGTTAGGTTACTTAACTAACGACAGAGCGGGGACTGGACTAGCGCGGATGCAAAACATATACAACACTACTAGTATATATATCAATATATAATATTCGCTCAAGGCGTGATAAAATGCAATATCACAGAAATGTAATAAGTATCACAGAACAATACAGATATCTGGAAACCCGACGTTCCCCTGGTTGTGTGGATAGCCTGTGCAATGAAATCCTAGACCCCTACGGGCGCGGCATGTTACCCGCCAAAACCTGAAGCGAGGCAGCCCCCTTCAGCAACGTGAATGGACCACCCGGCACTTCACGGAATCCGGTAACTTGGGCACCCCTCCAGGGTCAACTTGTACCCCCTACGAGTGCGGCGAATAGCCCGCCAATTCTAGAGTGAAGCCCCCTCCGTCTCAATGCCATGATATGCGGGCCCGTTGCCCTCCAGAACCCGGCTATCCGTGCACCCCACCTTTAGGTAATCCTAGTACAGAAAGTAAAATATACATACAACGGGTATATTGACCTCGACCCGGTCGTGCCGCAAAAGAATAATACAAACAGGCAGTAACGGCAGTCCACATGTCGGACGCTCACCCCGCAATATCATATGTACATATAAAACAAAACTGTACTACCACTGCAACCAGGCTATCCCCCACGACCAATCCGCAACATCACAGCACAACACAGAACATCAACGTGAATGTCAAGTTCACAAATCCGTCTAACCGGGCTATAGCAGATAAACTGGATTTACCGATCGAATGACATTCACGGTCGCAGATATAATGTAAATACTGTGAACTAACATGTTTAAACTTTTCGATCGATCAAATTTATCGAAGTGGGCCCTAAGTTGTACTGTAGCTCTCACAGAAATTCTGGGCCCAAAAAGAATATCCCAAAACCCCTATTTCTAACCCATATGCCTACTGGAAAATTTTGGTACAATGAGGACACTTTCCCACCGCGGCTAAACCAGGGGTTTGGCCGCGTTTCCGCGGTCGTACTAATGAATCACTGCATCAAATTTTCCCAGAATTCTTATAATTTCCTGCATGTGTTTCTGCAATGACCTGAAAAATTTTTAGAGCCCAAAAAATTTCGACAAAAACTTGATGCACACGAAATACGGTTTTTAGGATTTTTTTTCGATCGAGTCTTTAAACATACTAGAGCAAGTTAGGCAAGGTTAATGGCGTGGCTCTGATACCATGTTGTGCAACGGCAGAGCCCCGACCGTCTTTCCGAGGCCAAAATGCGGAAACAAAAATTTTCTTAACTTTAAACCGGCGCTACCGCGGACAATAAACCCGGATCGTAACCATTAAGATAATCCTAGCTAACAAGAGTGTGGATAGAGAAGCTATACCAAGCGATCCATGTCCTTCGGTCTTCGTCTCTACTCCGATCTCCCGCGGAATCTCCGTCCGTCACCTCCTCGTCGGAAAGGGCACCACGTAGCCCGATTCTTTTACGGGCTCCCACCTCTGGACCGAGGAAACTCGGACGCGAAGTTGGCTAGCCGACGCGTCCAAGATTTGCTGTAGACTAAGTGTAGTAGCTTGTCTCTTTGGGGTTATAAAGTTGCCTTTGATGGAGGAATGATCAATGGACTTTGGAGTGAGGTGGATGAATTTGTGAAGCATGCAAAAATGAGATGATAAAATTTCCCTCATCAAAAATGAACCTCTCCCTCTCTCATCTAGTGTGGCCGGCCCCTTGATGATAGAAATGGTGGAGGAATCAAAAACATGAAGGAAGGTGAGAGTAGTAAAAGTAGAAAGGTGAACACATCCAAAAGCAATGATAACAATATCATATCAATATCAAATCCAATCTAATCTCAATTAATGCAAAGGAAAAGATGGATAAAGCATCTCATGATGATAATCATATCATGAAGCCACAAATGCATAAAACCCCCCTCCTCAATAAGTTATTTGCAAACTTGCAAATAACCCTTCCATCAGAAAGTCCGGCCGTGAAGGAACAAAGGAAAACTGGCCGGAACGGAATTCAAACTGGCAACTTCAGAAAACTGATCCCGTAATAAATTACAGGAAAACCCCTCTACTGCATATACATGCCCGCATCTGTATTCCCACTGAATACAAATGTAAAGAGACAAAACTACACTGTCTAATACTAGGATCCGGCTTAAACCAAAGCCGGCTAGTAAAATCCATCCGATCACGATCTGTGCAATACCGCACGTATCTGATCGAACCCTGCCATATCTCCATACGGCCTCTACAGCGTTTCGCCCGAAACTTGAGTAACTGTGTGTGGTGGACTCTAAAGACTCGTCAATACTATGGCTGTGGATTTAACCACTAGCACGTCAGAGGTATTAGCCATACATGACGGGCTACCAGCTATTGACCAAAAGGGACGTCGATGAGCCAACTCATCCTGACACCCTACTGAGCCTGTCAGTGACAATATCCGTACAGTCCGGTCCGTTCGTCTATGAGTATCGCATGGCGGGCCTAGGGGGTTGATAAAAGTCAGACCCCCAAAAGCGGTACAAGTCGTGTCGGAGTGTAGCCCAGAACACCCTGAGATACTATTGGAATACCTACAAGTAAATCTCCTGCCTCGGCCGAGGGCTTTGTATAATGGCTCACCTTGACACAGCACGACCTCACCCCCAATACCGGGAGAGACGAACCCCTGCAGATCCGCTCACTGCCTCCATGTGGCTCGGGACTGTACCCAACTAAAACCTGTTTGCACGACTCCTTTGAGCCGTTGTACGGTAGTAATCAAAGCACAGTGGGAACTCACACGAGACAAATGATGATCTCAGGTCGATGAACTAACCTGTACACATGTTACCAGGGAACTGCTATCTGACGTCTGGTATAATCCCAACTAGCATGTTCCCGGCGAGTCCTGTCCGGTGTACTCATAACCCAATGAGCATATGTATACATCTTAGGTGAACCAACTGACACCAGTGGCTTGTGAGACCGGCCACCGCCCCTCGTCGGGGTCTCGACTGTATACACTAGTCTACTATGGAGTATCGATGCCCTGTCTCGAAACTCCCACGACTAGGGACCTTTTAAGGATGTGCTTATAGACCCCAGCTCCCACGTATATGATCGCCCTCATACTGCTGGCAGTCAAGAAAGAATCCTAGGGACTCTATCAACGTGTAATAGCGACTCGTAAGGTCACCTAAAGCAGTACACGATGATAAAGATAAACCAGATAGCATACTATCATCTTGAGTAAGACTGTCCTACCGGGATAGGTCCTCCCTCAATCATTGCAATCACGTGCCTGTAATCCAATAATTGACTCTGAGGGCACTACTCCAACACTTTATAAAACCCTAATTCTCTAGATCGATTCTTGGTTTGTGTTCCTTAGCACTCTAGATTTTTTAAAATTGCATACTTGATACTTGCTAAAAACTAGTGGTCGTGCTAAGAAACTCCAACAGCCCGAGCCTTCATTGCCCATCCTTGGCCGCCAAAATATCCGATATGGTCGCAAATTGCGGCCTGGTCTTGGATTTAGGGTTTGGTTTTTGGTCCATAGCTCAATCACTAGATGTCCAGGCCTATCCAATATGCAAAATGTTTTAATTTCACCCTAAGTAGAATCTGGGAGTGTTCTACTAAGTTTCAGATTTCGTTTTGCGACTTTTGAAAACTAGGTTTTTGATATTTGAGTTTTGACTTGGTCGTTTGACGCTTGTACGTCAACGCCGGGGTTTGTTTGGTTGTTCTTGCATCCGTAGACCATAGGTTCTAACCTATGCGCGCTTCGTGTGCCGTATTGGTGTTTGGATTTGATTTTTATTTCGATACGATATACATTGATTTATAGATACATTCGCGTGGACTTCCGGGGCGACGAAAGAGAGCAAGGTGTTTATCGACTTTGGCTAGAGCCAGGATAGTATGTGAGTAGATATATATCTATGGGGGAAGTCGGGTGGATGGAGTATAGCACTCACGCAGTCGTAGTATTAGGGTAATAGGTATATAGTTATATATATAAATATTAGATATGTATACTTAGCTAATAAGGTTCTAGGATACTATAAGCAATAGTAAACATTCTCATAGAGAGGAATATCCTTAGTTCTTATTCTCTTAGCCTTGAGCCATTGTATATATATTGTTACCTACGCGCGCGCGCACATATGTGTGTGTGTGCATGTAAATTTGAGGATAATTTTGATATAACATCATGAGATGAGGATACGATATGTTATAATGACACGAGTCGATATGATCGGACATGATGTCATGAGGCTATGCTATATGATATGATATGAAATGCAACGATATGATATGATATATTATATGAAGATTAGGTGATACATATGTTAATGATGCGATACGAGATGATATGACATGTGACGATATTAGATAATATGATGTACGTGACCATAGATTCGTACTTTTGATTGATGATATCGTACGATGAATTATACCGTACGTGATATGATGAACATGACGATTGATTTGTACTTTTGATTTGATGATGTCGTACGATAGATTATACCGTACGATATACTATGAGGATGGATCGCCGACTTATGTATGTATTGACTCACAAAAATATTGTTTTCTAATCACTTAAGTAGATATTAGGATATATTTAGAGCTATACCTATTTTCGAAACTAACGAATCATTATGCACTTTTATATGACAATCTCAAAGGACACTACGGATTTTCAAATGGTATCTTTTTCTCAAAAACACCGTAGCTCCTATTTTTCTAAAATCAACGATTTGTACTATTTTAAACTATAACTGTATAGCTCATATGTAGTTACGTATTTTATACTATTTGCATTTACATTTTTCTCTTTCTGTTATGTTCATATAATTTTCATTTGTGGTATACTTATTACGTTCCTTTTCCATATCCTTGTATGACTTCGCCTACTAGGACACACTCACCATTACCAATGATGCGCATATTTTACGTACACATACTCGCCGGCTTACACACTCATTATCGGTAATTGCCATGCCATGTACACATTAGAAATCGCTATGTGACCCGTATCATCTAATAACATGTAGCTTTTAGTTATTGTTTAGTACCCATACCACACTTACTATTTTAGTTATCGCATTTTCTTACCTAGTTAAATGCCACGCTCATATAAACACACTGGTTATGTATAACGGATTTGTTCTGTGCCTGTACTCATTGTTTCATTATTGTTTCATGCTTATGAAATTTGGTTTTCATGAGATTTCTAGATTTGAGAAACAGTGGATACATTTTAAAAACTTATGATTGTTTTAAAAACGTGATTTCTCTTGATATGATATTTGGCGTCAACCATAAGTTTTCTCGGTTCTGAGTTATATGTATACTCGATTCGAGGAGAGAGGAGACACCGTTTGCGGGTATATGGTGGACCCGGTACGGTACCCTGGAGCAAGAAGATCGTATAAAGAGATATTAAGCCCGGCAGGGGAATACTACCTACCGGTGACAGTACTGGACTCGGAGGATATCCGAAGGATACCTACTGGAGCGATTGAGACAGAAAGATATGAGGGCCGATATGATGAGATGGCGTCCGAGATATGAGGATTTATGTGTCGATACTGGACACGGGTTTTATGATGTTTTCGAGTGTCGATGCTGGGCACTCAGATTTTCATGATGATTTGGTGTGTCGTTGATGGAAACACGTTGGATGATACATATATATACATATATATGATACAGATGACATGGTAACATATTATGACATGTGCATGATAATATTATCGTTATTATACTTATGTTTACATTATCACCCTCATTTCCATTCGACCTTATATATACTTATCATACTTATATATATACCATCACCTTGTTACCATACCGTATCATATTATTATATTACTGTATGACCTAGGAGATCATCATACATTCGATTTTTATCTGAAGATGTCTTCTACTCATGAGTTGGCAACTCACCCCCGTTGTGCCACAGTTTTCTTGCAGGATCGACCGCTCCGATTCAGTAGCGGCTTGTTGGCACACTGCTCCTTTCTGGGTGATTGCATTTGGTAGGTGGGTTACAGCTCAGAGCGTAACCACCCTTGTATGAATTTAGTATTCATTTGTATGAGGGCTGATCTAATGACACTGCTCCTTTCTGGGTGTATGCATTTAGTATTCATTTGTATCTAGTTAAAATCTCCATCAACCAGACTATGTATATTGGTAGACCTAGAGATCGAGTTGTATATTCTTTGTATTTCGAGTCGAGACCTGTATATTCTTTCGGACTTAGAGTCACAGATATGTATTTATTCTTTATTTTTGGGTTTGATGGTGCCTGGTTTTCTTATCTTCTTTTCTGTGATTAATCTTCGCCTTGGGGCGTCATAAATACTTATTTGTGTGGTTGTGATCCGCAAATTGGCGAAGAGCTAGCTCCCGCTTGGGATGCCTATATTATTGTTATGTGTTGATTTTGGATTAAAATTTACAAAGGAGGTACTGCCCAAATTTCAAATGACGAAAATGTTTTCAACAATAGTATACAACTCACTTGTATTTTCATATAACATTATTTATACTTTCTAAGAAGAACTAGATTTTATTATACCTTTATTTCAAAACATCACCTCTATTATTTTCCTAAAAATGTTTAGATTTCTGGGCTTTCGGCTTACTTGGATTACAGTGGGCTTCTATAGTTTTCACGCGATTCAAGTGCTGGTCGCGTGCCAATTCCGAGTCGTGACAGAAGGGAAAACTCTTCCTTTTACATGTTTTTTGAGAAAAACAATTCCTCTTTTGCCTTTACATGCATGCAAGAAACTAGGAAATAATTCCATGCCAAATTGTAAATTGAACATAACTGCTTTACTTTACTAGATTCATGTAATTATGGGAGCATAGATGCATGCAAGAGACTAGGAAATGATTCCATTCCAAATTGTAAATTGAACATAACTGCTTTACTTTACTAGATTCATGTAATTATGGGTGCATAAATTTTCGGTCTCAGAACTAAAACATCGTCTAATCTTGTTTTAGTGTTTAGTTTGGCTCTAATACCATTGAAAGTTCCTAGTGCTCTTGCCTCTATAACCTCAGCTGATGCAGAACTGAAAAAACAAAAATTTTCAAGAGAGCACTCGAAACTAATCCCTAGCTGTCAATCCAAACACTAAACTAGAAAATAAGCATAAAATATTATAGGTTTACAACTTTTGTCGCGTGTCCACCTAATCGTAGACGACCCCTCCAAGCTCCTCGTAGGCCGTCGAGAACAAGTTTGAGAGACGACTGCCTTTACCGATGCCGATCCACCCGAGAGAATCGATCCAAGCTCCAGCTTCACTTACTGAAGCAACCGATGCTCCAAGTGTTAGTTATATGTATGACCTAGAGGCCATTATTGTACATGTGATGTATATTAGAGTGGATACTTGGATATATATAGAGAGAACTTTCTTGCTCTATATGATAGTACGTTATATGGTTACTCTTTTTCTTAACATGTTGACTTGTATAAGTGATACTGTCTTGCTCTCACATGTTAATAAATCCCTTAGGATGTGTACTTGACTACCAGGACTATGATGGAGATCATACTAGTGGGGCCAAGGGTAGTCCACAAGTACACCCTATAATTGTTCCCAGTCGAGGGTGTATCGAGACAGGGAATCGATATTCTGGATTAGACTAGCGTATAGGCTTCTTGACCCATATGATGGGCGATGTATGATCCCACATCCATTGGTGTTTGATATCAAAGATGGTATACGGGTGCTCAGTGGAGACTGGGTACACTGAACGGACTCGCCGAGAACTCCTAGCTGGTATTATACCTATCGTCAGATAGTAGTCCTCTGGTGACACTGGTACAGGTTAGTCTGTAGACCCGAGATCGTCATAGAGTTTTGTGTGATTCCCACTGTGCTTTGATTTCCACCTTACCACGTTCAAGAGAACATGCAAAACGGTGGCTTTTGGGTACATTCCCGAATCACATGGAGGCAATGAAAGATAGGATGGGATTCATCTCTCCCGGTATTGGTGGTTGATGTTGCGCTGTGCTCGATTGGCCATAACTGTAATTCCCTAGCCAAGGCTGCTATGGAGATTTACTGATAAGTGTTATCGGTAGTTTCTCGACCCGTTATGAGCCTTACATCGGCACGACTTATCGGTTACTGGGGTCTGACGTTTACCACCCCTAGATATGCGACATATCATGCGAAAAGACCGGACTGTATGGTTGTGTTATTGACAGGATTTTCAGGAGTAGGAGCAGGCTTGCTTGTTGATCTTCTGATCGCTCAATACCCGGGTAGCCGTTACGTCCAGCTAGTATCGCTGATGGCTTGTGGGTGCTTGATGTCATCATATCCTACTGCCGGCGTATTGACGAGTCTTTAGAGTCCTACACAGAGGTTTCACTGGCTCTGGCAAAACGAAGTAGGAGCACATATGTGATATGTACGGGACCGAGATTAATACGAGTATGTGATACCGTATTCTATTCTCGCGATATAAGGTATCGATCGGTTATATGAGATATAGCTGGGTTATCGAATCAAATGTTGATTCGATAAGTCGATACTGTATCGGTCGGTTATATGAGATATATAACCGAGTTTTCGAATTAAGTGTTGATTCGTTAGGTTGATACAAAAAATATTATGTTAGTTGTATATATGCCCTAGAGGCCATTGTTGTACATTTGATGTATATTATAGTGGATACTTAGATATATATAGTGAGGACATTTTTGCTCGACATGATAGTATGCTATCTGGTTTCCCTTTGTCTTAACATGTTGACCTGTATTGGTTTACTGTCTTCCTCTCACATGTTGATAAAGCCCTTAGGATATGTACTTGACTACTGGGATTATGATGAGATCATACTAGTGGGGCCAAGGTAGTCAACGAGTACATCCTATAACTGTTCCTAGTCGAGGGTGTATCGAGACAGGGCATCAATACACAAGAGTAGACTAGCGTATACGCATCTTTACCCATATGATGGGCGATGGATGATCCCATATCCATCGGTGTTTGACATCAAAGATGGTGTACGGGTGCTCAGTGGAGACTGGGTACACTGAACGGACTCGCCGAGAACTCCTGGATGGTATTTTACCTATCGTCAGATAGAAGTTCTCCGGTGACACTGGTACAGGTTAGTCTGTAGACCCGAGATCGTCATAGAGTCTTGTATGATTCCCACTGTGCTTTGATTTCCACCTTACCACGTCCAAGAGGGCGTGCAAAACGGTGGCTTTTGGGTTCAGTCCCAAACGAGGCAATAAGCGATAGAAGGGGTTTCGTCTCTCCCGGTATTGGGAGTTGATGTTGCGCTGTGTTCGATTGGCTATAACTGGAAGTCCCTGGCCCGGGCTAATATGGAGATTTACTGGTAAGAGTTATCAGCAGTTTCTCGACCCGTTATGAGCCTTACATCGACACGACTTATCGGTTACTGGGGTCTGACGTTTTACCACCCCTAAACTGGATATACGACATATCAGACGAAAAGACCGTACTGTATGGTAGTGTTACTGATTGGATTCACAGGAGAATGTACAGGCTTGCTTGTTGATCTTCTGATCGTTCAATATACGGGTGGCTGTTACGTTTAGCTGACCGCTTGCAGCTTGTGGGTGTTTGATATGATCATCACCTACTGCCGACATATTGACAATTCTTTAGAGTCCTACACAGTGGTTTCCTTGTTCAGGAAAAACGGAGTAGGGGCACATATGCGATATGTTCGGGATTGAGACTAATACGATATGAGATAACGTATTCTATTCTCGCGATATATGATATCGGCCAGGTATATGTGATATAGCCGGGTCATCGGATCAAGTGTTGATTCGATGAAATGGTACTTGTTATATTAGCCAGTTATATGTAATATAGCCGGGTTACCGTATCAAGTATTGATTCGATAATTTAATGTATAATTATATATGAGATATATTACGTTACATTAACTAATATAAGCCCGCTTTATTGATTCTTTTTCTCACTTGGATAATATATTGATGTATATGCGATATATGTTAATTGTATTATTTTCTTTTGTTACATTATATATTATATATGTGATATATAATATTGTAACGTGCTAGGTTAAAATTTCAACTAGGGTTTATGAGACTTGAACCATGCTAGGGTTAGATTAGGGTTTATAATTATTATTAAGGAAATACAAATACGGGTGGAATTATCCATAGTTTATATTTTGATGGAAGCTTGTATTCTTTTTTGACTTTGTCCACCATTTTTGTCTTCCTTAAGATATTTGTTGACCTAACTCTAACCATAGCAAATGGTTAAGTCTCTACAAGGGTTAAGGATATAATCTTTAACCCATGGTTGCAATTCTAACCTAACAACAATTCATTATTCATCACAAAAGATTTCTTCTTCTTCTTCCTCCTTTGAAAAAAGCTTTCTAGCCTTTTGTGTTGTGATGATTTAAAGTGAGAAATTGAAAATAAAAGAGAGCAAAATTCCTACTTCATCATCCTCATCTATTCTAGCCACTAAGATTAGGGTGTTCACTTCACTAATACTTAATTAGAGAAGTGAGAGCTTGGGTTTGAGATTCTTCAAGGTAGAACATCTTCGAAAAGAAAGACTTCAAGCAAGCATGGATCATTCGAATTGTGGAGCCTTTGTAGAGTCCAGGAATTCATGGATCATGGCGAAGGGACTACTAGTCGGAGCTTATGAAGCGAAGGAATGGACTACAAAGGTTGTAATCCCTCTCTCTTAGATGTAAAGTTGTTTACATGCAAAGTTAACCCTAATTCTCTAGTTCGATTACTTGGTTGGATTGTTTAGCACCCCAAAAATTTTAATATAGCATATTTGATACTTGCCAAAACCTTACTAAGGTGCTAAGATAACGCTACAGTGGTATCAGAGCTAAGCTAGAGCTTTAGACGTTGTCTAGACGAAATTTAAAGTCTGATCGAACCCCGAAAAACCAAACGAGACCCCCTTTCTGGAAAAATTTTCAAAAGTTGAAATTTTTCATATTAAAAATACTCAGAAAATCATGCAGGGAATTCTATGGACCCACCTGAAGAACGAGTCCCTAACTCGCTACAGTGACCACGCAACCGCAGCCAAAACCTGGTTTTGCCAGCTGTTCAGCGGCGCCACTGTGGAGGTTTGGGACTGGCCATTCAGCGACGGTCCTTAGGTGTTGAGGCATGCTTCTGGGAATTTTTATTTTCTGCTCAAGTGTTGAGCTCACTGGGGTATTTTGGGAATTCGTTGAATTGATCGAATTGTGTAACTTCGTCTAGATATCTGTGTTGTGATACAATATGTTGAATTCATTCAGTTAGGCATGAAATCTGTAATTTGTGATATTTCGGGTTTACGATGTCTAAAGAGATTGTGGATTCCAAATATTGTAGTTTTACATTTTATTTTCTGCGACCGTAAGTGTAATATGTGGTATATCGCCGTTTTCGTCGCTATAGATCGACGACAATTGTGATAGGCATATTTACTTACGGTGATGACATGTGTTGTTATGTGTTGCTGTGATATGTTATATTGGATCGTCGTGTTTTGAATAGCCGGGGGTTTTATGTGAGATGAGAGTTTTCTTTTTCATTCATGTAAAATTGTTTGTATGTAATATTCTATTATTGGGGCACTTCTGGGTTGAGGATGATGTCACCATTGTATATTATTTACTTTTCCGCATTAGGATAGACCCAAGACGGAGAGCACAAGTAACCGGGTTCTAAGGTCCAGTGGGAGGCCATCTCGAGGAGTCGAGACCGGGTCTCCTAACCCTAGAATTGGGAGGGTTACTTTCCGCTCTCGTAGAGGTCTAGAAATGTAGGTTTGGCTATTCAGCACGATCGTGGAATCCGTGTTTTATACAGGCTCAAACTAAAACACGGACCTCCTAGTATATCCAATATTTCATATGTTATCTTCTGCTGCTGTTATACTGTGATGTGATCATTTTATATGCGTGAGACGAATGCTTATACTATATATATATATATATATATATATATATATATATATGATATATAAATATTACTGCTTTCGTTTCTTCTGTGATTCTTAGGAAGCTTAAATGATGGGATTTCATTAATGAGATTAATGGATAGAAAAGAAACCTAAAAGTTGTTGTAGAATCAAATTTTATAAAAAAGGTAGCTCTAGATTTTGCTTTGCATAGCAGTATTCCTTGTAGAATATCCAGCACCTTATTCGATAAGGAAAGAGTCGAGATCTCCACCGGGAGTGACCTCTTTAGCAAATCTAGCAAATGCTACAACTCACTCGATTTTGTTTTTGACTGCTTCTATAGTTCTTGCTTTGCATAGTGGTATTCCTTGTAGAATATCCGGCACCTTATTCGATAAGGAAAGAGCCGAGATCCCTTCACCGGGAGTGACCTCTTTAGCGGAGCTAGTAAAAGCCTAAAAAACACTCCTTTTCAAAATTACTTGTTCCTACAACGATATTAAGTTCATTAAGCAAAAGGTTTTTATAAAAACCTGTCGTAACCCTCCGTCATTTCAGATAAGTAATATTTAGTATTCGTGCTACGTTTGTTGACCTAGTCAAGGTGTAGTGTACGGTAGCTAAATAGTGTTTATCTGCTAAAGCATGAGATGCGATTGGATTAGAGTAGTCGTATGGCCTTGTTGACTTAGTCAAGGGTCGTACATGTGGGTTTAATTCAATCGGGAAATGTACGGGTTGAACTTGACTTGAGATTTATGGTTTGTTGACTTGTCAAGGTCATAGATCGCTAAGGGTAAAATAATTATTGGGAATTTCAAATGTTGAAATTTGCAATGAGATTGCATACCTTCTATGAGATAGATGGTGTAAGTCTATGTCGCTCACCCCCAAAGCTAGCGAGGAGGCGGAATAAGTAAAAATCAAAACTTTCTTACATAGCAACATAGAATAACGCTTAAGGATCTTTGCAAAACCATTACTAACGAACTACTAGAGGTTTAATCTACTGTGATACGAAGATTATACCTCACGAAAACGGTCCTTTGGTTCTTCCCTCCGCTGTCCTCCTCGTCTATGTGAGCTCCGAGGATCAATCCGGATCTTGGTCAGCTCCGTGGCCTCCTAGACTCGAAGACGATCCACCCGAGAGTCTATAGTCCGAGCTCCACCTCAACCCGAGGTAACTAGGGCAACAAGTTTGCTACTCTTGATGTCCTAGGTGATGTAGAGGAAGAAGATGGATTTGTTTGTCTATTTAGTTTCTATTTTTCTCAACACATTAGAGCTATAGAAAAATCTAGAGAGGAAGAAGAAGGAGGAACCATGGGAGCTTTCTTTTGGATGAGAGAGAATGAGCAAGAGATAATCATCAAGAGAAAAAATATTTACTAATCTTTTATCATGATAATATGTGATGACTACACTTGATTTGACCATTATCATCTCAAGCTAAATCCAAAACAAAAGAAGAATCTAGAGCTCACAAAATATCTAAGTCAACAATAGTCAACTAGGTCAAATGGTCAAGCATGGTCAAATGGTCAAACCAATTAGCCATAACGCAATTATCATTAAAAAGATAAGTAAACATTTCTCTCCACCTCATAATGGTTTTGACCAAGTCAATGGTCAAAACCCTAATGAGGCACCTCCTTCTTCGGTCCTCACAACCGTGCATACACACCCGCATCTGCATTCCGGAGAACACGAATGCACAGAAGACAAAACTAATCCATCTATACAATACTAGGATCCGGCTTAAACCAAAGCCCACTAGTATTGTCTTCCCGAACATCATACGCGCACAAGTGCACGTAAGTGATCGTAGCCCTGCCGTAAAACCATACGGCCTCTACACCTTTTGCCCAGTGCAGGGAAACTCTATGTGTGGGACTCTAAATACTCGACACTATGCTGGCAGTGGGTTTAAACACAGAGCGCAAGCGGCACTAGCTATACGTAACGGTCCCCAGGTAGATGTCGATAAGAAGGCCGATGAGGTAAACCCATCTGAACTCCTATTGAGCCTGAATGTGACAATCTCCGTACAGTCCGGTCTGTTCGTCTAATAGTATCGCATGTCGGGCCTAGGGGGGTGGTAAACGTCAGACCCCTAATAGCGGTACACGTCGTGCCGAAGTGTATCCCAGAACACCCTGAGAAACTACTGGAAACACTACCAGTAAATCTCGCTTGCCCTGGCCAGGGACTGTGTAATGGCTCTTCTAGACACAGTGCGATATCAACCACCAATACCGGAAGAGACAAATCCTGTCTAACCGCTATTGCCTCCAAGTGCTTCGGGACTGCACCCAACTACTACCTGTTTGCACGACTCCTTTAAGCCGTGGTAGGGTAGTGATTGAAAGATTTAGCGTGCTTGCGCTTTTTCAAAAGATGAATCAAAAATATTTATTAACCGCAATCAAGAACGGCGTCGCTTGGTAGCTAGCCGGTGAGTACGGGTCGGTCCACAGGGAAGTTGTGTATTTCCTAATTTAGTCTAACGAGTTAATTCCAAACGGTGTGAAAGGATTATCGCTAAAAACTAAACTGATTTATACTAAGAGTAGAATCTTGCTAGGGTTAGGTTTAGGTTAAGTTTGGAAATTGAAGATTTCCTCACCGCTTTCAATGCCATAATTTAGATCTCTTTAGGTGTTATGGTAAAAATTAATAAAGGGGATTAGTTCCATCGGGAAGAAACGATGTTTCTTCCTCTAGGTTCTAGTACTTCCTTTCTTAATTCTTACCCTAACCTCCATGGAAAACATACACAACCGGTCGTTTATATTATGGTATCACCGTTACCTCATGGGGTAAGGTGCCATAGGGAATGGTGTGTGTGTGTGTGTATGCATGAAGTCCTATTAATTATATGTGATGGGCAAGAAAAGGGTGAGAGATTTTCATCTCTCTAGACATCCATATTCCTGATCCAAACAAGCGAGGAGACTACTCTCTCATTAGGGAATTGAAGAACATCTCTAACTATCTAACTAGGGCAGATAATAAAATTATACTGAGGCAGAATAAAAATTAACTAGGGCAATTAAATAAAACTACTTACTTTATTGATGGCTCTCTCCAAACATTTACACAGGAATTTTACAAATCTGAATAGATGAAATAAAAAGAGGCATAACCTAAAAAAGGTTTTAGGGTTTCTGTTTATAGAACAAAGAAAAACCTAGGGTTACAATCGCTTCTCATCTGCATTTACAAATATGCCCCTGAGAAGACTAGTCAAACACCGACACACCGACACCTTTAGCAATGACACGGGCACCATATGGCTGCTGATCCGCGGCCAATAGCCAAGTTTGGCCGTGGTTCCACGGCCAGATAAGGGGCTTGGTTGCTCAATTTTTCTGGTTTTCTTCTGTTGGCCTTTGTCTTCTTGTTTCTTTGCTTGGTTTCTCAGGTTGTCTTTTGGTTTTCTTCCAGATTTCCATAGTGAATAATTTCGTGGACTTTACCGCTTGCTTCGTGTTGAAGTCTTCAACCTCGCACTGCCTTTTTCCATTAATCTTCTTCAAACTGTAGGCATGATCAAGATCTTTCCATTTGTTGGTCGTAGTCTTACTTTTGTATCGTCTTTTCATCTTTTTCACTGTTTTTTTTTCCGAGAACCTGTAACCTATAAGTCTACGGTAGCACCACGGCCGTCTGTCTGAGGCCAAAATGCGGAAACGAAAACTTTTTCAAAACATGAAACCGGCGCTATCGTATGCTTAAAACCCGGATCGAACCATTAACCTACAACTAGCTAACTAGAGAAGGGTTGGAAAGGCTATACCGATCGATTCGTGTCCTTCGGTCTTTGGCCACCATTCCAAGCTCCTCGCGGCATCTCCGAGCTCGATCTCCATGTCGGAAAGGGCACCACATCTTCGAGTCTTTTTACGGGCTCCCGCTTCATCCGAAGCAACTCGGGCACGAAGTTCGCTAGCCGACGTGTCCAAGGCGATGTAGAGAATGTGTGTGACAACTTTGTCTCTTGCATCCATAGTGTGGATGGAGGTTGAAGGTGAAGCCATCAATGGAGATTGTGAGCTAGAGAAAGAAGAAGAAGAGGAGCCATTTTGTGTTATGTTGCTATGATAAAAATGAGAGCAAGAATGAATAATACAAGAGCAAACCCAAAGGGATATGGCTTCCCTTCTCTCTCTTCCTCTCATTTCATCACTCAAATCCATCACAAAATGTGACATATGCACAATAAAAGAAACCATGAGTCATTAGCCCTTGCACATGCTACATTAAATGCACACCATGATGATTTCTAGCTCACAATTTCCATATGCAAACATTAATCCAAATGTTTGCAACAATAAAAAGATACGGCAACATCTAAAGTAAACTCGTGACGGATCATAAGGATACCCTCACCTGTATATACATACCTGCATCCGCATTCCGACTGAATGCGAATGCGACGAAACTAAAGTAATCCAACAAATCTAATACTAGGATCCGGCTTTAACCAAAGCCCACTAGTATAATCCTCCCGATCATGATCCGTGCACTACTGCACGTATATGATCGAACCCTGCCATATATCATACGGCCTCTACAACGTATCGCCCGAAACTTGAAAACTGTCTGTGGAGGACTCTAAAGACACGTCAATACTTTGGTTATGGATTTAACCACTAGCACGTCAGAGGTACTAGCTGTACGTAACGGGCTACAGGTATTGACTAAAAGGGAGGTCGATGAGCGAACTCATCCTGACACCCTACCGAGCCTGTCAGTGACAATATCCGTACAGTCTGGTCCGTTCGTCTATGTGTATCGCAAGTCGGACCTAGGGGGTTGGTAAAAGTCAGACCCCCAAAAGCGGTACAAGTCGTGTCGGAGTGTAGCCCAGAACACCCTGAGCTACTACTGGAATACCTACCAGTAAGTCTCCTGCCTTGGCCAAGGACTTCGTGTAATGGCTCTCCTTGACACAACTCGATCTCACCCCCAATACCGGAAGAGACGAAACCCCTGCCGATCTGCTCACTGCCTCCATATGGGTCGGGACTGTACCCAACTAAAACCTGTTTGCACGACTCATTTGAGCCGTGGTAGGGTAGTAATCAAAGCACAGTGGGAACTCACACGAGACAAATGACGATCTCAGGTCGATGAACTAACCTGTACACATGTCACCAGGGGACTGCTATCTGACATCAGGTATAATACTAACTAGCATGTTCCCTCCGAGTCCTGTCCGGAGTACTCATAACCCAATGAGCACCTGTATACATCTTAGGTGAACTAACTGACACCAATGGCTTGTGAGACCGGCCACCGGCACTCGTCGGGGTCTCGACTGTATACACTAGTCTACTGATGGAGTATCGATGCCCAGTCTCGAAACTCCCACGACTAGGGACCTTTTAAGGATGTGCTTATAGACCCCAGCTCCTACGTATATGATCGCCATCATACTGCTGGTAGTCGAGAAAGAATCCTAAGGGCTCTATCAATGTGTAATAGAGACCTATAGGGTCACCTAAAACAGTACACGATGATAAAGACAAACCATGCTAGCATACTATTCTCTATCAACGTGTAATAGTGAACTACAATGTCACCTAAAGCATGTACACGATGATAAAGACAAACCAGATAGTATACAAACCTCTCGAGTAAGACTGTCCTACCGGTATAGGTCCTCCCTCAATCATCGCAATCACGTTCCTATGATCCAATAATTAACTCTGAGGGCACTATATCCAACAATCTCCCACTTGCACTCAAGGCTAATTATTGCGATGCCGTATACTCACAGCCCGTGTGATACCGAATACCCAACTCCTCTACTGATCAGTCTCACAAAGCCCGTTTGCGAAACTATTGCATTCGAGGAATAGCCTCAGTGAGTGGATCCGCCCTGATGTTTCTTTCTATGTCTCTCTTTATCTCAAGTTCGCGGAGAAAGCCATCTCCCGATATGAGCAATACCTGTCTTAGAATATGTCTGGATATCTGATGGGACCTAGTTCATAAATAAACTCCAAATCCAAACTTCTTAGACTGTATCGTCAATTGAACTTAATCAGTATCCTGCGCCATGCCTCCCTCAGTATCCGTTTGGACCACCTGTCCAAAATACTGCCCCTCGTCAGAGGGAAAACTATAACTCTGACAGTCACTCTGTCATCCAGGTCACCTTGGAAGCCTGGAATGATAACCGTCTCCTAAAAGAGGCTGTTGTTATCATATCCCTAGAACATCCACTTATGTTCTAAAACTGCTTCCGAATGTTTCTCCAGGATAGGATCAATATCAATTTATTGCATCTACTGTAAAAACAACATCTGGTGTGGTACTTGACATCTCATGATTGACTCAATTTCCTAAGTAAGTGATCTGCCAATCATGCGCATCCCTCTCCCCTTTAGCCTGTAAGACACCTTTAGAGAGGGTGACTCCATCACCTGCAGGTACACTACCGTGCCAGGAGTTGTCCATTCTAAAACATCTTTAGAATGCTGTCTAAGTACCCAGATTGGGAAAATACCCAAATCTAGATCTAAAACCATAGATCTAGTAACCAGAATATCTGATATAATATCCATGTCCTATGTGGAGAAACCACTATGTGACAACCAAAGTATAACCGATCGTAGTATAGGAATTTCACTTCCTACTCTGTGTATGTCATCCAAATACCAGGACATCACACCCTACTACCTTCTTAAAAGATCCATCCCCTATTCTGATGAAGTCAAACATATGACTGTCACATCAGAAGTAGATAATCTATCTCCGCTATATCTGCTTTAGTCCATAAATAGACATAAGCTACTTGTCCACTATGCTTCCGCTCCTCCCACTAACTACGACAACCCTCTGGCAGAGTCATATACACATATACTTCTAGAGCTAGTTTATAACGACGCTATACCCTTCCTCCTGCCGGGTCTCACAGTCTGGAACAACAGCAGTTTCAAGTCTGGGTAAACAAGAACCTCCCTGTCACCGTCCTTGAGGCTACCAGAGTACCTCTTGGGTGCCTGAGGTTACCCTACCATATCTGCGGAGTGGCTAATGGAATGTCAATCCAGATAGAATCTTTAGGTCCTATTAAATTTTCAGTAATCATTTGCGGTTCTGGAATCACTTCCAGTTCTACCATACCCCCACTACTGTTTTCTGAAAAAATCCATTTTTATTAAAACTGTGGCGAGTCAAGAACAATATCACTATTGATCTTCCAGATGGTAGAAAGTCAATCCTCATCATAGCCCGGGTCAACCCACAAACTGCTATTACAGAAACGCGCCTTGAGTTATCCAGAGTCTGGTTTTAAGCATAAGCCGGACAACTCCCCGTACGTTAACATTGTTAAGATATGAACTATTCTATATCCAATATAGAAACATAGGCACTGATTTAATTGGAACCAGATTCAAATCATGCAGCTGTCTCCAGTGAATGTCAACTAAATGGAAAGAGGCCAATCAGCATTACTCAACTTAAGTGTACATCCAGATATGAGTAACCCGAAAGAGAAGCAAGTTCTCATAATCATTACTATCAACTGAATACCATACACAAGTATCTACATCTTCGATCACCTTGAAGAATCCTGATCCTTGCAATACCTGGTTCTCTACTTTATTCATATACCTATAACTTCTCAAAACTTAGACCTTGCATTTCTACGAAACACATGTCTAAGAACTAGAGAAGTCACAAGTAAACAGAATATAGTATGAGTACCAACCCCTCTGTCCTCATGGACACTGGACAAAATACAATACTCTGTATAAGTCCCCTGAGTCTAATAACTCATTCGATGTGTGTCGTAGGTCGAAAACTGTACTTATGGTTAAGAAGAATTACACCGCTGTTTAATGCTCCTTACCTAACCATCCACTGATACAGGTAAATGTCATAGACATAATTTCAAAAAGTTATATCTCACTTTATTAAAATAAACGTACAGATATATAAATTTGAAATTGGTTCATAACAACGGATATTCAAAACCAAATATTTGCCGTCCGGCAAACAATCCAGGCGATTTCCTCACATATCACCAATTACAACGAATCCCGATATAATGAGGATGATCATCCAATTCCCAATAACTTGCTCCCACTCATCATCTGTAAAACCATACAGATATGAGAATTAAACCTGGTAAATACATACCCTGGAGCAAGGACTAATTGGGAAATCAGTTTTCTTTTAACAATACACAGTGAAACCGAAACATGTAAATGTTTCGAAGGGGTATCCGGGTATTCCTAGTAATGCCTCTTCCATTATCAGATTCACAACTTTGACCGTATATTTCTTTGCCATCTCTCCAAATCCCTTTATATGTCTTTAGTCATTACCTTCTGTACACCCCTTTAGGCTAAATGGTTTTCTTCCTTCCCTACCGTTCGGCATCAGCCTATGGTTTGGAAGAAGACTATCCAATAAGCATAATGGGTGTACTCTCCTAATCCTAGGAGCGCACGCAACCCGAGAGAAGGTAAAGATAAAAGACAACTGAATAAAACCTTATTCCTATTTCTCCTGAACCAGAATCCATCCCCGAACTGGAACAAGTTCCTTCGAGTTTGTATATAACTATACGATGGAGTATCCAAATGACTGTGGATCTTCGTAGTGATACGGGGTGTTCCGGAGAAATACAAAGGTGAAGTAGGAGTGGCGATGAAATACTTGGTTTGGTCGTTAATAGCAGTCGCAGTTTACTTTTCCCTCTTACTAATCCCTTTATTTGTCTTTACTTAATACCTTCTGTACACCATCGTTAGGCTAATCGGTTTTCTTCATTCCCTACCGTTCGACACCTGCCTATGGTTTGGAAGAAGACTATCCAATTTTCTTAATAGGTGTAACGTCCTAATCCAAGGAGCACTCGCAACCTAAGAGAAGGCAAAAGGAAAAGACAACTGAATAATCCTATTCATTTTCTCCAGAACCAGAAACCATCCTCGAATCTGGAACAAGTTCCTTCGAGTTCGTATATAACCATACGATGGTTTTATCCAATGGAAGTGGATGTTCGTAGTGTTCTAGAGAAAAGGGTAAAAGTAGGAGTGGCACTGAGGTATGCAACTCTGACAATCTAAAAGCCAGTGTTTTAAGAAGGTTCGGTTAACTTGGTCACTGAGTCATAGTCAAGGGTCGGGTCATGGTTGCTGCTAAAGAGAGAGAGAAAAGAAACACTCTGCGTGCACTCTAACCTAGATCAGAATGGTTACCAATTTATCTAATCAGGAAACCTCCCACTGTAACCTCAAATTCTCCTCCAAACCTAAAAGAAGAATTAGTCGGGATCACCCGAGGAGTAAACCAACTCATCAGTGGGAATCGGGATTCAACTATCATCGCATGATAATGTGATGAAATCCACTCACATTATCACACTCCAAAAGGTATGCGCATGGCTGGCAAGTTTCAGTTTTTTTAGAAACTCCAGATGTGATTTTTACCCCTAGGACCCAAGTGACTTTGACGAATAATCAACAAATCAAAAGGTTCTAGTCAAGTTCAACCCGTCATCATCATGATTGCGTTAAACCCACCCGCACGACCCTTGACGAATAATCAATAAAGTCGTACGACCGTCCTAACCAATCCACATATCCATGCGACAGAAAAGCACAACAGAGTTACCGCACACTACGTCTCAGCGAATAGCAACGACAAACGTAGCGCGAATACTAAGCAATACTAATCTGAAATGACGGAGGGCTACGGCTGGTTTTTGGCGAGAAACCTTTAACATAATGAACTTGATATCGTTGAAGGAACTGGATAGCTTTTATAAAAATATAGTTGCGAAAACCTTTTTCTAAAGAGGTCACACCCGGTGAAGGGATCTCGGCTATTTCCCCGTAGAATGAGGTGTAGGATATTCCAACTGAATACCACGATGCAAAGCAAAAAGGCAATCGGCTATAGTGAAGTTATTACCCTGACGCAAACTTCTGTCCAAGGGATCACTCCCGGTGAAGGGATCTCGGCCCTTGCCTCGTCGACCGAGGTGCTGGATATTCATAACCGAATACCACTGTGCAAAACAAAAGAGAACGTCCTTGCAATAACAGCTTTTTTTGAAAAATGTTCCAACAACATCAGAATAGGTTTGTTTAGCTTGCATTGATCCGAATCAATGCAGCTCCATCAATTAATCACACTACAAAAGAACGAAAATATGATGTACGTATATGCCATCCGCATTCGCCACTGGGTCCCGTCATCACCCGTTAGGTTACTTAACTAACGACAGAGCGGCGACTGGACTAGCGTGGGTGTAAAACATATACAACATCTACTAGTATATATATCAATATATAATATTCGCTCAAGGCGTGATAAAATGCAATATCACAGAACAATACAGATAATCTGAGATCCCCGGGTTTCATAGAGCCTCTACTGAAACCCAACGTTACCCTGGTCAGGTGGATAGCCTGTGCAATAAAATCCTAGACCCCTACGGGCGCGGCAAGTTACCCGCCAAAACCTGAAGCGTGGCAACCCCTTCAACAAAGTGAATGGACCACCCAAAACTTCACGGAATCTGGTAACTTGAGCACCCCTCCTTAGGTCAACCTGTACCCCCTACGAGTGCGGTGAATAGCCCGCCAATTCTAGAGTGAAGCCCCCTCCGTCTCAAAGCCATGAGATGCGGGCTCGTTGCCCACTAGAACCCAGCTATCCGTGCACCCCACCTTGGGGTAATCGTAGTACAGAAAGTAAAATATACAACGGGTACATCGACCTCAGCCCGGTCGTGTCCCAAAAGAATAATATACAAACAGGCAGTGACGGCAGTCCACATGTCGGACGCTCGCCCCATAATATCAAATGTACAAATACAACCAAGCTGTACAACCATTGCATCCAGGCTATCCACTACGAAAAATCCGCAACATCACAGCACAACACAGAACATCAACGTGAATGTCACGTTCGCAAATCCGTCTAAAAGAGCTATAGCAATTAGACAAGATTTACCGATCAAATGACACTGACGGTCGCAGATATAATGTAAATACTGTGAACTAACATGGTTAAAATTTTCGATCGACAAAATTTCCCGAAGTGGGCCCTAAGCACAATACCCAATACTCAAACAAATCTGGGCCCAGACAAAAAATACCAGAAACCCCAATTCCAACTCAGAGACCCCTGTAGAAATTTTGGTGCCTTAATGCTACAGTAGTGCGACAGAACCGCGGCCAAAACATGGGTCATGCCGCGGTTCTGCGGCGCTACAGTGGGCTTAGGCTACCAATTTTCTGCAGTGGTCTTAGAAAAGCCTGTAGGATTTTCTGACGTACTCAAAAAAAATTTAAACGACAGAAACTGGACAAATTGGAATCACGGTTTTGGAAATTTTGTTCGATCGAAGTTCTAAACACGTTAGAGCAAGCTAGTAAAGGTTAATGGCGTGGCTCTGATACCATGTAAGTCTACGGTAGCGCCCCGGCCGTCTGTCCGCGACCAAAATGCGGAAAAGAAAACTTTTTCAAAACTTAAAACCGGCGCTATCGTATGCTTAAAACCCGGATCGAACCATTAACCTACAACTAGCTAACCAGAGAAGGGTTGGAAAGGCTATACCGATCGATCCGTGTCCTTCGGTCTTTGGCCACCATCCCAAGCTCCTCGCGGCATCTCCGAGCTCGATCTCCATGTCGAAAAGGGCACCACAACTTCAAGTCTTTTTACGGGCTCCCGCTTCGTCCGAAGCAACTCGGGCACGAAGTTCGCTAGCCGACGTGTCCAAGACGATGTAGAGAATGTGTGTGACAACATTGTCTCTTGCATCCATAGTGTGGATGGAGGTTGAAGGTGAAGCCATCAATGGAGATTGTGAGCTAGAAGAAGAAGAAGAGGAGGAGCCATTTTGTGTTATGCTGCTATGATAAAAATGAGAGCAAGAATGAATAATACAAGAGCAAACCCAAAGGGATATGGCTGCCCTTCTCTCTCTTCCTCTCATTTCATCACTCAAATCCATCACAAAATGTGACATATGCACAATAAAAGAGACCATGAGTCACTAGCCTTGCACATGCCACATTAAATGCACACCATGATGATTTCTAGCTCACAATTTCCTTATGCAAACATTAATCCAAATGTTTGCTACAATAAAATGATACAGCAACATCTAAAGTAAACTCATGACGGATCACAAGGATACCCCTCACCTGTATATACATACCTGCATCCGCATTCCGACTGAATGCGAATGCGACGAGACTAAAGAAATCCAACAAATCTAATACTAGTATCCGGCTTAAACCAAAGCCCACTAGTATGATCCGCCAGATCATGATCCGTACACTACTGCACGTATATGATCGAACCCTGCCATATATCATACGGCCTCTATAACATTTAGCCCGAAACTTGAAAACTGTCTGTGGGGGACTCTAAAGACTCGTCAATACTTTGGTTATGGATTTAACCGCTAGCACGTCAGAGGTACTAGCTGTACGTAACGGGCTACCAGGTATTGACTAAAAGGGAGGTCGATAAGCGAACTCATCCTGACACTGAGCCTGGCAGTGACAATATCCGTACAGTCCGGTCCGTTCGTCTATGAGTATCGCATGTCGGGCCTAGGGGGTTGGTAAAAGTCAGACCCCCAAAAGCGGTACAAGTCGTGTCGGAGTGTAGCCCAGAACAACCTAAGATACTACTGGAATACCTACCAGTAAATCTCCTGCCTTGACCAAGGACTTCATGTAATGGCTCTCCTAGACACAGCGCGATCTTACCCCCAATACCGGGAGAGACGAAACCCCTGCCAATCCGCTTACTGCCTCCATATGGCTCGGGACTGTACCCAACTAAAACCTGTTTGCACGACTCCATTGAGCCGTGGTAGGGTAGTAATCAAAGCACAGTGGGAACTCACACGAGACAAATGACGATCTCAGGTCAATGAACTAACCTGTACACATGTCACCAGGGAACTGCTATCTGACGTCAGGTATAATACCAACTAGCATGTTCCCGGCGAGTCCTGTCCGGTGTACTCATAATCCAATGAGCACCTGTATACATCTTAGGTGAACCAACTGACACTAATGGCTCGTGAGACCGGCCACCGCCCCTAGTCGGGGTCTCGACTGTATACACTAGTCTACTGATGGAGTATCGATGCCCAGTCTCGAAACTCCCACGACTAAGGACCTTTTAAGGATGTCCTTATAGACCCAGATCCCACGTATATGATCGCTATCATACTGCTGGTAGTCAAGCAAGAATCCTAAGGGCTCTATCAATGTATAATAGCGACCTATAGGGTCACCTAAAGCAGTACACGATGATAAAGACAAACCATGCTAGCATACTATTCTCTATCAACGTGTAATAGTGAACTACAATGTCACCTAAAGCATGTACACGATGATAAAGACAAACCAGATAGTATACAAACCTCTCGAGTAAGACTGTCCTACCAGTATAGGTCCTCTCTCAATCATCGCAATCACGTTCCTGTGATCCAATAATTGACTCTGAGGGCACTATATCCAACATAACTTGCAACTATGTAGCAGACTTGGATCAAAAGCACCAGTTTATTTGTAAAATGAATAAGAATGGGGAATATAATAATGCAATATTATGAAATGAACAAATACCGCCAAACTTATCTTTTCCTCGTCCTCGAGCAAATCTAGTTTTATTCTCAACAAAATCCTGACCTCACTTTCGCAGGGAATCGCGATTGCACTGAGCTCGTGCAATAAGCCGTTAAACCTCTAGGTGTCCCTAGTAGGAGGAGTGTTGTTTCCTGAGGGTTTTCAGCGGATACTACCCACAAAATCCTATCAATTCGGCCTATTAACTTTTATTCTCCAATTAGGTTTTCTAACAAGAAACTCTATTATCGTCGACTTAGAAATTATCCACTCGTATTTTTCACGCTTCCGTATTATTTAACTTAAGCTTATATATGTTCTTGTAAATTTACTTAGCTTTTAGCATCTTTTAAGTTTTCCTTCTAGGGTTCTATCTCAACTTAGGAATTTTTATCATCTATATTAAAGATATAAGTCCTATTTTTCATTCCTATCTCTTATCTAAACCCCAATCACATACCCCTACGTGTGTGTATATATCACCCCTACACTTGGAAATTCAAATCAAGCTTTCATACTCCGTCGTCCAAAGTACTTTTCTTGAGGTACCAACGACCGATTACAAAATGTGTTCGCACATTAAAGCGTAATTCCTAGTCTTGTAATACCTAAGGCTTTTAGCAGTTACTCCCAAACCAGTTGGTCTAAGGCACTAGGTGATGAAGCACCTTTGCTAAATTTTTTTTCCTATTAATGCAGCTTTAAGTAATTACAAAAACCAGTGTTTATTTTTTTTATCACTTTATTCACACTTGTATTTTTTTTATTTTTCTTCGTACTAAGGACTTTAGACAAGAGCATTTCAAGGTCTCTTCTACTATTCCAAGTTTCAAGGTTCGTGTTTGTGCAATTTGTAAGGTATATATTTTCAGAATTTTGACTTAAGCTAGGAATTATTTTTCAAACTTATACTTTAATAAAAATATCAATACTTTTCCCTTGTTTTAACTTAGCCCAAGAAGTGAACTAGAAATTTGCCTATTTCTAAATAAACTACAAAGACATATACTTTCTACCGTTAAATTTTTAAGAAAGTTTATTTTTAGGGTTTTTAATTTACTAAGTTTGGGATCTAGTTGTTCCTAGCTAGTTAACCTTCTTGTCAAACTCAAGTCAATTATAGCCAAAATTGAATGTTTCAATTTTTATAATTTTTAAAATTTTCAATTTTTATGGGTTTTAAAATAAGTATGCAAATTGAAAAATATACACATGAATGCGAAGGAAAAAGGCCTACTGAGCATACCCCCAAACTTAAACTTGACAGTGTCCTCACTGTCATGCTATACCAAGAGGGTCAAAATTGTCGGCAATCCCCTGTTTATTATTATTTTTATTGTTAACTGACAAAGAAAACAAAAATATATACAAAAAGGTCCCCCCAAACTTCAGTTAAACGATGTTACAAGTCAATGCCAAACTTTGCAAAGACCAAAAGTCAACACCAACCAGTTGAAAAATTTATCTATGTAAAGCATTGGTCAATGGAAGAACATGTTGTACCGAGCCAAAAAGAATTGGGGAAGAGATAAGTGGTGGTATGGAAAGTGTCTGTATGAACGTGGAAGTGAAGAGAAAGGAGGTGATGATGAATCAAAACGAGAATGCGAATGATAAAAAATCAGTGGAATATTGGCATTCTCGTAGCTTATTAAAAGAAAATGGGGTGGTTCAACTTCTATAGGAGGGGGTTGATTAACCACACAATCCCCGAGATGTTTTAGTGGATCCTTTAATTACTTGGCATTATCCATTATATGCATATGATATTCCATTATGAGGGAACTAATTTCCTCGATGTGCGCTATGGTCCAGCCGAAAGCTTGCCGCTTATCTTGTAAGACCATTAGAAGGGCTATCTCTTGCTCGAGAGCTAGAAAGGTCGATATGATAACTGGAAAGGTCTCATTCTCACCTAGGTAAGCGTATTTAAGGTGAGACGGCAAGGGCTTGAGTTCGAGTTTCGTAGGCGAAACAATCAAAGGTAAAATTGGGGAATCTACCTCGAACTCAAAGGATTCCAACAATGGTTCGAAATCACTGTAAGCAACCGAATCGGATGGTTCAACTAACTCATCCAAAAATTCAAAGGACTCATACTCGGGCGGTGAGTCGTCAAAATCATCCGAAAAAGTGAAAAATTCATAATCAATATCGGTTGTGCCAATTGTGTTAGATTCCAGGAGGGACGCACTAGTGGCGTCAAAACGGTTGTCATCAAACAGAAATTTTTCAAGCTCGCAGTCCTCCTGTGTGATTTCGTGAATAGAGTAAACTTCTCGTGTACTAGTTTTAGGCACGGGGGGCAGGCTTCCTATCTTGTAAATATTGAACTTACTAGATATCTTGCCGAAGGATAGAGTCATAGAGCCATTGCGACAATTTATTACGGCATTGGAAGTGGCCAGAAATGGTCGACCGAGGATCACCGGAATTTGGTTCCGTGGGTTAGCAACAGGTTGTGTATCCATAACAATAAAATCAACGGGGAATATGAAGTCCCTACTTTGATCAACACATCTTCTAACTCACCCCTAGGATGGGTGATTGATCGATCAGCCATTTGGAGAGTACAGCGAGTGGGTTTCAACTCTCCGACACCTAATTGTTCGTACACGGAATATGGAAGCAGGTTAACACTAGACCCCAGATCTAAACGTGCTCGATTGATGTTCTTATCTCCAATTGTTATTGAAATTGTAGGACAGCCAGGGTCCTTTCGTTTTTGGGGTAAGGGTTGACGTTGGTTAATAGCATTGCTCATGGCACTAGCTACTAGCACTTTCTTGGGTGTCTGAGACTTTCTCTTCGAGAAGCATAATCCCTTTAAGATTTTCGCGTAAGAAAGGACTTGTTGGTTTGTATCAAAGAGAGGTATATTTATGCTTACCTATTTAAACAACTCCACAATCTTCTCCATTTGTGTTGTTGGTTTGTTGGATCTCAACCTGTTTGGAAATGGAACATTTTGAAATTCTGTTGAGTCCAATGTCTGTGGAGTAGAATATGGAGTTGGAACGGATCCCAGTGTAGGTGTGTTCGTGAAGTGAGATGTGGGTCCGTGCAAACTAGAAGAAGTAGATCCTTGTGAAGAATGAAGAATAGGCTCTAACGAAAAAGATGAAGAAGACGGTGAAGAAGAAGAAGATGAAGAAGAACTACCGGCAGGGGTGTCATTACTAATACCCACATTATTTTGCAACACTCTTCCAGTTCTCAACGTGGTCACCGCATTTACATTATGATTTTTATATTCATATGCGACATGTGCGTTGTGTGTGTGACCGGGATTTGGCAATGGTTAAGATGAAAGCTTTCCCTTTTCTCGCTCGCTCAACGCAGCAGTTAGTTGTGCAATTTGTGCCTCAATAGATTTGATGCTTTGATCGTGTGAAGCATTGTTGTGCACTAAAGACTGAATGGAAGTCTCCAACCTTGCTGCGAATTGTGTAGATTGTTTGAGAAACGCATCTAGACTTTTTCTAGCGAGGTAACCTTATCATCATTTGGTTGAACAAAATTGTTTTGAGGGTAAAAGTTGTTAGGCACAAAATTGATCATTTGATTTGGGTAAGGTTGTGGTTGGAAAGGTTGATGGTATTGAGTTTGTTGGGATGCTTGTTGTTGTGGAGTAGGAGGCCTTTGAAAGTTGTTGTTTCCTTAGAACTGCTGATTTTGATTCCAAGAAAAATTTGGGTGACTCCTCCATCCCGGATTATAAGTCGAAGAGTATAGATCATTTCTTTGTCGTTGCTGAAAGGCAGTATTGACTTGATCTTGTCCTTGAACATGTGGATTGTAAGGACACTGTTCAGTAAGATGTGATGGATCCGAACAACAAGCACAAACAGTTCGTGGGGGTAAAGCAGGGGCAGGAGAAGGCGATGAGATTTTGGTCTCAATTGCTTCTAACTTTTTCGTAAGTGCGGCCATTTCGGTCTTCATTGCTATCGACATATCTAATTGATGTATGCCTGCCCTAGACTGACCAACAGAAGATGATGAGGTGTTTGTTCAGCAAGATCCTCGAGAAACTGCCAAGCTTCCTCACTAGACTTGGTTAGAAAGTGACCTTGACAAATGGTTTTTAGCAACTGCTTCATTGCTGGGTTCAATCCCTCGTATAAAGTTTGGCAAAGTTGCCAATTTTCGATACCATGGTGAGGGCATTGAACAAGTAGGTCTTTGAATCTTTCAAAACATTTCCAAAAGGGTTCGGAAGGAAACTGGGAAAATTGTATAATCTCATTACGAATTCTCGCGGTCTTGTGATGAGGATAAAACTTTTTAAGAAAAGCTTTAACAAACTCTTCCCAATTTTTAATTGAATGTGATGCTGTGCTGTATAACCACTTCTCGGCTAAGTCACATAAGGTGAAAGGAATGACCCTTAGCCTTATAGCATCATCTGATAATTGGGTTGTTTTCATCATTGCGCAAACGTTTTGGAATTTGTTTATGAAGATATTGGCATCTTCGGATTCCAGTCCGTGAAATTTTGGCAACATATTGATGAAGTGGGGTTTGATCTCAAAATTGTCCCCATTTTCCGGTGGGAGTGAAAGACAAGTAGGTAAGGCGGTGCGGACAGGGTAGAAAAGATCCTGGAGCGCGATTCGTTGGGGCGTTTCATCAGGCGGGTGTTGCGGGTTATTCACACCTAACGGAGGCGGAATCAGTCCCGAGGGTAAGGTGTTGTTAGGATTATATCCCGACATCTCCTTAGAAGACGAAGAAAGTGAAGGTGAAGCTAAGGAAGTGGAAGGAATTTCGACTTCGGAGTCGAAAGCATCGTCGGTCGGTACCAACGAGACACGGACTAATCGGGCACTAGTGTCTCTAGTCCAACCGGACATACACTAAAGAGGTAGTGTAGTCAAAAATTGAAAAATAGAATGTGGGGGTAAGAAAACGTCAATGAGAAGAAAGTGGGTGTAAGTGGGGTGCACGGATTTCTTAGCGACAAGTCGCAAGTTTTTGTAAAATTTTTTCCTTTTATTCTTTTTTTTATGTGTTGCGTTTTGCAAAAAGATTTTCGATAAAAGGCTTAGACACACGTTCAATCAACCACAAATGCACAATCAGGCCTAGATCTAGGGTCACCTAGGTCAGCTAGACAGCTCCTAACTGTTCCAAAGGGCAAGAAATAGGACGTCAAACCGCCTCTTCACCGCCAATTGTGGCCAGGTAAGTGGGAGGTTCTCCACTACATAAGTAGTGGGCCTAATTAAGTAACCACTTGCCTAGACACCACAAAGTCAGGTTAGGATCAACGGTCGATACCTACAACTAGTCCTTTGTCCTATTGAGCGCGAAGTTCTTAGGGCTGAGTCTAATCTTTTTTAATTAAATGATGGTCAATGCAATATTCCTTATGTGATTTCTTGGGTCCTGGGAATGGTGAAGAAATCCCTACACAATCTGGATGGGTTTCGAGCCCCTTAAAGTCCGATTAAATATGCAAAGCAGTAAAAATCATTTGCAACAATTTTTTTTATTTTTAGCGCGGCGCAAAGAATCCTGCAAAAGATCGATTATTGGAAGGGGGAGAGATTTTTTTAGCGCAAAGAATCCTGCAGGCAAATTTACAGAGGAGATATGAGGGGTTGCAGAGAAGGATAAAGGAAGCTCACAGGGGGGATTTAGTTCGCTGACGTCACCAACGCACCGCGAAAGCGCGGCCAAATGGCAACTCCGGCGACGGTTCCGCGGCGGAAATAAGGCTGCGGTGGCGGTTCCGCGGTCCAAAGGTAGGTTCGGGTCCCGAGGATTTTTCTGCTGCTCTGTTTTTATTTTCCTCTGTTGTTCAGATCTGCCGTTTTCTGTTTTGATCTCTGGATTTTTCCAGATCCGAACTCGTTCGTCGATCCTGCAAAATTCACACAAAAATACCCTTCACAAAATAAAAAGATGATAAATTTATATATATATATTTTTAATTTTTTCAGTTTTAATGATTTTTTAAATTTTATATTAAACCGAAATAGCAAAAAGAAATACTACGCCATCCCCGGCAACGGCGCCATTTGATTGAAAGATTTAGCGTGCTTGCGTTTTTTCAAAAGATGAATCAAAAATATTTATTAACCGCAATCAAGAACGGCGTCGCTTGGTAGCTAGCCGGTGAGTACGGGTCGGTCCATAGGGATGTTGTGTATTTCCTAATTTGGTCTAACGAGTTAATTCCAAACAACCCAATCAAATGGCGCCGTTGCCGGGGATGGCGTAGTATTTCCTTTTTGCAATTTCGGGTTAATCTAAATTAAATAAATCATAAAAATCTGAAGAAAAAAAACATAAAAATATATCATCTGTTATTTTTGGGAAGGGTATTTTTGTGTGAATTTTGCAGGATCTATGAACAAATTCGGATTTGGAAATCTACAGAGATCAAAACAGCAAATATCAAATCCGAAAAAATAGAGAAATATCACAACAGATAACAGAAGAAATTTGGAGGACCGAGTCAACAAGAAGAACCGCGGAGATCTGTAGAGCAAAAAAAAAAACTCCGAAGCTGCCAACCGGCGGCGGCACCGCGGTCGGAGAGGCTACTCGCGGCGGTTCGGCGGTAGAGGTGAGGGATTAGTTCCCCAAAAAAGGCTGAAGCGTGGTTTAAAAAAAACCGTACGTCTTCTGATCACCTCCTCTGCAAATCTCTAATATATCTTCTGAAAAATCTCCTGCAGGATTCTTTGCGCTTAAAAATCTACCCTTCCAAATAACAATCTTGTGCAGGATTCTTTGCGCGAGCTTAAAATAATAATTGATTGCAAGTGATCTTTTCTGATTTGCATATCCTTAATCTTTTTGCTAAAAATATCTTTCCAAATAAGAGCATGCGGAAAAAGGAAAATTTTAATTAGAAAACTTACAAACCTTGAAATTCACAAAAAAGATTTGATTGCAAGTGATTTACTGTTTTGCATATCTTTAATCGGATTTTAAGGGGCTTTTGACCAATTCAGATTGGGTGGGGATTTCATCACCCTTCCCAGGACCCCAGAAATCACATAAAGCATTTACATTGACCAATCTTTAATTAAAAAATACTAGACTAGGCCCTAAAGACTTCGAGCTCAATAGGACAGAGGACTAGTTATAGGCATCGACCGTTTATCCTAACCTGACTTTGCGGTGTCTAGGCAAGTGTGTCTTGTAAGTCCACATTGCTAACCCCGGTTCTTACGGGGAGGCGGAAACGGCGAAAAACAATGATTTTGGCGCAAGGCAACATGGACTAAAAGTCGGATCTTTGCTAAACTAGAAACTAGTAAACACTAAGAGGTTTTAGCTACTATGCTGTAGAAAGTATACCTCACGGAACCGGTCCTTCGGATCTTCATCCCGCTGTCCCACTCGTCCATCCAAGCTCCAAGCGTCGATCCGGACCTTGGGCACCTCCGCGGCCTTCTTGAGTCGAAGACGATCCACCCGAGAGTTGTACACTAAGCTTCGCCTCAAGCCAAGGCAACTAGGGCAAAGAGATTGCTAATCTAAATGCCTTAGGTTGTGTAGAAGAGAAAGATGGATGTGTTTGTCTATATGGATTCTTTTTCTCTCAACACATGAGATCAAAAGAAGAGATCAAGAGGAGGAAGAAGAAGGAGAAAGTTTGCAACCATGGAGCTTTTCTTTTTCTTCTCACTTCATGAGAGAGAATGAGAAGAGAATAATGAAAAGGATTAAACCCAAAATGAAATGAACCATGGTTGCAATAATACACAATAATCATCATTACTAATCCTATCATGAAAGACTTGATGGCACATTGAATTGACCATAATCATAACACAAGAAGTAAAAAGAAAATAAAAGAAGAGTGTAGATCTCTCTTGAAGGTCAATGGTCAGCACGGTCAATGGGTCAACAAAGTCAAGAGGGGTCTAAGTGGTCAAATGGTCAATACAATTAGCCATCACTAATCTATCACTAAAAGGATTAGTAAACAATGTCTCCCTACTCATAACGGTTTTGACCAAACGAATTGTCAAAACCCTAATGAGTGTGCCACATTACGGTTTTGGTCGAACCAACTACCAAAACCCTAACGGGGCACCTCCTCCTTCATCACTCCTCAAAACTGTGCATACACACCCGCATCCGCATTCCGTAGAATGCAAATGCACAGAAGACAAATCAAATCCATCTGTGCAATACTAGGATCTGGCTTAAACCAAAGCCCACTAGTATTGTCTGCCCGAACAGCATACACACACAAGTGCACGTAAGTGATCGTAGCCCTGCCGTAAAACCATACGGCCTTTACACGTTTCGCTCAGTGCATGGAAACTCACTGTGTGGGACTCTAAAGACTCGACACTACGCTGGCAGCGGGTTTAACCACAAACTGCAAGCGGCACTAGCTGTACGCAACGGTCCCCAGGTAGATGTCGATAAGAAGGCCGATGAGGTAAACCCATCCGAACTCCTACTGAGCCTGTATATGACAATCTCTGTACAGTCCGGTCTGTTCGTCTGATACATCGCATGGCGGGCCTAAGGTGGCGCTGAACGTCAGTCCCCTAATAGCGGTACAAGTCGTGTCGGAGTGTAGCCCAGAACACCCTGAGATAACACTGGAAACCTACCAGTATATCTCGCTTGCCCTGGCCAGGGACTACTTGTGTAATGGCTCTCCTAGACACAGCGCGATGTCAACCCCCAATACCGGGAGAGACGAATCCTGTCTATCCGTCACTGCCTCCAAGTGCTTCGGGACTGCACCCAACTACTACCTGTTTGCACGACTCCTTTGACCCGTGGTAGGGTAGTAATCTAAGTACAGTGGGAACACACTCGAGGCGAAATGACAGTGTCAAGTCAGCGGACTAAGCTGTACTCATGTCACCTGGGAACTGATAACTGACGATAGGTATAATACCAACCAACAGTTCCCGACGAGTCTTGTCCAGTGTACTCGCAACCTAACGAGCACCCGCATACTATCTCAAGTACGACGTACTGACGGCTGTGGGACAGACCGTCTCCCCTACTGGGATGAGAAACGCATACACTAGTCTACTCCGGAGTATCGATGCCCTGTCTCGATAGTCCAACGACTAGGGACTTGTATAAGGATGTGCTTATGGATTACTCAGCCCCCACGAGTGTGAGCGCCATCATAACGCTGGTAATCAAGCAAAGATCCTAAGGGCTCTACTAATATGTATATAAGCGATATGCTAAAAGAAACCCATGCACATATTGAAGCAGAGACAAACCAAGTAGCATACTACCAATTTGAGCAAGATTGTCTATAAAACTGTGAATATCCTATGCTTCCATCAAGTAATATACAAGCTAGTATGATACAGTAATGGCCTCTAGGGCATATACGCTAACAATCTCCCACTTGCACTAAGGCCCTGTACTGGCGTATCGAAGACCTATCATCTCGATCAGCCGCTCGAACTGAGTCTGGGGAAGGGCCTTCGTGAGTGGATCTACAGTGTTGTTCTCCGTATTTACTCTCTTCACCTCGATCTCCCGGCGATCTACGATCTCCCTGATCAGGTGGTACCGCCTCAAAATGTGCCTGGACTTCTGATGGGACATGGGTTCCTTCGCTAAAGCTATAGCGCCGTTGTTGTCACAATACAGCGGTATTGGATCAACAATGGTAGGAACCACCTGAAGCTCCGTGAGGAACTTCTTCATCCAGACAGCTTCCTTTGCGGCATCGCAAGCAGCTATGTACTCCGCTTCCATAGTTGAGTCAGCAACGGTCTCCTGCTTGGAAATCTTCCAGCAAACCGCCCCTCCATTATGGGTAAAGCCATAACCCGACATGGACTTGGAGTCATCCTTGTCACTCTGGAAGCTAGAGTCAGCAAAGGCCTCAAGCTGGAGGTCTTTTCCGCCATACACCAAGAACATCTCCTTAGTCCTTCTCAGGTACTTGAGAATGTTCTTTACCGCTATCCAGTGTTTCTCCCCTGGGTTCGACTGATACTGGCTTACAACGCTCAATGCGTATGCTACATCTGGTCTGGTACACAACATCGCATATATTATAGAGCCTACCGCAGAAGCATAGGGTATAATAGACATGCGATCCCTCTCCAAATCAGTCTTGGGAGACATCTCTTTGGAGAGGGTGATCCCGTGACAAGCCGGTAAATTACCGCTCTTGGAATCTTCCATACTGAATCTTTTCAGTATGGTGTCGATGTACCTTGACTGTGAAAGTCCCAACATCCTCTTAGATCTATCACGATAGATCTGGATCCCCAGAATGTAGTTGGCATCGCCCAGGTCCTTCATGGAGAACCTCTGCGACAAGAATCCTTTGACTGACTGTAGCATAGGAATATCATTTCCTATTAGGAGAATGTCATCTACGTACAAGACGAGGAATACCACAGTTCTCCCTACAATCTTACTGTAAATGCATTGTTCATCTGGGTTTTTGATAAAGTCGAATTCTTTGACAGTATCATCAAAGCAGATGTTCCAACTCTGCGATGCCTGCTTAAGTCCATAGTTGGACTTTAGCAACTTGCACACTCTACCGCTGCTCCCACTCTGAATGAATCCCTCCGGCTGATCCATATAGACGCACTCTTCCAAATTTCCATTTAGGAAAGCCGTCTTTACGTCCATCTGCCAGATTTCATAATCGTGGAAGGCAGCAATGGCAAGAAGGACCCGAATGGATTTCAGCATAACCACTGGAGAAAAGGTCTTGTCATAGTCCAAACCAGGTCTTTGACGAAAACCCTTTGCTACAAGTCTAGCTTTATAGGTCTCAACCTGCCCATCTACACCAATCTTCTTTCTGAAGATCCATTTGCAGCCTACGGGTTTTACCCCTTCTGGAGCAAAGTCCAAAGTCCAAACTTTGTTGGTGTACATGGACTCCATCTCGGCCCGCATTGCATCCAGCCATTTTACCGAGTCGCCGCTCTGGATGGCTTGCTGGAAGCTAGTAGGCTCACCATAATCCATGGTGCAATCCTCTCTATCCCCGTCTATGAGAAAACCGTAATATCTCTCGGGCGATGAGACTGCCTACTGCTCCTGCGGAGTGGTGCTGGAATGTCCGGTTCTCCTGAACCTTCTGGTTCTACCAAGGTTTCAGTAACAGCTTGTGGTTCTGGAATTTCTTTCAGTTCTATTGCGCTCCCATTTATCTGATTTTCCAAAAAATCAGTTTCCAAGAAGCGGGCATGACGAGAAACAAAAACCTTTTGTTCCTCTGCGTAATAGAAAAGATACCCCTTGGAGTTCTTTGGGTATCCCACAAACTTACACTGTACTGAACGTGCCTCGAGCTTGTCCGCATGCTGCTTTTTTACAAAAGCTGGACATCCCCATGTCTTAAAGTGTTTAAGACTGGGTTTCTTCCCACTCCACATCTGATATGGTGTGGTAGGCACTGACTTAGTAGGAACTTGGTTCAAAAGATATGCAGCTGTTTCTAGTGCATAACTCCAGAAGGATCGCGGCAACTCAGCCTTACTCATCATGGAACGAACCATATCTAATAGGGTTCGATTCCTCCTTTCCGATACACCGTTGTGTTGTGGTGTGTATGGAGGAGTAAGCTGAGAGAGAATTCCATTCTCTTTTAAGAAGCCCAGAAACTCGGCACTCAAGTATTCGCCACCTCGATCAGATCTCAGTGTCTTAATACTTTTGCCTGTTTGTTTTTCAACTTCATTCTTGTATTCCTGAAATTTCTCAAAGGCCTCGGATTTGTGCTTCATTAAGAAGACATGCCCATACCTAGAGAAATCATCTGTGAAAGTAATGAAGTATGAATAACCATTTCGCGCATGTGTAGACATTGGACCACACACATCATTGTGTATGAGTCCCAAGAGCTCGCTTGCTCTTTCTCCGTGTCCAGTGAACGGAGTCTTTGTCATCTTTCCCATGAGACAAGATTCACAAGTGGCATAAGACTGGTACTCGAATGGATCCAAGTATCCTTCTTTATGTAACTTTGTCAACCGTGTCTCATTAACGTGACCCAGTCTACAATGCCATAAGAAAGCCTGATTTAATTTCGGAGACTTTCTTTTAAGTGTGTTCTGGACACTGAAAACCTGAGCTTGATTCAAAACGTATATACCGTATTTCAATGTACCTGACCCAATCAGTACTTGATTTAGGTGGATGTTTACTACATCGCTTACAAAAGTAAAATCATATCCTTCCTTAGAAAGTAAGGATACAGATATGATGTTACAAGTCGCACCTGGTACATAAAAACAGTCACGCAGAATCAATATCTGCCCAGTTGTCAGTCCTAGATGATATTCCCCTACGGATTCAGCATACATGCTCATTCCGTTAGGAACCCTGAGAGTCATATCACCTTTCCTGATAACCCTACGGTTTCTCAAAGCCTGTAACGAATTACAGATATGAGATCCTGATCCGGTATCTAATACCCAGGAAGTAGGGTTAACTGACATACAGTTCTCTATCACAAACACACCCGAAGCCGAAGCCACAACATGCTTCGAATTCTGGCGACTGGCTTTATAAGCCCTGCAATCTTTCTGCCCATGTTCATTCCCGTAACAATAGGAACATCCCTCTTTTACTACATCTGTTCCTGAAACTTCTGCCCTTCCCTTTCTTTCTACTTTCCTAGTTTCCTTTAGGGTAGTAGGTAGAGACTGTTGAACTGAGTCAGCATCTGACCCGTTCTTCAACGTGGTCTTCAGGTCCGAGAGCTCAAAAGAGCTGGTCTCTGTAAGGACGTTGCCCCTTACAGATGACCCGATAGCCAACCTCGCTGGAAGCAATTCGTTCGAGGTCTCATATCTTGCTATACGAGATTGCTCTCCATATAAAACTTTGTTATGGAGGAAGATAGAAGCTGAGTCCATCTTCTCGTGCTGCCTCTGGTATATACCATCAACTGAGGCTAACACGAGGCACTTGGCTTTCGCACAGTCTTTTTCCGATGTCCTACGGATATCAATATCCATGACAGGGGAAACTGGACCTGAGACGGCAGGGGTTGGATCAGTCAGGAGGTGTTCCAGCTTGTCCTGGGCAATGGACATCTGGACAGACCTTTGCCAGTCATAACAGTCAGATTCAGTCATTTTATTATCTAGATGTAACCTAGGTGCGGTCACTGGGTCGCTGCAATTAAGAGAGAGAGAAGAAAACACTTAGCATGATGCTCTTGCAAGTTTAGATTGGTTTTTAATTTATCTAATCAGGATGGCTCCCACTGTCTCTCGAATCCCTCCTCAAACCATAAAGGAAGAACTAGTCAGGATCTATCTCACCGTACAATACTTGCTTAACCGTTCAGCCAGGCCAGTGTCGGTACTTCGAGGGAGGTTTTCCAACGCTTTCGCGAAGTTCCTTAATTAAGTAACCTCTTTTCCCTGTGGGCGTAGCCCCGCTAACATCTTTCTAGACACCTACTAGGTTTATAGCATTGATCGTTAAGTGAGAGATTTCCCGAGGAGTAGCATATACTCACAGTAGGATCGGGATCCAAATATCATCGCGTGATAAAACCGAAGGAATCCTACCAGAATCATCACACTCCAAATGGTATGCAACGCTAGCAAGTTTCAGTACTTATGAAACTCCCGATGTGGATTTTTGCCCCATGCTCTTATGACCTTGACCAAGGCCAACAAATCAAAAGTCACATGTCAAGTTCTACCCGTCGTTGTCCAGGTTAATTTGAACCCACCCGTATATACCCTTGACTATGGCCAACAAAGTAATACGACTGTCCCAAACCAACGCATTCTATCTATGCAACATATGAATACCCACCAGCTACCAAACACTGTGCCTTGACTAAGGCCAACAAACACAGCTTGAATACTGTTGAATATTCATATGAAACGACGGAGGGCTACGGATGGTTTTGGCGAAACCATGAACGTAGTGAACTTGATATAGTCGATGGAACGAGATAGCTTTTAAAAGGAGTGGTTCAAGCTCCGCGTTTAAAATGCTTGTTTTTGAAAAAGAACCGAGTGGTTTTCAAAGTGTTCCAACGACTTTTACTTGGTTTATTTTCTTGTATTAGTTCTTTTAATGCGTCCCATCATTTAATCCTACCATTGCAGAAAACAACCAAAATATGACGTACGCTTATGCCATTCGCATTCGCCACGGGGCCCCGTCATCACCCGTTAGGTTACTTAACTAACGGCAGAGCGGGGGCTGGGCTAGCGCGGCTGTAAAACATAAGCAACGCCTAAATAGTTATAGTATATAGATATATAGCAATGATAGCCATTACAGATCACAGATGAACACTTTGGATATACTAGGAATCCGCGATTCGTTCGAGCCTGCAACGAAAAACGGATTACACGGTCGCGATGAGTAGCCAAACCCCACCCTAGACCCCTACGGGTGCGGCAAACTACCTGCCAAGTACCCGAAGCGAAGCAACCTCCCTCAACATCGTGAGTAGGCCACTCGGCACTTCGAGATACCCGGTAGTTTGTGCACCCCCTCCATGGGTCTATCCTAGGAGCAAAAACAATAAAATGAATTATACAATGACGGCTACAACCCCGACCCGGTTGTGCGGCCATACAAATAATATTACATCAATTTACAAATTTTACAATGAATGAAAGATAAAGAAACTCTCATCTCACACCCATTCCAAGCTATTCATCCGCGACAATCCAACGAGTTCATATCCATAATGTTAGTTATATGTATGCCCTAGAGGCCATTACTATACATAGGATATATATTGTAGTGGATGCTTGGACATATATAGGGAGGACTTTCTTGCTCGACATGATAGTAAGCTATCTGGTTGATCTTTACCTTAACGTGTACACTGATTGTCTCTCTGTTACATGTTGGTAAAGCCCTTAGGATGTGTACTTGAGTATCTGGACTACGATGCGGATCATACTAGTGGGGACATGGTAGTCCATAAGTACATCCTTCAAGGACCCTAGTCGTGGGTGTATCGAGACGGGGCATCGATATACCAGAGTAGACTAGCATATACCTTCTCGACCCATATAGATGGGCGATGGATGATCCCATATCCATTGGTGTTTGACATCAGAGATCATATACGGGTGCTCAGTAGAGACTGGGTACACTGGACGGACTCGTCGAGAACTCCCAGATGGTATTATACCTTACGTCAGATGGCAGTTCTCTGGTGACACTGGTACAGAGTAGTCTGTTGACCCGAGATCGTCATAGAGTCTTGTGTGGTTCCCACTGTGCTTTGATTTCCACCTTACCACGTCTAAGATGGCGTGCAAAACGGTGGTTTTTGGGTACAGTCCCGAGTCACATGGAGGCAATGAGCGATAGGAGGGGATTCGTCTCTCCCGGTATAGGGAGTTGATGTTGCGCTGTGTTCGATTGGCTATAACCGGAAATCCCTGGCCAGGGTTGCTGAGATTTACTGGTAAGTGTTAGTAGTAGTTTCTCGAATTGTTATAGACCTCAGATCGACATGACTTATCGAGCTATTGGGGTCTGACGTTTACCACCCCTAGGCGAGATATGCGACATATCAGACGATCAGACCGGACTGTACGGTAAGTGTTACTGGTTGGATTCACAGGAGTGTGAGCGGGCTTGCTCGTCGATCTTCTTATCGCTCAATACCCGGGTGGCCGTTACGTTTAGCAGACCGCTTGCGGCTTGTGGGTGTTTGATATGATCATCACCTGCTGCCGGCCTATTGACGAGTCTTTAGAGTCCTACACAGAGGTTTCCTAGCTCAAGCGAAACGAAATAGGAGCGCATATGAGATATGTGCGGGACCGAGAATAATGCGTGTATGTGATACCGTATTCCATTCTCGCGATGAATGTATCGAATGGTTGTATGTGATATAACCTAGTTATCGAATCGAGGATTGATTCGGTAAGCCGATACATAGGATACTAGTCGGTTATATGCGATATGACCGGATCGTTAAATCAAGTGTTGATTTAATGATTTAATTTATAATTATATATTTGATATATTACTTTGCATTAACTAGTATTGGTTCACTTTAAATGGATTCTCTCACTTGGTTTGTGCAAGTTGTATATGTGATATACTTTTGTGCACATGATTGTATCATGTTTCATGATGCATGCTTATTTGGTTAAGTGTAAAGAATTAAACCATGGTTAAATTGATGATTAGGGTTTCTTATTCATTTATTTATTTATTTATTCTTTTTGGAAATTAAAAGGATAAATTAATATGCTGGCTTTCTTTGTATCTTTCATGAAGCTTCATGAAGTGTTGAAAGTTTGACCACATTTGTCTTATGCTTAACCCTAACCATTCCACTTAACCATGATTCATTCTCTACACTTAACCATGGTTTGAATATGATAAGTATTGATTTTCTTTTCCATTTTTAATTAACTTATCATATTCTTTCTTCTTCTTCTTCATCTTGACAACAAGAAGAAAACCTTGCTCCTTCAATGGCAACTTGAGCATATGAGTGAGAAATCCAATTCTAAAGTGAACCCACCTCCTATTTCTTCATCCTCTACCTCTTGCCAAGTAGTGTAGGGTGTTTTCTTCACAAGTTTCATGACTTGGTGAAGTGGGAGCTTGATCTAGTGATGTCTCGACGTAGATCATCTTCGGCATCGAAGCCGACGACCAAACCCGCCCATTTTTCCGATGAAGCCGATGCCAGAGTCCGGGATCCGATTTGGACAGCGGAGGGACATCATCATGGAGCTATGGAGGTGGAGAACCAGATCTACAAAGGTTGTATTTCCGTTCTTAAAGTTAAGTTATTAACTAGTTGCTAGTTTCGCCTAAATTTCTAGTTAACAATCCGTATTAGGGTTTCTCGACACCGTAAAATTTGAAATTGGCATGGTTGATGCCTTGTGAGACCTCATTAGCATGCCTAGGAATCCTACATTGGTATCAGAGCCTAGCTAGAGCCTTAGGCGACCCGTAGACGGAGTTAGAAGTCCGATCGAACCGAAACCCTAATCTCAAAATGCTCTCTGTACATTTTCTGAAATCTGGTCTTTTTCGAAATTAAAAATATGCAGAAAAATAAGAAGGGAATTTGAAGAATTACTGTGGAGCACGTGATCATGAATCCTCTAAAGTGCGGCGGAACCGCGGCACAAGCTGACTTGTGCGGCGGTTCCGCGGCCAAGTTGTCACATCACCTTTCTTAATTTACACAGTAATTCCTAATATTTAGTGCTGTATTTTCTGGAATATTTTAATATTTACTCTACAGTTGAGTTTTCTGGGGTTGTTTAGGGAATTCGTAGATTCGATCGGATTATCAAATTTTGTCTGTGCGGTTTTCCGGATAATTTTAGAATATGTTAAAAAATTCGACCGGATATAAATACCCAACTTTTCCCCTGCCGGAAAGTATCCAAGTGTTGTATTTTTCTGTGGTTTAAGGACGTTCTGAGTAGTGCAAGTAACGCGATGGTCCCTCTAGAAGACAACAAACCTTAACTCGATTATGTGACCGTCTTGAATTGCCCTTTGAACCTTCGGGTTTGGGGCAGTACGGCGTGCCACATGTGAGGCGTTGGCTTGACCCTTCTACGGCTGGACCGTTGGTACTGAGGCACGAACTGAATGTTTTTAGACTTGTTTCATGTGTTGATCTGTATCGGGAAAACTTGGGTGTTTGAATGTTCGATCAGAAAGTTTAACATTCTCTAATTATCTGGAATGGGATACAATAATTGGAATTCACAAATAGTTATGAGATAACTGAATGAATGTTATAAATCTAGCGGTTTAGTCTCACTTGATCGGTTGCCACGGAATTTTGATGCGATCAAAAGTCCGTCGCAATCACGTAGCGTACGAGGATACTCGCCGGGTAATCTTAATAGACAGCCTCACTCCATAGCCCCGACCAAGTGACAGTAGGAGAACCCCGTCACCGAAAGCATCCGTTCGGGTGCTCCCGGTAGCGGTGTTCCGCCTTGGTGCACTTCGTCGACGGTATCGGGGGTGCGACATTCTACTAAAGTTTGCGACGAGCATTCGATCAAAATGTCGGGAATCCTGTTGAATTGCCCGACTTAGTATTGAAAAGTGTTTTCGAAAAAGAGACTAAAATGCGGGGTTTATAATTGTTAGGCATGCGATGTCTAAGTAATTCATTTGATTAGGCATGCGATGTCTGAGGTGGTTGCGGATTCCAACTGTTGTAGTTTTACACTTTCTTTTCTGTGACCGTAAGTGTAATATGTGATATCGCCGGTTTCGTTGCTATATGTCAACGACAATTGGGATGCGCATATTTACTTACATTGATGACATGTGATGTTATGTGTTGCTGGATATGTTATATTGGATCGTCGTGTTTGAATAGCCGGGGGTTTTTATGTGAGATGAGTGTTTTTCATTTTCATTCATGTAAAAACTTGTATGTAATATTCTTTTATTGGGGCACTTCCAGGTTGCGGAAGATGTCACCTTTTGTATATTATTTACTTTTCCGCACTAGGATAGACCCAAGGAGGAGGGCACAAGTAACCGGGTTCTGGAGTCCAGTGGGAGACCAACTCGAGGAGTCGAGTCCGGGTCTCCTAACTCCAGAATTGGTAGGGTTGCTTGCCGCTCTCGTAGGGGTCTAGGGGTGTGGGTTTGGCTATTCATCGCGACCATGGAATCCGTGTTTTATACTGGCTCGTATTGAAAACACAGACGTCCTAGTATATCCAATATTTCATATGTTTCTTCTGCTGCGATATCTGTGATGTGATCATGTGATGTTCTGTGATAGATACAGTATATTGTATATATGATATATTATATAGACGTTACTTATGTTTTACACCCGCGCTAGCCCTGCCCCGCTCTGCCGTTAGTTACCTAACCTAACGGTGCACGAGGGGACATCGAGGCGAATGCGAATGGCATAAGTGTACGTCGTATTTATCTGTGATGTTTAGGTACTTAAATGATGAGACTTCATTAATGAGATTAATGAAATAAAAGAAACCTAAGATGTTGTAGAATCGAATTTCAAAAATAAAACAGGTAGCTACAGTTCTTGCTTTGCACAACGGTATATATGATATATCCTGCACCTTATTCGATAAGGAAAGGACCGAGATCCCTTCACCGGGAGTGACTCCTTTAGCAATAACTGGCAGATGCTACACACTCGGTTTGTCTTTTGATTGCTTTTAAGTGTTTTTGCTTTGCACAGCGGTATATATGATATATCCGGCACTTCATTCGACGAGGAAAGGACCGACGATCCCTTCACCGGGAGTGACTCCTTTAGCAAAACTAGAAAAGCCTCAAAAGCACTCCATTTCAAAATCATTTGATTCTACAACGATATCAAGTTCATTACGCAATAGGTTTTCAGAAAAACCTGTCGTAGCCCTCCGTCATTTCAGATAAGTTGTATATAGTATTCGTGCTGCATTTGTTGGCTTTCGTCAAGGTGCAGTGTGCGGTAGCTATATGCTGCTTATCAGCCTGCATACGATGCGATTGGATTAGGGTAGTCGTGCGGCTTTGATGGCTTTCGTCAAGGGTCGTGCGGGTGGGTTTAATTCAATCAAGAAATGTACGGGTTGAACTTGACTAGCGGGCTATGGTTTGTTGGCTTTCGTCAAGGTCATAGCACGTTAGGGGCAAAATATTATCGGGAATTTCAAGTGTTGAAATTTGCAATGAGATTGCATACCTTCTATGAGATAGTTGGATCCCGATACCCACTGCGAGTAAGAGTTACTCCTGGGAGAGTTTTACACATTACAATTAGCCGATCAAGTAGGTGTCTAGAAAGGTGTCAACGGGGTTACGCCTCTGGGAAAACGAGGTTTACATTAATTAGGTTCGTGCGAAAGCACGGGTGACCTCCCTCAAAGTACCGACACTGGCCTGGCTGAAAGATTGGCGAACTTGTAGTGTGTAATTAATCCCGGCTAGTCTTTCCTTTTAGGGTTTGAAGGAAGATTTGATAAAAACAGTGGGAGCCATCCTGATCAGATAAAATAATAACCAATCTATTCTTGCTAGAGCGCACGCTGAGTGTTTTCTTCTCTCTCTCTCCTGGTAGCGACCATATCACGCCTTAATCATGATAATAATACGGATAATTGACCGAACCCGCTTGTTATACTGAGCTGGGGAACGTTGGTCCCGCTCCAACTTATAATTGTTATAAGACAGAGCAGGAAATAGGGGAATACCAGATTTCCCGTGCCGCCCAAACGAAGAAAGTGCATGATGATGCATCTCCTTCGGGTGTATTCGTTACAAAGAACTGTTTCTCAGTATCCTCTGCATCCTAGGTATATGATACCGGATCAGGATCACAGATATGTAATCTGTTACATAGGGCTACAAAAGGGTAGAAAAACTGAGAACGGGTGATAAGTTTCATGAGGCAGAAAACGGGGCAAGAGTTGCAGCCAAGTCTGTTGGTCACTGTCACCCTGTATTGTAATACATTGATTCTGAACGAATGTTATTAGATACCGAACCTGATATACAAAATCATATCTATCTCTTTATAAGTAAAGAAACGATAAAATTTTGTATTGTTGGATAATTTTTTGTACATTTCCTATATCAAAAGTTGATCGGTTCAGGCACGTTATCTAAAAGCATTAATGTTCTAAATCAAACTACAGTGCTTAGTATACAGAACACACACAAGAGGAAGAGTTCAGAAATGAACGGATCCTTCTTGAGGTATTGTAGACTAGGTCATATCAATGCGACCCGACTAGCTGAAGTTACATATAGATGCATATTTAAATCAGTTTGAATTTACATCTTATGAAACTTGCCAGTCATGTCACAAAGATAAAATGACCATAGCCCTGTTTATTGGAAACAGAGAAAGAGTTAGTGAACTCTTGGGACTGATACATGATGATGTATGTAAGGTATCCTGTCTACACATGCCAGGACTGGTTCTTTATACTTCATTACATTCTCTGATAATCTTTCGAGATTCAGACCTATGTTCCTGTTGAAACACAAGTCCGAACCTTTTGAGATATTCACAGAATATAAGTTAGAAGTAGAGAACCAAAATACGGGTATAAGTATTATGTCCTATGATGAGATCAGGGAGGAGAATACTTGAGCACGGAATTCCTGGATTATTCTAAAGGAGAATGAGATTCTCTCTCAGCATTACTCCACCCTATATGATAAGGTGTGCTCTATGATGAGTACTACTGAGTTACCTGTTTCCTTTTGGGGGTTATGCACTTAAGAAGCTGCATACCTATTGAATCAGGTTGAAATCAAATCAGTTGCCTACAACTTCATATGTGATATGGAAAGGGAAGAGCCCATGTCTTAAGCTAGTTAAGATTTGGGGTTGTCCGGCCTATGTCTAAAAGCAAAATCCGGACAAGCTCGAGGCTAGGTCTGTTATGTAGAACTGGAAATGTTCCATCCATACAAACTGCAGCTAATGATTTGATGGAACCAAAGGATTCAGTAGATTCCAACGAACCTCAGCTTCTCCGCCGATCTAGTAGGGTTCCTCACCCACCGGAGAGATACTTCTGTTTCTCTATGACAGTGGGAGCGAGGATTGCATCATGAGATGATGACCCAACTAGCTTCGAGCTGGCCATCAGGAGTAAGACTCTGTAGGAATGGCTGGATGCTTAGTGATCTGAGATGGAATCCATGTACACCAACAAAGTATGGACTTTGGTTGCTATATCTGAAGGGTTAAATCCCC